>CM040087.1:7500-2407500 GCA_022496805.1 Pohlia nutans | reverse complement strand
AGGCAATTACAGGAGAAGCTGGCTGCCACCGAGGGAATTGGTGAAGTTGTGCACGAGCTGTACAACCAGCAAGAGGAACACACCGAGTACTCTCAAACTGGAGCCAGTAATGTCAATGCTTAGTAACTAAAGGATGATTATCATTCTCCTTGTTTTGTTTGTTTGCATCCCATGATGCATTTTAGTAGCTAGCTAGGGGCTGCTGAAACTGGCATGTAATCTTGCTTTTGGAGGTTCAGCCAATGTCAGCCTATCTACATTTTCAAACATTCATTGCACGTTTCAAAATTACTGCAGTGAACATGTCCAGGCATTCCACCAGGAGGCCTTCCAGAAAACAATTTGACGGATGACTTTTATATTTAGTGTATAGTTTTTTGTCCAGCACCTTAAGTTTTAGGTTGTATCTACATGATTTTCAGTTGTTGATGAGTTGGAACTTGGAACTGAATAATGGCGTATGTATTATGATTACCAGATTATGTTGTAAGAAGATTTATAATCTGACTATTGCATTTGGTTAGTTGAATGTCTTCAATTTTTTGAATAGAATGACATAAAAGAAGTGTTGGAATTAGATGTCCTGTAATTTTGACATGCGGATTTTAAAGGTTTAAGGGTATGAGGGATATCCACACACTAATATTTTGATTAAGTTTATTTTTGGGTTAGTGCTTCGCTACGACCATATTAGCAGAATATAGGATGAAGTGTTTCAATTAATAGTAGTGTAAAATGAACTATATATAATTAGAACTTCATTATTCAATTTTTTAAGTAGTTTAATGTGATTAGATGTTGAATAGTTAAGAAGTAATTTTCTAAAATTAAAATCCTTTCATTCCATAATATTTAATAAGCATCGAAAATTTGAGAAAAGGCCATATTCGTTATATTGAGACTATTTGCAAATTTTGAGACAAATGCTAGTTATTTAAAAATTCATTTTGAAAATAGTAATTGACCAAAAAATAATAATTCTCAATTATAGTGATTCTATAATGAAATTTTAAATGTTGGTGTTTTACATATTAATAGAAAATACTAGTGAAAAGATAAAACGTTTTATCTTTGAGTCGAAGATAAAAATGAAACTGCAAAAAGTCTCAATATAACGAATATGGCCTTAGAATGAAAAAATGTGCAAGAACATGAAACTCATATAAAGGGTTTGATTCTTAAAACATATGTGCATATGGTGATTTAGTGAAACTTGAATTTTTATTTCAAAATTAGTGTAGGAAGGGTAAAACCATTAAAAAAACAATTGCGCCAAAAAAGCTTTTTGTGTTATTATTACAAATCAAATTTAATGCATTTAAGATGAGTAATTTTGAAAAACAAATTTGATAAACATCATAATTAGATAAGAAGATAGTCATAATGAATTTTTTTATTTTAATTAATGACATTTTTACCACTTTATTCATTACCTCAGAAAATAATATTTGATTTTAAGGCCTTTTAGTTACCCGTACCATGAGAACGCCCATACCCCAAATTATGTTTATAGTATTCCTAAAGTAGCATTATAGTAATTGGAAAAAAATTATTTAGTATTTATAACTTGAGTAAAGTCTGTACAAAATTTAAGAACGGGAAGAAAAATGGTCATAGCTAGATCCATCTACAAAATGGATGAACTCATTGAATGAAGGTTTCATGTGTACTTTTGAGGAACATTTGAGGGACTTGTGTAATTTAGTGGTTTTCCTACTATGCAAGGAACAATGTTGTCATTGTGCATTAAAAAATACCAAATTCAGCTAATGTTGTTGCGTGAGACTTACGAAGACTGAGGTAGGGTTATGCGTTCAGAGCTCTGTTTCTCTCTATGCGCCTTGCAATTTCTTCTTGCGTGCGACTTACGAAGAGGTAGGGTTATGCGTCGAGAGCTTTGTTTCTCTCCATGCGCCTTGCAAATTCTTCCTGCGTGCGACTTACGAAGACGTAGGGTTATGCGTCGAGAGCTTTGTTTCTCTCCATGCGCCTTGCAATTTCTTCTTGCCGTCGCCACCTCTCTTCGCAGCCAGTCATCAGTTATCATCCAGTTATCATCCAATTTGATTCATTCAATTTCTAAAATTTCAGTTTTTCCATCTAAACTTTCATCTCAAGTTTCATTCCTTACTCACACTAAATATCCATATCTCAAAAGATCACAATGTCAAAACATTACTATTCTTCATAAATAGTGTGAGAATTCACATTGTGTTTTTACAAAAGTAGGTTTTTTGATATTTAGAGTGATGTTCTCAATTACAGTGCCTCACACTAAATACACTATTTAGTGTAGTGATATATCTTGGAACATTATGGTTTCAAAGTGCCATTCCTAATTATCTCTATACTTCGGAAGATAAAATCACTTATTTTTGTCACTTTAATCATTTAACCCTCATATACAGAAAACTATTGGGAGAATGGCCTAATATGGGTACCACTTTTACACGTCTCACTATGTGACTCTTATGTTTAACTCATTTCATGTGTGCTAGAAATTCCGTCTTTTAACACCATGCATATAGTTGCAGCCATAGTGCATGTAACACCCTATAATTTTAATAATTTTCCAATGTTTTTTTCTTTAAAAAAAATATTTCTCGAAAATCACACTATTTTTGGAGGTGGTTCCCATATGAGGCCATCACCCATTGTAAACATATTTCTAAAGTAAAAATTTGGAAACCATTCAAAATTGGAAAGTTATAAGACCCTCCATTTTATCATTGAAGGTGGCCACTTCCATGTTCTAAATCATCACCTTTCAATGAATTTCAATTGCTAAGTTCTCTTGCAAGATACAATTTTGCAACACTTCCCTAGCAAATTCTATTTTACTTTCTAGACTCTTTGAAAAGCTAAGACCATTTCTTGCCAGATTGAATGGTTATTTGCTCAATGTGGGAAAGAATTGGGCGAAATGTTTGAAGATTAAAAAAAATTCCGTGAGAAATTGAAGTTAGAGTGAGCAGTGAAGGCACCAGTTTAAGTCAGTGGCATTATTTAGAGATGGATAAGAGTAGTGGAAATCTCGGAACTGCCTAATAAAACAGCCCATCATGAAGCAATGACGCACTCCCAATTGTCCCTCCATGCTGAGATTGGTTAAAGATGATCCATGAGTGGCTTCAATCAATAAAGATCGTTTATTGCATAATCTAGAAGTATCACAAGAACTTCCACTTAGAGCCGAAAGACTCATGATCATTTCACCACATCGCCTAAAGGATGATGTAACTAGAGGGAATCAAACTGATCTTGCATGCAGCTGGTAATTACTAACTATGCCTCATTCTCAACCTTGGCCTCTCGAATCCTCAATACATGCATGCACAGTGTCTCCAAGCTGACACATGCAGAAAGATAACCTATGCCTGCTATGTGTGGATGAAGTGCCGGATGAGACATTGAAAGATGATACCTATATTAATATGTCCCAAAATCCAGAGGTGCAAAACAGATCAGCTACAATGCCAACGAGCGACTTTCTAGATGTCCAACAGCAGCCGGCGTGGGTCTTCCACGTTGTCCTTGACGGCCCGTAGAAACAGAACCGCTTCTCTTCCATCGATTAGTCGGTGGTCGTACGTGAGGGCCACATACATCATAGGCTTGGCAACAATATCATTGCCTACTACCACAGGGCGCTTTTGGATAGAGTGCATGCCCAGAATGGCAGACTGCATTCACAGAGCATAATCACGTTTTAACGAGGAAAAAACAGGGTAGCTAGTAATAAATCTACACCTCTCCCTTCTTCCAGGATCTAATGAAGAATGAAAAAGCAGGGTGTATGTTTGCAAGTTCAAGACTTACCTGAGGCGGGTTGATGATGGGCGTGCTGATAAGACTTCCATAGACACCGCCGTTGGATATGGTGAACGTACCGCCAGCCATATCATCTATTGAGATGCTCCCATCATTTGCCTTCTTGCCGAGTGTGTTGATGGTCTTCTCAATTTGTGCAAAATTCAGATGATCTGCTCCTCGGATCACTGGCACAACAAGTCCCTGCATGTAGAGACCCAATGCTCAGAAACAAATCAAATTGACCATTGACCGTGATTCACAAATAGCGACCACAAAACCACATGCGTTACCTTGGCCGTTCCAACAGCAATACTGATGTCAACGTAGTCCCTGTAGATGATGTCATCTCCATCGATTACTGCGTTCACTGCAGGAAATTGCTTGAGTGCACTGACGGCTGCCTGTAAAACGACCCACATTACGAAACTCAGCACAGGAAAATGTTTGTCAAAATTCAGCAGCAGTGATGAGCAAAAGCATGCTGACGGTTCATTCCAGACGAGGGCCACTGAAAATTACTGTTCCTTCACCTTCTACAGGCAAGAAGGTCGTGTATCAAGCATCAAGTAAAGCAGCAGTACTGAAACTCAGCTACCTTCACAAATCCAGACATGAAACCCAATTTCACACCATGTTTCTCTTGAAATAAATCCTTATGCTGAGTGCGCATCTGCATCAAGTTGGACCTGCATACAATAACAAACACGTTCAAGAGAGGTGGTCGTTGTACATGTCCAATTACCCTTAGCTTGGGGGATTCCAATAAGGATATTCCACTACCGGCAGCTCACACTAAACACGTATTTAGTCTAAGGCACACTAACCTATTACCACCATGTTGGTGCACACCAAAATATCGACAGAAACGGATATCTTCACGCTTAAACAGTAAACCAGTACAGAGAAAGAATCAGAAGCTCACATGTCAATCTCATTGAAGGTAGTCAGCAATGCAAAGGTATTCTGAGAATCCTTTAGCCTAGTGGCCACTCTCTTTCGCAACCGCGTCATGGGAACCTGAAAACGAAGAAAAGAAGAAAATATGAAACCTCTCTTAACACAACGTTCTGTACCACAAAAGAAACTGCAAGTGTACTACCACGAACGATGTCATGTTATGTAATCACACAATCATAACACACATGCGTGTATCCATACCACTGCCAATGTTCATTAGTAAAAACCCGCCAGTGGAATTCAAGAAAATCTAGCCGCACTAAACCTTGCCAATTGTAACACCATTCAAGGCAGTTTCTAACATAAACCCTAGCAATTGTAACGGTGCTAGGCTTTTTAGAATACCTCTTGGGGTGCTTGTAGCAACTACCAGGCACATGAACTTACCCTTCGTTCTCCTCCCTTTGTGGGCATGTGTACTTCGGTTCCAGAGGTAGATTTAGGTTGGGCGGGTGCCGGAGGTGGTGTTTTAGGTTCAGGTGGAGGAGGACGTGGAGAGTCCTTGTTGGGAGAAGCGCTAGAAGCGGCTGCGACTTTAGGAGGAAGTGGAGGGACAGATTCGTCTTTTGAAGGAGCAGGAGCCGACTCTTTCGGAGGAGAAGCGGCCGGAGCTCCGGCCTCTCCAGCGGCCACTCGTACAAGTTGAGTTCCAGCTTTAACTGTGTCACCCTCTTTGGCTAGAACCTGCAATATCAGCACCAGCTTAGTATAACTGATTTGATGAATGTGGAGCTCGATTTCACACTTGAGAAGCTCAGCACAATCGAAATGTGATACAAACATGGCCTACCAGATGCTAAAAAAACTCTTTCATGTCGATATACATAAATTTAAGCACAGAAAGCATATCATATCAACACCTCGCTCAGCAAAGTACGATACATGGTGGATATCAAATTATACATGGAGATTGCATAGGAAGCTTTACACATGACTTGATACCAGACCACAACTTTTAGCTTTTCTATATCGAGTTAATCTTAGATATTGATAGATGCAAGACAAGACCCTTCATTACAAGAAACAGTACCTCTTCAATCTTCCCAGCAACATCACTACGTACATCGATTGTGACCTGGAGATGACAACATCAAAGTCAAAAAGTCAATCGATAACAGGTTACAAAAGTACATTACAATAGAGTTATAACGTCTAAAGCACAAGACTAAAGAGAGGGAATCATTATATCAACCATTACTCTTGCACACATCGGCATATCAAACTAAGCTTAAAACTCCAGAGGAGGATGGGAGTAAGATAATAATAAAGAACCTTGTCAGTTTCAATCTGGGCGATGATCTCATCCACAGCCACAGCATCGCCAGGTTCTGTAACCCCCAAAAAAAACATATAGTGTTAACTTCCAAAGTGAACTTCTTATTTTGGCTTGGACACTTAGGGTTAATTAAACACATAAGGACATAATGCTGGATCGGTAGAAGAAAGAAATTGTTGTCCATCAGGTGATCACTTACGCTTTAGGATTGCTATCAGTGCGCCGTCTTCAATAGATTCCCCCATGAATGGAACAACCACCACTCCAGATTCTCCTGCAATTGGTTCCAAAGGAAACAGCCCCACACCTTGTAAGCATCCCAAAACCATACTCACATACCAAACAACATAAAGGATTACGAAACACTACACCTCGACCAATAGTGACTATGTTTTCACTTAGACTGTAACAATGGACCCACGGAATTCCATGCACGGGTTCAAACAAAGAAAAGAGCCATCACCATTAGCACTCAATCGGCAGCCCTAGTAATACCTGATCCTGATGCGTAACCTCTGGTCCATTCTTGCCAAACTGGTCGCCTACTAGAAATAAACGACTCACATTAGATCAATATTAATAAGATAATGTTAAATTATGTCAACTTAACGTTCGTTTAATAGGTGCCAATGTAATATCAGCTTAATATCAATAACACTAACGTTTGTCAACTCACACTAACTCTAACTCATCATGAGTACTAAACCCTAGCTTAGAGCACTGGATTCGCTATGTAAACCCTAATCAATCAAACAAGAATCCGTAACGCTCATGAAAACCTAGAGAGAATGAACCTCCAACAAACCCTAAACCAAGTTTCCATCTTTGAGAAAATCCTTTCTAGAGCGTACGAGTACTCTGCAGTACTAGCATACCTCGACTCCGCGCGGGAAATCCCCTCTGCAATACAGAAAAACCAATCCACAATTTCATGAAAAATTCACTTGGATATGGAATTACTACATCATATTTTTCATTTAATCAGGTCAAAGCCTATTTGCTTTGCATAAATTCTAATAATAATAAAACCCTTTGAACACATTGCATGAAATTGAATAGATTCTTTCTGAAATAGTAATTTAAAGAAATGAAGCAGAAAAACCTCCCAACGGCTAGCTTCTGGAGCTCTTACCCTAACTTCTTGAATCCATTAAAACTAATCAGGCAAGGTCGAACTATTTAAACAAGAAAATCACCTAAAGTTGAAGAAGGCGACGATGCCACATACGACCGCACCGACGACGCCACGCCTCTCTGCAAAATCAAACGCGCACCATTTAAAAATCCGAGGGCGGCGATCTGCGAAAGGCATTTGAAGGAAGAGAAGAGAGGGAACGAACCTGGACTGTGAGGGCGGAGGACGAAGCAGCACGGAGCGCTTGCGAGCGCAGCAAGCGCACCAAAGCGCGCTCCATCACCACCATGGCCGCTCCTCTAGCTAGAGATCGATCGGTGGCTGAGACTCACTAGGAGCTTGAACGATCTGTGCAAGAATGAAACGGGATCTGCAAGTTTAATAAGTTCTTGTGATTTTCCAGACAGACAGGAAGAAAGCAGTGAAGAAGCAGAAGCGCGAGAATGAGGGGTGACGATGGCGTGAGGGCAGTGGGCACTGCGAGTCTCTTCCGTAGTGCCGCCGCAAGGAAGGAAAGTTAAAAGTATCAAACGAAAAAGAAAAATATGAAGTAAACGAAATGCAAAGGAAGAACGCACTCCCCGCCCGGTCTGAGGCTGTCCAGACCGATACCCACCCCGATACCCGCGCCTCGAAGACCGGCCACAATACCCTCGACTCGAAGACCCGCTCATGTACTCTGTTCAGAAAATCATCGTTTGTACAACTGGAGCAACTGGGAGCAACTGGGAGCACTTTGCACAAGTCGAGGCTCCCCTCTCCAAGTCTTCCAAGCATGCTTAACCCTTAAAGGTCCAGATTGGCCATTCCGGCCAATGTACACGACCGTATTTCATTGTATTTGGAATGGTTCTACACCTCCTATGAGTATTGTATCAAAAGTAAAATTAAAATTCATGTCTACATGGTCTTAAAAGCTATTGGGATCTCAATTTGGAACTTTCTACTCATAACAAATGTTAAATATACGGCAACGTATCTACTATTCCCTAAATCCTTCCTAACCCTTGAAGGATTCCATTCCTAACTGAATAAGAAATACGGATATGAGGCCTCGATATTATTTAGTATAATAATAATTTAGAGGTAGGCAAGAAGAAAAAGATTCCAGCACAAGTTGAAACATAATTTTTGGACGAAGAATGAAGTAGTTATAAGTTTTCAAAGTTGAAGTAAGATGCATTCCATTCATGTCACATAGGTACACCTCTTTCTGTCTAAAGAAGATTTGTACTGCACACACTAAAAACGCTTAACCCCTAAACGTCCCAGCGTCCAGAAACTGGATCACGAACAGATTCAAAGCCTTCTCACATTCTCATCAATGCTTGAATGAAACTCATCCAATTTTTTGGAGATTCTTCACCAAGTTGTTGTCCTATCTAATGGCTGGATTTAGTCATATTTGAGCACATATTTTCTAAAATTACAAATGTAGAAGTATGTCAAGTCGTTGACCAAGCCAAAATTGCATTGACTCTAGTTCAAAGTGGAATCGTGAAAAATGAGGTCATAAATTTAAGAAACACAAAAAATTTCAAAGTATCGCCACATTTAAGAGTATCTCATTTCAAACTCATTCCAACAAATTTTACTCAAAAAATATTGAAATTTAGTTTGTAATCGAATTTAGAAGGAATTTTTAATTTTAACTTTCAAATTTTGTAATTAAATATTGGTGATTGTATTAGTGAATCAAACCGTACAAATGGAATCTAAAATTCAAAATCTAGAACTTTCATTTGTATTTCAATTCCAGAATATTCTTCTAAATAGTACTTCATAATGGTTTTTCCCAAAATGTCAATTCCAGGGACACCCTGGTAAGTTTAGGGGTAAAACCAACAACAACGAATCCACAACCACACTTATTTCAAATGTCCAATGTTTACCTCTTTCTATATATTTTCTTTTGAATACGAAAATACCAAATCAAACATTTAAATAGAATTTAAGATTTTTTTTAAACAATTTAACAAATTTTCCCATGTCTTTAAAAAGGGTCAAAAAAATATCCAAAAGACTAGAATTTCATCTTTTTCACTTCAAATGCTATAATGTTGCAATCTGTATGGTCAAATTCTATGAAAATTTTACCATGCACTCTCTTGATAATCTTTAACAAGATCCTATGATTAAAGTTGAAAAATGATAATTTTTTAGGTTTATTTTGAGCCCTGCCAACACTACCCGTTTTCCCCCAAAAAAAACCCTTTTGCTCCATAACTTCCACTTCAAAAGTCGGAATCAAAAAAATTAGATCCCCATTTTTGTATTGATATACCAAATTCACATAATTTATTTCAAAAAATAAAAATAAAAACTGACACGGTAGTAACCGACCCAAACGTTGAAATGTCCTAGTTAGGACACTTGGTCCTTTAGGGGTTAAGCATCTTTAGTGTGTGCAATACAAATCTTCTTTAGAGAGAAAGAGGTGTACCTATATGACGTGAATGGGATGCGTCATACTTCAACTTTGAAAATTTATAAGTAATTCATTCTTCATCCAAAAATTATGTTTCAACTTGTGTTGGAATCTATTTCTATTTGAAATAAGTGTGGTTATGGATTGGTTTAGGGTTTAGGCATCTTTAGTGTGTGCAATACAAATCTTCTTTAGACAGAAAGAAGTGTACCTATATGATGTGACTGGGATGCGTCATACTTCAACTTTGAAAATTTATAAGTAATTCATTCTTCATCCAAAAAATTATGTTTCAACTTGTGCTAGAATCTTTTTCTTCTTGCCTACCTCTAAAGTATTATAATACTAAATAATATCAATGCCTGATATTGGTATAGTTGGGAATGGGGTAACACCCTTATGCTTGGAGTTGGAGGACTTGAAGCACCAAAGGGGCGAATTGCTCCCAGTCCCCGCAGTCGCGAAGGGGAGAACATAGTACATATCAGGGTCACACCGGCTGGTCTCTCCGGCTGTGCGGGTATCTGGAGGGGGAGCGGGAACGCTGGTCGGGAACGGGAACGGCGCAATTGCTCGGGAGCAGGAAGCACGGGCGGGGCCAGCAACCATGCCGGGCATAGGAGCAGCCAGGCTCCGACGCCTATCTGCTGCGCCGTTAGTGCCGAGAGGTCACCTAAATATGTTTTTTTCTACCTAATAGATAGTGTTCCTTGGTTGAACGAGTTTTTTGTCGAATCAACCCAAAGAGGTTAACATGACGCACATTAAGGGGACCCGTAGGGCCTAACTAGTGAAAAAAGTGGGTATATCCCCTCCTCCTTTTTTTCCCTTTAAATTTAAATTTAAAAGAAGAGAACAAAAAGAGGTGGAAACAAGAAATAAGAGGAAGATGAGAGCATGAGAGTAAACACTCAGGTCAATTCCAAAACTGACCCTTTTAGATATAGATTAACCCCTAAAGGACCAAGGATTCATGGTTTTAAAATGACAAGTTTAAACGATCATATTGTGAAAATTATAATTTGAATAGGTCCAAATTTTATACCACTGAAATTAGTAAAGAATATTACATATGTTAAATAAACTGTGAAATTAAAAATTAAACAAAAAAGAATCTATATAAAAGCTACTCAAAATTACTAAAAAAAAACAAGAGCCATCTTGAGGCCTTATGGTCCTTTAGGGGTTAAAAAAAAAATTCCCACATTTGTCCCGATCCAAATCCACTTCACATTATAGAAAGTGACTGAGACCCTTAAAATTGATTTTTGATTTTTTATGATCACAACTTAGACCAAGAGCCTTGACCATGGAAATAAATGATTTCCCTTGGTCAATCTTCATGGTCCACAGTGTAAAGTGGCCCTTAGTATTTACCCCATGTTTACTTTCACAGTTTATTTTTGTTGTCCAACCCTGTAATTCTTGAACATGAAGCGTTTTCGTAGTCTCCTCCCTTATAAAAGCAAAGACAATAAATGAAGATTCGTGTCGCAGGTTTCATTGGCCAGCGTTCCTTGTGATTTAGCCATGTATTTTATATTTATAATAATTTATTTATAATTTAATCCGTGGTGACGAAATTTGATTAAAACCCCATTATTTTCACACGGTAGGTCCAAATGTCACAAAACAATTGTGATGCAGTCTTTCTTGTCGAGAGCTTTTTAGCAATATCCAAAAATGTACATGGTTAGCGGTCCCATAGTCCAGGAGGTCTCAATGTAACATACAAAACAAACCAAAATAAACAAACTACTTTAGCTAATGTAAAGATTGAGTAGTAGACTTATTTGTTCAAATCCTTGGAATTTTTCTTACGACTAATAAATATCTCATCTTTGTGTTTATGTGTTCATTCATCTTAGGTTTGTCTTTTCATAATAATTATTCTTAAGAAAGTTTGAGAGGGCAGCATTTTCCAAGCGTGATCACTCAAAAAAATCGGCCTTGATTTTGGCATTTTGGGACGGGAAAAAAAATATTAAAAAATGTAAATCATAAAATCATCCTACGTGCTTTAAGCTCAACATGCTTTGATTTTAGGATAAAGGTTGATTCTTTTGGGTAACTAGATCATGAAAGGGTGTGAGTCAAAGGTGCTTAAGAATGTTATGTGGATTTAGAAATTTTGTTGTGGATATAGTATATTTTTACTAAAATCCATTTCTAAAGTTATAAGTTTACATGTAGTACAAGGAATAGACTAATTCATGAATAGAATAATTTAGAAGTATAGTATAAAAATAAAAATGTAATTCATATTTTTTCCCATTTTCTCATTAGATCTTGAACAAAAAGACTCTTCAATTTCATTGACCATATAAAACAATTCTTATTCTTCTTATAAATTTATCGACTACATAACTAACAAGCCGCAGAAGTGGTGAATATGCAAGGGACCACATTAGAGTCATCTATGAACCAAAAGCACACTACCTACTCTACCTATGTTCCTTTTGCATTGTAAATAAACTTTCATGACACAAGTAATCACAACCAACCGAGCCATTTGGTTTGAAAGAATATAAAGGTGGTATGGGGCTTATTGATATTCTCCCATGGGAACTTCATGGAGCCTTGGAAGAGCTTCTTTAGTTTTGGTAAGGTACAAGGTTCGAATCTCCATAACAACGTAGAGTATTGTGATTGGTTGAAAAAAAAAAAAGGATAAGCTAAAACTCGTTTTCACCGGCTTTCAAGCTAAAAACTAGTTTTACCTTGTTTTCACTCTTGTAGAATTTTTTTGCTCGACTTTACGGATAACTCTATTGTTAATCGATCACTCATAGTTTACAAATCATGAATTGATCTCTAGTAACTTTACCGGAACTAAAAGGTATTTAAACCCCTAATTACACGTCATGGTTGGATTAACATCATACATCACATTTCACACTCTTTTAACTTATTTAATTGCCATACACACATACACACACACACACACAGATATATATATATATATATATATATATATATATATATATATATATATATATATATATATATATATATATATATATATATATATTGATATTCAAGAGGTTTCAATTCTTACAAATCTACTTACATTTGTCCATTAACCCTTAGCGTTCACACTGCAATCACCTCATCAAACCTCATCAATTCCTCAAATTTTAAAATATATTATATTCAATGGTATTTTTCCCATTTACTTGATTTTTCTATAATTATAAAAAATTATAAAAGTTTTCAAAGTTCTTTTCTTTAAAAAATTCCTAGTAATTTCAAAAAGCTTAGAATAGTATGATTTTTTTTTAGGAAAAATGTAAATATTGATGAACAACAAGCTATGGGTGGCATGTTTCTTGAGCTTACACAAACAAAAAAAATCGGTAGGAAAACATTTTCTACAGTGTATATTGGATTTTTAAGGTATTGAGTTATAATGTGCTATAAATGACGCAATTATAATGATTCTAAAGAACAGTAAATTGGACTAGAAAGTAGAAGGGTAACCCCACGGTTTCTTAGTTTGGACCATTTTCATTTGAATTGAGAACTAGGTGATAATCAGCATTTGACTAAAAAAAGATCCAGCACGTCCTCGCACTCATAAGGGTTAGATACGCAATCACCATTAAAATGATTAATTTTTTATGAGTTTCTTTGAATTTCGACGGATTTGGCCCCATCACCATGCCAAATCACTAAATCAAGTCACCCAACCCTAAGCAACTCAACTTCTAAATTCATAATTGATCCAATGAACCCTTGTCAACATCTTTGCGAATACAAAAAATTTTGATGTATGATTCACATGTATTTGAAAGTCTAATTAAAGAATTTTCATGTAAGTAAATCCAACAAGCAACAAGAAGTTTGTAACAAAGAATTGAGCACACACAAATCGGTCTAGCTTTCTATAGCATTGGGCGTGAGAAGCAGCAACCCGAGTTTCGTGAGCTTTCTCGTAGCAGGCACGAGGGGTCCCAGTATGAAAACTGGAAGTTGATAACCAGGGGTATTGAGTACCGGTCGAAGTCATTCATGGCCCTTGTATTCATAACCCTCATCGTCCAGCCCAAAATCACCCAGTTAAGTCCATTTTGTACAAATACAGTACAGCAAATAATTGCAACTTCTTTAGAACATATTGCAGTATGCAGAGCATGTACAAACTCAGACCGCTTCACAATCGGCTTCAACGTTAACCACAGGTAGTACTAAACATATTTTGAGGTAATTCCGATGTACTAATTTTGATGTACTAATTCCGATGTACTAATTCCGATGTACTAATTGAGGTAATTCCAGGCAATGTACGTAACCTTGTCCCTTTCCTCTTTATATGTTTTTCATGCCAAGTCTCCTCAAAGTTGCACACTTTCCACGGAGAACACCCCATGCTCTCGAGATGATCTACTGCTGCAAAATGAATCATGAAAAAATTCAGCAATAAAGTCTCTGCCTTCATTCCGCACCCCAAAAGAAACTTAAGAAGATAAAGCAGCAACAAAGTATCAGGCACAAGGGCTTACCCACGATAGACATGACCGCCAGCAAGCTGAAGTGAATGAAAGTATTCGCTAGTGTTATGCAGTAGTATGCCCATACTGATGTGCATTCGAGGCTCCATATACCCCAGCACTCAATCTGCCTGACTCTCGGCCATGACATAAGGGACCAGGTAATATCCATAATAATAAATTCATCCAGTTGCACACCACGACCGTCCATGTCGTCCTTGTTCAATATAGTGTAATATCCTGCTTATCTTGACCTTAAAATTTCAAAAAATCTGACAACCTGCATATACGTCATAGAACATATGAAAACTCTGCTCACTTGACTTTACAGATAACCAACACCCAAGAGGTGGAACAGCTAGCTGTACAATGTATAAAATAAAATACAAGAATAGATTCCAGAGAATTTAAGGTTTCATACCTGACATTCTTGCTGATTACTGTGCTCCCATCTGCAGCTCCAAGGTGACGCAACTTCACCTCCTGTAGAGTACCATCTTTCAAAGCATGCTGCAGGTAATGACCGAAAAAAAAAGAGGGTGAGAGCAGATCACAAGCTGCACATAAGATACTGTGCAAACACTCCCCCCCAAGTGACTCAAAAATATAAAGAAGGCACTGGCAAAGGTTGAACCCAGAATCATCTCACATTGAACTAATAAAGCTTCCTCGGTCTACAATTGATCTACAATGTTCATACTTTTCATCCAAAGTTAGGCCAAAGAACTTTGGATGAATAAATTAGGCACCTTATAAAAGCAGCTTGTGCCAAAAGGACAGGTGCCATTTCCATTATTGAAGTGCCTGCAATCAATTTCACTGCAAAAACAAAGGGCTTGAATTATTCACATAGCGTAGATTGTATTCTCAAGATTGCATCAAGACCTCAACTAGATAATTACCCATCTGCTGCACAAAAATTCTGAGACCTTGTCTCATAACAGCTAACACTACACAGACCTAACACATGTCAGAGAAACGCTTGTCTTAGAAAGATATTACAAACGCAAGCTGTCTCAAAATCTCCATGGAATACATAAGCAAGTTCCTGAGTGGCGCCATTTCAACAAACAACCAAATTATCCCACAAACGTAAAATTTCAGTGAACAAAGCCAGTAACAATAAAATTGGGCCTTGATCGAGAAACAGACCCCAGCTTGTTCTTGTAGCCATTGATAATCTCCTCCTTCTCTTCGGGGGTGTGTATCGACAGTGAGCTCCATATGTGCACAGCCCCCGCTGATAAAATGTGCATACCTGACGGCGCATTATCAATGACAACGCAAGTTCAGGAATAAGCCACATGAATGGTCCATACTGAATTAGTTCATGGTTTCTTCGCATATCTACAACCTACCTCTCTAAATACTTTCAAAAACTTGCAACCTCTCTATCATAATACACACCAATACTAGTCGCTTCATGGAGCTCTACTGGCAGCTCGCAACTTCATCGAGATACTTGCGAGAACCATTTCTCACCACTTCAGATCTTCGAATGCAAATTTTTCAGTTTCAAAATCGAAGCAAACTCAGGAATCTTACAAGAAAATGAGAAATTTAGTACAGATTACCAAACTCGTGCACAAACCCTAAACGTTGCTTCGGCTTAGTACGTACCTGGCTTGCTTGGTCGCTCCAATTGTGAGAAAACATACAATCGCTTCCCTTGAGACATGCACCGTGCATAAAGAACTTGCACAAGACGCTGTCCACAGTTGCCAGACATCATGAGATAAACTGGTCCGACAACCATTCTAATATCAAATCGCATCACTCAGACAAACACGTATCAAGCTTCGAATAAATTTACACAAAAGACACCTCTATCGAGGAAATATAGCGAGCAACGTACTAAGAAACATACGGTCTATCTGCTAGGATGAAATTGTTTCGAAGGGACGATTCAGGTCTAGGACTTCCATCTACGCACAATACTACAATCCGTTTCTAGTATTGATAAACCGTCTACTAATAGAAAAATATATGCGTGCTCGAAAATCTCTACAAATCAAGACGATTCTTAAGACATCAAATTCAAACACGCATCCGTTTCCGATAATCACCAATTCCAAAACCCTAAACACTCGCCTGACTTGAATCCAAAGTAATCCAAAACTGCAAATCCAGAAAACTGATTTGTCCTCCATCCACGCACAATACTATAATCTGTTGCTGGTGTTAATGAATCGAAGGATCTAGTAATAAAAAAAAGCATATTCGTGCTCGGTTTCCTACCAAAGACACACGCACCAAAGCCGTTCTAAAATCTCTACGAATCAAGAAGGGTCGAAATCCATTCTTAGCACAGGCAACCATTCAAATACACATCCGTTTTCGATATTCACCACTTCCAATAAACCCTAAACGCTCCCAAAATTGGATTCAAACTAGTCCAAAAAGAACGGAAGCGAGAAAGAGTCATACCGGCTACGCCCCTCCATGGTGGCGCACAAGTAAAGCCAGTCAACACACGGAATTCAAAACACAAACCAGCGCTGAAATGAGGTCTGCAGTCGAAGGGCCTGCTTGGTAAGAGGCAGAGAAAGGAATGAGCCGGTGTAAGAACGAGAAGCGGAGGAATTATTATATCGGGAAATTGCTGGTTCTACGAATAAGTTGGACACAAATTTCACGGCGTGAACATCCATGGCGAGGGCCCGCGCGTCGTGATCTGCTCCTGCGGATCCACACTCAAAAGTTAGGGTTTAACTTAATTAGGGTTTCTGCGTCTTCTTCATCACCATCATCATCAATGCCATGCCACGGTTTTAGGTCCCGTTCTACGACCGCTTGATAATAAGCTTATAAACACCACGAAGACCAATGACTATAGAAGTTACAATAGTAAATGAAATTCATCCACTTACAATGGAGGTTGATTTTTTACCTTTAGTTGAAAATAGCAAAGGATAAAATAAGTGACATTTGAACATAGTTTCTTTAGAGTGTTTGTTGGATCTTATTGACAATCAAAAATAAATTCTAGATATTTTTTACATGTATTTTTTACATGTATTTTTTACAAGTATTTTTTGGATATTGTATAAATAAAATATGAATTTTCAAAGTAGTGATTATAGGTATTCTATACCCAAAATTATCTCTAAACTCTTATGTTCAAAAGATATATAATCTAAACAAGAATCTTTAAGTTTTATTTTGGATAAAAGTCACCATTATGTCATTTATGACATGGCATGCCAATTATTGAGGTTTCAACCAAAAAAAAATTAAATAAATAATTTATTTTATGCTTTGTAGGGCCCATGTTGAAATTACATTCTTCTTTTGCATGTTAAAAATATTCATAAAGGTTCCGAATTTTAATTTGGGATCAAACATTTCAATATTGAATTCAAAATTTACCAAAATAGCATTAAAATTGAAAAATTAGAAAAAGACTTTGTCTTGTTATATTGGGCCTCTTGATGACATTATGAAACAAATCATGAATATATAAGATAAATTCATACTGACATCCAGGAAATGGAATAGCTCAAATCGATGTTTAAACCATACTACAATGGTTCATTTTATAGGACTATTGTAGATAGAATCAATATCAAGAAAGAAGCTCTATATTTACTATTAGAAAAATAAAATTTACCTCCATGTTTTGTTCCCCTTGTTACTAAAGGAGGTTCCTTTGATTTCTGTTGTGACATCATAATAATTAATATTTTAATATATTATATCATTTAACGTATACTGGAGTGATCATAAAAAAAATATAAAAATAGATGCCAAAATTTTGGATTTTTCTTTGTAATGGAACAAATGGATTTTCATGAAATATAATTAAATAATTAAATGTTTAAGTGTATTGTGATTGGTCAAGAACAGAAGGGCCAAAACTCGTTTTTGTTGCCTTTCAAGCTAAAAAGCCAATTATGCTTTGTCTTTCCTTTCGTGGATTTCTTTTCAAAATTTTACATACTGGTATAAAGGTATGTTCGCACCTAGCTTTAGAGGTGGTCTTACAAGGGGATCTTACATCATTAAAAAAGTGTGTGTTCCCACCTACATTCTTTAGTAATTACCAATCCTACATGGATGTACACATGGCACACTTTTAAGAATGGGTATTAGCTAACATTTAGGAGGACAAAAAATATTTGAGCAACAGTAGGCAATTGTTAACCCCTAAATGACGGAGGGGGTAAGGGCAAAACATAAATGTGTTATAAAAAAATACTTCTTCAACTTCGATGAAGTTTGGTCCAAAAGAGAAAATGAGGAGTTGGATGTTTAGTAATTTTCCATACAGTCAAATATCTAAAAATATATTTTTATCATCTCATAATGAATTTAGAAGCATTTAAAACACGCAATTCCTTAATTTTGCACTTGGCCAACTGCACTCATTTCATGAGCAAACTTGGCTTTAAAAAAAATTGTTTGAAAAAATCTGTAAAAAACAGGAATTTTTGTCTTTTTACAATCTCTTCATTGTAAAGAAACAATTATTTAATTTATTTTCATCCTTATCTTTTCTTTTATCTTGTTTTTTTTCCTTGTCTTCTTTCTTGTCTTCCTCTTGTCTTCCTTCTTCTTTTTCTTCTAGTCTTCCACTTGTCTTCCTATTTTTTCTTCACCTTGCCCATTTTTGGAGTTTAAACGATAATTTTTAAAATAAACGAAAATCAGGGAGCACGCTGAATCCAATACCGGCCCTGAATGAATGAATGAATGAAAAAAAAGAATGTTTTTTTTTGTTTTGTTTTTTCCGAATTTTCCGGGCAGGGAGGGTTCGTGCGCGCGGACCCTACTCTTATTTTGACCCTCCCTCCCTCACTCGCCCCTCTCCCCTATATAAACCCTCTCTCACTCTCCCTCCCTCACACTCTCTTTCCTCCCCTTTTCCTCTCTTGTTCTTCTCCCTCTCTTCCTTCTCCCTTCTCCTCAATATAAAGGAAGAAGAGAGAGGAAGAAGGATGTGTGCGGGAGGGAGAATGAGGGAGGGTTTATATAGGCAAGAGGGAAAAAAAAAGGAAAGGAGAGGAGGGAAGGAGAGTGGGTCAAAAAAAGAATAGGGTCCGCGCGCGCAGACCCTCCCTGCTCGGAAAATCTGGAATTTTATTTATTTATTTATTTTTTGCATTTTTATTTTCATTCAGGCATGTATTGGATTCAGCCCGCTGCGTGATTTTTATTAATTTTTAAAATATCATTTAAACTCCAAAAATGGCAAGGTGAAAGATAAAAAAGGAAGACAAGTGGAAGACTAAACACACATTTCGTTAATTTTGTATTTATGCGCGATTTTTAGACTGAGAATCCAGAATTGCCATGGGGAGATGTCATGGAGAGATCGCCATTTGTGGAGAGGAGTGTTCTAATATAGAGGTATTGACACTCTGATTTTCTGCGCCAGAGAGTTCTTTCCATGGTGGTACTGCAGAATAGTGGTGCTTCCTCATCGTGATATAGATTCATCTTCACTGTCATCTGCCAAATGACAGGGAGGCCTCCCCAGCGATGCCATTTTCAGGGTTCCCTGTGTGCAGTCATGGGCTGTGAATCTGTGATGGGGAGGCCTCCCCACAGCCATACGTCATTTTGTACTATTCAGCACTGCAAAGCCTGAACATATGGAGGTGGCATTACATGCACACCATGTAGAGAAGGGGAATTTTATTTCGATTCCAATCGATTACATGAAGACATGCTTCCGCGGGTGTCCCCAAACTCTACTTAGAATTCCATGACTTTCTCAGCGACCTACCCTGCATGACGCACGTCACCTGTGGCCTCGGAGGCGGCGTGCGAGTCGGCCAAAATGGCCTTGGCATTGTCCGCATCCAACCTTGGAATCTTGCGTAGCGAGGTCTCGGCGAAGTTAACTTTCGGCGAGCTTCCATAGAGGATGGAAGTGCGGTCCACCCATTGCACGGCGTCATCACTGCCATCGTGCTCCCATTTCACATCCCAACACCCTCTATATCTCTCTCGGTCTGTCATCACCCGGCTTCCTCTAGCAGGCCTCTAATATCGAATCTGGCACTTTCCAAGGTGTGGGGATCGGGCGTCGCGCACAGCCGGTGCAAGCACCCTGCCCATCCACACTGGATAGATTGTGGTGTCGTTGGGCCTAATGAGGACAAAATTCCCAACGAGGGCGTCGCGGTATGGGTTGAACGCCGGCCTTGGTCGCTGCCGTAAAGGACCGCACCAAGGATCAGGCCGCTCGTCCTCTGGAGTTGCGTTGGCAAGATCCTTCTGCCTCCGCACTTCATCTGGAGCTGGCGGGGGAGGAGGGTGGGCTGCCGTCCACTGCGTCGTCGGCCTAAACCCATACACCATTGTCGTTGGGGCCTGCGGCGGATCGTCCGAACGGAGTTCCGTAATAATGTCCACCCAATACTGCACGAAGGCCTCCATTCGACTCCTGTAGGCCTGGCTGCGATGGCAGCCACCCTTCCAGATGTCCACAAATCTCTGGAGCCCCGCTCGAATTAACTGCTTGCTCTCACGTGACCTCGCGACGTCCTCTTCGGTCACCTCCGAGTTCGTGCTCGGATTAAGACCGCTCTCGCATCCCCAGACGGGCTTCATCTTCACCGAGGCGGGGTCACCTACAACACACGGGGATTCGGAGAAGCCACAATTAGTTCCATCAGACGTGACGGGTCTCGGGCTACGAGGCCCTGCAGATAGAGGGAGGCCTCCCCACGAGGGGCTGTTCCTACATTACCTCGACGACGGGTGGGGAGGCCTTCCCACTAGGGACTTTTCCTACATTACCTCGACGATTGGTGGGGAGGCCTCCCCACTAGAGACTTCCTACATTACCTCAACGACGGGTGGAGAGGCCTCCCCACTAGGGACTGTTCCTACATTACCTCAACGACGGGTGGGGAGGCCTCCCCGCTACGATTGCCCCTACGATACATCAACGATGGATGGAGAGGCCTCTCCACCAACAGCGGGCCGCAAACGTCATGCCAACAACTAACCACGCATGACTCGACATACAGAGAGTACTCTCCAATCCGTCCGAACAACACTATGTAGGGTCGGAGGCGTACCTGTAGGAAGCAACGGCTGACCGTAAGGGTCCTCCTTCCACATTCTATGAGGGCCTGCACGTGGCAGCCAAACCCCGTCCGTCGCGGATTCCTTATACTGGAATACCGGCCACCCATCGCTGTCCACAAAGAAGCGGAAAATGTGTTTGTCCTTAATCCCCTCCAATGGCCGAACATATCCCTTGATATAGGACTTGAAGTCGGCCACCTCCTAGACCACATGCGGCATAAAACTCAGCTTCTGCGATTCCATGAAGTGCTTCATGAGGTCCGCCAGCACAAAAGTGTTGCTCCTCCTCAGGACATTGGAGATGTAACTGAAGTATCCGTCGATGTCTTCGTGCGTGTGGCCGACCATCAAAAACCCGACCTGTATCTCCACAAACACTTTCCGTGCAGTAAGTAATGAGAGAAACGCAAAAACGAACTGGTTCTTATTATCCTTAGTGGAATTGTCCAATTGTAGGTACAGCCTCTTTGGGAGGGGGTCCACGTGGTCAGCGTCGGCGGTGGCTTCCGGTATCGCTCCTACACATCGGGACTTCCCCCTCATGAGCTTCTCAAAGAACCGGTTCAATGGTGGTTCGTCAAAAAGGTTCTTGGAATTCCGGATGGCCGGCCTCTCCAACTTCCGGAGGCAACGCGCAAGGGAAGACATAGTAAAGTTCGAATCGCGTGGCCAAAGATCCGTCGAGAAGTCGGCATAGGCCCCGTCGCCATGTCCGTGAGTTACCATTCCAGTCAGCGTCACTGGTAGCTGCCCGAGGCCTGCGGTTCCCTTCGTAATCACCCGCAAGCGTGGAAGGGCGGTCTTTTGGCTGTCCATTCCGTCGTGAATTATGCAGAGCACCTCCGCCTGGCTCATCTCCGACTCGCTCCTCCAGCTGTAGTACAGCCGGCGACATGACTGCTGGTGCGCAACGTGAGCGTCATACAACCTCTGGTGGTACACCGCCTCTGGGCTACCCTTTGCCGCTGCTGCAATAAACTCCTTTAGCTCGTTGCACTCGGAGCACTTCGAAAACGTAGAGCCACCTTTCTTGACTTCGACGTTCTTGAACACCCTCTTCTTCATGCGGCTCACCGCAGACTGCGACACATCGTCCATACCAACTGCGGTGTTCACCTGCCAAAACAAGACCCGTTACGGTGACATCCTCGAACTCCAGAGAACCCTCCACACACGCCGCTCATCGTTCACATTCAGGATGCTCCCAGTGGGGAGTCCTCCCTAGACGCATGCTAGTGGGGAGAGCTCCCCACGTACACTACTCGGGAGCGCTCCCTATCAACAGGCGTCAGGAGACGCCTGCTATCCCCGTGAAGCACACTCCCACGGCGCGGGGACCGCCCCATCAGTAGTCGACTATCCCAACAGTGGGGAGGCCTCCCCACCGATGACGACATCTTGGAACGATAGGGTAGTGTGAAGTCAATTTACATATGACATGGAGTGTTAAAAGAAGAGGGAAGAGCGTGACCTTACATTGTTCACCTTTTCGCGGACGACCTCCCAGGTGAAGGCTACCGGGAGGTACTTCTGGACGTCCTGCTGCCCGTCGCCAATTCCCTTCATCCTCGTCGCGGGCATGACGTCGCAGGTGTCATTGATGATCGAGAGTACCGTCCCATCTGCCTGCACGGTCGCCGGTCGACGCTTAACCTGCCCAGTGTTGCCGTGACGGCCCGAACGAATTCCACGTCGATATCTCCGCTTGTAATCGTAGAAGGTCCCGCGTCCTATGCCAAGTATTTTCCAGCAAGCAGTCTCGCACACGTCCACCCCTTCCATTGTTATAACTCCGGACGTAGCCCCATCGACGACCCGGAATCGGCCGAATAGCTCGACTCCAACCTCTCGGCGCTCGTCGAATGACTTCCCCCAAAAATGTGAACGGACCTGGACGGTCTTGGACCACGGGAATATTTGGCAGCAGCTCCACGGGCAACACTCTTCCATGCTGACTTCTCTAGCAACATCCTCGCCGGACAGTCTGAGACGTTTCGATGGCCGTCCACCCTCGCCTCTCAGTATCCGCGTCTTAGACGTGTAGGGTGCCTTTGGGACGCCACGATTCAGCCTGGCCACGGTGTCTGCTAACGGATCATCCATGTGGAAAGCGGCGATGGTGGCGAGCACCTCACCCCCTTCCAAGCGCACCGATGTGAGGGGCCATCGACGGTGCGACATCAACTCTCCCGCGGCGGCGTTAGTCTCCTGGAGCACAAGAACTCCAACCTCGTCGTGCCCCAAAAGAGCGTCCAAAAATATCTCTTCGGGCATGCTTGCTTGAATTCTGTCTGCAGCTACTACGGCTCCACCCTCACCTTCGAGCACACATCTTTTTCCTCGCCATAGAATTCGAGGTGGAAAGCGTCGAAGGCCGTCGTCCATCATTGATTCTTCTTCATTGCGAGAGGACGGGGAGGCCTCCCAATCGTCGTCATATTCACTATCATTGACACTGTCCCCGCCATCGTCATTTCTAGCGACGTCGTCGGTGTCATCCGTTGCGTCAGCGGCAATGATGGCATTCAAGCATCGCGAGAAATTGTTGGAGGCTGCGCCGGAGTCCGCAGCACCAGCTGATCCACGTACAATATCCACATCTAGCCAAGGAAATTGCTTGCCGATACAGTCACCAAGCCTCCAGGAATTGAACCCCGCCAATACTGTATTTTCAAAGTCGGCCTCAACGGTGGAGATTCTTACGAGAGGGCAGAAATCTGCTTGGGGTATCACTTTTTGGACACACTAATTAGGTTATTTTTGCTTAAAACCTCCAAAGTTTGCCTAATTTGTTCATTTTGATCAAGTAAAAAGACCCTAAAATTTAAAAAATAAAATCCTTCACCTCAATGGAAACAAAATATATATATTCAAAGAGTTTATATTAAAAAAACTTATTATTTTTGGATCCATTCATAGATGTGTCAAAAAATGCCGAATTTTGGGATTTGCAAGCTGCATGTGCACAATTCATTAATTTTTTTAATGATAAAATAAATTATTTTGTACTCTACACAATTAGATGTAGGTCATATTCAAAAATAATATTAAAATTATTATTTTTGATGTTCCATTTGCTTGATATGAGGGATTCTTCGTAATTGGGACATAACTTACTTTTTCAACTTAAAAATCAAATAAAATTACTTAAAAATCTTTGATTGTAATCAAATTTTTTTCCTTGATACGTTATAAGTGTAGAAAACTAAAAATCACATTTAATGAAGTCTTACTTTATTAAAATTAAAAACTATGTTTGTTTGACACACTAGCACATAGTGCAATTGTCCCGAATGCAGCTTTTTTCGGTACCCCAACCAGACCATCACCCGAGAAACATCTCGCATTCAAGGCCGTCGTCACCAACATGTCGGAAAGGACTAGACACCACAATGCCGGATGCAGCCACTCGCCCATCCATCAGTAGGAGGACATCTTCGTGCACTTGCCAGTTCGCCATCTCTTCTGCCGGATGCAAACACGCCGTAATTCCCATCAGTGCCATCACGCACGATCAGTTCCGCAGGCTCGGCATGACAGATAATCCCTCGAAACAACTCGCCAAAGAGACGGCGAGTGAGAGATAGAGAGTGCCCCCCAGAAACAATTGCCAAGCTATGGTAGCAATGCCTGGGGGATTCACACTACCTCCACCTCACAGACTCTTGCAAGGATAATTTATGTGGCAGGATAATGGACCCCAAACGTTCCAAATGGAGGGCAAAGTCGGGTTGGCTGCCCACCTGGCGCTCCGGGAGGCATCCGTGAAGCGTGACGGAGGCGACCGTGGAGGCGCGGTGGTTGTCTCGAGCATCCGAGTGGGGAGACCTCCCCATCACCTAGCGCTCCATACCGAGGGCGAGGTGGGGTTGGCTGCCCACCTGGCGCTCCGGGAGGCATCCGTGAAGCGTGACGGAGGCGACCGTGGAGGCGCGGTGGTTGTCTCGAGCATCCGAGTGGGGAGACCTCCCCATCACCTAGCGCTCCACACCGAGGGCGAGGTGGGGTTGGCTGCCCACCTGGCGCTCTGGGAGGCATCCATGAAGCGTGACGGAGGCGACCGTGGAGGCGCAGCGGTTGTCCCGAGCATGTGAGTGGGGAGACCTCCCCATCACCTAGCGCTCCACACGGAGGGCGAGGTGGGGTTGGCTGCCCACCTGGCGCTCCGGGAGGCCTCCGTAAAGCGTGACGGAGGCGACCCTGGAGGCGTGGCCGTCGTCCCCAGCATCCGAGTGGAGAGACCTCCCCATCACCTAGCGCTCCACACCGAGGGCGAGGTGGGGTTGGCTGCCCACCTGGCGCTCCGGGAGGCATCCGTGAAGCGTGACGGAGGCGACCGTGGAGGCGCAGCGGTTGTCCCGAGCATCTGAGTGGGGAGACCTCCCCATCACCTAGCGCTCCACACAGAGGGCGGGGTGGGGTTGGCTTCCCACCTGGCGCTCTGGGAGGCATCCGTGAAGCGTGACGGAGGCGACCGTGGAGGCGCAGCGATTGTCCCGAGCATCTGAGTGGGGGACCTCCCCATCACCTAGCGCTCCACACGCAGGGCGAGGTGGGGTTGGCTGCCCACCTGGCGCTGCGGGAGGCCTCCGTCATGCTTCACAGAGGCGACCGTCGAGGCGCGGCGGTCGTCCCGGGAATCCGAGTGGGGAGACCTCCCCATCATTTAGCGCTCCGCACGGAGGGCGAGGTGGGGTTGGCTGCCCACCTGGCGCTCTGGGAGGCATCCATGAAGCGTGACGGAGGCGACCGTGGAGGCGCAGCGGTTGTCCCGAGCATGTGAGTGGGGAGACCTCCCCATCACCTAGCGCTCCACACGGAGGGCGAAGTGGGGTTGGCTGCCCACCTGGCGCTCCGGGAGGCCTCCGTAAAGCGTGATGGAGGCGACCCTGGAGGCGTGGCCGTCGTCCCCAGCATCCGAGTGGGGAGACCTCCCCATCACCTAGCGCTCCACACCGAGGGCGAGGTGGGGTTGGCTGCCCACCTGGCGCTCCGGGAGGCATCCGTGAAGCGTGACGGAGGCGACCGTGGAGGCGCGGTGGTTGTCTCGAGCATCCGAGTGGGGAGACCTCCCCATCACCTAGCGCTCCACACCGAGGGCGAGGTGGGGTTGGCTGCCCACCTGGCGCTCCGGGAGGCCTCTATGAAGCATGATGGTGGTCGCCCATGGCGGGACTGTGGTTGTTCCGGCCTATCTAGGGGAGACCTATCTACGGGCATTGTCTGCTGGGGAGACCTCCCGACTGGTATCCTAGGGCTGACATGTAGGGAGGCCTTCCTATGGGTAAGACAGATCCGATAGGCAGATATTTCTTCCACGTGTCAGACGGGGAAGAGTGTCGTCGGCGAAACAATATTTCCGTACACAATAAATGACAGAAATAGAATCCTACAATAAATAAACCTAAAAACAAGGACAAAACATAAATGAGCATTACAGTAGGTGCGAATAAACCCACCTGCCACGTAGGCGGCTGACGTCAGAAAGTACACGTGTCAAGCGGTGGATGCGCCACGTCGACACAACAACATTTAATACAGAAAGTACGCGTAATTCAAAATGAGCGAGCTCTCAAAATGGTTGGCGGCATTGAAATGGCGATTTATTGTAGGGTTTCAAACTCATAGTTTTCCATCCTGCCTTCCCTTTGGTGGGCCTCCGCAGCCGTCGGATTGCACACATGGACGGCTCAGATGGCGCCACGCGTCGAGATATTTGGGAAGATATTTAATATCCCTTATACACGGCCGACACCCTCCTAGATGCGGCCGAGATCCGCTCGTACAAGGCTGAGAACCGCTCATACCCGGCTGCCATTCCAAGCTACACGCCTGAGACCCGGTCTTACACGGCCGAAACTCTGCCTACTGTAGCCTGTGGCAGTGGCGCGCGGACGACCGTCAGATCTAGGGCAACCGCCCTAAACCGTTGGATCAAGCTCAAGCGGCTCCGCCGCACTATATAAGGTCTTCCCAGACCTCATTTGTCCTCACTCGCTTTTCCTGTCGTCGCGAAGCGCTGCCCAATTTTGGTCTCGTCATCCTCGACGCAAATATCTTCGTCCACGGCTATGGGGTAAGCTCTTCAACCCTGCCCGGTTGTGCGTTCAATCTATTTTATATTATCTCTGGGGAGATCACCATGGACCTCCCCATCCGTTTTGTAGAGAGGACTCCCCAGCCCACCGGCTCTGGAGCTCTTTTCAGCAACTTCCCTCGGGAGCTCTCCCGAGCTGCTTGTTAGCTAGGTCTCTCTAGATACTAGTTGCCTGCGTGGGGAGCTCTCCCTAGGCGCTCGCGTGGGCAGATCTCCCGAGTAGCATCCGTGGGGAGATCTCCCGAGTAGCGTCCGTGGGGAGATCTCCCGAGTAGCGTCCGTGGGGAGATCTCCCGAGTAGCGTCCGTGGAAAGATCTCCCGAGGAGCGTCGGTGGGGAGATCTCCCGAGCAGCGTCCGTAGAGAGCTCTCCCTAGGTGCGAGGGTGGGGAGCTCTCCCGATGCCTGGGCGTGGGGAGCTCTCCCCAGGTGCGAGCGTGGGGAGCTCTCCCCATGTGCGAGGGTAGGGAGCTCTCCCCAAGTGCGAGCGTGGAGAGCTCTCCCCAGGTGCGAGGGTGGGGAGCTCTTCCCAAGTGCGAGCGTGGAGAGCTCTCCCCAGGTGCGAGGGTGGGGAGCTCTCCCCAAGTGCGAGGGTGGGGAGCTCTCTCCCGGTGCAAGCGCGGGGAGCGCTCCCCAGGTGCGAGGGTAGGGAGCTCTCTCCAGGTGCCAGCGCGGGGAGCGCGCACCAGGTGCGAGGGTGGGGAGCTCTCCCCAGGTGCGAGGGTGGGGAGCTCTCCCCAGGTGCAGGGGGGGGAGCTCTCCCCAGGTGCGAGCGCGGGGAGCGCTTCCTTGGTGCGAACGTGGGGAGCTCTCCCCGGGTGCGAGGGTGGAGAGCTCTCCCCCGGTGCGAGCGTGGGGAGCTCTGCCGATGCCTGGGTGTGGGGAGCTCTCCCCAGGTGCGAGCGTGGGGAGCTCTCCCGATGCCTGGGCGTGGGGAGCTCTTCCCAGGTGCGAGGGTGGGGAGCTCTCCCCAGGTGCGAGCGTGGGGAGCTCTCCCCAGGTGCGACGGTGGGGAGCTCTCCCCAAGTGCGAGCGCGGGGAGTGCTCCCCAGGTGCGAGGGTGGGGAGCTCTCCCCAGGTGCAAGGGTGGGGAGCTCTCCTCCGGTGCGAGCGCGGGGAGCGCTTCCCAGGTGCGAGCGTGGGGAGCTCTCCCGATGCCTGGGCGTGGGGAGCTCTCTCCAGGTGCGAGCGCGGGGAGCTCTCCCCAGGTGCGAGGTTGGCGAGCTCTCCCCAAGTGCGAGGGTGGGGAGCTCTTCCCAGGTGCGAGCGCGGGGAGCGCTCCCTAGGTGCGAGCGTGGGGAGCACTCCCGATGCCTGGGCGTGGGGAGCTCTCCCCTGGTGCGAGCGCGGAGAGCGCTCCCCAGGTGCGAGCGTGGGGAACTCTCCCGATGCCTGGGCGTGGGGAGCTCTCCCAGGTGCGAGCGCGGGGAGCTCTCCCTATCAGCGTGCATGGGGAGCTCTCGCTGGCAGAGTGCGTAGGGAGCTCTCCGGAGCAGCGTGCGTGGAGAGCTCTCTCGAGTAGCTTGCGTGGGGAGCTCTGTCCAGGCCCGAGCGTGGGGAGATCTCTCCACGGACGTTGCTCGGGAGCTCTTTCCATGCGCGTTGCCTGGGAGAGTTTGCCATGCGCGCTGTTTGGGAGAGCTCCCCACGCTCTCTGCTCTAGAGAGCTCACCACTGAGATGCTAGGGTGAGCTTCCCACGCTCGTGCCTGGAGAAAACTCCCTTCACGGGCGCCTAGGGAGATCCCCCCACAGAGGTTGCAGTATCCACCCACGTCCGTTTGCAGCGCTTGCAATGGTGGTGTGCTCGGAGCAATGTGTAAATCTCAAGCATACGGGGATCTCCTTACAATGCCAGCATGGGGTGGTCTCTCGACAACCCACACATTCGGTGTGCTTACCATCTCACTCTGGGGAGGTCTCTCTACAACTTACGCATTTAGGGAGTTCTCCCTACCATTTCACCTTGGGGAGATCTCCCCACAACCCAAGCACGGGGAGGTATTACTACCATTTCACCGTGGAGAGGTCTCCCTACAGTCCACGCCTGGAGAGATCTCTCCACAGCCTATAGCAAGGCCTTCCCCAAAACCAAGAATGGAGGTCTCTCTACAATCCCACCCTAGGATGATCTTCCAACAATCCAATCGTGGAAGGACCTTTGAACGATCCCCTGATTGGTTTTATGTAGGTGCGTTGTCTGACTCGCTGTCATTGATGTCTTGCAGGGTCGATATGTCCCAGATCCCTGATGAAATCCGACCAATTACGCTGAAGCCTCTTTGCGCAAACGTCCTCGACGATGCCCTTACTGGCTTTAAGAACAAGTCGGGGTGTGCCTTTGTTTGCAACCCCCAGATCTTGAAGTGGGGCATAGATGTTGAGACAGTAGGTGTCCGCCCGAAGATCTGTTTTTTGTACGTACTGGCATCCGCACCCGAGCGCCCCATCAAGCCTCCCCACACCGCTGTGCTGCAAGTGATTCCTGCCCCCGATGCGCAGGAAGTCGATGTTAATATGGAGGAGTGTCCGGGTGGGCGTCCGCTTTCTTGACGAATTGCCTTGCGTTTACCTATTGCTAAGCTTTCGAGTGAGCTGTCACCGGCACTTGAGGAGAAGGGATTTGGGTTTAACTGGCAAACACAGGTCTTCTCTCAAGGCGATGTCCTAATCGGATTCCGAGACATATTTGAGGAATTTGAGGGCATCGACGACGACGACGCTGACCAGAGTATAGCACTCACGGCCGGCGCAGCACCTTTTCCAACCAAGCGATCTAGAAGGAAACCCGTCAATCCTGAGTCGCGAAGGCTGAAGGACATGGAGGACGCCATCATAAAATTGGAGAAAGCGTTCGACTTGGAGAAACACGTGAGCAATACTAGAGCACTGACCGAGTGCTCCGAGTTTTTGGCTAGCCAGGTGGACCATCTGTACCCCTCGGGCAACTCTGCGGTGGATGATTCGGCGGGGCGGCGCATAAAGGTGCCCCTCCAAAACTTCCACAAGGCACCAGACACTTGGGTGTACCGCAGCATCGTGCCTAAACGGGTGGACGAGTTGAAGGCCCAATTCATCGGGAATTGGAGCACCGTGCAAAGGCTCCCCATCATTGTCATCCCCGTGCAACCAGTCCAAGGTGCGGAGCCTGGCAAGTTTGAAGTGGTGCCTACCATTCCTACAGATCGCGATGCGATGGCCACGCACCACTTCTGGATTGTTGGCGGCCAACATACTATTATGGAATCCGAGGCTGTAATCCGCGAAAATGCGAGTGACCCCACCTTCCAGGACCAGTACGGTAAGCACGAGATAATCGTGGTTTGGACTCTAGACATGAACCATATTCGATTGTTGTCCAGGATTCTTAATTCCCGGGCCTGGGACAAGGAGAGCACCCCGGACCTCTTCGACAAAATCAAGCAAGCTCGGGTTGTCTGGAAGGAAATGGGTAGCCCTTCTGCGGTCGAAGTTAGGAGCGTTGAATGGATTGTAAGCACCCTCCCCTCCCTCTATTGCTCCCAGACCTGCTTTTGTGAATTTCTTCATTGGGAGACCTCCCCATGAGCTTGCAGTGGGGAGACCTCCCCATGAGCTTGCAGTGAGGAGACCTCCCTATGAGCTTGCAGTGGGGAGACCTCCCTATGAGCTTGCAGTGGGGAGACCTCCCCATGAGCTTGTAGTGGGGAGACCTTCCCATGAGCTTGCAGTGGGGAGACCTCCCCATGAGCTTGCAGTGGGGAGACCTCCCCATGAGCTTGTAGTGGGGAGACCTTCCCATGAGCTTGCACTGGGGAGACCTCCCCATGAGCTTGCACTGGGGAGACCTCCCCATGAGCTTGCAGTGGGGAGACCTCCCCATGACCTTGCAGTAAGGAGACTTCCTCATGACCTTGCAATGGGGAGTCCTCCCCATAACCTTGCAGTGGGGAGACCTCCCCACGAGCTGTCAGTAGGGTGGTATCCCCGGGAGCTTTCATATGGGATGCCTCCCTATGCGCTTCCTGTAGAGAGGTCTTTCCGTAAAGTGTCAGTGGGGATGGCCTCCCCATTGACAATCACTGCCTCCAACAGGGAGGCCTCCATGCATCAACGTAGTGGATAGGGAGTCCCTGCCTAATATATGCGCCGTTGATATTAAAAAATGTGACAAATCGATTGAATGTCCGCAGAATTTCAAGGGGGCCGTCACTAGTATCCTCAACGCCGCAGATAAAGTTGACCTCAAGGAGGTCTATGGGTTTGTCTGTGGGTCGGACGCGGCCTATGATATGTGGAGGAAGATTTCGGACCTGTGGGTGAAAGGATCTCTCCCTGATGGTAAAGGGCAAACGCTGGAGCATCAGAGGACTGGACAAGGACGCTCGACCGTAACAAAGACGGACATCAAGCCCGTCCACACGATGCCAGACTGGGCAATTTTGGAATGCGGGAAGAAAGTGCTGGCGGGACAATTGTGCCTGAAGACCGTCACTGAAGAGGTATGGACTGCCCCTGCGCATTTCCTTGGTCTGAGCCCCGCCGCGACAGCGTTGCGTGGGGCTCGTAGTTTGCATTGGACCTTCCATGTTGGTTTCGTTAGTGAATCCTTCTCAGGTGCAGAATGTAGGTAGATTCTAGGAAGAACTCCCCACGCACTCACCGGGAAGAGGTTTGAACGCATGCTAGTTTAGACAGCTATCTCACGAGCGGCTCGGGAGAGCTCCCCACCCACGCTGCTCGGGAGGTCTCCCCACGCGCGCCTAGGGAGAACTCCCGACGCACGCTTCTGGAGCGAGCTCCCCATTCACGCTGCTCGGGAGGTCTCCCCACGCCCGCTGCTGAGGACGCCTCTTCATGTTAGGACTGTAGGGAATCCCCGCCATGTTGGAATTGTAGCGAGACATGTCCCTGTTGGGGTTGTAGGGAGACCTCCCGAGGTAGGACCTTTAGGGTGACCTCTCCATGCAGGGACGTGACAAAGTGCTGCGTTCAAGTTTATTTTTTGATACGGAACCTGTTGTTCAGGGACTGGCTTTGCGATCCGTCGCGGACTGGGCAAAGTCCAAGAAAGAAGATATTGCCGTCATGCGCCGCGTAATGCATAAGTTCGGGCATCCCCTCCAAGGCAAAAAGGTGAACTTCACATTGGAAGAGTGGATCGATAAGGCAGATCGGTATAAAATGGACGAGACTTTCTTGCGGTACATGGCGAGGGTGGCTCGAGAGACGGAAGCAGGCCGGCAATGGTTTGATTCAGAGATGAAGGACAACCTACGCGGTGTAGCCCAGAAGAAGTCTCCGCCTCCTCAATTCGGCCGTGCACTTGAGAATTGGATTGAGCGCCTTGGAATGGCCGAGGTGGATGTGGAGGAGGTTTACGGCCCTGCGCGCAAGTACATCTGCTTAGCGCAGGATTCCCTTGCTCATCTCTATGACCACTGGGCTGACGTGAGCGCAAAACTCCAAATCTCTTCGAAAGAAGCCCTGTACACCGTCACTAATCTATTCTCAACGGTGACGGGTACTGAGGTAAAAGGGCCCATCAAATTTGAATCCTTTTTCTCCCACTTCGAGGAGTTGGTGCCGAGTGCGGAGACCACCGAGAACGTCAAACTTTCGGTGGGCGTGCACATCCTGTTGTGCGGTCGTGCCCGGCTACACGACCTATTATGTTGGTATCATTCGGGTGAACCGGTCAAAATTTGGGCCATGCACGTTTGCATCTACCACCCGCACCCGGGGGATGGATTTACTCCAGACTTCTCGACCGACGGACAAATTGTACACGTTGTGTACCTCTGGCCAACGCCGGGGAAACTGGATGACGTCAACGATGCCCGGGTAAACATAGCCTTGCATGTTGGGAAGCAATACTTGGCTTCCTACATCTTGGGTGACTCGGCCTTCAGGAACGCCGAGAATGACAGGAATTATTCAAGCGGGAGGGCTCAACCCAGCCAAGCAGCGATGTCGGCCATTGCCAACTGCGTGTTCAAGGATAACAGAGTCATTGTCAACATGTGGAGCGGCGGCCCGATGACCATGGAAGGACTGGTGAGTTTCTGTGTTTCTTTGTTTTACCTACACTTTTAGAATCTGCCCCCGACGGAGGTTGATGGGAAGGCCTCCGTATCAGGAAGTTCATGGGGAGGTCACTCCATTGCAAGTTGCTGGGGAGGTCTCCCCACTGCAAGTTCCTGGGGAGGCCTCCCCACTGCCAGTTCCTGGGGAGGCCTCTCCACTGCAAGTTCTTGGGGAGGCCAGCCCACTGCAAGTTCCTAGGGAGGCCTCCCCACTGCAAGGTCCTGGGGAGGCCTCTCCACTGCAAGTTCCTGGGGAGGCCTCCTCCCTATAACCTTCTACTCCGGTCTCCCCAAAGGAAGTTCATGGGGAGGTCTCTCCACGACACATTTTTTGGAGACGTCTTTCCTCTGCATGATCCTAGAGAGGCCTCCCAGTGGAAGTTATGGGGAGGCCTCCCCATTGCAAGGTGATGGAGAGGCCCCCTCTTTGCAAGTCCTTGGGGAGGTCTCCCTGCCGCCAGTTCCCGGGGAGACCTCCCCTCTGGTAGTGTCAGGGAGGTCTCCGCACTGCAAGTTTGTGGGGAGGCTTCTCGACTGGATGTTTATGGATTGGCCTCCCTAGTAGAAGGGATATGGGAGGTCTGTTTCTTGAATTATCATGGTCGTCTTGGTTTGCTCACAGTTGGGGAGTCTGTCTAGCCATGCGGCCGAAGCCGGAGATCTGTATTGTTCTGCATTGGGAGTATCCACCTTCTCTGCGTCGCTGGGGAGCCCTCCCCAGAAATGTAGCATCGATGGAGAGCCCTCCCTATCTATCTTCCGTCACAATGGCCATTGACTTGTGTCACTGTGGTTTGCATTCTTGCAAAAGCAAAGTCGTAGAGTTTGTCCATTCGGAAGCGGAGATAGGACCGGCTCAGCTAATGGCCTCGCAGATCCTAAAGGTCATCAAGGAGGCCGAGGACCTCGAAATTAGAGGCGAGGACGACGGGGGAGACGGTGACAGAGATGACGATGCTTTTCAAGAGGTCGACGATTCCGATTCTGAAGCAGCTGATGACGTCGCGCCAGACGTTGATGAGCTGGGTGGTGCGGCCGATGGTGGTCCAGCGGACGTCGATGGTGTCGGTTCAAGGTTGACGTCGGACGATATTGCTGATATCACCGCATTGGAGCAACCGGGTCCAAGCTCCACTGCTGCGATTGCCGGGGATGATTTTAGTGTTCATGCGCATGTGCCTCCTCCTCCGCTTGCGGCTGCACGCGAAGTAGGCGAAGTGCCGGGGGTGGTCGATGGGCTTAGATATAGCTTTGAACTGCGGCATGTCATGTCTGGCGTAGAGATAAAGAGGGTCCCCCGCAGCGCCCCGCCCCCATTTCCCCGACTTTGAAGGGCGGAACGCGCACATGACGCAGAGGAGTCTTGTGGCCCAGAAGTAGAGAACCCCGACAATGTTTCGTCCGATGCATCTCCGGCACACGTCTCTGCGCAGGGCCGACGTGGGGAGCCCTCTCCATCCCAAAGCACCCCGCCCAGTGAGTCAGGACGACTTAGGGCCACGTCCCCGATGCCGCTGAGCTCGGACACACTTTCCGGCCGTCAGGGAGAGCTCTCCCCATCGCTGGAGTGCACTCCCGCCAGGTCGGGATCTTTAAGGGAACACTCCCCTGTGCCACTGAGTCAGACAAATCTGAATTCACGTCTGGCTGGAATCCAGCTCTGCAGTGATCCTGGAGAGGCCTCTCCGGCTTCGGGGGCCTCCGTGCCTGGGAATTGCCACAGCGGAGGCGACGAAATCCTTGGCGGGGAGGCTTCCCTATCGCAAAGGAGTTTGGAGAAGGGTTTGCAAAAGAGGAAGGCCAAAGACCACCAACAGGTAGAACCGCACAACCAGGGGACGGATGAGGATGACGGTGGTGCGACCAACATTCGGAGGTCCAACCGAGAACCCCGCCCCGTGGTTTTCCCCGACATGACCCCCTCGAGCCGAGGTGCAGGTGTTGTAGTGAATGTCCGGGGTGGCAAGGCCGGGCGTCGCGGACGAGGTGGCGAGGCCTCTGCCAACGCGGGGGGGGGGGGGGGGGGGGGGGGGGGGCCTCGCGCTCTCAGTTCCGGGCGCCCGGTGATGTCGTTTGCTCTCCCCAGAGTGGCGGCCGGGGTTCTGTACGTGGCCGCACTACTCCTATGAGTACACCCGTGGGATCGGGTGCCCCAAACGTTGCAGGTTCTGAATCCATAGACGCCGGTGGGTCACAGACATCGGCGAGGCGTGTCCGGTCTAATGCTGGCAAATTCAAGAAGCAGTCCAGCAAGCGAGCGGACCCTGTTAGCGGATCGAACACAGACATTGTTGACCTGAGCGCGGAGGGCATGATGGCGAGCATGTCGGAGGCACCGGACACTCATATGTCTCCAGGTAGATAGGGAGGCTTCCCCTCGTAGAATATCGGCCCGTATGTGTTGTCTGCCGTGATAACCGCGATGGACCGTTTTCTGTATTGTACGTGTTATTTCGACTATCGAATATGACTTATGTTTTCACAACGTTTGGCCTTTCGATGTGTGTCGTGCATGTTAAGGTCATTCATTTCATGAGTGTTGTGTTCTCTTTGGATGGGGAGGTCTCCCCATCGGTACTCTGGTATTCCACGACAAGGCAATGCGTTCCGAGCGTGGCCTTTGGTTCTAACAGCCCGTAGTTTGTATCTAACAGCCCGTCGTTGTATCTTGCACAGACCGGGCGACACTGCAGGCTCCGCTCCACATGGCAGACTTTCCCGAGGTGGATTTGAGTTGGCTACCCTCGTCTCCGCCGCTGACAATATTTCTCGTGTTTGATGTGAACGGACTATTATGTGACTCCGACTCCGGGGCCAGCGGCAAAATTCGGTGGAGGGAGAACTTGAATGGTTTCCTGCGGTATTACTTTGCCCAGTTCGAGGTCGTTTTCTGGTCCGCATGTGGGGGAAAAAAATTGGAGCGATACAAGAAAGAGCTTCAGGAACTCACAAAAGTCATTCTAAGGTCGAACCGGCTATTTGGCCAAGACCTTTGTGAGTGCTCCCAGCATCGGGATCCCTTGAACCCGGAGAAGCCCATTTTCCTAAAACCCCTCTCCAAATTCTTCGCACAATGCCCCGATGCTAATGTGTCGAACACAGTCTTCATCGACGACTCGCCCGGCAAGAGTTGCATGAATGATCCCCGCAATGCAATCCACCCGTTTACGTACCGTTCGAGTGATCCGAATGCACCTCCCGGGCTCATGGCGATGAAGCGGTGGCTAATCAATTTGCGTGGGTGGACAGGCGACGTTCGGGAGTATGTTGAGCGGAACATACCCGCTTGGTCTTATCCACCTGTTACCGCTGATCGTGTGAGACTCCTCTTGGAGGGCTCTAAGGCGCCGCAACAGACGGCTGCAGTGACGACCTTGTAGCGTAGGAGACCCTAAACCCTTCCCAAAGTTTAAATGAACGATGTAGGCTATGAACTTTGCAATGCATTGTAATGACCGTGGCCGGAATTTTGTACTTTCATCAATGTAAATATAGTCCTCTTGTTATTGGAATACACCGTGCATCAAATTGTTACCACCAAGGAAATCAAAAGTAGGGATTTTCTCTGCATTGGACATTCGCGTCTTGTTCAATACTCAGTCGTCGTACCTTCCTACCAAAGTAGGGAGGTCTTCCCATCCACGGACCTTGGATAGGGAGGTCTCCCTACCGTCTAGATGTCCAGCCTGTGGCAATCACACCTCCCTACAGGCTGATTCATAGATACGGTGGGGAGATCTCCCCATCCAACATTATGCCTCTGCTCGAATTCAGTTGAGTAGCGCGCTCCCGCTGCGTGCGAGCAGCTGTATTCTACAGGGGCTTCCTCTGTCTTCTAGGGAGGCCTCCCCATTTCCAGCTGCTCTAGCCACCTCCCATCGCTATTATCCCGTCCAAAATTAACTAAATATACTAATTCCGGAATGAAAATAGTACAAAATTAACGAAATGTGTGTTACTAGAAGAAAAATAAGAAGGAAGACAAGAGGAAGACAAGAAAGAAGACAAGAAAAAAATACAAGATAAAAGAAAAGAAAAGAAAAGAAAGGATAAAGATAAAGATAAAATAAAAGATAAAGATAAGGATGAGAAATAAATTAAATAATTGTTTCTTTACAGCGTAGGGGATTGTAGAGAGACAAAAATCCTTGTTCTTAAGAGATTTTTTCAAACAATTTTTTTAATGTGCTTGGGAGCCAAGTGCATGATTATATGACCTAGTGCAAAATTAGCGAATTGGGTGTTTTAACTTCAAATATTTATAAGAATCACAAATTATATTTTTAGAATTTGAAATTTTGTATGATTTGTTAAAACTAGACATTCTATTCTAAAATCAAAAATTGCAAATTTTTCAACGGAGAGAACATCATTACTTTCCCCAAATAGTAAGTTTTCTAACACTAGCCAATGTAGAAGTGTTTTTCTTTGAAAACTTCTCCCGGGTGGAGTTTAACTTGGATTGACATGATTCAAAGTGGGTTGGAAAGTAGACTTGATTCCCTATTTTTAAATATTTTTTATTTTCTATAAAAATAGTTTTCTATTTCGGGAAGCCCGTAAAAAAAGGGCAGAGACCATAAAATGGTTGATCTGTCACTTAACCCCTAAGTAACCGATCAACCATTTTATGGTCGCTGCCCTTTTTTTACGGGCTGCCCGAGATGAAAAAAAAAACTTTTTCAGAAAATAAAAAATATTTTCAAATAGGAAATCAAGTCTACTTTCCAACCCAATTTGAATCATGTCAATCGGAGTTAAACTCCATCAAGGAGAAATTTTCAAAGACAAACACCTCAACATTGTCCTAGTGTTATAGAACTTACTATTTCCGGAAAGTAATGATGTTCCCTCTTTCTAAAATTTTGCTTTTTTGAACTTTAGGATAGAATGTCTATTTTCAACCAATCATACCAAATTTCAAATTCTAAAAACAAAATTTGTAATTTAGGTGGATATTCAACGATAAATGCTTTTAAATTCGTTTAATGAGTATCTAAAACATTTTTTGAAAGTTTGACCGTATGGATAATTACTAAACATCGTGCTTCTCGGTTTCTCTTTTGGACCAAACTTCATTGAAGTTGTAGAAGCAACATTTTATAATACATTTAGGTTTTGCCCTTACCCCCTCTGTCATTTAGGGGTTAAGGGAGCACCAAAATAGGAAATATTCCCTAGTTTTGAACACTAAAGAATGGTCTTAGCTAATGTGGCACTTGAGGGGCCATTATGTAATCCCCCTACTATTACTAACACCTTTCCAAACCTCATTGATGACACCTTTCCTACAAAGAAGGTATTTTTCCCAAAATTGTGGGGGTGTTAAATTTTTATCCACGGTCTTTGCAAAGGCCAAGTGCGAACGGGCCTTAACTCTAATGTCCACTTTCCAAATACAGAGTCAATTTTATTTTAGGAAAAACTAGCATTTAAGTTGAATATTTGTTAAAAGTAGAACAGGTTAGGACGGCAGTATTCCAGCGTGGCACGATGACACCTGGCTTAAGCAGCGCTACCCACGTGGACACTGAGTTGGCGTTCGAGAATGTCTAACTCATTTTTCCAAGGAGCAGCTCACTGATTCTTCTAACTTACCTCAGCTGCGGCTCTATCGTCAAATGCAGCGCTTCGATTGTTGTCAGTAATTGAAACGGGAACTATCACAACTGAGTTTGGGAAATTCGAATCCGCCTCGATCACGGCTCGTTGTGTCGATGGATTTCACGAAGACGGAGGTTGCGAACCGGAATCCTACTTTCGGCAGCTCTCTGCTCAATGTAACGTCCATCCCCTCCAACTCTGCTGAATCTGCTGCATTGGAATTAACATCACGTTTCTCACTGAATTACTCCACTTGTTGATTTCGCATGAGGTTCGTGTCGTCGGTACCTTGATGAAATTGTATCACTCGTCGCGTCGTGCTGTCTCCGTAGAATTAGTACTCCCTTCAAGCCCTGCTCATTGGCATATGAGCATATATGAGCATATATGGATTAGGATATGAGCATTGGAATATCATGTTGCTCATTCGGCATTTGGTGTGTCGGCTCGATGAAATTTTATAACTCGTTGTGCTGTTTCTGGAGGATGAATACTCCTTTCAAGCCCTGCTAATCGGCATTAGGATTAGGGATTCGAGTGATGTTCCTGTTTTAGGGTTACAAACAATCTTTAGACTGCAATGATGTTTTTGGAATGAACCTATCATGTGTGGCTGAGATTCCCAATGGCCATGGCAGGATGATTTTGGACGACGCCAGACAGAAGACGACCTGGATCCTCTTCAGTTAAAACCACCAACAGAAGGCAACAGGGTGCCGGAAGAACAATCAGGGCCATCAACTAATTCCTCGCTTGATTCTCTAATGCTTCAGAACCCCGATGGGGCGACTCAGATGTTCACGGACATGCATGGCATTCCGGCGGCCCTGGAGGAAGGGGAGCCCCTGGACGACAGTCCAGATGGTTCCAGTGGACTCCGGGGCACGGCCAACGTGACTGCTGTTGGTGAGCAAAGAAACGGGGCGACCGATTGGGGGGCGGGCACTGATGGTGGCCGAAGTGGCAAACCCCAGGAAGGTGTTCCTTACGGTTCCTTTGCTGGAGTCTGAGATCCACAATGCCAGCCAGCTTTTGTTCTTTTTTATGTAACATAGAGATCATGTTTGGTGATGTGGTGTCTCTGTGAATTGGAAACATCAGAATGGCTGTAGGTTAAGTGTAACTGTGCCCTTCTTTTTCCTCTTTGCAATGTAGAGAGGTGTCTGTTATTGTTTGATTCAGAAATGGAAAAGAAAAATAATACAGCAAGCGACCATCGTTCTTGTCTGTAGATTCAGTGTATGCCCTTCTTTTCCTCTTGCAATGTAGAGAGGTGTCTGTTATTGTTGGCTTCAGAAATAGAAAAGAAAAGAATACAGCAAGCAAGGTTAGCATCCACCTTTCAAAAACTGTGCAAGTCTTTTCAGAAGTTGACAATGATCATTCATGTGTGTTTAGGGTGTGGCTGCTGTAATAGTCTCAATTTTTGGGAATGGCATACGGTACTCAAGGGTAGGGCTTGTAAGGGGAGTGATTTTCTGTGAACGAATGAGGAAAGAATGAACTTTACCTTGTTATTGTGGAGTGTGGATAATGATCGGCTGGACCCCGTCATATCTCACCCTAGTTCCAAGGAAAGTTATTGTATCGATAAAAATCAAACCAAGCAGTAGGGGATGCAAAATTCTACTGCTATAGAATGTATTGTACCTTATCCTACCCTATGGTCAAGTAGGGGGCGCAAAACCCTACTTATAGAATGTAACGTACCTTATTCTATGCTATGGTCAGATTTGTTAAAAAAAATTCAAAATGGCATGTACCGAAATTTTCAAAAATTATAAGGTGGTATAATTGAATATTGTAGAAGATATTATCAAAAAATATCTAAATTCATAAAAATTCAAGACTTTTGCAAACAACCTACCCAAGTACAAATTACAACACTTTCCATCAAAAAAAAATCATCACAAATTGCAAAAGTAGGTGAGTGAAATCATCTTGTGCTATATCAATGCCCGAAATTTTTAACAATGAAAACTTCAACGAGGTGTAACAAACAAAGCTTAACCCTTAAAGGCCCAACCGACCCATATGGGTCGATGGATGATTGTTTTCATTCATATTTCCTTCCTTATGAACCTCTTCATCATGAAACATTTTTTTAAGGATACTTCATCAGGTAGTTGTTCTCTCCAACGGTTGATTTGGTGTTATTAGAGTACATACTTCTTTAAAATTACAAATGTATAAGTATGTGAAATTTTGATCAAGCCAAAATTGAATTGGCTTTAGTTCAAAAGTGGCCATGCAAAAACAAGGTCATAGAGTTAACCCCTAAGCTCCCGAGCGACCATTTTCTTGAAAAAATAAAAAATATTTTAAAATACTACATCAAGTCTACTTTCCAACCCAATTTGAATTATGGCAATCCGAGTTAAACTCCACCCGGGAGAATTTTTCAAAGTAGATCACCTCAACATTGTCTTAAACACTGAATTAGGAATTTTTGCACTTGGCCATATGACAATGCACTTGTCGCCCGTCGAACATAAATGAACCTCTTTGAAATTGCGTAGGGGTACAATTTTGGTACTTGTGGGTTTTGCAGGCTGGGAATTTAGGAAGTCTTAAAGTGGGAATTTTGGGAGTTTCAACTTACTCCAATCATGCAAATTTGGTGACACGTGCATTAAATATTGCATTGGTACTTCATTTATTCCAAACCAATGTATTGAGGGGGGGTAGTCAAAATGAATACAAAGTTATGGACATTTTCTACCAAAACATCAAGTCATTCAAATCACCTATACACGATGAATCGAATAATACACATTGCTATACTATACGGCTATTGCTGCTATGTAATGCACCTCATAGTACTATGTGTCTCATACGACGTACTAAAAATATTAATATGCATCAAGGACATTCTCCAAACGTTTGTTGTCCATCTCTTCCAATTGTAGTGCAATATACTCCACTAAATGCGGTTTTGCTTCTGTTGAAATTTTGATCTTCACCTCCATCAGCTTGCTATGCACTAGCACATTGTTCTCATGTGCAAGTCCACCCCTTGTTCTTATCGGTGCATTTTCCCACGAAAATATAGCCGCGTCTTTGAAAATCCATCCGTGTCCCTCACTAGATGGCTCCCAAAATGGAACTCTGTTGGCTCCCATGCGTTCTTGCTGAAATGCTTGTGTTGTACGCAAGGCACACCATTCTCCATATAAAATCTCATGTGCTGTGGGAAGGTTATACCGGTGACTGCATCGCCTCCCATTAGAAGATGAGGTGTAATAAACGATTTCTAGTCCTTCACATTCTCCAAATGTCTTGCGCTTACAAAAGCCTCATTCAAAGTGAATCACCTCAACATTGTCTTAGTGTTATAAAATTTGCAATTTGGAGAAAGTAATGATGTTCCCTCCATCATTTCTTTTTGAAGTTTACAATAGATAAACCAATTTTAACCAATCATGCTAAATTTTAAACTTTAAAAATCAAAATTAGAATTTATAAAAAATTCAAAGGTTAATGCATTAAAATTCATTAAACAAATTCTAAAGTTATTTTTGAAAGTTTGACCGTACGGATAATTTGTAGAGATGATGCCCTACATTTTATCTATTGAAACAAACTTCATCAAATATATGGAAGGCACATATTATAACACATCTATGTTTTGTCTAATATCCCTCGTGCACTTAGGGGTTAAGTGTCTTTACTACGATTACCCGGTCAAACCTTATCAATTCTTCACATTATAGTATTCTAGTATTTTTCTCATACAAGGTATTATTAAACCAATTTACCTTGAATTTTTCATAAATATTCATACAGACAAATATAATCATGTTTTCCAAAGTATTTAAAATAAATCTTAGTAATTACAAAACATCTTAGAATAGTATGAATTATTTAGTGAAAATGTAAATAACAGTGATGAACAACAAAGTAATGGTGGCTGCTTCTTGACCTTACATAAAAAGAATTTTAATAGAAAAATATTTTCTGCAAAGTATATTGGAATTTTAGGGGTTTCAACTCTAAAGCGTTATAGAAGACACAATTTATTAATTTTGAAGAACGGCTAATTTGACTAAAAAGAAAAATGTAACCCCAACAAAGGTGTAATCGTGTGACCGTACCTCAAACAATGAGATGTGATTTCTTCGCCACTTCACATTTCATCCGTCTTGTGTGACCTGAACATTTCATCCGTCTAGAGTGAATGGTTAGCCATGTTGGTAATACCAAAAAAAACTAAAGTTTTGGAATTTAAAAAATTTAGAATTTCAAGAATTTACAAATTTTACAAATTTACAAATCCCAAAGCACAGTAAAATTTACAACATTTAATTTTTTTTCTTAAAATCACAAATTTTAAAAATATACATATAAACAAATTCTACAAGTAAACAAAAAATAAAAATAAATAAAGTTTAACCATTTACAAATTTAATTATTTTTTAAATATCAAAGATGATCAATTTTTTTTAAATATCTACAAACTCAAAAGCAATAAATAAATAAATAAATAAATAAATAAATAATTGCGAGTTCAATAACTTCAAGATACAATGAAAATAAAACAAACTAAAAACATAAAAAAGAACTGAAATTTTCAACTATAAAGAACTTTAACAATGACAAAAAAAATTTAAACCTACAAATAAAAAATAAAAAATAAACAATGTGAAATTAAATTAAATTGTATTAATAGTTAATAAAAAAAATTGATTTGAGTTTTTTTTAAATTTTAATAGTTTTCTTTAAAACAATTTAAAAAAAATGCATAAACAGTTAACTGTAGCGGCAGTTAACTGCTAACTGCGGTTAGCTGCTAACTGCGGTTAGCTGCTAACTGCAGTGGCGGTTAGCAGTTAACTGCAGCCGCAGTTAGCTGTTGGCTCCAGTTGGCCCTTCTCAACCCCGCGGAGCTCCGCGGGGTTGAGACAGCGTGTCTTATGGGAGGACACGCCAAAGGAACAAGTGTGACTTTTGAAACCCCGTGTCTATATAATGCCCATCTTCCCCACTCTATATCTCACTTTTCAAATTCTACCTCTAAAAGGTATGTTCTCACACTCTTGTTTTCTTGCAAATGACACTAACTAGGGTTGTGATGCTCAATATATAGGCATCTTAGGACACACAAGTGATATTTTTTTAGTAATTTTTTTTCAAAACACATATGTACGATGCTTTTAACAATTTTTTTGTTTCGCTCAATTTAGGCGTGATTCATTGGAGCGAACATTATTACGCATAACAAGTAAAGGTAAGCATTAATTTCGGAAATGTGTATTGTTCTCACCTCAAATCATTTTATTTTATTTTTAAATACACGTAGCTATGTACAATTGCATTTTGAACATCACATGTGGATCGCAAAATTTGGCATGAGCTGCTAAATTTAGCATATTTAGTTCAATTTTCTCATGAATTTCTTAAATTTGAATAAAAAAATTCCTTGGGGCCTTATAGGTTAAAAGCACCCAAATTTCATGTTGGGTTCTATAATTTATAAACAAAACTTGTTAAATTTAGCAATTCTTTTAAGATTTCTAAAATCTACTGTAAATTTGCAAAATTTGATAGACAAAAGATTTGTTAGAACTCCTAGAGGTTAGAGAAATTCAAATTTCATGTTGGGTTCCGAAATTTAGAGCTGAAAGCTGCTAAATTTAGCAAGTTTTGCCATACCTTCTCAAATTTGATGTAAATTTGCACAATTTGATAGACAAAAAATTTGTTAAAACTCATGGAGGTTAGGCGAAACCAAATTTCATGTTGAGTTCCGAAATTTAGAGGAAAAAGTTGCTAAATTTAGAAAGTTTTGCCATAGTTTCTCAAATTTGATGTAAATTTGCACGATTTGATAAACAAAAGAATTGTTAGGATTCGTGGAGGTTAGGGGAATCCAAATTTCATGTTGGGTTCCGAAATTTAGAGCTGAAAGCTGCTAAATTTAGCAAGTTTTGCCATACCTTCTCAAATTTGATGTAAATTTGCACAATTTGATAGACAAAAAATTTGTTAAAACTCGTGGAGGTTAGGGGAATCCAAATTTCATGTTGGGTTCCGAAATTTATAGGAAAAGTTGCTAAATTTAGCAAGTTTTGCCATGGCTTCTCAAATTTGATGTAGATTTGCACAATTTGATAGACAAAAAATTTGTTAAGATTCGTGGAGGTTAGGGGAATCCAAATTTCATGTTAGATTCCGAAATTTAGAGTAAAAAGCTGCTAAATTTAGCAATTTTTGCCATGGCTTCACAAATTTAATGTAGATTTGTCCAATTCAAAAGAAAAAAATTGTTAGGACCTCTTGAGGTTAGGGGCACCCTAATTTCATGTTGGGTTTCCAAACGCAGTCACATTTTGCTAAATTTAAAAAATATTGTCACAAATGGTCAAATTTGATGTAATTTTCCGTAATTCAAAAGACAAAAAACTCTTTAGGGCCCCTTGAAGCTAGGGGCACCCTAATTTCATGTTGGGTTTGAAAATTTATATTCAAAAGTTGCTAAATTTAGCAGATTTTGTCAAAATTGTTCAAAGTTGTTTTAGATTTTCGCAATTTGAAAGACAAATAATTTGTTAGGGTCTCTAGAGGTCTTGGGCACCCAAGTCTTTTGTTGGTTTCCCAAATTTTATAGTCATAAGATGCTAAAGTTAGTTTATTTTGCCATAAATGCTCCTATTCGTTGTAGATTTCCGCAATTGCAAAGACAAAATCCTCATTAGGGCCTTTAGTAGTTAAGGGCACCCAAATTTCATGTTGAGTTAAGAGATTTAGAGTCAATATTGTTAAATTTTGCAAATTTTGCCTATTGAACATACATTATAGGCCAAATGATCATAAGCCCCGTTGTAGTAAAATAAAAATTATAGAATGTGCTAATTGTGATACAGAATGTGATAATTTGTTGTGTTTATGTTTTTCCCATCTACTCTTTTGATCTTGAATGAATGTCAATATTGACCAAATTTCAATACAATTTAAAGACTTCAGGTATTAATTGTGTGTTGATTTGTTTTCTTTGTACAGTTATGGCACTTAAGACTCGCAATCAATGGGAAGAACACGGATGGTGGATTGAGGCCGAAAATGGAGCAGTAGTGCAGATTGGGAAAATATGCTAGGCGGAAGCCTTTGATGTAGTAGGATAGTGCAAATATCATTTACTTTGTAGTGCGTACCTTCATTTATATATGAAATGAAGGGTTTTGTTTTAATTTTCTATTGGATAGTAATAAATCAATATTGCACATTATGTTTGATTTTCTTTTAATACATGGCAAATATGATATGAATGAATATGTTGTTGCTATTTTGTAAATGAAAATATATGAAATTTCAGGGGAGTAAAATTTCAAAATAGTGCAAATCTTGCACCATTGTGGCCATTGGACAATGCACTTGGCCAAGTGCAAAGATTCCTAATTCAGTGTTCTTAGTGTTACAAAATTTGCTATTTGGGGAAAGTAATGATGATTCCTCCATCGTTTCTCTTGCTTTTTTGAAGTTTACGATAGATAGCCCAACTTTAACCAATCGTACTAAATTTTGAACTCTAAAATTGAAAATTATAATTTATACAAATTTTCGAAGGTTAATGCTTTTAAATTCATTAAAAAATAATCTAAAGATTATTTAGGAAGTTTGACCGTACGGATAATTTGTAAAGATGATACTCTACATTTTGTCTATTGAACCAACCTTCATCAAACATATGGAAGGCACATATTATAACTCATCTATGTTTTGTCCAATACCCCTCGGGCTTTTAGGGGTTAAGGAACACAAAAATTTCAAAAAATCACAATTTGAAGAATATCTCATTTCACATTTTATCATATTTTCAAATATCATAATTTTAAATAAATTATAATACTATAATCATTGAAATAATCATTGAAATAATATTTAATAAATTTTTGTATTAAGATAATAATATTATACTTGATATTATTTATAAAAATAGTAAATTACTAAAAGTTAGAATTTTCAAGGCTTGAATTATGTATTGTCACATTCTTTGCTAAAAACTATGGGGCGGTTTACACTATGGACCAAGAGCCATGACTATGGAATTCTAAAATCTGTGATTGGCCCAAAAAGAGCTCTTGGTCCCATTTGGCTTTACACTACCTTGAAAAAAGGAAAATGACCACTAACTTTGAGGTCCCCAAAAATGCTAAAGTTTCCCGAATGGATAATGTTTTCATGGTCTCCTTGATTATAGTTGAGTCGAAGCAAATGCCTCGACTCAACTATAATCTAGGTGACCATGGGGCTCAAAAATCATTGATTGGCTAGTGTTCAATTATTTAAAGAGAAAGGAGGAAAAAGGGGAGGATAAAAGAGAGAATGATGAGCTTAAACTTGTCCCGGTCTAAATCCACTTTACACTACAAAGAGTGACCAAGTCATTTAAAATTGCATTTTTGATTTTTCATGGTCACGGCTCTTGACCAAGAGCCATGACCATGAAAATGATTTAATTTTCTAGGTCATGGCTCTTGGTCCATAGTGTAAACCGCCCCTACACTGACCCATGCCCTTGTTAACGTTACATAAATTTCTATAATCACGTGTACAACTGTACAGTGGTCGCCAAGGGAGTCTGAGTGTACTGTACTCTCTATGGTTGTTTTCTTTCTTGAGCTGATGTGTTATAGTTCCCAGTAATTGTACAGTCACAACAAGTCTTCATCTGCACTATTTGATATGCCCATCGGAGGTAATTAACCCTTTAACGCGCCTGCGTCCATATAATGGACGATGAACAGATTGAAATCCTTCTCTTTACTACATCCTGTACAGTTTTTCATCCATCCAAATTTTCTTTGGTTCTTGTGCTAGTTGACTACCATTTGTACGGTATGGATCTTCAAAATAAGATATTGTGATTTTTTGAAAAATAACAATAGTGGTTGATGTCAAGTTTCATTTTTAGTTCAAAAAGTGAGACCTTCAGCATGATTTTCCAAAATAATTAGAATCAAATAATGGAAAGCATACCATCTCGTAGTGCATGTTATTTCAAATTCATTACAACAATTTTTAATTTTTTTGTGTTACTTTGGGATTTTTAATTGAATTTCAAAAGAAAACCTTGAAAAAATAATTTAAAAAAATTACTAAGAAATATGATAAATCCAACCATACAGATGTGATCTAAACATTGACATTTACAACTTTGCTTTGTACATCCACTCCATTTTTGGTATTCATCAAACATTTTATAACGGATCTTTGAAATCAGTGATGAATGGGGACGTTAAAGGGTTAAATTGCTTCTAGAAGGAATTTAGTACGATCAGACAGTAGGTAATCCAAAACTCTACTACACTACCACTTGCCGTGATTTAGTGATTACTCTTATGGAGTACAAATTCTTCAGTCTCAAGAGCATAACATCGAGTAGCTTGTAGTAGCTTTGCCTTGCGTCACAGTAGATGGTGCAACATATTCCATACCTACACTGTAAGAAAACTTAGTAAAAAATAACCGCTGTTGAATTCTACCGCGGTTTTTTTATCAGGTTTTCTTATAGTGCCAACAAGACCAAATCAATAACTAACATGATATGTGAAGTCCTTACTAAAGGCAGGCTTCCATGTGAGGGGCGGTTTACACTACGGACCAAGAACTCGTGCCATGTAGCTTTAAAATTTGTGATTGGTTCCATCAACTCGTCTCGGGATGACTTGGGTTTACACTGCAAGGAAAAAAGAAAAGTTACCAAAGGAGTTGAGGTCCTCAAAAGGCCTAGAAATAGGCCTAGTGGATAATGTTGGAGGGTCTCCCGGATTTTGTGGTGAGAGAGGCAAAAAGGGTTCTCTCATTGCCAAACGAGGAGACCATGAGCTAAAAATGCCGTTTTATCATTTTTTAAAGTCCCGGTCCAAGTTCGGTTTACACTAAGTGAGAGGCCCAAGGGCTTCAAAATTACATTTTTTTGAAGTGTGACAATGAAGTGTGACCATGGAATTAATCCATTTTCCTTGGTCACGGCTCTGGGTCCGTAGTGTAAACCGCTCCTTAGGATTGGTTGGGTGAAAGGCATTAGAAGATAAAAAAAATGGGGTCTCAAGAACCACCCATACTCCATCCATTTTGGTAGGAATGAAAAACATACATAACATTCGGTAGCCTCTAGGATTGCTGCCTTCTCCCAATAAAATGATGTGGAATATTCCACATCACATCAATAGCTATGGGGCAAGTGACATTAATCCTTTAAAAGGCCCTGGGGGTTCCTCTCCACGACCTGTATTTTGCCTTATAATTGTTCAATGGTGGTTTAATACAGGAATTATGATATATTGTTGTATACATATTATTTATCATATTTATTAATTTTACTTTGTACCGAAAGTGTTTGGTCATTGTCATTTTGATCAAATACTACCAAATACATAATATACTATACGACCGCAAAGGGCATTCAAGTCACTTAAGGGTTAAATAAGAGCAACTAACCATGGTGAACACTAATTCAAAGCACTCACTCAGGCACAATTTGATAGTGTCTTGTAATTGTTTATTTGATTCAATAGCCCATTCAATTACAAATCACTGGTCACTCCATAAATAAAGTTGAATGAAACTAAAAGGCAGCCTTCTTGAAGGCTACTAAATGTTATGTACTTATGGATTCTTCTCATATCACCCATTTTATCACCCATTTGGATGGAGCTTCCACCTTTTGGGGGACCAATCACCCATACATGGAAGCCGGACCTAAGATGATGCCTTAAGATGATGCCTGAAGGAAAGGCAATGAGCATGAAGGTTACTGAATGGTATGAGAATAGATAGTCTAGTGATATAACAAAATCAGAAGACTCAGTTAGTGATTGACCAGATTCTATGCTTGAAAAATATGTTTAAGTCTCAGCATTATAGAACTTATGAGTTACTACTTGCATCTAAGCTTATTTCGTGAGGAGTGGGCCTGACCTGAATAAGATCATGGTCGGTCAACAAGCGTCAACTGTTGGTCTTGCCTTTGCTGATAATGACGTTACTTGACCCCACTCTGGTATCTATGATTGTACTGATGGGATGCCATAACTTGTCATCTATATAAATTATATATTGAGCTCTATGTGGGACTGTGGGCAAGTGCTCAAAAGACCAAAAAGAAGAGAAAAGACAAGACTAGAAAGCAAAGCTGCCGTGGTGCATTCCAGTGTGCCATTTTTGAAGGTAAGCAAGCACGTAAGCAATGGTCACTGTAACCCTCCCCGTCCATGATATATATGTTCGTAAAATGCATGACGGTGGTGAATGCAACAGCTACCAACTTGTAATAAGGGAGCACTCAAGGCCACACAAAGGAGGCTTTTGTCACCTACTCTGAAATTTTATCACAGTTCACAAAGTACTGCAACTGCAGCATTTGCTCACGTGTACTTGATTATATCATATTTAGCACCTTAAAATATTATTATTTTTCCACATGGGTGTCCAAAATTTATATGTTAATGGCAAGAGAACAATCTACACTCTTCATTCTACAGTGTGAGAACTTACTTCAAGCTATAATGTTTGACTGGAAATGTAAATTTTTAATGGCTAAGTTCATGAGAAATATCCGTAAGTACAAAAAATACAAAAATTATAACTTAAAAATTAAATTTCTTTAGACACTCACACTAAATAAAACAAAAAAGTGTAGCATAACAATTTCATACAAAATCAGATTGATGGATTCTTTCAGTGGGCCTCAAAAGAATGACATGCTTTCCAATTTATGTATTTCCGCACATGTGCACGTACACATGGGCACCCACAGGTACGTCAAAACTCCATTGTAGCTTTACATTACCCCAAGGTAGACATACCCATTTAACAATGTACATGTACCATCAATGTACATGTACCATCGATGTACATTTGTGTTGTAGAATGTATGCCGCCAGTACATGAAGGCGGAAGAATGGACAGGATGTAACTTTCCGGTGCAGGTACAGGAGTTGGTGACTGGCGGGCCATGAGGAGTCCTTGCGCATGCCATTAGTGGCTTGCAGTTTAGGACAGAATATATCGCAAGCGAGTAATCAATGTGTCAGGGCAGCAGCCTGTTCATATGTCACGCTCTTAACTTGCTCCTTCGTCTGGAATTCCACCGAAACCAGCACAGTCTAACTTAGTTTTTTCACCACCTTCCTCAATCCAGAGCTCAGAGTGCTGCAATGGACGTGAGAAATCATGAGCTCCACTTCCAAGCTTCAAGTTTAGCAAGTGCATGTTTTTTCTGAAACTAGACTCGGAAGCAAATTTCCACGTCTCTCTTCTTCGGAACAAGATTGTGCTGTAGTGTACAGAACTATCAACATTCCGCTATAGCTGATGAAGCTCGAAGATAGATTTTAGCTATTAACTGTGACCCAGGTATTTGAGGTTGCTCTCTTCTACGGTATCAGTTCCATTTCATTAGTAGGTTCCTTTCATGTATATCTTCATTCGAGGTCTTGTTATTACTAGCTGTCTCACACAGGAGCTCGTGAACTGTTTGCTTGATCAAAAACCTTGGAGGTGGTTTTCTTGAATCAACAATCTCTTTTTCACTGCAAAATCAAGACGTAGTCAGTTTTCTTCAGAAGTTTAATTCACAGAGTCACCGCATAGTAACACTCAAAGTGTGCGATTGGTCCACAGAGCTTCAATGAGAAGCAGATATATTCTCGCGTGATCAACCTACCATTGACAGCAGTTCAAGAGTTAGAAGCTAGTGATTACTGACCACTGGAAAAAACCATGAAAGTCGAAAAAAACGCATGGAACCGTTAGCCCTCGTTTCTGCAGGAAGCTAGGCCAGTGTTTTTGAGGTATTATTCAGACAAAGAAGAGGTGTTGTTACTGTGTGAGTGGCTATGGAGCTTCTGTGGGTGCTCCTGCCGCTGGTTCTAACGGTGACAAAAGCCATGGCGCAAACTCAAAGCGGGGCGTCGACTTTCACGGTGGGGGCTTCACTGGGCACCAACCAGACATGGCTGTCAGAGAATGGGACGTTCACGATGGGCTACACGCCGATTCCAGCGAACTCCACGTCGCTGTACCTGGGGGTGTGGTACTCGGGGGTGCAGGTGGTGCCGGTGTGGCTCATGCACCGAGAACGACCCGTCAAGGCGGGCGCGACGTTGACACTCACCCGGGGCGGGAACCTGGTGCTGCTGGATGCCGACGGCTCCCAAGTGTTCACGTCCAACACTTCCGCTCTTGGTGTTGTGGGAGGCCAGTTCTTGGAGAACGGCAACATCGTCTTGCAAAATGGCTCCGATGCCACTGTGTGGGATAGTTTCAACTATCCCACTGATACATTCCTTCCGGGCCTTGTGGTACGCTCTCCTCTTCAACTTTTTTCCCTTTCTTTCGTTGATCAATTAACAGTGGTTTTGGGTCCAATGAGTTGAATTGTACACTCTACTCCTGGGGTCAAGTTTTCAGTCAAGTGCGAAACCCATGGATTGCGTTTTAGTATTTGTTGCATTGCACGGTGAATGCCTTTCAATGTGGCAATTTCACAGCGAGCACTAAAGTCACTAAGTAAGATTGTTTCCTATCTCTCCCACTTGGGTACGTAATGGCATTGATAAAAATTATCCCATGTTGTTGAACCCTAGTGTTCAGTGTTTAACATGATAAGTATCTGCACAGTGCCCGCGAAGTTAAGGTTGGGTGATGAAATGAAAGAATTGTTCACGACTTAATAAGTACGTGTTGAATCGATCATCAGGTGCAAGTGGGTCACAAGTTCACGTCGTGGAAGTCGAACGACGATCCGTCGCCGGGACTGTACTCGTTCGGAATCATGGCCAACGGGGAGCTGCACTTCATGTGGAACAACAGCCAGCTCTACTACAGCAGTGGGCCATGGGCAGGCTCCTACTACACCAACCCTCCTCAACTGGGCAGAACCACGCCCCCGGACGTTTTCCACTACGACAACAGCACCGGAAGCCCCCGCATATGGTACGTTTCAAACTCACAGACGCCGGCTTTTCAATGCTCAAATGGGTCTTGACGTTTTTCAGTCCTTTGTATCTTAAAACTTTTTTGGCCACTTGTGTATGTCTACTTGATTTTGTTCAATTTTATCACGCTTCTTTGCAAGCATGTTAGTTTAAAAAAGATTATTATGGCGTAGGTACACGACCTCCGGGCGCTCTGTGACAGCCGATATCACACTCAAGAGGATGCGGCTGGACCCGGATGGAGTGGCGCGGCAGCACATCTGGGTAATTGACACAGTCTCCTGGCAAACGTTCATCAGTGCTCCCATGGAGCCTTGTGATGCGTACCGCGTCTGTGGCCAAAACTCCCTTTGCACCAGCAGCAATTACATTCCCGGCTGCTCTTGTTTGCCTGACTATCAACCTGTGAGTGCCAGTGAATGGAATGATCAGGACTATTGGCTCCACGGATGTTCTCGAGATCCTCAGATTCTTCAATGCACCAACGGATCAAGCCCAGATGCTACTACTTCTTTTCTGGCGTTGGCAGATGCTACTACTCTTGAAGGAGATCAGCAGACCCAGGTACCGCAACTTACTCCTGTATTCTCCGACCATCCTTTGAATTAATTGTGTCAGTCTTGCTTATAAAACAAGAGTGGCGTACCCCGGGGTGTGCAGATTTACTTCAACGAGACTGAGAGTTCATGTCGAGAGAAGTGTGTGCAAAACTGCTCGTGCAGTGGCTATTCCTTCATGACAGGGATCACTGCCATTCCCAACTGTACATTGCATTCAGCTTCGACAGTTGTGTACAATGCCAGGACATCGAACGATTCGGTGACGACCCCTTTCATGCTGCGTTTCCAAGCCATTCCGTCTCCCATAGTCGGAGATTCCAAGGGCTCCTCGTTCACGGGGACGAAGCTGATTGTCACGGTGGTCGTGCTGGTTTCCTTCCTTATACTGGTTTTGGTAGCGGCCCTGCTGTGGTGGCGGTTCAGAATGCACAAGGTAATTAACTAATTTTGACCATTTTCCGATTTGTACAAAACGCACTTAAATGTAAATATGTCCTTGTTTTGAAGGAAGAACCTCATTTGGAAAATGACCAGTATTATTATTGTGTTGCAGAGGGGTGGTGAGGGATCGTTGAAGGACTTCAGTGCTGTGGGCGTGGTGAGATTTTCCTACAAGGAACTGGTGGATGCCACTGGCAACTTTAGCAAGCAGCTGGGAGGTGGAGGCTTTGGACCCGTGCATAAAGGAACGTTGGGTGATAAGAGCGAGGTTGCTGTGAAGACGCTTCAAAAGCTTAAACAAGGCGAACAAGAGTTCCGAACCGAAGTTGCCGTCATAGGTGGACTTGAATCCCTTTCAAACTCTGAATTATAAATGCCCAAAATCATGTATCATAAATTTCCTCGAAACGTCAGCGACTGTATTTTGGCCTCAAGAAGCCTTGTGAATTAATGTGAACTATCTCGAATATTGCAGGAACCGTGCAACACATAAACATCGTTCGCCTTCGAGGTTTTTGTGCCGAAGGTGACCACCGAGCTCTTGTCTACGAATTCATCCCCAACGGTTCCCTGGAGAAGTACCTCTTCACCAAATCTGATGAGAAAGAGCAGGTCAGTGATCCATTTTTGCAACTTTTCTCGGCAGTTTAACTTGCATGTGAAGAAGCTCTGTACGTTTACATACATGTAAAATTTATTTTAAGATTTGGCAATGCCATTCTACTTTGATGATTTCATTCGGTCCAAACTAGAATATCATTTGTAAAGTATTCTATTTTTTCATTGTTGTCACAAATGAAAACATTGGGCCAGGTGCAAGAGGTTTTGGATTGGAAGACACGCATGACCATAGCCCTGGGAACTGCTCGTGGCCTTGCCTACCTCCACCACGAGTGTCGATCCGCCATTATTCACTGCGACATCAAACCGGAAAACATCCTCCTCACCGCAGACTTCACCCCGAAAGTCTCCGACTTAGGCTTGGCCAAGCTCTTGGGCAAAGACGTCAGTCGAGTGATCACCATGATCCGTGGCACGCGTGGCTACTTGGCACCGGAGTGGCTCACCAACTGCACTCTCACCTCCAAGGTATGCAAGCAAGTCTTCTTTGAATTTGCCTGTTCTCCACTGGTACAGTACATTCTGGTTCCAACAAAGAATCAACCTGATTGACAAGAATGGATGGGCCTCTATGTTGCAATTGGTTTAACATTTGATTTGCCAACTATAAAGTCATTAGATCCAAGTGAAGGTCCAATTCACAACTACTAAGTTATGTGTACTATATGTACTCTACGTAAAGTCTCAATCAACTACCCTATGCTACTGTCACATTCGACGTAAATTAATAGATGTTGAAAATCTTCTAAAATTTTGAAAGCTAAACGTTGAATGTTAAGGAAAGTCCCAAGACATGGACTACTAAATATTGCCTTAAATTTTGGCTATTTTTAATACAATCTACTCAAAATTTGGAAAATATTAGAGAATTTCATAAAGTCATGAAATCTCTGGGTTCGGTATTGTGTTAGTTAGAATTCTGTTTGCAAGGCAAGAAAAGTAGGGAGTGTTGGGCTTCAAAAATAAAAACTAGATGAGTTTTATTTCCGGAAAACAAACTTGGGTGATTGGGTTTGGTGCCATGTCAAAGCGTTCCACCGGAGAAGGCGCCAAAGCCCGTTCGAAACTAAACCACATGACTATCTAGAATACTACCACCGCCAAGGTTTGGACCTTGCACCTCGCAACTCCGAGAGCCTCATGGGCTTTGTCTCTAGCTGTCACTTGGGGTGGGTGATCCAGGGACTTTGCAAAATTTTCCGTTGAATTCCCAAAAATTTCAGAAACTCGTCGACTAAAGCTCTAGGGTTCTAAATTAATTCACTTCGTCTTTTGATTGCCGAATCTGACCATAGCGTATGGTATATATCAATGCAAACACATGCCAATGTCCAGAACATAGGGCCTACTAGTATGATACACCCTAAAAACCCCCCTAGGCTAGAATGTAGTATCGGGAACCTCCCGTGTATTTATCCCATGTAGAATGTAGCCAAGGGGTACATTTTCCAAGGTGAGGTTCGCGATACTACATGTGTCCCAAAACCCTAAACCCTTAAACCTTAAACCAATTCTCCATCACTAGTAGCAAACCTGTCGTTTTTCATTCTACATTTCATGGAAATAGTGAATAGTACCGGAATATTATACTTACGTTTTTGTCTTCTTGTGACCAAAACTACTCATGTGGTTGGCGCCGTTTCATTTCTTTTTCATTTATAGTAAGTGAAAAACGACACATTTCCTTCTAGTGCATGTAAGTCTCACTCGGCGTGTTTCCGCCTTGAATGTGTTTGCACCCGAAGGTGGACGTCTACAGCTTTGGGATGACGCTGCTGGAGCTGATCAGCGGGCGACGAACCGTGGACTTGTCACAGCCCTCGGAGAAATACTTCTACGCGGTGTGGGTGTACAAGGAGATGGTTCGGGGGGAGCCTCTGACCACACTGGTGGATGAGAGGCTGACAAAGGGGAGTGTGGAGGAGGACGAGCTGCGCAGGGCGTTGCAAGTGGGGCTGTGGTGCGCGCAGGACGATCCCGACAAGAGGCCCAGCATGCGCGATGTGGTGAAGATGCTGGAAGGCACCCTGGACATCCCCGATGCCCCCGTGCCGCCCTCGTACGCGCAGACGTCCGACGAGGGCTTCCATTCTGGCCATGCTGCCGTGTTCAATACCACCGATCTCAGTGATCAAGATGGCTCGTCGCAAATGAACAAAATCTCCTTTGAATACACACAAACCTTCTCTGCCCGGTAACGCACCACCGCAAGTGCCATCACCTCCAATCACTAGTAGCAGACCTGTTGTTTTTCATTCTCCACTTCGTGCAAACAGTGAACAACGGCTGAATATCATGCTTATATTTGTGTTTTCTTGTGCCCAAAACCACTCACCAGCACTAACACAACCCATGTGCTTGGCGCGGTTTCATTCCTTTCTCATTTGTAGTAAGTGAAAAACAACACATTAACTACTAGTGAATCTTTCCTTGGACCGGAGTACTCCAAGAGTCTGTTCGTTACCCATGTCCTTGAGGCATAAGGTGAGGAACTCTAGCTCACAATGGATAGTTGAACAACCCCCAACTCACAATGAAATTCCATCAGTAGCATATATGTTGTTTTTCATACTTCACTTCGTGGGAACAGTGAATAGTGGTTGAATATTATGCTTATATTTCTATCTTCTTGTGACCAAAACCACTCACCATCACTAACATGATCCATGTGTGGTACGATTTCATTCCTTTTTCATTTATAGTAAGTGAAAAATGACACATTTTCTACTAGTGTTTGGAATAGTGTTATCTTTGTTATTATGTTTGTTCAAGGTCCCACATCAAAACTCCAAGAGACTTAGAGACCAAGTAACATACTGCATGCCTTGGATTGAGCATTTTGATCGAACTTCTCAATGAAGTTTTAATTTTTGTCTGATTGACTATTAAGACAAACTTTTAGGGGAATGATCCCATCTCATGATAACTTACCAGCCCATGTTACCAATAATCTCATCTATCGTCACTAATTTTATAATGGAAATTCCAGAGCTTGCAATTTTTGGGTCTTTTAATCAGTAATTCAATATTGAACACAAATCTACACTTGGAAAGACACCTATTGAACATAATGATGATTTTTTTTTTATTCCCAAAATTTCAAAATCAAGACAAGGATTCTTTATCATTTCAAAAGTACTTCGGTCCTCTTTTGAAGCCAGCGTGAATAAAGTGTTTGTTTGTAATGTTAATGACATAATGTCTACTGAACAAAGGATCATTGGAACAAAACTACTCTCTATGTCAAGAATAGACACTTTAGTGACTAAACCAGTAAAAGTAACTATAAAGTATTGGTTAGATATTTGTTTGAGTATGAGTTTTGGTATGGTGTAAGATCACCAAGTCATGAGTTATGTGGTTGGTTGGTAAAAAGTGATGTATCACAATTATGTGGTCCAAGTTCAATTCGCGTTGAATTTGTTTGAGGAGTAGTGTGATATACAAGACCTGGTGTTGCTAGTGAGTTATCATGGCAAAACAATTGTAGCAACCAACCGGCCCCATCCTACCTTCTTGAGACAAGTGTTTACACTGAGGTAACAACATGAGGAAATAAATAGTGGTCCCCCTTTTATTTTATTTTTTATTTATCCATTTTATTTCTTTATTCTATCGGTAGTTCTTGGTTATTTTCTATTTGTCTTTTATATGGAAGGATTGAATCGGCATAGTGTATAGCAATAGTGTTTATTGCATTGAATGTGTGTTTAATGGAGGTTTTAGATAATTTAAATTAACCCCTAAAGGACCAAGGATTCATGGTTTTAGAATGACAAATTTAAATGACCATATTGTGGAAAATACAATTCAACTTGAACCAAATTTTATATCTCCGGAATCAGCGAAGAACATAGCATGATTTGGTTAAAAAAAAACAAATTTGATCAAAATGAAGTCTACATAAAACCTACTAAAACCTGCTAAAAAAACATGAAGCCCCCTAGAGGCCTTATCGTCCTTTAGGGGTTAAGTTTCAAGGAGTTTCATTAAGGGAGTGTGCCTAGTTCCTTCAACTCCAATTGTGATGACTACAAGTGGGTCTACTTTTCATCCTTGGTGAATGATGCTATTAATTAATGGTTGACATTTATGAATTTTATTGTCTATTGTTTCTTGTGAGAATTTATCATTAGCATATGTGGATTCAATGAGGGAAGAGTAGTTTTGTCCCAATGACCCTCTGTCTGGTGGGCACCGAGTCATTGGCATTTCAAACGGACACTTTATTCACGCCGGCCCCAAAGCGGGAGCCGGAGTTTCTATCTATCTGAATTCAATGAATTGTATGGTAAGGTTGTTTTTTTGGGTTTATTGGTGGAGGCACTTTGGTATGGGAGTTTTTTAATACATAGTATATCATGTTTAAATCTCGCGTTACAATGAGATTGTTGTCGCACACATGTTCAAGGTAAAAGCCATAGAGGTTTTGTGTTTTCTTGTGAATTGTTGTTAAGTGTGCTTGCATTCATAAAAATGTAGCATTTTGATTTTTGTGATGATAAGATTATTTTTCTTAGTTCCCATGTTGCTTTGTTATGTCTTTTGACTCTAAGCACATGTATGTGGTGTTAACTTCCATTTTAAACCAAACTTTCAAACTGGAACCCCTACTTAAAGTATATAATTTATCTAATGTAGCTGTTTACATTAGATAAATAATCAACATTTAATGAGAAAAAGACATCAAAAATTGAGTTTCAATAGTAGTCAACAAATCTTTGACCGTTCATAAATCTCAGAAGGGTTTTTGTTCAATCATGTTGCATTATTTTCATTGTAGGTGAAACTCAATAATAAATAGAATTTTTTTTTCTATTTATTTCATCAAAAATCTAATTTTAGACTAATATTGTAATCCAAATTTGAAAAGAAGAGAAAAAGTAATAAAGAGTGTTTTTGTGACCATAACATAATAGAGTAATCAAAACCAACATCTTTTGCAATGGGACCATAGTCTACTCGAATTACAATTACAAACTAAGTTTACGTGACAATGATACGGTAATCTCAAAGTTCATGGAATACAAATGGCATTCCTTCATTACTTAGAAAAGTGAATCTAAGTGAAGATTCTTTTTTGATTCAGATTTCAAAAAAATGCTCCAGTACACTACTCTTTTATACTATGACCTACTTTGAAGCATGGGAAAATAAGATAAATTAGTTAATTAAAATTAAATTTAACAATTTGGATTCATTTTGGTATCATTTGTTAAATGATAAAAACAGATCTCAAAAATATAAAAATATAGAAATGAAAATGATGCCAAAAATGAGGAAAAACCTTAGAAATCTCTGGACGTTTGTGGGGTAACTCCTAAATGTTAAATACGACCCTCTTCAAATCTAAAGAATTGCAAAGATGCTTCATAAAATGCAACTAATTAAGAGGGATGTTTTGAACTTGATGTACGAACAAAAATCGTACATTATCAATTTTAGGTTCTATCTGTATGGTTAGATCTATGATTGCTATCACCAACATTTTGGTATAAAATTTGAAACTCAAAATTCAAAATTCTTTTTGTAATTTCATTACAAATAAGATATTGACAATTTGTGCATAAAATTTGTTGTGATTGGTTGAAATTTAATTATATTCTAAATGTAGTGATTTTTGGAGATTTTTTGGTTGCTTATTTTTATGAGTTGACTTTTTCAAGAGCACTTTTGATTTGTTTTGATTTAAAATCTTAATTTTTTTTAACGAATCACTACAACATTAAATGAGGCATAAAATTTTCACAAATCATCCCTTTCTAATCAGTTCACATATATATAAAATGAACTTCCCAAAAAATCTATAATAAAAAATCCAAACTTCAGAAAGTATATGACGAATGTGAAAGCATGGATGAAACATGTACATCGTCAAAAAAAAAATGAACGCTTATGCAGTTGCAGTTTTTAACCCTTTAACGTCCCATTCCTTTGTAGAATAGTCAAACTACACTTTTATACACAATTTAGTTTTCAAAATTTGTTGAAATATATTGTTTCATATTTTTCATGCATGAAATTCTATTTTTCCTATTATTCCTAAAAATCGTCGATTTTTCTGATACAAAATGAACTTTTTATAAATTCTTAGGTCAAATACTTCAAGAAATTCATATTAATTACAAAAAATCTTCAGAAAATATAAAATTTCTAGAACATGTGAAAATGACAATGGAAAATCACCTTGTATATTTTTTGTAATTTATTTATTTATTTAAAATTTAAAATTCAAAAGGTGAATATCCTATGCAATGTAATTCAGACCTTGAGCTACATAGCTTGCAACAGAAATAAAATACTCAATACTTGAAATTTATAAGATCCAAAAAGTGAAGTGAAAACTAGACTCAATTGACTTCATTTTCTTAATTGAAAAAAATAGAAAAAAATTCATCTTCAAGGTCTAAATTAGCTTTGACCAACAAGCATCCACTATTTGAATGCGTGGTCCTTAACCCCTAAAAGACCGTAAGGCCCCCATGGGGCTTCTGAAGGTAGAAAAGTGCAAATTGGATGAGATTGTTCCAAAAAAGCCCAAATTTTTGGGGAGAGGACCTTGGCTGTTTTTGTGAGACGGATCCAATGGTTTTTTCCGATCAAAAAATGATGAAGGATTGGATTTTTGGCGAATTCTTTGAGTGGCCGGAGAGCTTTGAGTTGCTTCGACGGGCTGGCGGGGCAGCGTTGTGAGCACAATCGTGCAGTTCAAGGAGAACCAAGCGTGACCTGGCTTTTTGGGGAACCGTGCGGATCCTCTGTTTCTGCAGTGATCCATAAATACAAGCTCTACGTTGAGTGGCCAGAATTTTTTAATTTTTTGATTTTTCTGTTTTTGTCATTTTGTGGAAAAGGATTCAAGCTAGAGCATGACCAGGCTTTGGATTATGCTTCAAATGGAGTTGTAGAGAGGGCAACCCAAAAAATTTGCACTCCTTTCACCAATTTCACATGCTACTCACTTCAGACCCTCATATCTTCCAATCTGGACCTTAGAATTATGTGAAAAAATTTCCACATCAAGATCATGATGTCCTTTACATATGGTAAAAAATTTAGCTCTTTTGGAGCACTTTTGAGTAATCCGATTTCAGCATATGTACAAAGTATCCCCTGACCGAGCATCATTTATCAATATTCTCAACGGTGGCATTTCCTCAAAAATTGTGCGATTTCGTCGATCTTTTTTTCATACAAAAGCTATGTAAGTCTTCTTCAATTTCAACGGTGCCGATCGTCAAAACTACCCTACATTGATGAGGAGTTGAGCTTGCTACAAGAGCTAGTCAAGAAAACAAGAGCTAAGCTCAAACACCCCCGGTCCTTTAGGGGTTAAAGGGTTAAGGGTTAATGCTCAGCAGACGGGAGTTGTGCTTCTTCGTCAACGTCGACGTCTTCTTCGTTGTCGCCGACGTCGTTGTCTTTTTCTTCGTCGACTTGCTCTTGTTATTCTTCCTTCTTGTTCCTCCGGTGGTGTGTGTGTCTGTGTTGTGTTCGGGGTCTAAGTGTTCGGCGGCCATGGCTTGTTGCATCGATGTGGCAGAGGACTTGGATTGACGAAGAAGCATGCCACCATGGCCTCGCCGTCCCCTTCTCAATTCCAACTCTTCCCGCTCTCCTCCCTCGCCCCTCCCGATCCGCAGGCGCTTCCGCACTCCACCGCTACCGCCAATCCCTTCTGGCACCGTCTCTGGCTTCGTTCCGCAGGTGATTAACCACCGCGATCCAAATCCCCCTTCGCTTCTTTCAAATTCAACCTGGTTTTCTTACTCCTTGCATCGCAGGTGCCACCGCATCGGAGCTAGAACATGGAGCTCTCCCGCGCCCCATCGTTTCCCCCTCCGCCAAACTCGTCGCCATCCTGCACCCCGCCTCGGTCGCCATCCTGTCCGATGTGGACGGCTTCAACGACCCCGTTGAAGTCCATCGAGGTAATTTTGGTTACGAGATCCTCAGCTGGATAGATTACGCAATTCGCAATTCGGCTAGGGTTTTGTGATCACAACAGATGCTTTATTACTTTCACTAATATAACTGATAATTTCAAGTTTGAAAATACGGTTTAATTCCGAGATTTACATTGGTGACCAGACGTGACTTAAAAGAGTTCCGAGTGTAATTACGTTAATTGATTTTTTAACATAAAATTTGTGGCTTGATACGTGAATTTTTTTGCTTAATGATTGTTAATTTTATCACTAATAAATAACAGTGCAGGGATTCGGAGTTCGGTGAATGGGAGTTCGGTGAGGGTTTTGTGCTGATGTGATATTGTGAGGCTGTAGGGGAAGCGTTCGTACATGGAGCGTGGTTGGAGGATTGGGATATGCTTGTGGTAGTCACTTCCACGGGAAGTCTTCGCTATCTCAGTGCGAGCGGACAGGAGGTGGACAGCCTGACGCTGGCCAAATGTAGTGAAGTTCGTGGTCTTTTCGCGTATCGCACATCGGATAAAGGGTAAGCAGCTAGTCAGATCCGAACATTGTCATGTAATTACTGCTGGAAGATCAGAATTTTTTGTTGTGAATGAAAATCACTGTCCATCTTACACAGTCTGTGTCCTTTTCCATGTGGTAGACATTTTGAGCTGCAGCAATCAGCAGGAGGTCTTGTCTCAGATTTTGTGTTTGGAGTGTGCAGGTATGAGGTAGTGGCACTGTCGTCTGATGGAACGCTGTATCATACTCGCAAAACGGACAAGTATGAGGCAGCAACTGCATCGGCGGTTCAGTGGAGTGCCAAAAAGCAGCATCCGGATGGAGTTTCAGGGTTTGACTTTCACACTGGAGAAGCGTTATTAGTCCTTGTTGGTCCTGGACAATCACGCTCAAAAGATTTATCTCAAGGTAAGATAGTTTACTGTTGTCCCTCTCCGACATGTTTGGGAAGCCCTACTATGATGACATGTTTAGGAAGCCCTACTATTATGACATGTTTGAGAAGCCCTACCTTCAAGGTGGCAGGCATGGATTATTCACACAATTGACTTGTCCCATGTGTATTCCTTGAAACAATAATATCGTCATATTATGGAGTGTCATTGTATGAAAGGTAGACTGTATCGAACTGACAGCAGTGCTCATAGTGGCCCTATTTGTGAGTGTGCATTTTTTCAGAGTTTCTTCAGCATGTTCCATTTTTCTCATTTCATGAAGGCATTGTGGATTGAATTTGATGGATTGGTGTGTGCAGGAAATTACAGTATGTCCTTGTGGAAGTTGTTACCTGAGCCACAGTTGTTCTGGAGTAATATGGAGGTTGAACAAGGAGGTCGTACTTCTCGGTGGTGGTCCAGCGGGAAAGACATGGTTGAGCAGAGACTAGTTGTACGGGTATCTCCAAGCGCTGGTTTTGTAGCTGTTGTGGATGGATCAGCGAGATTACATGTGCTCTCCATAAATTCAGTCTCCGGGAAGGTGGACGAGACTGAGCTTGAAGGGGACAGCTCTGTGCAAAGGGGAGCACTCAGCAGGAATGATGTCAATGATGTAGAGTGGACTTTAGATGAGGCAGTGATGATCGCAAGACGTGATGGAACTGTGGATAAAGTTCTATCACCTACTTTGGTCCCAGTGTTTGATGAACCTTCACCTATTTTCTCATCTGGTTGTCGGCTTGCACGAGGTGCGAGAGGTCAAACATTTGTGCTTGATCGTGTTGGCAATAAGGAGGCTGAGGCTGGAGTAACTCAACCTGTAGACAAGATGGATGAGCGGAATAGAGATCGAGAATGGAAGCTTTGGTCTATAGTCGAACGTACCAGGGAAGAAATGTTTCACGTCAAAATTACCGAAGGAAGTTATTCTGCTGCTTTGAGGTTGGCTACTAATTATGGCCTAAACGTGGATGAAGTGTACAAAGCTCGCTGGGGAATGACTGATTTTGGCCGGCTTGCCATTCAAGAGAATCTTGCCAAATTGCAAGACCGAAAGTGGGTTGTGAGTGAGTGTCGAACCAGAGTATGTCCTACTCAGGAGGCCATGGAGGCCGTGCTCTTATACGGCCTTGTGGAGACGGAGCGATATAGGAATGAGAAAGAAGGTAGCGATGTAGATGCATGGTGGTTTCGTTATGAGCGGCTTCGGCTTTTACAGCGTAAGGACCGACTGGAGACATTCTTGGGAATGCATAATGGCAGGTGGGTGTTTCATACCCGTATTTCCGAACCCTCTCGATCCTACCTATTCATCTTTTATATACTCTGGATCCCTTTCCATGGTGTTTTTCTAAATCTAGCAATCGTTTTGCATGAGCAGGTATTTTCCAAAGGAGTATGCGTATTTCTGCTCGGCGAACCTACAGAGTGTTGCATGTGAATACGCTGAAGGGGGTAGGGTAGGAGCTTTGGATGTGCTCTTTAAGCGCCACAGGTACTCGTTGGCTCCATCTGTGCTGAGTATTTTAGATGCACTACCTGAGACCCTTCCACCTCACAGTTTTTCAAAGCTTCTGCCAGAAGTTACAGCCCCAAAGGCTTTCCTTGTTCGGGGAGATTGTGACTGGGTTGAGAATAAGAAGACAGTTGCAAGACTGAACACTGTCAGGGACACACTTGGTCATATGGTGGGTGACGTGAATCTGTTGGAGAGCACTGAGCATATGATAAACTTGGCGCAGGGCCTTTCATGGCCCGCAGAGTCTGAAATCGTAGAATGGTATAAGAATCGGGCACGAACAATTGACAGAATAAGTGGACAGCTAGAAAATAGTTTGTCTCTGCTGGACTGGGGTCAGCGAAAAGGGGTGAAAGGATTAGACTCACTCTTTGAGGATGTATCTGACCTAATTAAGGTAGTCCTGACTAGTGATAAGTCTGAAGATTCCACATTGGTTTTGGACTTAGAAGTGTGGGAATCACTAAGTCAGTACAAAAAGTTTCAGGTGATGCTGGAAGGGGCTGAAGCCGACTCTATAGTGGACAGACTGAGAGAGCAGGCTCTTCCCTTTCTGCATCGGCAACACCACCAGTTAACTCAATCACGAAGTGAGTCTTCTACATCTGGTTCCTCTATATTAGCCACTTGGTTGAGGGATGCAGCTCAACAGAACAAGCTTGAGCTCTGTGCCGCTGTGTTTGAGGAAGCTGCAAATGGTTCGAATGGGAATGGTCTATTTGCAAGCACATCAGAGATGGTTGGAGTGGCAGTGGACTGCATCTATTTGTGCCCAGCTCTTGATCGTTGGCCGTTGATGAAGACTATTTTAGCTAGGTTTGGGGATTCTCCAAATGTTCCTTTCCAGGACTCTCCTCGCAGAGGGGGTCTGAGGAAGGGATTGGTAAGTCGTTTTCGCAGTTCTGTGAGCAGTAAACCAATACCTGACATGGAAAGTGAAGGTACCAATCTCAGAGCTAGTTTGATTCTGAGTGATCCAAGACTTCAACGAGCTGATGCACTAGTGGAGGCTGCTCAACTTTTGTCTCTTTATCAGGTAATACCAACTCATTCTTCTTGTTCTTTACAACAGTCCCACACTGTCGAAACCATAATTTACAGTGTTAAGAACTTCAGGGATGGATTTTTCTACATTAAATTCTGGGGTCTGTTAAGTGCGTCGAAATGATTTTTTTCTCTATCAAGAAATGTCTCGTAGGAGGCTCAAACTGTTGTCGCCAAGTACATCAATTGATACTGGGATATGACTATGTAAAAGAAAATTTGACTGCCAGAACATGTTAAATGAACTGGATCTTCAAAGGGATAATAGTCTTTTTGTGAGCTCAAAGATATTGCTAAAACAGGACAAGTGCAGGACAAGTCCAAAGTTGGCTATTGAGTTTTCTGGACTTTGTATTTATAAAGAGAAACAGCATTTTACATATGTAATTGAGAATCTTGAGGACGCTTAGAATCTGTATGCTTTTGATGGACTTCTGATGGACTCATCTTGCTTTTTTAGCAACGTTTTGGCTTTCTGATGCCTGATGAGCTTACATTTCAACCACATTTCAGGGTTTAGGATACGAATTTCATATGAGTAGGAGAATTTTTTAACAGTGCAAGTTTTTTTACAGGTTGAGACACCGTTAAGTTATTTGACGAATTGTGAAGGAGATGTGGACGGAGTGAAGCAGCTCCTTGGGACTCTGCTGTGGAAATTCTCACGCCGACAGTCAACAAGATCTGATAGTGAATGGATGGTTCTATGGCATGATCTCTGTACATTGCAGGAGAAGGCCTTCCCTTTTATTGAGAAGGAGTACATGCTGGCTGAGTTGTGCCGAGGTTTACTACAAGCTGGAAAGTATTCTTTGGCCAAAAATTACTTGTCGGGTACTGGAAGCATGTCTCTGCATCCTGACAAGGCAGAAACAGTTGTACTGGAAACTGCTCGCGAATTCTTCTACTCTGCTGCATCCTTAGATTCGCCAGACGTGAGTGTACCTACCTCTGTTTTCCGGTTATTGTAAATCTGATTAGTCGCTCTAGCAGTGCCAGGAGGTCTCCGCACCTGCAGAACTTTCCTTTGGTCTTCTGGGGCTATCTTGTGCGCTAGTTGCTCTACTGAATCTTGTGGTGCATTATTGGAGCTATGTTGATCTCGGAAAATTAGCCTGAATAATGAAGAAAACTTATATTGGCATTAAAATCTCACATTAGATTAGAGAGTTTATGAATATCTTTGGAATGGTTGCTGCAGATTGAGATGGCGAGAAATTGTCTTGCTCTGCTTTCAAGGAACCTGGCTGTGACTGCAGAGGAAAATATCATAGAAGCCGTCACCGTCAAGTTGCCGATGCTTGGAGTTTCCCTCTTGCCACTTGAATTTCGCCAGGTTAAAGACAGCATGGATGTGGTGCGAATGGCTTTATCAGCACGTTCAGATGCCTACCTCAATCTTCCTGAACTCATGGAAGTGGCAATGCTCCTTGGATTGAACTCTCCTAGTGATATTGCTAGAGTTGAAGCTGCCATTGCACGAGAGGCAGCTGGAGCAGGGGACTTCGCCCTTGCTCAAGACCTCTGTATAGGTCTCGTGAAAAAGAACCACGGTGAAATATGGGATCTGTGTGCTGCCCTCGCTCGAGGTTCACAAACAGAGAGCATCGATCCTACAATACGTACACAATTACTTGGCTTCGCACTTTCTCATTGTGACGAGGAGTCAATAGGGCAGTTGCTGGCAGAGTGGAAGGATGCAAATAAGGTTCAGGAATGCCACAAGTTGGGTCTGCCTGTACCAGCTGCGACCCATCAAGAAGGATTATCAAGCCTAGAGGCAGTGACTATCATGCTGCGGCTGTGGATACAGAAAATAGTTAGCAGGCGGCAAAGTTGGGATGTCGTAAATGAGATTATGAGGGAGGCACAGTCACCTTTTCTGGACGGAAATCTTATGTCTTTGACCTCTCACCCTTCAGAACAATTCACAGGGATAAAACCTCTTGATGATTCTGTGAAATTTTTAATGCAAATGGTGGTGGCTGGTTGTTCGTTGAGAGCTGTGCTGGTAGTCATAAACTCCCTGGTAGCAGAAGATCCTGAGAGTACTATTGTGGACGATGACCAGGTTCAGAGAAGTTGTAGATCTGTTGCCAAGGAGGTTGGACAGTACACAGATGTCAAACTTGACTCTTTGTGCGAAGACTTTCAACAATACGCAATCAAAATCTACTCGCTGACCTTAGACTCAGTTTTGGAGACCAATGAACCAGCCCTGCTTACCAAGGATGGCAGTAGTAACATGGACAGTTTGTTAGGTGTACTGGATTCACTGACCTCCCACGACGATGGAAGTGATTCAGAGGAGCAGCACACATCTTGGAAGAATCTTTTATCTGAGATTAGGGAGCTTGTGTGGCAGCGGCTGACTGATTATGCTCATAATCTTCAAGTTTCAAAGCGCATGAGGAGCTCTGTACTGGAGCTTCAATCAGCCTTCCGTATTGGGCAGTTGGTTGGGCGGGACGGGCTTCCTTTACTTTGGAGTGATTGGGATGCTTCGTTCATCGAGCAACCTGAGGAACAACCAGAGGAGCAGGTTGGGGGATCCATAGGCACTGATGATGAATTCCAGTCTCAAAGTGACCGTGTGACTTTTAAATCTACCGAGCTGGTTCGTCCCCTGTGGCCGGACAGGCAAATAACAAGCGATGATCTTGCCACAGCAGATTCAGCCACTTCCCTGTTTACCGATCTTCTAGCAGATGCCTCGACAAATGAACAATTGCTGGCTTTGAGTTCTCTTTTGAAGGAGTGGAACGTCATTTTTGAAGCGGAGCCAACCAAGGAAAGTTCTGAGGCGGATGACGGATCTGAGTGGGGGGAAGGTTGGGAAGAATGTGATAATGATATCAAGATTCATGCACTGCATATATGTTGGAAAAGCCTTCTACACAAGTTGGTGGTAGCTGGACTTTTAAGGGATGCTTTGCAAGTTCTGGATGGAGCATTAGCACATCCCTCTACTGCTATCCTTACGGAAGCTGAAGCTGATGAGCTGGTATCAAACGTCAAATCTCATGACGTTTCCTCTGCTCTGAAAGTCTCCCTTCTTCTCCCCTATAATTCCCTTCAAATAGCCATGCTGGGTGATCTTGAAGACGAGCTCAGCGCCAGCTCTCAAATGGATTCCTTTCAGTCAGAAACAGCCAATCGAAAGACCACACAAGTATCAAGCGTGGATGAGGAACTGATTGGGCTTGTGCTTGCAGCTGGAGTTTTACCCACAGTGGCTGGAAATTCTAGATTCTCTGTACTTTTTGATGCACTCTGTTGGACTCTGGGATCTCTGGCAGGTCAATTGCAAAATCATCAGTTGGAAGAGGTTCAAGGCTCTAGCGTCCCAGTCCAGGACAGCCCTCTCTACCTGGTTGCCTTTCCCCTCTTTGTTGCGGATCTTACTCGTGCTAGACTGTATCCCGTGGCTGGTGCGCTAGTGCTCCAATTCATGCGTGTGCCACTTTCTCTTTCTGTTTGGAGTGGAGCATACACAGCTCTCAAGCGGTACCTAGAGTTCCTCTGTGAATTCAATACAGATGCTGGGCGATATGTGGCAAACGCTCGGAGGAGTTTGTACTTACCATCTACTATGCAGCACCTTGCTGATCGCATGAAAGAAGCTCCACAGGCAGGGTTAGCTGTGCTTGTCAAGGACATGAAGCCTCTAGAATCGACCTAATGTTGAATCTCAACTGGGCTTGCTTACTTGCTTCTATGTTCATTTACTTCTGAGGAAGACCTTGACTACATAGAGTACCAATTTGTTTCAGGTCACATGCCTTTTTCTGAGCCTGTTTCTCTCTTTGATGCGACTGGAGGATCGACTTCTGTGAAGGCGAATGAGAAGATTTATTTTTTAACGCCAGGAACGGCGGGTTTCTGGGCACTGCTGCAAGCGGCTGGTGAAGCGTTTCAGCAGATTTGATGTTTGCTTCCGTGCAAAATTGGCCATTTTGATATTACCTTCTGATGATGGGCATTATTGGAAAGTCTACCTCGGTTAAATATAACCTTATGGAAGGCGTTTCGATCTTCGGATACTTTTTCCAAGTGGAGAGATGACGTCAACAAGAATGAACAGAGTACTTTCCGTATACCTGACTGAAGCCAGCATGTGACATAATCATGAATGTCAGATTTACAACCCTACTGTTAGTTGTGACCTTCATCAACAGCTCCAAGATATGATCCGTTGCCAATTTACCCGGTGAGCTTCATTGTTTGAGTCATTTATCATTAAGCTGAAGCTTGTATGAGTTGTATGAAGTTTGTGAACCCCGACTACAGGGATTGGGAATTTCCTCATTGTCCCACTATTTTTCAGGCTTGGAGGTGCCCTATTAAGTGTAGGCAGGCATGGGATATTACATTTTTGCCACCAAGTAGGCACTGTCAGCCGAGGCTTAATTTGTGGGCATCGGTTGGGACTTTACTGAAGCTTGTTGATAATCTTGTGAGGCGTATAGGGGCCCATTCTTGAAGAACCGTGCTAGGAAGCACATATATTGCGATGTAGTGATGCCATTTCTTAGATTCAGAGAGATTATGTACTCGGTAGAAATTTGGGGCACCTTTCAACAGGTTTGTAAGCAATAATTTCATAGCTAGTGGAGTGAGACGGAAGCTTTGCTCAAGAGATGCATCGAACTATGTTGGTCACAGTTGTGCTGAGTTGTGTGACCTGAAGAGCACTAAAATGTTTGCATGCTTTCTCAGTCAGTAATTGACTACATTTTTGTTGTCTTTATTCTTGGTTGGCATTTTTGTGTCAAAGGTGATTCGAGAACTCCTCGGTTGGATAGTTAGAAGCTTCAAGTACCTTGACAGAAATCCTAGAATTGCAATGTTTTTAAACAAATAATGTATCTAACAATGTACCATATTTCATGCAAGTCAGTTGTTGAAAATGATTCAGTAACTTACGATGGAAAACGTTAATTCTTCAACTCATTGGGAAATTTTTGTAAATTTTGGTGTGTCAAAAAGAGCGGTATCTCTAACATGGAATTTAAATCACCTGTCAACAGTGGGGTTTGAACCCACGCCCCCTTTCGAAGACCAGAACTTGAGTCTGACGCCTTAGACCACTCGGCCATGTTGACTTTATTAATACCGAATGTTCAATATCAGATTCCGTCATGTTCAATGTGCAATTCTCTTATCCATTAATGTTCAAACTTTTTCACCGACAGTTGAAAAAGCAGAATTAGCCATCAACTATTTAAAGTACAGTGCAACACAATCATCAAGGAACTTCAGAAATTACAATAGTGGGTAGAGAAGTCGTGATCACAAGTACAACCTTTTTCTCCGTTGGTAAAACGAACCACCGGCTACCGACACTTTTATTAGGTCTAAGCTCTCTGCAACCCACTACAAATTAAAGCAATTCTTCCAAGGTTTGCACCGCTTCGTCAACTCTTGAACCTGCATGCAGAGCGCTTGTGAATGTGGAGAATTTGTGAGAGTGTGTTGCTTCATAGAACCACCGGTGAATTTCTTCATATAAACTGTAAAGTATCTGCTCCAGTACAAATTGCACATAGCTAGCCTACTTTGCTCATGAATTTACCGAAATTGGAGAAAATCTACTTCACCTGGATGTTAAAAAGGAGAAATCAACTGAAGAACTTTGAAGCATGGCAGAAAATAGGCCCTCTTGGCTTTAAATGAGTGAAGAAGAGCACAATTCATTACCCTGACCGAAACTAAAACTATCTGCAATAAGGTGGTGACCCCATTCCCAGCTGGCGCTTTAAACCAACAGCTCAGGGCATTTTCCACAATCAATACTGCAATGATGTTCGTTGTAGCATGAGTTACAGTTGGTAATGGGTTCTCTCTTGTTGGTTTTAGTATATGTAAGTGTGGTTATGGATTCCTTGTTGTTGATTTAAGCATCTTTAGTGTGTGCAATACAAATCTTCTTTGGACAGAAACAACTCTACCTATGTGACGTGAATGGGATACGTCATACTTCAACTTTGGAAATTTATAACTAATTCATTCTTCATCCAAAAATTATGTTTCAACTTGCGTTGGAATCTATTTCTTCTTGCCTAACTCTAAAAACTGATAATACTAAATAATATCAATGTCTCATATCTGTATTTCTTATTCAGTTGGGAATGGGGTAACCACCTTAAATGAACTAGTGGTAGCTTTGGATGTGCAGCTTCGCTGTAATAAATCCTTACATATATCGTCATTCTATAGCTAAGAACTTTGCAAAGAATGAATTGCCAGGGCTTTGCACTGGAAAGCACAGATTGATGATACTGAAAGTGGCAAGTGGGGCACCGGCAAGGTGTTGCAAGACAAGGTGGACGAATAGTTCCAAACCCAAGTAACTTGTTGAATCGGATTTTGGCAGAAACATGGCACACGAAGTGAATCCATGCCTCCAAGTTCGTCGGTAGTTTTTTGCTCTTGAAACAGAACTTACCATCCCACATCAAGTTCCTTGACAATCATCATGTGTTGAGTATGTGTTGTTAATTTATAAAGACTGTGTTACTTGCGGATACCGTCTACGCACCCGCATGATGGCATAGAGGACAGAGCTAACAATCGCAGCGGATTTTTTAATGTTTTTGTCGACACACCGAGGAATTATAGCTCCTTTACACAACTATGGCAGGGCCAATTTCAACAACTTCCAGGAGTCAATACCATTTGTAATAAAACATGTCTGTTTCTTTCCAATTAGCCGAGCACAACAGAAAGCTGCCTACTCTTACATGGCTTGAATCCAGCTGCTATAAGAGGGCCCATGATAATCTCATGTTTTAGGCAGAGTAGCTACGTGTGGAAATTGTAGGATCAACAAATGATCACATGTGTATATGGTTATGATTACATCTATATTACATTAGTGAGCCACCAGCTTCATACTCCACTATGCACCTAATTAGCCTCTACGAAAAATTTCATGATACAACAGTTTTAAAAAGTTTAGGATCTGTAAGCCAGGATGAACCCAGGATTGATAGAAAGTCATGGAAAAAAACACGGTGGTTTAGGGTTTAGGGTTTAGGGTTTTGCTTGAGGTTTGCGTTGGCTCTTCCGGTGCTCCTTTGCAGACTTGTTGTCCAAGCTACCTTTCCTCATGGCAAAGTGGTCTTGCAATACGGGAGCCAGGACGTGGGAGGTGCACAGTTGGAAACTGGATGCAGAGCCATCGCGAGTAGTGTGCTGTAACTTGCGGGCGACAGCCGCTTGAAGAGCTTGTTCGAGCGTGAGGCCGTCGCCGCGCTGGAAAGAGAGCAGGGCGTGGGCTTCTTCAGGGGAGAAGTAGGCAGACGACATGTAGAACTCTGCGGTGGGCTCCTGCAGGAGCCGCAGGCGCGCGTGCTTGTTCTTTTTGAAGGCCACGAGGTCGTGAACGAAATCCTGCAAGCGTTGGAAGAGATCCGAGTCTGCTTGCAAAGCTTTCAACCGTTCTGCGTATGTGTTGGCAAGCTCCCCCTCCGCCATGTTTAGTGATTTCCCGATGCTTCCAAAGAGCCGATTCTCGTTCACCGCGAGCGAGCGATCCCTGATCCTTGACTACAGTATGTGAAAACTCTCGAACAAGCTCTATTGCTTCCAAAGAACCATACCTATTGAGTCTAGAAAAGGCTCTGGCTAACTGAACACACAAATTACAAACCCACTTCGAAGCAACTGATTCATCGGGCCTAGGTACAGGAATTTATGAAAGTAAAAGACGAGAGTTCGGAAGGTATGAATCGGGCCTATATAGAAATTCATGAAAGTAAAAGACGACAGTTCGGAATGTATGTTTGATGCAGTGATCTCAAAACTGGCTAAAAATAGCTGGATTTCTAACCCAAAAAAACGAGGCTGCTAAACACACAGAAAGAAAATGAAATTTTTTTGGATATGTAGCGAGAATGCTCATCACGATATAAATATGTAGCAACTTTATGAGGTGCTATCCGCGGATATCATCATGGTATCACCTCAATATATCAAGGGTATTGCTGGATATTATAGAGGTATCGTGAGTATTGTATGCACTGGGTAGCAAAAGTAGATACCATTTATGTGGGAGGTCGCATATGTAATGTTCTAAATGTCATGAAGTGGTTCTGAGATCACTGGTTTGATGTGCAGGACGAAGTGACTTCTCTAAAGATGTTGTGGGACCGGGGGCGATTCATGAAAACCAGGCTTGTGCATGATTTTTGTATGATTTGTGAATTGCTTGTACTCCTGATTTTTGTACAGTGGGGTCCAACATGGAATGGCGTTTTTGGTTTCGCAGTGAGTAAAGTTTTAGTACTGCCAACTTTGAAAGCCTCCCGAGAGCTCAAAGATTGGTATCTTACCACGAAAGTTTTACCAGAGACTCATCTTTAAGTTAATTATATGTATGCCAAATTTTAAGGCCAAAAGATTCACCCAAAAAAAGTTATTCAGAATCTACCAACATTGGTAGCTGTGGAAATTTTTTCACTGCTGCCAACTTTAACAGCCTCCCGAGAATGGAATTGTTTTTTCCTTACTTTGGTTTTTTTTTGGTAGAAACCAATTTGTGTTAGTAATATATGGTAAAAATATCAAGTCTAAAAGATTAGTAAAAAAAAAGATATTAACAATCTACCAACATGTGTAGTTGTGGGATATAATGGGGAAACCATTTCATTCCTACCAACTTTGAATACTGCCAACTTTGAAAGCCTCTCGAGAGCTCAAAAATTGGTATTTTACCACGAAAGTTTTACCAAAGAAATATCTTTAAGTGAATTATATGTATGCCAAATTTCAAGGCCAAACGATTCACCAAAAAAACGTTATTCATAATCTACCAACATAGTAGTCAAAGTTGGTAGCAATGAAATGGTTTCCCCCATTGTTTCCCACAACTACACATGTTGGTAGATTGTTAATATCTTTTTTTTTACTAATCTTTTAGACTTGATATTTTTACCATATATTACTAACACAAATTGGTTTCTACCAAAAAAAAACCAAAGTAAGGAAAAAACAATTCCATTCTCGGGAGGCTGTCAAAGTTGGCAGCAGTGAAAAAATTTCCATAGCTACCAATGTTGGTAGATTCTGAATAACTTTTTTTGGGTGAATCTTTTGGCCTTGAAATTTGGCATACATATAATTAACTTAAAGATGAGTCTCTGGTAAAACTTTCGTGGTAAGATACCAATCTTTGAGCTCTCGGGAGGCTTTCAAAGTTGGCAGTACTAAAACTTTACTCACTGCGAAACCAAAAACGCCATTCCATGTTGGACCCCACTGTACATACACTCCTTTTGATTTCTATGTGATTTGTGAATTGCTTGTACTCTCCTTTTGATTTTTGTGTGATTTGTGAATTGCTTGAACTCTCCTTTGGATTTTTGGATAATTTGTGAATTGCCTGTTTTCTATTTGTGTGATATTTGTAATTGTAAATAGTAGAAATGAGAAAAATTATGAACATTGTGAATAAGTAGTCCCCCTAATTAGCGGGAGGGTATGTTAAAGATGAAGAGGCTTGAAGATAACTCAACAAGGGTCCTCATCTTCAACATACAAGTAGCGGACGTAATTCCCAAAACCCTAAAACATCCGTCATCCGGTAGTTGTGCATTTGACTGGAATTCAGCTTTTCACGAGATCGAAGATCGTAAGCAGCCGTCAACATAGAGTTACAAAAAGAGGCTGATCACAACTCTCCATAGAGTTAAAAAAGAGGTTGATCACAGCTCTCCAGAAATTAAAAAGCTTCTAAATTAGGCTCATGTCAACTGAATGAGGAAATCTATTATACAATACAGCATGGTTTGTCTCACTCGACCGTTCCGCGCTGGAATCCGACGAGGAGACAACTCAAGCTCAATGTGCTCAACGGCACGGGTCCCACTAGTATATATATAAAAAAGGAGCGAGTGATGTAAACGAAATGCACAGCAGAAAACACCTCGGCAACCTTTGCACTCCCTTCCACTGCACAACGATAAGATCATTATTCCTTGAGGTATCCGAATTGCATACTTTTTTATTTATTTCTCCTTACAAAGCCCAACCATTCAAAACCACTAAATCATGCTCCTGTCAACTTCCGGAAAAAGAAATTTTCAATTTGGAATTGTAAAACTATCAAAATACCTATCAACAAAACGCGAAAATACTGCAAATACTTGAAAATACAATAAATACTTACAAATACAACACATGTATTATGCATTATTTCTTGTGTTTGGAAGTTTGTTATCTTGTTTTATTTTATGGATTGTGTTCTCTTCTTCATCTTTCATTGAGTGTGTAATCCGATCTTGACTAACCTACCCACTCTTGTCAATTTTCAACGTATAAAATTTTGTCCGAAACCGTACATGGACAAGTCACTTTCACTTATAAATCTCACAATAATTATGTATGAGTCTAATCTTTTTGATATGAAAGATTGCAACGGAGAGGTGTTGACATAGGGCATAGCTGAACTTCTTTGCTTTTATTTTTGAAAATTTACCTCAAATTATATTTAACTTTGAAGTCACACACCCCCCAAAATCTCGTTTTTGAGCGTGCATTACACAGTTCAAAGACATACTATAATCTTCCAATCCCACCATCGGATGATTCTCAAATTTTAATAAAATGTGTGCTCTCGAGTTGAGAATAGAATTGTACAGTTACTTTCTAATTTAACCCATTCTATTTTTGGTAGTCTCAACCACAGTGAAAAAATCTACTGAAATCCAGGGCTCTGAGCTACAGTACCCTGGGCACTAAAGGGTTAAAGCAAAATTCATCACATCTTATTGAAACTCAAGGTAAGTTAGCAAATAACTCTATTAAAAGATAGAAAAACAAAAGAGAACTATACTAAAAATTGGCCATTTGTGAAAACGTTTTGGAGAAGAGATTTCAACAAAGAAATGGCAGATGAGTGATTTTCAATGTTCACAAGTGCGTGCACAAGGGAGCCTTACCTTGAAATGTGACTTCCAAATTAATAATTTTGGATACTTGAGAGTCCTAAAAAGCATAAAAAATAATGAGGCAAATTAGCAAGATTATATTTTAACCCCTAAGTGACCGAATGACCATTTTATGGTCGCTGCCTTTTTTCTACAGGCTGCCCAAGATATAAAAATAAAAAAAATATTCAAATAGGAAATCAAATCTACTCTTCAAGGTGACACGCATGAATTGAAATGAATTGACACGCATGAATTGTCACAAAAATGACTTGTTGTAATAATATCGTTGTACTATGGAATGTCATATAGGTCGTAATATCTTCATATTATAGAGGGTAGACTGTACAACATTGGTCTGAAACTATCATAACCTATCACAACCTATCATAACTCTATCAAAAACCGCCAACTATTCCTGTAGTGAGAACAAAGTGGTGTCCTCGTGTGTAACAACATCAAGAATGTCACCCAAGAGAGGAAAAAGACAGATTCAAATATTTGAAGAGCGGCAAGCTTTCCAACAAGAGGACGACAGTATGAAATGTTCACCAATTGAAGACTTGCCGAGTCTCAAATCTGAAGAAAAATTACGGAAACCATGTCAACATCTGCAAGAAGCTGAGTGGGGAGGAGAAGCTTAGAAATGAACACCCCAAAAATAACAAAAGAAGAAGTCCATTTTACTCACGTTGAGTTCATTGTGATGGTTGATCTTTTGGTCCTATTCAGAGCCAAAATATGGCAGTCCTAAACCCACCCTGCACACAGCAGCAATTTGACCACAACAAATATCAAACTTCTGTTAATGTAATCCATGTACTGCAATCTGCTGATGTTCATGTCTTCAAACCGAACTGCTGCTGGTAACAGAACAGAACTGTTTTGAACCAAATGATAATTTATTTACACGTCAGAAAATCATGTGTGCATGTAATCCCTACATTGAGCCTAGATGCATCCAGTCAATAACATTATTATCGGTCCCTGGGATCCCTTTGGCTTCCCTGAAGATCGGCAGTATTTCTTTTGTAATTTGCTTATGAATAAGATATTGACAATATGTGGATGAAATTTGTTGTGATGGGTTGGAATGTAATACTTTAAGTGTACTAATCTTTGGAGATTTTTTGGTTGCTTAATTTTACGAGTTGATTTTTCCAAGAGCACTTGTGAACTGAGATCGGTGAATGACTCCAACATGAAATGAGACATAAAGATTTCACAAATCGTCCCCTTTCCATTTCATGAAACTAATATCCCATAAAATCTGTAGTAAAAAGGAGGAGAAAACATCATGCAAAAACTGCATGATTGGACATTTAGGGGTTAATATCAAATTTAATATCTAAATTTAAGAATTTGTATTCAATCACATTATTTCTACACTAGTGTGTCAAATCCATCTCTTTAGTGAATGTAAGTTATCTAATTATGAACTCATGCTTGCCATCTAAAAGTTCAAAAACCACGATAATTTTATTTTTTCATGGACTTCTGAAATATAAAGATTTATATTCAACTTATTACAAAAATCAATGAAACAAGCAGTTTTTGACACCCTACTTTGCTTTGATTGCATGATTAGATCATTTGGTCGATAGTGAAGAACTATGAGTCTTTGGTTTCATTTTCATGTTTAAAATGTAAGAAAGTTATATCTTTTAAAAGAAAGTGTAGAGAATCAAAATGAGAGAAAATGTTGGATGTATGAGGATCAATTCATATAATCTCATTCTAGTCATAGCACCAGGGCATGCTCCTTTCCCGTTCCTAGCCGTTATGGGGTCGCAGTGTGTCCCAATATTAAGGATCATATTTGTAATACGTAAGGAGTTTTAGATTACGAGAGCTTGGTCACACCAAAATGTGTTGTATAATCGGGGTAGCCGTATTATTATCATATATACAGGGCTGGACTGTAAAAGTGAACAAGCAAATAATCATTAATATACGCTCAATTGAATTAACAGTACCAAGCAACAGTTCAGCCATGGATACAGATATCCTCATGTTGCGATACTGAATAAGAAAACGGGATGGCGCTAGTGTCACATACCCATGATGGCTGTGTCGAGAGAAATAGTCGTTGTCAAGGGACACAGCCAAAGCCAAAGCTACTGCTCTTTCAGACAGTGACAAAATTCGTGAGACTTGCAGTGGTTCAGCCTGTCCATCCGCACAAATCAGTGACCTGTTACATATTTCAAGGAAACAGGGACCCTACCGAGTTGTGTTGTATGACTGGCAAGAATCTCCTGTGATACTTGGAAGTTATCCTTCTTAGTCTACCAGGAAGTGAGAGCAGAAACAGCAAAGAGAAGCGCACTTTGACCAGTCGAGGATCGGGAGGCCTGAGACGTTTTTCGGACATAATATTCTCCTCCAGACTAAATCAGGACTATCAAATCTTGGAGGTTTATGGCTCTATGAGAGCGTCGGGAAAGACAGGTTATGACTCTGGACCCTCCTCTTTTCCAACCGCAATGTTCCATGTGGCAAAGAAAGCGCCATTATGGGATCTCGACACTAGGGTTACTCGAAAAGGATACTAAATAAATAGACTGTAATCGTGAATAGTATTGAGCAAACTGAATAGAGAACAACAGAGAGAAATGCAGTCACCTGCTCAGCTGCCGTTTGCAGTTGTTGCATTTCCTGCACACCAGAATGTTTCTGGGTGTTTGTGAAAAGTGGTCCGCGGGTGTGGAGAACGTCATCCGATGCAATGTACTGTTGGCTATGCTTCGGTTGTATGTCACCAAATCGGATGACGTACTGTCCAGCATCTGTCAAAAACTGCACCCAAAATAGTTCTGTATTACTTCAAAAATTGTAGCAGGGGAAAAATTTGACAAATAGTAGGACTTCTCCAAAACAGAGAAGATTTGCATTTTGACGGAGATCACAAGCTTGAAAAACATGAAAGTAAGGGTGAAGAGTAGTCACCTCGTAACCAAAACCTCTCCAATTGCGGTCTATCTCTGCAAGTGTTCCTGCATCCTTATCCTTGAGAGAGAATGTCCAATGCCAAAATCCTGGGTTCTCTACCACTGCGAATTGATTCTTCCTGCAAAGATAGTAGCCTCTTCCACCTTCATATTGCTTAAAGCATTCACATAATTCACATAAACATGTGGTCATACAATTTGAGGATCACAGGATCGCAACCTGGATTCACCATCATCCAGATGTTACACGGAGATTGGTACAGTCCCTGTACCATGTTTTAGAAGCATTGTATAACCACAAATCTCAAAGATGGAGAAAGTACCCCAAATAAATGTCATATATACGCCTCCACAAGTGCCATCTCCGGTGGCATTCGCCAATCACCTACATGCAAAAACATGTTCCATTACTTGTTGTAAACATCACTTCACTTGTCTACAGATTGAAAGGGAAGGCCTAATGAACTACTCTCGAGTAAGTGGTAAAGAAGAACCGCTGACAAAATAAATGATAATAGGGAACACATTCAACATACTTTGCCATCAACCTCCACAAAAATCGAGCTGTTTATGAGCCATGCTGGTCTTCGAACCTGCACCCAACAAACAAGGACTTCGAAATTAACGAGAGGATGGAGATCCATAATTACAAGGTATGAAGATACAACGGACTGCTTAGCATCCTATGCTGCTCAAACGCTGTAGCTTACCTTGAAAATCTCATTACTGTACCCATCAAAGATAGTTGCCACAAATGGTCGCCTTGTGCGCATAAGCTACAGACACCCACAAACTTTTAATTGTCATTGTAAAGAAACACGTGATTGGTTCACAACAACATACTGAGTTACTGATGTAAACAACCTCAGAAATAAAATGCAAAAGAAAAGCATGCTATTTACCTGCCGTAGGATAAAGTTGCTCTCTTCAAGGATATACCCCACAGGCTGAGATCACAGGCGATACGTTCCACATCAGCTGCTGCCCAACATGCAGAGCAATTTCAGAGTCTCTGACCACGTATAGCTCTACCTTAATTACGTGGACAGATTAACGTATCATGTCTTTTCGTAGTTACTCAACTTAAAGCGTGGACGCTGTGTTCAAGGCAATTGAAGCCAGCTTGAATTTACTTTTCAAAGTCAAATTGCAAGTGCTAGCCAGCACAGAACTCTCAACACAATTCTCTCTTGGAGGAGCTACATTTTGAAACTGAAAACATCACACTTACAGCTTGAGGTTGACGGGGATCCATAATGACATAGCGATTTTGCTGCAAGGAACATGCCAGTAGCAACCCTAAGTTATCAAATGTTAAAGAAAGATTGTGCACTGTTTGAGCCCCGACCATCACTCAGGCAACGGATACATATATCCTAGTCAATAATAATGCTATGCAGTATATTGGCATTGAAACAGCTCTTAGTCTTGTACCATATTGAGCTAATGCTTTTCTGAACCGCTTGTAACCAAGTACAAAAGCCCTATCGTGGTGGATGCACTCGAATACTGGCAAACATGTGCAAAATACACTGGCAAATATCACGATTGGTACCTGCTCGAAGCCGAAAGCCAGGTTGGCCCACTCCACATTCCGAGTCACCAACAAGTCTGGTCTCGCAAGCACTGGAGCAAGCAGTTCCTGCCAGTGACATCATAGCAGCAATAAATCTTCAAACGATAAAACGGAAATATCCATAGATAATGATACCAAATGGATTAGGATGCACTAAGCCAATACTGACATCAAAGCAGCAATTAATCTTCTGATGAGATTCAAATGATACAACTGCAATATTTCAAAACTTTAAACCATACATTTAAGGCTATGTTCAAGTCTGAATTACAACACAACCTAAAAATTTCCGAGAGCTCCTAGATGATTTTAAGAAAGGGATTAGGTTGCACTGAGGCTGCAGAAATGTTGTACCTCTTCTGGACAAGTTGGTTTCAAGGACCCGAGCAAAGGTTGGCTCAATGGCGGCTGGGCTGGATCTTCATTGTCGTCATAAGTGGAATACTCAGAAGGTTGTTTCAGTCGCCGTTGGCGTGCTCGTACTGCTTTGATTTCTCGCATTCTCTTATCGAACACACTCTCGTGTCGAATGCCTCCCAACGCCACTAGTGACTTGCTGAGTGCTGCATTCCCCTGCTTGGATCGGTAATTACAACACGGCTGCACGGACTTGGAATCCGCCATCGTATGCAAGTAGTACTTCTCACCATAAAGTTTCCAAGACGAGCAACCTTCATTGCGTACAATTTCCCTAAACCCTAACACTGAATTAGAACAAACGCCATTATTCGTAGTCGTTGGAACTGCGCTATCATAGCCTCCACGCACCTACCAAAGAACACACACACGAGTACTGTTCATAGAGTGTACACTTTACAAAAACTAATTATCACGTCATGATCAAAAGGGACATCATTAATTGGATCATTACAATCACCACATTCCTATCACATCCTTGATCCTGGGACAGTGATTTCACCAACATCATCACTACAACTCTCACAGCACGGATCGTAAGTGTTCAGCGAACTAAAGGTTTGTATTCGATTAATTTCGTTTTCAGACATTGTGATCGTTGGGTAGGGCTGTTCCGATTGTTTGAAACTTAGAGTGGTGCAAAAAAATTAGTGGCAAAACCAGAAATCGCTTCAGCTGTAGCAAACAAAACTGGACCGAATGCATGTGGAATCGAAGATTTTCAGCTAGCATCGAAGAGCGAATCCAAAACCCTAAAACCCGGGACGATGCACCAGAAAACCTCTCAAGAAAAAACAAGTGGAATCATCGCTGAATGAGGAACACCAAAACATAACAGTAAAGCAAAAGCGGATTACCAGCAGCAACGATCGGGGAGCGTGGCGCTGGAGACGCCGGAGTAGCGCGGCCATCATTCCTTCATTCTTGAGAATCCGTCTCTGGCAACACGACGACGATGCATTTGCTTCATCGAATACTCTTCACCTTCTTGAAGGGCCGGTAAGTTAGTGGCGACCCTTTCCAGCCGGGGACGGGACGCTATGTAACCCTCTATACACGGCCTTCAATATGAACAAGCAGCTACGCTAGGAGGAGCTCTGATCGGAATAGAACAGGTGAAGGATGAGAATGCATTTCAGTGGAATCATGGACGGAATATATTTGCTGTAGTGGTATTTAGCCCCAAAAAATGAGTGTCCCCACAATGCCTCTTCTTTACAGTCAGAGCTAACAAATTAGATGTGGTATTCGATTTATTGTGTATGAAAATCTTTATTAATCCTTCATCTTCCAGTTATGTTTTGTAGAAACCTCAGATTTTTGGTGTTTATTTTTAACTCTTTCTATTGAAATTAGGGATATTATTGACAGTATCCTACGTAGTATCATAGTTGGGTTGCCACCTTATGAACAAATTTTTAATATTTTTGAAAAATAAGGTCCGTTCCTCAAAAAATGAATTTCTCGGTTTTCATTTTTGAGCAAAAAATGATTTTAAATGGCCCAAAATGACCCTAAAAAACTTAGAAATAGTAAACTACAGTTTGAAATAACTTATTCTATTTTCTTTTTTTTGTACTTATAATTTCTGATTTTTTACGTTTTTTATTTTTTGAATTGTTTTTGGCGACCCATCTACAGTACTGCGGTATTCAACTATATAAATGGAAGCATAGCATAATCAAAAAAGTGTCAGTTAAATCTTAGTAAGATCAAACCATTGGATTGGAAGATCGTAGTGTGTCTTTGAACCATATACTGCACACTCAAAAATGTGATTTTGAAGAATGTGTAACTTCAAAATTAGATAGAATTAATTTTGTAAAATGAAAGTCAAGTGGTTCAGGAATGACCTATGTCAATACCTCTCCATTGCAATCTTTCATGTTTTGAATTGACTCACACATATTTATTATGAATCTTATAAGTGAGAATGATTTATCTATACGCAGTTTAGGACAAAATTTATGTGTATAAATTTGAAAGGAGTTAGTACATTGAATCATGATCGGAATACATACACTAGTAGAACGTGAACAAGACAACACGATCCAAAAAATAAAAGAAGATAACAAACTTCCAAACACAAGAAGTACCGCATAATACGTGTGTTGTATTTGTCTCTATTTGTTGTATTTTGAAGTATTTTGGTGCATTTGTAAATAGGTGTTTTGATAGCTTCACAACTTTAAATTAGTTTTGATAGCCCCTCACGTGAATTTCAAACATTGATGTTTGGTTTAGAGTAAATCCTACAGTAGGCTACAAAAACATGCCTTTGTCACCACAATGTGGTTGCGTGGGTTGTAAAGGGTTAACATGACACACTCTCTATATGTGCACAGTATATAGTTAATGAACTAATCACAACTCTCACTTGTTCAAAATATATGACAAGCGAGATGATAAGGTTTCATCACATGTGCAATCAAGTATAAAAATTTACCTAAATACATTCTAAAAGGTTGGTTTGAAGGACTCTTCAAACTTTCCAAATGTGTTGTGTCTATTTGTCTTCAAGTACACTATTTCATAAAGTTCTTCATTCAAAATACCAGGTGTCAGATGGTTTGGAAGGTTGTATTGAGGATGTTTTTAGGAGCTGTTTCAACACAATGAATCTAGTCTTAAAGCGTGTATGGCTTCATTCCTAAGACCTTCACTAAAATCACTTTTAACAAGTATCAAGCTCATTGTATATAATAATGTAGTAATAATATACATAATATATTAATGATTTATAATATTATACTATTACAATACTTATTTTCAAGGGTGTTTTTGTACTACAGGTGTCATATTTTTGAACAATTTTTTTTTATAATCGTGTAAAAAAATTGATTGAATGACGTAATATAATTAATAAATAAAATATCAAAAATGTTTTAACTCCTAAATGCTTACAACGTGAAGGTCTTGGAAATGAAGCCATACACTTAGGTTTGGAGAATTGCAAAGATGCATGATTATGATATATAACCAAGAAGGATACTTTGAACTTCAAATATGAATAAAAGTTGTACCTTACAACTTTTAAATTATGAATTTGAGATTCTATCCATACGGTTAGATCTGCAATTGCTATCACCAATATTTTTAAATAAAAATTGAAACATAAAAATCAAAATTCTTCTGTAATTTGATTACAAAAGAATTGACAAATTTTAGATGAGATTTGTTGTGATGGAATGATGTGTAGTGATCTTTGGTTGTTTAATTTTATAAGTTGGCTTTTTAGAGAGCTCTAATTAGAACTAAGATCTTAGAATTTTTTGGTGATTCAGTGCAACATAAACTGAGGTTAACATAAAATTAACATAACAATCATAATTTTTACAAATCATCTCTTTATTAATCAGTTCACACATGCATGAAGTTAACTTCCCATAGAATGTACTGTAAATAGTCTTCACTACAAATAGTGCATGAAAAATAACCTATTGACCCAGAAAGCAAAAAATGTCCAAAATAGACCCGTGCAATAAAATGACTCCTAAACATTCAAAACAATATGGATTGACATGAAAATTTTACCATGATAACTAGACTTACAAGGCAATTTAATCCAACAATTTCTTTTTATTGAAAACGGACATTGGATGAAGGAGATACAAGCCCCCAAAGTTGCAGCCATCAAAACGCACAAAAATTGTTCAAAGTAAAGACCACTACTTTCAAATGATCCCCAAAAATTCAATACATCTTGGATTAATGTGAACTTTTTACCACTCAAACCAAACATCATGCAGGGGATTTCCAAAAATCTCATTAAATTCGTTACAACTCTTCGAAGGTGAAAGTACCCCAAAAATATAGTATCTTTCTTCTTCTATGGATGAATATTGAATATTAATTTGCGCCTTCCCTCGAGGTTCACGTATTCAATTTGCCTAGGTGTTAGTTTTGAAAAAACAAATCCTCTTGTATGAACATTGATCACTATGTGTTAGTTAATTTCTAGATGGATAATCACCTACTCACTCATGCCTTGATTTCACTAAAATTCATGGAGTAAAAGTTGTTTTCACTAAAATTCATGTATCAAACTTAATTACGCGATTACAGAGGGAGCATGTTGATTGTGATGCAAATCCATGAATAAAGTGAGTAAGGAAGGAGTATTTTGACTCCCACAAACTGTATACATGACCAAAGTCTGACAATAATCTATGATCAACATGTTCGAGTTGTTTCTTTCGTGGAACTTTGGATATTCTTAGCAACGTTAGAAACTTTTTTTCCCAAATTTTCTTTTGGCAGTAATTTATGCAGGCTTTTTTTTGTATATCTCAAAAAATTGAAATTTTTTTGAAAGTTTTTTTTGGTCGAAATTGTGAAGGCTAGTACTTGTTTTTATTTTACAGTGGGCTTTGGATAATTAATAGCGATGTTCAAAAACATTCAAACTTATTTTTGAAGTAGATTATGCAAGCTTAGTTTTGTATATCTAAAAAAAACTCAATTTTTCTAATCATTGTTTTTTGATGAAATCTTGATGGCTAGGAGTTATTTTTTCACTTTGGTTATTTTCAGCAATTTTAAACATTCCTTTTTCCAATGTTCTTTTTTTATTTTATGTTAGAAAAACATGTTCTCTTTTTAAAATAAATAATAATAATAATTTCATGCTTTATTTGTCCAAAAGTCTTATTTTTCATCTGTAAGTTATTTTTATGTCTTTGCTACTCTTTTTCCAATTTTTGGCATTTTATCGTATATGCCTTTTTCTTTCAATTAAAATGTTTTGATTGTATGTTAGAGAAATGAGTTGAGTGTCTAAAAAAGGTAAAATTAAGTAACATTTTGGATATTTACCATGAAATGGAACAATGAAAGCAGGGTATATACAATGAAAGTGAAAAACTAAATTGGAAAGTGCATAATTGTGGGATTGAATGCAGTCAATTTCACTTGTCATAATGTTGTAGCAAGCAATTAAAAAAAATTGCAATTTTATTTTTTGAAATTTTTTTTAGGTTGAGTTCAAAGACCTTCCAATTTTAAACTCAATTTAACCCATAATACTTAAGAGACCTTTTTTGGTTGATGTCTCCTTTTATAAGTTGCTCGAGATAAGAAAAATAAAATTAATTATTAAATTATAATCATTTTTCAATAGTAAATCAAGTATGCTTTTGACCGCAATTTGAATCATGCCAAATCAAATTAACCCCTAACCGTCCCGACGTTCATATTTTTGGTGTTTTTTGGGGTACATTCACCTTTGAAAACTTGTAACTTTTGCAAAAAGTATTCGATTTTTATGAAATTTTGAAAAACTCCCTCATAATGCATAAAATGAGTGGTACAATTTTCAAATCAATATGAGATGTATAGGATTTTTGGTGATCGTTTGAAAGTAGGATCGAACAATTTTTGTATATTTTGATGGTTGCAACTGTGGGGGCTTGTATCTCTTTGATCTCATGTCCGTTTTCAATAAAAAATTATTGGGTTGGATTTTCCTTGAAGTTTAGTTATCATGGTAAAAACTTCATGTCAATCCATGTTGTTCAGAATTTATGGAAGTCATTTTAGTGCATGGGTGACGGGTCTAGTTTGGACACTTTTTGCTTTTAAGGCCAAATCGGTCACATTTCGGGCTACTTTTTGACATTGCAAGGCCATTTTAGGATACATAAAGTTTTTTCATTTGAATCATGTTGAAAACAAATTTCACCTCTAACTGTGTTGCTGGGAAAATTTCAGCATCCTTTTTTTACACTAAAACACTATGAAATTGCAATCCAAATGACTCCAAAATTGATCCACATGATCTACAACACGTACATCACAAGAGTGTACAATTGACATTTCTATACTTCACTTACATTTAGACCTATAACACATCAAAGCAATGCTGATTTTGAGCCCAAAAAAGCTAAGGACGTTTGGGGGTTAAACTCCTCCTAAAAGAACTTTTAACCCCTAACCGTTCCGGCGTCTATATTTTGGACGTTCTTTGGGGTACTTCTTAGGGGGTGCACTACCCCTTATATTTTGCATACACGTGCGCTCTGGACCAATTTATTGGGCGGCTATTTACCTTGTAGAATATATTATAAGACATGGTATTTTCAAAATAAAGGTAAATGCTTGTATTTTAATACACCCTATTAGTAATTATAATTTTTTGGAGGAATCATTTAAAAATACCCTATTTTATTTTAACTGCATTTTTTCCTCACACCCCAAATAACCAATTCTTTTAACTATACTCCATTTTTTTTTCTTAGAGCCCAATTGAACATTATTCATTTTTTCTTACACCGCATTTTGTTTCTTTCACCCCATTCCCCCCCTCCCAAGTACGTAGGTAGAGAACATTAACTCCACATTCATTTGGATATGTTGGTTCAGTAACGTTCAAGCCAGCTAGGATGCAAAGTCATCCATCCAAGCTTTTTCAACAGAAAATTACCTCTTTTCATCCACTAGCACAGACCCTATCCTAAACCCGCTACCCCGAGTAATTGTTTCTACGCTATTTTACATGTACTAACTAGATAAAAGAGGCCATTATATGTGACGGTATTTTACATGTAACCATGTTTCACTATTCAAAAACCCAAACTATATTATATGAGCGCTATTTGCAAAATTCATCTACAATGAATATATTAGACCCTATTTTTTATTGCAGGTTGTTTCTACATTTTTTGTCAGTGTCCACTTCGAGACCATAAGCAATATCTATTTGGAATACGTATACACATTTAATAGTAATCTCATTTCCAAAATGGTAAGGTTTGAGAGAAAAGGCAATTTAGGATTCAATTCTCATCTCAAGACATAAGAAAGCCCATTGATGTATAAAATAAAATATAATATCGAGCATCATGGAATGAATAAAAAATAGAGGTTTAATCACAAAGATGAAGATTACAATACACACTCCATTCAACGCTTATAGAGCGCTCTAAAATGCACTTTTCTTAGCAATTGATAATGGAGTTCTCTTCAACTCATAAAATTGTAATTTTGAGTATAAATTATTCTCTCCTATTTCTCATTAGTTTTAATAATCTTAGTCAAATTTTGAACTAAGCACTAGTTCTTGATATTTTTTAATTTTACTGTACATAGAGCTTTCTAGTTGCAAATAGAAATCATATTCACCACATTCTTAAATTAAAATTTAGAAATAGTATCTGACAATGGAAGACACATAGCAACATTATAAAACTTTGCGCATATTTTGAGAATATCATGGATTACATAATTCATGAAGGGTGCCCATAATAAGTCATTCACAAGAGTACAATAAAGCTCAACTACTTAATTATACACTCTTAAAAGTAGATAACTTAAGATTGACCACACTTGAGTTAGTAGAGGGATAAGAATCCACACCCATTATACATCCAATTCATTCATATGGAGACGATTGTGTCGGCCAAGTCTCCTTACCATCTTTTGAGAACTTTTCGATTGTATCAAAATTGCTTGATGTTAATTGCTTTTTAGATTTATGTCATTTTAAAAAAAAAAGATTCTTTGAAATTCAATACCTTTTACGTTGTCATTTGAAATCGTCAAGGATTTGTTTTGTGCACACTTTTCTTCCAAAAGCTTTTTGATGGTACCAAGTACACCCTTGTCAATTTTTAAATGTAGGGATTTGGGGCACCATTAAAAAACAAACAAACAAAACACCTTCTTTGATAGTATCCATCTCCATTGTGTAACTTATGACAAGTCCTTTCATTTTTAAAACACTTAATTTTTATTCTTCATTAATTTTTGGACAATTTTCATTTTTTTTCCAAACAAGTGTTTTAAAGTATTCAAAAGACTTTTCATGTCATCAACATGGCAATTTCAAGAGTGTTGTAAGTTTTTAAAAAAAAAATTTAATTAAATTTAATTTTTTTATATTCTTTCCAAATTCTATAATATTGAATGACAATTTTTTTTGAAATTCAATATCTATCACTCCGTTGTTCAAAATACTGTTAGTACTGTTTTTTTTTTTTTTTTTTTTTTTGAAAAAAATGACAAACATTTCATAGCACAAAACGGACATTAGAAGAACCAAGAGGCAGAAAAAATTAAAAATAATGTAAAACTATTGATGTGCACCAAATTTTAAAGGACTATGAATTTATGTTTTTTAGATAACAAATTCAAACAATCACATTATGAAAAATATGTTGAAGATAACACCAATTTTTAAATCACCCGAACCAAACAAAAAACATTGCAGAAGTTTGTCCAAAACTCCAAATTAAAACAAAACAAAGCCGACATGAGATTTACTACTCAAAATTGCTACAAAATTGTGAGACCCAATTTAAGCTTGTTTGTTGGGTTAAATACAAAGTCCCAATGAAACAGATGTGTTTGTTTGTATTTGGTATGGGACAATAAAATGCTTTGAAGAAACACGGTAATGATGAGCATAAATTGGAGTTTTGAAATGCTGGTTGTTCCCGAAAAGAATAATTCCTCCCCACTGAGCCGGCAAACGAAACATTCCAGTGGCCACTTAATGAACAGGCAGCCTAAAAGGTGAGAGTTAAGTTAGTGCAGTTCCAAAGGTAGCCAACAAACGGGTCCCCCCGAACCGCAGCACGCCAATCATACCGACGCTACGCTGGCACGCGACAACATTTTTACTGTGGCCACGCAAATGGTCTGTCTCGGATTACTTTTTCGCCCCTGTGATTGGGTCGCAAGCCCTTTTACCCCCCCCACTCCCATTCGCACGGCAGTCAAGAGAGACGACGACTCCCCTGCCTGAAGCAAAGCAGGCAAGCTGCGGATTCCCGGCGTCGTGGTCGCACAACAACATTTGCCTGCGCTCAGTTCTTGCCGCTCCCCGTCCATGCGCGTGAGCGAATTGATTTTTGGCCATTTCCATTATTGCTGCCGGATATTTTCTTTCTTTTCCACAAAATCGTTTCCTCAGTTTCGCTTGTTGGCACGAGAGGGAACAGAAAGCCAGTCAAGCGTTTTGTTTTTGTTCCTTACTTAGGTGTTCGCTGTTTGTTTCTTTGTGTGTGTTGATGAGGTCGGTCAGTCAGTCAATCAGTTAATCAGCGATGGTTTTGTTCCGTTAGGAAACTGCAGCTTTTGTTTTACGGTCTTTTTGATTGTTGTTATAGGATGAAGTAGGGTTTGCTGTGGTTTTCGAGAGTGATGTGAGGGGCATTCGTTGCAGGCGGCGACGAGGTTTCGGAGTGCCGTGGAAGTGACAGTGCAGCTGCAGGGTTACGAGGTTATGCCAGAGCGCTGGAATTTTGAACTGCGGGGAAGAGTAGTATTAAGTTATGCAGGGGAGGGTAGCAGGCGTGCCAATTGCCGGGCGTTTCGGAGCATGGGAGCCGTACCTGTATCAGTGTTGCCTAACGGTTCCGGGAAGGACGGTTGTACGTGCTCGTCGTTAGGCTCGTTGGTTGCTGCTGCAGCCAGCCAGGTCCACTGCGTGAGTGAGTGAGTGAGTGAGTGAGTAAGGCTGTCCGGTTAGGGTTCGTATTATCCGCCAACCGCGTGGGCGTCGTTCTTTTTGATTTTGATCGTGCGAGGAGTTTGGAGGACGAGTTTAGGGTTGTTAATGCCATGGCTGGCATGACTTGTAGGTCCCTTACAAGGATGGAAGCGCCATTTGTAACTGTATGCCCCTGAAAATCCAAGTACATACGAAATGCTGGCTGATTGAGGACGATTTTTTTGTTTAGTATCCAATTAAATTCGTCAGCGGTTAGAGGATGTCATTGTCTTCTTGATCCGAACTACTACTTCCGATTTGCAAAGCGGCGCAACATCTACTACCACTACGGAGTCTACTTTTCTCTGTTCGTGTGGCTTCCTCGATTGAATTCGTTATAGCTTTGGCTGTGCTTACCATTTCTGTATGCAAACCTCGAGTAGCGCACGCATTTGTTTGCTCACAGCTGGCTCTTCTTCCGGCAATTGGTCCCTTTTTTTTTTATTGCATTTTATTGCGGCCAATTGGCCCTCCAAACTGGTGAATGGCAGCCCATGAATCCTCCGTAGATCGATCTTGGGTTTCAGGGGTTCCGGATGAAAGGAGGGTGACGGGAGGGGACCCTGATGGTTTTGACCGAAGAGGAGCGATGATTGGCGTTCAGGGACAGCCACCCGCCGTCAGCCAATCACTGAATTGTGAAGTCGGGACAGAGGATTGTGCAACCGATTGTTTGTTCAGCGAAGGGAAACGCAAGGACATAGTGCAACCTGTGACAGAGGATGGTAACGCACCGAAACTAAGACTTGAACCGGAAAAGATTAGCCGTGATCCGTTCTCGGCGCCGTCATCACCACGCTCTCAGTCGACATGGTTTTCGGCAGCGAGCAGCGACCCTTTGTCATACGGTGAATCGTCGATGATGAATGAAGCGGAGGGTAGTGATGGATCGCTGCCTGAATTCGTCCGCATTGGTGGACCCTTCGGCTTCCAGGGTGCTGAAATGGATGTGGGATTCGAAGACTTAGCCGCTCATTTGAGCGTGAGTAGGTTGAAGGGGAAGTTGGATGGTGCTGGCGAATCATCAATGCTTCCTGGTAGTATGATGCAATTTCGAGATTTGTTACACAGAGGATCAAATCTTGAGGCGTTATTCGGCTCCGGCTCTCTGTCTTCTTCACCTCCAAGTAGTAGCTTGGAAGGGTTGCCTGTCCGAGGAGAAAATGTAGGTCTAGATGCGGCACTCTTGCAGAAAACACAGGGAATGCTGCAGGCTATTCGCTCTGTGGACGTGAGGATGGGATCCGAGATGACAGGCGATCCTGGGCACTCGGAAGATTTGCAGCCCGGGCTAGCCTCTGTGCAATCTAGGACAGATTTATATCGCCTGCGGTTTCCGGACAAGCCTCCTGACAAGCTGCATCGCAAGCGTGCCAAAACTTACCCTCCGAGCTATCTGCTGTGAGTGTCATCTCTTATACCAAATACGGCAAGGCACGTTGCTTTGGAAAATATTGCAAGAGATGACGAATGCATGTGAATTGATCGCATCCGTCTTTTTCAGAAGGAAATTAGTGCTAATAAGGTGATTTCAGAATTCAGGTCTAGGAGTCCGGTCTGGTTGGAGTAGAATATAGGACATCTGATCATCTGGCGCAGTTACCGTGCAGTTTATTTATGGTATCTGAATACTTTACATCTGCAGTTTCTTTAATAAAGCCACCAACTAGTAACGACAGGGAGGTGGGATTCATAGGTGCTCTATGCATTTTAAGTGATTGTGGCGATTCGGATTCTTAACGGGTCGGAAAGTATTCAAGACATTTAAAGCCCATTTTATCCTTCTATTAATGAAGTGTCTGGGACATTCGTAATTCATGACACCCCATCGTTGTATATTAGGGGTCGCCCACCCAACTCTCATTATGGGGGGACTGAGTTTTTGGTATCCAGACGGGAACTGCGCTGTAAGACACTTCAATTAATACACATGATAGTGCGCAGGAGTTCAGGAATTCGGGGCCTGGCATTGTCGTAGACTCCAACATTAATTTCTCGTTCGTATAGTCAATAATTTTATTCTGTCATCCTGCAGACGGCAGCAAAGGAATACACGAGCTCCAGGGCCCTTCGCGGTGAACTCTACGATAACGTCATCCGGGGCTTCTTCAGGGCTTGATACTCAAGGTTCACCGCCTACACCTCCTCCGTTACCACCTGCCGCTCCGGCTTCCGGCCAGGGTGGCCAAGAACCGATGGACTCCGACTCTGTTGGAGGTGAGGAAGATGGTGGAGGCCGTAGACACAACGTGGTGGATGTGGAGGATGATGATGCTCGCATGGACCTTACAGACGATCTCTTGCACAAGGTAAGGTTCAGTCTTAGGCGTGATACATATGGCAAGTACATAATGGAAGCATTATCTAATATGGAAATCGCCAATACGAATTTGTTTGTGAAAGAGCTGATTAAGGTTTAGGGCATGTATTTGATGCGGATAGTAGCTGGCATGGATATCACGGCATGGGCATGGGGATTTCATTGCTCTAGACATGGAATCTCAGAATCTGCCGGAAATGATATCGAGGGATGCTCCATTTATGGTGGTTGGATCGTTTATTGTGCTCACTAAGTTAAGAATGAAACAGTTATCGTATAGGTCTGCAGTCTGAACACGAGCATATGACCTATTTTCGCAGGTGTTTTCATTTCTGAAAGATGTTGATTTATGTCAAGCCGCCAAAGTGTGCCGACAATGGCGAGCTGCAAGTGCTCATGAAGATTTTTGGAAGTCACTGAACTTTGAAAGTCGTCAAGTTACTCATAAACAAGGTGCGCTTTGCTGTGTCCTTAAGATAGTGCAGTCACAAGGATATTCAGATGTTATGGCATCCAAATAATTGCTGGACTCATATTTGGTTCAACCATTATATGTTTGATTGCTGGCTAACTATTCAAATTGTTCATGGGTGTGCCTCATCTTGAATCTTGCAGTGTTTTGAAATGGGAGGTTCATTAGCAATGCTGACGTATTTTGGATGGGTGCAGTTACCGTGTTGTGTGCCAAATACCCCAAAGCGATAGAACTCAATCTCAAGGGGTGTCCTTGTGTCGATGAAGTTCTTGTACAGCAAGCAATGCTTTCTCTCCGGTTAGTGGATTTTATGAGCCTCCCATTTTATACTGGCACAATATTAGCTCGATTTTTCAAGATAGTGATGATTTCTTCATTTTTTTGTTCGAGATAATATTTTGAGACAATCAAAGATTTGACTTGAAAACTTGTTGAAAATCTCTAAGAAAGGGATCCTTTAATGTGGATTGACATGGTGTAACATTCTTGCATCGCAGTAACTTGGAGGTTTTGACTCTGGGGCGAGGATTTCTGAGCGATGAGTTTTTCTTTCTACTTGCTGGTTGTAATTCATTGCAAAGTTTGAGCATCACTGATGCCACTTTGGGAAGTGGCGGTGCTCAAGAGATTCAACTGAGGCATGAATCATTGTGCTCCCTTCAAATCGTGAAGTGCCGGGTGCTTCGGATAGCTATAAGGTTGGCTTTCTTTTTTATCATTTGAATTGGAGATTGTAAGACATGTTTATTTTTCGTTCTGCAAACCTTTGGCGCTGTTATTGAAGAGTCTTGCTTTCCTACAATTCTAGGTGTGGACGATGTTATCTGGCACTTCTTAATTTGGTTAGTTTTCTTGGTTTAGTTCAGTAGCTTGACACCTTTGTATAACTGAATACCAAGTTGTGTTTTGGTTCCATTCTGTTATTGTTCTAAACTTAACGGTTTTAATTTCGTGGTTTTTCTTAAATGCTTATTGTCATTTTGTGCTCTCTGATTATTTTCAAATTGCGTGTCTCCAGGTGTCCACTTTTGGAGACGTTATCTTTGAAACGAACAGGGACTGCCTCCGCAATGCTTCATTGTCCTCGCCTTCTCAATCTTGATGTATCATCGTGTCATAAACTTTCGGATGCTGGAGTACGTGCTGCTGCCACAGCCTGCCCGCTTCTTGCGTCTTTGGACATATCTAACTGTGCCTATGTTAGTGATGAGACTTTGAGAGAGATATCTCTAGCTTGCACTCATCTCCGCAACTTGGACGCTTCTTACTGCCCCAACATCTCTCTTGAGGTTAGTCAAGTTAAAGATTTGCTGACCTAATTCTTTGTTTGCATTTTTGCAAGAAGGTTTACTTCAAAGTTCATTCTCTTCACACGAATGTCATTATGTGCGCTTCTCTCTTGTTTAGCTTAATATAAAGCGGTGAATTGGTTCTTCTAGCCATGGGATCTTTATATGATTGACTTGCATTACAGTTAAGAGTAAAGAACATTGCTGTGGCAGGGTGTAAGAATGCCTATGCTCACGGATTTGAAGTTGGTGAGTTGTGAGGGTATCAACTCGTCATCCATGGCTGCCCTTTCGCATTGTGTTATGCTCGAGGTGGGTATTTTTACGAGGATCTCAGGTGCAAAGAAATTGTTGTTGCTCTCAATGTGTAGTGTAGATGACAGTAATGTAAAGCCTGTCTACTACTTGCTATGACCTAACAAACTCAAATTTCAGTGTCATTACTGTCTGCTGACAGATCTTTTTTATGCAGTCCTTCGAATGAAAGATTGGTTTTGTATGGACAGTCTAATTTTTAAAGATAGAGAGGTTAATTGGATTGAAAATTCTCGGTTTTTTACATATGCCGTGAAACACATTTTTGACTTCCTGCTTTTTGACTATTGATGGTTCTTTCCTGTGCATTCCATAAAATTTTTGGTTTAAATAGTGGCTCAATATGATATTTTATTTATCCCTAGGTGCTTGCCATGGACTACTGTTGGCTGTTAACTTCAGTGACGCTCGACTTACCACGTCTTCGAAGCATCAGTATTGGACACAATCGCAAGTACTAAGTCGATACCAATATCACTTTGCCCGCCATTATTTCCTTCTTAGGTTGGATTTGAGTAGTAATTTTTGTATTCATATTGTTTTATGTCATTTCAAGTAGAATACTAGCAAGTTATATTGGTAGAATGTAGATGTCACGTATATCGCATGCAGTTTACGGTCTGGAAGACTTTCCTCGCATTTGTTCTCTTCTTAGTTGGCATGTGTCATGGACATTGTACAGGTTTGGGGAGCTTACATTGCGCAGTCCTGCTCTCACCTTGTTGAATCTCAGTTATTGTCCTGCCTTGAGTCGAATCGATATTGCATCCAGCAGTTTTGAGGTAAATCTTCCGTGTCTTATCATGCGTCGATACTTTGTCTGCCATTTTCCAACATTACTAATTTTAAGTTTAGTGTGCAGTTAATCCCTAAGCGTCTAAAGAGCCCGATATGGCCAAACTTGGCTGTTTTTCAGCCAAACGCTGATTTTCACCTAGTTTCTAATTTCAAATGCAAATAGTCCCAACGAAGAAAGTGTGGAGGTTATCTTCTACTTTCTAGTCCAATTCACTATTCTTCAAAATTGTTAAAATTGCACCTTTTTACAGCACTTTAACCCTTTAGCGCACCGGCGTCCAGATTCTGGACGCCGGATGAATTTCAGCAGCTATTTCTGTAGGTACCGGATGTTTTTCATCCATTTTTAAATTTATTTTTCATTCTTGTGCTAGTTGAATACCATTTGTACGGTATGGATCTTCCAAATAAGATAATGTGAATTTTTGAATATTTACAAAAGTGATTAATGTCAAGTTTCAATCTTAGTTCAAAAAGAAAGACCTTAAATATGATTTTCCATAGTAAGTTGAATCAAATAATGGAAACCATACCATCTCGTAGTGCATGTCATTCTAATTTCATTACAATATTTTTAAATTTTTTTGTGTTACTTTTGGATTTTTAATTGAATTTCAAGAGAAAACCTTGCAAAATTACTTTAAAAATATTAATAATAAATATGATGAATCCAACCGTACGGATGTTATCTACACATTGACATTTACAACTTTGTTTCGTACATCAACTCCATTTTCGTTTTTCATCAACCATTTTATAACAAATCTTTGAAAATAGTGTTGAATCGGGACGTTAAAGGGTTAAAGCTCAGACCCCTAAAATTCCAGTATACACTGCAGAATGTTTTTTTTCTATCGAATTTCTTTTTATGTAAGTTCAAAATGCATGCCCCTACAACTTGTTTTTTTATCACTATTATTTATAAATTTCCTAAAAAATTCATACTATTTTGAGGTTTTTGTAATTACTATGATTTTTACAAGAAAAAAGCTTTGAATTTTTTTATAAAATTCATTTTTATTTACATAATTATGAAAAAATCAGGGTAAATCTGATTAACAATAACCTATCTGAGAAAAATACCAGAAAAATATAATACATTTTGAAATGTGAGAAACTGATGAGGTTTGACCCGGTAAATGTAGTGTGGATGCTTAGGGGTTAATGCTCAGTGCAATGGGAAAGGCGAACATACCTAAACAGCAATTGTTAACTTGCGGTGTTTGTTTAAGATATATATTGTAAGCCACCTTGTTATGTGCGAGTACTGGGGTTCCTAACATCTCAAGGTTTTACAATTCTCTGCCTGTTTCAGAAACTCTGTTTGAAACAACAACTGGGCCTCTCCAGCATGGCTTTGCAGTGTCCCTGGCTTCGTGAGGTGGATCTTACCGAGTGTGAGTCTTTAACCGACTCGGTTTGTGATGTCTTCAGCGATGGAGGCGGCTGTCCAAAGCTCAACTCTCTCACTTTGGACAATTGTGATGTACGTTGACCTTACTGCATAACCCTTAAAGGGCTGATGGGGATAGTAGATACGCTGGTGTATATTTGACATTTTTTGTAAATAGAAAGTTCCAAATTGAGACTCCAATAGCTTATTAAAATCATGTCGACGTGAATTTTAACTTCACTTTTGATCTTAAACCCATAGGAGGTGTGGAACCATGCCAAATACTATGGAATATTGGGGTATAATACTGGTTGGAAAGGGCTCTCTGGACCTTTTGGGGTTAAGCTATGTACTATGTAGTATTATTGTAATTTGACTGTGATGTTGGAGAGCTTACTTATCAAGTGTTGGACCAGAGATCTCGGCCAGAGATTCGAGTTCATTTGTGACACATTTATAGAATTAAAGTGAATAAGTAGGAGTGACGAGTAAAATATTGGCTGCAAGGACTGTGTCCATGATTGACTGTAAAGTTTTTCTTTTTGGGTCTCATTCGCAATTGGTCCTTTTATGGCCAGAGTTCTTGCCTTTGTGAGTGCCTGGATATTATTCAATTTTTAATTACACTTGAGATATTTTTGCAGGGTTTGGTGAAAGTGAAGCTAAAGGCATCATCCTTGCGTGCTCTATCGCTTGTGGGTTGCCGGAATATCATTTCCCTTGAGTTGTCCTGCCCTGTTCTGCAGAGCCTCCATTTAGATGGTTGCAACCGCCTAGTTGCTGCTTCTTTTTCGCCTGTAAGTGTCTCCGTCAGCTTTTTTATATGTTTGAAATATGCAATTCATTTTCAGTCCCAATTAGAAACCTTCTTGTCATCAGCGTGTGAATTGTATAGAAACTAGGGTGCACATGCGGCACAGAGGAATCAGGTTGTTCCTTTTTTCTCTTGTTTCGTATCTCAAAGGTAAGGTATAGTAACTGAAGTGTATCGGGGAATGTATGTCACTCTTTCTAAATATGACATTCTGTTGCAGGTGGGTTTGGTTTCTCTGAATCTGGGGATATGTCCACATTTGACTACACTGGAAATAGAAGCAGTTCAAATGACTACACTTGATCTGCGTGGATGTGGTGTCCTTTCCCAAGCCTCCATCCGATGCCCTCATCTTTCGTCATTGGATGCCTCTTACTGCAGGCAAGTTTATCCATGTAGCGCTTCATGTGATGATTTGTATGTCAACCTACCAATTCTGTAATCCTTGATGCTGTCATCCTCGTATGTTTTCTACTTCTGATAGGACTTGTCTTGTGATTTGGATGTGTGCAGTCAACTCGGAGATGACTGCCTGGCTGCAACAACGTCATCATGTTCTGCCATTCAAACTTTGGTCCTGGCTGCGTGCCCTGCAGTTGGGCCTGCAGGGTTACTGGCTCTTAAGGAGCTTCCTCGTCTCACAATGCTGGATCTTTCCTACACTTTCCTGACGGATCTGTCACCCGTCTTCGAGGCCTGTCCTCACCTGAAGGTATATGGTCCGATCCTTGACTATCAATATGTGATCTACATGTTGTGGAAAGTCCTATGAACGTGCAGTTCATTATAATGAGGTGTAAGAGAGGATCCGAGGGTTCGACAGTGCATGAGTTTGCATGTATCGTTCTATGAACATGGTATCAACTCTAGAACTCATGTCCTGGTGCACATGGTAGGTGTTGCGCCTGTCTGCTTGCAAATATCTGGGAGAGACAGCCCTGAATGCCTTGCACGGAGGCAAGGTGTTATCCGAATTGCAGGAGTTGGACATGTCATATGGAAGTCTTGGCCGTGCTGCCATCGAAGGAGTGTTGGCAATGTGTCCTCATCTCACACAAGTAAGTTTGAATGGGTGTATGCATGTGACGGACCATTTGTGGAGCCGTCTTGCAACTCCTCCCCTCCCCCTTGAATCCATGGCTTCGGAAGACACAGGAATGGAGGATGCTAGGTCCTCGGATGATGTCGTCGTAGATCAGCGAAGTCCAATGGAGATCCCCCAATTTGAGGTTACGTCTGAGCACCGAAGGGAAACGACGATGAGCCTCCCAACGGAGCCCGGAGATTGGCAAGGACGACCATCAAATGACGTGACTCGACCTGTGGGCGAGGCTGTGTCCAGCTCCGCTCCAGAAGGACTGTTTCCAGGGTCAGAAATCGAGCATTCTGCTGCAGCCGAGCCTGGTCACCAGTGGACCGTATCTGACCATGTTCATGGCTCCCATCACGGTCAGCACAGCTTCTCACCCATGCCGGTGGAGAGTGAAGTGCATGCAGGGCCTGTTCGCTCCCTTCAGACCCTCAATTGTGTTGGCTGTCCCAATATTCAGTCTGTTATTATTCAACAGGATGCCGCCTGTCTTCATCTCACCACCCTGAATCTCTCACTCTCTGTCCATATACGAGAGGTTCGTCTCGGCTGCATCAACTTGACCACCCTTAATCTGAGGTTAGTGCAGATCTGCATGCTTCCATGATTTTTCCATGATCGAAACGTGTGGAATGAATTCTTGCTAGTCCATGGTGTATTGATTGTTCTGATTTAATTTGCCGGCCGGGAGTTGCATTAATTTTGGTTTCTTTTCAAACAATGTATGGACGATTAATAGTGGAACATACATTAATTTGGGGTCTTTTTTCTTCCATTTTTATCATGTTCAATTTATTCAGTGTATTGAACCTTAATTATGCACTTGTCATGTGTTCAGCCAATGTTCAGCACTCGTTGTACTTCAGCTCAATTGCCCTCGCCTTATTACGCTCTGCCTTCAGGTATTTTCATTCTCATGGCATTAATTGTCACCATTTCTATAATTCCATCTCTATTTCATTATAATGATTCTTTCTGATAATTATTTGGACTATTGCCATATAATTCATTTCCTCTAGGAAATTATCTTGAGGCTGAAGGTTGATTCTTGAGATGGATTGCCTCCTAAATTCTTAGTTTAGTCTGGCTCTTGAATGCATGGATCAGAAGATTACTTTCTCACCATAGATAAGACGATGAAGATTCCTGCAATCCATTACGACACACAGTTACTGCTGAATGTGATGGTTTTGAACGCTTGCGACCATGTGGCTGTTATTTGTAACATATTAATATGCGGCCTCTTTTGCATGCAGTCGTGTGGAATTGAAGCGGAGATGCTTGGGTATGCCCTTCGTGGGTGCAGTTTACTGGAAACACTGGATGTTCGGAATTGCAGCAAGGTACTTTTGCGACATCCGTCGACCCTTTAATTCTTTGAAGTGACCAATAGTTAGGGTGCAACTTAGGTTGAACTATCAATATTCTTGTACTATCAATTGTGAGTGCAGCTATCCAGTAACGGCAGGGTTGTGCTCAGAGACTTAATTTACTCTTGCCCTGACTGAGTTCCTTAAGAATTGAATTCATAGTTGTAGAATGAATTTGCATGTTTCAATTTGCAAGATTTCATGGTTTCTTTTGAAAGTAGTGCAGATTCAGATCATAATTTGGATCTCTGCTGCTGCAGGTTTCTGCAGGAGTGTTGACTCGCATACGGTCCATCTGCCCGGGACTTAAGCGGCTGTATAGCACTTCATCTGCATGAAGGACGCCTGCCGGACTTCGGGCCCTTACAAGACATTAATTCTTTGAGACAATGAGTCCACACCCAATGAGGCCATCCGAACTTAGCCAACTTGCATGCAGCCTTGGAAAACTGTTCAATGAAGGGACTCACCTTGATTAATGTACCCTGTCTTAAGTTTTTTGTGTTTTATCTTGAACCTAGCCAGGACATTTGTAATTGAAATCACAAGAAGCAAGCGAGGAACTTCATCAATGCTGCCGATCTCCGTTAATTGGGGGCTGATCCGGCCACGACCATGATGCGACCGAGTACTGTCACTTATCCGGCCAGTCGCCTTCTCTCACGATCCGACTGTTAGATAATTGAGCCCTGAGGAGATTGCCTGATTGTTCTTGAACGGGGTTACTTACTGCAATCAGTTGACTGGGAATCAAGGAGTACTTGAAGCTTTCGATCGACGTGTAGGTAATATATGTATCAAGATGGACCATTGGATTTTTTTTAATTTCCACGTCTGTAGAGGAATCATCATTTGGTGTTGAGAAGCTAATATATCTCGTGGAAACAGTTAACTTAGTCGGGGCACAAGAATACTAGATTATATCGTCCTCTAAGACTGTCTATCCCCTTGCCAACCTGAGCTCGCTGGTATGAAACAATTAAATCATCATTGAGGATTCATGGCTATCGTCAGTTCATTTAGTCATATAATTATTTTCTTTTTGAGGTCAGATGTCATGGATTCTTGCAGGGTCACATGCATATGCTTGTTAGTATTTCCTTTTGGCTTTAGTAGATTAGGAACACATCTAATTGAAATAAACACCAGTGCATGATTAACAGGCGGTCATAGAAGTTATAGATCATGATTTGGGATTCATTCTGAAATCGTTTTAATTTGCAGTGGTTTTAGAGTTTAGAATTTACAAGTGATTTTTTTCATAATGTTCTTAACCAGTTGGTGGAATTCTCCTTGTTTTATAGTAGCACTAAGGTAGGATGTCCTAAAACGACCACCTCCCCCAATTAAGGTAGCAACACCCATTGTTGCCTGCTACCCATTGTCGCCAGCTACTTTTGAACCATAAATGAACCGTGATAAGTTTGAAAGTTGCCGGCAACTTCCCACTTGTTGCTTCACAATTGGTCCAATTCAATGTTGCTTCACAGTTTGTCCTTTGTTTCTTTTGGGTAAGTCTACAGCTTAGAATAGGTGTCTACAACACCCTTGCTTCAAAAATTCATGTAAAATTGCTCATGCTTCCAAAAAATTTAATTCCAAGGCCCAACACTTCCTCCTAGATTTGCTAAGACATTCATGATTTCGTTCCATGTTGCCTGCACTCCCAAGGTACCACATCTCTTATACTGTCATGAATAGGTGTCTCCACCTTATGACATGTAGACTTTTCTTGGGGCCACCATAGTTGAGACTCAAAACTGCCAATTTCACTATTCAAGTAGACCAATGGCATGCCAAGCATTGTGAAGAAATAGTTGGTAGTTCTGGGTATCATGAGTGATAATCAGTACCACGCGGTGTGGACATGGGGAAACCTAGAGGCTTGAAATCATCTTCAGATCCAAATCCATTATGATTCTATCAAATGCTTAGTTAAAGTTTGTATGTTGAATTGGAAACTCATCGAGGACAAGAATAGGTCGAGAACATGGAAGGTGTAAATATTCACTTGCATGTATCAAGAATGTCCCAATTGAGGTACATGTTACGATGGCACTACTAGAAAGGTGGTCTCTGGACATCAAGCAATACAATTAAAGATTGGAACCCAAAACATACTACATTAGATGGATGGGGATCTTGGAAGAACATTCCCTTAACCCCTAAACCCCTAAACATTCCCTTGTCCAGTTTGGGCAATTTTGAAAAGATGAATTGTAAAATGCAACTAAGATGGATATTTCAAACTTGATGTATGAATAAGAGTTGTACACTATGAATTTCAGATTCTATCCATATAGTTAGACCTACGATTGCTTTCACCAATATTTTTCTGTAAATTTTGGAATATAAAATTCAAAATTATTTAGTAATTTGATTACAAATAAGATATTGACAATTTGTGTATGAAATTTGTTTTGATGGGTTAAAATGTAATATTCTAAGTGTAGTGATTCTTGGAGATTTTTTGATTGCTTAATTTTATGAGTTTTTTTTTTTTCAAAAGCACTTTTAAACTAAAATCTTTGAAATCTTGGGTGAAACACTACAACATAAAATGCGGCATAAAGTTTCACAAATCATCCGCGTTTTGATTGGATCACACACGCACAAAGCTAAATTCCCATAAAAGTTCAAGATGAATGAGAAATCGGAGTTTGATTCTGTACATCATGCAAAATATGCATGGTTGGACAGTTAAGGGTTAATTCGCGACAACCTCAAAAAGAAGCCAACGTAACGTTCTTCTTTTTAACACATCACAGTCATCCATTAAATCACACTCCTCAAATTTCATGTCCACGCAACATTCTTGAATCGACCATTGCCATCTCCCTTTCTATTTCAAAATAAAAGCCTGAGGCAGAAAACGTGAGAGATCAAGAAATCTTACAATGATACAACGGGGTGTCAAAGTGCAAGTATTTGTCCTAGTTTCTGCGCGCGCTTCTACAAAGAGCTTTTGAGCAAGGGTGTGGCCCCTATCTCTTCGAAGGGCGGTGACAAAAACCCGCAATTTCAATTTGTGAGAGAAAGACAACTTTTTAGTGAGTCTAGCAACTCTGATTGGAACACACCACATAGTGAGGAACTGCATCGCAAACTCGAGCCTCACAAGCTTGCACTTGGACACCCCCATATAGACAGAATATATTCTATCTACAATACGCACTACAATAGATTCAAGAATCGTACACTACATAATTGCTTTTCTCAGCCAAGTAGTTCCAGCAACTTCAACACAGAATTCTGCCTGGAATTATATTTCTCCAAATTCACCAAGAGATTCCCCAGAATTTTTGAAGAACTCCTGTGGAATTTTCACCAAGCCTTTAAAGTACTTACTGAGAGCATATGTCCACCATTGACACTGATATCCCTATTTTCTCTATTGTCAGAAAAGAGGAGTCTTGTTGGTATTCACAAGCAATAAGGTAGGATGTCCTAAAACCACCAACTTAAGATATATGGCCTCATTTTAACCCTTAAACTACAATGCAAGCCCCACGGGCTTGGTTATATTTTGGGAGAATCTTGTTCATAACTTCTACTCCATTGTATCAAATGGGGTTTTTAAAATGCCAAACCGAGCACCTTAGGGAGATCTATACTTCTTTAGAATAGAGACAAAGTAAATTAAAAACAGAATCATGCTTAAAATGGAATTTAAAAGAGATTTTGGGTGTGGTATCAGGAAAGCATATGTCGTTTAAGGGTTAACAAGGTTATTTATGAGAAATATTATTCAATCACTTGGAAGAAGATTTCTCACGGAATGCACAAATTTTTGCAATTTAATTCCTGATATTCAAATTGATATAAATTTTCACAAGTGAAAACTTAAGAACTTTGTCACCCAAATCAGACCTCTAGGTTTCCCCATGTCCACACCACGTGGTACTGATTTTCACTCATGATATCCAAAACCACCAACTATTTCTTCGCAATGCTTGGCATGCCATTGGTTTACTTGAATAGTGAAATTGGCGGTTTTGAGTCTCAACTGTGGTGACCCCAAGAATGGTCTACATTTCATAATTGGGGGAGGTGGTGGTTTTAGGACATCCTACCTTATACCATCCTCAAAAGCTCTAGGTAGCAAATAGTCTTCCCAATTCAAATCGGGGCCTCGATTTCTAGCCAGAAATTTGAGGATACCGATGGCATTGGTGGGAATGCTTTGAGCTGCCAAAGAAGGCAAGGTATGGAGCTTGAGCAAATGCAACGTGACCGGTGGAGCGGACGAGCGGTAAACGTGGCTAAGGTAGGCATACCTTAAACCATCGATACCCCTAAAACCACCAACTTCTACACCCTTTCTTCATTTTAGGGAGGAAATGTAAGTTGTCGGTACATTACTTAACTTTTGAGCAATTGATGCATAAGTCATGTAATGAAAGCTTACATTTCCTTCTTGAAATGAAAGAGGGGTGTAGAAGTTGGTGATTTTAGGTGAATTAGTGGTTTTAGGTATGTCTACCTTAATGCCCAACCAACATGGCAAGCATTGATGGCTCTCATGGCCCATTCAAACCAAGCATTAGGGGAAAAATGGGGTCCCAAAGGGGCCCTGTAAGCTTGACCGGGTTAGGTGAACCGGCTGCCCAGGCACCATTTTCTATGTAAATCCATTGGTGCAGTCGCTACCCGCTGACAGCGTCGGAAGCCGCAGTGCTGGCAATGTTGGCAGTGCTGGCAGTGTCGGCAGTGTTGGCAGCGTCGATCGGCGCGACCCACGGAACTACACTGCTGGCAGCCACGGTGGCACCATTGGTGCCCTCTTGTAAAGTGCACGGTTTGGCCTAAATTTTTCAGCACGTGAGAATGGCCAGGGCCCCTTTGTGACTACAGATTTCCCCTAATGCCCCTGCCCCACTTGCATTTGCGTTCCCGAAATGGAGGAAGGTAAAACCCAAAAACAAAAAAAATTCAAGACCTTGTCTTTTCTTGCTGCAACTACTGTGCAAGTGCATTATAATGCTGCAAGTAGACCCATGCTCCTTTTTTGCGTTGCCTTCTTTCATGTCATGCCACTAGTAGGAAATTTGTCATTTTTCACTTACTATAAATGAAAAAGGAATGAAACCACGCCATGCACATGGCTTGCGTCGATGATGGTGAGTGGTTTTGGTCACAAGAAGACATAAATCTAGGCACAATATTCCGTCACTATTCACTGTTTCCACAAAGTGGGGAATGAAAAATGACAATTATGCTACTACACTAAATAGGTAGATTAGTGTTAGATGATTATAAGATTTGAAAATATTATAAATTTTTACTCTCGACAAAAAAAATTACCAAAAACATTGATTCCAATACTATTGAAAGATTCCCATCTTGACCAATATAGAGGGTAAAAAAATTGATCAACAGTAAAAACTTACACATGTTTATGTAAATTAGTGTATCTAATTCTAATCTACCTATTTAGTGTAGTGTGCATTGGAGTAATTTCTAATGTCTGATTTTATGTTTCTTGGTTGTCAACAGACTCCCTCAAAGTTATCTTACGCACGCATGCATGTGGCAGCACTGGTCATGGCCCATTCACACCAAGCCTCTGCCGCACTTGCATTCGCGTTCCCAAAATGGAGGAAGGTAAAACCCAAAAACAAAAAAATATTGAAAGCCTTGTCTTTTCTTGATGCAACTATTGTGCAACTACAATTCACTACCGCAAGTTGGGCTATGCTCCTTTTTGGCGTTGAGTTCCTTCTTATCATGCGTTTGAGTAATTTCTCATTTCATATTTTATATTTCTTGTTTCCCAACAGATTCCCTGAAAGTTACCTGACGAACGCATGGATGCTGAAGCTCTGCTATATGTGAATGGGCCTTCAGCTTTGCAGGGCAGACAGCCTGAGTGGGGTTGCAATGGAATTTCCACGTTATATTTGCAGTTCTCCATGTCACCCTGGACCAATCCCCAGATGACACATGAACGAACTGAGCCATGGTAGGCTTGAAGTGAAGTGTTCCATGGTGTCATTGTTCCCTTGGGTGGAGAGGTTTTGGTGTGAATGACTTAAGTTAGGGTGGGTTCTGGTTTGGATTGTGACATGTGTTGAGTTGTCATTGCAGGAACTCCATTGTCCGTTCCAACTTCTCTGACTTCCATATGTCAATTTGGAACTGAGCCATGAGGCGCATGCTACCTTAGTTTAGCAAATCTGTACTTTTGTGCAGGTGATGCATTTACACATGTGTCTTCTTATTATGTGCCACCTCTTCATCGTCAGTTACTACTCACTTCTCTGGTCGTTTCTGAAATCTATTATACAATACAGCTCGCTTTGTCTCACTCGACCGTTCCGCGCTGGAATCCGTCGAGGAGACAACCCAAGCTCAAAAACAAGTGGCTCAAAAAAATGTGCTCAACGGCACGGGTCCCACTAGTTTATGACAATTTTGCAGTCACTTAGGTAGAATGTCTTGAAATCGCCAGATTGCTACAAATAAAAATCTCTGGCGATTAGCCCTATAAGAATTTCATTGCCTTTTCAACCCAAAATGGTCAGAAGGCAAACCGCGTTCAAGGTTTGGCATCGCCAGAACTCATTCAATTAATAACAAAATAAGCCACAAAAAGGATAAAGGGTACGTGACCTTTGGCATCGTTCAACCCATTTAGAACAAAAATAATAACTTAAGTAGCCAGACTAGACATTGAAATCTCAATGAAGTAGCCATATAAGCATTTGGCTCAAAACCAAAAAAAAATCACTGATGAAATGGATAACTTAACGCTTAAACGACAATGCAAGCCCGACGGGCTTGGTTATATTTTGGGAGAATCTTGCTCATAACTTCTACTCCATTGCATCAAATGGGGTTTTTAAAATGCCAAACCAAATACCTTAGAGAGATCTATACTTTTTTAGAATAGAGTCAAAGTAAATTAAAAACAAAATCATGCTTAAAATGGAATTTAAAAGAGATTTTGGGTGTGGTATCAAGAAAGCACATGTCGTTTAAGGGTTAAGCTATCTAGTGGTAGGAGTGGAAGGCTCATAGTATTTTATCCTTCTTTGAAAGACAGAAACATGAAGACATGAAAAAACTTCATAGAATGCAATTTTTTTTCCCAGAAATTTATTTATTTTTTAAATGAAATTTCTACAATGTTTTCAAGCAAAAAGTTAGTCATCACCCAAAACGAATAATTTGACTATCACCCAAATCTGTGAACGAATTCTATAAACTCGTCCAAATTTTAGAAATTTGAATGGTTTTCACACAAGTGGCATTGAGTTTGGGTGGCTGCCATTAAGGTGGCTTGAGTAAAGTGGTTACTCCATTCCCAACTAAATAAGAAATATGGATATGAGACATTGATATTATTTTTTATTATTATTTTTTAGAGTTAGGCAAGAAGAAATAGATTACGACACAAGTTGAAACATAATTTTTGGATGAAGAATGGGTTAGTTGTAAATTTTCAAACTTGAAGCATGACACATCCCATTCACATCACATAGGTAGAGTTGTTACTATCTAAAATAAGATTTGTATTGCACACACTAAAGATCCTTAAACCAACAAAAACGAATCCATAACCAAACTTACATATACTAAAACCAATAAGAGAAAACCCATTACCATCTGTAACTCATACTACAACCAACATCCTTTCAGCATTGATAGTGGAAAATATATAATATGAGGTGACATTTCACATTATGTTTCCACATAAAGTGATTCTCTCAGTGGATTTTTGTAAGAAACTAGCTATAAAAAGCCCAAAAACCCTACATTTTCTATATTGTTACTAGAACTCCGTCGCCGGGGAAGGAAGCTCTAGATTTATTTAAATATTTTTACAATTAAAAAATAGTAATAAATAAATAAAACCTTTCTAAACTTAATAATATAAAAATAAAAGGTTATGCTTGATTTGAAAGAAATCAAAAAAATCATTACAGTTAGAGTATTACATTTCAACCCATGTCAACAAATTTCATTCTTAGATTGTCAATATCTTGTTCGAAATCAAATTAGAAAATAATTTTGAATTATGAGTTTCAAATTTTATACAAAAATATTGGTGATAGCAATTGTAGATCTAACCATATCAATGGATAAAATTTAAAATTCATAATACATAACTTTCATTCATACATCAAATTCCAAATATCCCGATTAGTTGTATTTAATAATGCATCTTTACAAAACTGCCAAATCTGGGGAAGGCGAGGATGTTTAGGGGTTAATTTGATGGCCCATCACAAAGAGTATGGGAGGGAGGCTATAGAGACTTGGTGTGCACAAGTTGGACAACAAGAGCACTCAATTTTTTGCCTTGTTTCAAGAACATCCAAAGAGAAGTTCATAGCAAGGGTCTAATGAAGCTTGAAATGTATATGCTTGCCTGTGCATGACATCAGGAACTTCAAGGCATGTGAACATGGTGCCGTGATGGTGCATTGAAATGCAATTAAGATAATTTGGTGCCAACCTTCATATAATCATATCAACCTAGTTTGGATAAAATAACACTTAAATAACATGTATACTACTTTTGATGTCAAAATGGCACCCAACTTTTCTGATGGAGTGTTGTTGATGAGATGCTAACTTTGTGGGTTGTGTGAAGCAGTGTTGCACAAGCTACATTAATTGACAACTCTCTTGACTTGGCTCCAAAAAGCTCATCACTGACTTTATCCATTTTCTTATCATCCAGCTCCCAATCAGTTGCAATGAGGAGATGTATGTAACAAGTAATTAGAGCATCCCCAATGCACTCACAGTAAAGCTCACTGCCTATCTTTTGACTGACCTAAAATTAGAGAGTAGAATTACCATCATTAGAAGCGCATTTAAATAAACGTGAGATATTTCTCAAGAAAAAAATTTGTAAAATTTTGACGTAAGTGAAATCCCTCAATGAAAACATCACATTTTCAAAAATTTAGAGGGAGTGTGGTTAATTTTGCTTAAAAATGGAAAGATCCTCTCTTACTCCCTCTATATTTCTGAAATTTAGAGGGAGTGTGGGAGGATCTTTCCATTTTTAAGCAAGATTCAATGTACTCCCTCTAAATTTTGAAAATGTGGTGTTTTCAATGGGACATTTCACCTACGTCCCAATTTCACATTTTTTTTATAGAGGTGTAATTTTTGTAATATTAATTGCGCTTCTAATGATGGTAATTTCAGTTTCTAATTTTAGGTTAGTCAAAAGATAGGTTTTGATTTGCAGTGAGCTTTACCGTGTTGCATTAGGGATGCTCTAAAGGCATTCTTAGTCCAGACCCTTAAAAGCTCTCTACATATCTTTTAATAGATAAGGAATTAGAAAGTTGAATCAACATTATTGGAGTCACATTTAAAAACTAAATATAATGCACCAAAAAAAAATGGTTTGGACATTGAATGACCACGATACACCCCAATAAAAGTTAAATAACTTCCAAATAAATTAGAGGGCTCTTTTAATTTAGTTTTAAAAGGGAAAATTTGGTCAAAGGCACGGCAAGCGTGTCGTGTGTTGGCTGAATTTCTTCTTTTTTAAACTAGATTTGAAAAGCACTTTAAGCATTTTTAATCATTTGATGGGATGTGTAAATCGATCAATGTCTAAATCCAATTTTTTTTTGTACTTTCACTATGAATTCTTCAATGCGCTTCTACAATAACATTAATGGTCTAATTCCGTGTCTACTAAAAATATGTATTTTAATATGTCGGGCCCTTTGAAAGGGTTTTGGACTCATGATGCCTAAGTACATATGAAGCGGATTATTGATAGTGATCATGTTTGTTATTGGAAGGCTTGTTTTTGTGACTAATTAAAAGAATGAAATGGTTTATCCTTAATTGCCTAACTATCCAAATTTTGAATGATGCGAGGAATGATGTACAGAATCGCCCCCACTTTCCTCATGGATGAAAGGATTTTTGCATTATGGTTTTTTACATGATTTTTCAAGTAGATTCCTTTCCATAAGTGAAGTCAAATTAGGAAAAGAACTTTTAAAAAATTTGAATTTACCAGGACCTTCCATTCCATGCGAGCTTCCATTTCAACAAAATATTCCCGAAGTTTTGAGTTATAAAATGTGCACTAAATCCATTTTTTGATGTTGACATATAAATGAAAGTTGTAGATGATGACTTTTTCATGACATTCATACCGTTGGATAAAGAAACAATATCAAAATATGTTTAAATTTTATTTTAATAGAGATTATTGTTTTTCTTCTGAATTTTGGATCAACTAGTGAATAGATCTTTCTATTAGTCATCAAAACAAAAATAACTTCTTTTTGTTTTTTTTCCATTTTAGGTCGTTTTGTCAAAACAACATAGATTTAAAAAAAGAAGAAGATGTACAACTAGAATAAACAAGTTTGAGTTTGATTAAATCTAGAAAGGTTAAAGTTTGCTCTCACTTTTGGAGTACTTACAATTCAAATTTCAACAACTTATAATATGCTTGTGCAGTGTCATAACAATACAATACAAAGTGGCTATAGTCTGACCACGTAGCCAAATGAAAAAATTACAAAGCCAAATACCACAATACCAAAATGCGTGGTATACCTAGCCTTAGTGCCCTATTTGACTTAGAGTTTTGGAATCCCTTGACCTACATAACATTTTATTTTTTTGGCTTTGACTTTGCAATCTTGTGTTTTAACTATGTGAGTTTTGGCTTTGGCTTTGTGGTTTTTGACTTTAGCTATGTGGTTTTTTGATGTTAGGTATGTGGTTCTTGACCATGGCCACTTAGTCTTTGTCGTTATGATCTATAAAATATTATGCCAAAGACTATATAATAATATCACATTTGGCATTATGATCTACGTTATGTCCAAAGTTTTTTCCTATAATAAACATACCGAGCCACAAGAATGGGGAAGTTAAGACTAAAGGACCTAATTTTGATCCTTTAAGGATCTTTTACCATAAAATTTGATGTATACATCTAAAAAAATTGGGCAGCATATAGAGTTAAAGATGATCAAATTCCACAAGGAAAGATTCAAAGAATTAATCACGTATATTTTTAAAAAATATACAAACAACAAACTTGAGTTAATACCAATAAACCAACCTTCTTAACTAACCTTGTGGAATGCATGAACATGACCCAAGAATCAAGAATTTGATTGGTCAATGCATTTAAATGTGGGATTGGAAAGGGAAGACTGGAATTAGGGTTGGGAATGGGACAAGGTCCCAAGTCATATTGGCAAAGACGAGAAGTGTATCAGTTACCATGAAACGGATTTCAAGTGGATGGGACTAGCGGCCCTGTGACAGGTGGGTCCATTGCAAATTGCCAACTCCTGGACCAGTTGAACAAATGATGTGATTAGAATTGGAGCTTGGGACGAATAGAATACTGGCTGGGTCATTGCACAAATGGGCCGGCTACAGTACCATAGTCATGGATCAGGAAACTCGAAAAGGCAGTCAGTAGTGTATGATAGAAGCATGATATTAGGAGATTTGAGAATTGAGAATGTCATGGCGCATCCCAAGGTAGCCCCCCGTCTCTAATCCCATATCCACCATTGAACCTTTGCTGCTTACCGAACCAAGACAACAAAAGGCTGACTGGCTGACTGGCCTGTACAGTACAGTGAGGGCCTCTTTACACCGGAAAGCAGATGCCGTGAAGAGAGAAATTTCAGCCAATGGGAGGCCTAAAATTTGAGAAGACCAAAGGATGTCATTTTACACCCAAATTTTTCAGTCTAAGGGACGGAAGGAAGGAGGAGAAAATGACATGGACAACACTTTTGTCTTTCGTGACAAGAAAAGTGAACATTTTTCAAGGCCCCTGGATTTTGCGTCAAGCCCACCTCAAGAGGCGGGTCTAATGCAAAATCCAGGGGGCCATTTGGCCAAAATTCTCACAACCAATCATTTTTTGTTTTTTAAGAAAAATGGAAGAATTTTATTTTTTAAAATCGGCACTTTATTTTGTGACCCCTTCTTACTTTACACTATATCCAAAGGCCGTCAAGTTCAAAGGTTGGCTTCTCAAGGATGAGCCATGGCCCTTGTAAGGTTTTTTCCACAGCTTCTTGCCTGTAGTGTAAAGAGGGCCTAACTTATTCTTGTGGCCAACCTGAGCAATTGATCCTCATGGCCCATTCACACCAAGCCTCTGCCGCACTTGCATTCGCGTTCCCGAAATGGAGGAAGGTAAAACCCAAAAACAAAAAAATATTGAAAGCCTTGTCTTTTCTTGCTGCAACTACTGTGCAACTACAATTCACTACCGCAAGTTGGGCTATGCTCCTTTTTGGCGTTGAGTTCCTTCTTATCATGCGTTTGAGTAATTTCTCATTTCATATTTTATATTTCTTGTTTCTCAACAGATTCCCTAAAAGTTACCTGACGAACGCATGGATGCTGAAGCTCTGCTATATGTGAATGGGCCTTCACCCACATGAGCAGACTTTTGAACAGACGAAGGAAGCCAACTAGAATCTTTTGGATTTGCGGCTCCATACTGTACAGTGGGGTCCAAGGTAGAATGGCGTTTTTGGTTTCACAGTGAGAAAAATTTCAATACTGCCAACTTTGAAACCCTCCCGAGAGCTCAAAAATTAGTATTTTACCACGATTTTTTTACCAAAGACTTATCTTTACTTGAGTTATATGTATGCCAAATTTCAAGGCCAAAAGATTCACCGAAAAAAAGTTATTCAAAATCTACCAACATTGGTAGCTGTGGAAAGTTTTTCACTGCTGCCAACTTTGACAGCCTCCCAAAGATTGAATTTTATATTTTTTGCCATGAAATTCTTGGAAAAAAAACCTATTTATGTTTATGACATATGCTAAAAATTTCAAGGCCAAAAGATTAATATAAAAAAAGATATTAACAATCTACCAACATGTGTAGTTGTGGGAAACGATGGGGGAAACTACACACATTGATAGATTGTAAATGTTTTTCTTTATATAGATTTTTTGACCTTGAAATTTGGCGTGAATGTTGTTATCATAAAGGGCATGTTGTGCCAAAAATTTCATGGTAAATAGACAATTTCTCAACCGTTGGGAGGGTGTCAAAGTTGGTAGCAAAGTTTCCCCCATTGTTTCCCACAAGTACACATGTTGGTAGATTGTTAATATCTTTTTTTGTATTAATCTTTTGGCCTTGAAATTTTTATCATATGTTATTAACATAAAGAGGTTTTTGTTCCAAAAATTTCATGGCAAAAAATATAAAATTCAATCTTTGGGAGGCGGCAGCAGTGAAAAACTTTCCACAGCTACCAATGTTGGTAGATTTTGAATAACTTTTTTTTGGTGAATCTTTTGGTCTTGAAATTTGGCATACATATAACTAAAGTAAAGATAAGTCTTTGGTAAAAATTCGTGGTAAAATACTAATTTTTGAGCTCTCGGGAGGGTTTCAAAGTTGGCAATATTGAAATTTTTCTCACTGCGAAACCAAAAACGCCATTCTACCTTGGACCCCACTGTACATTGACCTGCACGGGTTGAAATATACAGGAGGACAGACTGCCATCCCATAGGGTTGGATAACCTATTACCACCACCTCCCCCAATTATGACATGTACAACTTTCTTGGAGCCACCACAATTGAGACCCAAAACCACCAATTTCACTATTCAAGTAGACCAACGGCATGCCAAGAATAGTGAAGAAATAGCTGGTGGTTTTGGGTTAGCTCATGAGCGGATCTAGGGACAACAAAGTGTAAACTTAGGAAATTGGTATGTGATGTATGGGTAAAAGGTTACTTTCCACTTTGGAATTTTGTATAAAATTGACAAATGCGAATTAGATGTTGCAAATTTTTGCAATCCTCATCAAAACCTATTTCAAATGCAGTCATATTTTTTTTGGGAATTTAGCACTGCCAAAAATAGGCCAGATTGCTTAAGTTGGTGGTAATATGTTATCCAACCTTAACTTACGGTCGTCCAGCTGAAATGTGTTTAAATCTCAAGACAATTTGACAGTCACTGTGGGACCATTACAATTGGAAATACAAGAGGGGCCATTCTGCAAACTCCATGCCTACATGATGAGTTCATCTTTGCCTTGGTTGTAAGTTATGATGTGCCAATTTGCTCTTTGTCTGACACAAGTGAAATCAGTCAATTTGCTTACTAGTTTCTTTACTGAGGGTCGGTTTACACTATGGACCAAGAGCCATGACCAAGAAAATTAAATCATTTTCATGGTCATGGCTCTTGGCCAAGAGCCGTGACCATGAAAAATCAAAAATGGATTTTTGAGTGGCTTGGTCACTCTTGTAGTGTAAAGTGGATTTGGACCGGGACAACTTTGGGCTGATTTTTTCGGCCAAAAATATTAAAATAAATAAAATCGGCCAATGGCTGATTTTCAGCCTTACGACTCCCTTGATTTCCGTTGAGTCGAGCATTTGCCTCGACTCAACGGAAAACCCGTTGGACCATGGCACATTATCCAAATGGCAGATTTTAGTAGTTTTTGGGGACCTCAAAGTTAGTGGCCATTCTCCTTTTTTCAAGGTAGTGTAAAGCCAAATGGGACCAAGAGCTCTTTTTGGGCCAATCACAGATTTTAGAATTCCATGGTCATAACTCTTGGTCCATAGTGTAAACCGCCCCTAAGCAATATCATCAGTTGAGTCCAATGTGGGCCTCAACAGATTCCTCATGATTGAGAGTCAATTCCCCCTTCAAATACTGTAGTCAAGTTGGCTTCCCAAAGTGGAGGATATATTCGGCACTTTTCTTTTCTAAAGTCAGATTTTCTTTTCCCTTGAGAGCACCTGCATATTTCTCCCTCAATTCACCCCTGGACCACTATCTGTACATTCAAAATTCGGTGTCACAAACTATCTTCTTCACATACTTCAATGGCTATGTCTCCCTCTATACATTCAGTAAACCAATCACAATCACTATACATAGGTAATCATTATTTTTCATCAATTTAGGATACCAAACCTTTCCTAAACTTAAGTATAGAGGGATGTATTGATATGCCTCTATATCATGCTCATATTCAGTACGTCTTTTATCCACCCTAAATATGCATGCCAAATATCATTCACTATTTAGAGAATCTTGAGAATTCGCTAGCCCAATTTACTATTCTTCAAAAAATTTAGGGTGTCCCTGGAACGAACCAGGGTGTCCTTGGAATTGACAATTCGAGAAAAATCATCATAAACTACTATCTAGAAGAATATTTTGGAATTGACATACAAGTGGAAGTTCTAGATTTTGAATTTTAGATTCCATCCTTACTGTTTGATTCATTAAAACTATCACCAAAATTAAAAATTCCTTCTAAATAGGATTACAAACAAAATTTTAATATTTTTTGAGTAAAATTTGTTGGAATGAATTTGAAATGAGATACTCTTAAACGTGGTGATTCTTTAAAAAATTTGTGTTCTTTAAATTTATGACCTCATTTTTGCAAGGCTACTTTTGAACTACAGTCAATGCAATTTGGTCTTGGTCAACAACTTGAGATACTTCTACAATTGTAATTTTAGAAAAATATGTAATCAAGTATGACTACATCCAACCATTAGGTAGGACAACAACTTGGTGAAGTATCTCCAAAATTTTGGATGACTTTCATCCAAGCATTGACAAGAACGTGGGGTGCATTTGAATATGTTAATCGTCCAGTTTTTGGACACTACGATGTTTAGGGGTTAAAGCTAAGAACCCAAAAATTCCAAAACACAGTGCATGAAAGTATTTCAATCAAATTTCTTTATATATGTAAACTGAAGAAGCATGCCATTGACACCAAGTTGTTTATCACTATTATTTACAATTTTTCCTAAAAAAATCCATTATATTTTAAGCATTTTGTAATTACTGTGACTATTACAAGAGTTTTTTCTTGAAATTCCTTATAAAATTAAAATTTATTTAAATAATTATGAAAAATCTGGATAAAGTGGTTCAATAATAATTTATATAAGAAGTATATAAATTTAATATATCTAAAAATAAAATATAGTATATTTAAAAATGTAAGAAATTGGTGCAGTTTGACGAGGTAAATGTGATGTGGACGCTTTTGGGTTAATTCTAAACGTCTAACCATTAAAAAAACGAATGATGTAGAGAATCAAACACAATTTTTCCATCCATCATTGACTTTTTGTACTTTGGGCTATTTACTATATACTTTATAGGAGTAAGCTTTATGCATGTGTAATGTGATTAAAAAAGGGATGATTATGACATTTTTATGCCTCATTTTATGTTGCAGTGATTCATCAAAAATTTGAAGATTTTTGTGTAAAAGTGCTCTTTAAAAATTCAACTCATAAAATCGAGCAACCAAAATATGTCCAAAAACCACTACACTTAGAGTATTACATTTCAACCAATCACAACAAATTTCATTTACAAATTGTCAAAATCTTATTCGTAATCAAATTACAAAAGAATTTTCAGTTTCAAGTTTCAAATTATATACAAAATATTGGTGAAAACAATCATAGATCTAATCATATTTATAGGATCAAAAATTCATAATATACAAATTTTATTTATGTATCAAATTCAAAATATCTCTTTTAGTTACATTTCATGAGACATTTTTGAAATTCTCCAAATCCAGAGAGGGTTGAGGACATTGAGGGGTTATTAGCTAGATGGTCTAAAAGAAATCGGTTCAAAATTAAATTAGGCTTCTTTTATTTTATTTTATTTTTTATCAATTAATAAAAAAAATTACAAATTTTGACAAAATTTTGAAAAATTCACAAAATGAAAACGAAGCTACTGTTTTTAAAGGAAAATAAGCTTTTGTTGAAAAAATATTCACATTTAAAACTTTCTAACCAATTTTACTAATTTTCTAATTATAAGTCATTAAAAAAACTATATTCAAATCAAAAGTTGGATTGAAGAAAACCGGTAAAAGACGGTTTTGTCATAAAAGCTTTTGGCTAAATATTCAATTTGCCGATCATGCAATGCTCCACGTGTAGAAAGAGCATAATCTCTCTGGAATAGACTCCGCAACCTTAAGTTAGCAGTATTAAAGGACCGTGAGGCCTACCTGAGAAAATTTGAATTTCCAAGCTAAATTGGGCTCAAAATTCTCATGGAAAGATTTGGTGATCCAAAATCAATCATGCCCAAGTATTAATAACCCATCAAGCCAACGACTATATGAACTTCAATGAACTTCAATAGAAACAGTGAAGGTGGGGAATATATGGCTCATTAGAGTTTTCCGCAAACTCACAGGGGTTCACATTCTTAGAGCATTCCCACCCATGCACGCTAGGACGAACCCTCTCAAATTATTCATCTATATTTGAAGGGCCCTTGCACTCACACTCTCCCACCCTTGCACGCCCTTCACGTATCAAAAGTGCGCATCAAATAGTGAATGGACCAATCACAAGTAGAATGAGAGGATTTAGTCAACTAAATAGTGTTTTGAAGGCCGAATTTCTAACACGCTAGAATCCAGAGTCAAGAGGCATTTTGAAAGGGCCCTTGAAACTTTTCATCTACTTCTCGAGGTCAGAGACTCTCTGAGGCCATGGGTCGCCATGCTCTTAGTTTGGAAAACTTCTTGGGATACGAAAATTGGCCTCATAATTTACTCGAGCATAAAGTACATATGAGTTCCGGGTTGGTGGGGGTTGTCAGTTATTATTTCACTGAATGAGCTTTCAAAAGCTTTGATTTTTTAAAATAGATCCAAGGAAGACCCACTCCATGTGACAGAGCATTCACAAGAATAGAAACTAAGGTTGGGAAATATTTGGGCACCGTTTTTGGTGCCTTCAAACTTCAAACCTCTAGTTTATTTACAGCATCTGATATGTCTACTTTTATTGTGTTCTCAACCTCTCTTTTCATAAACTGTGGTCCAGTCACCCAACTGTCCAGCACTTTGCGGATAACTCTATTAGCAAAAAGGCTTATGGGAATATTTTTTTTAGCTTTAAAAGACTGATGCCACTTTGCTTTTGTTGAATACCAAGGGATGCTTACCTTATGAAAGTATGACGAATGGGCTACAGTGGTGGATTCTATTAAGACAAAATGGCAAAGGTCATACGTAGTACGTTGAACTTTACTTTGAATCTTTAGCCGTGTACAATATATGACCCGCTTGGGCTCAAGAGGAGGCGATTTAGGGTTTTGGGGCCGGACGTCAGGGCCAACAAACGTAGTTGGCAGCATGTCACGATGATGTCTCTAGGGCTAAGGCAAATCCAGCCAACCTAGCAATTAGGCCACGCATCATGCGACATGAAAGCATCATGCGATTATTCCATTAATTTTTTTTCCCTTTGTTGTGATTAACCACATGAATATAAATGTAGCCACTTGGCAGAAATTCACTCACTTTAACTTCATTGAATAGAAATGATTTTGGAAATTGACATAAAGCTCTTTAGAAACTTGGTAGCGAATTCTAAAATATTGGACATCTCACATCATTATTTACCTAAAGAATGATGATGAAAGGTTGGAAGTCCACAGTAGCCTTTCTCCACAGAATCACATGTTTTGAAATTTTTATCTTTCATGTAGGAGAGAAAAAGGTGAAACTTGGCAAGGGTTAAAGAACCTTACAGAAGTCCCACTGTTTCCTCTGAAGAAATGAAATGGAAAAAAGGAAAGAAAAAAATTCCCACCCTTCCCCACCAAGTACGGTAATTCAACATTATTATATTCACCCCCAAATTCACTCCGAAATTGCTGCACAAGCTTGAACAAGAGCCCACCCAATCAGAAAACACCCACACACACTAATTAGAAACCCACACTGACACCCAATGCAACGTCAGAGTCATTTACACTTATCCGTCCACAACCCAATCATCGCCCCTAATGGGCAGGTGCCACATGTGCACCCCGGGGGAAAAACCGGGACCTAACGTCTTCCCTACTCTGATTCTCCAAAACCAAAGAAAAGGGATGGAAAGTGACGCCAAAAGGATGAAAGTGACATCAAAAGGGATGAAAAAGTAACTTTATGTGCAGAGCAAGGAACAGACTGCAGAAGACGCGCGCAGGGCGGGCGCCCGTCGTCCGAGATGCTGGACGGGTGATGAGCGATGAAGGTTCAATTCTCCAGATGGAGCAAGGGGGTCCACAGATTAGAGGCGATGCGCTGTAGCGGGCCCGCTCATCGGGTGGTAGGCGACAATTCCATTGCATCGTTTTCTACGGAAACAGACGACGACACAGCAACTATATAACCTCATCAACCTCATTCGGTTGTTGGTGTTGATGAGGGACTGACTGACTGAAACGACGAATCCAGTTTAGTTGGTGATGAATCGTTGAAGAAGACAGACATTCTATTAGCGGCGTTGTCGTGTTTTGTCCGTTTTTGGCTATGGTGGGATGACGGAGACTTATCGACAGTGGTAGTGGTGCTTATTTGCATTTCTGTGTTAAACGCTCGATCGGTTGTGTGTGCGTGTGTGTGTTGCGAACAAATTTTGGGTTGCCGGGTGTTTCTTGGTTGTTCCGACACGCGCGCGAGTTTTGAAATTCCATATGCTGGTGCGTTTATGGGGGTGGCAGCCATCGCGTTGACAGGCCTGATTCAGAGGCCAACTTTTTCCAAGGGCACACTCACTCCTCTGCCGCTCCGGCGTCCAGTCGCAGTCGGAGGGACCTCATGGCGGCGACGACGCAAGGTGGTGGTGCCCAACAAGAACAACAAAAACCAAGCGAAGAAGAAGAGCATTGTTGACACGGAATTCGACTTGGTGATTGTCCCGGCGGACGGAGTCTCCTTGTCTGGCTCCGACTTCGATACAGTGTCCGACTGGTCTGTTGGCTGGTTCGAGCCCCACCACGCCAGCTTCACCACCGACAATGAGCTCGAGGACGACAGCTTCGCCGTTCTCGTTCCTTGCTATGGCAAATCCCCGTTCAAAGCTGAAGATCCTCAACAACAACCTCCCTGGGCTGCGGCTCTCGCTAATCTCTCCAAGCAAGGTAATAAATGAAACTGTACCATCCTTCCTATGTTTTCAGGGCATCAACATTTGGATCACATGTGATGTTGCGATGTGCATGTTGTACGCAGCAATTTTTTGCCCCGCCCATTTCAATAGAGTTCATCTGAAGCCCATTGTGTGATAGAATTGAAACGCTCTTTACGAGGCAAAGACTGTTTTCGGTATCCGATTTTGCTCGAGGTGGATGTTGTGTGTTTAATTTTCTTCCGGAATCAATTCAGTCAGAGAATTCATTTGATGCGCATTGTAGTTGTGTTGAGCGTAATTTTGAGATGTGTCCGTGTCAGTATCCAGTTTTGCTTGAGTTGCACGTTGTTATGCAGTAATTGTCTTCTGGGCTGAATTCAAATAGAGTTTATTTGTAGTCTTTTGTGATGGATGTGAATGTAGATTTCACGAGTGTATGTCCTTGTGGTGTCTGTGTCGGTATATACATGTTTTACTTTCAGGATAATGTCCCTAACGACATGAGTTCTGAATTTTTTGTTTCTTGAATATGCAGAGAACAAAAGGCACTTGGAGAATTGGCTGGCGTGCTTGTGAACAGTCAGTGGCACGAGCGGTGAGTTCGTCGGCGTGATGAGACGATGGATCCACATCAACCATTCGAATCTTTCTCTCTTTTTTTTTGTACAGTAACCAATCCAAGGCAATTCGAAAAAAGAGGCAACAGCACGCGGAGCTCAAGGGGCTACTCGGCCCTTTCTAGGTGTTACATATGATGACAAGTAGGTGCGTTGTACTATTAACTAATTAACTAACAATCTAACAATTATCACCTTGGAAGAAGCGAGGAGCATATTAATCTGTACAGTTATCTAGAGTATATAGAGCTCGTTGCAGGAGGTGGAAAGAAAGTTGGAAAGAAACTGCCCAAAAAATTTCAAAGCACCCAATGGGTGTATTGTTGTGGTGGAGGCCAGAGTAGAGTCTAGATGAGGCAAGTACCGCCCCTCCTGGTGGTATGATTCGCTGCCGTTGCAATGGGGAGGGGCATCAGATTCTGGTGGCCTCAGGTGTTGTGTCGAACTATGGAGGAATATATTAGCCTCTCATGGGGTCCAAAAGGAAAAGGAAATAACATAAGACTCCAGGTTTTGGCCTCGTAAGAGGCGAACATTTTGTGTTCGATTTCCAGCCTAAATTTGAGAAACAAAATATGTTTCACTTTTGGCACATGCTTTTCTCTTTTTCAAGTTCTGTTCAATCTTAATTTTTGTTTTGATTCCATCAGAAAGTTGGTAGTCAGTACAGAAAACGGGATAATGTCCCTAACGGCCTCTGCTCAATAATTTTGGTATCCTCTACTATAATTATACTGTAATTGAGAGTGATATCACACACCACACGGTTGTACATGTGATTGCTGGGTTGTGAATTGCAGTGAACCCAATTTAGAAAGTGGGAGAGAGGTTGCTAACTGTGACACCACCCCATGTTGGCTTCTGCTTAAGAATTTTAGTATCCTCTAGACCTCTGCGTTAAGTGAATTGTGGTATCTTCTTGCATTGGGTTAGTTCACTTGACAGTGGTACCAGGACATGTGTCCCCATCACTGCAGCTATATTAGCAGCCAGAAGGCCCATGCACATCGACCTCAACCGCTGGCTGCAGCCGCGGCACACGTAGAAGCGGTACAGTGTTCTCGTTGGAAGAGTTGCGAGATGCTCCAAGATGCCACTGCGCTCCCAGATCATAAAAACCTTGCAGCTGTTTACAATCACCGATCAAAAACCTTGCAACCGTTTGCAGTCACTGTTACAGCTATGGTTGAACTTTTAAGGCAATATTCAATGGCTTGCCAAAATAGCGAGCCACTCTTAGCCTTCCACATGTATCTTCATCAATGAAGGCTGCAGCAGCCGGTTGCAACTTGCAGCTTCAGCTTCATGTGCGTCGGCCAAGAGATGTGGTGCACAAATTGGCAAAATTCTATGTAGTATGTACAGTACAACTTGTACTGGTTACATGTGTTCCAAGCTGTAATTGAGAAGCTATTGCAGTGATGTTACAGGGGTGTCTTTTTAATGTTACTATCCACTGGCACATAGCGCCTTTTGTCTCATAATGACTGTCCAGTGTGATGGTTTTTCCATAGATTAGGATGGTAGTGCAAAAGATATTAGTGTCCTTGCATGCTTCCATCCAGCTCTGTAACAAGTATAGGTGATGGAAAAGCTGCAAAAATATCAGCAACAAGAGTACCAAAAAGTGCTAAGAAGGAACTCTCGACTCAACCACTTGCTGTGGATATTATTATTAATTAGAATAGCATTGTTTGGATATAATTTGCAAAAGTTATGAAAAACCAAAGTTTTACTATCATTTTGGAACAAGATTATCAGCTCAAATGGGACGGACAGTCATTTTATGACAGAGGGAGCACAAAACTTTGTTTCCATGGAGACTTGAGACTGTGCATTCAAAGTGGGTTGAACGTGAAATAAAGTTTGGAGGATCCTGAATAGTATTTGTTGGTACCTGTACGTATCAGTCACAGGACTCCATTTGCTGTGGACTCTGTCCACCCAAAAAACAGAGTCACAGGTGCTAAGCTTTACTTAGAGTGTAATAAGCACAAAGTGACTAATGTTGACTTGGTAGCTAGACTGGCTTTCTGGCTCTTGAAGGAGAAATATTGCATGATGTTGTGTACTTGCAGGTTCTTCTTGCACAAAACCAGACTCCTCTAGTAATCAGTAATTTATGTGTTGACAAACAGTTGAGCAATCAGTGTTTTGTGAAAGGATCTTTACAAAACTCCAACAAATCAAACATCACTTGACAAGCATTCATTTGGGCAAAAGCTTTTACACTAGGAAATCAGTGGTTGCCTTTTTCTTCGTGCCACTTATCACCCTCCTCTCGTGTAGCACCCGCAGACAAGGTCACTCTCTTCGCAACCAGTGTTTTTCCTGTGTCTTTTTTCTTGAAGCCTCACTGGTGACGTAAAAAAACTTGGGAAAGAATACTCGGCAAAATCTTAAGCTTACAATCATATTTCGGTAGAATTTCTTCATATTTAGGTAGTTTTCTTCACAAAATCTAGCTATCTTCACAATTTTAAAATTTTCTCATTTTTCTCCTGAACAAAAGAGAATTGCCATGTTTTGTAGGGAAATCTGGCAAAATTTAGTTAGAAAAAAAACTTTGTTAGCAACCCCTTCGTCAATTTAGGGGCAGTTCACACTTTGGCCGAAGGTCAAGAGTCCATTGAGTTCCATTAAGAAAGTTGGAATTTGGCCTCTCGGGCTTCTCACTAAAAGTGCCTACATGGCAGTACTTTTTGTGAGTTTTAGTATCAATGCAATGGCCTCTTGAGGGAGAATTGGGTCGAATGAGAATGGTAACCCTCAACATGCCTTCATTTTTTTTTGTATATTTGTATATTTGAATATATATATTTTTAGCCCAAGACTTTATACTCTCCACATGAATTGGGTTTGGACTGCGACAACTTCTCGCCATAGTGTGAATCAACTTTTATTTTCTTCTGGTCACAAAAGATTTGGAAATTTTTATTTTGGTAATGTAAAAATACATTGCTACGCATTTAAAGATCAATAGGTTTCTTATACCTCTTATCAAGCTATCATGAATAACATAAACAACCAATGAAAATTCCTCAAATCCCATTTGAACAGTGAGTGGAATGAACAGTGTCACTTCAAAAATAAATTAAAAAATTTCAACGAGATTCCAACTCTGTAATCAACTCTGCAATTCTAAATCTAAAAAAAAATTGTTGAACAACGCTGGTGAGCTCTAGTATGCATTAAGGTCTCAAGCTGCTTGACTCCCTCCCTTTCCTCCCCACCAATTCTCTTTCCCATTTCTTTGGAATGTGCAATTTACTAAAACAAGCACATTTGCTAAATTTAGCCTCTCTTTTTCATCACCTTTCCAAAGCACCAATCCATTTTAATTTCGGTTAAGAAAACCCACCTTTTTCTTCATTATTCTCTCAAAACAAGCCGGTGGGGCTTGCTTTTACCTTTAAGCGGGTAAACAAATTCAGTGTAAGGATGACTTGGCTAAATGTGTATGACTATTAATCTTGGAATGGAAATGGACTTGGCTAGTATCACTTATTATGGTCAACAACCTCCATTTGGACGGTCCAACTTTAGTATACATTACCAACATTGGTGGATTCACATAACGTTCTTGGGATGCCTTAGTTTGGTCTTTTTTCTACGGTCCCTTTTTTTTGCTAGAAATTTCTTGAATCGATGACATACAATGCAACTATAGAGGCATCATTCCTCACTATACAATAGCAATGATGCTTTCACAATAGCACTGTACACCTTCAGTTCAAGATTTGACACTGTAGAAAGGAGACAAAGCCAAGTTAGTTTAAGAATTATTATTATGCGCCGCAAAGCTTGAAATGGATTCAATATTGGAAAGAAAGACTTTTAATCTTTAAAGGTCCTGAAAGCCTTCTCCGTAACAGTATTATACAATATTATTCCTTTGTATTCAACATGGTTCTACACTTCCTATGGGCTCAAGATCAAAAGTGAAGTTAAAATTCATGTCAACATGATCTTAATGAGCTACTCGGGTCTCAATTTGGGACTTTTTATTTACAACAAATGTCAAATATATGCCAACGTGTACTATTCCTTTTAGGGTTAAGCCTTATTGTTTATACATATAGAAACAACCTCGTTGTTTCAAGTATCTTAAGGTACAGGAAATCCACTCGGAAACACGTGGATGACGTAGTATGGAAATTATACATACTGATTTTAACAAGCTGAAATATGTTATTGTGAGAATAATAATAATAAAAAATAAAAAAATAAAAGCGAAAAATGCATAAAACAAAATTGGTAGTATATTGACAGAACAGTGCGTAGTCTTGCAAGCATAGAATAATGAATGCTGTACAGTGGGGTACCAATCAAAATGTCGTTTTCGAATTCGCAGTGAGAAAAATTTCAGTACTGCCAACTTTGAAAGCCTCCCGAGAGCTAAAAAATTGGTTTTTTATCATAAATTTTTTACCAAAGAATTATCCTTAAGTTAATTATATGTATGCCAACTTTCAAGGCCAAAAGATTCACCGAAAAAAAGTTATTGAAAATCTACCCACATTGGTAGCTGTGGAAATTGTTTCACTGCTGCTAACTTTGACAGCCTCCCAAAGATTGATTTTTTTTTTTTTGCCATGAAACTCTTGGAAAAAAAACTTCTTCATGTTAATAACATATGATAAAAATTTCAAGGCCAAAAGATTAATGCAAAAAAAGATATCAACAATCTACTAACATGTGTAGTTGTGGGAAACAATGGGGGAAACCATTTCATTGCTACCAACTTTGACTACTATGTTGGTAGATTTTGAATAACTTTTTTTCGGTGAATCTTTTGGCCTTGAAATGTGACATACATATAATTAACTTAAAGATAATTCTTTGGTGAAAATTTTGTGGTAAAATATCAATTTTTGAGCTCTCAGGAGGTTTTCAAAGTTGGCAGTACTCAAAGTTGGTAGCAATGAAATGGTTTCCCCATTGTTTCCCACAACTACACGTGTTGGTAGATTGTTAATATCTTTTTTTGAATTAATATTCTGGCCTTGAAAATTTTATCATATGTTATTAACATAAAGAGGTTTTTGTTCTAAGAATTTCATGGCAAAAAAAATAAATTCAATCTTTGGGAGGCTGTCAAAGTTGGCAGCAGTGAAAAGCTACCAATGTTGGTAGATTTTGGATAATTGTTTTTCGGTAAATCTTTTGGCCTTGAAATTTGGCATGCATATAATTAACTTAAAGATAATTCTTTGGTAAAACATTTGTGATAAAAAACCAATTTTTTAGCTCTCGGGAGGCTTTCAAAGTTGGCAGTACTGAAATCACTGCAAATTCGAAAACGACATTTTGATTGGTACCCCACTGTACAGGAATGTCAAACAACGAGAACATCATGTGAATCTCAGCTTCTGTAAGACTACATATTCCAGTACTTCTGGATTGTGGATTGTTTGGTAATAATTCCAAATTTGTTATGATCAGCACAGACTTCACAAAGTATTCAAAAACTACATTGGATTAGAATCCTTTCAAATCCATTAATAATTTTAGAGATTATTGACAAAATTGTGAGCACATTCACAGTACCGTGAGTAGTCTGCAGTCTTGCAAGCTTTACAAGAACATCAAACAATGTAAACATCATGAATGTGAAGACCGATCTGAAGTGCTAACCACAAGAATTGGGAGACTCTCCTACCCAAATTGAATTTCCACTAATCAGTAGGAAGGAACATGAGTTGCAAAAAAGAATATTAAAATGGGATTGGCTCTCACAGCCTCTTATTACTTTGTGGTGGATACATTATTGTCATATATATATATATATATATATATATATATATATTCAACTCTATTTAAATAAAAGAAGTTTCTACTACATGCATCTTTTTAAACACATATCATGTGAATACAAGAGGTGAAGTGGAATTAATTTGTAGATTTTTTTCTCTTTTAGACCTTTGAGGCATTGGAATTTCCTCACTTGGAGGGTATAAGAAGCATGGAAGAAGTTCATTTATTTATTTCACTTGCTCAAGGCTTCAAGGCAAGATGGTAGATGCTAACCATACTAACCTATCAACTTTTTGTTTTATAATAAAGTGGACCACTGGACCATGTACCACATTAATTAATGCATCACACATCACACTCTTCCCCCATCATACATGAGTGCGGGATGGTCTATGCAACGTCGATTGAGCGTGGGGTGGAGGTCTTGGATGTGCGTTGCTTGGGCACGGTGACGGTGAGGACGCCGTGGGAGACTTTGGCATGGACGGCTTCGACGTTGGTGTTGGGAGGCAGGCGGAAGCGGCGCAAGAATTTTGAGTGTGACCTCTCGACGCGGTGCCACTTGTCGTTCTTGTCCACGCCCTCTTTGTTACGCTCGCCTGTGATCTGCAGTGTGTTGCCGTCCTCCACTGTCACCTTCACCTCCTCCTTTGTCAATCCTGCATCCCATGAATCCAACAACACACATATGGCCCCAACATCGTTTATTAGGGTTTTACACTTCACAACACCATCACTTGTCACTCAATTAGGGTTATCCCAAACTATAGAATACAATTTGCCTCACATTTATTAGATCATGATTATTAGACCACATTGCTATAGCTGAAGTCCATGTTACTCTAACCAAACACCAAAATGTCCTAACCAAATTCTATTTGCCAAATGTGAGATTCCAATTTACCAAAGCCAGAGACCATGTTGACTACACCAAAAACTGTATTGTCGAAGTGAGAGAACATGTAGTTGAAGCCAAAAACCACGTTGCGGAAGCAAAAAATCAAGTTGCTAAAAACTTATCATATATTCTATGGTCATTGGTTATAGCACTGTGATCTTTAGCCATGACAATGTTGTTTTTTGTTATGGCAATGTGATCTTTGAACATGACATTCTAGTTTTTGGCATTATGATTTAGTAAATGTAACAGTCATGTTGTTTTCCATACCAAACTCCCAATGCAAAGCTTGATCTACTCATCTTGCTAGGCAAAATATATATCAATGTCAAACATTGCAAGTGTTAGCAAAACATTGTATGGCAAGCCAAGAGTTCTTGTCAACAATTTTTTTGTGCATGCATGTTGTCAGAGCTTAATATTAAGCATTTGAACAGGTTCTCTTGGTGTATCAAACTTGGATTTGCACATCTAATGCAATTGGGAATGGCTTGATATGGGTACCACTTTTATGCGTCTTACATAGTGTAACTTATGTCTAACTCATTTTATGTATGCTAGAAATTCCATCTTTAACACCATGTGTATAGTTGCAGCTATGGCGTCTATAACACCCTCTAATTTTTATAATTTTCCAATGTTTTTTCTCTTACCAAAACTTACCAAAAGATATTTCTCAAAAAACACACTATTTTTGGAAGGGGTACCCATATCAGGCCATCACCACAATGCATGCATGTGGTTGCTGGCAACTCATGTGAGGGATTCCCTAAATATGTTTTCAAGAATACCCGGATTCAATCCTGTGCTTATGAGTGCAAAAGAAAAAGTCCGCTCAAAATATGACCTACTCAAAACTGAAAAAAATAAAACAAAAGGGTGGATGGCAAGAAGATCAAACACGCACAAGGTGAGGGTGAGAAAGGAGTGAACATAAAGTTTACACATAAATTAATACACACCAGGCAGATCAGCTTTGAAGACGTGAGCATCGGCGGTCTCCTTCCAATCCACTTTAGTGCAGGCCACGGCATGCATATCCTCCGCAAACGCCTTCCCCGCCTCACTGCTGTTCCACAGGGCCCCCATCTCCTTGAACGGCTCCCATGAAAACGGATCAAATATGCTTAACGCCCCCTCATCGATCATACTGTTGTTACTGACATGGCTCTGCTTCTTCTTGTTGAATGGAGTCATCGCCATTGCTGCAATTAAAGTCACTGATCTATATATGTACCCTAATACTGGCAATTCCTAACAACTTATAACTATGCTATGGATTGGTGTTGGTCTATCGATCGATCCAGCAGTACACGTTTAATTGAGGTTTGATTCGGCAAGAAATGCAATTTGGTGATACTGGAAGACAATCATGAAGTGATCGAGCTGCATTCATGAATTATATATGTGACTGTGATTCATGAAGGTCACAGAAGTGTACGTGTTGTATCAAGAATTGGTGACGGAGGTCTTTCTAGGTCTTTCCAAATGAATCCAGATGGTTCCAGTGTGTTGATGTGCATGTATGTAATGTCCAGATGTATGTGCATGTGCATGTGGTGTCTTGATTGTGCATGTTATGTTTCTGGATGTTTCCGGTGCATGCGTGGATTCATTGACAGTTAGGAGAACGGCCTATGGATGGCTGGCAGAATCATATATGGAGAACAAGCTTGGAGAACAAACTTGGAGAACAAGCATGGGGAACCTGTGAGCACTAAGGGCGAGGCACCTAAAACCAATCAGTTGGACATGCACTATACTTGGGATAGATGAATCGATATTTTGAATATTTTCCTCTTTTAGCAATAAGAAATTAAGAAGTTTTCATATATAATTTATTTATTTTGATAATTATTTGAATAAGTACAAATTTTTAAAGTGGAAGTTGTAGGTTTACCAAAAATCGATCATATGCTCTAATACACAAAATGAGGTACATCTTCCCTTTCAAATCTAAAATTAGGCAAGAATCTAGGGTGGTTGGTTTTGTGTACATGGTCGGGAATGGGTGTCACAACCTTAAGTACTGTGAAAGTGGAGTCAGAAATAACAGGCCTTGTCATGGAGGTTGTGAGGGATGTTATTTTCACAATACCAAGTTTTGTGTTCAAGGTAATCATGTGCTTGAAGCATTAATTGGTTAGTCAGAAAAATGTCAATTTAATTACATTGGTGGAAATTCATGATACTGGTGCTTTTACAAATGGGTGTTTGGATCAATTGTGGTTTGTAGGCAATTTTGTGCAATTTTGGGGCTCTGAATCATACCAAGAAAGCAAAACTGATGTTGAAAGGGATCAAGAGTTGACCAGTTTCATTCTATCAATTAACCAAGAAGTACAAATTTGAACTAATCAGACATAATGTGAAACGCTTGAATCTTCTCTAGTCAAAGAAGTTCACAATAATGTTAAAGGATAGGATTATGAGGCATAATCAATCATGCTCTTCATTATATGTAATGTTTGGTTGCCATTTAAAAATAATAATAATAATCGTATACTACCTCTGTCCGGAAATAGTTGTCCTATTTCAATGGATGTTTCAACCGGACGTTATGTAATGAATCAGTGAAAACTTCAACTGTACATTTCATTTTGAGAGGTAATGTTATCAACATAAAGAAAACTTTTTGAGAATTGAGACGGCTTTTTTTGGGACAAAAACAGCGTTATTTACGTTGAAACTTTAAAAAAACTAGGACAGTTATTTCTGGACAGAGGGAGTATGTTTAATGGCACCAGTAGAGAAAACTGTACTTTTTCTAAAAACAGACTCTATAGCTGACTTACCTAACATAATCTCCATATACCGTATTAAGATTGTGAATTCCAAATGTCATCAAGCACATTCTTCATTCCGAAAGCATGTCCTTACAACCCCATCCAAATTTTAAGGACATGATATGATCAGAGTAAATTCGCTGACAGCATGTCCCCTACACACTGATTGTGTGACAAAAAAATTCTCCAGCCGTTAGGTGCTTGGGACATATTCTATGATTGATTATTGCATCACCACGGGCACGGGGTCACGGAATTCATCAGTGTCAAGTGCCTTGTTGGCAGTCCAGCTCAGCATCCATGTCACAGGCTTTTACACATGTAAGCATCCCACTAGATACAGGAGTGAATTCAAAGCAGGCAGTCCAACTAGGATTGATCTCTCCACGAATTGAACTAACTGCCTCAGGAGACAATTCAAATGGGTTTCAAAATGCACTAGCTCTGACATGTGAAACTTGTTGTCCAATGAGATGTGTACACAACATGAGAGATACGGAGGATATATAATTACAGACTAGGGTTGAATGTATTATTAGAGAAAGTTTCATTAATTTTTTCCCTTACAGTTCACAAAATTATTTACATATGTCAAGCTGCATGTGAAAATTTTCAAAGACTTATAGACTGTGCCACTCAGACCTCCTTTGTCTTGTAGTACATATATGACCATGTCGATTCAATCAATTTCTACTTTACGATTCATACAAAATATATGGGAGCACATTGCAAAGCAGACAGAGGGTTCTCCATTATTCATTTCAGCCAAGATTGGGGCCTGGAATCTCCTCAAAATCAAAATTTCAATAGTCAGTGAGGAAGCTAGCTTCACTTCTAACGTTAACCTCTCATATACCATATTACTACTAACTCCATGCTAACTACCTTTACCATGTTGAATTTACAATGGCTATAACTGATCAAGATTTCCAACACAAGTATAATTGTCCTTCCACAAGGGAATCTCAAACTGCAATTTAACCACAAGCTCAAAACTGTCATAACGGACATTCTTTAGCTAAAGCTGTCAAACTTTGCATACGTGGATTCCAGGGGATAAGTTTGTGATAAGAGAATATTTTAGAGAATCTAAATAGGATCATAATCAATACAACTTTCAAAGGGTGAATGTCATATGGGTAGATGGTTCACAGGTCACATAAAGTCATCAAACTTTGAATGGGAACCAGCTGTGTGGATTTCAAAGCTCATATCTTTGTCATAAGAGGATACTAGAGAATTAGGAGTGGATCAAAATTTACCCAACTTTCCAAGGTGCATGTCATAGATTGTTATAGTTGATAGGAGTTGCATCATAGTTGGCCCAACTTTCAAGGGTGCATGCATGTCATATGGGCTATTAATAGAATGTTATGGCTGACAAGTCACTTGAAAAATTTATAATAGATAAGGTGTTGGTCAAATGATAGATGTAGGTTTAAGTTAAGGAGCCATTTGCATGAGCTGGTACTCGGCCAAGATGACTTCAAAATGACGAGTGGGAATGGATTGTGGGAACTCTGATTTACAACAACCATGGTACTCTTCATTGGAAGACGACAACACCTTCAAGCGGCATGATTGACGCTTCATGAGGTGCACCATAGAATGGTCTTGTTTTGGAAAGATGGCAAATCTGCAAGTGGCAACTAACATTTTAATATAAGCTAGGGTTAACGACAAACAATAAATGATAGCTTCCTTGCTTATAATAATCAACATTATAATTTACATAATGGTTATATTAAGAGTGTTTAATATTGAAAGATAATAGTTACATGAATAATGAAAGAAGTACTAAGAAAATAATATAGCGACCTTAGATTTATGAAACTCATGATTATTTCACACTAAACATTCTTCAGTTGACATGCATCTTATTATTCTTATATCACGAGATTGAAAAAAATCCCTTATCATTGTTTTCTTATCTATTTTAGTACTGTTTACGATAATTTGGAGAAATTATTGTGAAAAGAGATATTAAAAAAAGTAGTTTTTATTGAAATAAATGGTAAGTAGCCCACCCATCGTTCCACACGCGAGCCATGTCCTCATCCAGCAGCTGCCATGCCAAGGCTCCAGCGGCTGCGCCTTGTTGCTTGGCTGACTCGTACACACGGTCATACATGGCTGTGTAGGTCTCCACGCGGTGCTCCGCGTCAAAGAGCCCAAACTCTGCAAACAGCATGGGCATGTGCAGGATGTCGTTGGCGTCCTTGATGTGCGCATCCACCCACGCATTGAAAAACTTTTGCTTCTCACCATGGCTCTCCCATGGCATCCTACCAGTCCCCCACAAAAGAATGAAAATATGGTCAAAATTTATTAAATTGGCTTGATCAAAATTGCGGCATTCAAGTCCTCTGAGCTCTCAAAACTACGACTTGCATAGATCTAAGGTGCACCTAGAAAGTGGCCATCTCTTATAAAAATCAAAATAAACTTAATGAAACAAAAAAAAACAATGCAATTGAGATTTACTTGGGCAACTGTGATTGTTTTAGTTTTACAATAGGTACTCTATATGGTTATGGACTCGGTAACATGAAAACAGAGCCATGTTATGAGAAATAACATGCCAAGGTCTAATGTTGTTACTATAACAAGGTTGTACTACTTTCACGTTAATTATGGTGCCATGGCAAGGGATGTTGATTCCATAAGAATCTAGTAGACTTATTTTCATGTTACCACACATAACTTCTATTGGTTTCAAAAGAACTGCACCACATTAATGCTAAAAAAGGATATTCAAGATTATGAGCCCATTTTTGTGTTCAACTTCCTCTGTTCAAAAATAATTGTCTTAGTTTTTGGCATTTTTTTCCTACATGATTGTCGTATGTTTTATACTTCAAACGTAAGCCTTGTCCACTTCAAATGGTATGGACAATGAGAGTGACACATACTGCTATCAAATCTTGATAGACCATTTTTCAGGTACTGAGACAGCTTTGTTCTGGCCAAAAAATACTCGTTCAGTTGAATTTAAAAAAAAAAAAAAAAACTAGGAGAACTATAACTTACCAGAGGTCAGGGTAGGCGTGAACAGTGGCAAAGTCAATTCCGGAGATTTGATGGTTCTGAACGAAATCCGTTCCGGAGCGGGGTGTGTGGGAGGGGTTGGCCTCAAAGGAGCCTCGGCTGCCGTGCTTGTAGAAGCCCTCCAGACCCACTGTGAGCAGGTGCTTACTATCCAGTGATTTCACATAGCTTGCCATCTCTTCTATCCATGCCTGCACTGTAGTACGTCAGATTTTCTCACAACCAAGTTTCATTACGCAATTAATAAACCTTTGACTAGCTATGGCCATCAAGCTTAGAATAATCCCTTCCATTGCATACATATGAATTATTAACATACTTAGTGTCATCAAGGTGTCTGTACCTACCTGGAGAGCATTGCTAGAGGATTCGTATGTACACCGGGGTTCATTGATGAGCTCCCATCCAAAAATGGTCGGGTCGTTGCGGTACTCCACTTTAGTGATGCTATTCACCCTTGTCAACACCATCTGTGAGCGAAACATAATTTATAGTTATAGAATGCCAGACTGAATGGTACACGTACACACAATTGAGAATTTTTAAAACGCTAATATGCAGCTGGCAGAGTTTTATATTTTGATGGGAGAGAACGATTTTGATGTCCAGTGAACAATAATTATGTGAGGTACCTTCACATGAGCCTTGTAGTATTCTTTAATTTTGGGATGAGTGAAGAAGTGGTCATCCGATCCACGGTCCAGGTCATCACCCGTGTCCCTGGCCCATTGCACATAGCGGCTCTTTCCGCCGTACTCCGGCAAATTGTTCACCAGTGTCAGCAACAGCCTCACTCCATGTCGCCTTGCTTCCGCAATCACAAAGTCCAGTGCCTGCAAGCACATTCATGCATTCATTCAACACATCAATTTCTATTTGTAAAGCCAAATTATTGGTTATTTTATCCAATCCCTGTTATTTTCTAGTGTAACGTGTAACCTGACACTAGAAAATAACAGGGATTGGCCAATATAACCAATATGACATTTTAAACAAAAAGACCAGATTTTGAAAAGCGTTTGGTGCTCTGAAATGCACCAATTCAACAAACATGATCTGTATGTGGAGCCATGACAGACAGCTACGTACTGAGTATAGTATAATTAACCGACACATACACTGCAATGAATACATATAAACTTGCAAAACGTGACTGAGCAAACAGGAGAGTGGTGAGTTCCCCATGCTGGAAATCATGATCAATAGATCCCAGCCATAGATGAATGATGGTACTGGAGTACTGATAGTCAGGCACGAATGTGTTTATGGTTTAAAAATGACAAGAATTCATGGTTTAAAAATGACATATTTAATCATTCATATAATGAAAAGTATGATTCAGATAAGACCAAATTTTATATCACCAGAATCAGTAAAGAACATTGCATGTGTTGACCAAAAACATACATAAGTTTGAACAATAGAAACTTCATATAGAACCCACTCAAAACTGCTAAAAAAAAACATGAAGCCAAAGTTGGCCTTCTTGGTCCTTAAAGGGTTAATAATTAAAATGCAGAGAGTGAGTGAGAGGCAAAACCTGGAATGTTTTCTCGGAGTAAGCGCCGGGAGCCATCTGCAACGCATCGTAGGCCGCGTCGTTGAAGGCCCACGTGCGGCACACCGTCATGCCCAGCGCCGCGCCGTGCTGGAAGATGGACGTCACGCGGGGTCTGGTGTGCTCCTCCACCGCCTGGGTCATCAGCCAGTACGAGTTCCACCCGTTCACGTAAAACGCCTCGCCGTTGTTCACCACGAAATGCTTCCCTTCTCGCCCCACAAAGCTCTGAAGCGCGTGCTTGATCCTCACTGCATCACCTTCCTCTTCCACACCCACTGCCAAGCTCACCAGCAACACCACCACTACTATTGCAAATCTGAACCCCCAGCAAACTCTCATCATCATGGCTAGCTAGCTGGAAGACGATCGACTCAAGATCAGAATTTACACTTGTAGCCAGAGCCCGACTGTTAATTATAGTAGGAGTTTCTTCATACCAAAGTTTCTGACATGATTCGGGTGAACGATCCACCCTATTTATCTACTGTAGTGTAGTGTGATCTAAATCTAGTCAAGAAACAGAGTGATCCAGGGAAACTTGACTACTAAAGCTTGTGTCGGATCGGAATAGACAGATCCTGTTAATATTGCTTCGATCGCCTTCTGGCCATATATCCGCACTAGTCAGATCGATCGTCAACAAAGTTGAAAGTGTGTTGACAGGATTGTGAGCCGGAAGAGCAAGTTGATGATAGCGACGGAGGCTCAATGACAAGTTCTCGTGGTTTCGGATAGCTGATCGATTCAATCCCAAGCTGGTAGTACAACCCCGGCCCACCGATATTGAGCCAGCAGTTCACAGGTCCGGCAATGGAATCTCACCGGCTCAATGGAAAGCAGTTGATGGAGACTTGAAAGGGCGATTACTGTACGTGGCTCAACTTAATTACTTGCAGAATGAGAATCTCCTCTCATAATTTGGTCACCTAGCTTTTCGATCTTCATGAGGCATACTTCTATCTCTAGTAATTACACTAGACAGAATTGCTACGACGCAAGGACCGAGAGCGCAATTGCATGCACCTGTGGAACTAAGACCGACCGACTGACGTAGTTGCAAATAGTTCCATGCACTCATTAACGAAATGAATTCAGTTACAAGAATATATATGTATATATTTATCTCTGATCTGTTAAGTTCTGGAATGTTCCCTTAGCATGCAGGCAGCTATAATTATGTCTTGGTTGACTAGCCCAGGTAATCCGTTTGTTGATTATCATCGAAAGGGAACATCCAGTACACTCCATTATCAAGCTTCGTAAAATTATGACTTTACTTTACACATGACGCATTGACGGTCTCTTAACTAAACAGGCGTTATGTACAGTGACTCGCAGTCGAGCTCACTGGTGACAAATCTAGAGTCACAATTTCAGGTACTGATTTCAATCAAGATGAGAATTGTTACAGGATTGATATATCAGCAGGTCCACCATTCATGACTTACTAGCTGCTAGAGAGTGACGTACGTACGGACGTACTACTTTTGGATCGCCTGCAGGCCAAACGATGAAACGACGGAGTCGTGAGGAATTAAAATGATAAATGATTGGGAAAGGGAGTAATCAGTGGCCATGAAGAAGGTGGGGGTCATGTCAAGCGTGAACCAGGCTCGACAGGTCTGCAAGGAGTTGGTGAGGAAGAGAAGGAAAGTGTGCACGGTTGCCTGCCTGCCTGCCGGGACGACCAGGCTGAGTTCTGGATCGGGACGTCACATGCAGTTAGTAGTAGTGTTAGTTCAACTGTTGGAATAGATGCTGAACGTTCATACACACAAGGAGATCCTCTGAAATTCCCTAATATGGGAGATTTAAGCAAATTCCCTTGTAGGAATGGACATGTAAACGGGATTCAAATTCTCCCTGTTAGATGTGTATATGGGAACTTTAATTTCCCTGCTAAACACCGATTTGCAATTCATTTATTCTCAAGTTCCCTTAGCAAATCACTTATGCATCAAAAGTCCCTCATACACTATGAGGAAATTGTCTATTTTTTCTAGTATTGTCACATTTCCTCATAAATGTAATTGGAAGAGGGAAATAACAGAGAAAACCAAGCTGAGAAATCCATATGGGACACCCATAGAATCTCCTTATGACAACACTGTGAGTGGCATGTAAATTGCATTGTGTGCCTGCAGGCGTTGTGATTGCCAGCCCGGGCGGGCTGTAAGTGAGAGTGTCTGAGTGAGTTCCCTTTCATCATTGCCTTAGCTTGCTGCTGGCATGGCCCCTCCACCCTTGACTTCCTAGTGTCTGTTGCCTTCCTCTCTTTTGACTAATCAATCCAAAAATTCAATGCTAGGAACCAGTACAACACTCAGCCTCAAACCAGATTGAAGCTCAGATACAAGTTTGTTACCTTTTGGTTAGAATGACTGACTGTACTCCGTATTCACTACCATACAGTAACCTGCTGGCAGCTCCGCTGCTCCGACACCCTTAGAGTTCCACCTCGGCTTTCCCGCCATCGCTGAACTTTTTTCACGGGTCGAAACCAATAAGAAAGCGACACGTTGCACTTGAAGACTCCAAGATTTGACACGCCATAATCTCCACGAAGACCTGACTGACAAAAAGGAGACTTCGAGACTTGACACGCCTCCGAGTCCATAGTCTCCACGAGGACCTAACTGGCCATGGTTAGTTAGAAAGTTGTAAAACTAGAAATTCAATTCATTTTTGGCTCAATCATGCACTAAAAATGAATAAATGATGCTTTGGTGTGTTTTTAAACATAAATCCCTCCTATTCTTTAGAGATTAAAGGATATTAATTCTGGTATCTCAAAGTTTTGTACAATTCTATAGTGTCTGTCGAGCTAATGATACCGTGAACAAATTTAAAAATTGGTATAATTGTGAACATTGAAAAGCGTGCTCCTCACTGCTCTAACTGAAGGTTCTCCCTAGTGGAGTTCAACTTGGATTGATAAATTTTAAATTGTGTTGGAAAGCAAACTTGATGTAGTATTTTTAAGTATTTTATATTCTTGCAAAAACTAATTTTTTTGTTCCAGGCAGTCTGTTAAAAATGAATAGTGATTAAAAAATGGTCATTTGAGCATTTAAGGGTTAAAGAGAGCAACATTATAAGTAATAATGCTTTTAACCCAAGAATGTTGTAGTGCATAGCTAACCAGTAGAAAATTGGCAGGTTGAATATAAAAAAATTCCTTGAACACTGCGCTACTTCTTTTGTCTCTCCATTGACAATGGTTTATGACCTTCTTGCTTCTTTCTTCACCCTCCCCAAACTTTGAAAATTGAAAAATTATGAGCTGCACTTAATGCACTACATAATTAGATAGAAATCACATAATGCACAACAAATCACACAATGGAGGAAAGGCAAAGTAGTTGAATGCTAGTGAATGTTATGGAAGGCTTACAATTTACCGTATTCATCGTCCATTATATGGACATAGACGCGTCAAAGGATTAATGTGTGAGGGTAGGGAACTATGAGTTTAACCTCTAAACATCACAACATCCAAAAAGTGAACAACTAACAGTTTCAAACCCTTGTTACGTTCTCATCAATGTTTGGATGAAAGTCATTCATTTTTTTGGAGATTCTTCACCAAGTTGTTGTCCTATCTAACGGTTGGGTTTAGTCATACTTGATTACATATTTTTCTAAAATTACAAATGTAGAAGTATGTCAAGCCGTTCACCAAGCCAAAATTGCATTGACTAGTTCAAAAGTGGCCTTGCAAAAATGAGGTCATAGATTTAAGAAACACAAAAAATCCAAAGAATCACCGACTTTAAGAGTATCTCATATTAAATTCATCCCAACAAATTTTACTCAAAAAATATTAAAATTTTGTTTGTAATCGTATTTAGAAGGAATTCTTAATTTTAAGTTTCAAATTTTATAATTAAATATTGATGATATTATTGTCAATTCCATGGACACCCTGGTACGTGTAGGGGTTATAATAACTCCTAAAGGACGTTGGGGTATTTTATACGCTTGTAGTATTAGCATACATGTGATACTAAGGGGAGATTTTTTGACGAGGTGCATATTCATGCATTGTGCACATGGTGATTTTCAAAAGCATTTCCATCCGTTGCGGGATCATAAAACAATTATGTAGTTTCTTAGTACACAACTCAAAATACGTAGAAAACGCCCTTTGAGTAGCCATTGATATCTTTTTTTTCGCATCACATATTATTAACCCCTAAAGGACCAAGTGTCCTAACTAGGACATTTAGAGAATCGGATAGGTTCCGGTGAACACATTTTTAATCGAATTTTGAAGGAAATTTAATAGTAGATTCCTCAATGTGCCACGAAAATGGGGATTCTTTTTTTTTTTGAATTCCGACACCGTATGTGAAAGTTATGAGGGGAAATGTGTTTTTTTCGGGAGAAAGGGCAGCGGGGCAGTAGAGAAATAGTTGAATTTTAGGGGGGGGCAACAAGATGGGCGGTGTGTGGAAAATGGGGTGGACTATGGGGGGCAGAAGACCACCCCGTTCCCCAAACTCATAAAAAAAAATTTAAATAAAAAATTTTAAATTTTAAAAATTAATTTTTTATAAATAAAAATTAATATTTTTAACTGAAAAGTATTATTTTAAATTTAAAATATTATTTTAAACTAAAAGTTCAATTTCATACTTAAAAATATTATTTAAAAATTTGAAAATTAAAATCATTTTTAAAAATAAAAAATAAAAATCGTCCAATGAGGGACTGCCACGTGACAATGTACCTTGAGAGTTAGTGGGGTCATGAACATTGGAATGGGTTGGCACTTCAATTCCCTTCCTCCACCCTTTATTTCCCCCCTAACCCCCAAAATTCTTAGAAAATGTGCTAAATGTCTTCTAAAACTTGGAGATTTTTTTTTTTTTTCAAATTTTTTTTCGCCATTTTGTAGAGGGTGGAATGTACTTGTGTTTCACCGCTTGGATTTGTATTTTAAATAAAGAAAGTCGAAAATATTGCAATTCTAAAAACATATAGTCTTTTTTGAACTTTTAAACCCCCAACAAGTGCAAGGTGTTATTCAACATCCTAAACATCTCCAAACGCAACGAAAATTGGTACACAACTAAGTAACATCATATAGAATGTGAAAGTGAAGTGCGACAAGTTTCGGTAGTGAGGTTTTTTTGATGTAGCTGTGGTCAAACGCATCTGAAATTTTCGGGCATGTGTTTTTTTGGGGTGTTTTTTTCCATCAAACGCAATTATCTTGCAATCCGTGCGGTCAAAATCAACGAAATTTGTTGTGTATGTTTTTCAAATAGTTTAGGACAAGATCTTACAGTTAGAAGGTAAAAAATAACATTCTTTTGGATTTTTTGCATGGGGGAGTAAAAATGGCAGCATTGGAGTGTTTTTGGAGGAAAAACACTCCGGTCCTTTAGGGGTTAAATAAAAAAATTGTGTATTTAGTTCCCATTCCAAGTTCTAGTTCTCATATTTGTAGTTTCTATCAATACCATAGTCTTCCTGGTGAAATACCATTTGGAAGAACACTTGCAACCCTTTTTGGCATGCAACCTCCTTTATAGCTCTTCAAATACAGATGAATAATTTTAACTTGTGAGTTTTAACTTGCAAGAGTGCAAATGCTCTTAACCCCTAACTGCCTAAGCGTTCATTTTTTGGACGATGTACAGATTTCATCCATAATTTCTCATCCGTCATGCATTTTTTGTAGTGTGGAATTTTTACTATAGATTCTATGGGAAGTTAGCTTCATGCATATGTGATCCGATTAGAAAGGAGAGGATTTGTGAAATTTTTATGCCTCATTTCATGTTGTAGTGATTCACCCAAAATTTTGAAGATTTCAGTGTAAAAGTGGTCAAAAAAAAGTCAACTCATAAAATTAAGCAACCAAACATTCTCCAAAAATCACTACACTTAGAGTATTACATTTCAACCAATCACAAAGAATTTCATCTGTAGATTGTCAATATCTTATTCGTAATTGAATTACAAAATAATTTTGAATTTCACATTTCAAATTTTATACAAAATTATTGGTAATAGTAATCATAGATCTAACCGTATGGATAGAATCTAAAATTCATAATGTACAACTTTCATTCATATATCAAATTCAAAACATCCCTCTAGGTTGCATTTTAAAATCCATCTTTTGCAAAACTGCCGAATTTGATGAGGGCTTTAGGCATTTAGGGGTTAATGGTTTCCAAAATGTACATCACCAGCCGGCATTACTTCATTACGCTCTAGGAATGGGAAAGGCTTGTGTGCTTTTGGGGTGGGTACTGGCTGCCTAAGTTATGTCATGGGGAATAAAGTGTTTGACTGAATAGAGTCTCATTCCCGGCCAGTTTGAGTTGGTGGCCCAAGAATATTGCCAATAAGTTTGTTAGCCACGGCCACGTGGAAGTAAGTGCCCACTGTCTTTCTCTACCAGATGGACCACTTAAAATGATTCTTGGATGTATACGTAAAAGAAATTACCATTGTGTAATTTTTATAGGGTAAGTCCCTTTAATTTTTGGTCCCGTTGAATTAGAATGGGTTAGAATTTTTGAATGAAGCAAAGGGCTTCTAAATAATATCATCAATGATCAATGTAAAACATCTAGGAAATACAGAATTAATGTTGAGGTGCGCGCGCGCACACACACACACACACACATATATATATATATATATATATATATATATATATATATATATATATATATATATATATATATATATATATATATATAATCAAACTACCCTCAAGAGACTCTTTGTTCATAACCTCCTTATATTTCGTAACCAAAGCCTATTGCTGGAGGCTTTAGGAGTGGAATGAAAAAAGGCTTTGTCACAAGGGGGCAATCACACCTCCTTATATTTCGTAACCACATGCGATAATGGGATATTTAATAGGGGGATATTTATGCACCTCTCAATGTTTTTTCCCACCCTATTTGTAAATAAAAAGCTACTTTGACGTATTTGTTAGCACCTACAGATATTTATAGTTGTTTAGAGGGGCTAATATTTGGCGCAATATATTTTTTATAAATCGTATAAGTACCAAATAGTAGACGGAATACTATAGCATTGTGAAACCAAACTCCACGCTTGACCTAACCGTCTTTGTTTACCCAAACCCTAAGCAAGCCCTTCCTTGAAATTGCTCTACCAAAATTTGAGAGAATCCTAATCACAAAACCAACAAAAAAAAAGAGACAAACCATACAAGCTAATCCTAAAGCAAATACGCGTGAAAAACATTGCAAAAGAAGTGGTTGTTCTGTAGCATCAATCCGCATGAAAAAAACCCTAGAATTGCTCAAAAAAAGTGTGAGCTTGATGATCGAGGATTGAGGTTGTGACAAACCCAAAACCGATTGCAAAAAGAGGTTGAGGGTGGCGGTAGAGGCTGTCAGGTTCTAAGCATCTAAATAGGTCATGCATGTTCAGCGCCGTTGAAAAACCCAACAGCCGTGAAAGAGCGCCAACACATTCCTTCCTCCAAAAAAATCCCACAACATTTCCCTCCATACTAACGCGCTTGATTCAAACTTGGATAGAAACTACACACTTCTTCATCCAAGTAGTCAAACCCATAAATATTCTACTGATCCTACTACACACTTTTATAGGGATCCTATGTCTATGATCCTTTTTTTATACTAATTACTAAAATGGAGGAATTATTCACCACCCTATTTTACATATAATCATGTAGGGGATATATTTCCCATGCTATGGTAGATCTAACGAAATTATAGATTTTATTCTAAACAAATTAAATTGACCCTATTTTTTATCTCATGTGGTTTTCTAAAATTCCGATAGTCACCTCCTCGAGCTTTGTCCATCCCTTTTCTAAATGAACTTCTATACCATTGGATGGATGCAAAGGCAGTGCACATGAAAGCTTTTGAATGTTATGTAGATTGTTGTTATATTTGAGGTCTTACCCTTACCCTACGCTTACATGTGGGAGGCTACATTTAAGAATCCTTTGACTCACTATGTCTGCCTACCACTATTTTAAACTTCACAACCAGTGTTTTTTTTATTTGGTTGGGAGAAAACTATTTTAACAACCATCCAATTAAGTAGTCAATATATTGTTATTTTATTCAAAGTTTGAATAGAGATATAGTTCCCCCTTGTCAATAGAATCATTTTTCATTGTTTTGAATGAAAATTGGTCACAAGAAAATGAAGGTTTGGTCTCAAGAATTGATACACAAAAATCTTTAAAAATATTTTGGTATATGACCCTTCTTTGTTTCAACTAGTCACAAGTGTTGAGACCCTAATGATCATATTTGAAGAAATATATCTCACGTTGATCAATATTGCAAGTTGATAGTAGATTTGGCACTTTGAGTGTCAATTATAAACACTTTCATGGCCGTTATGACTATAATAGACACGAAGCACATGACAATTCCTCTTAAAAATCACAATAATATAATTTGTGTTCAAATCGTAATCTCTTTGTCCCACTAAAACATCTTGTTTTTACTAAAATCTATGGATTAAGTTTGATTCCATGATTACAGAGGGAACATTTTTACTGTGATGCAAATCCATAGTTGAAGTGAGTACAAAGGGAATATTCTGATTGCCAGAAAGTGACAAAGTGTATACATGATAAAAAAATCTATGAGTCAATAATCCATGATCAACATGATCAAAATTCAAATATATAGTTGTCACATTGGTTGCAATGTCCTAAAGCAATTGTGAAGCATGCGTGAACCTTAATTGCCGGCGGTGAATGAAAATAGTTGTAAATCCTACTTTTATTTTGAGACAAAATTTAAGTCAACATTGTTGTCTTTTAGTGGGACAAAAGAAATATTAACCCTTAGAGATTCAAAGAACCCGTTCTAACCAGTATTAGACGTCAATATTTCATTGTATTTAGAATGGTTCACATCTCCTATGGATTTAAGTTTAAAAGTAAAGTTAAATTAAAATTCATGTTGACATGGTTTTGATGAGCTATTGGGGTCGCAATTTGGAACTTTCTATTTACAACAAATGCCAAAGATACGGCAATTTATCTATTATCCCTAAAGGACAACAACTGTGTTTCTTTCCAAACACTCCAAAGCTGCCTAAGAGTACCCCTTCTCATGAAAAGGTAAACGTTTTTTTATTTAAGTCCTTTTTAACCGATTCAACTGTAGGATATTTTGACCAACTTGAATTTATTAGCACTTACAAAATTTCAACCGTTCAGGATTCCTCAGTAGTAAGATTGTAAGCTACAAAGTTGGTTGCACTTTTTTTGGGCTTGTTGCCCGAGTTTGAAACTTTCTAAGATGCCAAAAATTCAAAGTTTAGTCTCAAATTTGGTAAAATGAATTTGGCAATGGTGTATATGGAGGTTAACCCTTTAGTGCCCAGGGTGGTTCTAGAGAAACCCCAGTTTTTTGGGTGATGTTTTTTTAAAGCTCTCTTTGATGAAATTAGGAATACTATTAATAGTATCCAACCGTATGAATGGAAGCGTAGCTTAATGAAACAAGTGTCAATTAAATCTTGGTAAGATCGGACCGTTGGATTGGAAGATTATAGTATGTCTTTGAACCGTATAATGCACACTCAAAAATGAGATTTTGGGGGGTGTGTGACTTCAAGGTTAAATAGAATTCCGGTTAAATTTTCAAAAATAAAAGTGAAGAGGTTCAGCAATGGCCTGTGTCAACACCTCTTCAATACAATCTTTCATGTCAAGAATAGACTCATACATAATAAATTGTGAATTTTATAAGTGAGAGTGACTTATCCATGTACGGTTTAGGACAAAATTTATAAGTCAAAATAAAAAAGGAGTTGGTACATTGATCAAGATCGGAATACATACACTAATGGAACATGATCAAGAGAACACAATCCCGAAAAAAATACAACAAAACAAACTTCCAAACACAAGAAATACCACATGGTACATGTATTGTATTTGTAAGTATTTGTTGTATTTTGAGGTATTTGCAGTATTTTGGTGTTTTGTACATAGGTATTTAGATAGCTAAGAAAGTCGGATTTCAAATTTTTTTTTTTGCATCATTTGCAAAATCAAAAGTTGCACATCTGAACTTCAAACATCGAATTGAGATGGTTCAGGGATTTTTGAACATTTCATTTTCAAGCGATCCAGTGACCACTTAGTGGTCACCTGGGCACTAAAGGGTTAATAGCTCATTGTGTGCAGAAATTCAAATGCATAGCTCATTGTATGAAAATTATCAGAAGCTGCTCGCAATTAAGTTTTTCACCTTTGCATGATTGTGTCTTTTAATCTATACATCACCTACATCCACAAATTATCATCTCATCTTCATTACAAAGAATAAAATCACCACAAAAAATTTCAAAAATTGAAGGTCAATACTCATTCAACATTAAGCTAACCGCACTTAGAAAATCAACCTTGGTCCTTTAGGGGTTAAGGGTTAAATTATAAATAACATTCTTCAGCAACGTAGGAAGGGTCTTTTAGGTTTCCTAAGAATATGGAGTGATATTTACAACATAATTGGTCAACATGATACATGACAATGACAAATACTCCTGTCAAATGAGATCAAAACTAAAAGCTCATTAACAAGTAAAGTAACTATATCTAAAAGCGACCATTTCTTTAAAGAGTCCATAGCTCAATCTTCCATAATAAGTAGACTCTAACACCCTACTGTTGATGACAATGTGCACAATCTAAACATCAGAGTTTAGGGTCGTTTTAAGTTCAACTTATAGTCAACCTATAGTCAACACTTTAGAAATTCATAACTTATTCATACGGTATCCAAATAATACATGCTAAAGTGCGTTGGAATCTTCGTGAACTTGCTATTAAGACCCACTGAATGAATGAATGAATGAATATATATATATATATATATATATATATATATATATATATATATATATATATATATATATATATATATATATATATATATATATATATATATATATATATGTGTGTGTGTGTGTATGTATGCATGTATGCATGCTCAGTTGGTAAGGTGAACGCTTTTAAGGTATAGTTACCTTATCTGGGAGTGAAAGATACCTTCCTTGCAAGTAGGGCCTTTTGAAATATACAACAATGTTATGTGTTAAACAACCAGGAAGAAACAACAGGGATTTCACAATTTGCATTTCCTTAGTCAATCCAATATAAATTAATAGACGTGGGAGAGATTTCTTTTCTTTTCTTATTTGTTTTTGGTTCGCTCTTGTTTTTTTTTTTTTTTTGTAAGATCTTACTACATATGCTGACAAACTCTGAAAGAAATACAATAACCATATTGATTGGTCACACTCATTGGGTTTCCGACAAGGGGCCTCAGTTTTGTTTTCAGTTGTACTCTATACTCCTTGTCTTGTTTTCTGTCTTATTTTTCTGCCTCCCAAAGAGGAAAAACCTCCCATTTGCGGAAAGGGGTATAGAATGCTCCCCAGCAGTTACCCCCTAAATGTCCACCAGTCTAGAAAGTGGACAATGTACAGAATTAAACACAATGTTCTCATCCGTCATTGACTTTTGCAAAGTGGATTTTTCAGTGTATATTTTATGGGAAGTTGATTTCATGCATGTGTGATCTGATTAAAGAGGGGATGATTTGGGAATGTTTTATGCCTCATTTCATGTTGTAGTGATTAACCCAAAATTTCAAAGATTTCAGTATAAAAGTGCTCTTAGAAAAGTCAACTCATGAAATTAAGCAACCAAAAAATCTCCAAAATCACTACACTTAGAATTTTCAATTTCAAATTTCAAATTTTATACAAAATACTAATGATAGCAATTATTACACATCTAATTTTATGAATAGAATCTAAATTTTATAATGTATAGCTTTTATTCATACATCAAGTGCAAAATATCCCTATGGATTGCTTTTTATGATGCATCTTTGCAAAACTGCCAAATTTGGAGAGGAATGAGGACGTTCAGGGCTTATTACACAAAGACATGGGTTTTTTACACCAGTTGTTCATACACAAAGACGAACCGTATGTCACGTAGGCAAATAACGGGGTGAAATTATGAACCGTTCACGTTCATTGAGATGAATTTGAATATACTAGTTCATGCTTCCTTTGTGCATAAGGCAAAGGGCTCCATCATTTTGGTCAACAGTCAATAAAAACTATATGATGTGCCTAGATTTGTGTTCTAAAATAAATGCACGGTTTAGATTCTCTTGGAATTAAAATTCTAGTTTTGGAGCCTCTACCTTATATGATTGTTCTTCCACAGTGCCGAAACTCTTTGCAAGTATTCAATGGGGTTTCATCCTCTTGTTAAATAATAATAATAATAATAATAAAATTAAAAAAAACTCTTTGCAAGTGTGAAGTTCCGTTGACGTTCTTATGTAATGGCCACAAGTCAGCCACTTTACATAACACCGAGGCCATCACTCTCAAATCTTCATTTCCCCTCGATTGAGTACTACAAAACACCAGCCTAAATTTTCGTCAATTTGCATGCAATTATTCGCAGCACTAGTAGAAAAGGTAGCACTATCGAGGGAGATGTCCAGGCAAGTACTGCCCAATTCGAGGCATGCATGGTGATTTTACCTGGGCATGTCCTGGAGAGCGCCACCTTTTCTACTAGTGCAGTTCCATACCAAAAAAACTTTTTCATAATTATCCTTGACTGGGTGGGAAAGCCAAACATATTTTTTTTGCAAACTGAACTTGGAGCCTTGTAGCGTCATTGGTAGGGTCAAGAGTGAAGGTACCTTTTCTTTCTGCACCCACTCCATTAGTGGCCACAGCACCAATGAATGGCTCCCCGTACAACCCAGGGATTATTCTGTGCATTGAAATAACTGAAAGAGGCTCACTGAGAGTGCACAATGGTGACCTCCCCGCAGCCCTTTTGTCCACAATTTATGCAAACCAATTACAAATATGCTGCTGCTTTTGTGTCTTGTACTTTGGGCATGGCTAACCATGAAGTAACTAAGGTAGTGGGACCAATTCCCGACTGAATTTCAGGTTTGCATACTTAGACTTGTGAAAGAATTTTTTTATAATTTTTGGATGCTCTGCAAAGCTATTGTAAAGGCATCCCCCCAAAAAAAAAAAATTTTGAGCATTTCTACAATTTTCTATGATTTTTTAAGTCTGAAAGCTTAGAGTGACCATTAACCGCTCATAGAGTCATGGTTTTCATGAGAGGTTGGATTCTGAAAATAGAGTGCTTCTACACCAATCAGAAGCTCTTGATTTTTCCAAGCATGGACGAAATTAGAACACTCTTGGACACTATCTAAAACCATGCTGGTTGGTTTCTGACACCCATCCCCCAACCAGTAGGGGTCGGAAATACAACCCGGTCAGAAATATGACCCTCTACCTTAAGAACAAGCCCAGCAGTTGCAGAGAAAAAATGTCCGCCAAGCATCAATTTGAAGGCCATTTTTATTATGGAGGAATGTAATACAAAAAGTACCCCAGCAGCATTCCTGGAGCGAACACCAAGGCAACTTATAAAATGAAGATTTTATGAAAGTAACTTGATGACCTTGAAGCACGGGCCGGTGAATAGTCTTCAAGCTCGTTATTTAATTGTTGATTGAGCATCTTTGCTTGCTTGGTGTGAGAAATTTGCTTGCGCCAAAGCTTCTCTGGATGGCGGGAAAACCTCCAACTTTGGCTCCAAAAACTATTATTTAGCGTTAGTGGGTAGTTGCTGGGCCAAACTTCAAAGCAAGTGGAGATTACTACACCAAATCTTGACGTTGGTCCCTCCAAAATACCTGCTGCTGGGCATGCTCTTACCCCCACCACACTCTCTATTCACAATGCTCTTTGATCTTTGGGCCAAGTTATGATTATTATGGTTATTTCGAGTTGATTACAAAGATATTTGATCAAGTACAAAGTTATTGTGTACAATACATTATCTTCAACGCTAAATAGTTGTTTTTTGGGGACCCATACTAATTTGTTGACATTTCACATTATATAAATTTTCCATTACTGATAAAAAGCACAAATGTACAGTCAAGTCACCATGTACACGTGTAATAACGTATTGTAGAAAATATTCAAACCAATGTAAAGTAGTACATATTCAAATAGGAGTCAAGCCATTACATCTATACACTCATTATTACAGTTGAATATCTTTTCCTGTAGAAGCCATTACACGTGTACACTCGTTATTACTACAACATGAGGTTGATTACAGTTAAATATCTTCTACACTAGGTAATTTTTACAGGGTAAGTCCCTTTAATTTTTTGATCCCCTTAAAACCCCATTTAATGTACATTGGGGTATCATAACATTCAGTAGTCTTCAAGAGGGGTGCCTTTTTGTTTCATCCATCTTAATTTATAGAGTGAGCAGTGATTTGTATTTGAATGGACTGTTGAATCAAATAAATAATTATAGAACACTATTGAATGTGATTGAGAAGTGCTTTGAGTTCCTGTGCACCATGGTTGATTGCTCTTGCTTAATGCCACATGTCCTCGTAGCTACTGATGTGATGAGGAATATCCCACATCAATTTGTCAGAGAAAGGCAGCAGTAACCAAGGCTACTGAATGTTATGTATGCTTTATGCTTACCGTTACAAAATGTAAATGTGCTCCGCCTACCACACGATATCAATAGAGTTATCCTCCCAATTATCCTTAAAGTATTTCAGGTCATCTTGTGTTTTCAACTTGTGTTTCAATTAAACTATATAGCACACGACATGCAAGAGTTCAAAATGAGACGAAAATAAACATGACAACGCATAAGTTGTCTCATCCTTCAAAGAAATAATAGTATGAAATAAAAGACAAGGTGGATCTCCTTTGAGTACCGAATTTGCAACTGAAAGGAGATCTACCTTGTCTTTTATATCATACTGTTATTTCTTTGATGGGTGAGACAACTTATGAGTTGTCTTGTTTATCTTTGTCCCATTTTGGACTCTTGCATGTCGTATGTTACATAGTTTAATTGAAACACGAGTTGAAATTACAAAGTGACCTGGAAGACTTTAAGGATAACCATAATACAATTATGACTAAAGTACAAGCCAACCTTTTTTGTCTTTTTATTAACTTCACACAGAAAAGCGTAGGGTTAATCAAAGCACTTCATATTTGGAAGAACAATGGCTTTTGGCATGGATTAAAAAGTATGGAATACAATTTGTACTATTAATTAAATCACAATGCCAATATCAAAATGCCTTTGTGCAAATACCACATTGCTATAGCCAAAGTCCATGCTGTCCTAGCCAAACACCAAAATGTCCTGACAAATCAAAAATGCCTTCACCAAAGACCAAAATGTCATTGGATGTATTGGTTATTCTCAAACAACGTGGTCTTAACCCTTAAAGGTCTGAGAAGCCATATTTTGGTTGCAACATGGTATTTTTTGTGTATTTGACATACAAGGTGTAAAAATTGATGTATACGCTAGTTACGAAAGTTTGTACTTATGCTGAGCTCGATTCAATGACACACGACAATTTTAATTTAGATCATTATTGCACCTACTACATGCTTTAGAAGTTGCAAAATGGTCATGTATTCTACATGTATGGTGTCGTATTTGAGCATGATAAGGATGAGGTATTGAAAGGACCTCCAAATGAAAGATGTTAGCTAAAGAATATTCAATCCAAAGGTGTATGTCTTGCTAAATTTTAATACATTTTCTATATGTTAAAAGTAAGATACGTGATGGTACATACGGTCCCCTACTGACCTTTAAGGGTTAAGTTTGGCTTTGACAATACTATTCTTGGCGTAGACAACATGGTCTTTGACTTTGGCAAATTGGACTCTTGTAAATCTTTGGTCGTGGCAATGTGGTCTTTGGTTATAACAATATGGTCTTTTGTCACGACAATGTGATCTTTGTACATGACATTCTAGTTTTTGACATTATGATCTAGAAAATGTAACAAATTGTATTCCATAAAAAAGAAGCTAAAATACACCCCACATAATTAATTTTTATTTGTGGCTAGAATTCATATCTAGGTATCAAGGATTCTATCAGTAAGGGTCTCATTCCATTTAGAGTCGGCTGGTTCTTGAATCTTGCTCTCAACCGATAAAAAAAGTGCAAAGTAGTTCCATGCATACCTTGGTAGAGCAATTCAATAGATGTAATTCAAACTTTCCACAAAGCAACCTACTACGTAGCCCACCTGATGGGAGTGAAAGTGGGTGAAATGCAAAATTCGCTTTCAATGCTTACCGAGCATGGGTGGAAGTTGTGATCTCATTTTTTGTCCTATAGTTGTATCCACCGGCCCAATGCTCACATGAAAACCCACCCTAAGTACCGATAAGCCAGTATCCCACCCCCGAAAGCTTTAGATTTCTGCAGCAGAAAATACACAAAAGTGCTCCCAATAGAACCGGTGTGAATCATAAGTGGTTACTTTGTTGATATGACATGTTACTGAGAACGAAAGGGCCGCCACAGTGGGATTAATTGCTTTTCAACAGCAACAAAGTTGAAACGCAAAATGGACCTGTCAATGAAAAAATATACTAACTTAGCCTTACACCAGTAGCAGAATTGTCGTTTTTCATTCTCCACTTTGTGAAAATAGTGAACAGTGATGGAATAGTGTGCCTAGATTTTTGTCTTCTTGTGACCAAAACCACTGACCAAAATTGATGCAATCCATGTGCCCTGCACGATTTCATTCCTTTTTCATTTACAGCAAGTGAAAAACGACACATTTCCTACTACGGTAGTGTTACCTTGGAAAGCTGGTGTGCATACATAGATGGAGAGAATTATTGTGATGGCTTGTGAACCCATGTCATTGTTGGGCTTGCGACTCTTGAAAACTTTGAAGTGACATAAAAATATTGGTGTTTTCCATCCACTGGACTCTGTCGCATAAATTCCTTTGAAGAATTTTTTTTGGTGTGTCAGCGGGGTACGAACTGTGAAGTGTGTCAGTGTGCCTAATGATTTTTGCATTTGTGTCCTATTCGCATTTTGCAGCATCTGAATCAGAATATTCACAACAACATTCCCATCATCAGTCTCTGCAGAAAGCCCACTGAAACTGGCCCACTCTGATGAGTGGTCACTGATGGTGAATAATAAACTATTTCAATTTATACCGAAAGTATAATCATGTAATGTGTATCTTGCTTGTATGATCTTTGTTGTCCACCGGCCACATCTACTTAATCCCTAAAGGACCAACTGAAGGATTTATAATTTTAAAACAATAAATTCAATTGGGCATATTGTGGAAAATATATTTTTAGATAGGACCAAATTTTATATCATTGGAATCAATGAAGAGTATTGCATGTGTTGATCAAAAAGAAATAAAATTTGAACGAAAAAAAGTCAATATCGCAACTACTCAAAATTGCTTTAAAAAAAGAAAAGCCAAACCCAATTTTGGGTTTCTTGGTCCTATAGAGGTTAAACTCAGTCTTTACTCTTAAGGTTCTAGCACTCGTTTTGAACACAAACACGTTTTTTGAAAATATTTATTTGATTCTATGGAATTTTTGCAAAGATTGCAATATGAATCCAAATTTCAACTGTACAATTCTCAACCCCTAAGCTCTCAAGAGACCATTTTTGGGTCGCTGTCCATTTTTCTAGGCTGCCCACACCAAAAATAAAAAAATAAAAAATCTAAAATAAAAATACAATGTCATAAGTAAACGAGTCTTCTTTCTAATGCAATTGGAATCATGTCCATCCAATCAAAACTTCACTTAGGGGAAATTTTTCAAAGTGAAACACCTCAATGTTGAAAAACCACTTCAACACTTTGGGTAGGCTTACCAAACAATCTAAGTCAATGAGATTCATTGGGCACCTTAAAGGAACTTTTGTCTAAGGCACATGGATTGCATGCCATGAGTTAAGCTCATTTAATTGGAGGAGAGTTGAAGGAATAATCTAGTTTAACCAAAATCTCTTGCTTCCCCACCCATTACAGGGTTTTTGAAAAATGCTAATAAATTGAACATCTTGTCAAATTGAGTCATGCGTTTTGTCAACTACCTTATCTTGAGGATGGTAAAAAATAGCACAACATTTCAAAATTCTTTTTTGGGTTTGAGAGCCCATCAAAGCAAGGCTACCCAGATTTTTCAGAGCGTGATACTTTGAAATCTCAACTTCATTTGCTATTATCTTGACATCCATATGGTCTAATGTTTTGAAATTTTGAGGGATGGTTCATAAGGCCTAAGAGTACAAGATCCTATGGTTGGATTGTGAAAGAAAAATGAATTTGAAAAACATTCAAAAATCATCAACAAAAATGTCCGAAATGAGACAGTTTTGTCTGAGGGACACCCTTGGGCATTTAGGGGTTAACCCCTCACCGTCATGACGTTTATATTTTAAACGTTTTTAGGAGACATTTACCTTTGAAGAACGGTAACTTTTGCAAAACGTGTCTGATTTTTTTGAAATGTTGAAAAAACACACAAATAATGTATGGAATTTGTGGTATAAATTTCAGATCAATCCAAGATGTATTGAATTTTTGGTGATCATTTGAAAGTAGATATTTGTTTTTGGGACAGTTTTGTGAATTTTGATGGCAGCAACTTCGGGGGCTTGTATCTCCTTCATCCCAAGTTTGTTTTCAATAAATCTTGTTGGATTGGATTCCTCTTGAAGTCTAGTTATCATGGTAAAATTTTCGTGTCAACTCAAATCGTTCTGAATGTTTGGGAGTCATTTTAGTGCGCGGGTCTAGATTGGACACTTTTTGCTTTTTGGTTCAAATGGGTCACTTTTCGAGCTACTTTTTGACATTGCAAGGCCATTTTAGGGGACATTAAATATTTTCATGAGGCTTTTTTGGTACCAATATGTTTATATGATGATTTTGAACTCCTTTATGGTTCAAAATTTTGCCATTTGAGTAATTTTGAAAATGAATTTCACCTCTAACTGTGTTAGCATCCTTTTTTAGCACTAAAACACTACGATCTTGCAATCTATATGGCCAAATGACTCAAAAATTGATCCACATGATCTACAACATGTATGTTACAAGATTGTACATTTGAGATTTCTATACCTCACTTACATTTAGACCTATAACACATCAAAAGCAATGATGATTTTAAGCCCAAAAAAGCTAGGGACCCTTAGGAGTTAATAATAAGCATAGTATGCAGTTTTGTGTCACATTGTTTGCCCTATTTGAAGTGAACAGGGCTCAAGTTTGAAGTATAAAACATAGGACAAAAACTAGGGGAAAAAAATGCCAAAAACTAGGACAATATTTCATCTCCATTCTTGATGACAAGTGTAAAGGGCAACACTGTTGGGGAAAGTGAAGAGCGTCTCTTAGACTAGCATGTGCAATGTACAATTAAACATAGGGAGGAAACATAACGGTTTGGGATTGTATGAGTTGGGAAGGAATTGACAAGCTTCATTCGATTGAAGGAAAGATAGACAAATATGTGTATCAAGACATTTTGGAGACAAAACTTATAGACACTATACACATGCAAGGTATAGTAAGAGGAGGAGAAATTTATTTTCCAACACGACAATTCCTCGATAGAAACAAATTAGTTAGTTTTAAAAGTCCACCCAGTGTATACAATAGTACCAAATAGAAAAATCGGATAGTCTCAGGGAAGAATACGAGATTGGGGACACATATTGGGAACCTCACCTCGGCAAATGTACCCCTTGGCTACATTCTACAGGGGATAATACACGGGAGGTTCCCCATACAACATTCTAGCCCAGGAGGGACACATGTAGTATCAGAAATCTTCGTCACGAAGAGCAGGGCGAGTGACGGGCACAGCCCAGCGGCCGAGGTGAGCCGTGTAATTCAAGCAGCGCACAATGCCGCGGCCGGACGCGCCGTCCGGGAAATCCACGACGCTCAAGCTGCCCGTGTCGAGATGGAACGAGCCCAGACACGCCTGCGTCAGGCCCAGACAATGGCCCAGCATTGCAATGTGCACGCTCGGATGCGATACCACCACCACTGTTCGCTCCGATTCCTTCTCCTCCTCGGCTCTGTTGCCCAGCTCCTTCACCACCTCCTTCCATGTCTCCCCCGCTCGCTCCCACAGCGAACTCAAGCTCTCCGCCCCGGCCACCACCTCGTGTTGCAGGTAGTCTTGCCATCGCTCTCTCTCCACCACACTCTCCTTGGCCTTCCCCTACACGAGGTGCCACACATCACTCTTCAACCACTTTCCTTGTCACGGCAGGTTTAACCCTTAACCCTTAAAAGTCCCATGGGGATAGTATATACGTTGCCGTATAATTGACATTTACTATCAACAAGAAGCTCTAAATTGGGATCTTAATAGCTCACTAGAACCGCATTGATCTGAATTTCAATTTCTCTTCTGAACCCAAACCCATTAAAGGTGTGGATTCATTCCAAATACAACCAAAATACACCACCTTCTACTGGTCACCACGGCGCGTTCAAACGTTTAGGGGTTAAAGGTCCTTGGGGATAGTAGATAAGTTGCTGTATATTTGACATTTGTTGTAAGTAGAAAGTTCTAAATTAAAATCCCAATAGCTTTTAAGACCATGTAGACATGAATTTTATCTTCACTTTTGATATGAGGAGGTGTAGAACCATTCCAAATACAATGAAATACGGCCGTATAATATTGGTTGGAATGGGCAATCTGGACCTTTAAGGATTAAGGTTCCATCATCCATAGTTGTAGAGAGCTGAATATCCGTACTTGTAGAAAGTCCAACTCCTTTTGAACATCCGCCTAGTGTCTTAGGTTTCATGCTCTATTTCATTCAATCTTTTTCTTTTGGTCCCAAGATGGATTAGGAAAGACTCCAATACCTTGGAAGGGGTTTAAAATGGAATGTACATTTGGATTTGCAAGGTTGCAAGTACTCTAACGGAATATATATGTAGTTCACTTTGTTTCTCATATAACTTTTATGGTTGGATAAAATCACTATCAACTTCCAACCTCAATATCTATTATTCTATACATCCAATGGTTAAATTGATTAAAAAATTAAATTTGTAGGGGTTCAATTAGTCTAGAATGGGTCAATGTACTCCATTGATAATTGAATCCGCTAATTTATAAGATGAAAGAGTTAACCCTTAAACATCTTTCCAAGTCCCACAGGCTTGATTTCCAAGGAATCGTGCTTCTAGCAGGAGCACTACTGAACTCCTTCTGACCATACATGGATCATACATGGATCGTTGAATCCACAACAAGTTGAGGCATTTGATGTGCTTAATTACAATAAAAAAAATTCTTTAATGCTTGTTCACAATGTCTAAATCAAAGGTATTGGAGGATCATTTGATTCTTGCCCAAATTCCCAATTGTTTCCCCGTGTGCTTGTTTCTTTGTTGTGATTAGTCATGCACCCCTGCCCGGCCTAAAAATATAAACCATATTCTTTCAGTGATCCTCGGGCGGGCGGGCTGCCCACTGAGGACCTCAAATGTCATTCGTTTTAAAGGATATTAACTGTAACGTTGAAGTTGCATGAAATCCATTTGAAACGTGGGGTGTGCGGTCAATGGAAGAGGAATCTCACCAGCCATTCGCCCCAGTCCATGTCTCGCAACCCGGAGAGCTCCTTGGTGTCCACGTAGCGAGGCAGGCAGTCAACGCCTAAGCAGTCGGCTGCCTCTTGCACCTGCTCCTCGGGGCGTTCACATTGTTAAATTAAGAAAGATAATGTGCACAGAAGGTAAACAATGTTTATTATGTGACTTGCCAGTTGCCACCCAACCATAGCAGTGAGATCTTGTCCAATAGACAATGATATCTCCTTCACCCACCAAGCCACACTTATAGTTCTAGTACCGTCCGTCTACATACCTAGAATATGTACAGACTAACTAGACTATCACTTTGGTATTCTAACTAACTTGGAATCATAGACACTTGGTCTATCAGTTCCCTCATGAGTAACTTAATTACCACATGAGTAACTTAATTCCAACACACATCACACTCGCTTCAGAATCTCCAAGTTGCATGAGGCTTTAGGGTTTGAATTCACACACAATACGTGTGGGAGGTCCAATTTTAGGACCGGGAGTGTTGATTTACCTGAACAATGTAGTCAGCTGTGTGTTTGGCACAAGGTTGAGGTCCAGTGAGCACCACGTCCACATTCACGTCAAGCAGCAGCTCTGCAACCTTCCCAGACTGCACACAAAACCGCTAGCTAGGTTTAGGGTTTAGTGCATCCCCATTAGCCAAGGACTTCAATTGGGGACCTAAACTTTTCTGATACATCGGCAAAAGCAGAGAATGATGACTCTACAAGCAATAAATGGTTTCAAGGGACTGATACCTGAATGCTTCCCAAAACATTCACATTTTCATCCTCCGTGGCTGGGAAGCGTTTCTACAAAAGCACACCACAGATTACCATCTCTCCCTTGATAGGCAACATACATACATACATACATGGCAAACCCTAGAAAACATACATGTGCATTAATGAAACTTTGAAGTGCATTCACATCGTTTCAAAATCCACACCTGAAGCGAGCTTTCAGTAGCCCCGTGACAAACAAGGAGGACGCGCGTGAGCGCCTTCCGGCCCCCTGATACTACCAAAGGCGGACTTGGTGTCTGCAATTCAGGAGTCCTGCATCAATGTTAAGATCCCTCTCTTCGTCACATTCTTTCCTTATGGAAGGCGTGTTGTTAATCAATTAAATAGAAACACGGTCCATCGGCAAGGATCAAGGAAAGCCTTGCCATTTTGTGATTGTGAATTTTGAATCACTATAGACAAGTCACGACGGAAATTTTGTCGTCACATTTGACAAGATTTCTAGCATGAAAACTGGCAAAGGATAAAGGGAAGTGCCTGATTGAGTCGGTCGAGACAGACATAAGGAGGGCCATCACCACTCATCCGCGGGGTGAAGTCCAAAACACTCACTCCACAATTGCTCTGAAGCAGCTGCCTGAAATATTCGGGCCCCAACCCTGATAATGCAAAAGCAATTCATTACTTGATCAATGAATATGCCTTGAAAATGTGTATGATTATGTATATACAATCTCATTTCTAGTTGCTATTTTGTCCATAAATAAATTGATAGATGTTTACGCAAAAAAGGCAATGTTGCAAAAATTAAGAGTTTGATCAGCGACCGAGATAAAATTACCTGTGGCAGTGGCAACCAAAGCCTGGTTGACGGCGTTGTGGGCAACCACGAGGATGGAGGTGCCATCACTGGTGAGGATGCTCTGCCAGCAGGCCTGCGCGCGCTCCCAAAGCTCCCGCACTGGATAGTGTCCATCAATCTCGAAGTTGGCCGCATCTTTCTGCCACATCTTGTAATTCTCGCCGTACCTGTCCTTCCCCTCTTGCTTGTACAATCCCTGTCCCAACCATTCAGTGCCTTCACGGTCCTCAGTCACCACTCCCATTTGCCATGAATCCGGTTACACAGCTTCAAAGGAAAGTACCCAACTTGAGACTCGTGTTTTTTTTAGCAGGTCCACTGTGGACTTCCTTTTGTTTAAATTTATTTGTCATTTGGCCAACACATGCAATGCAGAATTCTTCACTGATTCCTGTGATACAAAAATTAGTCCCATCTGAATTGTTGGATTTTCACAATATGATCGATTGGATTTGTCATTTCAAACCTCATGAGTCCCTATTCCTTTACAGGCTAAGAGTCACAACCACACAAATTTAACAATGAACATTTTATTGACCCCTAAACGTCCAACCGACTAGAATGTGGACGATGGACAAACTCAGATTTCTCATCCGTCATTGACTTTTTGCACCATGGATATATTTTATGGAAAGTTAGCTTCATGCATGTGTGATCCGATTAGAAAGGGGATGATTTGTGAGATTTCTATGCCTCATTTCATGTTGTAGCAATCACCCAAAATTTTGAGGATTTCAGTTTAAAAGTGCACTTAAAAAAGTCAACTCATAAAATTAAGCAACCAAAAATCTCCAAAATCACTACACTTGGACTATTACATGTCAACCAATCATAATAAATTTCATGTACAAATTGTTAATATCTTATTTGTAATCAAATCACAAAAATATTTTCAATTTTATACAAAAATATTGGTGATAGAAATCGCAGATCTAACTCTAAAATTGATAATGTGCAACTTTTATTCATACATCAAGTTCAGAAATATCCCTCTACATTGCATTTGCAAAACTGCCGAATTTGGAGAGGGGTGAGGACGTTTAGGGGTTAATCCTCAAGTGCTCAATGGCCAAAAGTAGTCTAGCTTCCTTATCTACAGGAGTTGAATCATTGAGGATGCTTGCTTCAAAGAAGGTAACAAAAGAAGAAATCATGCCCTACATGATTTCTTGAACACTGGAAACGGACCAACAATGAAGTGATATATCAGGCTTGAAAGAAACTAAGGCAAAGTGAGCCAAACTCACCTGAAACGAGTAGAGGTCGATTTCGCGGAGGTCGAATAAGGACACCATGGGTTTCTCACGTGTGTCCCAGATGATTTCCGCAGTCCGTTTGGTTCTTGCAAGTGGACTAGTCACAGCCCCACAACCTCACATGGTATCAGGACCAAATAAGCTTCCTGTTCCTTTTTTGTACTCCCTCCGTCCCAAAGTTATCGTCATGTTTGAAAGTGCTTTTTTAAGTAGGTCAAAAAAAAACTACCTTGTGGCTAGTTTTATTTAGGTTGCAATGAACACATGCAAATCATTCTAGTGACATGATTTGGAACCTTTTTTAATCATGTTTCTTACAACATGATCAATGAAATTGGCTCAAAGAAATACCAAGCAAACAAGTTGGGCAATAACTTTGGGACGGAGGGAGTAGGTCACTTTCTTTTGTCCAATCTTTCTTTTTCTTTACCAATGCATGTAACGTTCATCACCAAGTCTGATGATATGAAATTTGACCACATTTTCGACAATACAACTGATTGAATGGGTCATTTCAAAATCATGAATCCTTGATCCTAAAGCAGCAACAACGGCGATTCTCCTCCTTGTAGGTGACACACAGCCACAAAAGGATGATCAACAAGAAGAAATGAAAGGGGCCTGGAAATGAATGTAACCTGTAGAAGCAGGTGTCGAAATTGTCGCCGAGGAGCATTTGACGAGAGGTTTCCGCTTGGCTCTCTCCCTTGGGCGTGAGCACAGCAAAGTCGGAGCTGCCCTGAATGCGTCCAATGGCATTCCATGTGCTCTCGCCATGGCGCACCAGCACCACGCGCTTGTGCGCTTGGATGTCCGGCAACGCGTCGTACGAGGCCACTCTCAAACTGGGACTCCTCATCGCTTGCTCTGCCGCATCTGTGAATGTCGCCATGGCTATGGACGCTCTCTGCGTCAAATCAGAAATCTATTATCGACAACAACATCACAGGGAGCTTGGCATGACGCAATTCATGGAAAGACCCCCACCCGATCATTCAACTTCAGAAGCAAACCCATGCATGCCGGCCTTCAATAAAATTAGATCGGTTAGGCAAGATAAGCATGACACAATCCATGGAGTGACCTACATGGTATTCATTCAGTAAAATCCGATTGTTTCGACCTCCCAATGATGTATAAAATTCTCTGCTTGTACACACATTCTACCGATTCCACGAGAATCTGATTGCTGGATTGCAATGCCTGAGGAGTCACAGAAGGAAAAATGGCGCAAAGCCCTATCTCGTCAAAACAGTGTCGATGGGATTTTTAGTACGAACCGTTTTCCCTTCCATAAAACGGCAGCTAAGAGGAATTTGAAATGGGAAGAGCTGGTACCTTGACCGGAGCTGAGAAAGACAGATTCTTCTCCACCCGAACTCGCAAAAGCCTGGTTGTGCTGCACCACGACGACAACGACGCCGACGATGACCACCAAGCCAGAGCTGCACACGATTGCAAGGATGATGACGACGATACTACTGGCAGACCAGTACACGGAGAGGCCATAGCCATTGATAGCTAGTGCCCCTCCCCAGGCAGAATTTCTCAATCCCTCAGTCCCTCACGACCTAACTTGGTAGACTGTCCGTCTTGTTGTCGTCACAAGCGCAATTCAGTCACAGGCAATTGTGACTGACACGGAATGTTTGGACGCCGATTTTTGCGAGGGAATTTGCAAATGGAGATGAAGGATTTGCAGGGATTCGCATTTGCCTGCGTGTGCCTGGCGGGGATTAGTGGTTGCAGTGAGATTGGGCATCAATCTCACCGACGCTTCCTGGCGGGGCCGCCCTCGGGGGAAGGCAATTCCGGAGAGGGACAGAGGCTCAAAAAGGCTTCTGTTGCAAAGTGCCACGTGTCCTTTCTTTATTTGGTTCTGGTGACGTGGACTTGTCAAGATCCGACGTGGAAATTCAATTTCCAACACCAGGTTGTAGTATGATTTAGGGCCGCTTCACACTATGGCCATCCAAGTCGAGAGGCCGTGGGATTGAGAGTCCAAACTTTGTTGAGAGTCCAAAGAAATCTACTGAAAAATAGGCAGTTTTCATTTTCTATGAAAAGAAATCGACGGCCTCTCGACCATAGTTTGGGTCTTGTAAAATGTAGGACCCAAACTTAGTTCCTCTCGAGAGGCCGTGGGATTGAGAGTCCAAAGAAATCTATTGAAATCTAAGCAGTTTTCATTTTTTATGAAAAGAAATCGACGGCCTCTCGACCATAGTTTGGGTCTTGTAAAATGTAGGACCCAAACTTAGTTCCTCTCGAGAGGCCGTCACCTTGGTCAAAAAGTGTTGCCATGTAACTAAGCATTTTGAAGGTCCACGGCCTTTGGACTTTGGCCTTTAGTGTGAAGGGTCGAGAGGCCGAAACCATGCATGGTTTCTTGCAATTTGATTGGTGGAAATCGACAGCCTCTCGACCTTCGGCCATAGTGTGAAGCGGCCCTTAGACCCTTACGTCTAGCTTTAGTTGTGTGTTGTGTCCGGGAAATGGTTTCCTAAATAATTAATAGCAAATTTTGGAGTTTGTTCAAAATTTAAGAATTTATTTTTACATGTATTTTCTGGCTTTAGAAATTTTAGATTTGGAGAATTTTCATAAAATCAACAGTTAAAATATTCTAATTTAACCCTTTAGTGCTCATGGTGGTTCTAGAGAAACCACAGGTTTTTGGGTGATGTCTTTTTAAACCTCTCATTGTTGAAATTAGGAATGTTATTAATAGTATTCAACTATATAAATGTAAGCATAGTTTAACCCTTAACTGCCCAATCATGCATATTTTGCATGATGTACAAAAGTGAACTTAGTTTTCTCATCCATCACGCACTTTTTGCAGTTTGAATTTTTTACTAAATTTTCTATAGGAAGTTAGCTTCATGCACATGCGATTCAATTAGAAAGGGGATGGTTTGTGAAACTTTATGTCTCATTTCATGTTGAAGTGTTTCACTCAAAATTTCAAAGATTTTAGTCTAAAAGTGCACTTGAAAAAGGCAACACATAAAATTAAGCAACCAAAAAATCTTCAAAAATCACTACACTTAGAGTATTGCATTACAACCCATCACAACAAATATTATCCATAAATTTTCAATATCTTATTTGTAATCAAATTACAAAATAATTTTGAATTTCAAGCTTCAAATTTTATAGAATAATATTGGTGATAGCAATTGCAAATCTAACTGTATGGATAGAATCTAAAATTCATAATGTACAACCTTTATTCATATATCAACTTCAAAATATCCCTCTTAGTTTCATTTTATAATGCATTTTTGTAAAACTGCTCAATTGGACAAGGGTGAAGATGTTTAGGGGTTAATAAAGCGCGTGTTTGTTAAATTGTAGTAAGATCGGATTGTTGTGTTTGAACTATATAATGCACACTCAAAAATGAGATTTTAGAGGGTGTGTGACTTCAAGGTTAAATAAAATTTGGGTAAATTTTTCAAAATTGAAAGTGAAGATGTTAGAAATGACTTGTGCCAACACTTCTCCATTGCAATCTTTCATGTCAAGAACGGACTCATACATAATTATTGTGAATTTTATAAGAGAGAGTAACTTATCCATGTACAGTTTAGAACAAAATTTATACGTTAAAATAAGAAAGGAACTGGTATACTGATCAAGATCAAAATAGATAGATAGAAACACCAACCCAAAGAAATGGGCCGGCGTGAATAAAGTGTCCATTCGTAATGTCAATGACCCGATGCCCACGGGACAAAGGGACATCGGAACAATACTACTCTCCCCTTTCGAGGATGGACACTATAGTAACCAAAACAAAGTAACAATATCAGTAACAAAGAAATGATGGGTGAGTTCTAGTTTGTATAAAGGTATGTTTAGTGTTAAGTTTTATCACCAAGTCATGAGTTCTTTGGTTGGTTGGTGAAGGGCGTTGTATCACGATTATGTGGTCTGGGTTCGAAACCAGTTGGGCTCGTTGAGCAGTGGTGTAATACACATGGCTTGGTGCTGCTAGTGAATTATCATGGCATGAAAGTTGTACCAACCAACTGGCCCCACCTATCCCCTGAGACAAGCTGAGCTAGTGAATTTGAAGAGTGGCTAGCAGTGGTTTTCACCACTGCCCCCCCCCCCCCCCCCTCTTTTAATGTACTACGTCTGTTGGTATTGTTTGATTATTTTCTATACGTCTTTTATGTAAAAGGATAGATCCGGCATACTGTATGGCAATGGTATTTATTGTTTTGAATGTGTGTTTTATGGAGGTTTCACATATGTTGAATTTAGTTTCAAGTAGTTTCATTGAGGGGACGTGTGTGGTTCCTCTAGCACCAGCTGTAATGACAAGATCAAAATACTTACACTAATGGAACATGAACAAGAGAACACAATCCAAATAAAAATACAAGATAAGAAACTTCCAAACACAAGAAATACCGCATCGTACATGTGTTGTATTTGTAAGTATTTGCTATATTTTGAGGGATTTCTAGTATTTTGGTGTTTTATACTCAGGTATTTAGATATTTAACAAAGTCAATTTCCAAATTTTCTTTTTGCATCCTTTGCATAATCAAAAACTACACATGAAATTCAAACATCAAACCAAAATGGTTCACAAATTTTACAACATTTCATTTTCTGGTGATCTAGTGACCACTTAGCGGTTACATGGGCACTAAAGGGTTAAATGAAAAACTTGATTTCAGATATTAACCCCTAAACGTCCTCACCTATGTCCAATTTAGGCAGTTTTGCAAAGATGCATTATAAAATGCAACTAACATGAATATTTGAAACTTGATGTCTGAATAAAAATTATACATTTTGAAATTTAGATTCAATCTATACGGTTAGATCTATGATTGCTATCACTAATATTTTCCTATAAATTTTGAAACACAAAATAAAAAATTATTTTGTAATTCGATAACAAATAAGATATTGACAGTATGGGGATGAAATTTGTTGTGATGGCTTATAATGTAGTACTCTTTATAATGTAGTACTCTAGGTATAGTGATTTTTGGAGATTTTTTGGATGCTTGATTTTATGAGTTTAATTTTTCAAGAACACTTTTAGACTAAAATCTTCGAAGTTTTGGGTGAAACACTGCAACACAAAATGAGGCATAATTTTTTCAAAAATTTCTTCCTTTTCAATCGGATCACACACCCATGAAGCTAACTTGCCATAAAAAATTCAGTAAAAAAATCACACTACAAAAAATGCATGACGGATGAGAAACTGTGGATGAAATCTGTACATCAAGCAAAATCTGCATGGTTGGGCAGTTAGGGGTTAAACTGTGCACTCTTAAAAGTAGATTGTGATTTCTATTACAACAAGGAAAACCACTCTAAATTTTTTGTATTTAAAGCCAAGAGTAATAAAAATTATTATTATTATTATAAAATAAATAAAAAAGACAACAGGGAAAGAAAGAAAGAGCTTATTATTTTTGGAGGATTTTGCACTACCGTGGTACATGATTGGATTTGACCATAAGGAGCCAAATATTTAACTAATGTTTTAAAAATATATTCATTACTTGTACTTTTTGAAAATTTTCTTCTTTAAATTTGAAAAAAAGGAAAATAAATTCCTAAAATTTTAGCCCCTATTAAAATAATATAATTAGTGATAAAGCAGTTCATGTACTACGGTAAAGTATACTGATGAAAATGTGTGAAAAAAGACACAAAATCTTTGACCACATAGATTCTAAGATTTTAGTGTTTGAAGTGAAGAAAAAGGTTTTTACGCCCTGCCAAAGTTAGAAAATTTAAATCCTCTTGGCTTAAAATTTTTGTATAATAAAATAAAGTTTTAAATATTAAAATTTAGGATTGCAATTTAAAATAAATCCCATACGTTTTTTAGGGACAATATCAACATTGTTTAATGTCAAAAAATTCTTACTTTGGATAGCAGAAGTTTTTCATTCTATAAGGCTCATGGATTCCCCCAACTTTAAAAACAGTTTTGAAAAACAACATCCAAAAATGACTTTTTAGGTACCTATATAAATCTTCAATTGTTTTGAAAAGGACAACAATACTTTAGGAATTAAGACACCTATTAATCATAATAATGATTATGATTACAATTTAGATTGAATGTCTCATTTAGTAGGAAACTGTGTGTTATGGAAGTTAGACTTGTATTCAAACTTATAATAGGCTACTAAATTGGCATATTATGAGAGTGGAATTGTCATAGAGAACATGTGTGCTTGCATTCACCACCCTAAAGATAGATGCTTCATACACATTCTACATGCTTCATGCATATTAGTGGATGTAAACAACTTCATCATAGATCCCTTTAGACTGCTTTCATGAAATTTTTTGAGGAAGGACTCAATATTTTCATTTTTTGATCTCAAAGGTCCTGCAAGTTATTTTTGGAAAACTTTAATTCAAAATCGAGGCTTATCGCCTACCTTTATTCCATGAAAATTTGGAGTTCTAAACAAGTTCAAAATAGGGAACAACCTTTTGACAGAGGACCCACACAACCCCACATTGGCGGCATTGATTTACAAAACTCCCAAGTTTCATCACTCCAATGGCATTACATTATTAATCCCTATAGAACCTAGTGGATGCATTGTGTACAAGGAAAATTTCATTACTTTAGTAACTTATTTGGATTCCATAATTTTGACGCAATGTTAATTAAAGAATTGTAAATTTTGATTACAAGAACACAAAAATCCTTCAAAATTTGCAATCATGTTGATAAATTTACTAGGAAAAACTAAAACGTCAATGCAAGTGAACTTGGGACATGGTAGTTAGGGAGTTTGATGGCCTAAAGGGCGTTTTCACACTAGGGCGTCACATTTGTCAAAAAAAAGTGTACAATATGTAAAACATTTGCCATTACTACATCATTAACACTATATAACAATTACAGAAAATGTTAAAATATATTTAAAATAGAGCCTTTTCATAATCTTTGGAATCTTTTTTACATATTTTATAATATTTTCAAATATTTTGAAATATTCCGAAAATAATTTTGAAATCTTTACACATTTTTATACAATGTAACGATCACAAACACCGGCTCAACAAATCATCAACAAGGCACTTTATCCAAACATAAATTTTTGAAATCAATCATTGTTGTTGTATTTAGTTATAGAACACCAATTTTTGTGAGTACTTAGATATAGTACATCTCTGTATGCTCTTGAAATATCAAACGTTAATCGTGGTTTTAGAATTTATGAGAATGTTTGCAGTGAATGACTTGTTAATTTTGCTCAAAAATTTCAGAAAACAACTCGTGGTCAACGTTTGTAATCATGTAATATGTATGATAGATTGTTTTAAATATTGATATGCAATCTCGTGCCTAAGTTCTTTTTGAGCTTCAGCAGCGAAGTTTTCTACATAAACACCAATTATGAGATACAACTGCGTTCTTGAAAGCATCACGAGAAAGTAATAAAATCTGAGGGATGAACATGGTCCTCTAGGGGTTAGTCCTTAAACATTTTACCACAATTGAAGTTTTCAAGATTCTCTTTGATGCTTTTGGATACTCTTGAATGCTCTTTTCTTCACATCTTAAGTAAAATTTCCCCGTTTAATTCCTACTAAATTTCCACATACGATGCCAAATATTCTCTCTCTTACTATATCTATAAAAATCACTTTGTGCATCACTGCCACTGTGCCACAAAATAAAGTAAAATAAAGTAAAATAAAATAAAATAAAAAACAACCGGCTAATCGCGTAGTCTTTGACTTCGTATTTATCCTATATTTACTTTTACACCTTGTTTGTACTGGCAAGGAGGCTCTAAATCCGCCACTTTAAGCGCTGTGAATTTATGAGGACATATGGAGACCTGAGCATGATTTTTCACTGGAAGACAAATCCAAGCAAACACCAACATACTTTGAATCAAAAAAATCGAATATTCCTAAAATTAATTATGAATTTCTGAAGTTGAAATGACATGGGTTCTAGAGTGGTGCTCTTCACCATGGATACATCCAAAACCTCAAAATGTTCGTTCTTGATAGAGTGCGGATTTAGAAATGTAGTGGGTTTAGAGCCCTCTACCTTCACTCCTTGAAAACCATGCGTTTTGTAGTCTCTCCCCTGGTGGGGCAGAGACAATAAAGAAACTCAGCCTGAGCATCTTGAGAAGACGAACAGAACTAACGTTCTAGACGGACAACTATCTGACTCCAAAGTCTATCCACATTGATTCTATCCTTCAAGCAGTCTTGATTCACTATTGACTGATTGCCTTGTTTACTTAACTACACTAAATAGGTAGATTAGTGTTAGATACACTAATTTACATAAACATGTTGAAAGTTTTTATTGTTGCCCAATTTTTTTACCCTCTATATTGGACAAGATGGGGATCTTTCAATAGTATTGGAATCAATGTCTTTGGTAATTTTTTTTGTCGAGAGTAAAAATCTATAATATTTTCAAATCTTATAATTATCAAACACTAATCTACCTATTTAGTGTAGTAGACTAAGTTAAGTTAAGTTAGTGGACGTTAAGTAGATCATCATCTGTCGTGTCGCATTCTGAGTCATTGTGCCGTGGAATGATAGAATTTGGAGGTAAGCTTACTACGGTACAATTGTCCCAATTGACGGAGAATTCTCTCGATCACTCAGGCTCACGGAGCATGCGTGCAGCACCGTACCAGGTTAGTAATCCATGGCCACTCATGCTGCTGAGCACTGCTGCTGTTTTCATTCCTCCAGAGTCCTGCTTGCACGAGTTTTTCTGCACCTGGGTACATTCTTGCTTTGCTTCATTCTTGTGAACTCCGCAACTTGCTCTCTATATCGAGTTTTGGAACCCAATTCTAGAATTGCCTTCTTCTGCGGGCCAATATTGAATCTTGTAGAGACCTAATCCACAAGATGCGTAGATAACGCGTAGTGAACTTGATGATCATGTTACGGTGGGAGTGCATTATCTGGTAGTCTCCTAATCGGCTAATCCACCAACCGATCAGTGAACTGCGACTCCAACAGGGACTTGCAGGAAAAAGTCGTCGAAACCCTAGTGAGGCCGGTGCTTACTATGTGTGTATATGTATGTATTTTATTTTATGGTTTGGAGTCTATGAACACGCTTTGATTTGAATGCAGAGAGAAGTGGGAATCATGACGAAGGCGTTTCTTTTCTCGGTTGTGCTGCTTGGAGCTCTCCTTCAGAGTTCTAGCTGCCAAAGGGTGAGCAATAGTACTAACTTAAATTCCTTAGATTTCCGTTCCATGCTTAGAATCATTTCTCCCGTGATGGGATTGAAAATCATACTGTAAGGTATTTACATCCTGAAAAGCATCTCAACATGGTTTTTTTCATTAGACTGCTTTAAATTCTTTTGACTGTAATTGAATGAGGATTCCAACGCGTGTAGTCTTTAGATTATTGGGGACCTGAAAAGAATTTCAACCCAAGTTGTTCTGTAATTTTCTAGCCACTGGGGTGATAATTTACAGATTTTCAAAATCGAAATCATATTAAGATATATCTACTCATAACATTAGCATGAATATCCTTGAAGCCAAAATGCTGCGATTTTTGTTGGTGGCCTCAAAAGAACTCTTCATTTCCATTGGAAGCTTTTCAAAACTAGTGTCGATTTTGGAACTAGTTGGTGTTCATTTAAATGAATTTTGTAGATGTTGGAGAGCGGAAAGTGTCACGGACCTTATTGACACTCTTAAGTGCTCACATCCTACTTAAATTCCTTTCTTCTTTTTTCTGCTTCATACTTGTTTGAATGTCTTGTGAACACTTGCTGTTGTATTTTATATGCAGGTAGCAGACATCACATGTGGCGTGGATGGAAACCTTGCCACCGACCTTCAAGACTGGGAAGGGGAATTTTTCCCCAACATTTCCTACATCAAGTATGAGGTACGTGACTTCCTATGTCAAGTGGAATTTCCAATCATTTTTCTTCATGTCATAGAATTCGCTTCATATCACAGACTTGTCAAGTGTCGTTTGAAGGGGATCAGGGACTTAATAGTGTTGTTGAGTATGTACAGGGACCTGCAAGCCACAACCCTCTGGCTTACAAATATTACAATGCTGAGGAGCTGATTCTTGGCAAGAAGATGAAGGTCAGAATTATTTGTGTCGCATCATTGTAATTATGATCTGATCTATTCAGTGTTCTCTTTGAAGCATTAAGTATGAAAGTTTATCTTCTAAAACGTTGTATAATTAGCTCTAAAGTATATTTATAATAAAATCATGTTGCAGGATTGGCTGCGTTTCAGTGTTGCATTCTGGCACACTTTCCGTGGAGATGGCGGTGACCCCTTCGGATCCGCTACCAAGATGTGGCCCTGGGATGATGGCAGTAATTCGCTCACTGTGGCTGCAAGAAGAAGTAATACAATTTCCAATCCTTTTTTTCTTTTTTTTTCTTTCCTATAGAGTGCAGCTATTGTGGAATGAGTCTTGGTTAGGGTAGCTTACTGTAAGTGTCACTGATTGCAAGCCATGGGACAAGTACTGAAAATCACTTACCTGGTTCTTATGCTTAGCACTTTGTTGTGTAGCTGCTTTTTGATATCTGATTGCAGTGTCGTTTTTTCATTCACGCAGTGAGAGCAAATTTCGAGTTCCTCAAGAAGCTGGGAGTTGAGAAATGGTGTTTCCATGATCGCGACATTGCACCTGAGGGCTCTACACTTGAGGTTCGAACTTCTTGTTCTCAAGTCAACCCCAAGACAAAAATAGAAAGCAATAGTAACTAAGTTCAAAACATATGTTTTCTTTTTCAAAAGGGTGGGTTACGATTCTCTTGTTTCTATTGTTACCTTGAAGCTTCCTAAATGATTTATTTCAACTCTTATAGATAATTATGGGTATAACAGTGTTAAGTTAGGAGCTCACCGATGATGTCCGTTTAGACTTCTGCAAAGTCAACCATGGGAACAACGCACTACTGACATGATGTGGTTTCTGTCCGGCAGGAGTCAAATGCAAACCTTGACTACATTGCTTCAATTGCAGAAAAGTTACAGGTACAAATTTCTTATGAATGCCGATTTGGTAGTGTAGCTCTTCTCTAATTAAGGTGCACTTTTAACCAGGACTAAGACCTTTTAGTTTCTGCTAAACAGGAGGGAACTAACATACGACCACTTTGGGGAACAGCCCAGCTTTTCAAGCACCCTCGCTTCATGCATGGAGCTGCTACAAGGTCTTCTCTGAAAGCACTAGTCCTACTAGTTAGCTTTTTTTGCTTCTTGATTAAAGACTCAGACCTTTATCTTTCACTGTTTTGGTTCATTTTCCAATCACAAGGCGGGTGCACTATCAATGGACACTCACTTGCTACCCTGTTCACAACGTGGCCAAGTTTGATATTTGAACACTATTAATTTTTAACCTTGGAAAGAGGGGTTTATCACTGTATGATTTTAATTCAACACCAGTGTAGTCGATAGCCTTTTATTAGTTAGTTAGTTAGTTAACCTCGGATGGCCATGACCTTCTCATGTTGTCTCTGGCAGCCCGGACGTTCGTGTTTATGCATACGCAGCTGCTCAGGTCAAGAAGGCCATTGAGGTTAATCCCATATCCTGTGTCGCTGGTTTCTAATTAGATATGCTGTCCAGATGGTTATTGTGACGATTAATTGAACGGCATTAATAGACATGGATGTCTTGGTTTCGTTTTGCATTAGCTCTAACTCAGAGAATATAGGTTGGTCCAAAAATAACGGTGATGTGAAATCCATACGCAGGTGACAAAACGGCTTGGAGGAGAGAACTATGTATTTTGGGGTGGGCGCGAAGGTTATCAGACTCTTCTAAATACAGACTTGAAGAAGGAACTCGATCACATGGTCTGGCCTCTGTTCTCACTCACAATGATCTTATGTCACCCTAGTATTAGTTTAACATGTCTCTATGACTTCTGATAATACCGATCTTGTTGATTATTATCTTGTGAACACAACCTGTTACGTAGTAGTCTTTTTGTGATCATGACAAGTTTGGAAGTGCTTGATGGATTTGTTTAAACTCATTCACATGTATACTGAGTTCTGTTTCCTTTATATGTGTAGGCTACTTTCTTGCATTCAGCTGCAGCATATAAGAAGAAAATTGGTTTTCAAGGTAAATGGGATTCCAGTTTGATAAGTATCTGAGCACCTTTATGGTTATTGTTGCTATTGCGAGTTAATGACTCGGTTCTTGCTTCTACTTGCAGGAACCCTGTTGTTGGAGCCAAAGCCACAAGAGCCAACAAAGCACCAGTATGTTGCTTTATGTGAAACTGGTCGATTTTTTACCTTAGAATTAGCCTATTTGGTATTCTCTTTGGCATTTCAGGAAACTTTCTGTGGTACTGTATCTAAAATGGCTGGAACAAGCTGGTCTAACATACCTGGAATCTCCAGGTACGATTGGGACGCTGCAACCACCATGGGATTTCTGAAGAATTACGGACTCTCAGGTATGGGCTGTATTTCTACTTATTGTTATATTTCCACGGCTATCCATCTGAGGTGCTGTTGAATTCTATTGGAATTTACATTTATGTCAACTTTCTTCGCTTCAGAAGTGTGCGAAAATTTCAACGACAATGGCTCTAGTATATCTGGAAATTTGAAGTGCAAGAAGAGCAGAAAGTAAACAGCCCACATTGTAGTAGTGGTATTAGATCTTCCAATGTGAAAATGAGGATCTTACTTACATATGTTTTCGGGTTCCTGCAGAGGAATACAAGCTGAACCTGGAGTGCAATCACGCTACCCTGTCCGGACACAGGTATTTGTCTGTTTTAACTGCACACTCCTCGTGTATTTCTTCCAGCTTACTTTTTTCTAATTCTTCTTTTAATTTTAATTAATTAATTTTCCTGCAGCTGTCACCACGAGCTGGAGACTGCACGTATCAATGGCATGCTGGGCAGTGTTGATGCCAACACAGGCGATGCCCAAACAGGTTCAACTATCAAACCTTTTACAATCGGTAGTTCTGTACTGTGTTTGGCCTTGGTTCAGGAAAGCTAACATAGAGGAGGCATGCAGGATGGGACACTGATCAGTTTCTCACTGATGTCAGCGAGGCAACTCTCGTTATGCTTTCTGTAATAAAGAATGTAAGTGCTTACAAAACCTTCTCCCCTCACTTCATCTGCTCTAGTGACGTGAATGTGCAGAATGCAGAATACTCTTCTTGTCATGGTAATGAATGATGTACTAACTTGGAAACAACGGGTACCATGAAGGGAGGATTGGCACCTGGCGGCTTCAACTTTGATGCAAAATTGTGAGTTCTTCTGAAACCCTAATATCTTGTCCTGTTCATGAATTCCAATGAAGAGAGAACGTTCAGGAAACCCTAAAAGCTAAACCCTAAACCCTATCTGGCTTATGAGGAATGCAGGAGGCGAGAGAGTGTGGACGTGGAAGATCTCTTCATTGCCCATATCTCAGGCATGGATACCATAGCTCGGGGTCTTCGTAACGCTGCAAATCTTTTGGAGGTAACTTGAGGAACCCAAGCTCATGAGGTATTGGAGATGTTTCAGTCCCATGCAGTATATCTTAACAAATATGTAAACGTTTGGTTCAATTTACAGGGAGGCAGACTCACGAAGCTTGTTGAGGACCGATACGCAAGCTTCAACTCCCCACTTGGCAAACTCGTTGAGGTAATATCTAATGGCTCCTCTCTTTACTGCTATGTAGGTTACATTAGTGTCTGTCAGGCTTATTATTAGCTAATGCCGCTGTTAACTAATTACTCTTTCTGTAAAATTTCACAACCCTCCTATAATCTGGATCCCTTAATAAATGCTGTGCAGGAAGGGAAGATCGGGTTTGAGGAGCTGGAAAAGCATGCTCTGGAAGCAGGAGAGCCACCTATCGTCTCTGGCAAACAGGTACAGTTCTCTTTTTCTGCGTTACATTAGAGAAGGAATATTGGGCTGGGTATCAAACCACTTCAACTTTTATGGCCGCAAAGACGAACTGGAGCTTCAGATGACTACCATAATACCTTTTTATTTTTTTAAAAGGTCGAATGTTTTGGAAATTGTAAAACTTGATTTTTTTTATAGAAAAAGTTGGAACTTAATAGAATATCCCACTTAGTCTTAGAAATTAAACATTTAACAACCTCTAATTGAAACGGCTTCATACTTAGGTAGTACTTCACTGCTTCATGTTATTTCTTTCTGGAACTAGAATAGTATAGAGGAAAGTATGTTGGGTTTCCTCTCTAGGACAAATTAGATGCATTAATTAATAATCCTTGGATTTGGATGTCTGCAGGAGTTGGCGGAGATGATATTTTACTCGTATGTCTAAATTTGAAGTTTCCGGGATGAGGAGGTGAAATTGGTAACACAGTTGTGTATAGTGTGAAGAATGGCATACCAAATTTTCCAGTTTGTAGTTAGGCCTGTGGTGGTCATCTGTAGGTTCCAGTTTCAAGTTGTGGGTATCTCCTCAGGCTTGCTCCATGAATCTGCCATTCTATTATGTTCTGTACAGTCGGGAGTCGGATCGTCTGGAAAATAAAACTTTGTTGAAGCTTGTTACCATGAAGAGATAATTTTCTCCTCACCTTGATTGAAAATTATGCTTTTTTTCAAATATTGTGCAGAACGACTACTGTACATACTAGTGTAATTTGTTGCACTGTGCTTTAAGTATTTGATGGCTAATTCTCGAGACGATGAACTCCTTGAGCTCCTCGGGACTCTCTGGAAACCTCGGGACAATCTCACAGGGTTTAGGGTTTAGGGTTCACAGACCCTAAACCCTAAACCCTAAACCCTACTCTCTCCCTGACATGAGCAGTCAACTTAGTCCTGGCAACCGAAGATCTACTGTTGGCCATGGAAGATTACTTTCGGACACACTACAGAATTCCCCTCGTGTAAGAAAATGAGGACGAATATATCAGGGGAGAATGTTCCACTTGCCATAAGAACCAGGACAGGAATGAAATGACATTAGTTCTTGCTTCAATTCCCGAGCAATTGACGGTAGAATTACTGTGTAAGGCTTTACAGACTTTGACTTCACTGATTTTCGGTTAACTCCTTCACGAGTCAGTCTGCACATATCCATCATGATTGCAGAGATTTATAGTTTTACGGATTCTTTTTTCCTTATGTTGCTCTCTATTGTTATTAACACAGTCTGCTACAGATCTTCTGGGATGCACTCCTGACATAGCACATGGCTATTTGAAACTAAGTAGTGACGCCCGGAGGGTTCAGTACCTCAGTCTGGCTGCAACGCTTGCAACTCAACCTGTCTCAACCTTTCTGCGTTTGAAAGTATTATTAGCTTGCCTGCACAGGAAGTGTACGAAATCAAGTTTCTAAGCTCTGACTGCTGTAGGACTTCATGCGAACAAGTGTACAAAATCAACTTTCTAAGTTCAGACTGCTGTAGTCATGCAAACAGATCAATTGGCCTGGGGCTTGAACCAGGATTCTGCCCATGATGCAGACCAATTGAATGTTGAAGATGAGGACGCTTGTCGAGTTATCTTCAAGCCTCCTCATCTTTAACATACCCCCCGCTAATTAGGGGGACTACTTATTCACAATGTTCATAATTTCCCATTATTTTCTACTATTTACAATTACAAATATCACACGAATAGAAAACAAGCAATTCACATATAAGAGCAAAATTCACATAAAAGTTTAAATTATTGGTGATTGGGATTGCGTGTAGGACGAGACGCACAGATTGACGCTGGAACACGATGCCATGAAAGAAAAAATCAAGGAGAATCAAGAGAAGATCAAGCTGAACAAGCAGCTGCCTTACCTTGTCGGAAACGTAGTGGAGGTACGTCGTGATTTACTTATCGTTTTTTGTAAGCATACTATTCCTGCAAGTGAAAAATAAGTTTTAAAGGCAATAGTGTCAAATTGAGCAAATTTGCTCTCACCGTTTGCTTCAGTTACAGTTTCCATTCTAGCAATAAAAATTGAAATGAGTGTTTGAAGTTGTTTTTGAGATACTTGAGCTCATACTTATTGGATGATTTGTATCATTTCATTAGTCTCCTTTGTAATTTCTTCTTTTGTAATGGTGTAGGGGCTGTCATGGGTTTTGATAAAAGTTCATTTGTCATCATTCCTCTAACTAAACAATCAGTAGTTCATTTTGTGGAACTTATTTATGAAGATCTATCGATTGGCTTCTATTTTATGCATGATAGACCTATTCAATTCACATTGATGGAGGATGGTGATCCAATACACCATAGTAGATATCATGATGGTTTCAGACAAGCCCATGGAATCAAAAAGATTATGAAGGAAAAAGATGAAAATGATACAAATCATCCAACAAGTATGAGCTCAAGTATCTCAAAAAACAACTTCAAATACTCATTTCAATTTTTCTTGCTAAAATGGACACTGTAACTGAAGCAAATGGTGAGAGCACTCAATGGTAGATGGTGTATATATCATTTTAACTTGTTGTATAACTTTCACTAATACATGTGTAAATTTGTAATGATATTGTAGTACACGCCGATGTGATTCCAACGCACTTTGCGGTTTCCAAATCGGATCATTTTTGAGTACACACGCATTGTTCAAAGTTTCAAAAAAAATTCCATGCAGTGGGAATTCGTAAGCAATTCCTACCTGACTGTACACCGGTCATGAATTCTAGGGGAATTCTGAAATATGATTGGCCGAGAGTGACACTCTTGTCTAGTGGTGGTTTATATTACAACCAAAAGTCCTCCGATAGAGAATTTTGTACAAGGATGAAAAAATGACATGCGTGCAATGTGGCGATACTTTTTGGAAGAGGAATTCTCCTGAGGTCAAGTTTCTTGAACAACCTCAAAGCTCTGAACAAGACACTTGACCTCTAGAAAAATGCAACTTGAATAAAACATTAACCCATAAAATTTTGAAGGGTATTAGACAAAACATAGATGTGTTATAATATATGCCTTCCATAAGTTTGATGAAGTTTGGTTCAATAAGAAAAATGTAGGGCATCATCTCTACAAATTATTTGTGCGGTCAAACTTCCAAAAATAACTTTAGGTATTTTTTAATGAATTTAAAAGCGTAAACCTTTGAAAATTTGTATAAACTATAATTTCATTTTTAGAGTTTGAAATTTAGTTAAAGTTGGTTTATTTATTATAATTTAAAAAAAAAACAAAAACAAAAGAAATGATAGAGGGAACATCATTACTTTCTCCAATAGAAAATTTTAGAACACTAAGACAATTTTGAGGTGATTCACTTTGAAAAATTCTCCTGGGTGGAATTTAATTCAGATGGACATAAGTCAAATTGCATTGGAAAGTGGACTTGATTTAGTATTTTTAGTTATTTTTTATTTAAAAAATAATAATTTCTTTGTTCGGAGAAGCCCATTAGATTCAGGGAGCAATTAAAAGATGATTGTTTAAGTGTTAAATAGTTAAGGCATTTTTTTTATTGCCTTTTTCATCTTCTCCGGCATACCATCCTTACCCTCAAGTAACCATGTCTTGGACTGAAATTCTTGACCAACGGTGCACTTCTCCATCTTAGTGTAAAGTGGCCCTAAGTGGACGTTTCTTGCTTACAAGTAAGCCCACTCATTTTGCGACGTGGCACTTTCATTCTCCAATCACCCCGCTCACCGATTCATCCATCCAGCCCCTTCTGGATCCCAAATTAGGGTTTGGCGCTCTGGCTCGTGCGTCGTGTGTAATCACAGTGCCTTCCTTGGAGACTTGTATCCAGAAGCTTCTCGATCAGTCCGAGCCTCGCGCTCCACGCATGTTGCCGCTGCCACCGCTTGCTTCGCCTTCCAATTCTTAAGCACTCCAAAAACCTCAATTTTCCCGTTCAGGCTTTGCTTGTTGCTCTCCGTGGGGAAAAAAGGATTTTGTATCAGTTACTTGGCTCGGATCGAGCTGGAATTCGCACCTTCTGGTCAGTGTCTCTGTGGACGGAGGGCCGGTTGCGAACAAGTTACGTTCAATTGAGCTGGCGTTCGGTTTTGAGCCGCAGCTGGAGCAGCTCAGGATTCGACGGAGGGACAACCAATGATCGCCAAGTAATTCAAGGAAGAAAACTCCCCGTCTTCGTTCACTTGTAGATAGATTTTATTATGAGCCGCGGAATTGCAGTATGATTTACAATCGAGCCCGAATTGAGGGGAGAGCATATTCTTTTTGATGATGGCGTGGCGGCAGTTGGTTCGAGAGGTTAGTTACCATTTCGTTTAGAAAAATATTCATGCACTGTTAAATTCTGTAGATTGCTCTTATGTACATGTACCTAGTGTACGTTTAGGGTTTATGCACCACCTACTGTGTCAATTTGATCGCTGGGAGAGGGACAGATGATATATATTCACTTTGAAGCTTGAGCAGTAAGTAGTTGAGTGTTTTATTTTCGTGGATTTTAGTATCTCTTTATGTACTTACGAACCTATCAAAAGATCCTCTATGATATCCACAAATTCATTAAATGTTAACCTAATGTTAAATTACTGTCAAGCTACTGTTAACTTAGTAGTTGGCAACATAATATCAAGTTAATGCGAAGGACAGTAACGTCACACTAACAGTAAGGGTCTACCATTTGCATTGTACTAGCATTAACTTATCATGTGGACTATATAAATTTAATACTTATTAACTTAACCTTAAAAAATTTGTCAATCTAATGGGAGAAGTCTTTTGTGATGAATACCTGTGGATGAACCCTAAATTTAAGAATCTTTTGTTGCAGGGTGGTCACGCTGCCAAGCAAATGGCGGCATCGAAGGCACTGGCAGGTCTGGGGAGTCACTTAAAGTTGTCATTATATCGGCTTCGTTTGCAAGCTCTTAGCCGCCCAAATGAAGGTAATTGTGTGTTGCGACTTACGTTTACTTGCAGCTTTTACATCATGGAGTACTTTGGTATCTCAACACTGCAAGTCTAGAGAATGCTGATGACCCGAACCGTAGTTCTGGCTGGCTTCTTTTCTGGGTCCAAATTATTAGGTTAAAAATAACTCTGGAGCCCTCTTAATCTACCGATGACACTCCGCTTTATTTATTGCAAATAGAGAGCTTGTTTTGCGAATCACTATGTGTCAACGGCTATTTCACAAATTTTATGAGCTGAAGTAAACCGTCAGAACTTCACAGTTCGAGATATCTATCGAACGAGGACTAGATTTATGAATGCGTGGGTATTCTATTGATGTGTACTGAAGTGATCATCTGCATATGCATTCTGAATTACTAAGAATAGTTTAGCGTGTGATTGTGAGGTTCTAGATCCATGTACTTCTCTAATTTCAGCTGAATGTGTTGGTGGTCTACGTTTTGTTAAGTGCAGTGTGTGTGTTTGTTCTATTGTTGACGGTATGATTCGGTTTGGTTGTGCAGTATTGAATGGCCATAGGAGACGAATGTCCAGTTATACCAGTAATTATTCTCGGAGATTGGAACAAGCAGAAGCTGGGTTAGGTTCTGAGGACAAGCAAGTTAGTCTCTTGAGGCAATTGAATAGAGTAGACCCGGAAAGTGTAATTCGATGGTTCGAGAGTCGTCCCCTCCCACACCATAGCTCTGCTGCAATGGCAGAGTACGTGAAGGCTCTGGTGAAGGTTGATAGGCTCGATGAGAGTGCTCTTTTAAGAACCCTACAACAAGGTAATTACTGGCACTTACAGAAATTCTTAGGTACGTTCTAGTCAGTGATCTCTTTTGATAAGACACATCCCTAAATTCTTGTAGCAAAACATGTGCTGTGTGAGGGCTGTTAAGTACAGTTCACAAAGGATAGTCTGAATTCGTGACCAGCCTCATTGTAGAAGCTTATTTAGCATTGTTTCTCATCCATACTAATTTTAACCATGCCATATTTCTTATGTGCGATACCTCTTTTGGCTGTCTGTAGCCCTGTGTATTATTCGTTTTGTGTCTCACATCGCTAAGGTTTTTGGTGAGCAGGAGCAGCAGCATCTGTTAGTGGAATGGGATCTGAACCCTATGTCAACAAGGGTTCATCAGCAGCAGCGCCCATCCTTGGAAGTGCAGGGGTGATGACAAAAGAGGGACTTCTAGGCACTCCACAAGCCCCTATTCACATGGTCGCTGCAGAAGGAGGTCTTAAAGCACAAGCTTGGAGAACACTGCGTACCTTAGCTCTTGGTTTCTTGCTAATATCAGGGGTTGGAGCTTTGATCGAAGATCGTGGCATTGGAAAGGGTAGATTACTGCATATCGTGATCGTCATTTGCACGTATTGTATTTAAACATGAAGTATAATAGTATACCATTTCTTCACGTAAGAGTAGATGAAAGCAAGTACGGTGTCATCTGGGCTTGGCAGCTTATGTAGGTATGCTTTTGCCCATGAGTGCAGGTTTGGGCCTGAACGAGGAAGTGCAGCCAAGTATGGAGTCGAGCACCAAGTTTAGTGACGTCAAAGGCGTGGATGAAGCAAAAGCCGAACTTGAAGAAATTGTTCATTATTTACGTGATCCCCAGGTACGTCATAAACTCATGGAATTGGTAGTACCTGGTTACTAGATTGTAGTGCCTGTCTTACTTGGTCTTAAGAGTAATATTTGTGTGACCAAATACGTGCAGAGATTTACAAGGTTAGGTGGTAAGTTGCCAAAGGGAGTGTTGTTGGTTGGACCACCTGGTACAGGGAAGACCATGTTGGCTAGGGCCATTGCTGGGGAAGCAGGAGTCCCGTTTTTCTATTGTAGTGGGAGTGAATTTGAGGAGATGTTCGTGGGTGTTGGTGCACGACGAGTACGGGACTTATTTGCTGCTGCCAAGAAACGGTACTGCGTCTTTTCTTGCTTTCATCTTTATTCATTTTGCAGTCCGATAGAGTTCCGCTTATGTTGTGTACTAGTATATGCTTCCCATTTAAGGGGGATAGAGGATTTCAAATACTGGTCTTGCAAAGCATCCCGAGCACTTTATATGAGATTGATATAAACGTTTCTAATTTACTTTAAATCTTGACTTGTGGCAGTGCACCATGCATTATTTTCATGGATGAGATAGATGCAATTGGAGGAAGTAGAAACCCTAAAGACCAGCAATATATGAAGATGACATTAAATCAGCTGCTTGTGGAGCTGGATGGTTTTAAACAGAACGAAGGTATAATTGTTGTTGCTGCTACAAATTTTCCCGAATCTCTAGATAAGGCTTTGGTACGACCAGGTCGGTTTGATCGGCATGTTGTGGTCCCTAATCCCGATGTCGAAGGACGTCGACAAATACTGGAAGCACACATGAGCAAGGTACTAAATCGTCTGCTTCCTCATCCTGTTTTTGTGGCGTTTTTGTCTTCAGCTTTATTGCTTTCATGACCTTCATATGTATTTTCTGAGGTTCTGAGTCAAATGCATTCGTAAAGAAAGGCTGCTTCTGCAAGTGGAGAATACCAGAGTAAACTACTGGTGTTCTCAGTCCAAGCTGGGATTCTTGAACCTTTTGTCTTAGGTGTACTTAAAGAACTAAGTTTCATGAGGCTCAAATGGCAAGTGACATGTCTAAGTAATGCAAAATGCCCGACATTCAAAACCTATGGTCATGGATAACTTTTGAATGGTTTTCTTCCAAAAACTACAAGAATGAATTACTCAGAGACATTCATCATTCCTCATTAAACTGTATCATATTTGGATTGCAGGTACCAAAATCTGGAGATGTCGACCTGTCTGTCATAGCTCGTGGAACTCCTGGATTTTCTGGCGCTGACTTGGCCAACCTTATCAATGTAGCCGCTTTGAAGGCTGCCATGGATGGGCAGAAGGATGTAAGCATGGTGGATTTGGAGTTTGCAAAAGATAAAATCATGATGGGCAGTGAGCGCAAATCCGCAGTGATATCAGAGGAATCTAGGCGACTTACTGCTTATCATGAAGGGGGGCATGCACTTGTTGCTATGTTCACTGAGGCTGCTATGCCAGTGCACAAGGCCACAATTGTACCGAGGGGAATGGCCCTTGGTATGGTTACCCAGCTGCCCGACAAGGATGAAACTAGTTTCTCACGGAAGCAAATGCTTGCACGTCTGGACGTTTGCATGGGTGGACGTGTAGCGGAGGAACTCGTGTTTGGAGAAGGAGAGGTATGTGATTCTATCAATTATTTCCTGTTCACCTCAGAACCCAATGTGATCACCATCTGTGATTTCATTTTCGCCAGCTTTTTTTTCCTATTTCCCATTAAATTAGTCATTTCAGGCACTGCTAATGATGGATCAGACCATGTATTGGCTCTCTGTACGTAAATTGCAGCCAATTCGTTTCAGGTCATTGCATACATTAGAAGAGGTTTTCTGTTTTTTTATCGAGGGATGTGCTTCTTTGCAACAGGTGACATCTGGTGCTTCTTCAGACATTGTCCAGGCAACTAGACTGGCCAGAGAAATGGTTACCAAGTATGGGATGAGCAAGGCAGTGGGTGTGGTTGCCCACAATTACGAAGACGATGGCAAGTCAATGAGCACGGAGACTAGACTTCTTGTTGAAAGTGAAGTCCGTGAACTCTTACAGACTGCTTACGAAAATGCCAAAAGAATACTTACCACACACCAACGCGAGCTCCATTCCTTGGCAGCTACTCTCTTGGAGCGTGAAACTATGACTGCCGTAGAAATCAAAGCTTTATTGGCGCAAGTGAAGGAGCAAGCTAATAGACCTAAGATCCCCCTTGCAAGCCCTCAGCCAGTTCTCCCAACACCAACTACTACCTCTGCTGCACAGGCAGCAGCCAATGCGGCAGCTGCTGCTGTAGCCGCCGCGGCCTCAGCTAAAACGAAGTCCGCCGCACCTGCCGGGACTTGATTGTTGAAACGCTGTGACTTGATCAAACTTTCAAGTCATCCTTCTGCATCGCTTGCCAGGCTTTGTGGTGCGCTGCAAGGGGCAAGAACCTGAACTTCAGATCCTCTGTACATTTCGAAACGTGGATGGATGACGACGACATTTGTTGCAGTCTACCTGACTTCCTCTCAATGAGCAACGTGGTGGCTTTGAGATTTCGGATTGCTTTTCAGCATGGAGACATGTGCAATTCAAAGCAGTGGACATGTGCCCTTGTACAGTACATGTCTGCTAGCTTTGCAGTTCTTGTTCTTCCCAAATGAGTCTACTCTAATTGGGGCTTGAGAATAATTGCTCACAAGAATCCCTGGGGATCTTGTGAGAGACATAAATTACTTGGAGATTTATTCGTTGCATTATCACTCATTGCAAGGCCTACGTCTTGTTTGGAATTTTCTGCAGGTCTATGAAACAGCACAAGACTGCCAAATTTCGTGGGTGGCAAACATTCTATGCTGGAATGGCTTTTGTGCAGTTTGGCCTTGGCGGACGTGGATGCCGCTTTGGTCTTCTTCTTGATTCAATGATTCAGGATATACTGTACCTGCCTTAGTATTTAAAAGAATTGTCTGGTGTTCCTGTAGGCAGCCACCAGTTTGAATGAGGTAATAGTACCCTGCAGTTGAGATACGGACATTTGTGGTTGTCTTTCCATAGAGTTCTATTTCTTTTCACAATAGCCATTCTTTGTGATGCACAATCAATATGGAATCATATGCAATTTCAATCAATTAGATCAAATTTTACCCTCTCGAATCAAAAATTCTGGTCTGGGGTGAATTTTTTTGGTGGTTTTATTATTTATTATTTATTGTGTTACAGAATGTAGGTAATTTATTTTAAAAATTTGATCGTGAAAATATGTAGGAATATTAATGCATACATCATTCTTTGAAAGAAAAATCAGGGGAAAAACATCGCAAAATTCACTTTAAATAATTCCGTTTCATGGGGTCACCAACTAAATTTTGTAAAATGGATGTCTCTAAATTGTATCTAGGGTTGGATAACCTATTACCACCACCTCCCCCAATTATGACATGTACAACTTTCTTGGAGCCACCACAATTGAGACCCAAAACCACCAATTTCACTATTCAAGTAGATCAATGGCATGCCAAGAATTGCGAAGAAATAGTTGGTGGTTTTGGGTTAGCTCATGAGCGGATTTAGGAACAACAAAGTGTGAACTTAGGAAATTGATATGTGATGTATGGGTAAAAGGTTACTTTCCACTTTGAAATTTTGTATAAAATTGACAAATGCGAATTAGATGTTGCAAATTTTTGCAATCCTCATCAAAACCTATTTCGAATGCAGTCATATTTTTTTTGGGAATTTAGCACTACCAAAAATAGGCCAGATTGCTTAAGTTGGTGGTAATAGGTTATCCAACCTTAGACTTAACCTCTTACCGTCTCGATTCAACACTGATTTTCGAAGATGCGTTATAAAATGTTTGATAAATAACAAAATTGGAGTTGATGCACAAATCTAAATTGTACATGTCAATTTGATGATCAAATCTGTAAGTTTGGATATATCATTTTTTATTTTATTTTAATAAATTGTTATTAAAATTTTAAGCTTTTCTTTCGAAATTCAATTAAAATTCCCAAACTAACAAAAGAAGAAAAAAAGTTATATTGCATTTGGAATAACATGGACTATAAGATGGTTTGATTTCCATTATTTGATTTTAGTTATTTTGGAAAATCATGCTTAACTCCTAAACGTCCACCCATCCACTTATTGGATGTTTGTTGGTCAAACCCAATTTTGATCTCGAAGATGATTTCTTTTGCTAATATGGTAGAAACACCCATACTCGAGCGCCCCCCTAAAAGCAATCCCTATAAATGCATGCATTCACAAGCAATGCCTCACCTAGTACTGTGCATATAAGATTCTATTTCTAAAACAAATCCAACACAAGGCACTCATTGATTGGCACAAGCCACCAAAAGGTGAGTTGTCCTTGTGCACACTTTTAGGAGGGGTCTATGCACATAAATAAGTGTCTAGACATACAAAACTTTGAAAATTCATAATATATTCATATAGAATGAGAAAAATTTAATTTCACTTGGGTTCACCTTTTTTTTAGATTGCTAATACGGTATAAAAAAACCAGCATCTAAATCCCATTAGAAATAAGCGAAATTCCTTAAATGCACGAAAATAGGTGTTCCTACCATACACTCAATAGAGAAAATGAAGTTTGGTTTGCACTCCACTTTTTAAATCTTTTGCAAGCTTTGCAACTCAAGCTCTTAATTACACTACATGGGATGTTTACTTTTCGAATTTCAAAATTTAAATAATTTCTTTTTATGGAAAACATATCAATTATATCATGTGATTCTCCATCGTGATTTGCATCTCATCCAAAAATTATCCAATTTTTTGAAGTCCTTTGTAATTAAAATGAATTTGTGAAGTATTTGACTTAAAAATTTGTAAAAAAGTCATGTTAAATAAAAAAAAGCTGATAATTTCAAGACTTATAGGAAACACTTAATTTCATGCATGAAAGTATTACAAAATATACTTTGATTATTCTTCAAGACTTAATTGTATATAATTTTGTAGTTTGACTTTTCCAGAAAGGACTGGTACATTTAAGGGTTAATGTATCACTTTTTGAACTAAAAAATGAAATTTGAGATTTGCCAATTTTTTATTTTAAAAAATTGACAATATCTTATTGTGAAGATCCATACTGTACAAATGATAGTCAACTAGCATAAGAATGTATTAATACATCCCAATGTGCAATCACTATAGAGTTAACTAAAAAGAGTGTCTCAAAGTGGAAGTTGACCTCATACTCACCTTAGAATGTTTTCAGTTCTAAAAGATTGCAAAACCAGTCTATAGTTAATAGGAAAATAATCTAAAGCAAGGCCTTGCACTGTTCATGGGAATGGAACTCGTGACTTCACCAATGCTAAAGGAAAGTTCCCACACGTTCTTCAAAACCTAAGGGTTTGTTAATAAAGGGACTAAAGAACTATTTATGTATATTTTGGACGTTTTGGGGTACAATGGTTCATGTTGCAACCTATGCTCTCTATACAATGGCCAATACAATCCCACACTCTCAATTCCAAAAACATATTCAAATATCGTGAGAACCAAATGAACATCATTTGCATGTTTGTCAAATTGTGAATATTTTAAATTCTATAAATGTCAAATTCCTTCAATTTTTGTGTACAACAATCAAAAAATGATGTATACTTGTTAGATTAAGAAAGATAATGTGCACAGAAGGTAAACAAAGTTTATTATGTGACTTGCCACCCAACCATAGAAGTGAGATATTGTCCTATAGACAATGATATCTCCTTCACCCACCAAGCCACACTTATAGTTCTAGTACCGTCTGTCTACATACTTAAAATATGTAGAGACTAACTAGACTATCACTTTGGTGTTCTAACTAACTTGGAGTTATAGACTCTTGGTCTATCAGTTCCCTCATAAGTAACTTAATTACCATATGAGTAACTTAGGCATAGACCCTTGGTCTATCAGTTCCCTCATGAGTAACTTAATTCCAACATGGCAAGGCACAATTTTTTTTTTGAAGCTCTAAGAAGATATTGACAAAATTTAAAGTAGTTCCGAAGTACAGCACACAAAACCGAGTTAACTTTAAAATTCAATTTTTTTCAAATCATAATTGAATTTTTCTTCAAACTTCCATAGTAAAGCATTATATGTCGCATACTACAACTTTTGCATATTCACTTTTGGACTTTGCCCATTGATACTCATGGTATAGTTGCTTGAATGGAAAAGTTTCAAATCAATACTCGATTTTGTTCGTCACTGTATTACCCTGGTATTACCTACATAAGAGCCTAGATTGCTCTTCAAGCCATGGAAAAGTAGCAAAAATTCTCAATTGACTGCTGACGAAAAAAATCACTGATCCAAACAATGGTTTGTAAGAAATTAGATACTTTTATTATTATAGATTCTATCACAATGAATTTCTGAAGGACCATAAAGCTATTTCATTGCAGATGAATCTGAAAAGAAAATCGTTCATCAACCAAAAAGTCTGGAAATAACTGATATACGATCAACCAAGGATGAGATGCCTGCGCCATCTTGTGGGTCTTCAGTACTAAAACCCTAAACCCTAGTGCAGCAGCTACCATCCACATACTAACTGTATTAATATCCGATATACAGTAAGGCCCACGCACATCGACCTCAACCGCCCGTTGCAGCCGTGGCACCAGTATAAGCGGTACAGCGTTCTAGTTGGAAGATTGGCGAGATTCTGTAAGATACTGCTGCGCTCCCAGGTGGTCAAAAACTTTGCAGCGGTTTGCAATCACTGTTCGCGGCTGTTACAGCTTTGGTTGAGCTTATAAGGCAATATTCAATGACTTGCCAAAAATAGCGAGCCACTCTTAACCTTCCACATGTATCTTCATCAAGGAAGACCGCAGCTTGCAACATCCGTTGCGAAAGGCCGGCATATATATATATATATATATATATATACATTTACATTTACAGGGCCCTGAATAATACCATCGAGGCCAGGTACGTTTCAAGATCCCAGAGAGTCTCGATTCTCTTTCCTGGCCTGGTACCAATGGTGCATGGCAGCACCCAGAAAGAACGAGAACAGCACCGCCAGGAGCACAAACAGAAACAATGTCACTGATACCTCCAACATGATCGATATATGGCCGCTCTTCAATCTTCAGCTAGCTAGCTCTTTAATAATTTTTCACAGGTCTAGCTACTTGGAACCAAATTCCAGCTAGTTACACCTCCTGACTTCTGGATAGACACGCAGATTTGCATGCTTCTGAGCTCGTGCCAAAGTTCTAGATGCGTACTAACAGTCATATAATTAATATACACATTCAACGGGATACATACATATCCAAAGCTCAATAAATCTAGCTAGCTCCGGAAACTACAGAATAAAAGTACGTCCACTGTCAGAGAGTGAGATCGAAGTGCAAATATGAGCTAGAGATCGACGTCTAACACTGTAAACGCAAGTGGACTCGATCGAAAGCCAGCCTGAAAGAAATTAAAGAAACCAGCTAGGCAGCAACTGCAAAGTGCAAACCCCCCAAGTGGTGATGATACAGCTGCACAATTAAGTCCAACAGTGACAGCCACCAACGGTGGTATAGTGACACTTACAACTGCTTCTGTACGTTAACTACTGCTGAGAATGCGACTGTAGAGACACTCTCTATTCTATGATGCTTGGAAATATTAGATAAATAATATACACAGGAAGAACCAATGGTAGCCCAATGTAGATGTACCCCCCCCCCCCCCCCCCAAACTTTCTAAACAAGTAGGTCGAGGGGGAGGGTATTTCTACATCACTGTTCGAAATACCCGGGGTAATGGCCTCCTGGTCTCCTTGTGATAGCTATACCAAGGTAGGTACACCATGTACAATATCATGCATTTGCATCACGTCTCTAACGTACATAACATTTAGTAGCCTTCAAAGAGATTGCCTTTTGGTTTCATCCACCTTTATAAACATTTATAAACAGAGTGACTAGTGATTTCTAATTGAATGAACTATTGAATCAAATAAACAATGAATGACAAAACACTGTTGAGTTGAGAATCAATCAAATAAACAATGACGAAACATTGTTGAGTTGAGAATCAATCAACTGTGCACCATGGTTGCTTGCTCTTGCTTAATGCCACGTGCCCCCATAGCTACTGATTTGATGTGGAATATCCCACATCATTTCATTGGGGGGATGAATGATGTGGGATATTCCACATCATTTTGTTGGAGGGAGGCAGTACTCACTAAGGCTACTGAATGTTATGTACGTAGTATTCCATGGTATTCCAGTCATTTCCAGAGCCTTATAGAATCCATAATGGTGCATACAAGAATGATTAATCAATATTATATATAGCTTCCAAGATTAAACTATCATGTAATGTTGGTGAATAGGTCTTGACTCTTTAGCCACATAACATTTAGTAGCTTTAGTAGCCTTTGTGAGTGTTGCCTTCCTCTAATACAATGATGTGGAATATCCCACATCATTTCATCCCCAAATGAAATGATGTGGGATATTCCACAACACATCAGTAGCTATGGGGGCACATGGCATTAAGCAAGAGCAATCAATCATTGTACGTGAGCAGTAATCAAAAGTACTCACTCAATCACAATTCTACAGTGTTTTGGAATTGTTTATCTGATTCAATAGTCCATTCAATTGGGTGATGGTCTGGTTGGGGTACCCAAAAAAGCTGCATTCGGGACAATTGCACTATGTGCTGGTGTGTCAAACAAACATAGTTTTTAATTTTAATAAAGTAAGACTTCATTAAATGTGATTTTAGTTTTCTACACTTATAACGTATCAAGGAAAAAAATTTGATTACAATCAAAGATTTTTAAGTAATTTTATTTGATTTTTTAGTTGAAAAAGTAAGTTATGTCCCAATTACGTAGAATCCCTGATATCAAGCAAATGGAACATCAAAAATAATAATTTTAATATTATTTTTGAATATGACCTACATCTAATTGTGTAGAGTACAAAATAATTTATTTTATCATTAAAAAAATTAATGAATTGTGCACATGCAGCTTGCAAATCCCAAAATTCGGCATTTTTTGACACATCTATGAATGGATCCAAAAATAATAATTTTTTTAATATAAACTCTTTGAATATATATATTTTGTTTCCATTGAGGTGAAGGATTTTATTTTTTTAATTTTAGGGTCTTTTTACTTGATCAAAATGAACAAATTAGGCAAATTTTGGAGGTTTTAAGCAAAAATAACCTAATTAGTGTGTCCAAAAAGTGATACCCCAAGCAGATTTCTGCCCAATTACAAAACATTGGTCACTCCATACATAAAGGTAGATGAAACTAAAAGGCAGCCATCCTCTTGGAAGGCTACGGAATGTTAGGAGTGTTGTTGTTTATTGTCATGTTTTCTATAAAATAATGCTCAGTTAGTATTTGTAATTAGTAATTTTTCCATGGGCAAAAGGCCTTCAGGACTCCCACGAGAAAAGGATTCACTAATCACTACCTTAGATGCAGCAGGTGGGTGCATTTACAATAAAATGAGCCAACCTCACCCAAATCTAACAACTCTTGATGAGTGCTTAAAAAATCATATATCTTCAATTTATGTAGATATTAGAAAAAATATAGGACATTTTGCGACATATTATGAACATTTATAGTGCATTTTAATCGTTATTAACGATTGGTTACAACCATATTTTAGTCGTTTTGGAGTACCAATAACTTCTCAAACATTGTCAAACTATAGTATATTGTAGAGTGACATATAATATATGTAGTTACTAATTTACATCGCATTGTCAATTCAAATGATAAGATTATTGCTTAATAAATTGATAAATAATCACTAGTTATAGTTTCCTTGGCTCCTAATATTGTGAATGTACCCAGGTACATGCAAAATGGTTGTCGGGTTACAGTCAACTGCTCATGTGTACTCAGACCATATCATTGCAGGTGAGGAATGGTGATCATCAGTAACTATTGGTACAATTGAGGTTGTAGGAGCCTTGACATATATGTGTTAGAGCATGGCCACCCATGGCCTCAGAGGGTCTCTGACCTCAAGAAGTGGATGAAAAGTTTCAAGGGGCCTTTCAAAATGCTTCTTGACTCTGGATTCTAGCGTGTTAGAAATTGGGTCTTGAAATCACTATTGAGTCGACTATTTGATGATTATTCCTCTCATTCTACTTGTGATTGGTCCATTGACTATTTGACGCGCACTTTTGATACGTGAAGGGCGTGCAAGGGTGGGGGAGTGTGAGTGCAAGGGCCCTTCACATGTAGATGAATAATTTGAGAGAGTTAGTCCTAGCGTGCATGGGTGGGAATGCTCTTATTGAGTCACACGCCACTTGATAGTAAGTTCCTTCTGAAATGGATTATTTATTATTGCAGATGTAATTTGCGTACTTGATCAGCTATGAAGTTTTGTCATGTTGGTGTGTAGCATCCTTGTATAATTTCTTACACAATATTTGTCAAGAAGAATCCAACAGCGAACTCATCCGCTTGTGGCTCACTTGAATCAGGGCCAATGCTAAAGGCCGAGTGTCCAAAAGCTTTGTGAAGGTCCCTCCAAAACCAAAGGCCGGTCTTTGGTAGCCACAACCTATGGAAGTAGTATAATGTGAGAAGAGATCATTAAATAGTCTACATCCTTTATTCAATACAACAGAGTTACCAACATATTCATTAAAAATCACCTCAAAACAAATTGTTAAGACATGAGTTGAACCTTGTTCTACCTAGACTAATTAAACCACATTGATTTCAAATACATAAAATTATTTGGAATTAGAGCTATATATATTTTTTAGTATGGACTTCAGAAGGTGTTGAATTAAAGGTTAGCATAGTTAGCTTTTTTGTAGTGCTTATCCAACACCATACACATCAAATGACAAAACTAACTATAGAATCCAATTCCATATAGTCTAAAATCCCTGAAGGCATATTATTTTTTTCAAAAGAAAAAAAATTGATTATTTTAGAGGACTTCAAACCATGGCACTTTTGATGGCCATGTAGGAAAAATGTGTTTGCTACCTCATTTTCTCTTTCCACATCCCTTTGATTGAAATTTCATAGTATAAATCCAATTTCCAATGGCTTCTTGATTCCAGTTCTACTTCTTTGAAATTACTATTTCATGCAACACTAATTACAAAACTCCATATTATCATAAGCATGTTAGGCAGTACGAAGCTATGACGTACTATCACTACAAGGAGAAGGCGTCGCTTTTCACTCCTTATTTAAGTCAAATGGCGCCACTTCGCACTCACCAATTTTTTGGTTGGACTTGATGAGTGCAATTTGTCACGTAGGACAAGTATGTACTGTGAAAAGCGACAATGAACATAATCCTCTCAATGAGAAACAATGCCTCTGCCTGTAGTGTATGAGTGTACAACTACATTGTGGCCTTTCTTTGTAGAGTAATCCTCGCTACACACACAATGCATCTAGAGAAATGATAAGATCTTCAACCAGTCAAATTGGAATAATTGCAAGGTCATCAAAGTTCAAGAGTGGTGTCACTAGTAGAAAGACCGTCACTTCTCACTACCAGAAATTAGGGAAACGGGAAGTGCCTGACGGTTCTCACTGTACATCGCTCTAGCCCAACTTTAAATGGATTATTCAGAACTCTACAAGAAAATGTTGAACTCGGGTGGGGGGGCACTGGCGAAAATCGTAGAAACAACGTGCGATAAAAAATAGGGTCCCATATATTCCTTGTAGATAAATTTTGTAAAAAATGTACATGTAAAATACATTGCTCTAAATTGTAAAACTACATTATAAGTAATATAACATTCAATATATCATGGAAGATTTATTTTACCGGTACATATAAAATACCATGCCAAATATTTTTTATAGGGGGTAGGTGTAGACTATGAAGGGCAACTAGCTGTTAGAAATTAATTTTGGATGAAAAAAGAGTCTTTTACATCCGACTCCTGGGTGACAACTTGGCGCCGCAAGTTCAACGTCCCAATGACGGTATCCAATGACGGTATAACTTAGATAGGTTGCACAAACCCTTTAGCATGAGTCTGCACTTTCAAAACTCAACTAAAGTGGTAAGGAAAAAAATGGGGAGTAAAAAAAAAATATGGTATAAGTAAAATACCCCTATTTAAATAGCCACCTAGAAAATTTATAAATACTAACAGGATACAATTAATTACCAAGTTTTACATTTATTTTAAAATATACCATCTCATATAATCAATTATCCAAGGTAAATAGCCCTCATTTTAATAGGTCATTATCGCAGGTGTATGCAAAATATACAAGGGAGTGCTCCCCCCCCCCCCCCGAGTATAGATGTTGAAGAATTAGCAGGAATCCATATTATTCCTTTATATTAGTACAATTTTTATCCGAGATTTCCTGAGATTATTTCTTAGCCAATAAAAGACCTACAGACTCTGTCCACTTTGTAGAACTAGAAAAAGTAGAGATTTGGAGTCTCTAGGCCTTACCTAATTGCATCACAGGATTATCCTAGAATTCCGACGAGGTTTGGTTCCTCTAGTGCTACCTCACTCGCAGTAAACAAATAAAAGTTTCTAACAAATGTAACAAGACTTCACCAAACATATTCGACTATGTCCAAATTTGAAAATTCAAAATATACACCGTTCTTTGGAATAGAGGACTTTAGACATGCTTAGAGTCTTGCACCCATAAAACTTTGTAGTCTATAGTATTGGTTGCATAACTCTTGTTGATTGATTGATGGTGACTTTCGTGACTTTGAAGAAATTTCACAACTTTTTAATTTGTCCTAATTTCTCAGAGGGCCTCACGTACTGTAGACGCTTCAATGCAACACCAAAGTGATGACACATTGTAGAAGCCCGTCCTATGTGACGAATTACACTCAACAACTTTGAAGTATCACACGACTATATCAAGTGAGAAGCGAGGTGAGAAGTGGCGTCTAATTCAATTTCAAAGTGAAAAACGTCACTATATCCCACTAGTGTATTGTGTTTTGTGTAGGTGCCATTGTCAGGGCATTCATCTTTCTCTAACAGTAGATGGATGATCACCTTCATCTTCAACCTGATAGATCACACCTCTTAATGCCGCGACTAGAGTGACTGCCGATTCACAATCCATTTTGACATAAGACAATTTTTGCGACTCTTTGCGACATTTTGCTGGAAAGTGGAGGCATCCATCGCCATGTACGTTGTTCTATCCCGTTTGGCTCTTGAGGTTGTCTAAGTGATTGCGAACAACACCATCAAGACATGTCAAATTAAAAACTACCAAGATAGATAGAAACTCCGGCACCATGTGGGCCGGCGTGAATAGAGTGTCTGTTCGTTCGTAATGTCTGTAACTCACTATTCACATAATAAGGGGCTATAAGAACAAAACTACTCTCCTTTTTCGAGGATAGACACTTTTTAGTAAAAACTACCAATATATATATATAGATATATAGATATATATATACTTTGAGTCTGCAATTCCCCTTGTGAGGATTGTCCAGCTTAAAAAGAGCAAGCAGCTACGCTACGAGAAGCTCTGACCGGAATAGAACGGGTGAAGAACAAGAATGCATTTTAGTAGAATCATGGGCAAAATATATTTGCTACAGTGGTATTTAGCCCAAAAAATTAAGTGTCCCTGCAATGCGTCTTCCCTATCGTTAGAGCCAATAAAAGGTGAGCCCTATCAATGCTCATGACATCAAGAGACTTGGAAACAAGCACATTTAGGGCCGCTTCACACTATGGCCGAAGGTCAAGAGGCCGTTGATTTCCACCAATCAAATTGCAAGAAACCATGGGTTCGGCCTCTCGACCCTTCACACTAGAGGCCAAAGTCCAAAGGCCGTGGACCTCCAAAATGCTTACATAGCAACACTTTTTGACCAAGGTGACGGCCTCTTGAGAAGAAGTTTGGGTCCTACGAGAGTGGAAACCCAAACTATGGAATATTTTTTATATTTCTATAAAAAATGAAATCTATATTTTATTGCCTATTTTCAATAGATTTCTTTGGACTCTCAATCCCACGGCCTCTAGACTTGAACAGCCATAGTGTAAAGCGGCCCTTAAATTTTGAACTTTGATGAGGTTTTTTTTTGTATATATATATATATCGCATAATTATCTGATTTGAGCAAACAAAATGATTTTCTACGATAGGGCCAACAAAATGGCATGTCCTTTACGGAGTAAGGTCGACCGGTGCGCCACCTCCGGCCTAAGCGCAATACTAACTGTAGGTGTATATAGTCAACGGGAATCGATCCCAAGATCTGTGAGGGCCAGGAGACCGACTACCGCGGCTGTAATTAGCTTGTACCGGTGCGTTAATCCGGTGCATGTCGAGTGACAACGCTTGCTGACTACAAATCGTATACCTGCGATTATATACAGAATTGCGGCTTTCAGATTTCAAGGCGGCAATGAAGGAGATCCGGCCTTCTGTATCTCGAAGTCAGTTTGCGTCTTTTGAACAATGGAATCAGGAGTTCGGTTCTGGTTGAGTGTGCAACGTCCTGCTGCAGAAACTACACTCAATTTATTTCCTCAAGTAAGGAGAAGTGCATTGCGTTTTTCAAGTGTTCACTTCGCCTGTCATGCAATATATGTACAAATAGTGCAAAATGGCGTTATTGGGCTCATGCTGGTTCGGATTCATATATCACTCAATGAACAGGAGGGAACCATTACGTAGACGCCCATGCTGATCACACAAGCTGATCCGAAGAAATAATGGAAGTTATTGAACTGAAGTTTCAGCGGCATTGTCACTGAAGTTAGATTTTGAAAATATTTACCTATTATTAACAGGGAAAAGAATTGGATCAATAATTCAATATCTAGTGCCATTCTTTACCGAGAGCTACTGCCCACAGGCTTCCTGGACAGTACAGTACCTGGCACCGGCAATTAAGCTCCAGTCATGTGTGCATAGTCTAATTGCATTTGCATTTCGTGGTCAGCTTTCCATGCCCAAGTTTGAAACCTGAAACAAATAGTCAAGTGAGTTTTTGTTTACTAAAGTACTGAGTAGTGAGTTGTGATGTTATGTGTTTTTGCAGGTGAATCTCTCAATAAGCTTGGCGTGAATGAAGAGCAGTGAGTTGTTATGTTATGTGTTTTTGCAGGTGAATCTCTCAATAAGCTTGGCGTGAATGAAGAGGTGCCTTTACCGGCCAAGGTAAGCCATCTCATTTGTTTTGGGACCTAATGAATGTTCTTCAATGATTATAGTGATATATAATGCTGCAATGCTTGTTTATTATTATTGTTCTTTTCGGAGTTAGGATGTCATTAGAGTCATAAAACCCTTGAATTTGATGAATCTACAAAGAATGTTGCTTTATTATATTCTTATTTGTTCTCTCCAAATAGTTAAAAGGTATGGAAGATTTTGGTGGTTTATTATGATTAGGTGTGTAAGGATGTGTAAGAGCTTGGTGGTCTTCAAAAGTTTTTTAACTCTTTTTTTGATGTTAAAAAACTTTTGAGGACCACCAAGCACTTACACACCTAATAATGATAAACCACCAAAATCTTCCACACCTTTTAACTACTTGGAGTGAACAAATAAGAATATAATAACTCAGTGATTTCAAAAGTCAATATAAAGAATATGACGTTTTAAAATTGTCCCTTGTATTGTGCATTCAGGTGACTTGTCGTGGTGTTTCTTGTGCAGTGAATAATTATGTGCAGTGAATAATTATAAGCAGTGCTCGTTGAAGCCATTGTGGAGTTGAAGAAAGTGTTCGCAGCATCCACAGAGAATGAGAATGACAGCAGTTTTGGTAGATAGATGCGTAGATAGATGCATAGATAGATTATGTAAATAGGTATGTATGGGATTAGCTGACAGGTATAGTACAATTATGTGTACCTTTTTCATTTTATAAAAGTGCCCAAATTTTGTCGACAAAAAATGTGTTATTTGCTCTAAAGAAACTTATGCATTACTATTGGTCACTATTTGTGTCTACAAAATGTTCAAAATTCATGGATGGATCAAGGCTTACTCCACCCTAATTCCACATATGAAAAACTACAATTTTCCAGTTAGGAGGACACAATTTAGGGACAAAATTCATAGTATGAAAATTCTACCATTTCATCCATGCCATACATGAATTATGGCCTAATTCATGTGTCACATTCTATTTGTGGAAGTTGATCAAAGCTTACAACAACTCTATGTCTTGCGACCGTTCCAACTTACCTCAAGGAATAATGATCTCACCGTCGTGCAGTGGGAGGGAGTGCAAAGGTTGCCAAGGTGTTTTCTGCTGTGCATTTCGTCTACATCACCCGCTCCTAATTGGTTGTTCATACGTAAACAATCACTGGATTTGCTTTTCATTTCTGGAATAACAGCGTACAATGGATTTCAGGGAACGCCTACAGGTCTTAGTTAGATCTTTGACAATGTCTTTCATGGGAAAAGTCCTTGCAAATATTTCACAGCAAGTCGATGTTTAGAAAAATGCTGCATATATACTTTACCTCTTACTCTCTTAGTGCCCAGGGTCACAGCCCCTAGACTGCACATGATATGAATCCAGAAGTCCGGATGTACATCACAAACGGAGAGAAAGATCATGGCACCCTATTTCCAAGCTACAACAATGCCACAACCTGTATCTAGCTGAGAACAACGCATTTATGAAATTGGCCTTGTCAAAATAAGCCTCAAAATTGGACTATTAAATCAGCAAAAAGAAAAGTGAATATAAAACATGCACATGTGAAGGCAGAAAAAAAACCACAAACCTGTAGTCAAAAGTCCTGGTACGTTCCATCGCACAATGTTTCCCACCGTAATTTGTTTATCCCATATGCATTGTTGTATCCAATTACACTGCACAGGGCACCTTGACACATTCACCAGGTAGCAAATGGTACAAAAATGATGGTGAATTTTTGGTGAACACTTGCTAAATTGAAGTGCCAATTTAGCAAGTGTTCACCACAAATTCACCATCACTTTTGTACCATTTACTTGGCAGTGAATCGGTCAAGGTTCCTTGTGCTAGGAGTGTAGAACTGGCAGCACACTCTACCCTCTCTGTCACACAACCGGGTGCGTAGCATAAAGTGAAGTGTTTCCTTGCCTTTTATCGAAGAATACCGTACCTTGGATACACCCATCAGCATACTTATTGTTTGTATTTCCCTTTACGAAGCCCAAACATTCAAACTCATTTTTTGGATTTCCCCTTACAAAGCCCAACCATTTAAAACCCGAACTTGAAACCCTACCTCTAAGACAGTGTGTTGAACCTCTGATGTTGACGAACCTACCATCCTATGCATGCTACAGTAACTAGCTCTGACTTAGTTTGTCACTCGAATTTGGTCATTCATATTGTGGAAAATATAATGTAGATGCATAGGACCAAATTTTATATCATTGGAATCAATGAGAAATTTTGCATTTGTTGATCAGATAAACAAATAAATTAGAACAACTTCATACATACATAAGTATATTAAATTGACATGTAATGAACATCAATTTAGAAACTAATCCCTCACGGAAGGGAAGATCATAAACTAATCTCTAAAGAACCATAAGTGTTTTGCTGAAGACTACAATTTTCAAATAAATGCATTAAAAATTTTAATTGATTTCTTTTTTATATTCAACCATAAGATCTTGTATAGAACTATTATGAAATTTTGTGGTAAAGATTTCAGCAATTTTGATTTGTAGGGGCTCTTAAGAAAATCAAAAATTCAAAAACCTAGCCATTTTGTAGAGACAACGTGCACCTTTAACCCCTAAACGATGGAGGGGGTAAGGGCAAAACATAAATGTGTTATAAAAAATTACTTCTTCAACTTTGATGAAGTTTGGTCCAAAAGAGAAAATGAGGAGCTTGATGTTTAGTAATTTTCCATACGGTCAAATATCAAAAAATAGCTTTTTATCATCTCATAATGAATTTAGAAGCATTCAACTTCAAATATTTATAAGAATCACAAATTTTATTTTTAGAATTTGAATTTTTTATGATTTGTTAAAACTAAACATTCTATTGTAAAATCAAAAATTGCAAATTTTTCAACGGAGAGAACATCATTACTTTCCCCAAATAGTAAGTTTTCTAACACTAGACAATGTAGACCCGAGAATGTAGAAGTGTTTTTCTTTGAAAATTTCTCCCGGGCGGAGTTTAACCCCTAAACGACGGAGGGGGTAAGGGCAAAACATAAATGTGTTATAAGAAAATACTTCTTCAACTTTGATGAAGTTTAGTCCAAAAAGAAAATGAGGAGCTTGATGTTTAGTAATTATCCATACAATCAAATTTCAAAAAATAGCTTTTTATTTTCTTATAATGAATTTAGAAGCATTTAACTTCATATATTTATCAAAATTACAAATTTTATTTTTAGAATTTGAATTTTTTTATGATTCGTTAAAACTAGACATTCTATTCTAAAATTAAAAATTGCAAATTTTTTAATGGAGAGAACATCATTACTTTCCCCAAATAGTAAGTTTTCTAACACTCAACAAATGTAGAAGTGTTTGTCTTTGAAAATTTCTCCCGGGTGGAGTTTAACTCGGATTGACATGATTCAAATTGGGTTGGAAAGTAGACTTGATTCCCTATTTGAAAATATTTTTTATTTTCTATAAACATGTTTTATCTATTTTGGGCAGCTCGTAAAAAAAGGGCAGAGACCATAAAATGGTTGATCTGTCACTTAGGGGTTAACTCGGATTGACATGATTCAAATTGGGTTGGAAAGTAGACTTGATTACCTATTTAAAAATATTTTTTATTTTCTATAAAAATGTTTTTTCTATTTTGGGTAGCCCATAAAAAAAGGGCAAGGACCATAAAATGGTTGATCCGTCACTTAGGGGTTAACCCCTGAATGCTCAAACGATCATTTTTTTTATTGCCGCCCAAATTTAGCTAGTTGTCTAAAACAAAAAATATATGTTTTTTCAAAAACAATTTTTTATTAAAATACTACATCAAGTCTACTTTTCAACACAATTTGAATTATGTCAATCCCAGTTAAACTCTACCCGGGAGAATTTTTCAAAGTGAGTCACCTTAACATTGGCTTAGCGTTCTAAAATTTGCTATTTGGAGAAAGTATGCCCATCATTTCATTTGCTTTTTTGGAGAAAGCTTGGAGAAAGTTTCGATGTACGAATAATTTGTAGAGGTGATGCCCTACATTTTGTTTATAGAACCAAACTTCATCAAACATATGGGAAGCACATGTTATAACACATTTTATTATTTTTTTAATACCCCTCAGGCTTTTAGGGGTCAACTCCTAAAGGACCAGGGATTCTCGGTTTTAAAATGATAAATCCAATCGATCATATCGTGAAAAATAGAATTTAGGTGAGACTGAATTTTATATCACTAGATTCAGTGAAGAACAATGCATATGTTGGTCAAAAACAAAAAAAAATTGAACGAAAGGAATTCCACTTAGAACCTACACAAAAATGCTAAAATAACATGAAGTCCAATTCATGCGTCTTCGTTCTTTAAGGGTTAAATTTAATCACTACTACTGTACCGTATCTACATAGTAGCTTTGGCGGAAAATAAATGCTTTAATTTCTGGGAAATTTAATTTGTAAGGAAAAAATATATTACGGAAAATATTTGTTTGACAGAATCTATTTTAACCCCTAAAGGACCACGAGGCCACCACATGGCTTCTGGAACTAGAAAGTGAGGAATTTCGAGTTGTTGGACCATGAATTGTAAAGTGAGCAACAAAGAGACCCTAGTTCTTTTTAAGAGCTGAATCCGTGAGTACTTCTCGATCGAAATTTCATGAAGTGTGCAATTTTTGGTGATTTTTTTGAGTTGCACAGTGGGTATTCAAGCGTCACTTCAGACCCTCATATCTTCTTCCTTGCACCTCCAAATCACTTGAAATTTTTTCCATGTTTTTAAAATGATGATTTCTACTCACAGTAAAATTTTCAGAGTTTTTGGAGCACTTTTGATCAATCCGATTTCAGCATGTGTACAAAATACCCTGAACAAGTTCCATGAATCTTCTCAACGGTGGCATTTTCTCAAAAATTGTGCAATTTTGTTGATCTTTTTTTTGTACAAAAGCTATGTAAGTCTTCTTTGATTTCAACGGTGCCGATCGTCAAAATCATCCCACACCAACAAGGAATTGAGCTTGTTATAAGAGCTAGTCAAGAAAACAAGAGTTAGGCTAAAAACACCCCCGGTCCTTTAGGGGTTAAGGAAATGATTAAAAATTTGACAGAAAGGTGCAAAAGCTGCTATGCATTGTACAATATTCTATCGTTGATGTGAATGTCATCTGAATGTTCTTTTTCTTTTTCTTTTTCTTTTTCTTTTCTATTTTTGAAATTTGAACCTATCAATGATTTCAAATGTATAGAACTCTCATTCATGTAAGTGAGGAATTTTTAACAAACGTTAACAACATGAAATAAGTATATGCAAGATCAACTTTACCACGTTGATAACATAAAGTGAACAAAGCCAATGGAATAATGATTTGAGTTTCATATAATTATCATCCCATTTCGCCCGTTTATAACATAATAGAGTAGTTCAGGATGTCTCCCTTCTTGGAACTTATCAAATAAACATTTTTTAATATGATCTAGTTTTCACCTTTTACAACAAGTCGTACCACTAGCAAAAGGTGGTTCTCCTTTCAAGAGTCATGCCTAAAATTTCAGTTTTTTCATTTTGATAGGTCCCCATGATAAGTAACTTAGTGAAAGCTGACATTGTTTATGCTCATGAAGACAATGACCTTGAATCATGTAGGTAACTTGATAATTATGGAAAAGGAGGATTTTATGAACTACACTGTTATGTTATGTCAGAGTTAACTAAAAATTAACTATAATTCACCTTAGGTAAGGTCAATTGGAAGGCAACCAATTCTATTGGCATGGTTGTACTAAATTTGTAGATTGATTACATATGCAACTAGTTTTGCCGTTAAAAAGACGCGAAAACTAGTTAAACATGTATTTTGTCTGTCAGAGCATCATTGGTTCAACTAGAAGGCATTTGCGAGGTCCTTTTTGTTTAACGATTTTCAAGAAGCAGTTTGCAAACCACTTCCAACAACCTTCACCCAACCTCCCAAATTCTGATTTCTACATATTCTTCTTCATTTTAGGATTATAGCAGCCCCAAAGATTAAGAAAAAGGAGAATTTTCAACTGGAGTTTTCATTTCGGTTACACTCAATGAGAGCATTGATTTCCATTTCCTTGAATGTTGGGCACTGGTGTTCTGTTTCGATTAACCCCTAAAGGACCGGAGTGTTTTTCCTCCAAAAACACTCCAATGCTGCCATTTTTACTCCCCCATGCAAAATATCCAAAAGAATGTTATTTTTTGCCTTCTAACCGTAAGATCTTGTCCTTAACTATTTGAAAAACATACACAACAAATTTCGTTCATTTTGACCACACGGATTGCAAGATAATTGCGTTTTATGGAAAAAAGCAACCCAAAAAAACACATGCCCGAAAATTTCAGATGCGTTTGACCACATCTACATCAAAAAAACCTCACTACCGAAACTTGTCGCACTTCACTTTCACATTCTATATGATGTTACTTAGTTGTGTACCAATTTTCGTTGCGTTTGGAGATGTTTAGGATGTTGAATAACACCTTGCACTTGTTGGGGGTTTAAAAGTTCAAAAAAGACTATATGTTTTTGGAATTGCAATATTTTCGACTTTCTTTATTTAAAATACGAATCCGAGCGGTGAAACACAAGTACATTCCACCCTCTACAGAATGGCGAAAAAAAATTTGAAAAAAAATAAAATCTCCAAGTTTTAGAAGACATGTAGCATATTTTCTAAGAATTTTGGGGGTTAGGGGGGAAATAAAGGGTGGAGGAAGGGAATTGAAGTGCCAACCCATTCCAATGTTCATGACCCCACTAACTCTCAAGGTACACTGCCACGTGGCAGTCCCTCATTGGACGTTTTTTATTTTTTATTTTTTATTTTTAAAAATGATTTTTATTTTCAAATTTTCAAATAATATTTTTAATTATGAAATTGAACTTCTAGTTTAAAATAATAATTTTAAGTTAAAATAATAATTTTTATTTATAAAAAAATTATTTTAAAATTTTAAAAAAAATTATTTTAATTTTTTTTTATGAGTTTGGGAAATGGGGTGGTCTTCTGCCCCCCACAGTCCACCCCATTTTCCACACGCCGCCCATCTTGTTGCCCCCCCCTAAAATTCAACTATTTCTCTATTGCCCCGCTGCCCTTTCTCCCGAAAAAAACACATTTCCCCTCATAACTTTCACATACGGTGTTGGAATTCAAAAAGAAAAGAATCCCCATTTTCATGGCACATTGGGGAATCTACTATTAAATTTCCTTCAAAATTCGATTAAAAATGTGTTCACCGGAACCTACCCGATTCTCTAAATGTCCTAGTTAGGACACTTGGTCCTTTAGGGGTTAACTCAGTTGTCGAATGAAAGTTTTGTGATCTTTTTTCCTTATCCTAAAAAGTTACCCCTTCATTCGATCAGTTGGGTAAGTAGTTGGTTGGGTTAACTCACCTAAGTAAGATTCTAAGTTACAAGGGAATGAAGGATCTGGCGGGTAACATGGGGTTCGTGTGATAATACGGAACTCACTGTGTCAGATCCAGTGCTCTCACAACCACTTTATGACATTTAGCACAGGGTGCTACCTCCCACATAAATGGTAGATACTTTTGCTACCTTGTGAATGTACTACTCACGATACCTCTATAATGTCCGGCAATACCCTTGATATATTAAGGTGATACCATGGCGATACCATAATGATACCCTTCCTACATATTTATAACATGATGAGCATTCTCGCTACATTTCAATTTTTTTTTTCATTTTCTTTCTTTGTATGTTTAGCAGCCTCATTTTTTGGTAGAAATCCAGCTAATATTAGCCAGTTTTGAGATCACTGGTCAGATCCACAATGGCAGTTCCATCAGCTGCTGCTGCATTGCTCTTTCTCTTCTCTTCGTTTGCAAGGACTGTCTTTGGATTCCTCCTTCCTTCCTGGCTCCTCCGTCACTTAACCTTAACTTAGGGTTTGCTTGCTCTCTGTGCTTCTTCTTCTTCAGTCGTCTTCTTGCTCTGCCCTGCTCTGCCACCACTAACTTAAGTTATGGAGTCTTCTACGCGGGGTTAACACGGGGGCGGCATTGACAGCCATCGCTTCTTCGCATGGGCAGGTTTAGGAAAAAAGTGCTGGATTACATTTGCTATTGAAGCTTAATTGATTCGTTGTGGAGCCGAAGCCATGGAAGCCAGCAGCGAGGGCGTCCTCAAGGAGCCCGTTGAGCACAAGGCTCCCCCACGCCCTTCGTCCATGCTCTGGGTCGAGCAGCTCCGCAAGTATGTTGGATCCGGCGAAGGGCTCGGCTCTGAGGCTGCCACAGGTTGGAAGCGATGATCATCTTTTTACTAGAATATATGTTTTTACTTTTATTTTTTCAATGAGGACACTCGATTCTTGTCACTATAAAGTATTCTCGTAGAAAACAATGCAATAGTGCGTCTCGCAGTAATTGAAATAAACGGTGCAGTTCGGCATTCTCTTACATTTCCAGAAATCGGATCGGAGTTTGCTTTGATTGAGGGAATGTGACAGTAAAGAGAGATCATAGATGAGGATTTGGTTTTGGCGGAGAGATCATCGCATTTTCTGCGTACTGACTACGTATCCCTGTTGCTTGTTTGTAGAGATGGAGACGAAGAAAATTCTGCTAGAGGCTTATAAAGAACGTCAGCAGAAAGCAGCTGCTGCGGGGGCTATTCCCAGTTTCTACAGAAAGGCAGGATGACTATTTTTTATTTAAAAAAAAGTTCTTTGGTGGTAGTACAGGCTGTTGAATGTGCATATGAAATTACTGCTCGTGACAGTATGTTTTTGCGTTGAATATCTCAATTTATCTCATTGCTTTTTCGTTTTGGTGATCAACAGAAGCCCTCGGAAAATTCTGCCGGTACGAAGGTGCAACGTCTTGCGAAGTTCCGTTTTCTGAAGGTATACTGTGACGAAGTTTCAATGCATCATTTTTCTGCTGTACTGTACATGGGGAGGAAATGATATTCTGTACTATAGTAGTTGTGATTGAAGCGAATGTCTTAATGTCGCAGTAGGGAGATTAATTATGATTATTTCAATAGGGAGAACCTTGATAGAGATAATACGAAGTTAGAAACAGTCTTTTGGTTATTGTCTACCTTGTGGACTAACCTGCTTGTAATTGTGGAATTGTAGAAACAAGCGGAGGTGCTGTTGAATGCTGACGATTTAGATACCATGTGGGTCTTGCTGCGTGAGAATTGCAGCATTGACGAGGCTAGTGGTACAGAGAAGGTTAGATTGACCTCATGTTTTACTCGACTGTTTGATTTATTATATACTAATGTTTGATGTTAGACGACTTTTATGTCACACATAAGTTCGTAGTTGAGATTGTTTACTGCTTTCTAACAATAAATCTGAGGTGCAGATGAATTATGAAGACTTCTGTCACATTGCCACTCTCTGCACAGAGCAAATTGGACCAAAGTGCAGGAAATTCTTCTCAGCGTGTAATTTCCTGAAGTTTGAGAAAGATGATTTTGGACGCATTGCAATCCTTCCGTTTTACCTCTATGTCATGCGGACAGTAAGTTCATAATGATCCAACTGATCTGTCTCTTTATCTTGACATATTACCGGTGATTTACCTTATCCCTAAAAGTATACAGGAAGATTGTATATTGTATGTTGCTGTTCCTCATTCAGTCTTTTTTTTGCTTGTTAAGGCGTGATACTGATATTATTTTTACTATGCACATGATCATCACACTATATTCCCGTGATAGTTTCTCTCTTTTCCTAACGAGTAGGAATCTTCTTTGAATGAGATAATAGCTGTAATCATAATCTTATCATCAATTTACTTTTTCTTTTAACCCAAGAAGTGAGCCTGCCAACTTTATATTTTATGTAATCTTAGGACTGCTATTTTCTTCATTGTGCAGGTTTCATTGACCCAAGCTCGAATTGATATGAGTGAATTGGACGAGGATGGTGATGGTTTTCTTCAGCCTCAGGTCACACATATTGCTGTCTATTACTGTGAACTAAGTTCCATCTAGCTATTCTCTGAATTTTTCTCGAGTGATGTTAATGGCCGTGTGTTATGTTGAAGCAATGTAAACAGTGAGTGGTAAACAGAAAGACTTGGGTACAACCTTCTGTGCAAGTTCACGTTTTCCGTCATATGCTTTGCAATGAAAACATAGATGAAGCTTGCCTCAGTGATAGCATAGATGCAGTGTTGTTGGCCTATGTTTGGCTGGGCTTTCTTTACCTGGCACTAAGATTAGTATTAGGTGGCTCGTGGTTGTGGCTTGCGGTTGTCAAGGGTTCCACCGTGGGGGCATATGAAATTGACCTGTGTACTGATTCTAGAAGGAAATGATATTGTAATTCTCCTTCAATTTATGGCTGAAGTTGACAAGAAACTACCGTAAAGCCAAGTTAATTTGGCATATAGAATAAGTAAGCCTCTATTGCAGAGTCTTAAAGCTACAGTGTGTCAGTGATTATTGATTACTGGAGATCTCGATTTTTGTGGATTGTAGGAAATGGAGGCTTACATACGAGGCCTTATCCCAAATCTGGCTCAACTACGCAACATCCCTCCTCCTTTTCTGTCCATGTACAGTAGAATCGCTGCTAGGAAATTCTACTTCTTCTGTGATCCATTACGACGAGGTTTGTTCTCTCCACTAGTTCTGTCTGTCCCTGTCCCTGTCCCTATATGATGGAATCTTTAGCAAGTGTGTCTAGTTGATGACTCACATGTTGGGGACATGGTTGGGCAACCACTCCTATGGACTCTCTTACGCAGCCCTATACTTTTTACTTTTTTGGGGTAGCTAATTTGTAGGAATCGCAAGTGTTCAAATCTGAATAGAAAAGTGCATTGTACAGGTAAATTATGCATCAAGAAGGTCTTGCTCAGCAATTGTCTGGCAGAGCTCATGGAGCTCCATCAGGTATTGCTTCTTTAAGAGCTTAGTCTGATCAAAACCTGTATTTTCATGACATCTGGACATTACACCAACAAGTTCTTACTGAACTGATGGTGGGTGCGTTGTGTTTGCACCCATGTATTTTGTGGTTTGGATAGAGTTTTTTTCTTATTTGCCAGCTTAACCTGGTTATACCTTATTTGTTAATTGCATTACTCTGTTTATGTTCTGGTTCTTCAGTTTGTGCACATTCTGTAATCTTAAAAAGTAGGCACGTGATGTGACTGTCTTTGAGATTGTTTACGTGGTGCTCATAATGTGGATGATGGGAAGTATTTTAGGAAACAGAGGAGGAAGGTGGGGAACCCGAGCCTGCTGATAACTGGTTTTCTCTTAGCAGTGCCCAACGCATATGTGGTATTCACTTTATCCTCTTGCTCTTAATGGTTTGTTGAAGTGTTTTAGTTGTCATGAAAAGTGTATGTCTTTAGGTGATTGATTGTATTTACATGGTCATGTTGTTGTCAGAAGTGTATTTGTGACTGTATTTGCTGTCTATTGATGTCTTGGAAACATTTTCTTATTATTTCCATAATTTTGGTGGGGATTCTCTAATGTTAAATCTTTTGATGCAGATACATTTCTGGGATTGGATAAGGATATGAATGGCACCCTGAGTAAGGAAGAATTGCAAGCATATGCTGATGGCACCTTGACTGAAATCTTCATTGAGCGGGGTATGTTTAATCGCTGCAAATCCTCTTACAGCTCGTTTGTTATATTAAAGCGCTATCCTAAATTTGCTGCAATACATATAGCTGAAGAATACATGCAATGTTGTACATGAGTTTGCGTACCAGAACACACTCTAGAGTACACTAGTGTTCATACCAGATTGCTTCTCAATGCACTCCGCCAATTATCAGCAACAGGAGGCTCTCAACCCCAAGCCAGTTCTCTTTGCATATGCATGTAAAAACTGATAGTACCATGTTCATATTCATTCTGATGCACTGTAGAGAATTAACTTGTCCGTATCGTTTGTATTTTTGCAGTTTTTGATGAACACGTGAGAAGGGGTGGTCGAGGCAGCGGGGGTAAAGCTCGAGAAATGGACTTTGAAAGTTTTCTAGACTTTGTGTTGGCCCTGGAGAATCGAGAGACTCCAGAAGGTTTGACATATTTGTTCAAGTGTTTGGATCTTCAGAACCGGGGCTTTCTAACAACAGTAGACGTTCACACTCTTTTCAGGTCTGTGCTTACTAACCAAACCCACACGAGATGTAAATAGGTCATTTAAAGCACTTGACGCCTTGAATACTTTTTTTATATCTTCTTGGCATTAGCTGGAGTGGAAGTAGGAATATATGCATATGGAAGAAAAGAAGAGTGGCAACTTTCGAGTTATGTTGGCTACTCGATACTCTCTTCCTACAAAATTATAGCCACTGGAAATTTCCTGCATGCATTCATTGAGTTCAAGTTTGCAAGCCTCATTATTTCCAGACATTCCAAAGGTTCGATTTTAGGTTAGGGGATTAAATTTTTCCTTTTGGAGCCTAGTTCAATTTCAGAACTTATGACAAGTTAGTCTTCAGAAATGGAGTGTGGTAAAAGTAAACGTCTAAGTCTGTCGCTTCACATTTTGAGGCCCAAGCTGAATGCTTTCCTACTTAATCCTTGAAGGACCGAGAAGCGCATATTTGGTCTCATATTTTGCTTAACTGTTTTGAGGGAATCTTATTTGTTCCAAAAATTATTTCTCACAACCAACACGTGCAATGTTCTTCACTCAGTCTAGTGATATAAAATTAGTCTTTATTTAGAATATACTTTCCACAATATGATTAATGAAAATGTTCATTTTAAAACCAAGAATCCTTGGTCCTGAAAGGGTTAAGTGATTGGTCAACTCAGAATTATAGATTGCTTTGATAACAACTAATTGGTTTCCACAAATATCTGCTGGCCGTCATGCAGAGATGTTCACCAGAAGTGGATTGAAGGTGGAAATTATGATCTATGCATTGAGGATGTAAGGGATGAAATCTGGGACATGGTCAAGCCTGCTGATCCCCTGAGGATAACTTTAGCTGACTTATTGGCTTGTCGCCAAGGAGGCACCATAGCCAGTATGCTTACAGATGTGCGTGGATTCTGGGCACACGATAATCGGGAAAACCTTCTTCAAGATGAGGAAGAAACGGCTGAAGTTCCAGAGGAAGAGTAAGAATATCGAGCCGACTTCTTCCTGTAGGTAGAGGGTCTTTCATTGTGAATAGAAAACGTTGCTGCAGTCAACAAGAGCCTGGCCTACGGTCACTGCCAACATCCGCTACGAATACCCGCGTGCAGGTGTGGGACAAGTGAGCATCAATGCTGAAGATCTGTTCGCAACCTCCCATGAAGTCAAGGTGATTTCAGCACATAAACTTGGGTGTAGAGTTTGGTAGTCTTCTTGCACTGTGGGCTGTGCGTTAGCTATCAGATGAACTTTGTACCACAGATATTTCGTCACCATCATCTTAGGCATCTAGAAACGTCGCTCTTCTGTACAATTACAAGCTCTGCTGGGTCATTGTGAAGACCCAAGTCAGTGAGAACATCATCGCCCGCTGCATCTTTACAGCTACATGCCATGTTCGGTAAAAGTCTCTTGAAGTATTCTTTTATGTGATCTGGTTGACAATGACAGGGACTTGACATTACTGTTTATAGCAGCATTGCTGACAAATATAGTTCTCTACTAAGGTCGTCTGCTTGCTCGATCTGTCCTATTTACCAGCAAAGTTCGATGTTCTTTGTTGTTGGCAATCCTTCTGTGATTGCATTCATTTGATAGGGATTATTAAACGTCTTCACCAGGTCAGGATTATGTCTTCCTATGCTTAAGGGTTGTGAGGAACAATCTTGATTATCCACAATATAATTTTTGAGGTCAGTATGGTGTCTAACCAGCCTCCAATTTTGTTTTACTAATGATTTAGAATTGAGGAACAGTCTTGATTATCCACAATATAATTTTTGAGATCAGTATGGTGTCTAACCAACCTCAATTTTGTTTTACGAAGATTTAGAATATTCATGGGATTTGCAAGAAGGGATGTCAAACCTTCTGGAATGATTTTGGCAAGTGATTGAATGTTTTTTTGAAACTAGATCATATTTTCACCAACAAATGCTTGTTTTGCTGTCCAAGTTTGATAATGACTACTAGGGTTTGTATTTCTTTAGCAATTGTCCTATAGTTTATGTTTGAAGTACTTTATGACGTTAGGGTTTGATTGTTAACCTCTAAAGGATCAGAGGTATATTTGCACCCAAAACTCATTAAAATTGCCATGTCTAATGCATTAAACTTAAAAATTATTAAAATATGTTTTCTTTTCATATCTGTTGTAAGATCTTGTACAAAAATAATAGTATGTAGGCATGTAAAATTTTATCAACTTTGATTACATAAGAGAGTTTTTTTTAAAGTCACCTTGATCTTGAAGAATTTACCATGAATTTTGCTTTAATATATTCTTATTTGTTCACTTCAAATAGTTAAAAGATATAGAAGAGCTTAGTGGTCTGTTATTATTAGGTGTGTCCGAACTCAGTGGTCTTCAAATTCATATGAAAACTTTTGGGGCACATTTAACCCCTAAACGTCATAGAGTCCAGAAACTGGATCACGAACGGATTCAAAGCCTTCTCACGTTCTCATCAATGCTTGAATGAAACTCATCCAATTTTTTGGAGATTCTTTTGGTGGTTCTCCAAAAGTTCGTTGGTTCTCTCAAAAACAAATATCAAAAACAATATCCATTTTTGGTAACGTTGCGAATCAATCTTGAGATAGGGAAGGATCATTATCGTTGGCTATTATTTGAGTACCAAAATTAGAAGATGTGATCTGATTCTCAAAATATCAGGAAACCAGAGTCTATGTCCTCTTTGTAATCGAAATCAAATCAAATAGTGAACCGTCAACACCCTTCAACTTCAATTTTAGGCATTAGCTTTAAGTTGTCAGAGTCAACTAATCAAACTACTCGCCTAATTATATCTCAAGTTTGCCACTTGCTTTGCCATTATCTCAAATTGGATATGGGCCATCGTCTCCTAGCCTTGGCTCTATGTGAACTCACTTTAATATCAATTTTACCTCTTTTGTGATGACTTCTCAACTGACTCAAAAACGTTCATCATAACATTCAGTAGCCTTTGTGAGTCATGCCTCCCTCCAACAGAATGATGTGGAATATCTCATATCATTTCATCCCCCCAATGAATGATGTGGGATATTCTACATCAAATTAGTAGCTATGGGGGCACGTGGCATTAAGCAAGAGCAAGCAACCATGGTGCACAGTTGATTGATTCTCAACTCAACAATGTTTCGTCATTGTTTATTTGATTCATTCTCAACTCAACAGTGTTTTGTCATTGTTTATTTGATTCAATAGCTCATTCAATTAGAAATCACTGGTCACTTTGTATATGTAGGTGGATGAAACTAAAAGGCAGTCTCTTTTAAGGCTACTGAATGTTATGATGTTGGTTCAGAAATGTTTGGCTTATTACAAAATAAAACAAAACAAAACAATACATATATGTTTTAGGTATAGATTATATTTGTAAATAGTTAAATCAACCAATAGGTATGCATCAAACTTTGAGAGAATTCAATATTGTTCTTGTATTGACTTGCTACAGTTCTTGATTTTAGTAATAGTATGTAAAAGAATGCCAAAACTGTGACTTTGAAGTTATCAAAAACTTTGAAAACTAGGATGTATTTACACGTAAGGTTTTGGTTGGGCTTTGCCAAATTAACCTCTAAAAGTTCTTTGAGTGCATCTAAATATACTAGATTGATGGACAAATAATGATTATTCATATATAGTGATTGGTTCACGTACTATATAGAGGGACACATAGCTTTTCAGGGGTGTGGCAACTATAGCGTGTGACTCTAAATTTAGAGATAAGGATGCAAATGCTTTAAAAGCCTATTCCCATGTGCAATCCAACCCAAACTGCAGTGGATAAGAACGCATTTCAGTAAATGGTCGTATTAAGGTATAGTTACCTTAATCCCTAACTAACCGTCTTGGCGTCCATATTTTGGAAGTTTTCTGGGATACTTTCACTTTTGAAGAGCTGTAACTTTGGATACAATATTTGATTGCAATGAATTATTTTTAAAAACCTCCCACATAATGTCTAATTTTAGTGGTAGAAATTTCAAATCAATCCAAGATGTATTGAATTTTTGGGAATCATTTGAAAGTAGGAGTCATTTCTTTTGGGCAGTTTTTGTGCATTTTGATGGCTGCAAGTTTGGGGCTTGTCTCTCCTTCATTCAATGGCTGTTTTCAATAAAAGTTATTGAGTTGGATTTCCCTTGAAGTCTAGTTATTATGGTAAAATTTTCATGTCAATCCATGTTGTTCTGAACGTTTAAAAGTCATTTTAGTGCACGGATCTATTTTGGACATTTTTTGCTTTTTGGGTCAAATGGGTCACTTTTTAGGCTACTTTTGACATTGCAAGGCCATTTTAGGGCACATAATTTTTTTTTTATAAGCGTTTGTAGGTACTGATGTGTTTGTATGATGATTTTGAACCACTTTACAATTCAAAGTTTTTCCATTTGAGTATTTTTTGGAAACAAATTTTACCTCTAATGTGTTGCTAGGAAATATTTAGCATTCTTTTTTAACCTTTAAGTGTCTACACTACAATTACCCGATCAAACCTCATCAATTCTTTACATTTTAAAATATATATTATTTTATGGTAATTTTTTTATAAAGTATTGTTAAACCAACTTACCATGATTTTTCATAATTATTTAAATGAAAAATAAATTTAATAAGATTTTTCAAAGTTCTTTTCTTGTGAAATCATAGTAATAACAAACAAGCTTAGAATAGTATGAAATTTTTAGAGAAAGTGTAAATAATAGTGATGAACAAGCTCTAGGTGGCATGCTTCTTGAGCTTTCATAAAAAAAAAATTTGATACAAATTTTTTTTTGCAGTGTATATTGGAATTTTAGGGTTTTGAGCTTTAAAATGCTATAAATAACGCAATTTTAACATTTTTGAAGAATGGAAAATTTGGACTAGTAAAAGGTAGCCTCTACACATTCTTAGTTAGGACCATTTTCATTTGAAATTAGGAACTAGGTGAAAATCAGCTTTTGACTGAAAAACGATCAAGCATAGTCCCATTGGGCTCTTTGCATGTTTAAAGTTTAAAACTAAAACATTATAATCTTGCAATCTATGTGGCCAAATGACTCCAAAATTGATCCACATCATTTACAACATGTATACTAGAAGGTTGTATAGTTGAGATTTCTATACCTCCCTTACATTTACACCTATAACACATCAAAAGCAATATTGCTTTTAAGCCCTAAAAGCTAGGGACGCTTAGAGGTTAAACCATGTTGAATTGGATTACAGGTCTTTGTAACATCTTCAAAAAAAAAAGGCACCTTAGAAGAACCGACATTGACTGAAAATGAAGCCAATATTGCACTATGTCTTTGAAAGATGATTTTCAACCAAATTTGTGCATCATTGTGAATGTTCTTTTGGTTAAATGTGCTTTCCAAGCAAGTCTTGGTAGCATGATATTTGTTTTGCATACACATGTCACTAGTAGAAAGTTGTAGTTATTATTGTTGATTAAGGAATCTAGGCCAATTTGCACATAGGTTCCATGAGGGTAGGGTGGACATGGTTGCAGTCATTTTAGTTTTTGGAGGTATTTTCTATAGTAGTCGCGTGTGGTTGATGATGAGACATGGATACAAGCCTTAACTCCTAATGCCGGCAAGACCAAAAATGGCTTTTGGATGATCTTAGGATTTATGAGGTAGTAGTTGGGTGAAGAAGGAATGATGAATTTCATCCAATTCTTTTTATGAAGGATTAATCATTAGTCATGCCACTTTATTAAGATCTCGGGGAGGTCACTCTTTGTATCTTTTGAGTATCACGTGTGAACAAAGGGTATTTAAAAGTACCCTAAAAATTAAAAATAATTCTTACTATAATTAATAGTATTTCAAGAATATTCTCATTTTTATTCTTGTAATAAATTGCAAGCATCGTGCATTAATGTAAATCATTTATAAAAATTATCTTCAAAGATTTGTTTGGATCCTATCTTTGTTTGCACGTTGTTACGTAATATTTGGAAGTGACCTCCCCGAGATTAAGATAAATTTAGATCATTCAAGGTGTTTTAAGAATTTACATGGAGTCCCAAGTATAAACAAAGTAGTAAAAATGGTTCTCCATGTCATGTACTTTGGATTTTTCTGTTTTTTTGGCTTAAACTTGATTTAGGCCATCAAAATAAGTTCTATTGCATTTGAGCCTGAGTAAATGAAGTTTATCAAGTCTATTCTCTACTCCACTTTGAATTTTTGAAAACTCAAAAACTTGAGTGTTTTTATTGGAGTCACAAGTTCAATGGGTATTGGCACGGAGGGGTTTTTTCTAAATTTAAATATGGATGATTTTCATTTACTGTGATGTTCTTCATTTGATTAGAAATTCATTTGATTAGTAAATTATTCCTTTGATTTTGTGAGCATATTCTTGTGATTTTGTGAGAAAATCAGAATCCCGGGTATGCAACTCCCATATTATATGGCCCCAATTATAATCATTTATATTTCATTTTAGTCCAATCTCAAGTGATGTATCTGTTTTAATGTAAGAAACTCTTGTAGCCCACCTGATAAAGAATCCAAAAATGTAATAATATACAGGAACTGAATCTTCCTTGAAGAAAATAATAGCATTAAAAACCTAATTATATGAGTTTTTTTTTAATACAAGTAGCATAGGGCTCATTCAACTTTTTGGGCTTTTTAATAAAATTTTAAGGTTGTTTTATTATAAGTAAAACACCGCCAATGACTTTTAATTTTCATCAGAATCAACTTCTTGTATGGATTGTAAAAAATTATGCATAGGTGTTTTAATTCTTTATATACGTTGTGGAGATTTAAAAAAATAAATATGCAACCCAACATTTTCTACATCTCATTTTGTTTAATTTGGTCTTCACTTGACTTTTTGGTTATATTATTTTTATATAATTTTACAAAAGCCATCATCGAAGGCGTTTTAATGCCAATGCCCCCTGTGAGTAATGTGGGAGTTGCATACCCGGGATCAAAATTTGTGAGCATATTTTGTAATTGATATGAATTTTTTTTCAACCGCTTCAAAAAATCATAGTAATTTCAAATTCTCATCAAAGTTTATGAAAAAAAATAATGATTTACAGTGGTCACATGGCTTCATCTACTCAAAATCTTAGGTTGAATTTTTATCATATTTATAGTGGCAAAAATTGAGTGTCATGGTTCCATGGTCATAGGCCCAGTTAAGAGCTACCAGAAAACTCTCAAAAACCAAGTCAAAATACAAAATCGCCCAAAATCATCAAACTGAAGTCACTTTGGTCCTTCAGGGATTATTATAAATGCACAATCTTCCATTTTACCGACCATCCCAAATATAGATATCTTCATGGCTACATGTGCACACAGCAGGTCCAGAGATGTACACTCCTGATCCAGGTTTGAATTCCTGGTACGTCTGCGTAGGTCTGCACTCTGCACCCACAGACAGACTCCTCATGAATCGAGCTCACCACTACTTTGCAACAGTTTAGTTTGGGTGGATCATGCCAGACCATAGAACACATGGCCTACGCAGACACCTGCCTGCATGGCGTTACATGAAACTTTTCTTTTTGGCACTATAGTGCCAAACTCTAATGTCGTGGCACAGTCATAATGGTCTAAATCTGGAGGGACCACTCTCCATACATGAAAACTGTGACCTCGCCCAACAATTGCATCGTTTTGCACCCTGTGAGTGACTACACTACAGACAATACTATGCATTCATGATTGTCATCATGGTCTTTCTCGACTTGTCCTACTCGCGAAAAGTATCCTCAATGGCGGCCAAACTAACACTGTAAAGTCACTTTGAAGGTCAGTTCTTAAATCACGACCCAATGCAACTGGCACTAGGTCCCTCAGTTTCAGTTTCAAAGGCTCTACATATTTTCCCTCTGCCACGTTGCATTTGACAGATGATTGTGCTATGGCCTCCACTTGCCTCGCTGCCTTTCGGTCAACAAGAAGTTATGGCAACTACCTGGACGGCCTGGCATCGTAATAAGAGCATGGCCACCCATGGCCTCAGAGGGTCTCTGACCTCAAGAAGTGGATGAAAAGTTTCAAGGGGCCTTTCAAAATGCTTCTTGACTTTGGATTCTAGCGTGTTAGAGCATTCCCACCCATGCACGCTAGGACTAACCCTCTCAAATTATTCATCTACATGTGAAGGGCCCTTACACTCACACTCCCCCACCCTTGCACGCCCTTCACGTATCAAAAGTGCGCATCAAATAGTCAATGGACCAATCACAAGCAGAATGAGAGGAATAATCATCGAATAGTCAACTCAATAGTGATTTCAAGGCCCAATTTCTAACACGCTAGAATCCAGAGTCAAGAAGCATTTTGAAAGGCCCCTTGAAACTTTTCATCCACTTCTTGAGGTCAAAGACCCTCTGAGGCCATGGGTGGCCATGCTCTTAGAAATTGGGCCTTGAAATCACTATTGAGTTGACTATTCGATGATTATTTCTCTCATTCTACTTGTGATTGGTCCATTCACTATTTAATGCGCACTTTTGATACGTGAAGGGCGTGCAAGGGTGGGGGAGTGTGAGTGTAAGGGCCCTTCACATGTAGATGAATAATTTGAGAGGGTTAGTCCTAGCGTGCATGGGTGGGAATGCTCTAAGCTTCTAGTCAAACATTACTTTGAGAGGAGCACAAATTTTATGGATCAAGTTGACTATGATTGGTGCCAAAATGAGACTTTTGTTTCTAGAAATGATATGGAGGTTAGATCGAACAACATTAAACCCTAAGTCCTAAGTGACCAATTGACCATTTTCTGGTTGCAACCCAAACAACAGTGACTGCACATGGTCAGCAAATGACATTTTTCAAGTTTTGATATTTTGTCAAAATTGGGATAGAGATGATTTTCTAGTGTTGTTTGATACATTTCATTTGCAATATTGAAGTTCACTAAGGAATTTTTCAAAAACAAAGACCTTAATATTGTCCTAGTGTTATAAAACATACTATTTCAGGAAACTAATGACAGATGTTCTCTCATTTGAAAAAAATTCTTTTTTAAATTCTAAAATAAAATGTCTAGTTTTAACCAATCATACCAAATTTTGCATTCTAAAAATGCAATTTGTAACTTTTGTGAATTTTAAATGGTAAATGCTTCTAAATTCATTAAATGAGTATTTAGAAGTATTTTTAATAGTTTGACCGTATTGTAAATAATTACTAAACATCATACTTCTCATTTCCTCTTTTCGACCAAACTTCATTAAAGTTGCAAAAGTATCATTTTATAACACATCATTCTAGGTTTTGCCCTTACCCCCGCTGTCATTTAGGGATTAAGCATGTACAGTGGGGTCCAAGGTAGAATGGCGTTTTTGGTTTCGCAGTGAATTTTTTTTCAATACTGCCCACTTTGAAAGCCTCCCGAGAGCTCAAAAATTGGTATTTTACCAGGAAAGTTTTACCAAAGACTTGTCTTTAAGTTTATTATATATATATGCCAAATTTCAAGGCCAAAAGATTCACCAAAAAAATGTTATTCAAAATCTACCAACATTGGCAGTTATTCACTGCTGCCAACTTTGACAACCTCCCAAAGATTGAATTAATTTTTTTTTGCCATGAAATTCTTGGAAAAAAACTTCTTTATGTTAATAACATATGATAAAAATTTCAAGGCCAAAAGATTAATACAAAAAAAGATATTGACAATCTACCAACATGTGTAGTTGTGGGAAACAATGGGGGAAACTTTGCTACCAACTTTGACACCCTCCCTACGGTTGAGAAATTGTCTATTTACCATGAAATTTTTGGTACAACATGCTCTTTATGACAAACATTCAAGCCAAATTTCAAGGTCAAAAAATCTATACAAAGAAAAATATTTACAATCTACCAATGTGTGTAGTTCTCGGGGGGAGCACTCCCTTGTATATTTTGCATACACGTGCGATAATGACCTATTTATTTAGGGGGTTATTTACCTTGCAAAAAATATTATAAGGTGATGGTAGTTTACATGTAAACATGTTTCACTTTTTAAAAATCCCCTAATTACATGTACATTTTTTACAAAATTTATCTACAATGAATATATTGGACCCCATTTTTTATCGCACGTTGTTTCTAAAATTTTCACCAGTGAAACCCCCCGAGGTGTAGTTTCCCCCATTGTTTCCCACAACTACACATATTGGTAGATTGTTAATATCGTTTTTTGTATTAATCTTTTGGCCTTGAAATTTTTATCACATGTCATTAACATAAAGAGGTTTTTTTTCCTAGAATTTCATGGCAAAAAAAAAAAATCAATCTTTGGGAGGCTGTCAAAGTTGGCAGCAGTGAAACAATTTCCACAGCTACCAATGTTGGTAGATTTTGAATAACTTTTTTTCGGTGAATCTTTTGGTCTTGAAATTTGGCATACATATAATTAACTTAAAGATAAGTCTTTGGTATAACTTTCGTGGTAAAATACCAATTTTTGTACAGTGGGGTCCAAGGTAGAATGGCGTTTTTGGTTTCGCAGTGAAAAAAAATTCAAGTCTGCCCACTTTGAAAGCCTCTAGAGAGATCAAAAATTGGTATTTTACCTTGAAATTTTTACCATGAACTTGAAATCAAGTTGATAGTATGCCTACCAAATTTCAAAGCCAAATAATTCACCAAAAAAAGTTATTCAAAATCTACCAATATAGGTGGCTGTGGAAAAAGTTTCACTCCTACCAACTTCGACAGCCTCCCGAGAATTGAAAAAAAAATTCCTTACTTAAAATTTTTTTTTGGTAGAAACCAAAGTGTGTTAGTAATATATTGTAAAAATCTCAAGTCCAAAAGATTAGTGAAAAAAACGATATTCCCAATCTACCAACATGTGTAGTTGTGGGAAACAATGGGGGAACCATTTCATTGCTACCAACTTTGACTACTATGTTGGTAGATTATGAATAACTTATTTTTGGTGAATCTTTTGGCCTTGAAATTTGGCATACATATAATTAACTTAAAGATAATTCTTTGGTAAAACTTTCGTGATAAAATACCAATTTTTGAGCTCTCGGGAGGCTTTCAAAGTTGGCAGTACTCAAAGTTGGTAGCAATGAAATGGTTTCCCCCACTGTTTCCTGCAACTACACATGTTGGTAGATTGTTAATATCCTTTTTTGCATTAATCTTTTGGTCTTGAAAATTTTATCATATGTTTTTAACATAAAGAGGTTTTTGTTTCCAAGAATTTCATGGCAAAAATAAATAAATTCAATCTTTGGGAGGCTGTCAAAGTTGGCAGCAGTGAATAACTACCAATGTTGGTAGAGTTTGAATAACTTTTTTTTGGTGAATTATTTGGCTTTGAAATTTGGTAGGCATACTAAAAACTTGATTTCAGGTTCATGGTAAACATTTCAAGGTAAAATATCAATTTTTAATCTCTCTAGAGGCTTTCAAAGTGGGCAGAGTTGAATTTTTTTCCACTGCTAAACCAAAAACGCCATTCTACCTTGGACCCCACTGTACAAGAAGATATTCTAAGGTGGGGAATCCAATACAATTGTTATATACTAACAATCTAGCATATGTACTAGTGCAGTACAATGATATATGAAAGCTCCAGATCTAATTTACACAAGATGTATTTTGCTAATATTTGTGTACGTTCGCTTAAGACTTCTCCTATAGTATTGTGATGAATCCGTGAATATCATCACGTAATACAGTGGTATATGGAACAATATATAGCAGTGCTACTGGACTTCCAACCCTAAAAAGTGGGAACACCGCCATTTCCATCTATTGAAGTAATGTAATCCTCAAAGTTAAAACCTTATATTTTAGCATTTTCAAAGTCAAACCCAACTCAACTAGAGGGTAAAAATAACCAGTTCTGAGCTCATTTTTAGTGATAGGTTTACAATTGTTGTATGTATATAAGGTAAAGATTTCAAACCATTTGGATATTTTTAGAGAGATCTAACATTTCAAATGTCAAACATCTTCTACGGTCATATGTTACTCAAGCCATTTTTTTGACTTCTTGTTGTTTCATTGTTTGAGTCATTTTAGCCTCGAAGATGATTTCAATTGACTTTGACCTCAATTAGTTTCAAATCCACTTAATGGTCGTAAAAACTACTAAAAATTGAGAGATTGAGAGAGGTGTTGCAATTGCAAAATGTGCATCATAATTATGCATTTCAAATGCTTTTAAGTATGAATCAAATGGCACAATATTTAAAGGAAAAAATACTATTATAAGCTAAAAACAGCAAAGAAGGTAAAATGAAAATCACTTATTTGAGACTAAAAATTGCACTTTCCGTGTTTACTTTATTGTGCTTTTTGCCTTGTCCCCAATATCATTGTAATGTGGAGTGTCATTGTACAGTCCAGGGTAAACTATGTTCCGCTCTGATTAAAGTTTGGGATACTTGCAAAAACTTGAATCTGGGACACTTGCGCTGTAAGTTTGTGTTGACGTGTCTCACTGGGAGACAAGTGATTTTTTTCTTGTGCTATGAGGATTTAGTTGGGAGCATAATTATATTCTTTACTGATCGAGAGTGGAGGTTAATCATGCTCGTTTGATGAAAAACCTCTGAGCCATGAGTCTGGTGGTAAGGCTGCATCAAGAGATGCACAAACCGCTTAGGTCCATTCAAACTGGTTAAGTTGTCATCAGTGCTTTTTTAGGTATTTTGAATGGGATGTTTGATTTAAATTTTTTTAGAAAGGATACTGATATGTCAATGTTTGTAACATGTATATAAAACACACAAAACACACAGTACAATCTTGTAAATATTTTGGTATTAAAATCATTAAAAAAGCTTTGTCATCATTCATTGGTCGTTTTAATGACCACCTAAGGACTTTTCTAAATGATGAATAATACTCTTTTTGGTAGATATTTTGGAACAATGGAATGAGAATTATGATAATGTGAAAGAGAATTGAAATCAATTCATTGAAAAATTGTTTTTATATGAAAATCATTATTATTATTTTTTGTCTCTAAGAACTCTGAAAAGGACTCTCCAAAGCACTCAAAACGGGGCACACTTGACCCGTATTAGCTTGAACGGACTCCTCATCAATATCGTCTGCCATCATGTGACTCATCTTCTCCTATGAGTCTCCTTCCAGTTCCCTAAACTGATCTTTACTTAAGCTCATCAAGTTAAATTTTTCAAGCCTGAATTCATTTTCCTCGTTCCACACCTGACTGTCTGCATATAGTGCCTGCTGCTGTGAACTGCATGCGGTGCCTATAAAATAGAGACATTATTCATACAGCCCTTGAACTCTCTTTAACCGATTCAGAACTTACGAGAGCTACCTTTTCTAAGATTCTCTTCTAAGCATTACAAATTCGATTGTTCCCAAATGCGAGATCCTGGACGATCCTAAACTTGACCAATCCTCAAAGAGCTGGGGATTGTCGCCCCATCTACCACATTGAAACTACACATGATTCAGCCTTTGAAATGTAGAGAATGATATCCTAAGTGAACTATAGCTAGATATTTATTATTTAGTAAATCCCTTGAAACCAACCATAAGTACATTGGCGTAATTTCACACACAGCATTGGAGCATTCGGAGATGGGCTAAGGCAATATTCGATCATATCCATCCCAGAAAGAATTGAGAGTTGTGGCCAGTTGGGGTTCCAGTTGGACAACCAAAAAACGCAATCCATGCTTGTGAGCAGTTGAAGGACTTAGTCGTCTTCGGCACATTTTGACACACTGAAATTCGCCGCAATGAATGACGAATATGAGACCTGTTTCAGAGACGTCAGCAGTATGGGACACCCTAAATGATGGAGCCCTGGAGTTGGTACAGACGTGGGGAAGATGACCACGGTAGGTAAGGTTGTACTTTGCAGCATTTGCAAGACGAGTTCACTACAGTATATACACTTGATTCATTTGAAAAAGAATAGATCTCTCTCACAACACTCAAGCTGGCGGGCAAGATGCACTTTACAGCACAACGTGGTGATCACGTCTGGTTCTTGACAGGATGAAAATGATCATCAGGTCAAAGGACCAATAATTAAAATATACATATACATATATGTCCTGTACCGAGAACTACTCCATCGAAATACGCTTTTGCAAACGATCGACTCTTTGGGGGGATCATTTCCCTCAGTAAGGAAGAACAGGCATGCATTGAGGCTAGGACAGGACAAGGCAGCAGAATGGCCCGGTATGCATGTGTACACAGTTCAGACAGTCACACGAGATGTGTATTAAACTTCAGGAGAAAATTTGAGGAATCGGTACAGTTTGTAGGACAACTGCAACCCTGTAACGCTAAATCCCACCTTGCTTACATAATATCGAGCCACAGTACTGACTGCTTTTGCAATGCGGATCCCAAATCAAACGTATTAACTATTAAAATTCAGTGTTGGAAGTTGGACGTGAGTACTTGGGGTGCCACCTACCGAACCCCACCAGTTGAAGCTAGTTTGAGAACATCACATTTGATAGGCAGCATGTTGAGGGGCTTTACGTGCCACTTCCGTGACAAAGGTTCAATCTGAATGCACCTAACCTGTCTGCAGATTATAAAAAATCAACTCCCACAATTAATGTACAAGTTAGCATGGTCAGCAGGAGTCCCGGTGAAGCAGATCGATACAGCTGGTTAAAATAAAAATCAGAGACACATCAGGAAACTGATCCTTCAGGAAAGTGATAAGTTTGCGTGCTAGACTTGTGCAACCAGCGAAACGGTCACGGAAGTCAATGCAGTACTTACTGATATTTTCTGATAAGAGACTGAGGCTCTGCAAGCAATTTCGGTGCAGCAGCTTCCAGGCAGGCTGCAGAACAACGCTGATTTTCTGATGCGAGGTCGCGATTGAACTGCAACTTTGGTGCTACTTCCTGGGATGGATAAGCAGCTCACGAGGATCATACGTACCAAACCGACGACCGACGCCGGTGTTCGACATACGTGACTGTACAGGACATGAAAGCTCATGGGAGTAGGAAAACATTGATATCTGTGTAGAACAACTTGACTGAATGGTGTATGCAAGGCTAGGAGAACTGGAGCAAGCTAGCAAGAATGGATCCACCTGGAAACAGCTAGATCAGAACTACGGACCGACGCTGTCGTCATCATTCTTGACGACATGTATGCTGTCTAAGTAGTAAGAACTCGAAACAGATTGAAGTCGCGACATTCAAGGAATACAGATATGAGCACTGATTTGACACTGTTGCTGGGAGTCGCAACGACTCCCTCCACTTTGAACAACGTAACGGCAAACAGAAAGTCAGTCAGACGTCGTCCTTGGATGACGTTACGTAAGTTGCATCCAGACAGACACTTAGTCACGTTTGTCGAACACCGGCGTCGGTCGTTGATTCTCAGATGGACCGGGGCTCCTGCAACGTCGTCAGTGAGTCCGCTCAACTTAACGCCGTCCGCACAAGTATGCAACTGTAATGGACATACTGAAGAGCCTGGCTACGAAACTGGAATACAACCTCCAGTCAATGCATACCAAAACAGTGAATGATCAATGCACGCACGCACTGTTGCAAAGGGGGAAAAATCAAGCACCCCAAGTTCCGACTAGTCGCAGACTCGTCACTCTGTCCATACAAGTTGCATACATGTGCACACCAGCGTGGTATAGTAACAACAACAGTGAGTCCAGAGACAGAAAGTTCTTCCAAGCTTCCGGCGCATGGTTTAGGGCGGGGTGATGAGGTAATAACTAAGGCAAATGATGGTGGAAGCGGGCCAAGCTAAGTTATGTATATGGGGGCCATCTGAATGATGATGAGAATTTGGCAGGGGATTCAGCACCGGAAATCGGTCGTCAGTGAGTGCAGCTCTGATCGGTCGGACGGTGGGAACCAGAGCCAGGAAGCATCTCCGAAATGGCTCTTGGTGTTCTCTGCTTTTTCTGGATTTTTCCTTTTTTTGGAACGCATTGGAACTTTAAATCGCCTCCTTTTTCTCGTTTCGACCGGGCCAAGCTGAGATTCCAGTGATGAAAGTGCAGCAGCACCTCGATCGTTTGAAAGCCGGAGCTAAGTACGCGCGGCTCCCGAACACGACACGACCAAAGGAACCAAACGGGACCAAAGGGACCAAAGGCGTCACGGAGAAATGGGAGGCGATGGCCCACCCCCAGGCCACTTGCTGATGCAGGGCGGCTTGGGGTGTAGCTCCGCAATGACGTCCACCCTCATTACTTTCAAACCCGGATAATAAACTTTAGTTAATAATAATTCAACTCCTCCGCTGAACCCTGCCTGATGTCGTAAGTCATAACCTACTGTAAGAGCATCACCACCCATCAAACTGAACTGACCTAAAAAAACAATTGAAACACAAAACTCAAGGTCATCGGAGTTCAGTTTGAACAGCATTCAAGTGCCCCACAAGAAAAAAAGGACTTGTACACTTAGCATGTTCACTTAGATGTGACCAAATTCACTCTGAATCTCACTCCAGGCTGAATGAACAAGTCCCTCTTTTCTTCTAGTGACGTACTTGCTTTGCAGGGCAGGTAGTTTGATTCAACTCCAATCAGCTGTGTAAAAACCTTCCTAACAAAATCCTAAGATAGTGATGTTGTAAACCCTTTTAACCATGAGGTGATTCCAAATTTTTTTGAGGGGAAGATAAGGCCTTGTCTTATTGAAGCTTGGTTTGGTTCAGGTCAAAATTCCAACCTACAAACAAGGATACGTTTGCAGGGTTGACACTGCCCTAAAGCAACCCAATATTTTCAGTTCATCCAAAATTAAGACCGGTGGGGCACTTCAGCATTGAACTCAACTTGAGTTCAAAGCATCCATTTTGCAGTTCAGTGCAACTACTGGTGGCAATGCTCCAACAGAGCAGTTCATAAAGTCCCCTTTTCCATAATTGGCAGGTTACCTACATCTAATGTCAGTATTTTCATAAGCATGGCTATGAGTATGGGCAGCGTCAACTTCTAATAAGTGTATTACTATGGGGAACTACAAAAATGGAAGAATTGAAGTTCTAGGCATGGCTTTTGAAGGAAGAATCACCTTTTGCTAGTGGTATGACATGTTGAAAAAGGTGAAAAATTGGATCGTGCATTAAAAAATGCTCATTCAATTCAATTTCAAAAAGGGGGACTTCTTGAAATACTTTATTATGTTATGGTATGGGTTGCAGTGCAATGTATTTTACTTCTATTCATCTGCCCATAGGGTTCGATGCCCTAAAATGACCAACTTAAGCGATATGTGTATTTTTAGCAATGATATGTTTTGTGAAATATTTGTCTTTCATTCTACAGAAGGTTTAACAAGGAATGCATATTTTTCCACAATTTTATTTTGAATATTGGAATTGATACAAATTTTAAAAGAGGAAAGAACACCGGCACTCAATCCAGTATTCAATATTAACATATAGATTCCTCCATGACCACGTACTAATTTTCACTCATAATGATACCCAAAACCACCAACTACTTCTTTGCAATGCTTGGCTTGCCATTAATTTACTTTAATAGTGAAATTGATGGTTTTGAGTCTTAACTGTGATTGCTCCAAAAAAACTCTATATGATTGTCATAATTGGAGGAGGTGGGTGGTTTTAGGGCATCCAACCTTATTTGCTCCCCAAAACAAAAACCAGGTCAGAGAGAATGCCTAAAAAGTGAGACCTTGAAGATGATTTTCCAAAATAAGTAGATTCAAATAATGGAAACTATACCATCTTGTAGTGCATGTTATTCCAATTTCATTACAATTTTATTTTTTTCTAAATCCGTTAATTCATGATTTTTAATTGAATTTCGAGAGAAGAGCTTGCAAAATAAATAAATAATATATTATTAATAATCTGATAAATCCAACCGTACAGATGTGATCTTCACATTGACATTTACAACTTTTCTTTGTACATCAACTCCATTTTTGGTTTTCATTAAACATTTTGTAACGAATCTTTGAAAATATCGGTGAATTGCGGGACGTTAAAGGGTTAAGGTCCAACCTACTCTTGTGGGGTTGATAAACAATTGTTTTCATCAATATCTTTTTTCTCATAAACCTCTTCATTATGAATTTTTCTTAAAGATACTTCATCAAGTTGTTGTCCTATTCAACGATTGAATTTGGTGTTATTAAAGTTCATACTTCTTTAGAATTACAAACGTATTTAAGTATGTGAAATTTTGACTTAGCCAAAATTGCATTGATTTAAGTTCAAAAGTGGCCATGCAAAAATGAGGTCATAGATTTAAAGAACACAAAAGTTTCAAAAAATCACCATAATTATCAATCTTGAGTATCTCAATTCAAATCCGATTCAACATTTTTCTCTCAAAATTATTAAAATTTTGTTTGTAATCAAATTTAGAAGGAATTTTTAATTTCTACTTTCAATTTTTATAATAAAATATTGGTGATAGCATTGGTGAATCTTACCATATAGATGGAATCTAAAATTCAAAATCACAACTTTCATTTGTATATCAATCCCAAGGAGTGCACTCTTCAAGTAATGTAATTATACATGTGCGTGCACAACAAGGGTATTATTTAGAACAAGCATGTACAAAATGTATGTATAGGAGACATATTTCAATTGAGCGGAAAGTAGATATACATGGGGCTTGGAGTTAAATTCCTCATTTTTAGCCCGTGTATACATAAAAAAATGTATTTTGACGCTATGAGATTTGTACATATATTGCTTGATTTTAGCCAAAAAAAAAAAAAACGTATACAACGGTGTTTTAATAATGGGGATGCACGCACGTGATTCTTGACTTTATTGAATAGTGCACTCCCTACACTACAAGGAAATGGGTGTCGAAATGACAAGATTTTGACAGAGAAATGTCCAAGATGACGACTGCAACAATTGCCTTGTACAAGCCCGTCATATCGGTTAAATTTTAATTTTTTGTCAACTTTTTGTCAACTCTTGCTTCACTTTACAGCGTGGACGCGCAAAGTGGGCTGGAACTAATGATGATTTTTTTACTATTTCGCTTGTGTTGCATACGTGGAACTACTTTTGTACATGGTTACTATGCATGGTTAGTATGGTTCTTCTCTCTTCTCTTTCGGCGACAACGCACTGCTTCTTCTCTCCTCTCTTTCGGCCACGACGCACCCCTTCTTCTCTCCTCTCTTTTGGCCACGACGCACCCCTTCTTCTCTCCTCTCTTTCGGCCACGATGCACTGCTTCAGCTGCTGAGCCTACATGAAGAGGGGCGTTCAGGCTTCTAGCCATGCAAATCTTCGTGAAGACCTGTGAGTCTGTGAGTCTGTTCACCACATCATCAAACTCCCGTTTGGTGTCTCTTCTCTTCCACTCTCCACTCACCGTCTCGAATTCGGTGCAGGCCGGGTTCCGAAATTTGTGAACTCTCTCCTGCAACGCTTGCATTTATTCACTCCAGTACGTGACTATATCAATTCATTGCAGGTGAGTGAACTTCAATTCAAAACCATTCTTCCTCAAAACTGTGTTGTAATTCCATCTTTGAACGGCTCTGTACTGCTTTAGTCCAAGTCTTCTATCAAAATAGAGCTCCATCGATCATGATCAGACATATTTGTTAAAATGGCGTGATTAGAGCCTGAAAGCTAGTACAAATATGAGGTTTCAGGTAGGCCACTGAAACTGGAACTAATTCGCGGTTTTGAATGTGTGGCGTTCATTAATTGTAGGTATATGTAACATGACTTGGTTGGTGTGGTGTTTGGGGTTTCTCTGACGAGAGTGACAAAGACGGTTGATTTCTGTTTCCGTTTTCAAAGACGCGCTACAAGGAAATGGGTGTTTAAATGACTTTTGGACCCTGTAATAGTTCTAGGAAAACTCTCAAAAATCCTATTTTCAATAAGCAATTGTAACTATAACCCTAAACCTAAAACCGCAAATGGAATGTGAATGGTCCAGGAATTTCCACGTGCCAATAAGAGGATTTAAATGATTGGGCAAATACACATATGTGCTGAATAGTCATACGACCACTTGGAAAAACCACGGTGGTTCATATTCAAGCCTAAACCGAAAGGCACGGGATGTGAACTGCCAGTTCACCCACAAAAGAAGGAGATTTCAACATTTACCTCACAATAATGTTCGGCCGTTTTCCCCTCCACGAAGCTTCCTAGAAATTCAGCACATTCTTTATCCAAGTCACTTTCAAAAACTCACCAAGGTGTAAATGGTGACATGGCAAAGAAAAACCAGCGTGGCACTGAAGAACAGGGCCCGTGTGTCCAACGTGTATTTCTGTCCCAATTGACAGCGGAACTGACAAGAATCTGTCAACTATATGACCGAATCAATGCGTATAATTGAGAGGATAGTTGACAAAATATTGTCAAGTTTCTGTCAATTAAGACACCCAGCTCCTTGTAGTGCTAAGATATCGATTCAAAAAATACTTCATAATGGTATTTCTCGAATTGTCAATTCTAGAGACTCCTTGTGACCTTTAGGAGTTAATTATTGCTAAGCATGCATTCCGGGGACTTCGGTAATGGTCATTATTTTTCAGTTCATCCTTTGCGCCTACATAGCAAAATAGAGCAGTGCAATAAAGCACCTTTTTAAAAATTGAATCGAAAGAGAATCTTCACTTAAACTTTCCTCTTTTTTAAGTAATGAAGAAATGCCATTTGTATTTATGAATTTTGGGACTACCTTATCATTGCCACGTAAACTAAGTTTCTAATTGTGATTAGATTGTGGTCCCATTACAAAAGAGTGTTGTCTCCCATTGCTCTATCATGCCATGTAAAAAGTCGCCATGGTTGTAGTCTTTCCAATCATGTTTCGGCCCTATCATAACATCCAAAAGGCTAGTACCTTTTAGTTTCATCCAACTTTATATATGTAGTGACCAGATAGTGATTTGTAATTGAATGAACTATTGAATCAAGTAAACATCAATTACAAAACACTATTGAATTGTGATTGAGTGAGTGCTTTCAATTATTGTTCACCATCATTCATTGCATTATATTGCCGTATAAAAGAATAATGATAAACGTTTTAAAAATTGCTTGCATTTAAATTTTCCTACCCCTATATTATGTATAAAGTAATCATTAAAATGGCATGAGTATCTTACGGGCCCATTATAAAACCATTAAAGGTGTGTTTTGTGATTTTCTAAGAATTTCATTCTTCAACATAATTTTTTGGAAATTTTTCTTATTGAATTTTTTGTCATCCCAATTAGAAATGCTAAATTTTGTAGAAAATAGAAATAGACAAATTTGGTTCTTTCTTTTTGATGTGTGATAAATATGATATAAATCTACAAGTGAATATTTATATGATTATTCTTAAGCAAAGAATTACATGTTTGTTACCTAGTATCAGATTTTAGTTTAATTCACTTGGTTTGGGTTTTGAAGCATAGATTATACTCTTTTGCTAGGCCAGTCACCAAATGGCCAAGGCCCTTTAGATTTGGAACATCATCTTGACGTTTTCAACTCACTACGTTTAAAAGGGGCGCCAGATGACGTAAAAGGAGTGAGAGGGGGATAGCATGCACGAACAAATTATAAAGGCCTGTGAGCTCTACCTCCTACAAACAAAAGCCCTCCACATGTTGAATGTCTATGCCTTTGCAACTTACATGTATAAGGGCCATATTTAGCACAATTACAAGAGACATTGTCACATTGTGAAGGTAACAAAGTTCAACTTCTATTTTGAGACAGGAACTTGTTGTGCCAATATTGGTAGGTGCATACAGTCATTGGATATACATACCGGCTATAGGTAGAAGAATGATACAAAAATCCCCTTTATACTCCAGTAAGTACAATCACTACTAACAAAGGCGTCACTTCTCACTCAAAACAATGTCAAAGTTCACTATACACACTGTCTTGTCCTATGTGACGAATCACACTCACCAAGTCTTGAATGCCTAGGCATTGAGTGCGAAGTTACGAAGTAACGAAGTGATGCCGTTTGACTCACCTACCAAGTGAAAAGCGGCGCCTTCTCCTTGTAGTGAACTTAGGGGCCAAGTAAAGTGTGAGGGCATGATTGCAGCAAGGCAAGGCGCCAACTGAAGGTCAGCATGGTGTGGATTCATTCAAGGGCTATGAGAGTACATCTCCTTGCCAGTTTAGGACCTCGCACAGATGAAACAAGGAAGTTCGGGTGTTGCAGGCATTCCTGAATGTATGTGGCCACACCCCACCCGTCTACTTTTAATTTTGATTTCATTGAATGATGTAAGTTAGCGGTTGTTGGCATGGTACATGTCGGCTTTTCCTTAGATCACAGCCTTCTTACAAATATCTGCATGGAAAAGACTGAGTTGCATCACGAACTTCAAGGCATGTAAACATGGTGCAATGATGGGCATTGAAATGCTATTAGAGTTAACCGAAAAGTCAGCTCAAAGAAATAACTCTATTAAGATAATTTGATGCCAACCTCCATACCAACTTAGTCTGGATAAAATAACATTAAAATAGCTTATATGCAGCTTTTGGTGTCCAAATGGCACCAAAATAGTCTGGCCTAACATGTGGACTCCCTCTTGATCCTCCATACTTCAACATGTAAATACTACCTCACAGGGTTGTCTTACTCAACCACTTGACCAAGTATTAAGATGTTTACTAGGCCTCCTCGTCTGTGAGACAACCATAAAAAACATGTTTTTTTTTTTTTTTTTTTGGGGCTTCCATGCCTTTACAAAATTAATGTGTAAGAGGACTGAGGCAGGTGATTCTAAATAGAACAATAATGAAACCCTATACCAGGGCCTATACAAACAACAGGCAACTAGACAAAAAAACACGTCACTGCTGGTCTCATAGTGAATATCGTGTGCTCATACAGGGGAAAAAGAAGAAGAAGTAAGTCTCATACATAAGATAGTAAAAATGATGTGTCTCACGAATAGTCTATCAAAAATAAGGCATCCCATTTAGAACAGAGTAAAAATTGAGAAATGAGTCTATTTGGATTTTAATTTTTTCTTTCTTTGACACAAGTACAGAGAACTGTATTGCAAGTGAGGAGAAAATACAGCCTATTTGGATTCAATTTTTGACTTGGATTTACGGATGTTGTAATAGAATGGACAGAGGCATACTCTGAAGTTAATTTGGTCCAATTTCGGATATATTCTCTTCAATCTCTTGGTTGATATCCAAAATGGCCATATCCACTTGGCAATCTGCCAAAACTTTAATACCCATGTCCTCCAGCCTCGCCAATTTAGTAGAGGTTTTGGGTAAACATGACCCTAGCAGCAGTAGGAAAGTATCCGCCAAACACTAAGATAGCTTGGTGGTGACTTTTATTTGAGTTCAGGACGCCATATACTCCTCTCTTGACGGCTTTGATTTTCTGACGCTAAGCATGGGAACCAACTAAGCAACGGGACAATCACTGCATGGAGAGGGACTAGCACAGACTAAACATGTGACACATGGTGTTGCAATAATTAGTTAACTACAGTAACTTATTATTATACTCCCTCATGCACTGGATCTTACGCATGCGTTTTTTTTTTTTTTTTTTGGAGGTTTTCCAATATTTTCCAATATCTTTGGTTTGAGAAAATAAGCTTGCTGTTGGGGTAGCATGCTGGCCGCCCCCTCCAATTCTCATTGGATCCCAAATCAGATGACATTGGGGTGAGGGTTTCCTTCACAATGCTGGGCATGATTGCTGTAATATGTCGAACAGTCAGCAGTGAGGGATTGCAGGCAGTGGCAGGGTGCATAGCTAGCTAACTTAGTGAGACTTAAGGCCCGTTCGCACTTGGCCTTTGCAAAGACCGTGGATAAAAATTTAACACCCCCACAATTTTGGGAAAAATACCTTCTTTGTAGGAAAGGTGTCATCAATGAGGTTCGGATAGGTGTTAGCAATAGTAGGGGGATTACATAATGGCCCCTCAAGTGTTACATTAGCTAAGACCATTCTTTAGTGTTCAAAACTAGGGAATATTTCCTATTTTGGTGCTCCCTTAACAATTGCCTACTATTGCTCAAATATTTTTTGTCCTCCTAAATGTTAACTAATACCCATTCTTAAAAGTGTGCTATGTGTACATCCATGTAGGATTGGTAATTACTAAAGAATGTAGGTGGCAACACACACTTTTTTAAGGATGTAAGACCCCCTTGTAAGACCACCTCTAAGGGCGGACTTCCATGTGAGTGGGTGGTGGGTGGAAGGCACTAGAAGACAAGAATTGAGGTCTCAAGAACCACCGATGCTCCACCCATTTCGGTACAAAGGAAATTTATACTCTAGAATCCTCCTCTTTCCACCTATACCGGTGGAGTTTCCTCCTTTGGTGGACCGACCACCCACTGCCCCCTTGCATGGAGGTCGGCCCTAAGGCCAGGTGCAAACATACCTTTATCTCGGTAACTTAGCACAGCACCAGGAACGGATCTGTCTAAATCCCCCCATCGAGCGTGGCTCGGAGGCCAGGTTCGGTGGGAGGTGGGGGGTGGCAGGGATGGGATAAAACCTGCCCCCTATTTTTAAGTTGAAGGGGCCCTTACTTGATCTTATAGGGGGCTTCCTAGGGTAATTTGGGGCCGCAGGTCCCAACTATAGAAAAAAAATAACCAAAAAAAGTCCCCAAGGGGCCAAAACGGGGAGGGCCACAAAATTGAACCCCACCGAGCCTGGCATCCGAGCCACGCTCCATAGGGAGAAATAAAGAGACCCACCAGGAACCAGCCGGGCCTAATTTCAGTAGGTAGCTTGATTCCGTTGGGTTCTGCAGTGGTGGCGTTGTATTTTTCTCTCAATTTGTGCCAACAAAAAAAGAAAAAAAGAAAAAAAACAAAGCCGGACCGGAGGGGATGAATTGAGTCAATCACCAAACGCTCATTCTGCCAGAATTCCTGGACACTTTCGGCCTGAATGATGTAACTGCGACGTCCTGGCCTTGAACTGACTCGATACAGCCTGCCTTACAAGCAACCGTCTGCTTCTTCTGCACTTGGATAATCATTATCTGGTCGTAAGTAATTGAATGACTGTACCGATATATTCACCGCTCCAGCCGGTCGTTGTTGCACTGATCTCGATGCACGAACACTAGGGCATTTTGTTCTCTTCCCCAGAAAATGAGCCAATTTGAAAGAACGCACATTTCGTTAAAGTTGAACCATATTTCGTTAAAACAGTACTACTAGATTGAAAAAGTGATGGGGAGTGCTACCCTTCGCAATAAAGATAGGTCCTCAAATTTTCTACACTGCTCTAATTCGTGGAATGAGAGTGCTGTAAAAAAATTGAAGACCTATCTCTATTGCAAAGGGTAGCACTCCTTATCACTTTTCCAATCTGGTAGTTCAGGTTTAACGAAATGTGGTTCAATTTTAAGGAAATGTGTGTTAAAGACTCAAGGACAGTTCTGTTTCATTAAAATTACCCAAAAGCAATCGATCAAGCCAATTTACGTACTCGTACCTACCCAAGTGACGGACTTACTGTAGCGATACTTATATTCATGGCAAGTTGCAAGTCCAGTTTATAGATAGGAGAATTTTGCTTATTCGGATTGGACAGAGCCAGTGAGAGACCGGGGGACAGACCGCCAATTATTTATCATTATGCATAATGCCGGGGGCAAGTTTGACAGTTTCGGAACCTTCGCATGAATGAGCGAAGATCCAGGGCATCTTCCACTGTGTTTTCCAGGCTGTAATTCCCCTCGCTCCTTGTCTTGCGAGCTTCAAACAGTACCCTACTAGCAATACGGGGAATGTTTTCGTGTTGCTATATATACCTGGCTGTGTTTGCAGGCGTGTACAAGTTCACCCTGGAAGCCAAGGTCTAAGTTATACATAGACACCCAAGCTAACTTAGCTCTGCAGCGCGCGCAACTTGTCTCTTGAGTCTGCCGGTCGGACGGGTGCTTAAATATTAACTTTGATCGCTAGTTCTAGACTGATATAAGTTACATTCAACCGTGACTGTGCATCATCGCCGCAAAGAGTACAGTTCGTCGAGTAGTGAGTCTGGTCGGTGCACATTAGATCGAGTTGCCAGCCGCATTATATGTCAATCTTCATGAGTAATTAACGGTACAGCTGCGCCTAGTTAGTATATTTATACGCGACAGACTTCACGTGTTGACTTGATCGAGTCTAGACAAAGATCCACTAGATCTTTTCATGAGTTTCCAGGTTGGCTGATGAGTTTCTAGGTTGATCATGTAATAGCTCTGCATCAACTTCTAGACTGATCATTCATGAGATCTATGTTTTGTATCGAAAATAGTGCACAGTACAATGTAGTGGTGCATGTGTTCTCTTGTAGTGTAACTGTTAATGTCTAGTGGTATATGTATGCATATATAATTTGGTGAAATTTCACATGTGATAAATTATTTTGCAAATAACATAGTTGACTTTCTGTCCATCATGAATATAGACCAACACTACTACAAAGTCTATTTGTTGTGTGATTTCTACTAAGTATTAACCGCACCCCAACACCCCATGCAAATAGATTATAAATGATATTCTCAAACATTGTTCATGATTGGAGGTACCTAGACTTCTAAAATTCCTACAAATTCATTAATTTGTATTAATCAGCCATGCATTTATTCATTGGGAGCTAAGAGAACTGAAACCTGGGATTCAATCATGAAAATTTATTCCTTCTCTTATCTTGCTTGTTAGGGATAATTTGACATTTTAGTTTACAGTCTCTTTAGGTGCTTTGTGACATTTTCTATTAAATGTCCACATTCTAGCGAATTGTTAGTCGTTTTTTTATAAATGCAACACAATTATTCAAGTGCAATCTGAATGTTGATAAAGTAAATGATAGTTATGAATTTTTTTTGATAATTTCTGTGTGAACGTTTTTACATATAATTTGTCATAAAGAAGATTTCATCAAGTTATATATGCATATGTATAACACGTGATATTAACAGTTATCCTACAAGAAATCTTGTATTAATTTCATCAAAATAATCAGCAATCTAAAACAATGATGGACCTTCTAAGTTACTAGGAGTTCCTTTGAATAAAGTAATGCAAAGTTAAGAGGTACATTACAAGTGAAGATTGAAATCAAGAGAGCAGTAATGTGAGTATCAATCATCTGCGGAGTTGCAAAGTTCTAACCAAGGATTGTTGAGCTTGCATAACTGAACACGATTCACACATGCCGAGCACATCATCAGACGTGGTGCAAATGATGCAAGGTGAGTATTGTGAAGCTTGAGTTACACTAGTAGGAAATGTGTCGTTTTTCCCTCACTAAAAATGAAAAAGAATGAAACCTTGCTAGGAACATGGGTTGTGTTAGTGTTGGTGAGTGGTTTTGGTCACAAAGAGACAGAAATATAAGCATAATATTCAACTATTGTTCACTAAATGTGGAATGAAAGACGACAGGTTTGCTACTAGTGCTAGCAGTGATGTTGGAATTGTGCCATGGACCGCATTCCTCTCGTTTCTTCCTTTGAAAGATCCATTGCATTCCTCTTGCTAGCTAACTCTTACACATTTTGTGTACATATTCATTGCTGTACGTGACAGGCTCTGATAATACCAAAGTAGGACTCACCACTGACACGGTCGACCAGATGTGATGACCTGCTCTGCTAGCTAGTCTGCTCTGTTGAATGTGCTCTGCAGGAGTCATGGTATGGAATGCAAGCTGGATCTCACTGGTTCGAGAAGCAGCCCATTGTTCCATACGGTACTAATTAAGCAGCCGAAAGCTGCTCAGCTGGCTGAGGACGTACAGCAGATTGTGGAAAGTACCGACCGAGTCAACAATGAATCCAATAAGACAGATGTGGAAGCGTGGAAAACGTTCCGAGTGGAATCAATTCGATCTGGAATTTCAAACACACATGATCATCACATATCCAGGCTGTCGCTGTATCAGGTACTCTGACTGATTACACAAATTTCGAGTGAGCACCTTATTTACTAGCTTTGGAGTTTGGAAGAAACACGTACTAGTACACACACAGGAAGAGCCCTAGATCATGGAGTAAATTAATATCATTCAGTGCGAAACAAATTAAAATGGTTACAAAAGTCCCTCGTTACGGACTGTCTACGTGCCGGCCTAGACGAACCCGGCCACTGTATATATGTTAATTACTGACATGAAGACTGGACTTCAGGCGTACTAAGCAGTGATCTCAGAACCACTTTATGACATTTAGAACATTATGCGACCTCTCATATAAATGATATCTACTTTTGCTACCCAATGCATACAATATTCACGATACCTCTATAATATCCGGCAATACCCTTGATATATTAAGGTGATACCATGATGATATCCACGGATATCACCTCATGAAGTTGCTACATATTTATATCATGATGAGCATTCTCGCTACATTTCAACTTTTTTTTTCATTTTCTCTCTTTGTATGTTGAGCAGCCCCAGTTTTTTTTTGGTAGAAATCCAGCTAATTTTAGCCAGTTTTGAGATCACTGGGACTAAGGCAGGTTCACTATGGTAGCTAGGCAAGCTAGCTAGCTGTTGAATATTGTGATGCAAGCTAGCTACACAGGGCATGCCAGGCAGCCAGCCAATATATATCATTGGCGTGTGAAGTGGTCTAACGTGTTTGAGAAGTGAGTCTGCTTCACTGTGGTATAGTATTCTAAAGTGAAGGGCCTGTACAGGGGCTCAGCACCCACCCTCGCAAGCAGCTCAGGAGCGGCTACAACGTCGACGTCTGCGGTGGGTAGGAACAGGTATGCCAGCGACAGACGAGCATCCAGTTTGTTCACGACAGCTCTGTGCGGAACACTTGGATACAGTCCATTTGTCAGCACCTGCATGCGCACCAAACACAAGCTTAGTATTACGTTCAACACATTTGTATATATATGTCACGGGTCCAATCCCCTGAAACATTCCCCCAGATTAATTATTTGGTAACTTTATTTTATACTTTATTTCGAAGGACATAAAAGGCTGGGAGCCATGCAGTAAGGGTCAATATTATTCATGACTGTATTGAGTGTCGTCACTCCAAATAATATAGTACCTGAAGCATGTCCCCAATGTTGATAGCAAAGGCGTTATGCCGAGGTTTCACTGCAATCCATCGACCAGCTTTAGATTGAACTTGCAAGCCTCCCACATCGCCCAGGTGGAGAATGGTCAAGAGAGTGAAATCCGTGTGAACGTTCATTCCCAAAGTCTTTTGGGGTTCAGGACACGCCGGGTAGAAGTTCCAGCGAGACAGTCCGCTGCCCCCGTCCAAATATCTTGCAAAATGGCCAGTACTGTCCGTTACGTCCAAGGTCTCAATGATCATTCCCATTAGTTGCATGGATAGAATCTTCATCGCTTCGTCGTATTCTTTGTATGCAGCCCTGCAGCAAGAATCACATAAATTCACATGTCACCTGATGGGTGATGCATGGCCAACCTTGGAATTGTTTCTTTTGGGGAGAAACGAGAATATATGACATATGTGTACCATGCATATGTATATGTTACTCGCTACAGTACCTCAGTAAGACCCAGTGAGAATTAATTACACGCTCCACCACCTCATTCCACACCCCTACCTAGAACAATCGCAAGTTATATATCTTTGGACTAGGTAATTCAAAAGCAGGCTAGACTATGAGGTATAACCACAGATCAGGACCTACCGAGCCAAGGTGGTAGCAAGGGAGGTACTGGCTTGCAATTGTCTCCCATAGTCTTGCTTTCTTTTAAATTACCAGACATAATCTCAATGCAAGCCACTTCGAGCCATTGGATCTCAAGATTGATGTGATAGTTGAAAAAAAAAGACAATTGAAAGAAAAAGTGAAGTTGAACATGCATGTAGAGTCCAAACAGTGAGTCAGGCTTGCTTCTTGCTGAAGAGTTACTACTATCTAAGTCTAAGAAGTTAATGATCTTTAGCATTATCAGTTCTAATCGCTCTCCTCTAGTCCAACGATATCTTGACACAATGACAGTGGCATGGCCAAAGCCTGTGAACTCACCCGGGCGCTTCTCAACCTTTTGCTTGACATCCCAGGGGAGACTGAAAAACGCGAGAGCCTGGTGGCGAACTCGCTGGATCAAGCGCCCCGAGACGCCGTGATTTACGATCTGGAAAAACCCCCACTCCAAGCAGGCTTGTCGCACTTGAGAGAGAACTCGGTGCTTGGCAGCCATGTCGCCCGTTTGGTACTCGGCCAAATCTATGGTCGGAATGTCGTCAGCTTCCTCGGAGTATTCATCGTGTTGCACGCCAGGACGGCATTCATCAGGCCAGACGTGAGAATTGGGAACTTCAGTGCAGTGCCTCTCCCATGAAGTCATAATTTTCTGTTAGATCATTCACGTCCATATATTTATATATGTGGAAAATGCACTTGACTATCCCGACCACTTACTTCTTGCATTGATGATCCATCCTTGTTTATATATGTACCCTGGAAGATTTTCACAATGAAGGTGATGAGGAAGGTAGTAATATGAGTTTCATGTTCGTTGAACGAACACCGTGTTGTCATTGGCCACCGCTCCCTGAATGCGTTTGTTGAACTGAAAGTGTTCATGTCTTCTAGTTCAGTTCAACGACCTCTCTTAGATTGCGCAATTAAGGGCCTCTTTACAGTAGTGGCGAGAAGCCGTGAAGAGAGATATTTCAGCCAATGGAAGGCTTAAATTTGAGAAGACCAAAGAGTGTCACTTTACACTGGATATTTTCAATCCAAGGGACGGAAGGAGGAGAAAATGACATGAACAATACTTTTGTTCTTCATGGCAGGAAAAGTGGACATTTTTCAAGGCCCCCAAATTTTGCGTCAAGCTCACCTCAAGAGGTGGGTCTAACGCAAAATCCGGGGAGCCGTTTGGCCAAAATTCTCACAACCAATATATATATATTTTTAAGAAAGATGTAAGAACTTTATTTTATAAAAATGAGCACTATTTTGTGGCCCCATCTCACTTTACACTATATTCAAAGGCCGTCAAGTTCAAAGCTTGGCTTCACAAGAATGAGCCATGGCCCTTGTGAGGTTTTCTCGGCTTCTGATATTAAGTGTAATGAGGGCCTAATATACTAGTAATTTAAGGGTACTGTAACCGATTTCAATAAACTTCCATAAGTTAACCCCGAAGGGACAAGGGGAGGGGTGTTGAATAAGCTCTTGTTTTCTCAACTAACTCTTGTAACAAGTTCAATTCATCATTGGTGGGGGGTAATTTTGATGATCGGCACCATTGAAATTAAAGAAGACTTATGTTGCTTTTGTATGAAAAGATCAACAAAATCGCACAATTTTTGAGAAAATGCCACCATTGAGAAGATTGATGAAACTCTTTTGGAGTATTTTGTACCAGATTGTTCAAAGTGCTCCAAAAATTCTGAAATTTTTACTATGCGTAGAGATCATCATTTTAAACATGTGCAAAATATTTCACATAATTTGAAGGTATGAGGAGGAAGATGTGAGGGTTTGAAATGACACCTTGATAACCTCCTTGAAATTTAAATAGATCACCAAAAATAGCACACTTCATGAATTTCCGATCGGGAAGTACCTACAAATTCAACTCTCAAAAAGAGTCACGGTCTCTTTGTTGGTGCTTTAGGGGTTAACATCCTAACCCATTTGAAAACACACGTGGCTCCAGCTGATTCTATTCGTAGCATCACATCTTCCTGTGACAAATGTGTCACCCCCGAATCCAACTGAGTTGGCGCTTTCAGGACTTCCCTTCAAAGTATTGCGGTTATAATTAAAGAATGTTATGTTTGCTCCTTTAAGTTGATCGACATATATAATTGCAGTGGCATTAGCGGTAATACAATTTATTGTACTTTAAGGTGGATTCTTTGCCATTGTTTGAAGTATCTTGGCACCAGTACATAAGGTTCTTTAGCCTTTGCCAGAGTTCATCTTTTCGCTCTCACTACATAAAAGATAAAAAATTCAAAACATGTGATTCTTGAGGCAGGACTACTGTGGACTTCCAACCCTCCATCAGCATTCTTTAAGTAAATAATGATGTGGCATGTTTAATATTCTAAAATTCACTTAACAGTTCTTGTGTAATAATTCCTATTCCAAGGTACAGCTAACAAGAGCTAAAGAACTTTAATATATAATATCTTTGTTAGGTGAGCAATAATATGTATGTATCTATTTGAATATATGAAATTTCTTTCTCAAATCATCAAATCATTCAAAAGTTTTGAATTTTGATATATTGCAATGGTCTGATATGAGTATCGAGTTCATTCAAGCTAATACAAGCCAAGGGTGCCTTGTTTTGAGTGCTTTGGAGACTTGTTAGGGACTAAAAAATCAAAATTTTCATTCAAAAAACTAATTTTTAATGTATTGATTGCAATTTTCATTAACATAATCATCATTCTCATTTGATTATTCCAAATTTCTACCAAAAAAGTGTTATTCATCATTTAGAAAAGTCCTTAGTGGGTCATTAGGACCATTGATGACAAAGCTATTTTAATGCATTTAATACCAAATTTTTACAATATTGCTTTCATCTTGTACTGTGTGTTCTAAATATACATGTTGCAAACATTGACATATCACTTTCCTTTCTAAAGACAATTTAAATCGAACATCATATTGAAAATGCCTTCAAAAATGCACTGCTGACAACTTAGCCGGTTCGTATTAGCTTGAATGGACCCTACCTCCAAAGACCGTCTTCCTAAAACACCATCATTTATCTCTCATTTAACATGTGCTAGAAATGGCATTTTTAACACCATGTATGCAACTGCAGCTATGTCATCTATAACACCATGTAATTTTTTTGATTCTCTAACATTTTTTTATAGTACCATAAAGACATTTTTCTAAAGTTTAGAGAGTCCGAAAGGAATACCTATATCAAACCATTGCCCCATTAGATCACTAAAAAAACAATTCTAAAAGTTTAACCCCTAAGCGTCCCAGCGTCCATATTTTGGACGTTTTTGAGGGACACTCAACTTTGAAGAGTTGTAACTTTTGCAAAACAAGTTTGATTTTGCTGAAATTTTAAGAAACCTCTCCACATGATGTATGGAATGTGTGGTAAAAATTTCAGATCAATCCAAGTTGATTTTAAGTTTTGGTGATCATTTGAAAGTAGGTATCTTTTTTTTTGTACAGTTTCTGTGAATTTTGATGGCAGCAACTTCGGGGGCTTGTATCTCCTTCATCCCAAATCCGTTCTCAATAAAACGTGTTGGGTTGAATTCCCCTTGAAGTCTAGTTATCATGAAAAAATGTTCAGGTCAATCCATGATGTTGTGAATGTTTGGGAGTCATTTTAGTGCACGGGTCTAGTTTGAACACTTTTTGTTTTTTGGGTCAAATGGGTCACTTTTCGGGCTACTTTTTGACATTGCAAGGCCATTTCAGGGGACATTAAATTTTTTCATGAGGCTTTTTTGGTACCAATGTGTTTATATTATGATTTTGAACTACTTTATAGTTGATAGTTTTTTCATTTGAGTAATTTTGAGAACGAATTTCACCTCTAATTATGTTGCTAGGAAAATTTCATCATCCTTTTTTAGCACTAAAACACTATGATCTTGCAATCTACATGGCCAAATGACCCCAAAATTGATCCACATGATTTACAACATGTATGCGAGCATGTATGTTACAAGATTGTATGATTGAGATTTTTTTACCTCATTTACATTTAGAGCTATAACACATCAAAAGCGATGATGATTTTAAGCTCAAAAAAGCTAGGGACCCTTAGGGGCTAAAGTTTAACCCCAAAGGGTACACTCTACATTATGTTTGAGAATCACGTGCATCCAAGACCCTTTCTAAAAACCCCCTTGTATACAAGAGGTTATATGTCTAAATATCTTTATATACAAATATGTTTCGTTTCAAATATATGTTTAATGTAAGTATACGTGAATATTTTCAGATCTAAATGTGTTTATTGTATGTATACTAAGGGCCGGTTTACACTACGGTGGAGAAGACCTCCGGTCGGTCAAGAATGCTTGGCCAAGACATGGTTATATGAGGCAAATGGTGGATGTGCCGGAGAAGAATGAAAGGCAATAAAATATTTTTAATCTTTTGGGCTTCTCCGGAGGAGGAGTTTCTTCTCCGGCCTCAAGAGGCCGGACAAGAAACTCGTCCTCCGGAGAAGCCCAAATCCAAAAAGTGCTGCCATGTAGGCGGCCATGCCATTTTATCTTCCATGAGAAATCTTCACCACCATTCTTGTCTTCACCTAGTGTAAACACCTTCCGGTGAAGAGTTGCAATTTCGGCCAATCACAATTTAGAATCGCCCTTTTTTTCATGACCAGTGGACTTCTCCACCATAGTCTAACCGGCCCTAATTACGGCAATGTTCAAATGAATACCCCTTCTATACACTCACGTTTACTCATACATGTTTAGTATAGTGCAGCCCTTGGGAGTTCAACACACAATAGAGTTATTTGTAAAGTAAGCCCAAAGAAGAAAGAAATTGAAAACTCATATACTAGTACTTTCTTGTAGATTCCCTCTTCACTTTCAAAGGCTGCTAAAATTAGTTCTATATTTTGTTTAAAAACATGCTAAACCAGCACCAGTTGTAGTAGGGCGCATTAACCTCATGGTCACTTCAATGCAGCATAAAGCTCCTCCAAAGCTAGTGTGGACTATTCATGAGCAGTTCCCTCTATATTCGCCCATCACAAAGTCCGTGCTCTTCCACACCAAATGGAAACCAAATGAACTAGTATGCATGCTAAGTTTGCAATTGACACAACAAAAATTTAGATGAAAAACAAAACATAGAAATCAAGAAAGTAGGGTTGCCTTTACAAATAACACTAATGTCTTCTTTCTAATTTGACATGGATCATTTACATTTTGTTTGTCTTATTCACAACACAGGGAGGTCACTCAATATATTTATTAGGTACTACTTGGGATAATAGGGTATTTAAAAGTACTCTAAGAAAAGTAATTCTTATTATAGTTAGAAATATCCTCATTTTTATTCTTGTAATCAAGTTTTCAGCACCTTGTATAATATACTAGAGTACACGAATGGATTCATATATAAGACACCAAATATTTAATTATTTTTAAAAAATAGATTTGGCACTTCAACTTTTGAAAAATTTCTTCTTTAAATTAATAATAAAAAGTGAAAAAAATCCTAAAAATTCAGCCTTTATTAAAAATAATTTTGGCTTTTCATAAATGCCTCTTGACTCTCAATCCTAGCAAATTAAGAAATAGCCCTTCAAATCATTGTTTAGTTGATTATAATCCACATTCTACTTATGATTAGTCTATTGACTATTTGATGTGCACTTTTTATGTGTGAGGGGCGTGCAAAGGTGGAGGAGTGTAAGTGCAAGGGCTTTTTGATCAAATATAGATGAGTAATTTTAGAAAGTGGTTTTTAACGTGCATGGTTGGATATGCTCTTAGCATTTTTTTCATCTAGTTATTACGTGTGTCAAACTCTCGGAGGGCATGGGTGCGGATGCTCTTAGCTCAAAATACGCAGCTGCTTGCTAAAGTGGCACCACAGTGATGAGGTTAGTAAAGATGCGAAAAACATCTTCCTTGCTGATCAATAATTAAAAGCCAATCAAACAATAGTTAAATAATATCAAATGCTATAACCAAAAAAATAAATTTTTATGCATGTGGAGAAAAGTAGGCCCCAAATGATGAACATTTTTGCATCAATTTTCATTCAATGATGTAATTGATATACACTTTCAAAGCAAAAATTAAGCCAACACTTCTAGTTGTTGCATAGGCCAACCTATAAATTAAAAAAAGTAATTACTTTAAAAAAAAAAAAAGTAAATATTATAATGGAATATATATATATATATATATATATATATATATATATATATATATATACACACAACTATATTTCATAAACTCATTTTGTGAATAAATGAACTAAAAAAAACCTTTCAAGGTATAGTATTATAGCAATGACTGGAAACACAAAATTTGGGCAAGATAAAAATAAATAAAATAAAAAAATTGCTCCAATAGGTCCAACTTGCTACAACTATATGGGAAGTCTAACTTGTCGTTTATGGGCATTCATCGTTCAAGATGCCTCTATCTTAGTGGGTGTCATGATTGGATGTTAACTAGTTAATGAAAACATGTTGAAATACCTAATGGCGACACCTATCTAAATATAACATTCTAAAATCTTATACAATGAGTACCCTTGAATTTTGAGATGTACACAACCTCAACGTTATACATCATGTGCCAAGAAATATATGTGTCAACTAATGCATCCTTTTGAATTGCGCTAACAATTTTTTTTTAAATATAACTATTTTAATAATATGGGGGTGTTAGCTCATTGTGTGCAAAAATTCAAATGCATAGCTCCTTGTATGAAATTTTCAAGAGCTGCCCGCAGTTATGTTTTTCAACTTTGCTTGATTGTGTCTTTTGATCCATACATCACCTACCGTGGGGCGGCCACTCCTCGTCGCGGTAGGAACAACGTGCGAAAAAAAATAGGGTCCATTATATTAATTGTGGGTAATAATTATATTTGTTTTCATTCTAACATAGCATTGGTTTAGAGTCATAAACACCTTTATAAATAAAATAGGGCCATGGAAAATACTAGATTTTACAATTTTATTACATAGAATATAGGGTACATATGTAAGCTATGGGGGAGTAGTGTATAAGGTGACTGCTTGGATGAATGAAACTTTGCTTATAATCTCTGTAATGAAAAAAAATGGTCGGTTTTCCATCCACGGTTTAAGGGATGAAGTTCAGATTAGGGTTTCGTTCATGTGTCTTCTCTCACTTGCTCTCGCACGGCCAAACACTCCCTGAGGTTTTCCGAGCACTCACTGAGCTTACGCCTTCCTGCAGACATAGGGTTTCTATCATTTGCCGTTGGCAGCTCGTTGGATTGATTGCGATCAGGGGTTCAACGTAAAGGGTTTCTTGGAGAGTGTGGTTTAGGGTTTGTTTTAGTTGTTCTGGCTTGGTATCGCGCGGTTGAGAGCGGTTTTTGTTTAGGGTTTAGAGTACCCCGGATTACTCCCATGAGGTATTGTCTTCCAACTGTTTGCTTTGATTACTTAGGGTATTAGGATTCCTGCATGTTGTCCCTCTTTTCATTGCTTTGATTTCTTAGGGTTCTCACTTACTGTTGGGGTGGGACTTTGGGTTAGGGTTTGCGACATGTTTTACAAGGTTATTCTATACACCCTAGACGATGAGGACTCAGATCCTACGCGTATGGGTCCTATGTATGCCAAAGAGGATGAGTCCTATTCCCAGCTGCGGGCGAGATTGGAGGACGTTGATGCTATCGAGTTTCCCTTCGAATTTTGGGACCAAGAGGAGAAGTGCAAGATTAAGGTCAAACTCAATGGAGGCGCTCTTCTCCTTCCCCTTATCGCGCTTGTATGTGGCATCGCCGTGGGACAAGGACTACCACGAGGCTCCTTCATGGGCAAATCTGACGCAGATGTGGGTTTATGCGCAGATTTGCAAGGATTTCCGCAGTTATTTTGAAGGCCGCAAAGAGTTCCACGCCTTCCGCCTTGCGTGCTGGGAGTATAGCAAGGAGGAGGATAAATGTTGGATCAACCGCCAAGAGTATGTCCGCATTTCCTACATGCGCAATTGGAAGGCCCTCGCATCCCTGGCAGCAACGGCAGAAGACCTGGCGCGCATGGAGCTGCTGGAGTTGGCTACGATGCGGACGGAGGCTGAGCTGTAGATCAACAAATCTGCCCCAAACATTCACAGTGGCCATCCTAATCCTTGGTAGCTCGATTGTACATAGGTTTCCTGTCTTTGTAGTTGAAATGCTTATTAGGGTTTTTGGAGTATTTCGAGTTTTATGACAATTCCTAAACCATGAGTACGCTGAATCTCTAAGACATGAGGCATTTTAGAATACCGGTTAATTTTGTTAGCATGTTTCACATGAAGCTTGTGTTTCTGAACACAACACAAACATTGCACGTTTTATGAATATGACTCACAGTTTTGTTTTTTCCCCTTATCTTGTGTTTCTGAATACAAAGCTGCATGCTATTTAGTTCGATTGTGACGACGTTTCATGTATCTTCTTTGTTGCAGTAACCCTTGTTGGACTTCTCTATCCTCTGTGTTGTTTTGATATTGCTGTGTAGTGTGCGGAAGTTGTGTATGAAGTTGTGCTGAAGTTCTGTGCTGAAGTTGTGTATTACTCTGTGGCGTACTAAAGTTGAGTGTTTTGATATGGTGTGTTCAAGTTGTGTGTGTGCAGAACTTGTGCTCGTTGCTGTGTGACTGTGCTGAAGTTGTGTGTTGAGCTTTTGTATTGGTTACTTGTTTTGTTCTTCATTTTCAATAGTCAATACTCCATACCGTATGATGCTTCTGTGTTTTCTAGCATCACTAAAACAATTTTACCCTTTTTTTTCATCACTAAGACTTTCAGCTGAATTTTTTTTTTAACTACAATAAGGGTCCACTAATTCACTTCAACGAGGTATTATAAAAACCTATAGGGTATCAAATATTACTCCGTGTTAGAAATAGATCTAACAATAGGGTACATATTAATCAAAATCTCCAAGTAAATACCCCCCTATAAAATACCCTCTTGTCACACGTAGGTTCCAACTTACACACTAAGTGGCCGCCCCGTGTCACCTACGTATGCTAATTACCATCTCATCTTCGTTACAAAGAGTGGAATCATCACAAAATATTTCAAAATTTGAAGGTCAATATTCATTCCACACTAACCTGACCGAACTTAGAAAATCATCAATGTCCTTTAGGGATTAAAGTGTTTCTATTTGGTGTAATTACCCTATATGTGACATGGTAGCAAGAGAGAACTGAGAAGCAGTTTTGACACCACTGTTGATGGAACTATTTTTTATACAAAAACACCAACATAAGGTTCTTTAGCCCCTCTCTGGAACACCTTACTACTATTCCCAAATCAATATAGCAGACACCCAAATCATGACAAGTCCACGTCATCTTTAGTTAAAGATTAATTGATGACAGTATAAGACACTCCATGTGGTGTCAAACCCTCTATAGTGCTACTATTGAAAAAAGTGGACTCCACTACCTGCTAAAGAACCTTATGAACTTCAAGTGGCACAAAAAGGAAGATTTCAAAAGCTACTTTCTTAGAGCATGGCCTCCCAAAGTCTCGCACATTGAAGAAGTAGATGAAAAGTGCCAAGGGCCCTTCAGAAATACCTCTTGACTCTCAATTAGAAACTGGGCCTTCAAATCACTATTTAGTTGACTATATCCTCATATTCTACTTGTGATTGGTCCATTGACTATTTGATGTGCACTTTTTATATGTTCAGAGGGGCTTGCAAGGGTGGGGGAGTGTGAGTGCAAGGGCCTTTAAATGCAGATGAATAATTTCAGCGAGTTAACCCTAACACTCGGGGAGTGCACTTAAAGTTAACACTAGGAATCACATGAGTGCGTACTTTTGACCCCCCTATGTATATACTAAAAATTCATCTGCAAATTGTAAAAAAAATATGAAATTGTTGAACACAATCTAAAGTTCTTGTTGTATAAATTTCAAAAAAAATCACTTGTAAATATTTTTAAATTGATTTTTGAATCAAAAAACAACACATTTTAGTGTAAACTTCTATCATTTTTTTTATAAGATTCAAAAAACTTTTGGATTTGAAATTTATACCAAATGTTAAATATATACATAATGATTCAACACCTAAAAAATCGTAATTTAAAAACTATTTTAAAGCCAAGTATTGTAGGGGGTGTACTATTAAAACGCACTCACGTGTATTCCTGATCCTAACTTTAAGTGCACTCCCCGAGCCCTAACATGCATGGGTGGGAAGGCTCTTACTAAAAGCATTCCAGAGTACCGGAATTGCACTCTCTAATTGCATATTTATAGTATATCCCACAATTTCTATTATTAGAAAACTTCTACAAGTTGTGAGATGAGCCCTGTTTGTTCCCCAAGACAACAGTGAAATAAGAAAAAGGTTGAGTGTAGGGTTTTGAAAATAGCTAGATTTTTTTGAACTTGGGACTTCATTAAATTGGGAAAAGTAATTTTGGTGTAAGGGCAGAAATACTTATTACCATCCATTTAACCCCTAAATGCTCAAATGACCATTATATGGTCGCTGCCCAAATTTTACGGGCTGTCCGGAACAAAGAAATATTTTTAAGAAAATAAATTTTAAAAATTATTTAAAATACTACATTAATTTTACTTTTCAACACATTTTGAATTATGTCAATTTGAGTTAAACTCCACCCGAGAGAATTTTTCAAAGTGAATCACCTCAACATTGTCCTAGTGTTATAAAGTTTTCTATTTGGGGAAACTAATGATGTTCCTCCAACCTTTCTTTTGCTTTTTTGAAGTTTACAATAGATAAACAAACTTTAACCAATTATGCTAAATTTTAAACTCTATAAGTGAAAATTATAATTTATAAAAAAATTCAAAGGTTAATGCTTTTAAATTCATTATAAAAATATTTAAAGTTGTTTTTGGAAATTTGACCATACAGATAATTTGTAGAGATGATGTCCTACATTTTGTTTCTTGAACCACACTTCATCAAACATAGGGAAGGCATATATTATAACACATCTTTGTAATGTCCAATACCCCTCGGGCTTTTAGGGGCTAAGTAGTTTGAACATCTTGGAGAAGACTATTAAGAGTGTTGTAGATTTTTTGAGAGATAAAATTATGATTCCACTTGTATTCAATTTTTTGAGAGTTAAATCTTGGTAGAATTGAATCCAAGTGGAATCATATTCTCCATTAAAATTTGAGATTTCTATGAATTTTCAAAATAGCCTACTCTAAAAATATGAATCCGTCCTTAGGTGGGGGCAATGAGCATCACAAAATGTTCTAAAATCATTCAAATTAATCCTACAAGTAATAGAGAAGTAATTTTGAACCGCCTCATTTTCAACTAAGTAATATAATTGATTGCCAATGTTAAATTGCTTCCTTCATTGCTATAATTGCTTACCCACCACTTTGTAATCTCATCCTCTTTCATTGAAATAGTTAAAACCATCCCATTTACACGCAATTCCACCTATCACTTATTGCATTTAGCATTCACATGAATTGAGGTGAAGTTGAATGAAACCCAATGACCCATGATGAGGATGGGGAAAAATTTAAAATGTGCACCTTAACACCTAAAGGATGAGGCATTTTCTTCATTTTTGAGCACCATATTCACAACTTTCCTTTCATTCTTTTGAGAAAATTCTTTTTGCACATTATAGTGTAAACCAAAATGAAGTAAAACATGTAATTCACTACCTTAATTGATCATATTACCAATTATTTTCATTGCTACAAAGTAGGTTATCAAAAAGTGCTTCTAAGACCATTTTATTTGTTGTTTTTCCTCAATTTGAATGACATGATGAGCTTAAAATTAGAAATTCAAAAGATCAAAACAAAAAAATATTCAATTAAGTAACACACTTTGAAAATAAAAAACACGATTGAACAAAACCTCATGAAATTATGCATGGTCAAAGTTTAGTTGATTTTTGAATATGCAATTTTTTTGATGTGCATACCTCACTTAATATTGACTATTTTAAGAAACATAAAAGTCCAAAAGATGAGTTGGGATGATTTGAAGGGGTAAATTTTATAATTTATTTTTGATACAAACATCCACTAGTAAAAAAGGTGGCTCTCCCCAGGGAGATGCCAAGGCAAAATGTCTGAGCATGTGTGGAATTGAGCACCACTTGCCTCCCTGAGCAGTGCCACCTTTTCTACTGGTGATGAAATTTTTGAAACTCAAAGTACCATTATTGACCCGAAAAGCCCTCTGAGGTGCTCCTTGTCCACTTTGGGTAACTAACAAGTGCTACATTGTGGCAATCGGCAAGATACCCAGTCACTGCGAACTACCTTCCACCCAACTTCAAGACCAGCTAATTCGTGATGACTACCACATTAACTTACTGTAGCCACCGCTTCAAGATCATTCATGAGTAGATAGATAGAAACTCCGGTCCTGCGGAGGCCGACGGGGGCCGGCGTGAATTAAGTGTTTGTTCGTAATGACAATGGGTCAGTGTCTACCAAACAAAGAACCATTGGGACAAAACTACTCACCCCTATCGGAAATAGATTTGAATAAAACTTCCCTTCAAGTTTTGAAAGGGTGGTCTTCGATTTAGTTAAGTGTATTGTAGTTAGAGCATCCCCACTCCTACACGCTAGAGATGACTCGCTCAAATTATTCATTTACATTTGAAAAACCCTTGCACTTACACTCCCCCACCCTTGAAGGCCCCTCACTCATCAAAAGTGCACATCAAATAGTCAATGGACCAATCACAAGCAAAATGTGGGGATATAATCAACTAAATAGTGATTTGAAGGGCCATTTTTTAGCACGCTAGGATTCAGAGTCAAGAGGTATTTTGGAAGGGCCCTTGGCACTTTTCATTTAGTTTTAGAGTGCGAGAGACTCTGGAGGGCTGCGGTGGAGCTGCTCTTAGTGACTTAGTGTCAACGTAAGTGCATTGTAGGAATTACCTTTGTCTTTTTGCAATTGGCAAGGCAATTGGTGGCGGATTTGCAAATCCATGAAGCCATCTTTTAGGCAGTCAAGTCACAGTCCCATGAAAGTGATGAGAACACTGGGACACATGTAGTATTGGGAACCTCACCTCTGCAAATGTAAGGGGACAACATTAGAAGATAATTGTACTTAAAATTGCCTTTTCAACACAATGTTTCCATTCTTTCACAAATAGTAGCATCCTTATTCTTTTCTTTATCTCTATAGTGTCTTTATTCCTCTCAACCATCATTTTTCATAACAATGTCACTTTTGTGTATTAATAGGTTAAAAAAATCCAAACTATCTTACAAATTAGGATATTCCAAACAAGATGAGTCTTGCATTAGAGATTAGACAAATGTAACATGTTAACTTATACACATTTTATAAGGTGAAACTTGGAGAGTGCACCATTTTCAAATTTTAAGAAACATAAGCCATTTGCAATCTCTATAAACCCCATGTATACTTTTTCAATGTTCAATAGTCATAGAATGAGGGAAAGAATTCAATATAAGCTATCACAAAATGGCCAAAGACCTTTAAATCTAGAGCATCCTTTTTAGGTTTTCAATTCATTGCATGAGGAAGGGGGGCCAAATGGTGCAAATGGAGTGGAAGTAAGGTAGTCAGCAAGGGCAAAATACATAGGTTTGTCTCCTCTTAGCCAAGCCCCATGCATGTTGAGTGGTTGTGCCCTTGCAAATTGCTAATGCAGGGGCCATATTGAGCCAAACCGCAGGAGACGCTCTAACATCCTAATGGAAAGCATCATCCCAACAAAATTCACAAGAATCATCAAACGTTTGCAAGCCTTGACCTACAATTTTGGAATCTGTCATTTTTCAAATCAAAGAGAATCTGAATAGAAGTCAGATGACGTTCTGAACATTCAAAACATTTAGTAGCTTTTGTGACTGCTCCCTTCTTCCAACAGAATAATGTGGAATATCCCGCATCATTCATCCCCCAATGAAATGATGTGGAATATGCCACATCACATCAGAAGCTATGGGGCAGGTGGCATTAAGCAAGAGCAACTAACAACAATAATTGAAAGCACTCTGAGAAGCATTCACTCAATCACAATGCAACAGTGTTTTGTAATTGTTTATTTGATTCAATAGCCCATTCACTTACAAATCACTGGTCACTCCATATATAAAGATGGATGAAACTAAAAGGCAACCTTGTTGAAAGTTCCTGAATGTTATGTAATTGGAATTGAATTGTGATTGATCGAGTGAGTACTTTTGATTATTGCTGACCATGGTTGATTGCACTTGTTCAATGCCACGTGCCCCCATAGCTATTGATGTGATGTGGAATATCCCACATCACTCTGTTGGGGGAAGGCAGCACTCACAAAGGCTACTGAATTTTATGCAGAAGGTACTTTCATATCTGCAAACTGACCACTAATAAATTAGTCAATGCCCATCAGCTTACCTTAATGCAAATGGAATATTTTTCTGTTTGCAGCTTATTAGAACAAGCCTAGCAGTTACAGAGAAAATATTTCCGCCAAACATCAATTTGAAGGCCATTTTTAATATGGAGGAATGTATTACATGAAGTAGCATTCCTCGAGCGAACACCAAGGCAACTTATAAAATGAAGATTTTATATAAAGTTACTTGATGACCTTGAAGCACGGGGCGGTGAATAGTCTTCAAGCTCGTTATTTAATTGTTGATTGAGCATCTTTGCTTGCTTGGTGTGAGAAATTTGCTTGCGCCAAAGCTTCTCTGGATGGCGGGGAAACCTCAAACTTTGGCTTCAAAAACTATTATTTAGCGTTGGTGGGTAGTTGCTGGGCCAAACTTCGAAGCAAATGGAGATAACTACACCAAATCTTGGCGTTGGTCCCCCCAAAACACATGTTGCTGGACATGCTCTTAGGTACTAAATTAACATGCAATTATAGTCCAGTAACCATGGCTTGGATTGTGAGATTGTGGTTAACCCTTTAACGCTTTTAGTACAGTGTACCTAGGTTTACTGGGTTTTTTCATTGTGATTGATACTGCCGAGAAATAGAATGGATTAAATCAAAAAATAATTGTATGATTGTATTCTCAACTAGAGTGTAGACATTTTTCCAAAATTAGAGAATCATCCGATGGTGGGATTGGAAGATCATAGCATATTCTTGAACCATATAATGCACACTCAAAAATGAGATTTTGGAGGATGTGTGATTTCAAAGTTAAATAGAATTTGGGTAAAAAAAATTTAAATGAAAGTAAAGATGTTAGCAATGACCTATATCAACACCTCTTTGTTGCAATCTTTCATGTTAAGAACGGACTCACATATACTTATTGTGAATTTTATAAATGAGAGTAACTTATCCATGTACGGTTTGGGACAAAAAAATTTATACGTTAAAATATCAAAGGAGTAGGTACATGGATCAAGATTTCAATACATACATCAATGGAACATGAACAAGAGAACTCAATCCAAAAAAATAAAACAAGCTAACAAACTTCCAAACACAAAAAATACCGCATAGTACATGTGTTGAATTTGTAAGTATTTACTGTATTTTCAAGTATATACAATATTTTGTGTTTTGTTCATCGGTATTTTTATAGTTGCACAACTCCAAATCAAAAGTTTCTTTTTCTAGAATATGTATATTATAACGCTCATAATCTGAACTTTACAATTCAAAATCCAATTCTTCACGGATTTTCCATTATTCACGTTTTCGACCCATCAGAGACCACGATGTGGTTACTTGAGCACTAAAGGTTTAAAGTTGATTGACTTTAAACCATCAACTCAAGCAATCAAATGTACTTTTAGCATGATATCTTTCATTTTTCTTTCATTTTCATAAGGTTTAACAAGGAATGCATATTTTCCACAAGTTTATCCTCAATATTGAAATTGATACAAGTTTTAGAAGTTTTAGAAGTAAAAAGTACACTGAGTCTCAATATCAACATGCAGGTTCCCTCATGACCATACTATGTGATACTAATTTCCACTCATGATGATACCAAAGGCCACAAACTACTTCTTCGCACTGCTTAGCATGCCAATGGTTTGTTTAACCCTTAAACGACAATGCAAGCCCCACGGGCTTGGTTATATTTTGGGAGAATCTTGCTCATAACTTCTACTCCGTTGCACCAAATGGGGTTTTTAAATTGCCAAACCGAGCACCTTAGAGAGATCTATACTTCTTGAGAATAGAGCCAAAGTAAATTAAAAACAAAATCATGCTTAAAATGGAATTTAAAAGAGATTTTGGGTGTGGTATCAAAAAAGCATATGTTGTTTAAGGGTTAAATAGTGAAATTGGTGGTATTGAGTCTCAACTGAGGTGGTCAGGTGGCTCTGGACGAGCTAGTGGTTTAGAACATTCAACCTTAACTAGTCAGAACAAGCCCAGCAACATCCTTTTTTCACTCACCAACGCTATTTTTGACTGGTAAAGTGCCTCTCATAGTTTGGAGTTTGATATTTCAACTCCAAATATTATCCATATGGCGGAGGTGATTTCCCCATCAAGCACTTTGTCCTATTTTGTGACAAGACCATGCTCCCACTTTATGAAGTTAACTTTAATAAACTTATTCTCCATCATTACGATTGTCTCAAGTTGAGACAAAAGTAGTAGTTTAAAATTGATTGATGACCTTTATTCTAAGCATGCTTGATGTTTGTTGCTGGGGAAGTTCCTAATTCTCTCACACCAACTTGCATGTGGACTTGGTGCACATTGACGAACTGCTGGGCTTGCTCTCAGTCCATACTAGAGCTCACACTACGTGCGTCTTGAGGATATTAATACAGAAAATGGAGTCAAACCTCCTCATACGGATTCCAGAATGTAGGTCAGCAATGAAGGGGCAAGGCCCATTCGTGATCCTCTGGGGATAATGTTGGAAAGATCTGTCGATAATGTTGGAAAGATCTGGCTCAGTAGTTATCCAACTGAGAAACCTTGAATTAAATTTGTATCAGTCACTAGTAGGAAATGTGTCGTTTTTCACTTATTATAAATGAAAAAGGGATGAAACGGCGCCAGGCACATGGGTTGTGTTAGTGCTAGTGAGTGGTTTTGGTCACAAGAAGACAGAAATGTAAGCATAATATTCAACTATTGTTCATTGTTCCCACGAAATGGGGAATGAAAAACCACATGTCTTCTACTAGCAAGTTGACACCCAAACCAATGAGGGCACTCTATCTGATATTGCATGCTAGGAGCTCAATCCAGCCAGGAAACGTATCTCATGAAGCAACAGTTCTCGCGCTTCTTGCAGGATCCACATAACATTCAGTAGCCTTCCAAGAGGGTGCCTTTTGGTTTCATCCGCCTTTGAATGGACTACTAAATCAAATAAACAATTACAAAACATTGTTGAATTGTGATTGAGTGAGTGCTTTTGATTACTATTCACCATGATTAATTGCTCTTGCTTAATGCCACCTGCCCCATAGCTACTGATGTGATATGGAATATCTTGCATCATTCTGTTTGGGGAAGGCAACAATCACAAAGGCTACTGAATGTTATGTAGCGAATTATCCTCAGATCCCTTCCAAGATTCCTGCAATGGGCTATGCAAGATTATGTCATGCTACCATCATAGCATATGTCATGCTCGTTTCAAAACGCTACAGCGCTCTTTGGAGGTCAAGTTCATTCCACAACACTCGTCGGTAATATTGACTGACTGACTGGCTACAGAATCTCGTCATTCTGCAATATTGACCGGGTAGATATACACACAAAAGTTGGAACCAATTTACTGTAGCTGAATTAGTTATATCAGACGTGCACTCAAGAAAGCACTGTTAGATTTAGAAAGCATTTTAAATTGTGAAGAGGTGGACAAGGAAGACGTATACTGAAACACTACTCTAGTCAAACTTACGTAACAGGTGGAGTATTAGAGTTATCCGTAAAGTCAAGCGAAAATAAAATTATATATATATAATCTTTTTTCTTTTTTGACACAAATAAAGGAGACCCTTTACTACACAGAGAAAAAAGAAGAAAGGAAAATACAAACCCATCCTGTTAGGTCCGACCAAGCAAAAAAATTCCACAAGAAGAAAGACAAGGCACAGCTGGGGTTTTTTTAGCTTGAAAGGCAGTGAAAATGAGTTTTGGCCCCTTCTCTCTTTACCAATCTCAACACACTACATTGTCAAAGAGATTAGAATCTTGAACCTTTCTAATGCAAAAGAAGCTCCCCTATACCACACTAGCGTTCCCATGGTGGAATCTTTAGGTGAGCCCATACCAACCTCATGCTCTCCCAAACCTCATGTTTAGTTCCTTATGACAATTTGTAACAAAGATTTTTATTTGAAGATCAAAATCACAAGGTAGCAGACAAGCAACCCCGTGTTGCCTTCATGAATAACTCAATTGTTCCTCAAAGAAAAATTAATGCCATCATTTTTATGAGCTATTAGAGTTATCCGCAAAGTGCTGGACAGTGGGGTGACTGGACCACAGATTATGAAAAGAGAGGTTGAAAACACAATAAAAGTAGACATGTCAGATGATCTAAATAAACTAGAGGTCTGAAGTTTGAAGGCACCAAAAACGGTGTCCAAAAACTTCCCAACCTCAGTTTCTATTCTCGTGGATGCTCTGTCACATGAGCTTCCTTGGCTTGACACGTATCTACATGGAGTGGGTAGCTCATTCACTGGAATAGAAAAATCAATCACTGACAGCTCCTGACAACCCACTACGGGCCAATTTTTGAATTCCAAGGAAATTAGGAAAGTAAGGGTCTGAACCTGTATGAGTTTGCGGAAAACTCTATTGGAGTCTGAATTTGAAACTTTATATTTACGACAAATGTCAAATATACACCAACATATGTACTATCTCCATCAGCCCTTTAAGGGTTAAACTATGTGGCAGGTTCTTTCTGCGCGTGCAAGACATGCCAGGTTATTTGCGGCCCTGGAGTGCGCAAACTAAAATTCAAGACAAGAACAATTTTGTACAGTACATGGGGTGATTGCAAGCTACGGTCTATCAACTGGAGAGTGCAGCTTGTGCAGCTAAAGGCCGTGCAGCTCGTGCACTAGCATAGTAATGCGCACCTCTCAACTTTCAATTAGATAAAAAATTTCACCATCCCAAATAGGGTTCATGCTAATACTCTCACTTTAGCAATTGTTAAGTTGATTTCAAGACTTTGGGCATTACTCAATAACCTTTTCTGTTTTTTACCAAGTAGGGGTAATTAGAGCCTTTTTTACATAACATCCTTAGCTAGGTTTTATGAAAAATGCATTTCATATCTCACCTCTGAAATTGAACCATTATTTCATTTCCAAAAAAAAAAAATCCAAAAAAAAGTTTTAACTACACGAAAATCTTAAAAAACAAAAACATCACAAAACAATTAATTAAAAAATAAGTAAGCGTAATACCAAAAAAAATAAAATATGGTAGCTTTGTACACACTTGTGGTATGTTGTTATAAATTTTTGAAGTTCAAATTTGACCCCCTTCTAGCATTTCCCATAAAATAGGTGCACTTTTGACAAGCGACACGCTACTAAATCTAAGTAGAAATGCTTCATTTGGATAGAAAGATTGAAATTTTGCAAACTTTATTGTGGTAGACATCTTAACTTTAGAATTCTAGAAACAATGCAATTTGTTTCGTCACAAAATTCCATTCCAGTATTTATTGATGATTTTCTAAAGATTGGGTAAGTGCACCAATCTGTAGACCGCGACAAAAAGTTTGAGTGACAGTAGCTTGCAACCACCCCAGCAGTAACTTAACTTACATGACACACAGTCAAATGTAGTGCACATCCTTCGACCTGGCTAGAATCCAGCAGGATTCCACATAATGAATAATGGTCGTGCAGAAAATTGGGGTCAATTGGCGCGGCAACCGTAGTAAGCTGAGTACTGTTAGTGTATACTTCTGAGACTCCTTACTGATGTTCAGTCTCTAAATTATATTGTCAGAGTGGTACGTAGATGGTATCAACATATGCGAACGTAACTAACCTCGACGTGGTTGTCATACTACTGTAGTTAGTATCAACATACACTAGTAGAAGACCTGTCGTTTTTCCTTCCTCATTTCGTGGGAACAATGAACAGTGGCTGAATATTATGCTTATATTTCTGTCTTCTTGTGACCAAAACCACTCACCAGCACTAACACAATCCATGCACTAACACAATCAATGTGCCTAGCGCTGTTTCATTCCTTTTTCATGTATAGTAAGTGAAAAACGACACATATTTCCTGCTAGTGATATGCGAACGACACTAACCTCGACGTGGTTGTCATAAGTCTACTGTAGTGGCAGCTTCAAATTCGGCACATTGTAATAAAATCTCAGCTATGGCGACAGTCAAGAACAGACGCACACCATGGAATTCAAAACATTTGACGCTCATCTGGACGTACTACTTCAATTCGCTGGTGAGACCAGATCTTCAATATTCAACTATAAATACCGACGACAGCAGGCAAATTTTGCACTCGCAGCAATCAGGAAATCTTGCACTGTGGCTCGATACTTTCAACTTCATTCTCATCATTTCTTCACGTTACATATAGACCCACACCTCGCATAGATAGAGTTTGTGAAGCAGCTGTGTACCTGATCTTCTCGGTAGTGAAATGGCTCCAGAAGCGCTCTTGATATCGCCAACTCAGGGCTTCAGCCCACGTTCGGTTCCAAGCCCATCTCCCAGATCCAGAACTGCAAAATTCGTCCCTGCACAAATCGTCACGCCACGCTCTTTCGGCGCCAATGCGTGGGGACTGGAGAATGTGACCCCTCGCTCATACGGTTTAGGGTCTCCGCTGTCGCAGCTGGGCAGCCCGGTGCCAGTGAACAGGAGAGCATTCAGTCCACGGATCTCGTCGCCATCGCCACGAGAGAATCTGCCCACTCCTCGATCCTTCAACTCCGCACTATCAAGCGGCCCGCCATCGCCGTTCCCGCTGGGTCCCCTGCCCCCCAACAGGTTGCGAGGGAACTGCAACAACTCGGCCAGCGCTGCTGCCGCGTCCATTAAAACCATCGAGCGGAAGAAGGCGGTTTCGTTCGCATACGTGTGGCCTGTGCAGCACCGCCCGACCATTGAGCACGACGACTTCACCGACCTTGAGATTCCCTCTGTTGACCTGAGCTCTCTCCATTCGGACGACGAAGCTGCTCGGAAGCAAATGGTAGCGAAAGTGCGAGCCGCCTGTCTGGATTGGGGCTTCTTCCACGCTATCAATCACGGGGTTCCTGGGGAGCTTCTGGATCGCGTGCAGAAGCAAGCGCACAAGTTCTTCTCCCTGCCGAAAGAGGAGAAGCTCAAGGTTTCCCGGGCACCCGGCAGCTACACTGGCTATGGACATGCTGCTGTGAAGCCCACTGACAGCCAACCCTGGTCCGAAGGGTTTTATCTTGCAAATGACGACACTGTGGAGGGCTTCTCCCAGACCTTGTGGCCTAATGGTGACAACAAAGACTTCGGGTACGCATGGAAGTTAATTAATCCCGCAAGGAAAATTCATCATATATTTCATGCCTAGACTTAAGTTTTTGTCTTTGTAACATGAGAGCCCTGATGTGCAGTTTTATGATGGCAGGGACTCGTACAAGGAATACAATGAGAAGGTGGAGAACCTCGCCAAGCAGCTGATGGACGTGATCATTGAAGGCTTGGAGGTGAATGCAGCTCACTTCCAGCGCTATGTGGACAAAGCCTCTGGGCTCCTGCGTTGGAACCATTACCCACCTTGCCCCCAACCGCACAAAGCTCTGGGCATGTCTGCACACACAGACTTCAACTTGTTGACAGTGTTGCACCAGGGCGACATTGGCGGATTGCAAGTGCAGAAAGATGGTGAATGGGTTGCCGTGAAACCGCACCGTGACGCTCTAGCGATCAATATCGGTGACACATTACAGGTAAGAAGGAAAATAATCAAATTAATCGGTGAGTAGTACTGCGGTACTGCCCAAACTAATGACAACATATGCACATAACAGAGTTATCCTTTAAGTAGATTGCTGACCCTGTGTCAGTCAAAAGGAGGGGGTCAGTGTAAGGGCTCACGAAATCTCTGGGTTTATGTTACTATGAATTTTAGGATAACTCTAATGTGCAGAGAGACGTTTATATACAATAAATGGTTTGATCTGATGCATTGAATCTTATTCCAGGTGCTGACAAACGCACTCTACAAGAGCGTCCCACACCGAGCAGTGGTAAACAGGACTCAAACTCGGATTTCACTGGCGTATTTTTTCGCTCCTCGGACAGGACTGGAGATTGTTCCATCCCCTGAACTCGTCGACAGAACAACCCAGAGTAGTAACTACAAACCCTTCACCATAGAGGAGTACTTAGCGGTGAAGAAGGGCCAGCTGCTCAACACCCTTGAGCATTTCAGTCTTCAACCTCTTCTGCAGCTTCTGAGTCTTCCTTTCGAGAATCCTACACCGGTACTTGAATCCGCATAAGCCTCACTCGGCTGTTAATCGTGAACAGATTATATTATGTTCCTATGTAAAAAATCGTGACGTATACACCAGAGTACTTAACTCCTTAGCTAGGTACCGAGAGGCTTTTATGGAGCTCTTTAATCAATAACTGCAACTGCGTGGACAGGTGAAGGTTAGCATATTTTCAAACTGCGGAACTTTCGTACGAGTATGGCATATCATACATTTTAAGTAATCTGAGAATAACCTCAGTTTCGATGCTTGAATGAACACATTCAGAAGTGTTATTATATTTTGCAACTTTTAAACGTACCTGTTTGCACCATCACTCTTGGAAACACTTGTTTTAATGTATATGCATTGGTATTGAGTAGCCTGAGGAACGCCATAATTCAATGCTGTTGATCATATTCGTCATAGTAGCCCATGGTATATATGTTCGATGCACTGCACCTGCTTCCAGGTTGGGCTAATCGATCGTAAACCATCACAGAAATCTACGACGCAGAAAGATCAATGACAGCATCTATCAATGACCACATCAAAATCACAACAAGCATTCAGAGAGTAGAATCGACGTCTTTCTAAAATAAGTATGTTAAATTTTAGGAGTTCACCTGAAATGATGATTTTCTTGTATACTCTACGAACTAGAAAATTCGTAATGTGTAGCATGACTCGGTGCATGAAATCAATGCTAAATTTCATGAATGCTAAACGTACCACCATGTAGCATAACTGATACCAATCGAATCGCCTTGCAGAATCAAATGATGTAGGATTCGAGCGAAACAAGGTAATCCTAGCGATCACAACTTTGTGATACGAGCCTCAAAGTAATAGCAGAATACGAGTAAAGTAATTTTCTCCTCATTTTTCCAACACTGACGTTTTAGGAGTCAGAGCTTCTTGAACCAAACAATGTCAGTGTTGTAAGGATATTGCAGCACTTGGTCATCGCCTTGATTGTCCCAGTGGATATCTGGCCCCGCTAGGACACGATCCACGTCTTTCTTCAGCTCGTCTTTCTGCTCAGCCCCGAGAACTGCGATGTAACTCTTGCTGAGAACTCGTTGTCACACAGCGTTCTTCGTGTTGGACCCAGAGTAGTTCACTTGTCGTTCCTGAATCGGCAACTGGAACATTTTGGACACGGTCTGCGCCATCTCTGGCTCCTCAAACGGTCTCCGCCACAGCCCCAACCGATACTGAGGACTCCCAGCTTCATGCTTCTCGTAGGCCTCCCGTAATCGGGCAACCCACGAGGTCTTCCTATCTTCTAGGTTCCAAATCAAGACCACCGTTCCGTCCTTCTTCAACACGCGGTGCATCTCCGTCAATGCAGCCACATTTGCAAACCAGTGAAATGCCTAGCCATACACAACAACGCAAATTCAGAGTCCGCAGTGAACCAATTCGACCTAAACTTTTCCCCTCACATCCGAATTCTTGTCCAAATTAACCCCTAAATCACATCCGAATTCTTGTCCAAATTAACCCCTAAAGGACCGTAAGGCCCCCGGGCTTCTGGAACTAGAAAGTGAGGAAATTCGGGTTCTTAAGCTTTGAATTGTAGGATGAGTAACAAAGAAAGCCTAGCTCTTTTTGAGAGCCGAATCTGTAAGTACTTCTTGATCGGAAATTCATCGAGTGAGCGATTTTTGGTGAATTTTTTGAGTTGCACGGTGGGTATCTAAGCGTCACTTTAGACCCTCATATCTTCCTCCTCAAAACTCCAAATTACTTGAAATTCTTTGCACATGTCTAAAATGATGATTTCTACTCACATTAAAAATTTCAGAATTTTTGGAGCACTTTTGAACAATCCGATTTCAGCATGTGTACAAAATACCCCAAACAAGTTACTTCAATCTTCTCAACGGTGGCATTTTCTCAAAAATTGTGCGATTTTGTTTATTTTTTTTTCATAAAAAAGCTATGTAAATCTTCTTTAGTTTCAACAGTGCCGATCGTCAAAATTACCCCACACCAATGAGGAGTTGAGCTTGTTATAAGAACTAGTCAAGAAAACAAGAAAACAAGAGCTAAGCTCAACACCCCCCCCCCCCCCCCACGTCCTTTAGGGGTTAACCAAAATTTCATGATCGATTTGATTGATCATATTGTGAGGACAGTAATAATTCAGTGACCAAAAGAAATGCCTTATACTGGCTGACCTGTGCAACGAAGACGACATCCACACTGGCATCCGCAAGCGGAATGGAAGTGGCGGAGCCATCCAGGACGACAATGCCGGGATGTTGCGGAAACTCGCGGCGCATGCCAGGCGAAGGCTCCACGGCCACGAGCTGGCCGATGCCAACGGGAAGAAGCAAGCGCGTCCACTTGCCCGTGCCAGCGGCGAGGTCCAGCACCGACAGAGAGGACGCGGTGGCGGGCGCACCCAGAGCGGGCACAATTTCGCGCTTCACGAGCTCCAACACCGCGGGCGGGTAACTTGGCCGGGCCGATTCGTAAATGCTCTGGTCCGCATTGAATCCCGAAGCTGCCACAGGATGCACTCCGCCAGTTATTGACGCCATGGCCGACTGCGAACTCTGCAAGAAATTACACTTACTGAACTACACAGACACTTATTGACAAGAAACTGCAGAATCTGCAGAGACTGCAAGAAACACTTGTTGACTACAGAGTTTCTAGAAAAAAAATACACTGTAACTTCTAGAAAAAAATACACTCCGAATTCCGTCACCTCATCGACTTAGGGTTACACTGATTTCTCAGCCAAAAAACAAAAGCTCACTGCTGGGAGTCGTCAGTACACAAGGCTCACGCATCTCTACTATCCCATTACAGTACTTGTCAATTGGGTTGGGGCCAACAATCAGAACGTTCCCAGAATTGCACTCTGAAGGTCATACAAAGATCATACAAAGATCATACAAAGATCATACAAAGATCATACAAAGATCAAGACCTCACCGTGCATTGTACTCTGAAGCTCATACAAAAGTCAAGACCTCACCGTGCAGTTCCCCAACAACATTACTTAACCACTCACAAATCACATCGTATGGATTGTACAATTAAGAAGAGAAGATACAGTGTTAGTGGAGAATGCTCTAATGTAAGAGCATCTCCACCCTGCTGCAGAAGAATTGGCTTGGGATCCAGGGCTTGAAGGGCTCCAATCTCAATGTTATTTTTGTTGTCACGCGCATGTCCCCCACCCACGTTGAATCAGATGGCACGCGAAACGGAAGGCTGTCACACGAGGATGCGGCTCCTAAAAAAAAAAGGAGAACGTCTTTTTAGGGATTTGATGGGTGATGGGGCAGGCAAATCCGAAGTTTGAGTGGATAGTTGGACTGGGATTTGATGGGTGATGGAATCTCAACTGGATGAGGCCAAGAATACCCCAGGATGCGGGCGCAGTAAGTTGATCTCTCACCCGCGAGAATAGTGAGTGCAAAGGAAAGTTTGAAGAGACCGGAACATCAAGGTTGCATTTATGGAGAGGGGTGGGGCATAATTTTCTCCAAGGCCACGTTAAAGAGCTTGGCGCATCCTTTTAGCGCGGCAGGGTGGAGATGCTCTAAAGTGGGCATCAGATCCTTTTATAGCCTAAGGCCCACTTCATATTAGTAGGGCCTGCTTGATTTGCAATTTAGTGCACTTCACAATTCATTGAACCATGAATTAGGCCGAAGTTCACAATGAACTTAAAATTGGGGTCCTAATATAAAACCCTTGTGCCCAATTTTTGACCCCTTTTTTTTGTATATCAATTCCACTTTTGTGAATCATTAAAATTGAACAACACATCTTTGAAATTGGTGATGGATCTAGACATTAAAGGGATAAAGTCATCGGGTTAAAATCTTGGTTCAATTTTACATTTGACATTACTTGGATCCTCTATTGTACAACCAGTTGATGATCCAAGTTGATTCAATTCTATTGACTGCACCAAGGTCTTGATTTGAATCTTTAGACCATGACAATATAATTTGTTTTTGACTTGGGTGCAATTTTTTGGCGCCAAACATTTGGCACATAAGCACTCACATCATCAAAAGAGAAAATTAAGCCAACCCTAAATATGAACTCTTGGACCCAATTTCAAAGGCTTTAGAGTATCCAACTTCTTTATTTGTTGCTAACAAATACCATAAGTTATTAGCTAGTCCAACACAAATGAATTCAAAAATGAAAGTTCACAAGTTTTGGAAATTATTTTTTCAAAAAATGTAATTTTAGTACAGCACAAAAACGGAATAGGCATAGTGCCGAAATGAAAAAAATACAAAAATAATAGTTATCCTCTGTCAGGCCATTCGTTGAGAGGTGCGGGCCAGGTAATGGTTACCATAAAAGAATTTGAAGTCTTAGATGGTCATCGCAGCAGATGGTATTTGCCTTTCCACATATCAAGCACAATTTAATTACTTACGTTGTTCGGCAGCTACAGATGCAGCAAAGACGAGTAACACACCAGAAAGTGCAGCAATTGCAGTGAACCGGGCCACAAAACTATAGTCCGCCGGATTACCAGCTGGGACCATCCAGTCCACCATTCCTAGAAGGGTTTCAGGCTCTGTCAGGTTTCCTAAAGAAACCTGTTTCCATTGGTCGGTGACGGGAAGTGTGATAGCATCTGCTTGATCATCTTGACAGGACACAAACATGTGAGGCATGGGGATGTGCACCGTGCTATGACTATCCACAGAAAGAGGCTGCATGTACACCATAACAGTTAATCAGTACAGACGCACGTTAAATGTAAAGCAAAACAATCTGAGTTAAAAAATAAAAATATGACCCCATTTGCTCGAGCATACTAAGTTACAGAGCTCATAACAAACAAGTAAGACTAATCGAATTGAAGCATAACTAGAGTTTACTTTCTGAGTTCTCTAAACCCCTTAAAATAAAGTTTGATTTTGCCACCTCAGAAACCCAAATGTGCCAACAACAGATGTATTCTCAGAATTAAAGGGCACATTTTCTACCTCTAGACTGCTACAGTATCAATATATGTGCCTTAGAGGGATGGAAGGAGACTGAATTACCGGATAGCGAGCATGCAAAGGAAGGGCCACTTCAGCCTGCAGGAAAGATGCTGAACCATTATTTTCATCACCCGCAACCTTGAGTAAGGCCACGTGGACATCCACAATCGACTGTTGAGATAGGAGGGCAGGTTGTTCAAGATTTACATCCCCATGAATCCGAGCCTCCATAAACCCTGATTACAAAAGAAGCAATAAATGAGGTCACCACAACCTTCATTATATGGACTTTTGCAATCCTCATGACAATTTGAGCAAGACATAGGACGTGTGCAACGAGCAGAAATCAAATAAGTAAAAGCTGACAGACCAAGTGACCGAAAATAATGGAGTCACACAACACTCAAATGTACCTGGAAAAAACTAAAATACAGTCACACTGTAAGCTAAAGATGATGGAAGGACAAAGTAATGGCACTCATTAACGGTATAAAAATTAAACCACTGGCAGCTGCAAGAATACCTCCACGTCGTTGAACGCCTTGCAGCTCAAATTGATCAGCATATATCCCAGTTGGTAGCCTCTCCAGCAGTCTCAATCGGCAAGTTTTGGACATTCTGTGAACTAAACCAGAAGACGCTGATATGGTCACCACAGATATTAATGTACGGTGAGCACCACTTCCCACAAGCCTCCTCTGGTAATTTTGTAGAGCCCAAAGTCCTTCAGCCTCATCTCTCACTGTTCCCAACGTTGTGCAGGTTGTAAGATCTTTTGATTCCAGCTTTACTCGAAGCTGGGAACTTTCTGGGAGGTCCAAATTTCTTGCAGACTTACTTCCTGCCTGAGTCTCCATCGTACACTTCGGCGGTGAACTGGCAAGAGCCGATTCACAGTACGTCAAGGAGAGGCTTCTGTGCCTGTCTTGTGGAGGAACCAGAGTAAGACTGCGCTGGTGAACCTGGCAACCCACTGACAGTCTCATAAGGACCATAAAAATTGCATTCCTCATTGCAGAGACAGTCTACTTCTTCTGAGCTGCAGTTCTAATAAGTTGATCTCGAAGCAGAAAGAGAGCTTTGGAGACAGGAACAGTCCCAAGCTAAAAAGTGATCCGTATTATCAGGACCATATTTTGAAGAAACAAACTACGAATTTGAGGGGAGGATAACCTGCCATTGCGAAGAAGAGAGCTCCTGGGCCCAAAGAGGTGCTCGCGTTGCCAGCCAGTTTGGCAAGAAGCGGCGCCTTTTCTCCACCTTAGGGTTAGACGCAGGTGTTCCTAAAAGGGAAAAGAATGAAGGCCAGCTGTCTCGTCTCGGCAGTTCGTTGCTGGATGCTCCAGGAAGCCAGTGCCACAGGCCTAATGTTGATGGCACTGGTTCCATTTCCTTCGCACAAACTTCCGGGATGAAGTCCTCAAAGGACTTCGGTACAATGAGCTTCATTTCTGGTCCCAGCCCAGCCCCACCTTGAAGGAGTACCATGGTCTTGAAAGGAGACCGGATCTGTGAAAGAATGGACACAACGATGTCAGATAACATAACATATAACTAGAAACACATACAAGCCAGTGCAAAACTGTGAATAACGTTGGAGGTATGATAGAAAGAAATACATGTGAGCTGATGAAGTGAAGGAACACATTGACTGGAAAACGGAGAGGAACAAAATCATACATGCCCCGGGGCTTACCACTCTTTCGTCTAGACCCAAAGGTCCGGAACGGGCCCAACCTATTGCTTCGCCGCCAACAATCTCCTTAAGCAGAACCTCGATTCTGGCCAAATCAGATGTGTCATTTCGGCCTTTAGAACCTGCAAGAGCATTCTCGAAACTGATTACCATGCGTGTACCCAAAGGTCCGACTGCGTCCCCCTGCAGAACCAATTACAGAGGTCTCATTAAACCTAATTCCCATATGTAATGTACAGGGGTCCATCCATCAATCCGTTGATTTACTGTTCCTTTTTTCTGGTGCTATGCCAGAATAGACTGAAAGACCTGTGAGTTCGCAATCCAGCATGATACTGTAACCCTAATTCTCTCACAAAGTCTCTAGACTAGATACTTTCATGCTTCCACAGCCTATCTATGCCATATAAAACCTTGAGCAGCATAAGCTAAGGTAACGTAGAGGTACCTCATTGTGAGACCTACCTAAATGCGACACCCCAAAATCTTGCACAATGAGTACATATTGATTTTCAGAATGTTCACCGCCTCAACATCAGAACTGAGAACTGAGAACTGGTGTCGGTTTTAGGTCATCTTCCAATAAAACTCAAAATTTCTGCAAATAAGCTTAATGCATTCTCTGGTGCGTTGGAATCCTCTTTGATTTGCGAACAAGAATGTTTATTTTAAAATATGACTATTCTAATAAGAGTACGCTCTACACGGATATGGCACATTCTATGATCCGGTTCGTTGTGCTCCCTAATGGCGGCTTCCGAACTCCAACAAAATGAATTACACACAGAGAGGCGGAGTACAGAGATAGGCAAACGGTTGGACCTGCAGTAAGGCAGGGCTGTTGTCGAGGCGCAACCAGTGCAAATGGCGTAGGAAACCCTCGTCCGTGCCAATGTCCGGCAACGAGAGGTGAGCACAGTAACGAGCTTCGACCTCGTCCCTACCCACAACGCAAACATCCTCGCTCACCACCACCACAGCATCGTTGTCGACGGCCCCGAACACACCAGCGGCTCCAAGGAAAACCAAACCCACGAAGAAGACCGGAGCATGAAACCTCGTACCCATGACGCAATGCGATCAGACACAACCTACCTCAATCGCTACCACGGTCCAAAACCCATGGCACACAATCCACAACTAAGCATCCATTCTGCGACTCCTAAAAATCCGATAACAAAATGCTTCCTCCTCGATTCCGTTGTTCCCTAAGAAGTTCTACGACGACTGACTTCCCCTCGTGATCAGCTGCTCTTCTGTCTGCTGTCTTGCCCTTGCCTAACTTAGAGACCAGCTCTCTGGCGAGGTGCGGAGACGGCCTCGGCACTGTGTGAAAGGTATATCTGAAATGGGCTGTGTGAAAAGGGTGTGAAAAGGGTGTTCCATGCATGAGTACAAAATTGCCCTCTATTTGGGGGATTTGGGGGCCACCAAAAACAAAATAACCCTCTCTTTCCATGGTTTTTTATTAAAATAAAAATAAACAAATTTACATAAACATGTTGTCAAAGAAAGTCTTTAGGGTGTTCAAAATGAAAACTCTAGGAAAATAGGGCCCATATGCACAGTATTTGCATTCTCCCCTAAAGAATCACAACTATGTTTCTCTCCAAACACTCCAAAGTATCCCTTCTCAAAAAAAGACAAATAGCTTTTGATCTTAAATGTTTTTGACCGATACAACTATAGGATATCTCAATCAACTTGAATTTATTACAACCTAAAAAATTTCAACTGTTCAAGGTTCTTCAGTAGTAAGATTATAGGCTTCAAAGTTGGTAGCATATTATTTTTTTGGGCTTGTTGCCCAAATTTGAAACTTTCTGAAAATGCCCAAAATATAAAGAGTAGTCTCAGATTTGATAAAATGAATTTGGCAGTTGTGTATATGGGGGCGTTAGCTCATTGTGTACAAAAAAATCAGATGCATAGCTCATTGTATGAACATTTTCAGGAGTTGCCCGTAATTAGGTTTTTCACCTTTACATGATTGTATCTTTTGATCTATACATCATCTACGTACGCAAGTTACCATCACATCTTCGTTACAAAGAGTAAAATCACCACAAAAATCTCAATAATTGACGATCGATACTTATTCCATACTGAGCTAACCGAACTTGGAAAATTAGCCTTGGTCTCTTAGGGGTTAAAGACATAGGGGGGAGATTTAGAATCGGGGGTTTCATAGGATGTGGACTCTATTCAAGAAAAACAAAGAAGGTACGTTGATTTCTACTTCTTATGTAGCTCATTAATGTGTTTATATTCCCAATGCAAACCTGACAACTAGTTCGTCGACCTATTTCTACCCTTTTTTATCTCCCACTAGCAGTTCATGGTAAGCAAAAAAAACGATAGTCATGTAACGTTGTAATTTTGTGTTTTATGGCATTTCACAGAAATCTTGTATGCATCCATATCTCACATTAAATGACATGTAAAGAGGGCCAACTAAACAAGGAGCCTGCCCCGATTGCACTCTTAACACGCAATTCGCTATTTACGCACTTGGCCATATAATCATGCACTTGGTCCCCGGAAGCATTAAAAATATTGTCGTAAAAATTTCTCTAAAAAACAACCATTTTTGTCGTTCTACAATTACTTTCATTGTAAACAAACAATTATTTAATTTAATTTTTATTCTTATCTTTATCTTTTATCTTTATCTTTTATTTTCTTTTATCTTTTATCTTTTCTTTATCTTGTTTCATTTATCTTATTTCTTTCTTGTCTTCAATTTATTTTCCTTCTTGTCTTCCTTCTTGTCTTCTTCTTTTTCTTCTATTTTTTTTCATTCCTCTTGTGGCAGCCGCAAATCCTTCGCCCGCACCAAAGACAAAAAAAGTAAAAAAAAAAAGAAATTTTTTTTTTTTTTTTTTTTTTTTTTGGAGTTCGTCTTCTTTTTTGTTTGGGGCTCATGAACCCTGAAAATAGAAATTTAAAAAAATAAAAATTTAGGGTTCAGCCGCCGGCGGCTGAACCCTAAACGGCAAAAAAATAAAATAAAATAAAATAAAATAAAATAATCTTCTATTTTTAGTCTGCTGTGCGCTAGAGGGTGCGCGGCCGCGCATCCTTTGCCTCATTTTCTCCTCTCCTCCTCTCCTCTCTCCCTCTCTCCCTCTCTCCCTCTTCTTCTCTCTCCCCTCTCCCCTCTCCCCTCTCCTCATATATATAGGGGAGAGAGAAGAAGAGGGAGAGAGAAGAAGAGGGAGAGAGAAGAAGAGGGAGAGAGAAGAAGAGGGAGAGAGAAGAAGAGGGAGAGAGAAGAAGAGGGAGAGAGAAGAAGAGGGAGAGAGAAGAAGAGGGAGAGAGAAGAAGAGGGAGAGAGAAGAAGAGGGAGAGAAGGAGAAAGGGAGAGAGGAGAGGAGGAGAGGAGAAAATGAGGCAAAGGGTGCGCCGCCGCGCACCCTCTAGCGCACAACAGACTAAAAATAGAAAAAAAAAAAAAAAAAAAAAACTTTTTTTTTTTTTTTTTTTTTTTTTTTTGGTGCCGTTTAGGGTTCAGCCGCCGGCGGCTGAACCCTAAATTTTTATTTTTTTAAATTTCTATTTTCAGGGTTCATGAGCCCCAAACAAAAAAGAAGACGAACTCCAAAAAAAAAAAAAAAAAAAAAAAAAAAAGTTTTCTTTTTCTTTTTTTTTTTTACTTTTTTTGTCTTTGGTGCGGGCGAAGGATTTGCGGCTGCCACAAGAGGAATGAAAAAAAATAGAAGAAAAAGAAGAAGACAAGAAGGAAGACAAGAAGGAAAATAAATTGAAGACAAGAAAGAAATAAGATAAATGAAACAAGATAAAGAAAAGATAAAAGATAAAAGAAAATAAAAGATAAAGATAAAAGATAAAGATAAGAATACAAATTAAATTAAATAATTGTTTGTTTACAATGAAAGTAATTGTAGAACTACAAAAATGGTTGTTTTTTAGAGAAATTTTTACACAAAAAATTTTAAGCAAGATTTGCTCATGAAATGAACGCACTTAACCAAGTGCATAAATAGCGAATTGCGTGTTTCTTTGTCAAAATTAACTTCACATAGCAATAAAGCCACAACTCTTTTGCACAAAACATTGACTAATGTTTCAACCCACGCGTTTTCAAACACTATCGTGCGTGCCAATGTCACACGACAAAAAGAAGGTTGAGTGGAATTATTCCATACGATTCGTACGATTCACAGTCGTAGTCAGGGTATATAGCGTTGTGAGTTTCGGAAGGAAGAAATATACATTTCTCAACCTTTTGGCTAAGATCAAGTGTAAATATGATTTGTAACCTTTGTCTTTAAGGTTCATATAAGGCACTTTGGAAGCATGGAAGAACATATCGATGTTCTCTTGATTCTTGAAAAGAAGACAAAAGAAGGTCCGCGTGCATGGATCCTCAGCACCTTCGACACCCCAAAATACCCGGGAAATTATTATTATTATATATTTTATTAAATTATTTATTTATTTTTGGGGGTGGGAAAAGAACTGAAAGTATGTGGCAATGCACCCTCTGTCCTCAAGCCCTGAAGAGAACATGCATATGTTCTTCCATATCCTCTCATAACCGCTTCATAAGTATATGAGGCGGCCATGGGAGTATGGGAGAACATATTGATGTTCTCTTAAGGAGTCTCTTGAGGAGAAAATGAAAGAGGTCCACGCACGCAAACCGCAGCCCTGCTAAACCTATTTTTATATATATAGATGTGGAGGAAGGGTTGACGGTACGTAGTAGCACCCCTCCCTCCTTTAGCCTTGAAGAGAACATTCATATGTTCTTCCATACTGTCTCATAGTCGCCTCATGAGTATATAAGGAGGACAAAAGAGGATCTGCGCGCGTAGACTCGCAACTCCGAAAAATCCCGCAAAAAATAAAATAACATAAATATATATATAAATATATATATATATATATAATAAATAATAAATAATAAATAAATAAATAAAAATTGAGCGTAGCGGAGGGGTTGGAGGTACACGTTATCGCACTGTCCGTCCTCCAGCTCTAAAGAGAACATGCATATGTTCTTCCATACCCTCTCATAGCCGCTTTATGAGTATATAAGGTAGCCCTTAGGTAGCCATGGAAACATGGGAGCATATATTGATCTTTTTGAGGAGAGAATGAAAGGTCCATGTACACAAACCCTCAGCCCTAGAAAACTCAAAAAAAAAAATTTTGTAAAACACAAAAACAAAATAAAAATAAATAAAAATTGACGTAGCAGAAGTACGGAGGGTATGCAACCACGCACCCTCCATCCTCCAGCTTTGAAGAGAACATGCATATTATCTTTCATATCATGTTATAGTTGTTTTTATATATTCATGATGTGTGAATGAAAGTGTGTTGGAGAGAATTTAAATGTTGTAATCAAAGATGGAGGAAAGAGCCTCGCATCTTTATGTACTTTTTGGCAAAAAAAAAAAAAAAAAAAAAAAAAAAAAAAAAAAAACACATGTCTTCTTCCATACACTCTAGCAGCGGTGTTATAGTGTCTTGATTCAATCAAAATTTATAATATTTTTTAAATAGTCAATCTTGTAATTTTTAAAATACATTAAATTCAAACTTTTGTTATGAAATTTTTGAAATATTAATGTTTTCTTACAATATACTACAAGTTTCAACAAAGAAAGAAATCGATGTTTTTTGGTCAATTTTTTTGATAAGTTTTTTTTCAACCACAATTAGGTCCTAAAATGATTGCATTTGGCCAAGTGCAAAAATAGGGAATTGCATGCTATTGTGTGTTATTTACTTGGAACACCCCTTGGTTTCCCAACCTTGTTTCTTGCAAGGTATGGGACGTCACCCTAGGTCTCCCTTGCTCACCATGGTGTTCGAACATGCTTCTGAAAGGGTGTGACACAGGGGTAAACAATTGCAAGGATCAATTAATCTTCGTAGTAGGTGTGAACATGCAGCTATTAGAAATGAGAAATTGATAATTGATAACACCCTTTGTATTGACGAAAGTCAGTTGTGGGTATCATTTTCGGGGTTGCACTAAGGTTGGATAACCTATTACCACCAACTTAAGCAATCTGGCCTATTTTTGGCAGTGCTAAATTCCAAAAAAAATATGACCCCATTCGAAATAGGTTTTGATGAGGATTGCAAAAATTTGCAACATCTAATTCACATTTGTCAATTTACTACAAAATTCCAAAGTGGAAAGTAACCTTTTACTCAAATCAAACCTCTAGATTTCCCCATGTCCACACCATGTGGTACTAACTTTCACTCATCATGATACCCAAAACCACCAACTATTTCTTCGCAATGCTTGGCATGCCATTGGTCTACCTCAATAGTGAAATTGGTGGTTTTGAGTCAACTCTGGTGGCCCCAAGAAAAATCTACAAGTTGTAATTGGGGGAGGTGGTGGTAATAGGTTATCCAACCCTAGTAGAAAACCTGTCGTTTTTCATTCCCCATTTTGTGAGAACAATGAACAGTGGCTGAATATTATGCTTATATTTTTGCCTTTTTGGGACCAAAACCACTCACTAGCACTTACAGAACCCGTGTGCATGGCGCGATTTCGTTCCTTTTTCATTTATAGTAAGTGAAAAACGACACATTTCCTAGTGTTAATCTGATGAGCCTGTTGACCCCCAAGGAATGGCGATTCCCCCGATGGCTTAGTCTGAAATTTGGATTCGCTAAGAATCTTATTCTTGCTTTTTGGCAGAAAGTATGCTTCAATTCAACGAACGTTTCTAGAATTATGCCTGAAAGCAGGTGTTAACATTTGAAGCAACTATAAAAACACTTTACTGTTAACATTTTGAAGTAGTTTTTAAGCACTTTACAGGCCTCATTCTGATGTGTTAACTTACTTCCAAGGCACGATAGAAGCATCAGAACCTGTTAGGGACCAATTCCAGTCTAGCAGTTTGGTGATCAATTATGAATGCCAAGTTAGCAAATTGATTGGATTAGAAATTCAAGACGAGTATTGTTTCCCCTACTAACATCAATAGTGGTTTATGCTAATTAACCCCTAAACGGACCAGGGTGTCCCTGGAATTGACAATTTGAGAAAAACATTATAAACTACCATTTAGAAGAATATTCTGGAATTGATATACAAATGAAAGTTCTAGATCTTGAATTTTAGATTCAATCCGTACGGTTTGATTCACAAATACAATCACCAATATTTAATTATAAAATTTGAAAGTTAAAATTAAAAATTCCTTCTAAATTCGATTACAAACTAAATTTCAATATTTTTTGAGTAAAATTTGTTGGAATGAGTTTGAAATGAGATACTCTTAAATGTGATGATACTTTGAAATTTTTGTGTTTTTTAAATTTATGACCTCATTTTTCTCGATTCCACTTTGAACTAGAGTCAATGCAATTTTGGCTCGGTCAACGACTAGACATACTTCTACATTTGTAATTTTAGAAAAATATGTACTCTAGTATGACTAAATCCAGCCATTAGATAGGACAACAACTTGGTGAAGAATCTCCAAAAAATTGGATGAGTTTCATCCAAGCATTGATGAGAACGTGAGAAAGCTTTGAATTCATTCGTGATCCAGTTTCTAGACTCTGGGACGTTTAGGGGTTAAGTTTGAAAATTCAAAACAAAATCATACATTGCGACAAAACTAATTAAAAATTGGGCTTGGTTATAAAACCCAAAGTTTTATGTGCTACAGTCTTATCATTGAAAACCATTGCTCTAAATAGGTTGAAATCTTTAAACTGACAGGTATCGGTGCCTCCACCTTAGTGAACCATTTTTCCACTGCTTACACAGTTTTTGAGAAAAAAAGCGTTACATTAAAACACACCAGAAACTAGGACAATTACTTCCAGACACAGAATATCTAACACGTACATATTGAGAAACTAATATCTAACACGTACATATTGAGAAACTAGTGAATATAACAATGTGTAATGGCTGAAGAATAAACATGTACCCATGGCTATACTAATCCTCTGAGCAAAACTTTGAAAACTCATAATCTGTTGTTCACATAATATTAAAATTACACTTGCACTGTTTTGATTGCGCTGTTTTGATTGCGCTGGAATCCTCGCCAAAATGGGGAAAGGACCCAGATTTAGTAAAATAAAACAGCTGAAACCTATTCCTTACTTTACATAATCTAAGATTCATCCATATCTTGTTCAAGACTGATTCAATATACAACAGTGGCAGTCACAAACAATGCAAAAGTGGAGCAATCACTCAAGCCAGCATGAATTGTGACTGCAGGAAGAAAGAAACCAACCTTGAAAACAGATACAGAACACATAACATTGTGAAATACACCAGAAAATTTATTATAGAATCAACGCTTCCACGTTTGCAAGTTCACAATGCTTCATGTATGAAGCTACGTACAGTTCTTTGTACACTACCCTATATTCTTAAAAAACCTGTAGAAATTTCATAGAGAATTGTTAACACGCAGGCTGACACTGGAAAACATTACACTGCCGCCCCAATTTATCTCAAATTTTTTTTATAATGGACAACCACTGTCTATAATAGCCTAGCAGTTGAGGAAGATTTCAGGGTCACAGCAGCATTCGTCCACGAGACAGCAACAACAGAGCGCTGCCAGGCTGCAAATTGCACACAACAATAGGTCGGTGATAGTAGAATATTAAACAAAAAAACAATAAATGAAAGTTTTTAAGAAACACTACGCAACAAAGAGAACAAACCATCAGAACTAAAAAATCTTTCATGAGAAAGTTTTATGATGAACTCACCATCCTCGCAAAAAGCCGCCGCCACCGCCTCGCTTCGGCGGTGCCTGGTAGTACCCCTGTGGCGGTCCCTGCACTGGTGGACCTTGTTGGTAATAACCTTGGGCAGGGTATGCTTGTTGAGGATAACCTTGTGGAGGATATCCTGCCAAAAACAAAACAAAATTCCAACACAAATCAGCAACCACCGCCCCCTAAACAAATCACAACCAAAGAAAAACAACTATACCCTTCGAAGCCTTCTGTTAAGGACAGAAAAACCATGATAGCGAGTTCTAATCCCACAAAACCATATTTCTTAACCCTATCGCATGTTGAATATGAGTGTCGCAACAACAAGACGAAGATGAAGAAGAAGATGAGGCGATTCTTCACGAACTGTAGGGTACAGCCTCCAAAACCAAAGACCTAATCGGCAACAAAAGGAGCCAAAATGAAGAAAAGTCTTACCTTGAGGTGGGTAGCCGCTCATCTTGATCGATGGAAACTGGTGAAGCAAGATAGAAAGAAAGAAGGAAGCGAAGGATTCAGAGAAACCAGGTCTCTAACAAAGATGGCTCGAGAGAAAGGGGAGAAATGAGTGCGCAAGAGAGTGCGATTGAGAGGGATATAAGGGATGAATGAAGGCGGGGGGTAACAGGGAATGGTCGGCCATGGAAAGAAGGATCACGGAAGAGGCGCAGAGCTCCGTCAGGCGGAGAGAAGACGAGAAGAGGTTCGTGAGTCTCATTCTGCAGAGGGAGGGAGAGTTGGTTTCCAAGTGTGAGTGTCGATGGGCGTGCCTGCGTGCCACTTGTGATATGTCGGTGGGTTCCACTTGGACCCACTACCCACCCACGTTCATTACTGTAAAGGACATTGTGAGCTCATTTGAGAATTGAACTGAGCTTGACAAATTCATTCTGGCGTGTTTTTCCCCTCTTCTTTCTTTTCGTTATACCTTACGTGGAAGGCAGGGTCGGCAGAAAATCATTTCCCATAAAAATGTCGAAAAAATAAATAAATTTATTAAGTATTTTGTCGAAATCAACAAAAATAAAGTCAACAAAAAGTCGAAAGAAAATAAAACATAAGAGCATTCCTACCCATGCACGCTAGGACTAACCCTCTCAAATTATTCATCTACATGTGAAGGGCCCTTGCACTCACACTCCCCCACCCTTGCACGCCCTTCACGTATCAAAAGTGCGCATCAAATAGTCAATGGATCAATCACAAGTAGAATGAGAGGAATAATCATCGAATAGTCAACTCAATAGTGATTTCAAGGCCCAATTTCTAACACGCTAGAATCCAGAGTCAAGAAGCATTTTGAAAGGCCCCTTGAAACTTTTCATCCACTTCTTGAGGTCAGAGACCCTCTGAGGTCATGGGTGGCCATGCTCTAACACTCAACGAAATTGGATGAAAACATAACTCTCAACGCAAATAATAAAATAAAACAATTAGCAACCGGAGAAAATTTAATGTTTGCTAGTAATAGCCGATTTCTTAATAATTACTTTTGAAAGTGCCGACCTTCATTGTTTCAACTTTTATTAATTATTTGACATGAAAGTGCCGACCCTGCCTTCCACGTACGGTATTCTGTGAAGTGTGATTTAACGCCTTCATGCCTAGAGCCCTCTCCGAATTTGGCAGTTTTGCAAAGATGCATTATAAAACTAAACCTAGAGGGATATTTTGAACTTGATATATGAATAAAAGTTGTACATTACGAATTTTAGATTCTATCCATACAATCAGATCTATGATTGCTATTACCAATAATTTTGTTTAAAACTTGAAATATGAAATTCAAAATTATTTTGTAATTCCATTACAAATAAGATATTGACAATCTACGAATGAAATTCTTTGTGATTGGTTGAAATGTAATATTTTAAGTGTAGTAATTTTTGGAGATTTTTAGATTGCTTAATTTTGTGAGTTGACTTCATTTAGAGCACTTCTACACTGAAATCTTCAAAATTTTGGGTGAATCACTACAACATGAAATGAGGCATAAAAATTTCACAAATTGTCCACTTTTTAATCGGATCACATAAGCGTGAAGCTAACTTCCCATAGAATCTACAATAAAAATTCCACTCTGCGAAAGGTGCGTGACACATAAGAAATTATGGATGAAATCTGTATATTGTTCAAAAAACGAACGCTCAAGCAGTTAGGGATGAAGCCCTTGTGGTAATCACCTCCTAATTTGGCCATATTCTGTCAGGAATTAGCATATGGGATTCCGGATTATGAGATTCTTTCATAGTAATTAAATTTAACCAAAATTGAGTTCATTGCTTCTTACCAATGAGAGTTCATTGAGTCCATGCTCCCTGACACTTTCTAGATTTTTTATAAAAGAATATTGTAGAGCCTTGATGATTTTTGAATTCTTTATTAAAAAACTACTATAGATCCAGAGATCAAAAAGGGTGTGATCTCTCAACCGCTAAAGAACCTTATAGAATAGCCAAGGATTTCCTAGTCCGTCTGCATGCACATCATGGAAGTTGAAGTAAGGATTTTCAGTATTGAAACAATACGGTATCATTTACTATGGCAACCTAGATGAGAACTATACAGTAATTGTACAAGTGTCATGAAGACTGCATGGATTTCGAGCAAATGAATCAATACAATTACATTACACTAGAAGTATTGAATTCAATATAGATAATATTTATATATTTATATATTTATATATTTACACTTACAAACAAAACTGAGTATTGATTTGAAACTTTTCCATTCAAACAACCATATCATGAGCATCAATGGGCAAAGTCCAAAAGTGAATTTTCAAAAGTTGTAGTGTGCGACATATAACACATTACTACCGAAGTTTGAAGAGAAACTCAATTGTGATTTGAAAGAAAATGAATTTCAAAGTTAGCCATGTCTAAAACTCGGTTTTGTGCGCTACAAGTTGGAAGTACTTTAAATTTTGTGAATTTTTTCTTATAGCTTCAATAAAACTTTTTGTGCCTTGGCATGTTGGTATACATCGTTTTAGACTGTTGTACGCAAAAATTGAAGGAAGTTGACATTTATAGAATTTAAAATATCGACAATTTGACAAACATGCAAATGATGTTGGTTTTCACGATATTTGAATTTGTTTTTGGATTTGAGAGTTTGGGACTGCATTGGTCATTGTATAGAGAGCATAGGTTGCAATATGACCATTGTTACATCTTAATGCCTTTACATTTGAAATTATAGTTGTTGAATAGGCCAATGCGTTCAATTTATATATTGCAGCTATACGATGTAGTTTTTTGGTTTAGGATTTTTGTACGAAAACTAGAGTTTATGACGCACATAATCAATCCTACAAATCAAAATTAAAAAACATATTATTTTCCATATCAACAAAAAATTCAAAACTGCCAGAAATTACACTAACTTTCATAAAATTGACAATATTTTGATGATACTGAACACACAAAAAACAAGTTTTTCAATTGGTTAATTGAGTATGTGCATCATGAACCCTAGACTTTGTACAAAAAAGTCAAACCAAAAAACTGCATCATACAACTCTAATATATAAATTGAACACTTTGGCTATTCAACAACTATTTCAAATGTAAAGGCATTAAGATGTAACAATGGTCATATTGCAACCGATGCTCTCTATACAATGGCCAATGCAGTCCCAAACTCTCAAATCCAAAAAAAATTCAAATATCGTGAAAACCAACATCATTTGCATGTTTGTCACATTGTTGATATTTTTAATTCTATAAATGTCAACTTCCTTCAATTTTTGCGTACAACAGTCTAAAACGATGTATACCAACATGCCAAGGCACAAAAAGTTTTATTGAAGCTATAAGAAAAAATTCACAAAATTTAAAGTACTTCCAACTTGTAGCGCACAAAACCGAGTTTTAGACATGGCTAATTTTGAAATTCATTTTCTTTCAAATCACAATTGAGTTTCTCTTCAAACTTCGGTAGTAATGTGTTATATGTCGCACACTACAACGTTTGCAAATTCACTTTTGGACTTTGCCCATTGATGCTCATGATATGGTTGTTTGAATGGAAAAGTTTCAAATCAATACTCAGTTTTGCTCGTCACTGTATATATTTATATATTTATATATTTATACAAAATTTAGTATATATACTATGTTGACAAAGTGATATGCATATTATACAAGTACAATACGATCTATTGTTTCTATATTGAATGTATACGGGAATGACAAAGCCTGCCATATCAAAAAGTGCGGTAAGGTTACTATACAATTTCTATCAAGTATGCCACCACAAGAATTTTCCAATTTTCCTAATGCATGGGCTTGGACTCCATCATGACTTTGCGCACATTTATTCCATGCCTACATGTAACTTACACCCTTTGTTCTAATCCCAAAACCTGATGATGTACAAAATTCTAGTCGTTTGTTACACAACTCCAAAATGTGCTGCAGAATAATCTCCAGTGAGATCCAAAAATTCAGATCCCTTGACTTCCACAATCACCCTAAAACAATCAATTACAACATACCAGTAAATTAATGAAGCTATGTCAAAATAAAGTGCCAAATGTCATCTTGTGATTGGTTTAGGGTGATGTGCCCTGTCAAAGGCTGATGTGGAAACCAAGCCGTTTGAATCTTACTCATGAACAGTATCTTGAATGATGGAAATTAATCCATGTTTTACATTTCCATTTACACAGCTTAGAAAGGAATATATTTGATGATTCAATGGAATATTTTGTAGCATAGTTGATTAATTGCACCCCCAATCTTTAATCAAATTCTATATTGAAGTTGCACAGTATGAGATACAAAGGTTGAGATACATATGAGTTTAGGCAGTGTTTACATATACATACTATATCAAACTCATAACATTGTCAAGTGTCAAAACCATAACAATGATGTATGGTGGTGAGCTTGTACATTGCCACATGCGAGATCCAAATATGAGATCAGTAAGTTCAAAGATGTCAACTGCATTAAGATACGTTGCAACATCAACAGAAAAAATAATTGTGGTTGTTCTCCAGCAAATGCTAATTCAGAACCTGGAAACGCCAATGGTGTATACTGTATACGAAGTAAAGAACTTGAATTCGCTTAACACATTCACTCTGCCGAAGTGGTCATGGACTACCTTCCAAATACATTCCCAAGTTTGCATGGATATCTTTGGTTCCGCAAAGCTATTGTTTCAAACAGCATGAACTTGGGCTCTGTTGTTTCTCAGTTGTACAAACAAGGAGGTCACTTCCGTGGTAACAAACTAAGTTGTGATTTGAAAGATTTCCTAGAGTTAATGAAGTTAGGAGTTGTGGAATTCAACTATGCAGCCTTCGAGGCCTGAGATGTGGGGATTTGCTCACAATACAGCCATCGATCACCTTACACTAGTAGCAGATGTGTCGTTTTTCATTCCCCACTTCGTGGAAACAGTGAACAGTGGCGGAATATTGTGATTATATTTCTGTCTTCTTGTGACCAAAAACACTCACCAACATTGACACAACCCATGTGCCACGCGCAGTTTCATTCCTTTTTCATTTATAGAAAGTGAAAAACAACACATTTCCTACTAGTGTTACTTCACAAGCCGACTCTTCTCAACTAGAAACTGCTTGTTGCCAGCTCTTCTTCCTTGAGCAACCACGTAAGTCACTCAAAACGACACAAAAGCCTGTGGCAATTGATAGTATTAACATCACAACCGATTATATTGCATCAAAAACGTGAACACGGTTTACATTTACAAAGAAGGCTGAATGTGAGCAAGCAGAATATAGCATGTTGATAGTTTATAGTTTAGATTTAGGGTTTGGGGTTTAGTGTTCCGAGTTCCTACCTCATCCTCTGAAGTGGTTTCAAACTCAAGTATCTCCAGTCTGGTGAACCTACAAGTGGCACGACCCTACAAGTGGCACGACATCATCCGCAAAATCTTTCTTACCTGCATCCCCATCAGCCCACTCCACACTCAATAATTCTCTCCAAACTTCAACCGGCTACACATAAAGGAACTGACAAATTGCTTAGTGACTTGAGCCCTAAAGATTCAAGGATTCATGATTTCAAACTGAAAAACTTCATTAATCACCAGAATTAGTGAAGGCCATTGGCAAAAAGGAATAAAAGAAAGTGCACATATGACCTACTCAAAAATGCTAAATAAACATGACGTCCAATTTCAACGTCTTGGTCTTTAGGGGTTAACCCCTAAAGGACCAAGGATTCATGGTTTTAAAATGACAAATTGAGTTGATCATATTGTGAAAAATATATATTCAGATGAGACCAGATTTTATATCATCAGAATCACTTAATAACATTGCATGTGTTGGTCAAACAACAAATAAATTTGAACAAAAATAAGTCCACATAGGACCTACTCAAAACTGTTAATAAAAACATGAGGCCCAATTTGGGCTTCTTGGTCCTTTAGGGGTTAAGAAGCTCCAAGGAAATTCAAACTTTGTAAGTGGACCGAAGTCAGGATTCTCCGGGTGAGTTGTCCTGACAACGTAGTCTACCTTGCTCCGCGCATACGCACTGAATCTTGCTTCTGTATAGACACAGAAACTCAATCTCTCAGACCTAAATTTACATTTGGATGAGAAATTAGGCCACAACATTGAAAATCCAAGCAAACAAAACACATTACTCATTAGCGTCGATGCATACGCACTGACTCTTGCTTCTGTATAGAGACACACAGAAACTCAATCTTTTGGACCTAAATTTACATCTACATGAGAAACTAGGTCACAACATTTGAAAATCCAAGAAGACAAAGCACCTCATTCATTTTCACCCTCGCATCCATTTGCAAAGTTCTTGCCCTCTTAGGAAAACCATGAACCTGACTGTCCCAGAAAACCGTGCTTCACAGCTAAACCAAGGATTTCATCTTCACGAGAGATACCTCTCCCATATTCAATTTTAGATTCTGCAGTCCGAAACGGCGGCGATACTTTGTTCTTCACCACTTTTACGATGATCGCACTTCCAAATGGCTGGCATCAAATAACAGACATGTTAGAATTTAGGTCAGAAATAGTAGTGAAATCTTTGTAGTGGATTGTGTTCACTTAAAACGCATGGAAAGAGCCCCTCACCTTAGGTAGGCTGCCGACACCCAAAGCAATGTCCAGATTCAAAGAGCCAGTAGGCACAACCTACTTCCCACAATGGCACTCACGGTTAAAAAAACAGAGGACTAAACCCATACCAGAATCCTTAAACCCTAAACCCTAAACCTCTCTACAACACAATCCCTATACACTCAAACCTATCTAACCGCACACCACATTATTTCAACCTCCTGTGATAGTGCAAACGAAAGGGAAGATTTGGAATTGAAATCGTTTGTTCCTACTTCCCACAATGGCACTCACATTTTAAATACAGAGGACTAAACCCATAAACCCTAAACCTCTCAATACACTCACAACACAATCCTTACACTCCAACCTACCTAATCGCACTACGATAACATGAAGGTGTGAGAATATTGTGTGACATTACAAAGGCAAACTGTAAAACCCTAACCATTAAAACTTCACACCATATTATTTCAATATTAGAGAGAGTGATATTAGGGGAGATTTGGAACTGAAAACGTTTGTGATGCTATTATCGAATTGTGCTGATAATAGAGAGTACGCCTTAATGGTTTCGCTACAGATACATCAACAACGAGTTTTCACATCTGAAAAATAACATATAATCGGAAGTAAATAAAACAAAAGAGAAATTCGTACCTCTCTTTGCTTCAGTGGCGAAAGCAGCGAAGAAGGCTGGTGTAGGAATGTCAACAGCCCCTGAAAATGAGGGCAACAAACAAGAGATGAAATTAATCACACAGTAATCCAAGTCTTCCATACTGTAACCGATTCTTTTTCTTCTCGGTACCTAATTGCGACACATATCTACACACAAATCTTGCACTAGGAGTACATACATGCATATTGAGTTTGCGAATGTACAGTACACCAGAACCCTAGGTCATACCTTTGAACAACTATAACTTTTGCATATGATATTAAATAAGGCATACATTGGCGCATTCAAACCCCCTTACATCACAAACCATCGTCGCACATGGAAATGCCTAAACGAGCTCACATGCTTTGGCTGTGAATGTGAACACGGTGATAGCTGGAACGGTCATGGAGATGATACAAAATAGAATGAGTCATGGTGACGAAATGGAACTCTCATGTTGACAAACCTGTTGTCCCATGCAAGTTAAACTAGCTCCACCTGTCGTTGTCACTGGAATTAAAGTTTGAGATGTTGAATTTATGAATTTTTCAGAAGAATTGCTGAAAGTGTAAACTGGAATTAAAACATGAGATGTTGAATTAATGAATTTTTTGGAAGAATTGCTGAAAGTGTAAATAATCACAAGACTTCATAAAATTTTAGATTTAAAAAATGAAAACAGAAAAACTGTTGCTCTGGAATGTCATTGCAATAAAAAAAAATCCATAGAACTAGTAATTACGTGGAGTTTCAGAATGTTGTAATATAATTTGGATTTTCAACACCTTCCGTAAAAGAACTCATCAACTTCTGCAAATGAAGAATAAAAAACTCCATTGAGAATATTGAAACTCCATGCTCTGGTACAACGTTGGAAGCACCACAAAAAAGAGCAGTGAAGGTGAGGAATTTCAACCTCTTTAGCAAAATTGTCATAGATGTGATCGCCATACATCATGCCATGTCCATCCTCCTACACAAACGCAAAATAGAAAACAACCAAGCACTGCCCTTAAACTTTGACCCCCGTAATAACAAACTATCTACCCTTCGATTCTGACAAGGTCCTATAGTGTTTAACCCCTAACTGCCGGCAAGACCAAAAAAAGACTTATGACTGAAATGCATTGTTCAATTCCAACCGCTACGTGGATGATTTCCATCCAATTCTTTATGTGAAGGCCTTTGCTTGGTGATGCCACCCCTTCAAGTTAAATTCAAATCCTTCAAGTTATTTTTAAATTTTACATGGGGTCCCAACTACAAAGAGAGTCGTAAAAATTTCATGTAAGAATTTTTTACCTTGTATTACTTAAACTAAATTTAGGCTATGAAAATGAGTTCCATTGCATTTGAGTTTAACTAACAAAACGAAGCTTGCCAAGTTTAGTTTCTACTCCACTTTGAATTTTGGAAAAATTTGAAAATTGAGTGTTTTATTGAAGTTACAAGTTTGGTTGGTATCATCAAAGTGTGGCAAAGTTTCTAAATTTAGATACACGGATGACTTTCATCAACCAAACTTTTCTTCATTGTAATTTACACCTTAGGTAAAAATATTGGAATTTTCTAGTACATTTTGTAATTGATATAGATTTTCTTTACTATCACTTCATAAAACCATAGTAATTTCAAATTTTCACCAAAATTTATGAAAAATTCATGATTTGTAGAAGACATGTGACTTCATCTACTAAAAATATAAAATTGAATTCTTGTATTATTTTTAGTAGCAAAATTGAGTGTGATAGATAAAACATGATTCCATGGTCATAGGCCCAACCTTTAGGGGTTAACCTTGAGAGAGGACGTAATCCAAATCCCAAATCCCTTGTCATGTGGGCATGGAATCTAAGGTAGGATAAACAGACACTCTATTCACGCCAATCTTTAAGACCGGAGTTCTTTATATATATAAATTATAGATGTGACAACTTGATAGCCAATTTTGGCAAATAGTATAAAACTGGCTAATTTCACCACATTGAGGTAACCATTTGGCTAAGAAGTAGTGGCCAATGCCCTCAAAATGAGTAAAAATTAGCATGAAGTTCTTTTTCGTAGCTACTTGGCTAAAATTTACACAAAATATTTTCACTAGACAAGAGAGGTCAAAATATCGGACCCACATTCGGCCAAAAGATAAAAAATCCTCAGTGCGAGGGACGAAAGGTCTGTTGTCCTAAAAATAATCCAATTTGGCACTTATCTAGCTATCGAAGCTAACTATACCGTACGTATGGTAGTCAACTTTGGATCATTTTGGTCAAAATGAAGCCTCCCAAAGCCAATGCCTTCCAATTCTCTACCCTTCGATTCATATTGAACCTTGTGCCTAATGCATTAAAACTAATTACGAATTCATTAGAGTTATTCTAAAACAAAAGTTGTGTTTGAATAAAATATCATGTGTTTTGCTTTAATATACTCTTATTAAGGGTTTTTTCTTTTTAGCTATCATTATGCTAGATTTCAATGTCATGGTTTAATCACAAATAGTTAAAATTTGGAGGGACTACTCTTCTTTGCATACATGGAGCATTGCTACAGTGCAAAAGAATACATGCTCTTATTTGTTCACTCTAATTAGCTATATGGTGTGAAAGAGCTTAGTGGTCTCTCATTATTAGGTGTGTAAGAACTTGGTGGTTTTCAAACTCGTGGAAAACTAATTTAGTAATCAAGAAAGACTGCCAAACTAAATTTCCATGAGTTTGAAGACCACCAAGCTCTTACACATTTAATAATGAGAGACCACTGAGCTCCTCCGTGTCTTATAACTATTTAGAATGAACAAATAACAGTATATTAAAGCAAAACACTTGATATCTTATCCAAACAAAACTTTTGTTTGAGGATAACTCTATTAACATATAATTTTCAAAAAAATGGCTTTGACTCTTGGTGTATCTACAACTTCACTAATGGAAAGAATGGATTGAGTATCTTCTTTAATTCCAAACAACTTTGACTACAAGAATAAAGTGGCTATGAGGCAACTAATGAAAGTGTTTCAACCTCAAGAACCCTTTAACTGCTTAAGCATTCATTTTGGACAATGTACAGTGGGGTCCAAGCTAGAATGGCGTTTTTGGTTTCGCAGTGGAAACAAATTCAAGTCTGCCCACTTTGAAAGCGTCTAGAGAGATCAAAAATTGGTATTTTACCTTTAAACTTTTACCATGAACCTGAAATCAAGTTTTTAGTATGCCTACCAAATTTCAAAGCCAAATAATTCACCAAAAAAAAGTTATTCAAAATCTACCAACATAGGTAGTTGTGGACAAAGTTTCACTCCTACCAACTTCGACAGCCTCCCGAGAATTGAAAAAAACTTTACTTACTTTGATATTTTTTGGGTAGAAACCAATTTGTGTTAGTAATATATGGTAAAAATCTCGAGTCTAAAAGATTAGTGAAAAAAACGATATTCCCAATCTACCAACATGTGTAGTTGTGGGAAACAATGGGGGAAACCATTTCATTGCTACCAACTTTGACTACTATGTTGGTAGATTATGAATAACTTTTTTTTGGTGAATCTTTTGGCCTTGAAATTTGGCATACATATAATTAACTTAAAGACAATTCTTTGGTAAAACGTTCGTGGTAAAATACCAATTTTTAAGCTCTCGGGAGGCTTTCAAAGTTGGCAGTACTCAAAGTTGGTAGCAATGAAATGGTTTCCCCCATCGTTTCCCACAACTACATATGTTGGTAGATTGTTAATATCTTTTTTTGCATTAATATTTTGGTCTTGAAATTTTTATCATATGTTGCTAACATAAAGAGGTTTTTGTTCCAAGAATTTCATGGAGAAAAAGAAATAATTCAATCTTTGGGAGGCTGTCAAATTTGGCAGCAGTGTATAACTACTAATGTTGGTAGATTTTGAATAACGTTTCTTTGGTGAATTATTTGGCTTTGAAATTTGGTAGGCATACTAACAACTTGATTTCAGGTTCATGGTAAAACTTTCAAGGTAAAATACCAATTTTTGATCTCTCCAGAGGCTTTCAAAGTGGGCAGACTTGAATTTTTTGCCACTGCGAAACCAAAAACGCCATTCTACCTTGGACCCCACTGTACAGTACAAAATAAATGCTCTTATTTTCATTCGTGTTGATGCTTTTGCAAAAAAAAATATTCACATGATTTTTTAGGTAGTTGTCTTCACGTAAATAATATCCCAGTAGGAAAAAATTGAAATAGAATTTACTTAATCCTTCTACTCCATGCGAGCTCCCGACAATGAGCTTCCATCATCAGGAATTTCAGACCCCACTGATTTCGCACAATTTCAGTGCGTTTATTGTTAAACACTGATTCCCCATGTCATACGTGCATTTAGAAGTGTCGTTATGGTACGGAAGTGACATGGATTACTAAGATGTCGATGCAGTGTCTTTTCAATGATTATCAAAAAAGTGTTGTTTCCACACGAAAGTCGTGCTTGACGGAATCCGTGCATTAATCGTGTATCTACATTACATGGCTAATAAGACACGGATAATATGCGATTGCTTTGAATGCGGATGTAGTATCGTATACATATCATATCAACGCCTTTTATTACATTCGTGCGATTTCAGTTTTTATCAAAATGCAAATTATTTTCGTACGACATCCGTGTCCAATATTTTAACTATTTTTGGAATCTGTTGGAATCTTTTTGAAATATTTTATATTATTTTGGAATATATTGGAATATTCAAAGAATCTTCTTTAAATTATACTTACGGTTTAATTTCCCAAAACATTTTTAGATCTACATTTATAGAGTTTAGAAGCAATACACATTAAAATTTCAAAGAAATAACATTTTATACTTTTAGAATTCAAATTTGGTATTATTGGTTATCATTGTACTTTTCATCATAGGAGCAAAAAAAAAATAGCTCACAACCACCACGATTTTGGCAAAAATTTAAAAAATTCAAAATATTATGAAAAAAATCCTAGATATAGAAAAAGTCCTGCATAATCTAGTGCAAAAAAAAATTGGAAAAAAGTTTTTTTCACATAGTTAAAAACATTCAAAGTCCGCTGAAAAAAAAAAAAAAAAACAGCTCACAGCCATGATCTGCCATCACGATTTTGGCAAAAAATTAAAAAATTAAAAATATTATGAAAAAAAATCCTAGATATAGAAAAAGTCCTGCATAATCTAGTACAAAAAAAATTTGGAAAAAAGTTTTTTTCACATAGTTAAAAACATTCAAAGTCCGCTGAAAAAAGAAACAGTTCACAGCCATGATCTGCCATCACAATTTTGGCCAAAAATTAAAAAAACTCAAAATATTCTGAAAAAATTTGTAGATGTAGGAAAAGCCCTGCATGTTGTAGTGCAAAAAAAAAATTGAAAAAAGAATTATATACACATGGCTAAAAATTGCCAATGGTTTCAATCTTTTATAATTACCAAAAGAGTTCCTTCCTATGCATGAAGAGTTTGAGGTGGTTTGGTGGTTCGGAGCTTGGTTGGCAACCGGGAGGTCGAGAGTTCAAATCCCACCGTTGGCAATAGAGCTTGGGAAGCCATGGCGGGCCCCACTATGGGTTCGTGCAATTTCCGTGTAGTTGAAGTGGGTAGCGAGGAAAATTATTATTATTATTTTATTTTATTTATTTATTTATTTTTATTTAATAATATTATTTTGATCAAATTTAGATATAGAAAGAAAATGAAATCTAGATGTAGAAAGAAAATAAAATCTAGATATAGAAAAGATGATGTCGCACGAAAAACACACTGAATCAGTGTAGTCTTAAAGACAATTAAAACACGACATTTGACGACATTTAAAGAGTGTTGAATTCATACGTTTTCAATAGATGTATCAATCGTGTCGAATCAGTACTATATCCGCTTGTACGAACATTGTGTCATATCAGTGTAGTTGCGATGAATGACGCAACGATGCGGAATTAGTGCAAAAACTGTACGAACCCTTGAAATATCGGAAATCGCACTGAAATCGTGCAGAATCAGTGGGGTCCGAAATTCCTGATGATTTTGAAAAAAAAATTCAAAAGTTTTGAGTTGTTGAATGCAAACTAAATCCATTCTTTGACATTGACATACAAATGAAAGTTGTAGATGATGACTTTTCCATGACATCCATATAATTGAATTAAATATTATCAATAGTGTCGAAATATGTATAAATTTGATTTAAAATATATTAATATTATTTTAATTATAAGAAAATACAAAATACTCATTATCTTATGAATTTTTGAATGACTGGCCAAAAGTGCATAATGTGCAACATCGAATCATCTTTTGCATAACGTGCAATGTTTCAACCTATAAATATATATTTTGATTACTTACAAAGAGATTTAAACACACTTCTATCAAAGCATAATAAAACTTATATGAGCAACTTCACCACTATTGAAGCATAATGATTTCAACCAATCTCAATTAATTACAAGATGAGAGTATTAAAATTAAAATTTTAGTGAATTTTCAAAGTATTTTCTCGTAAATTCATTTGAAAAATATCTTAGCATTTAATTTCAAATTCAATTGTATAAATGTCTTCTAATAAGGATGTTTTACATATGCTCATTAGAGTTGAAGCTCAAAAAAAGTTAAAAAGGCTCATTTTATAATACATTTAGGTATTGCCCAAAACCTATAGGCATTTAGGGGTTGAATAGCTATAGAGGGATGTATTCCAACATCACTATATCTTACTGATATTTTGTGTCTTTTTCATTTGGCCTTGAATTATCAAAATTAAGGTAACTATACATTAAAGCATGTACGAAAACTATGGAGAGCACTTTTAATGGAATCTATCAATATTTAACAAATTTGTGTGTTGGCAAGTTCTAGGAAAGGCCATAGCAAGTGGAATTCTTCAAATCCAACCTAAAATGAGTAAGATCTTGGATCCAAAGTTAACCCTTAGACGCGCTGGCGCTCAAATCTGGACGATGGATGATCTGCAACTTGTCCTTTCACCACATACGGTGATATTTTTCATCCATCCAAACATTTCTTAATTCTTGTGCTAGTTTACTACCATTTGTACGGTATGGATCCTCAAAATAAGATAATGTGAATTTTTGAAAAATTACAAAAGTGGTTTATGTCAAGTTTCAATCTTAGTTCAAAAAGTGAGACTATAAACATGATTTTCCATAATATGTAGAATTAAATAATAGAAACCATACCATCTTGTAGTGCATGTTATTCCAATTTCATTACAATATTTTTTGATTTTTTCGTGTTGATTTTGGATTTTTAATTGAATTTCAAGAGAAAACCTTGTAAAATTAATTTAAAAATATTAATATATAATAGGATGAATTGAACCGTACATATGTTATCTTCCCATTGACATTTACAACTTTGCTTTGTACATCAACTCCATTTCCGTTTTTCATCAACCATTTTATAATGAATCTTTGAAAACAGTGTTGAATTGGGACCTTAAAGGGTTAACTAATTGGTATTTAACTAAACATCTCTTGAAGAGCGACAGTAATCCCCTATGGAAGATACGTACTTGAGAAGAAGAGAAGCCATTAATTTGCATGTGTAAAACTAAAAGAAACGCTACATTTTACTATAAATTGTATAAATCATGTTAAAAATGAAACTAATATTTGACTGTTAGTGCAGCTCCACCGCAGCCCTCCTAGGGCCCTTCCAACTCCAGAAGTAAATGAAAAGTGCTCAGGGCCCTTGCAAAATGGCTTTTGACTCTGGGTCTTAGTGTATCAAGAAATGGCCCCCCAAATCACTATTCAATTGACTAAATCACTATTTAGTTCACCAAATCCCTACATTCTATTTGTGATTGGTGCATTGAATATTTAATGTTAACTTTTGATGTGTGAGGGCCCTCCAAGGGTGGGGGAGTGTGAGTGCAAGGGCCCTTCAAATGTAAATGAATAATTTGAGCGAGTGGGGATGCTCTTAACTGTGTCAATCATATAAAAAAAAAAACTAACTTTTAGTGTTACTTTGATCGGGTGTTGACTTACAACGGGAGTCACTAATGTCATAAATCAATTGCTATTAAGCCATGAGATTTTTTTTTTTTTAAAGTGTTCCATCTTTAAGTGTCAGAGCATAAGAGCAGCTCCACCGCAAGCCCTTCCAGGGCACTGGTAGTCAAGAAGTAAATGAAAAGTGCTCATGGCCCTCCCAAAATGGCTCAGGGCCCTCCCTCCTAGCGTGTCAAGAAATAGCCCTCCAAATCACTATTCAGTTGACTAAATCACTAAATAGTTGACTAAATCCCCACATTCTACTTGTGATTGGTGCATTGAATATTTAATGTGCACTTTTGATGTGTGAGGGCCTTCCAAGGGTTGGGGAGTGTGAGTGCAAGGGCCCTCCAAATGGTAATGAATAATTTGAACGAGTCATCTCTGGCGTGTAGGAGTGGGGATGCTCTTACACAGAAGAGATAGTAGTCAAATTGAACCATGAATTATCCCCTAATGCATGCAACAACCTCATTGTGCTCTACTGTTTCTCACTACCACAAATGTACAAGAAATTCTTTCACCATTTTCTGTACAAGAAAAAAAATTAAAATTTTACAGCAATATGTCCTGTAATTCTTACAAGGTTGACAAAAACAATTGGCTCAATAGGACACGTTCAGCTACTGTAAACGTCACATGTATGCGAATGTTCTTACTTGTATGCGTATTGTATGAAAGAAGCAACCTCCTTTAGGGGTTAATATTACCATAAATTATCATAACTTACATATCTAAAATATCTTCATAAATGGATGCCACTATGTGTAAACTGCAATTGTGTTTTTTTCTATTATGTTCTCAAAGATATGATACTATCAAATTACTTTTTACTATTGGTGGTGATGAGGATTACTAAGTTAGTAAGTGCCCACTTCAACAACCAAAATTAGTGCTTAACCCTCCTAAATCAGTCCATTATCAATGACATGCAATTTACAAATCAACAACGCACCATTCAAGTGAATTGAATTAGTTTGCAGTCCATTTAAAGGAATGGTTGCTTTAAGGTATAGTTACCTTAAGTGTAAGTATATTTCATCCAATTTTCGGAGTCAAGGGCTCATACATGCGTAGGGTGCACATGCTTTTAGAACACTGATTCAAGTAAACATAAGGCTCATAACCACTAAGTGATTGATCGATCATTTTGTGGTCATAGCCCAAACAACAGTGATTGCCCATGGGCAGAAAATGACATTTTTCAAGTTCTGATGTTTTGTTTAAATTGGGGGTTGAGATCATGTTCTAGTGCTTTTTGATACATTTCATTTTGCAACATTGAGGTTCACTAAGGATTTTTTCAAAAACAAAGACTTCAGTATTGACCTAGTGTTATAAAGCTTACAATTTCAGGAAAATAATGATGTTCACTCAATCGAAAAAAAAAAAAATCTTTTTAAAATTTTAGAATAGAATGTTTAGTTTTAATCAATTATATCAAATTTTAACTCTAAAAAATTTATAAAAAAGAATTGGTGAATTTTAAATGGTAGATGCTCTTAAATTCATTAAATGAGTATCTAATTTTTTTTTTGAAACTTTGACCATTCGGATTATTACTAAACATCATGCTTTTCAATTTCTCTTTTGGGCAAAACTCCATCAAAGTTACATAAGTAATATTTTATAACACATATGGGTTTTGCCCTTATCCCCTCTATCATTTATGGGTTAAGCCCCCATAAGATGTACTTAGGAATAAAAATCATTGCACGAGAACCCCCACAATAGATTTTGGAATAATGAACATGCCACGTAATTCTTTACCTATAGAATGATGGTGGAGAGTTGGAAGTCTATAGCAGCAGCCCCACCTCAAAAATCACGTGTTTTGAATATTTTGTCTTTCATGCGGTGGGAGAACCCTTCCAAAAGAGTGAACCCTTGCAAGGGGCAAAGAACCTTATGAACAATGGGGACTCGTTGTGGTGATCTGCATCTGACCATAATGAATGAGGTAAGCCGAACTGGCTTTTCTGGTGGTGATGCAATAACTTATACGGAGTATCATTCTGATAAGCTCCAATCTTGGTAGCATCTGGAATGCCTCCACTTGTTGAGCTCACACTTGCTGTCATGGGAAGCATTTCTATGGCACGTGCCTGCGCAAGCTTCTTCACTTCTTCCTCATACACTCAAACCTCTTTAATTAATATCACCAACTTTTTCACTACGACGTAGTTTGACAAGTGTGCAACACTCAATGATAGTGTCAAGATATTTTAGAATGTCATTGTAGTTATTATAAAGAGGTTCGACTGGACATACTCTAAGCTTAACGTATGAACATGTGATTCCATGAATGAACGAATGCATGCATGAATGAATGAATGAATGAATGCATTGGTTCCCAATCAATCACAACATTCTTAACTTTTAAACTTCAAGAGGGTCCTGGACGGGTAGTCCAAAGGAATAGTTTTTTTTAGAGAGTTGCCCTCAATAGTCGCCCTTTGAATAACATAAACAACCAATGACAATTCCTCAAATACTTTATGAATAGTGAATGGAGTGAAAAATGTCACTTCGAAAAAAAAATTAACCCATAAAGGACCAAGTGTCTTAACTAAAACATTTCAATGTTTGGGTAGGTTCCCACGGTGTCAATTTTTATTTTTATCTCTTGAAATAAGTTATGTGAATTTGGCATATGGATACAAAATTGGGGATCTAATGCATATGCGGTAGATTATGTCTTTCCCAACCATGTTCCCAACTTTGTACGAGAGAGAGCAATGTGGAGCATTATGTAGAACAACTCGCTCTAAGGCTCGCCCGAGGGCTCGTTATTCTACAAATATGCTCTACACTGCCTGCTCTCTAGTACAAAGAGGTGGAAATCTGATGTGCTGACAACAAAAGTTGAATTGATTTGTGAGAAATAACATAGAAATACGAGAAACCGTGAAAATAAGGAGATTTGGATATAAGAAATAAAATTGTATCTTCGGACTCAATTTTTCTATATAGGAGAGAAGAAATCATAATGAGGGAAAGTGATTTCATATTTTTTATCCCATGTAGATATTTTTCTACAATGTTTCTAAGTGGGAAGTATTTCAAACCCCTTAGTGGTTACATAGGCTCATCTTAAACCGATACTAGGACTAATCCAAAGTCAACATATGGGCTAACCTATCATTTTACCCAAATAAAGAAAATACAAAAAGCCTATAATTGGTCAACACTAATCTCCTAAAAAACAATTTATGGTCACAGTCTTAAGTGCTTCAATGTCAATTTACTGCACAACTTTTGGACCTTCACGGTTTATGATATTCCCATGTTAATGAGTTATTGTTGCAAAGGTGCAATGCGTCAAGTGTGCCAACTGGACAAGATGTTTCGCAAACATCAACTATTGTACACCGTATGTTTACCATGAGGTGAATTTTACAGTCCCTTTAATCATTTGCCCCTCTAAAAACCCCTATTCAGTGTAAGAGCAGGGCCACTCATGCCCTCCTAGAGTCTCTCACACTCAATAAGTAGATGAAAAGTGCCAAGTGCCCTTCCAAAATGCTTCTTGACTTTGGATCCTAGCGTGCTAGAAATTGGACCTTCAAATCACTATTTAGTTGACTATATCCTCACATTCTACTTGTGATTGGTCCATTGATTATTGGATGCGTACTTTTGATACGTGAAGGACATGCAAGGGTGGGGGAGTGTGAGTGCAAGGGCCCTTCAAACGTAGATGAATGATTTGAGCGAGTTAGTCCTAGCGAGCATGGGTGGGAATGCTCTAATCATTTATTCCCCTAAAAACCCCTATTTGATGTAATCTTTTGGTCCCCTAAAAACCCCTATTCAGTGTAATCATTTGGTCCCCTAAAAACCCCTATTCAGTGTGATCTTGTGGTCCCCTAAAAACCCCTATTCAGTGTAGATATCAAACATGTCATTAGAGCATTCCCACCCATGCACGCTAGGACTAACCCTCTCAAATTATTCATCTACATGTGAAGGGCCCTTGCACTCACACTCCCCCACCCTTGCACGTCCTTCACGTATCAAAAGTGCGCATCAAATAGTGAATGGACCAATCACAAGTAGAATGAGAGGAATAATCATCGAATAGTCAACTCAATAGTGATTTCAAGGCCCAATTTCTAACACGCTAGAATCCAGAGTCAAGAAGCATTTTGAAAGACCCCTTGAAACTTTTCATCCACTTCTTGAGGTCAGAGACCCTCTGAGGCCATGGGTGGCCATGCTCTTATGTGGCAAGTACAGTACAGTGCACTGCATAGTAGAAATGGACTGGTTACCATATTGCCAAAAAAAAGAGATTAAATCAACAGTTAAAAAGTGGCAAGTGGGAAGACTGTACACATAAGCTGAATTTCCCAAGACGGATGAGGTACAGTAGGTTACACAAAGTCAACGTGTTTCTAGGAAATCAATCCTGTTGGCCTGATTGCCCACTCATGGCCCATTCACACCAGACCACTGCCGCACTTGCGTTTGCGTTCCCCAAATGGAGGAAGGTAAAACCCAAAAACCAAAAAATATTGAAGGCCTTGTCTTTTCTTGCCGCAACTACTGTGTAACACTGTGCAACTACAATTCATCAACGCAAGTTGAGGCATGCTCTCTTTTTGCGTTGCGTTCCTTCTTGTGTTGCGTTCCTGTAATTTCTCATTTCATATTTTATATTTCTTGGTTTCCCACAGATTCCCTCAAAGTTACTGAACGCAAGCACGGATGCTGCAGCAGTGCCATATGTGAATGGGCCTTCAGTCACTCACGTTCAGTTATACAGGGCTACACTAGTGTGCTGGATTCATGAATGGAACTGTTGGGAGGCAAGTTGTAGTAACTTAATAATTTTCATATCACAAATGATTGTGCGCTTCACCATCACTCATGTTCCCTGATTTCAGTGACAAGTTCCATACTGTACCGGTCCGTTGCGAATTACGATAATTCTTTCGCTTCGGGCAGGCTTCCATGTGGGCACCGGTTGGGTGAAAGGTACTAGAAGACAAGAATTGAGGTTTGAAGAACCACCCATGCTCCACCCATTTTGGTACAAATGAAATATATACTCCTGACTTCTCCTGGTTTCACCCATTTCGGTAGAGCTTCCTCCTTTTGAGTACCGGTCATCCATAACTTACATGGAAGGAGGCCCTTAGTCAGTCTCCGCAGTCTGCACAGACAGATTTCTGGGGCATCTTTTGATTTTTGTGGTCATTTTCTGAAGACTGGAACGTGAGTCCAAGCCAGTACAATTCTCCAGAACACTTTGTTCACAAATTATGACAAACTGCCATCCTATGTACTGTACTGTACAGTTGGGAAGACCATCTTGAAGCAGAGTGCCGTTTTCAAAGTCAAGAGATCAAATGGATCATATGGATGGCCACTTCACCTGCTCTTTGATGATGTCAAATCCTCATCACTACTGCATCTTCAGTTCAGTTCAATTATTATGATGGAAACTAATTGTTTTTTTTTCTCACATTTTGTACTAATTGATTGGATTATGAGGGCCACCGAACCCTTTAACATCCCAATTCAACTCCGTTTTCAAAGATTTGTTATAAAATGTTCCATGAAAAACAAAAATGGAGTTCATGTACAAAGCTAAGTTGTAAATGTCAATGTGAAGATCACATACGTATGGTTGAATTCATCATATATTTCATTAATATTTTATATTGTAATGAAATTGGAATAACATGCACTACAAGATGGTATGGTTTTTTTTATTTGATTCTACTTATTTTGGAAAATCATGTTTGAGGTCTCACTTTTTGAGCTACAAATGAAACTTAACATAAAATAATTGTATTGTTTTTCAAAAAATCACAATATTTTAGTTTGAAGATTCATACCATACAAATGATAGTCAACTAGAAGAACAAAGAGAAATTTGGATGGATGAAAAAGTGTATAGGATGCAAAGTTGAGAAAGGTTGCAATTTGTTTGTCATTCATTATATGAACGTAGGCGCGTCAAAGGGTTGACATGTGAAGTTGAGCCCTTTTTTTCTTGGGCTTAATTGAACCACATTTCAGCCCGTATTAGCTTTAAGGCCGGCCTCAATTACTCACTACAAAAAGGATAATAAACGGAGCCCATTTCTTCTATGTCTAATGACGTTGGGATCAAAGAATTGAAAGGAAAAAGAAACCAAAAAGAGTCGTTCAAATTTGCTAACAACCCAAAGAGGTTGATTGTTGGGGAAATGAAATTATTGAAATTTGGAAACGAGCCCAAGCCCACGAATTGGTCTTCCATTTTTGGTGCACACCAAATTCTTCAGATTAGGGTTGTGTTGGATTTTTTCGGTTTTAAATAGAATTTTGGTTTGAAATTTTGGCCTCAAGCTTTTACACTGCGTGAAGGGATTGGAGCCAACTTTAGGACTTAAACCAAAAAATGGCTTGAAGACTTGAGCCCTCTTACACATTAAAACAAGCTTGACTTCATATTTAAGGCGGCCTTGAGAGATGTAGTGAGACTCACTTAATAAGTAGTTGAACACCGTCTATTCCCGGAAGGGGAGAGCAGTCTTGTATCAATGGTCCTTTGTCCGGTGGGCATTGGCTCATTGTCAAGACGAACAGACACTTTATTCACGCCGGCCTCGCAAGAGGACCGGAGTTTCTATCTATCTATCTAGTTGAACACCATATGAATTGCTCTCAAAATTTGAGAAATTGGAATCATAAAGTAAAATTGGACGTGTTATTGTAAAAATGGGATTCTACACGTCTAATGTTTGATCTCACTAAGAACAAAATATATTCAGACCTATTATTATATGTATAAAATTTCTATGTAAATTTTTAATTTTTGTGAAATGTCAAAATTTCTCTTTTTCTTGATAGGAAGAATGCACTTCTTGACTAGAACCACATGTTACAAGTTTCATGGAATTTGAATTTTTAATGCTTAAAATCTTATTGAATGAAATTTGACCTCAAAATTTTAACTTTTTAATTTTTCTATTCATAAATTGCCATAAAATCCAAAAAAATCAAATAACATAAACTAACTACATATATACATACATACATACATACATACATACATACATACATACATACATATACATATATATATATATATATATATATATATATATATATATATATATATATATATATTTTTTTTGAAAACACATTTTATTGAAATTTTAAGGGTGAAAAATAAAAAATAAAAAATAGTGAAGTCAACTTTCAATCAATAAACTTTTAACCAATAAAAATCCAAAATTCATGAAACTTACAACATGTGATTACGGTAAAAATTTGCATTCTTCCCATAAAAATGAGACATTTGACTTTCACAAAAAATTGTTTTGCATAGAAATTTCATTAAGGTAATAATAGATCTAAACGTATTATGATCTTAGTGAAATTAAACAACGTAGAATCCCTTTGTACAACGACATATCCAAATTTTACTTCATGATTCCAATTTCTAAATTCTTAAGAACAATTCATATGGTGTTTAACTGCTTAATTCCTAAATGACATAGGAGGTAAAGGCAATACCTAGTTGTGGTATAAAATGTTACTTCTGCAACTTTGATGAAGTTTGGTTTAAAAGAGAAAATGAGAAGCATGATGTTTAGTGATTATTTGTATAGTCAAACTGTCAATAAATGTTTCAAACACCCATTTGATGAATTTAGAATAATTTACCATTTAATATTCACCAAAATTACAAATTTTAGTTTTACAATTTGAAATTTGGTATGATTGGTTAAAATAGACATTCTATTCTAAAATTTAAAAATTTTTAAAAGAGAGAACATCATTAGTTTTCCAAAATAGTAAAATTTATAATAGTAGGACAATATTGAGGTCTTTGTTTTTGAAAAATTCTCCTTGGTGAAATTTAACTCGGATTGACTTGACTCAAACTGGATTGAAAAGTAGACTTTATTTCCTATCTGAGAATATCTTTTTTATAGAAATGTTTTTTTTTATCCTTAGCAGCCTGTAAAAAAAGCAACGACCACTTAGGAATTAACCCCTAACTGCCCAACCATGCATATTTTACATGATGTACGGATTTGAACTCCGATTTCTCATCCATCATGCACTTTTTGCAGTGTGAACTTGGTATTGAAACTTTATGGGAAGTTAGCTTTGTGCACGTGTGATCCGATTAGAAAGGGGATGATTTGTGAAAATTTTATGCCTCATTCCATGTTGTGGTGTTCCACCCCAAATTTCGGAGATTTTAGTCTAAAATTGCTTTTGAAAAAGCCAAGTACTAAAATCAAGCAACCAAAAAATCTCCAAAAATCACTACACTTAGAGTATTACATTTCAACCCATCCCAAAAAAAATTCATTATTAGATTGTCAATATCTTATTCGTAATCATATTACAAAAGAGCTCTAAATATTAAGTTTGAAAATTTATATACAAATATTGGTGATAGCAATTGCAAATCTAACCGTATGGATAGAATCTAAAATTCATAATGTACAACTTTTATTCATTCATCAAGTTGGAAATATCCCTCTTAGTTGCATTTTTATAATGCATCTTTGAAAAACTGCCAAATCTGAAAAGGGTGAGAATGTTTAGGGGTTAAGTAGTTAAATGAATCACTCTATTGAATTGCTATTAGTATGACATAAAATACGTGATATGACATATTTATGTGTACAAATCATATCATGATGTTTGTGATCATGCATCTGCTACATGTACTCTAAATGATAAATATATGATTTTAATTTATTATTCATGCAAAATACTTATTCTAAATGATAAACATACAATTTCAACGTATTTTATATGTAATAAATAAAAACAAAATTTCCATTCATGAATAACTGGTGGAAAATGGTTACTTTCATGATCTGCCAAGTTTTAGATGTAATGACACATGGGAAGTTATTTTCATTGCCAAAATGCCAATGAGTATTTCTTCTAATACCAAGCCAATTTTTGCTTGCTTCAATATTGTTAACCCCTAAGCATCCATAGCTTTTTTGGGTTAAAAAAATTCATTGCTTTTGATGTATCTTAGGTCTATATATAAGTGAGGTATATTAAACTCAATTGCACAATTTTGTAGTACACATGTTGTAAACGATGTGAATCAAATTTGGAGTCATTTGGCCACATAGATTGCAAGATTATAATGTTTTAGTGTTGAAAATGAATGCTAAAATTTTCCTAGCAACACATTAAAAGTGAAATTTGATTTTGAAACCTACTCAAATGCAAAAAGAAAAAGAAAAAAAAAGAAAAGATTATTAAATGGGTTTAAAATTATCATATAAACACATTGATAACAGAAAAAATCACAATTTTTTTTTGAGTTGCCCTAAAATGGCCTTGCAATGTCGAAAAGTAGCCCAAAAAGTGACTAATTTGACCCAAAAAGAAAAAAGTGTCAAAAATAGACTTGTACATTGAAACGCCTCCTAAACATTCAGAACAATTTGGATTCATATGAAAATTTTAGCATGATAATCAGACTTCAATGGGAATTTAACCCGACAATTGTTATTGGAAACGGACATTGGTTGAAGGAGAAGCAAGCTCCAAAAGTTGCAGCCATCAAAATGCACAAAAATTGTGCAAGCTTAAGATCCGTGCACTAAAATTATTTTTAAACATTCAATTCAATTTTGCATTGATATAAAATTCTTACCACATAAACTAAACCTCATCAGAAGAATTTTGGAAATTTTCGTTGAAATCAGATATTGTATGCAAAAGTTGCATTTCTTCAAAGGTCCAAAACTTCACAATGAAATTTTAGCATGTCGAGTCAAATGTACCTTTGCTATTGTTAACCCTTTAGTGCCCAAAGTGGCTGTGGAGAAACCACAGTTTTTTGGGTGATGTTTCTTCAAAACTCTCTTTGTTGAGATTAGGGATACTATTAATAGTATCCAACGGTATGAATGAAAACATAACTTAATGAAACACGTGTCAGTTAAATCTTGGTAAGGTCGAAATGTTGGATTGGAAGATTATTAACAGTATGTCCTTGAATCGTATAATGCACACTCAAAAATGAGATTTTGGAGGGTGTGTGATTTCAAGGTTAAACAGAATTTGGATTAAATTTTCAAAAATGAAAACGAAGATGTTAGCAATGACCTGTGTCAACACCTCTTCACTGCAATCTTTCATGTCAAAAATAGACTCATACATAATTATTGAGAATTTTATAAGTGAGGGTGGCTTATCCATGTATGGTTTAGGACAAAATTTATATGTTAAAATAAGAAAGGAGTTGGTACATTGATTAAGATCAAACTACATACACTAATGGAACATGAATAAGAGAACATAATCCAAAAATAAATACAAGATAACAAGTTTGCAAACACAAAAAGTACTACATAGTACGTGTGTTGTATTTGTAAGTATTTGTTGTATTTTAGGGTATTTGCAATTTTGTGGTGTTTTGTACATAGGTATTTGGATAGCTAAGAAAGTCAGATTCCAAATTTTCTTTTTGCATCATCTGCAAAATCAAAAGTTACACACCTAAACTTTAGACACCGCACTGAGACGGTGCACAAATTTTCCAACATTTCCTTTTATAGAGATCTGGTGACCACTTAGTGATAGATTAATTATTCACAAATTTTCCAGCATTTCCTTTTCTAGGGATCTGGTGACCACTTAGTGATAGATTAATTATTTACAATTTTGTAATGGAAGTTTTTGTCATGGTTTCATATGCAAAACAAATTCGATTTATATAACTTTTATGCCACTTTCTGTTTCTTAATTCATTTTTGCTATGCGTTTACTACTATTTTTATTTTTATTTTTATTTTTTACTCTGGATTTTTTACTTATTTTGTCCATAAATTTTACTATTTTTTCTCCCTGGTCTTTTTTTTAAAAAAAACTCTGAGTTCTTTGCATCCTATGTATGAGATGTATATTATCCATGGAAGTACTTTAGTACTAAAAGATTACTGTATGCAAGGTGGGCATAAAAACCATAAGGTTGCAACATGCCCCACTCCTGATGAATTAGCAGTCTTAAAGCGGTTATAGTGGAATGTGTGAAGGCCCCTCCTAAGCTAAACCACGTAAGAAAATGTTTAGAGGATGGTTGTCCCGATCTTCCTAATTGAAGTTCTCAAATTGTCATTATAACTTTATTAGTCAAGCTTTTTGGAAGTTATAAGTATTTTTTGCCAAATTTCACATAATTCACTTTTTGAAATTGCTAAATTGTAAAAGAATTACTTACCATTCTTTACATTTTAAAATATATTTTGGGTAATCAAATGTGAATTTCATGGAAGAAGGAATTTGCATGGATGATCTTGTAACCAAATTCATTCTAAGGTGCTATTCATTCTAAGTTCTAACTCAAATGTGAATTTGTACTACCATAATTTTTACTAGATTTCAATGTATAATTGAGCACAACATATCATCTTACCATAATTTTTACTAGATTTCAATGTATAATTGAGCACAACATATCATCTTGTTCTGAAAAATATTCAATCTAATAAAATTTAAAAAATCAAGTTATTTTCACAACTAAAAAGAATTTTGTAATTTGAAGTTTTTATGCATCAGATATTGTGCCACGTTTTGGCAAGGACAATAACAACAAGGGACCATGATCCCTTCCTCCAAAAAGAATCAAGTGGATCCATTTAGCATGTTTGTAGCTAGCATGTAAATACACTAGTGGGACCCGTGCTGTTGAGCACATTGACAGATTCTAGCCCGGAACGGTCGAGTAAGACAAACCGAGCTGTATTGTATCATAGATTATAAACCCTAAAAGATCAAGCATCAAGGATAATATATATCGGCTTTAAAAATCTTGAAGAGTTTATAATTACACAACGTAGGGTATTTTTATTTTATTTAAAGAAAGTGAAAAAATTCATTGCAAAAACATATGAAACTCCCCCTACAAATGGAATGAATGATCTTTGGAAGAGAATAACCTCACACACTTGAACCTTGAATAATTATTGCATTCCAAGATATCTTTTGTCGTTTGATTCAAATTGAGAGCCTAGTCATCTAATCAATTTGTTGATATTCTTAAAGTTTTATTGAGTAGACTAATATCATTCAAAGTGTTGCAATAAGATGTAACACCTAATCAATTATTTAGTGATCTAAAGAAGACTTGTTCTTCTTTAAAAAATTAGATGGAAAAAGACAAAAGGCTCTTGATTGGTAAAAACTATAGTCACAATTATGAATTCCTACCATCCTATCTCTAAAATAAGTCACAATATACCGTACGTGGAAGGCACGGTCGGTAGAAAATAATTCCCCAAAAGAATGAAAAAAAAAATTAAAAAAAATTAAAAGTATTTTGTAAAAATCAACAAAAAAAAGTCAACAAAAAGTTGAAAAAATAAAACAAACTCAAAACAAACACTGAACAAAATTGGATGAAAACATAACACTCAACGCAAAAATTAAAATAAAACGTTTAGTTGCCGGAAAATTTTAATGTTAGCTATTAATAGCCAATTTATTAATAATTACTTTTGAACTTTAGTGCCAACCTACACTGTTTCAACTTTTATTAATTATTCGACAGGAAAGTGCCGACCCTGCCTTCCACGTACAGTAACCCGTGAGTTGAATGCATTGTTTAAACAACCCCAACTTTGCATTATTGAGGTTCTTAAATATTTTTGCAAGTTTCAACGAGCACAAAACAAGAGTGAGTTGAGCAACATAATATTTCACACTCACGTATAAGCTTATCAGCACTTCTCGGCAATGCTCTTTGATTTTGAGAACAAATGAATGAACTCAGTGTAGAATGTCACTCTCTTGCAACACTGCAACTTGACCTGCATTAGATGACGATGCCCTAATCAAGAATATTCCACAAACTTCACCGATAAGCCACCCCGATTCTAAATCCCTCAACATTAATGCAAGAGGACACTCAACGTTAATGCGAGAGGACAAGACATGCCCCCTATTTTGAGCATGTAAAGCCTTCCTCAACAAATAACTCCTTTCGAGGATCTAAAATACACGAGGGAGTGCAACTAAGAAAGACGTACCTTAAACCACCATGACATCTAAAACCACCAACTTCTACACCCTTCTTTCATTTCAGGAAGGAAATGTATGCTTTCATTACATAACTTATGCATCAATTGCTCAAAAGTTAAGTCATGTACCAAAAATTTACATTTGCTCCTTAAAATGAAGAAAAGGTGTAGAGGTTAGTGGTTTTAGGTGTTGTTGTGGTTTAAAGTTCGCCTACCGTGGATTACTTTGAGGCTGTAGGTCCCAAATTTGCAATAGAAATTGTCAAAGGGTGCCCAAAGTAGAAATTTCAGAAAATATGACCCATGGGTGAATAGTGCTTGCATCGAGGGGGATTTAGAGTGGAGGAGGGATAAGCAATGCGTTTGCAACGAGAAAAGCGGCAAAAGGTTCATGGAACACCAGGATCATGGGATAAAAGCGTGGAATCTTGCATTAGCTTAGTACGGATATATATATTTATGGATGGCCATATATGTATATTTTGACCGTGCCCACTCAAAACTCACCAGCTACAGATGTGTGAGCCAAAAGTAGCGGAATGGCTCGGGTGCAAACACCATCACCTCCGCTAAATATAGCACTCGCAGCTAAAAGTATCCATCTTGGTATTGAATCCATCATCAACAGAACCTCCTGTGCCCCAGGGAGGAATTAAAAAAAAAAAAAAAGAAGCTAACAATGTGACTGGGTGTATGATTACTGTATACTTGTAACACGTTTGAATCAGTATCTGCAAGGGAGAGTGAGATCCTACTGGGCACAGTACTGTTAGTATTTAAGCTAGCCTGACTGACTATCAGTGAGAAGAATTTATGATTATCATTAGCTGTAGTAAGTAATTCATTCTTTCTGAGTGTGTAATGAGGGTGTTGCAGCGAAAGAATCAAACGGAGAGTGGAGGCATTTTCAGCCATTCCTTGGAGATTTTGACGCCATTTCCACTAACGTGTTTTTGTAACAGATGGGCCTTGTACTCCTCCCAGGTGAACGAGGGCCGGAACTGCAAAGGACGTTGTGCAGTGACGAGCGGCTGCGGCACTTGGATGGTGGATTTCGCCGGGGGGGATGCAAAATACACCATGGACAGCCTCGCCTCTGTTTCGTTCACCACAGCCCTGTGCTCCACACTTCGGAACCGTCCGTTTGTCCAAGCCTACATCACAATCCACGGACCCCATCAATATATTTTAAATTTAAAAAAAAAAGTTCGGTTGTGCAAGTTGCAGGCACCAGAATGAAACTGTAGCGGAACATGTGAGCACTGAAGCTGAGAACAGAATATGCTGTGCTCCAGATGGGACAGCATCCAGTTGTCTCGGGGACAAGGCTCAAAATAGCCTTTTCGAACCGCCACTTGTCAAATTCTCAGGGCTTGGTACACTAATCTAGCAAGAGTTGAACAATTCCTTTTTCCCCCAAAGTGGGCCCAAACACTTGATTTCCCTAAACGCCCCTAGTAGACAAAACATTCTCGTTGATTCCAAGCCACCCTCACCACAGGGTTCCAAACTGGATTATTCTGCTCGGAAGTTAGCAGAAGTCAAAGATGCTAAGCTGCCCTAACGAATGAATGAATGAAGGAAGGATGGAGCCCTACAATGAAGGCAGTGAGGGTTAGGGACGATCCCGTGCAAACGAATGAAGATTTACGTTTCATTTGTGTCAAAAAAAAAAAGAAAAGAGAAAGAAACGAATGAAGATGTTTGCGTTAGAAATAGAACGGATTCCATCTCCGCGAATGATGGAGCCCTACTACAGGCTGGGAGCCTGACTACTGAGTGCCCCTTCCGGATATACGACACATGCCGGAAGCGCAAGGTACTGGGGTAGGCGGGCGAAGAAGGAAACGTATTCTAAGGTGGGGTCCCAGACAACACAAGGCCAGGGTTGCACCTTCCCAAGTAAATTAAAGGCCAGGCCAGGCAGCAGAAAATATTATCTTTCTAACGTGGCCATGAACGTTTCATCCAATTGGTGGCCTGCCTCCTTCCTCCCTTCCGCAAAGCCAGGCTCGTCGTTTCAAATATCCCCACCTCCACCGGCGTCCCAACTAGGCACAACACTGGGCAGCAGGGGCTGCGGAGGTTCCTATTGTAGCTTGATTACATGCGAACCTAGACAGTCCCTCGTACATCTAAACATAGACGAATCACGCTATTTGGGGGATGCTGACGTCATATCAGACCAGATGTTGAACTAGTAAGTTAAGTTCTCCTCAGAAACGTTCTGCGTCTCGGTGCCGACGACTTAATCGGTGAACCAAACGACTGCTTCCTATTTTGAGATTATTAGTGAACTGAATCGGGTCAAGAATACATGTACAAAAGGAGAAACAGATGAAATAAAATAATGCACTGTGATTTTATTTGCTAACGATGATAAGGCTAATTGATTCCGTAGGTATGACATGTCATCACGCGTTGCCAACATGCTACTCGATCGGATACTCATCAGCAAATAACTTACAAGCATAAGTTAGAAGCTAATTAGGGTCACATGTACATAGGTCAGCGACATCTCATGTACAGTACCATGGTTAAGTTATTCAAACTAAACTCTTGGAAAAATTCACTTTACTGGTGTACTGTACTTGGGACGCGGAGCTAATTTCAGTATACCATGGATCTGATGATTGATAATCGGACTGGCAAAGTGGGTACTTGACTCACTGTTGCACGGCGTCCTAAAAATCCAGAACACTTGCAACAACGATCCGGACAGAATAACAGGAAACTTCGCTCAGTAACAGGAAACCACACTCTCAAGTACCGAATTCCCTTCACGAATGATAGTATTAGACCACCACCACCACAATAACAATAAAAGCAAAAATAAAATTATTGTGGAAAAATGTGCGCTACCCAGCCATGTCCTGATCATTCACAATTATCAAAATCCAGTTGTAAACAGACAGTACTTAATACTTTGAACAAAGTTGCAGTAAGTTGGTTACATACCTCAAAAGTATCACCAATATTGAGGATGAGTGTGTCAGGCTTGGGTCTAACGGAAATCCAGGTCCCGTTCTTGCACACTTGCAATCCACCCACTTTGCATTGACTGAGGATGGTGAGCAGGTTGGGATCGGTGTGGGCTCCGAGGCCCAAAGTGAGGGAGGACAGCGGGCACGGCGGGTAGTAGTTTATCCGAGAAATACAGTCACCTGCTGTGCCATCAAAAGGCTTCGTGAAGGTGTCTCGCGCCAGCCCCAGTCCTTGTGCACAAAGCTCTAGAATTTGGGTCGCCAGCATGTCCAAACGGCCATTGTACACTTCTATGCTATTACTGCGCAATAACAATTAATTCACAAACAGAACGTCAAAATACTACATAATTATGTTCCGCAAAATGTAACCTGATACATCAGCAGAAAATAGTAAAGAAATCTTGTGATGACTCAGAAGAATCGTCAATTTGGGATTCACCATTAGTACACAATGCATATTCCAAGACAATGTGGACGATACAACTGCAAAAGTTGCAGAAAGTAATTAATAATTCCAACTGATGCATACCTGAACTCTTCCGCTTCGGAAGGGGTGAACACCTTCTCCACAGGCTCACGAATCTCGCAAACGGGGCTCCAGCGGCACTGGAACCGGTCAATCCAGGGCTTGCCAGCGTAGAAGAAGCCACTCTCGACGCCATAGCCGAAGCCTTCGTGCTTGCTGGAGCTGGTGGCCACGCCTTTCTCCTTCTGCTCCAAAGGCAAATCGAAGAACTTGCGTGCTTGCGCCTGCATTTTCTCAATGACCGCCGTGGGCACGCCGTGATTGATCACTTGCACGAACCCCCATTCCGAGAAGGACTTGACCAGCAATTCCGCCGTCTTGGCTCGGGCAGCTTCTGCGCTGGTTCCCTGCTGCTGCAGAGCGGACAGGTCCACCGTGGGAAGCTCCTGAGCCAACTGAAAATCGTTGTGGGGGACCGAGGGCCATTGGTCCTTAGGCCAGATGAACTCGGATAAATCCGCGCTGGCGCCGCGCAGCAGATTGGACTTCACCGCTTCGGGCCGCAGTGACGAGTAATTGTCGCTCTGTCCTCGTTGCAGCAGCATTTCCGGCACTCGAAACTGGTTCGACGTCGGCGCTTCGTGCATGAGCAATTTGTGCACGGCGGGATTCATTGGTTGCGTAATCGGCATCACTTGGTGTTTCCGTGTACTTTTGTCGATCAAAATTTCTGCACAGCTTTCTGTCTGTCGAAGCGCGTGCGGGTCTGGGTTACGTTGCAGCTCCCCAAATCCCAACTCAATTTTTTCCTCACTAGACTGAAGTGGCCGGTACGTTTGCCTGGGTTGTGTTGGAAGATATGAAAAGGGCGTGACTACTACATGTTGATCATCTTCTCAAATGCAGCTAGTTTTCCCAGGTTTCTACACTCGAATAGATCAGGTTGTAAAAGTTGCAGTAAGTCGCTATTCTACAAGAGAGACTCTACACCTTCCCGGAAAGCTCTAGAAATGCAAAGGCAAATGTTCAGGGAGTCATAATCTGCAACTTCGGAGCGGGAATAACAACTACGAAAAAACAGTTGCAGTAAGTCCGGTTTCCAACCGACACGCGAGAATAGACAGGGGAAGCTTGACAGAGTACAGTCAAGTAATACAATTAATGATCTAGAACGAAAGAAGAAAAGAAAGAAACAACCCAGATTCACGCCTGTTTCGCACAAAGATAAACAATAGTGGAAATTTATCGCAAACTTTCAGAGACAGCCTCAGGCCTCTAGAACTCCAGTTGCGTAAACAACATATTGAACTAGCTTTCTAAACGAATCACGGGTCCACTCTAAAAGACACTGACTGTCAAAGTAAACTGACTGTCTAGAAAAGAAGAAGCACAGACATACACAGTACGTATTCCGCCAGAATTTAGATATCAATTGGTGGCAAGCTCCACGTGGATCAACCGTCTAGTAATCTTAAAGATCGATTGGTATTATCACACGCACCGCGTGAGTGAGTGAGTGAGTGGAGTGAGTACTGCAGTAGTGGTAGCAGAAGAAGTGGCTGGGTAGAGAGAGCGGCGACGCATCGTGCACGCTTTTAAAGTGCAAGCGGCTAAGCAGGCATGGCCCAGCAAGACAAGGGCTGGTCACCTGGTGCCGGGTGCTGATACGAGAGCGCAGGAATCTACGGCTCGACTGTTCCTAGCTCGGTCCCAACAGCAAGCAGTATATTTGATTTGGTAATGACGTCGTCGCTCCAGACGATGATCGATGCAGCCAGGCGGGGACAAGTGGGCGTGGGCTAATAGAATCAGCGATGGGCGCTGCGCATCTAAGCTAAGCTAGTGAGCTGCTGATGAGTGAACTGAAAGAGCGAGACGGTTGGGATGCTATTTAAAGGGAAGCTGAATGAGTGGGACCAGCTACCATGCACACCATTTGTATTAGATAGGGAGGGTAAAAGCATTCCCAGGGCTGCGTCCCAAAGATCGATGCTGTGCAGAACGTAAACTGGGGATCGAGGGTTCCGATCCGAGGGTGCCGTAGTAATGTAAGTTAAGTTATGGCATCAATCGACGAGCTCGGCCCCGGGCGATTCATGAACGCCGTCATTGCAGTTGAGTTAAGTGCGTGGATTCTAAGGTAGCGGCGCTAGCTTGCTAGCTAGCTACACGACGCTTGATTCCAGAATCCCCGTCCGTGGCTGCTCTGTGAGTAGTGGTAGGTACGTGTGGCTCAGAGGTGGTCTGTTCAGTTGGCGGACGGAGGGCTCAGTCGGTCCGTTTTACGTTCAGTTTTGCAGCTCCATTTGTTGTTGTATTCTTGGTACCAGGCATCTACTTAATACGCTCCTTACTAGCTTACTAACTACTGTAGCGTTAAGTTAGGTTTGACTCTCCGTTGTGGTCCGCTAGTACACAAGTGCCACGTTTCGCACGGGATCGCCCCGTTGCCATGTCTGTCAGCGATTGGGTGCTGCCGCTCGCTCTTTCAGCCAGCAGAGATCTGGTGGTTCCTTCCAGAGCATTTTCTTTCGTTTCTCATCAAGTGCCATAGTGGGAATATAAAAATGTTATTGTGGTGCTCCATATTTCAACATTCATCCACATATTGGATAGAAGATATCACATATCCATTTTTTTGTATTACTAGTGGGACTCGTGTCGTTGAGCACATTGACGGATTTCAGCACAGAACGGTCGAGTGAGACAAACCGAGTTGTATTGAATAATAGATTTTCGTTCACAATTTGGCAACTTCATTCAAGATAATGTTTTTAATTTGAAGATTTTTAGCAAACAATTTCATGGTTTCTTGTCATTTTCTAGCTAGATTCCTTTTTATTTGGTGCAATCTAGCTATATTTCGCCCAAAAAAAAACCCCTTGATTCCTTCTTGTCCTCTCATGCGAGGCATAGTTGACATACTGGGCCGGTTGAGGTCATCGAGCGCTTCCGGTGGGCGCGGGCCAGCATGCGGACAAGATGGTCCAATTTTCCTCTTAGTTAGGGTCGAACATTAGGGTTTTGGATACGAAAACATTAGTATGAACTTGGTCTTTGAACCCCTAAGGTTCTAAGAGACCATTTTTGGTTGCTGCCCATTTTTAACAGGCTCCTCGGAACAAAAAAGTGAGCTTTTGATAAAAATAAAAATACTACGTCTAGTCTCCTCTTCAACGCAATTTGAATTATGTCAATCCAAGTTAAACTGCATCAAGGAGAAATTTTCAAAGTGGATCAACACAACATTGTTTTAGTGTTATAAATTTTTTGTTTATAGAAGTATGGATGTTCTTTTCCTCATTTCTTTTGCATTTTAAAGTCTAAAATAGATTAAAATCTTTGAACTAATTATGCTAAAGTTTACACCCTAAAAGTGAAATCCATAATCTAAACAACTTTTCAAAGGTAAATGCCGTTAAATTCACAAAAAAAGTATCTAAAGTTTTCTTTGGAAGTTTGACCGTATGGATAATTTGTGAAGATGATACCCTGCATTTTGTTTATCAAACCAAACTTCATCAAACATATAGAAGGCACATGTTATACCACATCTATGTTTTATTCCATACTCCTCGAGCTTTTAGGGGTAATTAATTTTTCCATCTAGTCCCTTTAGACCACTTACATAGCATACTCAAGCACAGAGAGGGAATACCCTTTTTCCAAAGAGTATCACAAGAATCTTTAGTTGAATTCTCTTTGTTTAACTTATGAGGAATGTGATGTGCATATCTTCAGGATTCATGACGAAATGCCACACAATCTTCAATTCTATTTGGAGGTGAAGTGAGCACCACATTAAAAAGGGTACTCCCATTTTTTGCTCTAGTATGCTATGTAAATCAAATGAATTTGTCATTAAGAACCAAATTCCTACTGTCTACACTGAATGGCATATTTAGTGTTTGAGGAGAATTGATGCCTTTTACCACACTTGGTTTAAAGGTGAAGAGAAATAGTGTCCTTTCGTACTACACAGGAGTTTGCCACTTTTTTTCTTATGAAGGCACTATATCTTTCTAAAATTAAATAGTGTTCAAGTTTAGAAATAGTGTCCCGGGACACTAAATACTCCATTCAATGTAGTGGAAATAATTTCTCATTGTTATTTTAAGGGGAATAGAAACCCCCACTACACCCATTATTTTATTCACTCCAACTTGGATTAGTAATGAAAACTTGAATTAGTTGTAGAATTAGAAGAAATTCCAAATCGGAATAATTGATATAACTCGTAGTAATTGTGGTAATGTAGGTTTTGTGTAGCCCATACTAAAAATTTATTATCCAAATTATTATGAATTTAAAATGTCAAATATGAATAAAAATATTACGATATTACTATATTTTTAGTTGTTAAATTTTATAATCCAAACATAATAATTAAAATTTATTATTTTATTCTCGGACTAATTTGGATAGTTCATACTAGTATGAAGATTTGTAGAAAGAGTCGGACTAATTGTCACTCTTAGAATACCAGTAAAAAAAAAAAAGGTGTACTTACATAGTTATAGGGATCATACTAGGAAGATCTGAGAGGAAGATATATTTGAGTTAACCAAAAAGAAGCTCATCTAACCTCCCTTTTTGCTCTACTTCTAACCTCTCTTTTGAGCTATACTTGGGTTGAATAGTGTTGTGTCATAGCTTATCCCTTTGTGGGCTATGGGCTTGGAGCTTCGGTAGAAGGTGTGGGAGTCATTATGAGGTGTGGAGAATAATGATAGTGGCTTGTTTTAGATTGTCTCCCAGCTCATCACGAACTAGTTTTTGGTCTATTTATAATTCAATATGAGTTCAAGAGGAGTTCAAGAGGAGTTTGCTAAAACTTTCCTCTTTGAGCTGACTTTTTGGTTAACTCTATTAACCCCTAACTGCCAAACTATGCATATTTTGCATGATGTATGAACTTCATCCAGAGTTTCTCATCTGTCATGCACTTTTTGTAGTGTGATTTTTTTACTGAATTTTTTATGGGAAGTTAGCTTCACGTATGTGTGATCCAATTAGAAAGGAAACAATTTTTGAAAAAATTATGCCTCATTTCGTGTTGCAGTGTTTCACCCAAAATTTTGAACATTTTAGTCTAAAAGTGTTCTTGAAAAAATAAGCTCATAAAATTAAGCATCCAGAAAATCTCCAAAAATCACTACACCTAGAGTACTACATTATAAGCCATCACACCAAATTTCATCCCCATACTGTCAATATATTATTCGTAATCGAATTACAAAATAATTTTTTATTTTATGTTTCAAAATTTATAGAAAAATATTAGTGATAGGAATCAAAGATCTAGCCTTATATATTGAATCTAAATTTCAAAATGTATAACTTTTATTCATACATCAAGCTCCAAATATTCATGTTAGTTGCATTTTATAATGCATCTTTGCAAAACTGCCCAAATTGAACATAGATGAGGACGTTAAGGGGTTAACCCTTTAACGTCCCGATTCAGCACTGTTTTCAAAGATTTGTTATAAAATGGTTGATGAAAAACGGAAATGGAGTTGATGTACAAAACAAAGTTTTAAATGTCAATGTGTAGATAACATCCGTACGGTTGGATTCATCATATTTATTATTAATATTTTTAAAGTAATTTTGCAAGGTTTTCTCTTGAAATTCAATTAAAAATCCAAAATTAACACAATTTAAAAAAAAAATATTGTAATGAAATTAGAATGATATGCACTACGAGATGGTATGATTTCCATTATTTGACTCTACTTACTGTGGAAAATCATATTTAAGGTCTTTCTTTTTGAACTAAGATTGAAACTTGACATTAATCACTTTTGTAAATATTCAAAAATTCACATTACCTTATTTGGAAGATCCATACCGTACAAATGGTATTCAACTAGCACAAGAATGAAAAAAAATAAAAATGGATGAAAAACATCCGGTTCCTACAGAAAACGAGCTGCTGAAATTCATTCGGCGTCCAAAATCTGGACGCCGGCGCTAAAGGGTTAAGGTAAAGAAATTCTTGTTACTTTTCATTGTGGCTTGATTTTTGCAACCAATTGTATCACTATCCAAAAACAAATCATTGATTTTTCTTTACATGATATGATTACCCCTTTTTTTTAATGAAAAATAGAAATAAATAGAAAAAACTTGATGTCTCCAAAGAGACCTATTGTAACTTTGAAGAAAAAATTGCTTCCTCAAAGGGGAATTGGGAAATTATATATTTTCTACTATGTCAATTTTGAGTAAATATTTTTTTGACTTTTTTACCTAAGATGTAGGCTTCTATATTTATTTTATTTTTTATTTTTTTTTGGTATTGAGCAATGTGCTCAAAATTTATGGGCCTCTACATGCAACTTGGATAAGGTGCTAAAAACAATAAGGTGAACCATAAAACAAACTATGATACAAGTTGTGATGACGGAATTTAAACTATTTGCTTTCACATTGATTATTTATGTTTGGACATTCATGAAGAGAAATGGACTAAATTTATTTGCACACATTCTTAGAGTAGTTTAGTATAAGATACTATATGTGAAAATTAAAAATTTATTTTTACCTTTAAGTCAATGCACTAGGAATGGTAACTTTTGAGCAACTTATGGACCAATAGATCAATTTAAATATAAATTCAAGACATTTTTGTGGTTTTTGGTTTGTAATTGATTTAGAAGAGAATAGCTTTGTAATCAGTTACCTATCATTGGAATTGTCATTCTCTCAAAATTGAATTCTCAAAAAAATGAAATCTTGCTTAGCCATAATCGCTATTTATAAACCATAGTAGTGCAAGATGACTTTTCATATATTAAAAGTCTAAAAAAAATTGGAGCACAAAAACATTCAAACATAACTACCTAGAAGGCGGTTAGAAAGCTCAATGTTTCATGTTCCCCAATTCGTCACAAAGTTGAATAAACGTTTAACCCCATCCGAGCGTCCATTTTTTAGACAATATGCAAATTTCATCCATGTATTCTCATCCGTCATACAATTTTTGCAATGTAGTTTTTTTTAACTCTAGATTCTATGGAAAGTTAGCTTCATGAATGTGTGATCCGATTAGAAAGGGAATGATTTGTGAAAATTTTATGCCTCACCTCATGTTGTAGTGATTCACCCAAAATTTCAAAGATTTTAGTCTAAAAGTGCTTTTAAAAAAGTCAACTCATAAAATTAAGCAACCAAAAAATCTCCCAAAATCACTACACTTAGAGTATTACATTTCAACCAATCACAACAAATTTCATCTACAAATTGTCAATATCCTATTTGTAATCAAATTTGAGTTTTGGGGTTTAGGGTCATGAGAAGAGTCTTTGGGTGCGCGGCCGCGCACCCCAGCGGCTAAAAATAGTATTTTTTGGAAAAAGTCAAAAAAGTCAAAAAAAAAAGTTTTTTTTTTCAAATTTGACAACGAAGACAAAAAGGAAGACAATAAGAAAGACAAAAAGAAGACAAGAAGAAAGACAAGAGGAAGACAAGAAAGAAGACAAGAAAGAAGACAAGAAAAAAATCAAAATAAAAAAGAAAAGATAAAAGAAAAGATAAAAAATAATTAAAATAATATATGTTTACAATGTAAGGGATTGAAGAAAAACAGCATTGATGTTTTTTAGAGAACTATTTAACCAACTTTTTTTAAAGTCAAATATGCTTATGAAATGAGCGCACTTGACCAAGTGCATAAATAGCGAATTGCGTGTTAATCTCCAAATTAAAAACTAAGTGTAAATCCCAAAGTGAAAGTACTAAGAGCCTCAAAGGGCATTGGATGTCAACTAAAGGCAATTGGGATTGGTGGCAAATGATATTGCCACTAGGGATTGAGACAAAGTAGAAGCTGAGCTTAGAAGTTTGGAAGCATGTTTCTAAATGACATGCTCAATTTTTATTTTTTTAGGAGTCAAGTGTCAAAGTTACAAGGTATTGGAATTTAGGAGTTTACTTTCAAAGTGCATGGCATTTGCAATGTTAACCCCGACGTTAACATATCGCATTCATTTTAATTAAAGAAGTAAAGTACCATTTATATACACTAGTATGGCCATGTGTCGTTGTCCCAAATGTTCCTCGTGTTCCACATGTCCATGTGCTCCCCATATTCTCCATGTACCTATGCATTCCTATGTCCCCGTGATTTTATTTTTGTTTTTGCCTTTTGGAATAATTTATCCATAATTTAATAATTTCAAATTATGGTGACTAAATTCAATTGAAATTCAAATGACCTAATGTGGCCCACAGTTATTGCCCAAGATGCTCACTATATTTCCGTAAGTTCTTGTGCTCCTCGTGTTCTCAAGTGTTCCCGTGTACTTTTGCTTTATCCATTATTTAATTCAATTTATGGTGACAAAATCTCCTTGAAAATGCATAACTAATACACTACAGGTCCAAAAGCTATAGAACAACTTTAGTGCATCCCTACTTATTGAGAGCTTTCCGATGATGTCAAGAATGACATAAAATAGCCCACATATTGCATTTTTCATAATTCAAATAAATTAATTGTGAAAAAAATCAATTTAAAATCCATAACTTTAACACCGTAGGTCCAAACGCAACAAAACAAACTCCGTGCATCCTTTTTCGTTGAGAGTTTTCCAATCATACCAAGAACATGACTCGAGGACGCAGGGTCGGAGAGATCTCAACATCACAAAACAAAACAAAACAAAACAAACAATCTAATTTAATGTAAAGACAAGCATGCTTGACTAGGACCGAAAAGGGGATGACATCTTTATTCTTTATTAAGTTCCCAGGCACTGCACTCTTTTATGTGTGTGAGGAAGCACCTGAGTGCGCAAGAGGAAAGTTAATTTGAATAATATTGTACTATGTATACATACAAAAAGCATGTTTAGGGCTAAAAATAGGGTTTTATATTTACATTATACATATATACATGAACAAATATTGGGACAAATATAAAAATAGTCTAACGTATACAATGGGTATTTTAAAGGGGATCATGAATGCACGTGATTCCAAGGTTTAATAAAGAGTGTGCCTTTGGATTAAATTTTATTAAATTTTATAATTATTGTTTTTTTGTAGAAAGAATTTGTTGATTTGCATGAGCTCATCGTAAGCTGCCTAGTATAGAGCAAGGTATCTCCTAATCGATGTCTAGGAGTGAAACCAAGCACACCAAAATGCCAAAGGTGTAAGAGTGAGGCTCAACATTAACCTCATCCCTTTGGAGCCATTTGACAATTCACTACGTTACCATGAGTGAGTCCCAAAGGGAGTGAAGAAGAAAACTACTCCCTTCCTTGTTCAACTCTTTGCAATATTAGACATGCCACCTAATAATCTTTGTCGAAGAAAGTTTTAAACTCACTTTGGTTTTCGAAGGCATTCCACTTTCATGCATTAATTTCAAAACTACCTCTTAAAGTTCTCTAGAATTTTAACAAGCATAATTATGAACTTAGTTATCATCTTCCTAATTAGTAATGAGATTAAGGAATTAACATCAATCTATATTAATTGTATATTTTTCTCATAGGTCCAACACATCCACACTAGTTACATATTGCTACGAGGCATAAAGAAATTAAGTTTAAACCTAAAACATACACAATCATACATGGAATATTCAATTCATTAAAACAAATCTGAAGCATCCAAAGGGCCTTTTCAAAACTTGTGCCAAAATCGCTCTTTTTTTGAATTTTTTATTTTAATTAAAATTAAATTTTAAAGATGAAATTATTAGAAAACTATTAAAATTTGTAAAAATATTGTATGTATAAACACATATTTAAAATTATTATAAAAATTACATAAATTTTATTTTAAAATTGGATATCTAGTTTGATATAGCCAAGAGGCAACCTCATAAGATCCACGTCAGATTTAATTTTTTAAATGATAATTTTTTTAAAAATTGGTTTTTTAATATATATAAAATTTTGATTGATTTTTGTGCATGAAAACTCGTAGCCTTCTACACTAAATAGGGGTCCTAATGTGACCAAACAATTCAAGGGACTTACTATGTAAAAATCACCATGTGATAAAAAAACCATTTTGCAAAAATAAAATAAAATTTGTGATTATCTCACTGTTTGTGTCAAAAAATAAAAATTAAATTACTGTGTTTTTTTAACAATAATGGTAAATATTTATATAGTGTGAAATGATATTAAATCAATATGAGTCCTCTTAAAGTCCCCATTTAGTGTAGAGTCCTGAGATTCTCTATTATGATACATTTAGTACATGATTACATAACAATACTCTATAGAAAACAACAAAATATTTTGCAATATTAATTAGAGTTTGGTATTATTATTTGGTATGTCCTTTTGGTATTGTTATTTTTTGTGTTTTCGACACGTATCCTAAATGTTTTGTTATTTGCTCATGAATGAATTTTTATTTATTTTGTACTTGTATCTATCCACAAGTTTCCATTCAATGTTTCTATATGTAGTCTCCAAAGCCTATATTATTTTTACTCCTTTTCTACTTATGGAACTCATGTAATGCCCTATAATACTTATACACTACTATTGGACGATTACATGTGACTTTTTTCATAAATTTTTAAAATAAATTTTTATGTACTATGATATTTTATTAATACCCTATGTTTATACTCACTTCATTTTATAATTATATGAGTAGTTTGTCCCCCCTTCATAAGCAATTTGGATAGCTAGTCTCCTCAACTTACCAACAACATCGATATGTTCTAATGTGTCAAAGATATCATTGGAAACCTTAGATCTTACCCTCAATTTCAATTATTTTTGATTTGGATTGAATGTCAGTTTTGAAGAGTCATAATCCTTGACTTAAAATTTTGATCCTTACATTCTTTCAACATGTAGATGTGTGTTTTTGCAAGGTTTTCAACTATGTATGGTACACTCACATTTTAATAGTCCCACGCAAATTGCTATTGCATCTTAAAAATCTCTTAGTTTCCCCACCCAATCTCTTACGCGGCCCAAGATGTCACCCCTAGGGTCTCCCTTGCTCACCAAAGTTTGCAATGATCCTTTTGAAGAAAATTTGACATGTAGGAAGTTGAAAAGAAAAAAACGAGTTGTGATCAAAATTTGAAGCTCAAAAGTGCAAAATAGACTAATTTTTTTGAGTTTCTCTAACCAATAAAGGTTAAGCACTTGCATAAAATTCCACCTCCAAAAAGAATTTTGTCATTTGAAGTCTTCTTAAGGTATGCATATCTATGTAGAAGTCTAACCCCTAAAACATACCAACCCTTTGAACACAAGTAGATGCTTGCCTCAAAAATAAATATTAGCATAGCTCAAGCGTACATAATGTTTACATGAGAGGACCATTGCAAGCATAAAATCTACCCAACAAATTTGACGTACTTGCATTTGGAAGCTTCTCCAATATTATCAACATCTCCTCATCACAAGAGATGTTTTTTAGTGGTAGAGAATTTCATAGGCTTGCAAAGGTGATTTGGATGAAAGTCATTCAAAGTTGTATGAAAAAGTTACAAGCCTTTGAATCCGTCCATGATCTACTTTCTGGACGTTGGGACGTTTAGGAATTAACCCTTAAACGTCCTTCCAAGCCCTTTGGGCTTGATTTCCAAGGTATCTTGCTTCTAGCAGGAGTATACTTAACTTCTTTTAACCAGACATAGATCATTGGATGCACAATAAGGTGAGGCATACAATGTGCTTAGTTGCAACAACAAATTCTTTCATGCTTGTTCGCAATGTCTAAATCAAAGGTATTGAAGGATAATTTGATTCTTGCCCAAGTTCCCAATTAATTCCTCATGTGCTTGTTTCTTTATTACGATTGGTCATGCACTCATGCCTGACTCAAATATATAATTCAAACTCTTTTAAAGATTCTCGAGTTGCCCAGTAAGGACCTAAAATGTTGTTTAAGTGTTAATTAGTGACTAAGAGTGCAATGTTTTACATATCTTACATTCATTGTTGGTAATATTGCTCGTCATTTCAAATGTATAAATCTCAAGACAATCCTCCTTTTAAAACTCACAAATTTGAAATACACTTTCATGAATACTAATTCACATTCATAAATCTTTAATGAATTCTTTAGTTGAAGATTGATTTTTTTAATTAAAAAAGTGTTGGATTGTTATTCAATGTTATTATTGTTGTTATTTTTTTTTACTTTATTTAGTGGGAAAGTTCTAACCTTCCCGTTTGTGATTACCGGTACTATATTATTGAAAGCTCATAAGTGGACCCTACTCACATGTTTGTGTGAAATGACTTCACTTTGACAGGATCGATACTCTTGATCTTATAGTGTAGCAAAAGAGCTTTAAAATGACATGACATTCTTTAGTAGTATTGCAACACACTCTTTTGATTGTACAAAGAATCAAGTCAATCAACATTTCAACAGGGAATTGATGATGTGGAACATGTAGAAAATATTAATAAACAGAAGGTTGTTGAGCTATCAAGCCATCTATACCTAAAGACGACTTTGATTTTCTTGAATATTCCAATTCTTGCGACGATTTTAGCATGGGATGTTGATTCCCAATAGTGAATAGTGAGACTGCTAAAGAATGTTATGGATATGTTGAAATCCAAAAACTCATGTAAAATAAGAAAAATGCCACTCTTACAAAGTTCAGTGATGCAAATGGCCATATTGAACTTTTTAGGCTCTTAGTGGTTAATGAACAATGACACATTCTGGCAATATCAGACAAATACACTCATTTTTTGGTACAGTTATGATTGAAAATTGTGTACGATTATTGGCAAAATCTCAACAAATGAAAGTTCATCATGATGCTAATGTACATAACATTCTTTAACCTTTGTTGGACCACACCCTTTCTATACATTGCCGCTACAATGTAAAGTACTAATAAAATAATTCAACTCTCCAACCTTGTTGTTTGACCCAACTAAAGTTATTATAAATTCTCCAAGATGCTTGTGATTTCAAGGCATTGTAGATACATATTCTTCAAATACCACATGTGCAACAATGACATGCTTAACAACATTATGTACAATACAATAAATTTAGAGTCATGTGCAATGAATTTATTGCACATTTTTTCATAGAGAAATTCTCAATATATTTTTCAAGGTGTTTTACACAAGTTCTATTCTAGTGCAATCTAACACTATTTTTTCTAAAACATACTGAGGATTCTTTGGCATTGTAATGTGTAATTTATTATTATTATTATGCTCCAAATGATATATATATATATATATATATATTTATTTATTTATTTGAATGGTGTGCCCCACTGCAACATGCGGGTTTATATTTAGGGCTTTTATAACCTCAATTACTAATCAAGACCCTATTTGCATAGTGATAGAGAAATAAACAAAGTAAAGCTAAAATATCGTACCAGGAAGGCAGGGTCGGCAGAAAATAATTCCTCCAAAAAATGCTGAAAAAATAAATAAATTTATCAAGTATTTTGTCGAAATCAACAAAAATGAAGTCAACAAGATTCATAGACAAAAAACACTGAAAGAAAACGTTTAGCCGCTAGTAAAATTCAATGTTAGTTATTAATAGCCGAATTTTTAATAATTATTTTTGAAAGTGCCGACCCTTACTTTCTGAACTTTTATTAATTATTCGACACAAAAGTGCCGACCCTGTCTTCCTAGTACGGTAGTGTTGTGGTGAAAAAAATCACTCATGTTGTCCTCTTATGTTCTGGTGCAACCATTGTATTTAAAGCATCTATTGCTTGCCTATCTGCACTTTTTTTTTTGTTATAAAGCAATACGTACAACTTAATTGCAAACCAAACTTGCGACAAATCATGTATCTTAAAAGCGTCTCTTGTGGTTTGGCTAAACATGGCCACTGCACATGCATGTTGCAAGGGGTGCAACCACTCAACAGATGGAGGCCTTAGTTGGTACGAGGCAGAGCCCACGGGCTATTGCATTCTGTCCCTTCCGACTCCATATGTGCCACTTGGCGCCCCTCCCACATACACTGAGTTAAAAACCTCAAAAGGAGGCTTCAAATATGAAAGGCCTTGATCATTTTGTGATGGCCCTTGTTATATTGTTTCCCTCATACAATGATTGTTGGATGTTAAAAATATCGCCCTTCAGCTTTGGACTTAGATAGTACCATGAGTTGGTACTCTACTACGCTCGCAAGAGATGCTCTAAGAGTAAACACTACAAGACAAGGCATTGCAACAAGAGTTTCTTTTTTTTTTCTTTTTCTTTTTTTCCTTTTTCTTGTGTTCCAGACAGGAAACCGTGAAAGCACATCCTTGTCAGCTACGCATAGGAAAATTTAAGGTCTCAACAACTATGTGGGGGGAGGCAACCGCTTGTCATCTGACTGTGCAGGTTTTGCTGCGCCAATGCTTGTGCGCCAACGCATCATACACAACCTAATATTGATGTGTGAAACCGACCAATATGGATTTTATTTAAATGGGCTTTTTATTTCAATGGGTTTGACTTTTTATGATTGCACGAAGAAGAGTGGCACTTTGCTTCTGAGACTAGGAGAGCCCCTGGAGTTTGCTATGAGCAGGTGAGGACATGGACATGGAAAAGGAAAACTGGCTGCATTTTGCTGACACCCACTCAATCCAGCAGCATCTTCCGGGGAAAGTCACGTCCCGTTGGATCAAGCCCATGGGATCCATCAATTTCCTTTCTTGAATGAAGTGGGCCTCATTTTACATCATCCAGCAACGGCCTAAATCTACAAATGAATCCCTCATCTAAATCCTCCATACGCTACCATTGGTATCGTACTGGGGTCAGATTCAGACAGCACAGTTTTGAAACCGAATCGTCGTCCACGTCACATTTTGAGATGCTCGCGTGACTCTCAACCAATCACATGATGACACATGGAGGAAAAATAAATAAATAAAATCAACCAATTTATGTCAAAACTGACCCTGACATTACTTCCTGTCTTTCACGCTTTCCCCACCGAAGCCCCGAAGCTCCAAAAGGGCAAGAAAACAATCAAAAAAGCAACCTCTCTTTTTGCACCTGCCAATGGAGTTGCAACAGGCCATTCAGTTGATTCTGAACCCATGTGACTTCCGGCTACGCAAGGCTACACAAGGCTTTTTCCCCTTAAATTTACCTCAGTAATTTTGACTAAGAGCATTCCAACTTTGACCATAGCTTGGCCTCACTGTGCCGTGTAAATCTTTCTTTCGTCGATGGTGATTTGAAAGTAGATATGAATTTGTCTCTACGCATGTGTCAAGTGCAAAGGTTACAGTGGGTTACTCAAGCTGTAAGTTGGACTTCAAGGTCTTGAGGTCAATTTCACCGTACATTGGAATGGAGTGTGTGGCAAGGAACTGAACAAGGTACACTAAAGTTGTGATTTAGTGTCAGGACACTATTTCTCAACAAAAACACTATTTGATATTTTTGGAGATGTAATGTAGTGTCCTTGTAAAATAAAAGCTTTTTACTTAATAAACTTCTGGATGTAGTGTTCCAATGACGAACGGCACTTTTATAATAAACATGGCATGCCAACTCATGTCACTATCATTACTTAAAAGGAACATGGTACTCTTAGGGGAGGTGAGAATGACAAGTGGCTTTTTTATATAACGTAGATGTATTATAAGATGTGGCTTCTCAATTCTTTTTGAGTTTCAATTTCAATTTCCTTTTTTGTAAAACATAGTGATTAGTAAAAATCTAAATGGTTGAGTTTGAAAGAAAAAAAAATGAATAATCCTCAATTGAATTTACAAGTTTTTGCAATGGAAATTCACCAAATTTCATTTTTAATGCTTTCAACTTGAAATTTATTGTGATTGGCTAATATTGTGATGTTTCAAAAGTGGTGAAGTTGTTCACATGAGTACAATTATTGCTATTGTTTGATAGATGTGTTTTGAGATTTTTTTAAAGCAATTAAAAAATGTGTTAATAGGAAAAAATGTTACTATTTAAATTCAATATTTTTCATTGTGCACTTTTGGAAAATCATTCCAAAATTCATAAAATAACTGATGAGTGATTTTGTACTTTTAACATAGTTCTAAAAATTAAAAATCAAAAACAACATGTGAAAACATTTTTTCATAGATACATAATCCAACCATATGGCTGCCATCTAAGTGCCATCATCTACAACTTCTTTTTTAACATACAATTCAAAAAAATAACTTTGTATTTTTTTTATAGTAAATTTTATAGCTACTCAAAATAGACGTTAATGAGTCAAGACTAAAGACACTAAAAAAAATACAAAAATATAAACCAAAAAAATAAAAATCTAATGGTGTACAACTTATATCAATTTGAGTATTAGAAGAATCAATTGGAATTACATCACTGCCATAAATCACCTACAATTCGCCTGATTAGAAGAAAAGCTTGCATTTTTTTAATCTTTGAATCAATAGTAGATGTAAATGTACACTTTTATAGCGTTGCAAATGTAGTCTTGTGCATAATATTGATTTAAAAAAAAAAATTAATCCAAAAATCATTCAAAGTTAAGACATAAAGTTTTTATATGGTTTCAATATATTTTTTGTGCTCTAATTGCGGTGTTTTCTTCTCCATAAGATGTAGAATGGAACCATGGAAATCCATGTTTTTAGAAAGCAAACTCAAATCCTTTATAGATTTTTTGCTATTGAACTTCACAAACACAATGATTAGAACCTAGGCTCTAAAGGGTTGATCCCTAAAAGCTTGAGGGGTATAGAGCAAAACTAAGACATATTATAAAATGTGACTTCCATAACTTTGATGAACTTTATCTAAACAAAGAAAAATGAAAAAAATGATGTTTGAAAATTGTTCATAAATCCAAATTTCCAAAAATAGTTTTAGATTTTAATTTAATGAATACATAAGCAATTAATTTAAAACATACACCAAAATCACATTATATGTGTTTAGAATTCAAAAATCGGTATTATTAGTTGGACTTTTATTTTTCATTCAAGAAGCAATAAAAGCAAAAGAAGAAAAATAATTGATGAAAAGAACAACATTTCTTTCTCCAAATAGTAAATTTTGTAACACTAAACAATGTAGAGGTGTTTGTCTTGAAACATTCCCTTGAGAGGAGTCTAACTTGGATTGGCATAGTTCATATTGGGTTGAATCGTAGATTTGATTTTCTATTAAAAAAATCATTTGAATTTATTCAAAAATATATATTTTGACCTTGGACAACCTCTCAAAAGGGCAACAATCACAAAATGGTTTATTGGGCTCTTAGGGGTTAACCTCGAGAGGGATAGCAATACAAATCTACGTCTTCTACATTGACGCGATTTTTATGTATTGAGGCTTCTGGAATGGTTAGCCAAGGTACGTGAATGCATATGCAATTTTTTTTGCAATTGTTGTTCAATGGTACACACGCTACCATCCAATTTTCATAAAAAAATTCTGGTGTCATAGTGCATAGATCCACGTGAAGCTCGGGGGGTTCACTGGCGAAAATTTTAGAAACAACGTGCGATAAAAAATATGGTCCAATATATTCATTGTAGATAAATTTGTAAAAAATGTACATGTAAAATAGGGGATTTTTAAAAAGTGAAACATGTTTACATGTAAAATACCATCACATATAATATTCTCAGGCTTTTTACATGTAAAATACCATCACCTTATAATATTTTTTGCTAAATGTTTTTGCTAAAATAAGCCCCCAAATAAATAGGTCATTATCGCACGTGTATACAAAATATACAAGGGAGTGCCCCCCCCGAGACGTGAAGAGAAACGGTCTCATTAGGAAGACAATTTGTTTTATTGCTTATTAAATAGGTTGGTAACAATCTCTGTAAGACCTTCAACAATTGCAAAAATATCATGTAATATATTTGTATAAAAGAATCTCCAAAATTTGAATTGTTTGCAAGACCACAAAATTCTATATTTTATTTTGTCTCAACGTGCTTAACCCCTAAGGACCAACCATTTAATTTTTTGAATGGTTTTTGGTCAAAGGCCCAAACAATTAAGTGTTTTAGTTTTGTTGAAGTTGGTGTTTTTATTAAATGTTTAAATTGAATTATGATATATACAGTCAACCAATTTTTTTTGGCCCAGTGCACTAGAAGTGGCAATCTTCAAAATTTCAAAAATCATAAAAAATATAAAGAATTAATTTTAGTGTAAAATTAATTTTAGGTGGTTTGGGAATGTTAGAATTGTGTCATCAACACCAAAAATTTCATAGAATGGTGATTATATTCTTGTAGATACATTAAATTTCTTAAAAGCACAACATGTCCCCACGCACGTCCCATGCACAAGTGCACCCCAATTTCATTCAAATTTCATGAAAAAGATGACATTTCATTTAATCTTGAGCTATAAATTTTTCCTATATTCAAACTTGTAAATATAAACATCCTCGAATTTTTTTGAATTTTTTCAAGGGCTTTTTACTTGGGGAAGTCACATAGTATAAATTTTGGTCACAAATGAGCCAACAAAGGGTATTTAACGGGGGCCTATGAAATAATTGGAATATTCTAACATTCATAGTATATTTAGGGAATATTATAAGAATATTCCCACATTGGTTTAAAACACCCTATATTACCTCTATAAATTTATAATTTTTTATCTCAAATGCATAAAAGACACCCTATATTTGTTCTCTCATAGTTATCTAAATTCTTGACAGTGACTTACCTGGGGCTTTTTTTTTTGAATTAAGTATTTAAACTAAATAATTTTGTATTTTAAGCCAATTTATTCATTTAATTTTCTTAGATGGTTTTCTTTTTGGATATTCTTTAAAATTATATTTTTCAAGTGGGGGTTTTTATGAATTTTCAAATTTAGAATTAGACATGGACAATTTTAATAATCATTGTTTGAATAAAAATCCATACATAACTTGGTCAAAATGGTATTTAAACAGTAGTTTTGAAACTAATTTTTTTAGAGATAGATCAATTTTGACAAACTAAAACTTGATTCTATGGTTGATATATAGTTGATGTGTACTCAGAGTGCATTTTATTTTTCATTGTGCCAATGCTATGCATTTAAAAATTGGTTTAAGAATTATTGTTATAAATAAAATGCACAATGTGCACAAAATCTTAGCGGAATTTTTGTCAATGAATCGGTGAACCATACAATACATTTGCCCTATATAACACATTATTGTTGTGTACCAACATATTGTTTATAACACCATGTAAGGTTTGTAATAGTTTTTTCATTATCAAAAGGACATTATTCTAAAGTCCACAGAGTTTGGAAAGTGGTACCCTGATCAAAAATTTCCTCACTACAAGCAATGATTTAACAGTTAGTAGCTCATGTAATTGCCTGCATTAACATAAACACCACCAACATAGACTATAGGAGCATGGCCAAAAACGACCCACAACTAGTTTAATTTGTCATATGGGGTCTTCTTGTGGGTGTTTTTGCTAATATGCACCGGCAATGTTTCTACCAATGTTGTTCAAATTTGAATTTTTACTAATTACATCTAAATAGGTAAGGAAGTCCTAATCTATGCAAGTGTGAAAGTCCATCACAGCCAACAAAAAATCAAAGAGAGTTGAATAGAGGAACCTTCACTTACTCCAACTTCTTCATTGAACTTTGTTATTTTTGTAATATTCTTTAAATGTGCTCTGCTTCACACACGAATTTGCATCCATTGTTTTGGTTCTTTCATATATCTATACATTACGGAAGGTAGTTTGTTTTGTTTGAGGCCACTGGACGGTGAGGCCACTACCCACATTTCTAGTATTGTGAGAAATCTCTCGATGAAAAGGGGTGCACCGAAGTTGTTTTGTTGTTCCTAGGCCTACAATGTGGAAATTATAAACTTTTAATCGAATTTTGTCACCATATTAATTTATTTATTTTTAAACATGGTTAAAACACCATTAACATTCAAACCAACGGCACAAGGTCTCACTGATTAAGATGAACTTTGAATGTTGACTTGGCATTTTCCATTATAACATTCTAAAGAGTCAATAGGAGTTATATGGGAATAAATAATTCTTAACAAATTCAAGTTTTAAAAGTCAACCACTTTTAGGTTATTCATGTCAAAATGTGATGTTTATTGTAATTCTCAAAGTAAAAAGGCTTACAAAGCTTAAAAAATGTTATGTACTTATCTTTTAACACGAGTAAACTTATTTATCCACTATCAAATTTTAGAGTCAATCATAATTACCTAAAAGGTTGTATCAAACTAATTGTAATGAAATAAAATTTCCCTCTTTTGTCAATGGAATATAACTTTGTACCACATTACCACATGTCACATCATCAAGGCTATAGCCAAAGACCATATTGCTAAATTAAACAAAGAATTTGGTTGTAAAGGCCAAAAATAATTTGGCCATATCATATTGAGATTTTTGGCAGTGACAACCTGATCTTTAACCATACCAAAGCTAGTCTTTTGATATGATAATATGACAATTTGCTAGAGGGGGTATGAAGGTCTAAAGATTATCCACAATTGCAATGCATACTAGGATTTGGAACCAAGAACACTCTTGAAAGGGACCGAAGTTGATCTTTCACCAAGGAACCTCTTGAAAGAGATTATAGTTCTCTCGCCATAAAACTCTTTGATTGCCACTAGAGTTGATCTTTCAATACGCACTCAAAACTTTACGTGTTCAAAACGTTATGCGCTCAAAACTTACATGCTAAAAACTTTACGTGCTAAAAACTTTACGTGCTCAAAACTTTACGTGCTCCAAACTTTATGCACTCAAAACTTTACATGCTCAAAACTTTACGTGCTCAAAACTTTATGTGTTCAAAAATTTACATGTTCAAAATTTTATGCGCTCAAAACTTACATGCTTAAAACTTACATGCTCAAAACTTCATGTATTCTTGAGTACGTAAAATTTATGGACATGTAAAACTTTGAGCGCGTAAAATTTTGACTTTTGCTTGAATAATCTACCTTTGATAACCTAATCTAGCCAATTGGATAGGGAGGATTCAAGTAGCTTACGCATTGTGAACTCCCTTTCCTATGCCCCACTGATGGTTTGCTCTGATCGAAGCTACTCTTCCCCGAAATTTCGAAAATGCCCTACTGCGAGAGTGACAACATTTAAAAGCCGTTCCAAAAAACAACTCGTTGGAATCTGTGCATACCCCTACTCATGGGTGTTCATGTAACTTAGTTTAGAAAGATGACGGGCCCATCAACCTTTTCTTCGATTGTCAGGTCAGCGCACCAGAGACACAACGGAAACAGATGACGGCGAAACTCACTCTCAGCCTTTCTTTCTGAAGGTCTGTAGTTTCATGGCCGGTTTGCATTGGATCTTTTACAATTCTGGTTCGACCTTCAGCTGTTGATTATTTTGTTTTTGAAGAAGGTGATGAGGGCCAGGAGACTGGGTGATGTTTTATCCCCCTTAACACGATAGTGAAATATTAGACAGTGTAAGCGCTGTAAGCTAACTATACCTTTAAGCATTCACCTTATTAACTGAGCCTATTTACACACAGAAAATTACACACAGAAAACATAACTTATTTTTAGTGGGTCTCATTAGCAAGTTCAAGAGGATTCCAACGCACTTTAACATGCATTGTTTGGATACCGTATGAATAAGTTATGAATTTCCAAAGTGTTGACTATAGGTTGATCTTAAAGCAACTTTAAACTCTGATGTTTAGATCGTGCACATTCTCATCAACAATAGGGTGTCAGAATCTACTGATTATGAAAGATTGAGCTATGGACATTTTAAGGAAATGGTCGCTTTTAGGTGTAGTTACCTTACCCACCGTCTGCATTGCATTACAGAAAGCACTCCCCGTGCAGATCTTGACATGACTAATTTGGATTGCTAGGCACTAAGTCGCCATCATTGCGTAGTAGTACTAACTTACGGTACTTGAGAGCACTGGCTAGGTGAGCATGACACGGTAACCTTGGTATTACAGTTTCGGCACGACAGTGGTGACTCGGCAGTGTCTAACCCAGTAAGTAAGTTGCCTTCCTTGCTTGCGTTCAGGCCCACCAAGACGAACCATTTTCTATGCAATGAAGTCATTGTCGAAAGTGCAAGGAATCACATGGGCATCATCTTCAACACTGGTGGCGTATAGTAAATCACCAGAGCCACTTCGTGGAGTGACAACTGTAATAACCAACACCTGCATTGACAAACATGGCAACTACTTGAGCGAGAGCAGGTGCACACAAAATATCAGCAGTAGTCCGACAAAATCACGTCTAGCTGCCATTTCCAAATGATTTTAAAGTGAAGCAACACAGCTGGCAGAATGATGCATGGAAGTTGTGACTCAACCCTCGCAACAAGTCACACATTCAGTAATTGTATGGCCATCTAACCTGTTACTTGATTCAGATAGACAGACACCTGGCAACACAGCGATGCACTGATTTCAGGCAACCATGTCTCCATCGGATTCAGCATTTGACAGAACATGTTCATGGAAGGAGGACCAAATGTGTGATTACCTGGACAAAACTGAGGCTAGGGGCATGAAAAGCTGACCAATGTCACATTATTCATCCTGGCGCCCTGCCACACTCCAGCTGAAGTGAAATAGAAATTACAATAAGGCCATTTCGTCTCTCCAAGCCCTCTTCAAAAAGAAACCGCCGCCTACAACGAGAACGTCATCATCCAGCTGAGTTGCCCCTGTACCAACAACACTTTGCAAGCACACTGATTACAATTAACTGAAATACTCATGCTTTACACGAACAATGAATGACGTCGCTCAATCAGAACCATATCTGGCAGCTGTCTACAGCTGTGGCAAAGTTGTGGATATAAAACTGAGACTCCGATCAGTACCCTTGAGAGGTAAGCTGTACTTTTACTAACTTACTAGCACCATTAAACAGGAAGTAACCGCGTTAGCTCAGTACGAGTCACTGCCTAATAGCAGCTTTGGGGAAACAGTGTGCTGGAAGGAAATCCTCCCAACACTCGAGTCTTGAGTTTAAAAATCAAATCAAAATCAAAATCAAAACCCCTGCGCTGGCAATATCAGCTACTAATCCAGAAGTCAGAGTAAGAAGTATAACCCATCCGTATAACGTCTGAACCTCATACAAATCCGATGGAGAAGTTTAACTTACAGTTGATGCACACACTAGATTCAGAGTCTCGTGCGGTGGACTTGTTCCGACACATATAGGGGCAATCGGTTAGAAGAAAACAATTTCCAGAATATACTTTAATCCCATGATACCAATCCAGGCGCAATCTTAACAGTTGGCAACTGAAGTAGCTTCTTGTCCTTACAGACAAGCTTTGTGCTCACTGCAATAGATTCTCGTTGCAGATTTTCTACCCAACAAAAAATCCTCATATATAAATAAACGCACCTCCTGGACATTAAAGGTACCCACTAGCCAATTTTGTGATGCTCCACGTGATAAGCAAACTTGAAAACTGACTTCAGCATTTTCCAATGCCGGTCTATAACCCTCGGATTACAATAGAAAATTCTGCAGGTGTTCTTAAACAGTGTTGGTGCGAGTATTTGAACTTGGTGCACGAGAATGATACATTAGTGGGAGTCACAGTAGACCACTAGTCCATTTCGGGGTATGGGAGGATGGCCTGACAGTGATTCCCACTATTGCACGTGGATCCATATACCCAAAAGCCTCTTTATTTCGTGCCAAGCAAGTTTGAAGCAGTCTTCTGCAGTCAAACACTAAAGGCTCAGTTACAAAACGTAGGTGAACACCCACGTTTCAAAGCTCCTGCACTCCTTGTATGATTCATTTCTCAGCTCGAAAGGAGCTTACAAGCAATCTTAATCGTCAGCATCTCTCACCGCCACATCATTTAGCGAGTCTAGCTACAACCGCATCAAACGTAGCATTTCTGAGAAATTATAAAGGACCTAATAATGACAATGGGTATGCAGACCTACAATGTAATTTAAGTCACATCTAGAAAACTGGACATGCTGTAGGAGGAAGTACAAAAAAAATGAGGCAAAAGGTAGCTTAAAATACCTGGAGCTGTGGTAATTGTTGTCTCAAGAACATCATGTTTCTCAACTGCAACCAATTCACCTTGGTCTACCGCAACCTGACAACTAGGTTTCATCCTCACGGCCCTTGTGTGCGATTCAAAATCAAGATCTCCAAGGCAGACAGAATTCCAAGACAACTTGACACAAGTAATTCTATAATATTTCCTCTACGAATCGTAACCATCGACATGCAATCAAACCAAACAAGACTGCTGATTTTAACATCCAAAAACATCAAAACCAGTTCATAAATCAGATGGAGCTCTCAAATGCCAGATTAATCGCATGATTAGTCTCACTCTTCCTCACTTCGACTCCCTTAAAACCAGATAATCCGACTAGCACCATCCACAGAGAGCTGATGTACACTGGATGTGCCATAACAGCGCACGAGTAGTGACAAAAAGACTCAGCTAAATTCATCAACGCATTGCACATTTATGACCCCTCAACATTAGTTCAACATCACTTCTAAAGGATGTGCCCATGTTGCATTTTCTTTGGCAGAGTGCTGCACAGTTGGCATTTTCCATTGGAAAAAAGCAAGTACATATTTTGCATCTGGCATGAATACATGTTTTACATGGTTTTACACCGGTTGCGTACAGACATGAGAACTGAAAAATCCTAAACTATCTTAAACTAGCACTGATTCACTTCTGAGCGTAATTCACCCTCACACCTCCCGAAACCCATCCGACTCCACAGCGAATAAAAAATAAGAAATCGAGAAAAATAATCAGACTGACGTCAAACTGGAAAACAAACCTCGGTTCCTCCGATTACTTAGTTCTTTCAGCCGCACAACTGACTCACAACTCTGCCGTGTGCAGGGTTCTGTACGTCTGTCAAGCCATCTTCACGTCTTCAATTCGAGGTGTACCCCCAGGGCCTTTAGCGGTAGTTGAGGTCCAAGAGGTCCAATTCGGGTTCCAATGTATTTCGTTTCGTTAAATATTCTCGGTTCACATTGACATCAACGGCCGGAAGGGCCAGCACGACCCTGTAGTCAAAATAATAAATTATTGCCATACCTGGGGATTGCGATGGGCGGCTTGGCATACAGGTTATGACGCTCCGATTAAATTTGAAATCGCAGGACCAGAGATTCCACAATTGCAATGCAACACGTAAATTACTAGAAACTTGAAATTAAACGTTTATTATACATTGAAATCACATAACTGACTGCACCTGCCTCTCGCTATGAAAAGGAATGCTACTACGATCCACTGTAGTGTAACCTTGCCTTGGGGATTATTCCCCTTGTGTGCCAAAAATAAAATAAAAAATGCTACGGCAATGCAACACCCGTAGCATTTCTTTTCCAAATTATCAAGCATGAAAGAGTTCGGGCCACCTTTCAAGCATAGCATCTCTCTTCCAGACTCAAATAGCAGAAAGTGCCCTACATATATGCAGGAGGAAAACTCAACAAAAATTCTTAAGTCCGTCCTGATATGGTATAGCCAAATACTCAAAAACTAAGAAAAAATAGGATGCAGTCATGCTCAACGAAACCAGAGTCACCTCGCACTGTATGTACATAGTCCGCATCGAGATCAAGGGAAGTCTGCAGACCGTAGTTGTTTCTTCGGTGGATCTTGTGCGGATGTAGGTTGAGTTGTTGCAGCAGCCCCGGGCATGCTGCGGCCACTAGAATTGGAAACAGGCCGGGACGACGTCGTAGTATTGATTTGGTCGGAATTGACTTCTTGGAGATTTTCAAACGCATCGGAGAAATTGGAAGACAAGCTCGCATAGAGTTCCACCACTTTGCTAATGTTACTGTTGAGTTGGCGAATGAGCGTCACGTTCCGAGTGAGGCCCTCATGGATTTTGGCGTCATGGTTGAGGTTTATCTCATTAATGAGCAAGCAGTTGTGGTCAAGAAGAAACTGCACTTGCCTCGACACGCTGCTGAACATGGACGACATGCTCCTGTCCATCGTGGGAGCTTTGTCGCCTTTGCCCCCGTCCATCGGAGCACGCACGAGAACTAGAAAAATGAAATAAGCACGGCTCCAAAGTAGAAGAAGAACGCTGCAAACCCCTGGCTCTCTCTCTCGCACATGCACCGTGAGAAGAAAGCCCTGCCAGACTACTCGCGAATGATGCACGTCATAACCTAAACCCTAACGCAACGGGCGAGCTACCCGAGATCAACACAAGCTTGGAATGCGGCCGTGGAAAAACACGCGGGCCAAGAAAAGTGAGAATCGAGAGAGGTGATGTGCGCCCTCGGTGGGAGGCAAGGAACTCAATTAGGGTTTGGCGAGGCAGAGGCACCCATAACATTCAGTAAGGTGCCTTTTAGTTTCATCCGCCTTTATACACTTACAAACAAAACTGAGTATTGATTTGAAACTTTTCCATTCAAACAACCATATCATGAGCATCAATGGGCAAAGTCCAAAAGTGAATTTTCAAAAGTTGTAGTGTGCGACATATAACACATTACTACCGAAGTTTGAAGAGAAACTCAATTGTGATTTGAAAGAAAATGAATTTCAAAGTTAGCCATGTCTAAAACTCGGTTTTGTGCGCTACAAGTTGGAAGTACTTTAAATTTTGTGAATTTTTTCTTATAGCTTCAATAAAACTTTTTGTGCCTTGGCATGTTGGTATACATCGTTTTAGACTGTTGTACGCAAAAATTGAAGGAAGTTGACATTTATAGAATTTAAAATATCGACAATTTGACAAACATGCAAATGATGTTGGTTTTCACGATATTTGAATTTGTTTTTGGATTTGAGAGTTTGGGACTGCATTGGTCATTGTATAGAGAGCATAGGTTGCAATATGACCATTGTTACATCTTAATGCCTTTACATTTGAAATTATAGTTGTTGAATAGGCCAATGCGTTCAATTTATATATTGCAGCTATACGATGTAGTTTTTTGGTTTAGGATTTTTGTACGAAAACTAGAGTTTATGACGCACATAATCAATCCTACAAATCAAAATTAAAAAACATATTATTTTCCATATCAACAAAAAATTCAAAACTGCCAGAAATTACACTAACTTTCATAAAATTGACAATATTTTGATGATACTGAACACACAAAAAACAAGTTTTTCAATTGGTTAATTGAGTATGTGCATCATGAACCCTAGACTTTGTACAAAAAAGTCAAACCAAAAAACTGCATCATACAACTCTAATATATAAATTGAACACTTTGGCTATTCAACAACTATTTCAAATGTAAAGGCATTAAGATGTAACAATGGTCATATTGCAACCGATGCTCTCTATACAATGACCAATGCAGTCCTAAACTCTCAAATCCAAAAATAAATTCAAATATCGTGAAAACCAACATCATTTGCATGTTTGTCAAATTGTCGATATTTTAAATTCTATAAATGTCAACTTCCTTCAATTTTTGCGTACAACAGTCTAAAACGATGTATACCAACATACCAAGGCGCAAATTTTTTTATTGAAGCTATAAGAAAAAATTCACAAAATTTAAAGTACTTCCAACTTGTAGCGCACAAAACCGAGTTTTAGACATGGCTAACTTTGAAATTCATTTTCTTTCAGATCACAATTGAGTTTCTCTTCAAACTTTGGTAGTAATGTGTTATATGTCGCACACTACAACTTTTGAAAATTCACTTTTGGACTTTGCCCATTGATGCTCATGATATGGTTGTTTGAATGGAAAAGTTTCAAATCAATACTCAGTTTTGCTCGTCACTGTATATACACAGTGAGCGCGTTTATATATTAGAGTTAACCGAAAAGTCAGCTCAAAGAGGAAAGTTTTAGCAAATACCTCTTGAACTCCTCTTGAACTCATATTGAAATATAAATAGACCGAAAACTAGTTCAAGATGAGTTGGTAAACAATCTAAAGCAAGCCACGGTCATTATTCTCCACACCTCGCAATGACTTCCACACCTCTTACCAAAGCTCCAAGCCCATGGCCCACAAGGGGACAAGTTATGACACGACACCATTCAACCCAAACATAGCTCAAGGGAGCTCAAAAGAACGCTTGAAAGAAGGTTGAAAAGGGAGGTTCCATGGCCTTCTTTTCAGTTAACTCTATTGAGTGACCAATGATTTGTAATTGAATGGACTATTGAATCAAATAAACAATTACAAAAATTACAAAACACTGTTGAATTGTCCTTAACCCTTTGACGCGCTTGCGTTCATATTATGAACGCTGAATGATTTTGATGCGTCCCTTCACCACATCCAGTGATGTTTTTCATCCATCCAAAATTCTCTTGATTCTTGTGCTAGTTGACTACCATTTTTACAGTATGGATCTTCAAAATAAGATAATGTGAATTTTTGAATAATTACAAAAGTGGTTTATGTCAAATTTCAATCCTAGTTCAAAAAGTGAGACCGTAAACATAATTTTTCATAATAAGTAGAATCAAATAATAGAAACCATACCATCTTGTAGTATATGTTATTCCAATTACATTACAATATTTTTTAATTTTTTTGTGTTAATTTTGGATTTTAAACTAAATTTCAAGAGAAAACTTTGCAAAATTATTTTTGAAATGCTAATAATAAATATGATGAATCCAACCGTACAGATGTGATCTTCTCATTGACATTTACAACTTTGCTTTGTACATCAACTCCATTTTTGTATTATATCAACTATTTTATAACAAGTCTTTGAAAACAATGTTGAATCAGGACCTTAAAGGGTTAAGTGAGTGCTTTTGATTACTATTCACTATGGTTTGATTGCTCTTGCTCAATGCCACTTGCTCCCATAGTTACTAATGTGATGTGGAATATCTCACATCATTTCATTGAGAGGATGAAATGATGTGGGATATTTCACATCATAATATTGGGGAAAGTCACAGAGACTAGTGAATGTTATGCCGATCTCAAAATTGGCTAATATTAGTTGTTTTTTACCAAAAAAACCTCTTATACTACTACCCTTGTGTGAAAAGGACCTCTTGATTGGGACATTCAAAACAAAGGTCTTGATGATGAAAATGTGTGGTGGCCACATCACTATCTCATCCACCTCCAAAGGAACATCAGTCAGTTTGAATTGAGATGCAAGTAACTCGGGAACGAATCTGACCCGTTCAGATTGGACATCGCGGCAATATTGCGGCTGTCTATTGAGCTAATTCTAAGTCTGTTAGAGCAAAGGACTAGCCAAATGCCCAAATGTTTAAAATCACTAATGGCGATGTCGCCGCACTACCCTTCTCTTAAGATTGCTACACCGACCCTTCTTTTGAGATTGCTTTAATTTTTTGAGGCTACTAAGATTTTGAATCAGGGACACCTACTTTTTTTTTTTTGTGAATTCTAGAAAGTACCATTTGTCATGAGTTTGTCGAAAGCTTGCATACTTTTGTACCTCTTTTATTTATTGCATTTGTGAAGTGGGGGCTCGGAATTAATGCAAATGGTCGATTGAAGGCTAGAGCTTGGGTTTCAAATTTCAAATTGCAAGCTCTAAAAGTAAGGGCAACGGCCAATCACTTAGGTATACTGTATTTTTGCCTACATTCTTCTTATTTACAGTTTGTCATCACATTTTAGTGATTCTAAATTAAAGTTCTTTGATGCATTGTTGTCGTCAGAAGTTTTTTGATTTATTGCTACTAATCAAATTTTGCCGCTGATATGTTACTATAAAGACACCAAGGATTGTTCATGAGGGACACTGGGAGTTTTGGGGTGTTGGAGTGTTGAGAACTTGGGTTGTTTGAGTGTTGGGAACTTGGGGTGTTGGGGACCTGGGTGGTGAAGTGTTGGTGTTGGCTGTTGAATGTTGAGTTTTGGGTGTTGGGTGCTTTTGCTGGGTGTTGGATCCATTCGACCATTCCAATGGTAAGTCCAATAACCTCTCATGAACAAATCTCAATTTTCGTGTATACGTGTCGTCATGTTCCGTTCATTTACACACACACTCAAAGGTAACACTAGTAACTTCTCCATTAGATTTTTGTTGTTCTACTTTATGTTGTACATGTTACTATATTAACTTATGACGTGAACTAACGGGCGGAGCGGGTGGGTACATAGTAGAATTCAAAGGCATCTGATTGTTTGCAGCTTTGAATGATTGGAGCATGAAAATTATGAAGTAGAAGTGCATCAAATAGGTCATGAACAACTGAACCAGCTCATTCTACTATGTACCCTACCATTCAATCATCCCAAAGATTAGTCTAGTAGGCTCTCCAGGAATTGCATCATAAAAAAATAAAGGTAATAGCATTAACCCCTAAAGGCCCTTAAAAGCCAAAATGGCTTTTTGCTGTTTCGGGCAGCTTAGATGGAAGGTCTAAATTAAGAATTTTAGACTATAATTTGGCGTGGGCGTGGTCATACATACAAGGTGTGTGGGGTAAAAATTACAAAGTCAAATTCGGATTTTATAAAAAAATTATTGAAATTTTTGGTTTCAAGCCCAACTGAGGCAGAAAAAAACTTTTTATTATAATCATTTTTTCAATTTTTTTTTTGGAGACATGCTCTTCACCACATTTAGGCTCAGAATTTGAAGTGACCCATGTTGATTATATTCTTGGCTTGACAAGGGCAGCCTCCAAAATAAAGTACAGCAACCTCCAAGGTTTTTTGTAATTTCACATCCATTTCTTTCGAAATTTGTCAAAATTTGAGATTTTGAATTTTTTTAAAAATAATTTCGCCTAAAATTTATAAAATCATAGAGGTACCTAATCACCGTTCATTTTTTCCAAAAATCAAATACAATTAATGTGATGCATGTTTCACCAAATTGCCATTTTTATACCTACTTCCGGAAATTAATTTGGATGAAGGTTTGAAACGCGTAATGAGTCTCTAAAATTTTGCATGAGCGTACCCAACTTAGTTATCTACATGGAAAAAAATATGAGCAAAATGTTTGGAGTAACAATCTTCAAGTCCCCCTTTGCACTATGGAGACAATGCCTCCCAAGCAATGCCCGGAAAAACTTTTGCACAAACTTTGGATGTTATGATCTTGCAAATGATAAACATCCAACGGTCAATTTTTGAAACAGTAGCTATGAATAGGCTTAGGTACAAGATCTTACGGTTGGAATTCTGAAAGAAGTAAAAAAACTTGATTCACATCCCCGGGAGTACATAGAGGTAGAAAATCGCAGTTTTGAGGTTTCAAGCTCCCAAAAACACAAGGAAATTTAGGGGTTAATTTCTAAAAGTTTGGATTGATTATTGTGCATACAAAATCCACTCTATCATGAACAAATCTCAATTTTTATGTACATATATCATTTTGCTCCATTCATTTACACACACTCACAAAATGTGGTTACTGCTCAAAAGACAGACCCTGTAATTCACTTCATCACTCTAAATGCTGTATTGTTGAGTTATAATGTTGGGTGTTGGATGTTGAACTGCTAGGTGTTGGGTGCTAGGTGTTGGGTACTAGGTATTGAAGTGGTAGGTGTTGAACTGCTCGGTGCTAGGTATTGAATGTTGATGTTGGGTGCTAAAGTAGAGGCTTTTGGAGAAGCCGCAATATTGTCACGCCCCCTTCAGCTCTCGAAAGAAATACTAATCAATTTTTTTTTGGTTCTTCGCGGAACAATAATGAGATTGATAAAATTTGACGCTAAGTCCTGGTTATGGTTTAGATGCTATTGCAAATGTCACTATGACTGCTTGTAGCCGCGTTTTTGAAGATTTGACACACATTTTAGAGACGCAATTTGCACTATAACAAAACATGGTAAAAAAAAATCCGCAGCGAAAATTGACTGCAGTTCTTTTTGCCATGTTTTTGTGCATGCGCACGTAGTGGGCTATTTGCTTCTTTTGCAATTTTTGACTACAATTTTTAAAATTTTGAGGCGTGTAACATAATGTTGAAAATACCTTTCCAATGGTACATTACACATCCTAAAATTCCAAAAAATACATATAGAATTACAAAAAATAGTGGATGTTCACGTCGTGGGTCTGCACAAGAGTGTGGCAAAAAGTGTTTATCGTGTTTTGTTATAGTGCTGACACTACTAGGAGAGCATACAAAATATGACTACGGCCATATGACTAGATATGACTATCGGGAGGATATGACTCAAAATAAACTACTTTGGTGACTAGAACAGTCCATAGTCATCACATGACTATGATTCTAGTCATATTTACATGGGACCTCAATGGGAACATAGTTGAGGAACGTATTCTTCCGTGGGCAGCCATATGACTTTTTGCATGGGCAGCGATATGACTAGATTTAGTAGTTATGTGACTACAGTTTTGGGCAGCCATTTGTAAATGGGTTTTTGAGTGTGGCCTTCATGGTTTTAATTCAAATTTATATCCTTTGTTTAATGATCTATATATTATTTCTATTTCACTTTCCTTCCTTTTGATTAGGGTTTTCTTTTGAATTTCTTTTGTTCCTTCGAGGTTTTAACATTTTATACATTGTATTATTTAACTTTATATTCAAAAACAATTTGGCATTATTTGCTTTTGTTTTTCATATTTTTTCGTTCCATACTTTTTTTCGAAGTCATACATATTTATATCACTTTTGTAATTCATCTATCATGGATATTTATTCCAGATACCCTTCTTACTGTCTACAGTCTTATGAGTTCTCTTTGCACCTTGTTCAAATTCTTGTCATTTATTGATTTTGCATTGATGTATTGTTTTTCTCTTTTTGACTATGATAGTTTTATTTTGACTACAACGCTTCTTCCCCTCACGTATTCTTTCCACTTTTGTTTACTCTACCTCTGACTCCCTCTTTTTTATCAGCTTTTTCTTTCAATCTGTGCCCGTTTCACGTCCATGCTGACTTTTTTCTCAATCATCGGTTTAGTGTTGCTTTGGTATTCATCGTGAATTATAATTTGAGGTAGTGCCTTGGAAAGTGCACTCTACATTATGTTTGAGAATCACGTGCCTTCATGACCCCTTCTAAAATCCCATCGCACATGAGAGGTTCTATGTCTAAATACCTTTATATACAGATGTATTCTGTTCTAAATATATGTTTAGTGTAAGTATACGTGAATATTTTTAGTTCTTAACAGAGAAAATGTTGTCAACAGAGAAAATGAAGTTTATCAAGTCTAGTTTGCACTCCACTTTTCAAATCTTAAAAATTTCATATATACTGTAAATTATCTCTTTTGCAAGCTCTGTAATTCAAGCTCCGAATACACTACATGGGATGATTACTTTTCGAATTTCAAAATTTAACTAGTTTTTTTTTAATGGAAAACATATCAATGATATCATGTGATTCTCCATTGTGATTTGCATCTCATCCAAAAATTAATCAATTTTTTCAAGTCTTTTTGTAATTAAAATGAATTTGTGAAGCATTTGACTTAACAATTTGTAAAAAAATCATGTTAAATCAAAAAAATCTGAAAATTTCAGGATTTTTAGGAAACACTTAATTTCGTGCATGAAATATTATAAAATATACTTTGATTATTCTTCAAGGCTTAATTCTATATATTTCTGTAGTTTGACTTTTCTAGAAAGGACTGGTACGTTTAAGGGTTAATGTGTTTATTGTTTGTGTACGTTATACGGCTATGTAACTCAAATTAATACCCCTTTTGTGCACTCACGTATACTCGTACATTTTCAGTACAGTGCACCCCACGAGGGTAGTGCGCATGCATGTTCTAGCGTCCATCAGTGAAGTTGAAGATATTTACATGGTAGATCACTTTGTATACCATGGCAATGTAGAGTTTGCAATGTGGAATTGGCCATTTGCTACAGTTAAAAAAATACTCTTACGCATGTTTTCTAACTGTAGGCATCTTGCTAGGAAGTTGGTGGGCTTATCATGAATTAGGGTGGGGGGGTTGGTGGTTTTGGGATCCTGTAGAAAATGCTTCTTTTATGCCTTGGCTATTAGCTACAGCTTGTATTCATTCAGTAATTTTACCTAAATTGAATTATTGGACTTTGTTTCTTAATATGGTCACTTCTCTATGTCGTGTTTTAGGAACCTTTTTTGTACGTTCTGGATTGCTAACTTCTGTTCATAGTTTTGCTACAGATTCTACACGAGGAATCTTTTTATGGTTTTTTTTCCTCTTAATTACTAGCATATCTTTGATGTTTTTTTTTCAAATGAAGCAGCTTACAAGTACTAGGCTAGTTGGTGCATTATCTGATTTACCATCGAGTCAAAGCCTGAAGGCCCCAAAACCCTGTAGACGGTAAACACGAGCGAATGACTCATATTAGTCGTGCATGTAGAATCACTGACTAAGTATAGTCATCAAGATTACCGATACGACAACTACTACATATTATGGTTCGTACTTGATTTGCTAATACAATGAGCTATGCCATGCATTTGGCCTCATTTCCTACTGTGATGGCAAATCATGTCCCACCTCTAGATCCTCCTCTGCAGCGACCAAAGCTTGGTTTACATCTTCTGTGGTTAGTCTCCTACAGCTTCTCAAATCAGGAGTGTCTAGTTCCCTTTCCACGGTAGTGTATTCAGGCCGTAGGCCTACATGCTCCTCATCTCTACCTAACTGCACACTCTGCAGATCATCTCTTCCGCCATCACTTGACTCGACTCTTGCGCCACGCGGCTGTCGTCGTAACACAATCTTCCATCCACTGCTGTCCTCGTCGTCTACATAAAAAACTTGTTGTACGTGAAGAGGGAATGCAAAGGAGTCTGCTGAATATGGAATCAATCGATCAAATCTGAACAACGTGAACCCATATTCGTCACATTTCATTGTAGCGCGAGCTCCCCTCTTGTTTGCTTGGGCCCATGTGCAATACAACACCACCACTTCAAATTTGCCGTAGTCTACGCTGATAATTTCGTCCACCCACCCCACATACTCCAGATTTGCTGTCCTCATGTTCCTGTCACTAGAGCTAGCGCGACACGATTGCAGAAACGTAGCCGCTACTCCACTATCGCATGTCAACATATCTACTTCTGCAGAGCGTACTCGTATATGATTGCCGTATGCATACATCGCCTTGTATCCCTTCGCTTCTCGTCTAGGAGGCAGTAACAGTGCGAGTATATCCCCAGAGACATCAATGCCCATTGCAACGTCTTCAGATGCAGCAGTTTTGAACCACGTATTGAAGGATTCATGTCGTATATCCATGGGATAATCTGGAAGTTTTCTCCTGCTTCGTTTTCGGAATTCTTTTCTGGCCTCTTCTCGTCGACTCATTTCACTCGTGTACCGCCTGCAATATACACATCACCTCCAGTCCGTCATTGTTCCTGAATTTTTAGAAGACAACCTCATGTGCACAGAAGTTAGTCAGTGCTTCCAGAATGGTGACTACACGTAGTCGTTTTTTCCACTGTTCTGACTGTCCCGTCTGTCTCGTGCTAATAGCTACTCTTTTAATCTAAAATGATGACCAGACGTAGTGCTTTGGTTATTTTATATAGCTATGTGGAAATCATATTGCACAGAAGCTTACTCTCTATAATCTTGAAGGATTTCAGCGTTGTTAATTACGAACTCATGAATCCACTGTTGCAGTTCCGGCGACAATATGCGTCGTCTCCCCTTCCCTTGCAACACTTCGTCATTCATACTGGGCTCTTCTTTGTCGTCCCAAACACGGCGTGCTGTCATAGTACAATTTTGCATGTACTCAGTGCAAAATCCAATCGCCTCCTCCATGATGTACCCTCTTGCCATCGACCCCTCCGGTTGTGCTCGTTGTCGTACGTAGCCCTTCAACGTTTTCAGATACCGTTCCACTGGGTACATCCAGCGTGTGTGGACCGGACCACAAATGGCTAACTGTTGCACTAAGTAGATCGGAAGATGTGACATGACATCAAAAAATGACGGTGGGAATACCTTCTCCATCATACACATAGTTACTGCTGTTTCTTCCATCAAGTCTTGCATTGTTGATGGATCCACAGACTTCGCACATAAACGCTGGAACACTCTGCTAATCCGGATTATTGTTGCCCGAACATCCTTCGGTAGAAGTGTTCGCACACATAAAGGAAGAATCTGCTGCATCATTATGTGGTAGTCGTGTGACTTAAGCCCACGAAGGTCTCCGTCAACGGTTATCCTCTTGGACAATTGCCCCACGTAATTGTTGGGAGTCTTTAGGTTCCGGATGGTTTTGATGAATTTTGCCTTCTCCACCTTTGACAGCACATAAGGAGTGTCAAACCTCGTTTTCCCAAAAGCGGCTAGTTAGGGTTTCTAGGGCAGCTAGGAGTAATCTTTTCGCCATAAATAAGAGAAGTGATGGCCTTAACGGCCCAGTTATTTATTTGGAAAGAGAGTAGCATCCGTGCGCAGCCTAGAGGGATTACTACAGGACTAGACCGACAGCAGATTCCGGTAGAAAACCGGATGGGAGACTGGATAAGTGAAGACGGGTCTCTGATGGACCCGGCCACGGTCCGAGCATTAAAGTGGGCCGCTCTAAATTGGGCGACCCACTGTTCATTCACTCTCTACAGTTCCAGTTGTCCGCGCCGGCAGAACTTTGAGCTTCCGGATAGCAGTAGAGCTGATAGTGTGGAACCGGAAGTAGAGGGCATCGGGCGACTGTCTTGTGCAAATTCTGAGCGTCCGGGAGTAAGGGAAACTGAACACCCGGTGAGAAACAGCGACGCGAGATTAGAGTTTGGAGTAAGTAAGCATCCGGACAGCGCGCACCGCCATTTCCGGCGGAGTTTGAGGAAGAAAGGAAGTGCGCAGCCAGGAAGAGGGTCGCGAGGTCTTCGGGAGGTTAGAAGAACACCACGGAAGAGGAAAGGGAAGCGTCCGGAGCGGGAGGCGCGAGGTTTACCGAGGAAAGAAAGGACGCATCCGGAGAAGGAGCTGCGTCACATGCGGAGGAGTGAAGAAGCCCGCCTGGAGTCCGCAGCCATGGCACGCAGGGGAGCCGGGGCCAAGATTCCGGAGAAACGTATCTGGCCGGACATCCCGCAACAAGAGCAAGACTTCGACGAGCTAATGCAGGACCTCCAGAAGATGGGGTGCTTGGGATTGTTTGGGAAAGTGTGGGATGTGCAGGACTCTCGGATGCTGGAGGAAATCGAGGGCGGGCCGATGGTGAACGCTTTCCGGACAACCATCCGGGCAAAGTATGGCAGTTGGACCCGGGAGATGTGGCGGGAACTGTACAACTTCCCGGACACCAACGAGGACCTGGAACCGGGAGGCAAGGGCGACACGGACTAGGTGAAGATGCGGTTCAGCCACCTCTCGGACAAGGACGGATTCAAGGTGGCGGACTGCATTATACCCTGCGAGCAATGGCTGCTCCAGTATGTGGTGCCCATCCTCAGTCCGGAGAAGCCCACCACCCTCACTGTGACGCTGGCCCGAGGTATCTACTCCGCCTTTCTCCGGAAGAAACGGATCGACTGGGCGATCCTGATCCACCGGAACACGCAGAAGTGGGCGGGCAACCTCGACAACAAGAAGGGATGCCCGTTAGCCCCATTTCTCTACCACTTGTACGAGAAACATGGGTGCCTCACGGCAGAAGAGAAGAAGAGGTTGGAGGAAGTGCCTATTCCGGGGGTGAGAAGCCCGGCCAAGAAGAAGAAGGCGCTTCCGGGAGGAGGAGCGGGGACCAGCAGAACCGGCTCGTCGTCCCGACCGGAGGAGAGAAGGATGGCCCCACCTGCAGCCCAACCGGATAGGAGCAGAGTCCGGGGAGAGGAGCTCCGGAAGGAGAAGGAAGACCAACCGGTAAGAAGGCCACTGGGCGATTCTAGCCCCAATCCGGAGACCAGGACCAAGTGGAGAGAAGACCGCCCGGAGGGAGGCCGACCGGGTGGCACCAGGCCGCAACAGAAGGAGCGGCAAGAAGGGAGAAGGGACCCGGGGCTAGAACGACCGGGTGGGGCGAGACCTCAGCCGGAGCAGAGAACAAGGATCCGGGAGGGGAATCCGGATGAGGAGGAGGATTCTCCACAGCCAAAGCTAATCCGGAAGAAGCCGTCGAGGGGACAAGGGGCAATTCCTCAACTGGAGGCAGGCGGTCCTTCCCAGACACAACCTCGGGTGGATCCGATTGAGGGGTCCCGGCCAGAGGAGGCGACAATGCCTTCTTCACCCCAGCCCCACGAGCAACTGGTAGAGGGACCCGGACCAATGGAGGAGGATTCTACTCCGGCGGCTCCACAGGAACCTACAGAAGAAGAGAACCGGATGGACCGGGAGGGAGGTCCGTCTCAGCCGCGATCCCAGGGACGGAAGAGGAAGTTAGTCCTCCCGGTTGAGGGAGAGGAAGAACCAGAAGGACCGGATACCACACTTGGAAAGAAGAAGGGACCGGTCCGGAGGAAGGTGACCCCACTCAATAAACATCCCAAGGAAGCAGGGGAGGACAAAGAGGAAACAGGAGATGAGGGGGAACAGGAGCAGGAAATGCCAGCAGGAGCAGAACCGGTCCAGGATGCAGGATCATCCGGAAATGTGCCAGCGGAACGAAGAGAACCGCTCCGCATGGAGGACATGTTACTGCAGACACGGGTGGCACTGGACTTGGTTACGGAGCAGTACAACCCCCTGTTCGCTGCTCTCCGGGAGACAGGGACCCTTCTCCGGACGAACGACATTCTGGAGTATCCGGCGCGAATTAGGAAGCTCCAGAGGAAACTCATCCGGAGCAGGGAGAGGGAGAATGAGCTAACCGGACAACTGCAAGGTATCCGGGAGGCAGAGAGCGAATCGGCGGCTCTCTTGAAGGGATTTGAGGAGGAGCTGCAACGAAAGGTAGCCTACATTAACAAGATGGAGGCCCACGTACAGCAGAAGGAGTTGCAGATCCGGGAGCAAGAGGATACCATCCGGAGTGTAGCAGAGACAAGCCGGCAGTGTGTCTCCAAGCTATCCGGATTGTTCCAATCGAATGGGGAGGCCCAAACAAAGGCCCGGTTGTACGACGAGCGGGTCCTTCAACCGGGATTGGAGGGAGCAGCTCGGATGAAGAATGTAGTCCGGGAGTACTCGGACAAGGTAGAAGCGTTTTTGGTGGAGTTCCGGGTACTGGCGGAATGCATCCGGGAGAGCTCTTCGGAGGAGGAGTCGGAACAGGAGGGACCTACCTCCCGGACCGTGGTGGATGTGGAACCCATCCACATGGCCCGACCCGCGGGAGTAAGCCCAGAAGAAGTCCGGGATTTGAGCGAAGGTATGGAGGCAATGGATGTCCACCCGGACAGGGCGGAAAAGCAACAGGAGGGACAGTCGGCGGGGCGCGGAACTCGGGGAGATAGGCGAGCTGATCCAATCGTGGTAGGAAGTCCGGAAGATGAGGAAGAGTAGCCGCCGGGGGACCAGTGGCTGCCCAGGAGTCATCGGAGGCCTGGAATCAGTGGCCCGGTCTTTGTGGATTCGGCTGTTTGGAACGGGACTTTTTGTGCAGTAGGGCTCTGATTGGGAGTTGTTTTCTTAGGATTCTAATGTTAGTTGCAGTGTAGGAAGAGAACTAAGTCGTGGGGATGCCCCCCCCGGCTTTTCCGGATCTGCGGGTTTCCCGGATCTGGTCGGCTTTGTGTTTTCTTTTTATCCAGGGATGTTCTTCATTCCTGGGGTCTTTTTGTGTACCATTTTCTCTTTGTAAATGATCATAGACATACTCTTCTACGGACCGGAGTGTTTGTGTGTGTGTGTGTGTGTGGTTGCTGATTGAGATCGTGGTCCAATTAGTCCCTTGGCAACCGGAAGGGTTGATAGGATTCTGTTGTGGATCTAGTTGTTTCATGCTCGGTTGCAAGGTGTGATCCGGATTATTGGCTGAGAGGATAGGAGGGGGTACTCCAGTTCTCTCAGAACTCCTGGACGGGTAGTCCGATTGAGGTGCCAACACCTGGGTAGACCATGTGACAGATGAGTCCGGAATAGCTAGAGTAACCGGGTTTAGTTGTAGATCCAGTTAAGAGTCTGGGTATTGGGAAAACTCAGAGGTTGTTTGAAGGTGGGTTGTTTCGTGCTCGGTCACCAGGTATAATCCGGATTAATGGGTGAGTGAATAGGAGGGGGTACTCCGGTTCTCTCAGAACTCCTGGACGGGTAGTCCGGTTGAGGTGCCAGTACCTGAATAGACCAGGTGATAAGTAGAGGCGGAAGGATCAGAGTAAAACGAACAAATTAGGAGTCCAACCAATTCCGGATACCCCGGATAAGGGTCCATCCCGGTTGTCAAGTTGTTGTAGTAATCTTTAGAAGGGGGAAACCCGGGTTGCACTTAAGTGACCGGCTGTGGGTTTGGGATGAATCTGCAGCTGAAGTGCAGTACGGGAATTACCCAGCTTGAGGAGTTTTGTTAGGATAACCGGAAGGTAGTGAATTTCCCATCACTTGAATCAATAGGGAGGGGTGTGTCTTTCAATCCAGCACCACTAATGTGAATGGAGAACCCTCTGAGGGAAAACAGAGGTTAAACGAAACCGGATTAGATAATAACGGTAGACCGGGAGAGAGGAAGATTAGTAGAAGTCCTCCCCGGAAGGATACCGGATCTAGTTGTAACCGGGTCAGTCAGTAGGAGGAGGCCCGGTTTGGTAGGAAAGAGGAATTCAGCTGGTGATAAAGAGAGAGAGATCACCAGCCCGGGACCATCTCCGGAAGCTTTCCACTTCACAGAATCTCCGCGGAACGATAACCCGGAAATCACCTCTACGAGTGCTCTTAATACGAAAAAGTGCGTTCTAGGGGAATATCCGGTATCATGTGCTACGACAAGGAGCACCCGGTAGTGCAATGGTATCATTTCCAACATGTTTTGGGTGGAGTTCGGGACGTATGTTCGCCTCTTCCAAGTCTTGTCGCTTTTTTAGAGTATCTTTCAATCCCCATATTGTCTTCATGATGTTTTCGCACAGGTTTTTTTCGCAATGCATTGGATCCAGCACATGGCGGATCATGAGACACTGCCAGTGGTGCACATCCCATGTTAGAACATACTTATAAATGCGCTCACTACAGCATACAAAATGTAGTCGTACATTCGGTTTTCATGACTAAAACTAGTTATATTCTCTTTATTCTCAAACTTATTGATCATACATGTTACTCAGTAGGCACACAATACAACAACATGTCTCTCGAGAGTGAGAAGGGGTCAGTTGAAATGGTAGACTAACCTGCCAATACGGAAGACTGTACAGGGTTGAAAACCTCTTCACTCCAGTTTGGTGCACTGGATCATTCTCCCCCCCTGGTCTGTTCTCATTAGAGGTATTTAGCCATTTTTCCCTCGCTTTAGCATGCCGCACGATATCTCGACCAGTTAGAGAGCAAGGAGGTGCTCTAATTTCCTCCGTGCCATCAAATGCTCTTCGGAGTCGTCGATACGGGTGATTCCTTCGTAGGTATCTCTGATGTCCCAAATATACGTTTTTACCCAGTGCGGCTGATCGACGAGTAGTAACATTAGGGCCACATTCAACACATCCTCTATAACCCTTTGTCACTTGCCCAAAAACAAGACCATACGCTGGATAATCGTGGATGCACCACATCAATATTGCTTTGAGTACAAAATTTTGGTTTTCACTGTCATCGGAGACATCAACGGCATCGACTCCGTGCCAGAGTTGCTGCAACTCTTCAATAAGTCGGGCCAAGTACACATCTATATTTTCCGATGTGACGCTTTCTTTTCCTGGAATGAGGAGAACCAACATTAGAAAGAAACGTTTCGTGATTAGCCAGGGAGGAAGGTTGTAGTTCAACAATATTACTGGCCATGTTGAGTAGCTTAATGATTGGTTTGAGTAAGGGTTCACACCGTCCAGAGCCATCCCCAATCATATGTTCCTCTCCTCAGACGCAAATTCCGGATAGAGCTCATTGATGTGTTTCCAAGCTTTTGAGTCTGGAACACTCTCCATTTTACCGCTGATGTCTTTTCTTGATGTGTGCCACTTGTTTAACTCTGCAATCCTCGTACATCGATACATTCGCAATAGTCGGGGGATAAGTGGAAAATGCCTTAGTATCTTCACTGCCCTTGTACTACTGTTCAAAGTGTATCGCAGCTCTCCACATTTTCGGCAGGTCAATGCATCTGCTAACTCTCCTCGAAACAAACAGCACCCGTTTCTGCAGGCGTGGATTGAGTTGTAATTCAACCCCAAGTGGCGTAGGAATTTCTTCCCAGCCGAGTGAGATTTGGGCAGTTTATTACCCTCGGGAAGAAGTTCGCTGATCACATTCAAGATTTCATCTGCGGCTGAGTTTGTGACTCCACATACCGTGAAACAATTGAACAAGAGGAGCACTGCAACTAAAAGCTTTGTCTGACAACCTTCGTAGAGTGGGATATTTGATTCTTCAAAGAATTTCGCACGGCCTACATCATGGAAGTCGTCGTCGTCGAAACCAATGTCATCTTCATCCTCATTGGAGAAGTCATCAGTAGCGGGAGGGATATTGTCGTATCTGCCAAGGCAGTCTGTGATCATTCGGGCAACATCAAATTCTTCTGATCCGGTTTGCATTGTCGGGTTTTCCTCGTGCGCTTCGTTGGATTCAGGATGGATTGGACAATCTTGCTCACTTTCGTACACAAAACCAGACTACACAGATGATATTTACAACCCCCCCAATTATATGTTAGTATGTCACGTTTCTTGCATAGCTTACAAGTATGTAAACAAACTTTCATAATTGTAGCTCATCCATATGTACAGTAGTCATGTATCTGATAACTATGACTACAAATAGTCATCTCAAGACAAATAGTGAGTACGATGTAGTCATCTCTGCACGCACAGTGACTAGGTTTAGTCATATCTGCAAATATTGTCACTACAGCTAGTCCTCTCTACAAAAACAATGACTACATTTAGTCGTGGTTCTTCCTTGACAGACAAGCAATCACTAAAGTATTACAGCGGTTTCTTGTATTGTTACCCATTTCCTAGATGCAATCTAAGCGACCTGTCAATTAAGAGGGTAATATGTGAAAAGTTCCTCTCCCACTTCAATGTCACGTGTTGCTACAGTCATAATATACCCCCAAGTTTTCGGGTTCCATACGGCAGGCAATGACACGTATTCCCAAATAGCATTCCCTATATGCTCTCTTCCAATGGAAGTGTTAATAAACCCTGCAACATTTCCATTCAACACATCTCCATCTTGGTACACATTTTTCTTCACACGTATTGCATACTTCACAAAACGTTTGTCTGCCTCACACTGACGGTGGAACTCAGCCTTTGAGAATCTCTTCCCAACAAATGGCAATAACTCATCACCAAATTTGGCTGCTTCCATGGCATATAGGCCCCATCCCATGTGCGGATGTGTTGACACCCTAACCTCCCACTTTCTTTCCCAAAATGTGAAAATTTTGAGCTTCGGGATCGTGCCTATGCGCCATTGCTCATAATCGATATGTGTTTGAACAGTATCCACAGATGCTTGATGGTTGGGATACAAACTACTCTCTGTGCTCCTTTGAAGCGGTAGAGGAGCTGAAATTACTGAATTTAATGCAGCAGCTGCTGCGGCCAGAACAACATATCTCTGTGTTTCCTACATGTATCATCGCAACAAAGTAAGGCAAGCGCATTGGCACCCACATATTTAATAACCAAGATATCAGACTAAACTGGTGGATAACATACCAGGATGGATGTCTTGAATTCAGGATCTCGCTTGTGCTTCTGGAGATGTTTGCGGATGGTTGTCCTTGATACTATTTTTGCACCCATGCATTTCTTACATGGGCAAGGGTAACTTTTAAGACCTTGTCTGTCTGCTTCTTTCTCTTTGATTTCCCATAGTTCCAAATGCAGAAGATCCTCTCGGGATGTAGGATCCATTAGCAATTCCGTAGTCCACCTAAAAAGAATAAACACAACTTTCAGTTCACTCTAGTCATGTATGCAGAACATCTGACTACGACTAGTCATCGAAGCAGAAAGGCTGACTACACCTAGTCATCTATGGATGACCTAAACGCTATATATAGCCTACGAAGGTTTAGGGCAGAGTCGGCGCGAACTTATAACTCCCGCAGCCGCCACCCCTTCATTACGAAACCCTAATGCCTGTGATTTTCACTTTCACTCCACTTCCCCACTCCCTCTGCAAATCTCTTCGATCATAATTGCGTAAGATTTGCAGGTGATCTTACCCTAATCTTGCTGTAGTTAGAAAGATGGCAGCGCTTGCGAGATTTTCACTTGCTCCTGGTGGGCGCGCTTGGACGCTCTGTCGCCATGGCCAAATCGGCAAAGCCCACAGTTTCTGAGCAGCAGGAGCCGTCGAAGGAGGAAGAATCTAGTGAAGAAGAAGTGAGTTCGGAGGAAGAGTCGGAGGAGGCTGAGTCTGACGAGGAGCAAGAGAGCGGGGGTAGCGAGGATTCCGAAGCGCACGATACGGCGGTGAGGAAGTTGGAGTTCGGCAGCGGAAAAATCGGTTTAGGGTTTGCGGAGATCGCGGAGAAGAGGAAGTCAGCGCGGAAGGCGACTCCGTCGACTGCGCTTGCGAGGGCGGCGAAGTCGGGGAAGCAATTGAGGTCGTCGACCAGAGCTGCGCGGGCGGCGAAGTCGGGGATCGTGGGGAAGAAGTCGGCGAAGTCGGCGAACGTAGGGGAGAAGTCGGCGATCGTGGGGAAGAAGTCGACTGCGTCGGCGATCGCGAGCAAGGGTTTAGGGTCGGAGCAGGAGAGCGGGGAGTTCGACGACCAGGGGAGCCAGGAGAGCGACGAGGAGGCTGAGTCTGACGAAGAGGACAGCGACGAGGAGGAGAACGACGACGAGGAGAGCGATGAGGATGAGAGCGACATGGAGGAGAGCGACGAGGAAGAGGGCAGCGACGGAGACACCGACAGCGACAACTCTGAAGCAAGGGGGAAGAAGAATGGCAAGCCGATTGCAGCCAAAAAGTCATCTGCCACCGCCAAACTAACCCCGTACGAGTTTCAGAGACAGAAGAACATCGAGCGTAATCTCGAGGTGTTTCGCACCTTAGGCATCAGCAGCATCGCCACGGAGGTGACGGCTGGACAGATCACCACGTCTCCTCAGGCACCAGAGAAGGTCTCGCAGCCTGCAAAGAAGAAAAGCCGCCGCAGCTCTACTTCGTACGTGGGCCTCGTTATTGATGTCCCTTTTTCTTTCTCTACCTCTTACTCCAGCACCAAATTTTTTTGTATAGAAAGCCAATGTGTGATCCCTATACTACCTCTGTAGAAAAAATAATGAGGTTGGTGGCAAACTTACCGGACGATCGTGTGGAAGAGGTATTCCAAGGAGTCGGTAGAATGCCACAGATAACGAGTTGTGTCTTGAATCGCATGGCAAACGTAATGTCTGACATTTTTGAGGAATCTAGGGAGGTGCCTGTTCCAAGTACGCGAAGGTCCACTCGGCTTGCCGTACTGTCTACCTAGCCGTCCAGCCCACGCCCCAGTAAGCGGACAACAAGGTCGAGCACAAAATCCAAAAAGAAGGCCTCAGATTCAGAGTCTTCTTTTGACGACGAGAAGACGGAGACAGAGGACGAGGACACTCAGTCAGAGTAGGAGGAGTCTGCAGAGGAGGAGGAGGCTGCAGTGCCACCGCAGCCAAAGGCCAAGGTATTTGCCTGAAAACTACAAGTGTTTGGTTCCTTACTAGCCAAAAACTCTAAACATTGAATGTATTTGATCTTCACGACATGCAAGCACGTAATGACTAGTGCTAGTCATGCTTATGGAATACATGACTATAGCTAGTCATGCTTATGGAATACCTGACTAAAGCTAGTCATGCTTATGAACTATATGACTATAGTTAGTCAGGTTCTCCACATCGATGACTACAATTAGTCACTGAAATACCCAAATCTTTATTTGTTGATATTTTCACGATATTCATGTCAGCAGGAAAAGTTGAAGACATCGGAACCAGTACAGTGGGAAGTAAGAAAGCGTCCCTTTCCATCCACGAATCAATCATTCAAGGTGCCGAAGCGTGTGACCCTAGAATTGGCAGGCTCGAAAAGCGCACCCGCCGTGAAGATGTCGCAGGCATCATGGCCTGGCGAGTCGGCGGAGCACAATTTCTATGCAGATGAACCGCTTATGGACGATGTGGCGATTCCATCTTCAAATATTGATGATCACCACAGTGATTCAGAAAGTGATGAGGGCGATTTGGAAGCCAAGTCCCTGGAACTGGAAATCAAAAAATTGGAGTTAAAGAAGGCGAAGATGTTAGTCGCACAACGTCGTCTTCAAGGTGGACAGCCTGCGGAAAGACAGTTGCGTGGAGGTACTACGCAACAAAGCCAGGGACATGGCGGTGACAGACGAACGGAGGACTCAGAGCAACGTAGTCGCAGACGACAAGTAGAGCGGCAGCTGTTGTTGGGGGCTTCGGAAAGAGAGCACCGTGGCAAGAAGAGGTACGTAGTGGAGGTTGACATGAAGGGCAACCCCTGCGGTCAGAACCGGCAGCTTTGGATGTCATGCTTGCGAGGCCATTCCCAAGATGTGGACTTCAGCGTTGACAATTATAACACTACTAAAGAGTGCGTAAAAACCAAGACAAAACCAACACACATCTGTTAGAACCAACAGAGAATGGGTTTAATGTAGCAAACAATTAGTCATCAGCACAGAACCAACAAGTTTTCTGTTGGAACCAACAAGTTCCTGTTGATTTTCTCTTGGTACTAACAAGTTCGTGTTGATTTTTCCAGAATCAACTGTTCCTAACCCGCATAGAACCAACAAAATTTCTGTTGATTTTGTGCGTATCAAGAACCCCATTTCTCTAGTAGTGTAACCATCACAGCACGACAATGTTGCTCACCATCAAGCAACGGGTCGACAACACCTTTGATTATGAGGGGGGACTTGGCCGAGTCACGGAGGAGGCCTTCCACTCGTTGTTGAAGAACCAGCTGAAGACTAAGAGATATCAGCTGAAGAAGGCATTAGTAGCCGAGAAGCCCAAGCCTAAGCACATTCGTCAAGACCATTGGCTGAACCTCTCCAAGTTGATCTCGGAAGAGAGAAAGTAAAGGAGGCACAAAAACTACGAGGGAATCGGGCTCAGTTGAAGAAGGCTTCCACATCAGCACAACTATCAGATGAGGTTGCAGCAAATCAGGTAGAGCAAGGAGGAAGCAGATATGATCGCGGCTCTCTGTCCAGCAGGCAGTCAAAGATGGAGTCGGATAGAGACATACACAAACGCATGGATGGGTTAGAAGAGAATATGAAGCTGATTCTAGCTGCCTTGAAGATTGAGCAGGGAGGCAGCGTACCTCCTCCAACTGTAGAGCCAGGAGCCGGAGCTACGAGTAGTTCAGCGGATAACGTGGAGGAAGGATGCGGAGGTGACAGCGGGGGGACCACAATGAAGGAGGTTCGTCCTGATGTTATCAGCGCCAAAAAGGTTAGCCATGCTTCAGAAACGTATGACTAAACAAGGTCATGTTCTTAACACTTTAGATTAGAATTAGTCAGAAAGTCCCCTGTTCACTGTGAATGTTGCTGTGACTCACCGTGGTTGTTATGACCGGGGAGGGGGTGTTGGAACAGAAGCCTGCAAGAAGAGACACCGTGAAGTTGGACTCAGACAGCAAAGGAGACAAAGAGGTAGAGGAGATTGCATTGCAGACGCTGCTGGAGATCCGTGCGCCTAGTGAGGAGAAGAGGAGAATTACCGAGGTACCCGCCGTGAAATGACTAGTTCTAGTCATTGTAATAGAATTTATGACTAAATTTAGTCACACTCTTTACATTGCTGACTAGTGGTAGCACTACTAGAGAAATGGGGTTCCTCACACGCACAAAATCAACAGAAATTCTGTTGGTTCTATGCCGGTTAGGAACAGTTGATTCCGGAAAAATCAACACGAACTTGTTAGTACCAAGAGTAAATCAACAGGAACTTGTTGGTTCCAACAGAAAACTTATTGGTTCTGTGCTGATGACTAATTGTTTGCTACATTAAACCCATTCTCTGTTGGTTCCAATACATGTGTGTTGGTTTTGTCTTGGTTTTTACGCACTCTTTAGTAGTGTAGTGAGGAGCAGCCATTAACTATATGTTTTCATGTCTAACTGTGGTACGTTATACTGCGGTAAACAGGAGCATGAAGGAAGAGACGATGTGCAAATAGTAGAAGTACGCACAAGGAAGGAAGTCGAGGCGGACAATGCCTTGCCATCGCTGCCGAAGCATCGTCCAGCTGCTGAGAAGAGGAAGAGGGTTACTGAGGTGCAGAAGCTCAAAAACAACGGGGGATCGCAGAAGCTACCCCGGACAGAGAAGGGTACCGGCAGCGTTTACAAGATGAGAGAGAAGGGGTCCGGGGATGAGCGGGAGCAGCCAGCCGTAGAGATGGAGCCTTCCATTCCTAAAGAAAAGAAGGCACGGGGAAAGGCTCCTAAACAGAAGAAGTCAAGCAATCAGGCTGTCGTGGCAAAAGATAGCAAGGAAGACAAAGTGGGGGCTCATCAGGACAAGAGCTCATCAAAGGTAAGCGCACCCGAACCCTAAATCCACTCGGTTCTTCCTTAATGTTCATGATTAGTTGTCGTGGCAGTCCTCATTAATTCCATTATTTACTAGTGTTTGTGGAATTGCAGACAAGTGGAGAAAAGGAGGAAGCCTCATCGCCTCCGGAATTCAAGATGTTCGATGTTGTGCAAATCATGGGTATTGCAGTCGGGGAAGAAGAACTAGTAGTTGGTATTGGGAAGGTGATGAACTTGGAAGGGGCATCATTGCATGGGGAAACAATTCCAGAAGGGTGCGTCTCCGTGGAAGTGCAAGAGAGCAACAACGACAAATACGAAATCTATAAGAGCGTAAATTTGGACGACCCTCCCATCAGCACAATGGGACGTGCAGTAAAGAGCTTTATATTGTGGCCCAGCCAATTCTTAAAGCATATTTAGTTTTGGAGTATCCTACATTTTTCTGGATCTCATGATTGTATGTAGTCAGTAGGTGTAGTCACGTTCTTGAAAGTCATGACTATGCATAGTCAATTTTTGTACAATTTTGTGCGCAAATAAAGCTTTTTTCCAGTCATATCCTTGGGCAAAAGTTTGAAAGTATGTACAGTTCTGACTACAGCTACTCAGACTTTGTAGTAAGGTATCTGGGAACGATAACTACCAGTGATCAGAAACCGTAGTGGAATGTTTTAAGTTTATGACTAGAACTAGTCATTTGCCATGAATGAAAACTGTGGAGAATTAGTTTGAAACCATTCGTTTGATTTAACATATGACTAATTTTAGTCATCCCTGACTACTGGATATAGTCATCACATCTCGAATACTTACTAGTGGATGTGAATGACTGACGAGCCTTCACGAATATTTAAACCGAAATGATGACTAAATCTAGTCATCACTACCAAATTTGGACCACAATGATAGTCATATAATGACGTCATAAAATTATGCATATTAGTCATTAGATTGACGTCAATGACTAAACCTAGTCAGATATTTCTGACTATTCCTAGTCACATAAATGACTAAACATAGTCATATTTGTCGGGCTGCCCATAATCGAGGTCCCAAAAAAAAATTTGGGAACGCGCCACAGGGAACGTATGACCGCAGATATGACTAGAGTATTTTTAGTAATTTTCGTTGTCCGCTACGACTGGATTGCTGACTGAAAATGGTATTAGTCATCAGGTCACTTTATGCCCGATTTTAGTCATAAACCCCAGTCATATTTCGTATGTTTTCCTAGTAGTGTGAAGACTCCATGTCGCACTTTGTGCTTTGCCCTCCGAGTTGTCTTAATAGATTAGGAGGATGTGGACAAGAAAGTCGCTAAGTAAAAGGACCTTGTGACAAGGAATGTGAGGGTGAAAGTGGGTTTGTGAATAAGAAGACAAAATTAGTTTCCAACCTCACTCGTCGTTAGCAAGAAGTAAGGGCTACCAAATTTGTATGGGTTGAAGGTGTTATTGACAACAAAGATGAGCTTGTAGGAGTTTTGTGTGCTATGTGCGTTAGCATGGAGGGTCAACAAAATGTAATGGTGCCAAAAGATAACAACTTGCAAAAACATGAGAGCAAGTGCACGTGCTATAAAGATAGAGTTCTACATCTTGATCTGAACAAGGGTGACATTTTTCACCAAGCTTAACTATATACATTTGAAAGATTGCAAGGTTTGAATTAACTGGAAGGAATCTATGTCCATGGTTGATCACCTTGTGGCATGATTGTAGGGTGGAAACAAAATAGATCGAGGAATATTAGTTTTCAACCTTCTTTGAACATTTGCACTATGGTCGTCCAATGTGTGATTATGAACGCACTATGTTTTTTGTTTCTGTACTTTAAAGTGAAGAATGTGCCTAAGAAACATTAGTTAGAAACTAGTGGGTGAGAGATGTATGAAGACATGCATGATTGTATTTTTTTTGCGTTGAAGTCCATTGTGTAGTCTGCATCTTTCATAGCCATTAGCATTGATATAGTAATTACAGTAAACAACATTGGTTGGATTGGTGTCCCAATTCATATTGTTCAAGGGTGGAAAATGGTGCTACACTTGTTGGATTTGTCACTTGTTGATGAGGATGGTGGAGTTGGACTCTTAACTAGTGTTATTATGGGAGCCTTTATAGATGAAGGTGGGTTGATCTGTGAAAAGAATGCTTCCAACGTTGTGTGCTTTGGAGCAAATGGTGTAAGCTTGTTCAAAGTTTTAAGACCGATGTAACAATTCGAATTAAGGGCGGAAAATGGTGCTACACTTGTTGGATTTGTCACTTGTAGATGAGGATGGTGGAGTTGGACTCTTAACTAGTGTTATTATGGGAGCCTTTTGTGAGTCAAAAAACCGGTCGCCCGATTTTATGATCACAAATGGGCCGGTGGTGGGTGCAAATGTATGCCTTCCAAACATGGACTCTAATGAATCAAAAACCACAGATTACTATTTTTAGACTCTGAGATTAGTGAGATAAATGGAAGAAAACGTAACTTAATTGTTGGGTTATCTTCGTGTGGAACTATGAGCAATTCGCCCCATGGAGGTGAAGACACCATACGATGGACCAATAGATAGAGGATGAGACCCTAGCACCAAGTCAATGGACTTTAAACCTAAGACAAAATACTCCTCATTCACATGAATGGCATTGACAACAATCATTTATCTAAGAAATTGCAATGAGTATTCAATAAGGCAAATACAAAGAGAGAAACCAACACCTAGTAGGGGCAGCTGACCCCCGAGCACTTAGATGCTTGCCAAATACTTTTTATCGCTCTAAAGCAATTCATCTTCAAGTATGTTGTAGAAGACTTCATGAACCTTCAGCTCTTGGAAAAAATACTTGAAAAGCTCTCACCAATTGAGAGATATTGAGCGCCAAAGTGACTGCTCTCAAAACATGCGGCAGTTGACCTCCTTGCGCTTGATCGGCCGCCACGTCTTCGTCTCAAACTGAAACAATACAATTCTTGGCCACCATTGAAAAGACTTAAACTGCCTCTAGCTCCAACAAAAATTACCAAGAAAGCTCTTACAGATTGGAAGATCTCGAGCCCCAAAGTGTCTACTCCCAATTCTTGCGGCAGCTGACCTCCTCGTGTTTAATCGACCACCACGTCTTCGTCTCAAACTCAAACAATACAATTCTTGGCCACCATTGAAAAGACTTAAACTTCCTCCAGCTCCAACAAAAATTACCAAGAAAGCTCTTACAGATTGGAAGATCTCGAGCCCCAAAGTGTCTACTCCTAATTCTTGCGGCAGCTGACCTCCTCGTGTTTGATCGACCACCACTTGTTCGCCTTCGCTTCAAATCACACTTGCATGGTTTCTTTAGAAAGACAACCTATTGATACACCAACTTCTCAAGTTTTGGCTCAAAACTCTAAAGGGTTAGGGAGATCTCGCCCTTCAAAGTTGTTGTCCCCAACTTGAATGACAGCGGTCCTTCTTCCACTCCGACGGTCACAACTTCCTCATTTCTACTCCAAACCTCTAGATTTTTGTGGCTATGGAAACTTTACTTGTTAGCCTATCATCTTCCAAAAATTCATTGCAAAATCCTTCCTAAGTTGCGAGCAATCTCGCATCAAAGATGCGGTTGTTTTTCTAACCCTACTACCTCCTCTTTGTCCTCCTCTCTCTCTCTCTCCTACTACCCCCACTCCTCAAAAGAACTCTCACCCTCAAGGTTTGAACGACCTCTAGGGGTCTCAACCATGGCCATCATCCAAACATCTTCATCTTCATCTTCATCCGCGCCTTCATCTTCATCTTCATCTTCATCTTCATCTTCATCCGCGCCTTCATCTTCATCTTCATCTTCATCTTCATCTTCATCTTCATCTTCATCTTCATCCGTGTCGCGCCTCCATCCCTTGATTTTCATCCTTTCGCCGCGGCCACACTAACCTAATACTTCCTATCTTACAACCGTTTAACCTCTATTCTAAACTAGGACTTACACCTTTCTACCTAATTTGGCCCCCATGGCCATGTCCTACGCTAAAACCTAGACTAATAAATAGTCTAATTCTAAAGGAAATCCACATTCGCTAGTACCCCTATTTGCAAAATACTTGCAATTCGACCCTTCAAACGATTCCTAATAATATAAATCACTCCTAAAATGCCTAAATCATGGACCACGCCATTTTACTAATCACGCACTAAAATTCACGATCAAAACACACGAAAACCCCACAAATGCAAAACCAACCAAATAAACAATATAAAAACGTAGATTTTACCAAATGCCACGGTAAATACATTACCGTGGCTCGTGAGCCGTTTCGGCAGCTCACACCTTTATAGATGAAGGTGGGTTGATCTGTGAAAGGAATGCTTCCAAGGTTGTGTGCTTTGGAGTAAATGGTGTAAGCTTGTTCAAAGTTTTAAGACCGATGTAACAACTCGAATTAAGGAAAAATTGTCACCTTTTTTTATTAGCGCTCGTTGCATAAGTTACAAGCTTAACTTGGTAGTGCAATTCTTGTTTAATTTTCCTATCGTGTCTCGTTTTGAGTCTATGATGGCTTTTGTGAACACCGGCCTACTTTTACTATAGCAACAAAAAAGGCGTTGAATTATAGAAGTTTGTTAACCTCGTGGAAACTAAGAGCGATAAGATGTTGAGGAATGTCATTACTTGTATTTTGATGAGGAGTCTAGCGATGCACGTTTTGGATGAGTATAAGACCCGTATCGTGAAAATGAGCTAGACATGGTTCCTAGCAGCGAGAAGCAAAAGCAAATTGGTAGCTATTGTTGTTGATAACTTCAAGACTCTTGTCAACCTATAGATCTTGCCTTTCTTGTTTATCTTTCAACTTTTACCATCTTGTGTGCATATTCTCTATAAGTTGCCAAATCGGCATTTTATGCTAAGAGTTACAAATTTTTTTGAATTTTTTGTAAATGTTAGTGTATTTACGTAAACAAATTAAAATATAGTAAACAAATGCGGGAAAAAAATCGGAAGTATAAATAAGGGTTTTTTTTGTTTTTTTTGTTTTACCTATTTTGAAGTTTTTCTCGTAAACTATAAAAATATAATTAAAAAAAGTAGTTATATTGATAGCCTTTAGGTAAAAAAGGCAATGTTGTGAAAATTAATAGTTTGATCAACGACCGAGATAAAATTACTTTAAACCGTGACTATTTAAGCATCTATTGGATCCTATGTAAAGAGAATGTCTTCTAGGGTATAAATATAACAGGGAATAAGAGACTATGAGAAGATATAATTAATTTCTATTATGAGTAGTTGATAATTAATTTAATAAATAGTAAAAGAAGAAGGAGACAATAAAAGCCCTTCTACAAGGTTGAAAATAGGCTTTAAGAACTTTCCATTATGTTGTAGAGTTTTCGCGTAATCACAGGGATGAAACGCAAATACTATAGATTATAAATAAAGTTTGAAAATTTATAGAAAATAAATTGATTATGCTAAATTTACCAAAATATTGTAACAACGATCTGTAAGTACTTTGATTAAGGTGGCAAAATTTGGTAATTATCGGAGTTAAGGAACTATGTTTTTTTTAAAAGCTAGGAATTTGCCGTGAATTTTGCGTAAATGTCAAAAAGTTAGTCGGAATCGCACAAGACCAACCGAGAATCTGATTGGAAGTTTACGAAGGATGTTTTACATTAAAAGAAGCCTTTAAACATCAACGACAAAATTAATTGGAGCAAAAGTTACATTTATCAACTAATGGTAAATCTTACGGGCTGTAAAAGGCTAAAATGGAGTAAAATCAATGAAAATTTCTAATTTTAGCCCGTAAATAATCTTTTTAGGCTACATTTGGCATTTTAAATTTAATTTGTATCAATCCAAGCTATATTTAGAAAATCACATTTTATTACAAGTAGTGAATTAGAGTTAGGGTTAATTAGAGTTATGTTTTTTTCTCAATTTACTTAATAAATATAGAATCGCTAACTCAGAGCTTCCGAAACTTATAGGGTTTGAAAGACTAGTGTTTAGATTCAATTCTCGCGTGATTGGTAAGATTTTTGGTCGCGGGCCGTGTTTTTGGGCCATTTTGTTTAATATTTAAGGAAACTAATTTTCTTTCCAAAATCATCAATTTGGTCACTTGAATTAATCATTTGATGATGTTGTGATCCCTTTTTTTTCTCTTTCTATACATCATTTTGGCAAAACTTGTTGCGTTTTTTTGTGTTGTTGCCGAACCTTTGAGAAAGATTGATATGCAATTACTGAAAAAACTCTTCATTCGTGAGTAGCTGTATAACACTCCAATGAGAAGAAATTTCCAATTGACACTTCATTCCTCTTGTATGTGGTGCAATTGTAAACGTTATTGTAGTTTTTTTTTTTTTTTTTTTTCATCTACTTGTTTTTTTATGTATTAATTTATAGTTCGTGAGATATTATGAAGAGTATAAAGTGAAGTGAGAGAAATAACGTGTGTATGTTTGTAGGTGTGTGTATATATATATTTATGTGAAAAAAAACATAGTGATTAATAAAGAACGATACTGTATCGTGTGAGATATGCAAATTAAGAGGAAGAGGAGTGAAAATATTTCAATTGACGTAACAAAATCATTCAAAAATAATATGCACATCACTCACAAATATCTTTTTTTGAATAAATAAACTATTACAATTAACCTTCATTTGTCTATTTCTTCAATAATATATATCTAATAAAAAAGATTTTTTTTAAAGGCATAAAAGATATAAAGCATGATGTGGTTAGTTTTTAGAAAACTAATTTTATTACAAAATAAGTGCACGTTGTCGTTCAAAGAGTGAAATAAATGAAATCATTGTAATAAAACTTCATCCATTTGTAACTTCTATTAAGCACATTCATTTTAAGTGAATTTTATATTTGTATTAATGATGTAAGAGATGAAAAAGCGTGGTGTAGTTTATTTTTAAAAATAATTTTAATTACAAAAAATCACATTTGACAATGCAAGGATCAAATTAAAATTCGTAATTTTTTTTTCCTCTAAAATCTTGCAAAACTTAAAAACTCATAACTTTTGAATACCTTTGAATACTCATACTTTCAACTATATATATTTTTGTATTTTGGAAACATTATAAATTATACTTTAACATTATTATAAAAAATTTACAAAAAATTATAATCGTAAAAATATTCATAACTTGGAAAGCCTATTAAAAATCCAAGATGGGTAATTAACTAAATATTTAATAAAAACCAAAAAAAAAAATTAAAAATTCATATGATTAATCACTTGTTCAACTCAAGAACTCGTACGTGAAATGAAGGGATAATTTTATACTTTCATTATCATGAAATATTCACAATCTCATAATGTACTCATTTGTGAATTCATACAGTCTATGAAAGTGTGTCTAAAGGAGCTTGCTTCAAAGTACATCGATTCAATCCTCTCGTGGAGGCAAAAGAACTTCAAACAATGTCACGAACTGTTGGAGTTGAAGCACGACCTCATATTCATGAATTGAAAAGAGTTGTCGGAGAAAGGAGTCGAAACATTTGTTCTTTGAGTTTGATGACACTAATGTATTTATGCGTTGTAACAATATAGTGACATGAGAGCTAATTTTTGTGACACCTGAAAAAATTCTACTATTGTCAATTTAACTTAAAATAAAAAATCTCTGGTAGGATTAATCGCCCCTTCTTTTCATTCACATCATTATGATTTTTTCTTTGGTTTTTCTATTGTTTGTTTACGTTTTGTAATAGTTCATTCTTTTGTAACATGTTTTTTTTTTAAAACAGTGACACTTTTGTGATTTTGTAGAAATAGCTCAAACTCCTTATGATGAACTTGACCATCGGATTTTACAACATCAAGTCCTTGATGCGTTTGGGGATCATCTACAGCAATATTAGCTTCATGCATTACTAAAAAATTAAGTGTTCAAACCAACAGAGAGGCGTTGATATTTTATGTTGTTTTGAACACACTGTACATGACATCCATCAATGAAAATTTGTTGATTTTTTTCTATTGATTTGGTAAAAAATATTGAATTTATTTTTCTGATTGCTTAAACTTTTCAGGCATAATTTTTTTAAATTTTTTTCGATGCCTACAAGCACTCAAACTTTATACCCACGGTTGCTGCTCCTATTTTAACTCAAAATCTCACACTTATGACTCAACACTCTAACTAACTCATTAGAATTTGATAAACAAAGTATTATGATTTTTTTTACATATGCACTTAAAATTTTGTGTTTTCATATTCAACAGACTTTGGCAGCCATTTTGATATAGTAAAATAATTTTTGTTTAAAATTTTTGAACTACCAAAAGTTAAAAAATCAAGTTTGATTTTATTTTCAAAAATTTGTTTCTAATTGTAAGCCTCTTCTCAAAAGTGATAAACAAAATTCAGAGAGGGTGTTTGAAAATATCAAAAAAATAAAAAATAAAAAGTTGTTACCTCATTGTGAATCTTGCTTATAAATTTTGAATGAAGGCTCAAAATCACAAACAGATTTTGGCAAATGTAACTTAACTTGATTTACCAACTTTTTTTAATTCAAAGATTTCTGAAAAAAAATTACTTATCATTAATAGGTTAACATCAATTGATTTGTTTTTGAAAGAGTGTTGTGTAGGTTTGTACTACATCTTGAATGTAATACATGTTTTAAAGGGCAGTTCTTTATTGAATTGGTATTGAAAACTTGACAAAAACATTTTGTTTCATTTTAATAATATGTGTTCTGTTTAATGTGTTTGATGTTTCAATGCAGGACTATTGTTGTAGGACATTCATACACGACAAAAACAAGTGTAGTTAACGAAGTAAAAGCCAATCAAGACTGTATACTCCAAGCGTGATGACTCAATATATCGCAACTTCCTTGCCTGACTATCAACGTGTGATGAATCTTTTGGAGGCAACTTCAAATGGAGACATTGCAAGTCTTCAGAATTTGATAATTGACACTCCATTTTCTATAAATGTGGCTTTGGAGACGGAAAGGGAGACGCCACTTCATATTGCCACTGGCAATGAGCATATCGATATCGTGAGATTGTCGCTAGAGTGTTGTCCTGCGGATGGTATCTTCATGAACCAAAGAGTAATAGTCAATGTTGAAGATACCGAGGGAAACAACGCATTGCATTCAGATGCCACACATGGTCATCATGATGTTGTGCATGAGCTCTTAGGTTATTGCATGCGACAGGATCCGCCCTTACACACGGCGCCCACGAACAAAAATCGGGCCATGCCGTTGCATTTAGCAGCGTTGTTTGGGAGGCCCAAAACAATGGAGATTTTGTTGAAGTTTGATGTGCTAGTCAACAGAACGGCGTTTGCAGGGCACACCCCTCTTCTCTATACCATCTTCGCAGCGTGTCCGAAGATTGTGTTGACCATGTTGCAGCTATCGGAGGGCTTGAAGGTGCGTGAAGCGGATTGGAAGGGCCTTTCCCACTTGAGTATGCAAAACAAATATGCCGGAATATTTCGAACAACTACACGCCTGACGAGCGGAAAACGTTGATTCAACCAATGCATTGCAAAGAGATTGTGCACTATTTGGAGGGTTTTGATGTTCACGACTTACGCGATGAGCGCTAAGGTTATATGGACGCTGCCAATGCCATTCTTGTGGGCGCCGCATTGATTGCAAGCATTACCTTCTCATCGTGGCTCAATCCACCTTTGGGATTTAGCAGACACGAGGAAGATTATGTTGCAATCATATTTACAAGTTTTTATGACATTCGAAATCATGTAAAATCAATGTTTTTTATATTGTTGACTAAAATTCATTACATAGTTTTTTTTTAGGTGAATGTATGTTTGATTAACTAAACTACTTGCATGATCAAGTTTTTGTATAATTTTGCATTGCTTTCAAATTCCAAACTTTCATGTTTTTGTATGATTTTGTATGTATTATTTTAATTAAAATTTTACTCATTGTTTTTTTGTAATATTTTGTAATGAACTGTTACTACCGGGTTGATCAAGTAGCAATCATGCTATGTGATCATTTGAAGATTTAATTTCTTCATGTTTTTAAACATTTTGAAAAGTTTTTCAAGAAGAAGGTATTGGAAATGAAGATATTAACTTATGAATACTCCTTTTACTATTATGTGTATTATGAGGAACTATTATTGTAATAATCATATAAATACAGAAGATTTATTTTATGAATTTTTTAATCTGGTTTGACAATCACGATATGTAATAATTTCAATTTTTCTCATTTAATTTTTTTTATACATCTAATGTGTTATGTTTATATGAGTGTTTGTAATATTTAATGTATTGCATGTTTTATTTTTTTAGGTACAAAAAATACAAATGGAAATGAAGTTAAATTGTATTACCTAGAGTGAGATTGTTTACTATACCATTAATGTATGATATTATGTTGTGCAAATCGAAGAAGATGTGGCATTGTGATTGAGGGCAGTTTGACGTAACATTATATCAGAAGGCATCATTTTCCAGATCATATGTTATTTCGAAAAATAAAATGCTAGAGAACGTTGAAAATAAAATTTTTAAATCCTAGTTTAATAATTGTAATATAGTGTATTAGTGTGATAGATTATTTTTATTTTATGTTCAATAATTCTTATTGAAATTTTATACATTGCATTCAGTGATTATGATGTTCTATTGTTGTTCAAAGGGTGGTTTTTTATTCATTTTTATAACTTCAATTTGTATAAAAGTAATGTTTTTATTAATCATTAATTTTTTTATAACAAGTCTTTGAAATTGATATATTATTTGAAACTGTTCAAAATGGTTATTGATTTTTAGAAATAGTTACTAAATTATTCTGTATCTATATAGAATTATCTTTTGTGATATGCAAAACTTTACTCTAAGATTCATTCTATGTATTTGTAATCATCTTTTATTTCATGTTCTTATTAATGACAATCTTATCGATAACAACATAGATGACATTTATGTTTGGTCAAAATGCATGTATGTGATCAAACGTAACATTATAGACCGTTTGTCCACTACTTTAACTCTCTACCATTTAAAAGATTGTTGCCTCATTCTTGTTTATACCAATAACATAGTTTATGACATGAACCATTGTTTATCGTACGACACGAAAATCCATAAAATCTTCGATAGTAAAAATAATTTATACATATTTTTCTCAAAAGTTATACTCCGTGCGACCCTACAAATTAAATTGTGAGAAGGAGGAGACTTAGAGGTGATAAAAAGAAAATCTCCAGCGATCTACAATTTTTTAACAAATTATACTTGTATTTTAAGAATGTCTCAAAGACCTTCTACCGCTACGTTAGCCAAAAGATACAGAGATGAAATTTTAGCTTTAACCAACGAGCCGGATGTAAAAGTGTCCGTCATTCAAAAACGTTCTTGTAGTGTCACGCAAGGAACCACAAGCCAAAAAAAAGCTAAGAGCAAATCAAACACAGTTTTGAAACGTCCTCCCTTTTGATTTGGGTTCGAAATCATGAATTGGACCAATAGAGAGAAAGGCTTGCCCATGGATAGCGAAGAACCCATCTTAGTCCTAGTAAAAATGACATGTCCGAAAATAAGTATGTGACTGTCAGTATTATACATCTGGCTTTCCTTTCGTCATCCAAGAATAATGACCAAATTCTAAAGAGGACTTCAAGAACGATTAACACTTTAATCTCACATAAATCTCATCAAATGTCAAAGTAGACAAGTTTGGCTTCTCTTTGGACTACCAAATTGTCATCCACTTTAAAATGGGTAAGATTGAGTGACCATAAGACATTATCATGGAACAGTAAATTGTAGACTTAAAGAGATGGACATTGAGCTTGGAGATGAAATTGAACTACCTATTGTCTTTATGTATGTTACCATAAGAGCACAAATTAGACTAGAGTTATCAAGTTACACTTGAAACCCTCGAGATTGATGGGATAGAGCTTCTCAAGGGCTTCGTCCATTTATCCATAAGCTTGATGAAGACAAACTCATGAGAGGGAAACTTTGCAAAACATATGACTTTTTAGCTCTCAATAACATTCTATCGGTCAAAATCACTAGCAAACAACTTGAGATGAAGGAGTGGTATGTGATGTATGAGAATATAGTGGAGGAAAGCTTCCAAAGGGAGGTTGAATTTAAAATTACAAACATACAAAAGAAAAATAAAATTGCATGGGTAGTAGCATCCTCTCCTAAACAAGCTAAGAAGATAAAAGAGCACAAAATCATCTTTAACAATGAAATCTTGGAGGGAAAGATAGCGAATCGCAAGCACGCATGGGCAGATGACATAGCAAAGAAGAAAGCCCTCATTCTCATCGCCAATAACTTTAACAATGTCAAGAGCATTGAAGAAATAAATAAGAGCATTGGAGAACACATGGGGCTCAAGAACGCTGTCAACTTCTTCTTCAAGTTGGACGACAATAACGGCAAGCACCTTGGATCATGCAACATCTAATGCCTCAACGCGAAGGTGTACAAACAATTTGTAAGAAGTCTGTAACTTCTTGGCAAACACATAGAATTCACTTCTCATCCATGGTGCCAATACACTTAATGCAGAGGAACTCACTAGACTAGAGTTTAGTGATGTAAACACTGCTCTCGACAACACTATAAAAGCTCTAACGAATATCCCTCTCAAGAAAAAACCTCAAAAAGACTTCTCAAAAGAAATAGTAGCAATTACGACCCTAAAACAAGACTTGAGGAGTGAGCAAAAATTAATTGCGGAACGAGCAATAGAAAAATCTTCATCCGGCCTCAACAAACAAATGACACTGCTCAAAAGACAACTAGCCACAACTATGCAATGCCTTGAAAATGTTCACACGGGGACATCCAGCGAAGTAGAGATGTACACGTCAAACTAGCTTGGTCAAACAACGCGGTAGTAAAAACCCTATATCCAAAAGTATATATCTGTACTAGAAATAATTTTTTTTTTAAAAACAATAATAAAAGATAGATAAACAAAAAATCAAAAAACCAAAATCCATATACTGTAAATCACATTCAAAAAACACAAAATAAAAATAATAAAAACATAAAAAAATTAAATAACTGTAAAAACCTCAAAATAAAAATGAAAATAAACACAGAATATATATATATATATATATATATATATATATATATATATATATATATATATATATATATATATATATATATATATATACTATCAAAGACCCAAAAACACCCCAAAAGACACTCACTCCAACCTATATAAAATATCATATAGAATATTGTACCAATAGATCTAAACATAAAACAATACAATATTCTAAAATACACCATCCCATTAACATCGATACACTACTAAAACTCAAACGAGCTCGGCCTCCCGGCCTCGCCAATAAAATAAAACCTTATCACAAAATTAATAAACACACACCTATTTTACCTCACAAAATAATATTCAATACTAATTTCGTACCAAAAAAATTAGAAAATATACCAAAAAACTATAAACTACAATAAAAACACATAACAAAAATCCCACCAAAATCAAATTTATAACAAAGTGAACTTTGAATAACAAAATGAGATTGTTGCAATCTGCCCTTGAAAACCAGATTGCTACAATGTGTCCTTGAAAATACGGTTCATGCTTTGCTACAAGAAGTTGAAAATGTAGAAATAATTGGTTTACATTCCAAGTTTCATCAACTCCAAGTGACATTCCCAAACGAATCATGGCCTTTCTTGCATACGACAAATTGTCGGAATCAAGCTCCCTGTTAACATCTTTCACGCTTTCTGCTGTCAATTGTAAAAAAAAATGCTTACTCGGATTTGTAAGCTTACCGGACCACTGACCATCAGCCCGAGCTTGATTCTGCCAAGCATTTGTAGCAATAAGCTCAGTTTTTTTGGCCTCCGATCGTTTGGTCCAAGCATCCTTGATTTTTGAAATAATTAAGGTGTCTGCTGATTGACAGAGATGGGTAGAACAAGGCGGAAGGTACTTCAGAACTGCTCGTTTAGCTGTCAAAACAGCTATCAATGCTAGGCCGCTACAATTGTCAAGCCAGATCAATTTTTCTCGTTCATGTATATCGGGCTGAAAGGACCTAGGATCAGCAAAAAATGCAGGAAAGAGGGATTGGTCCATCCAGCTTTTCGGACGTGTCCTGTAGCAAACACCTAGAACATTGTTCTCGAGACCGCAAATGGGGTAATTACCTCCTGGATTCGTATGGGTGTTTTGATCATAGATCGTCGTCCTCCAGAAAGACGAACGACCATGGTCATGGAGTTTCCTCCAGAAACTACTTCAGCGTATTTGACTGTCGTATCTCCTCTGAATTCCAGGGTTTGGCCATTGTCCATATTAATTACAAAATGAGTTTCGTCAACATTCTCCATCAAATTCTCGTCAAAAAGTCCATCTCGAAATCCTCTATGCAGCACACCCAAATCGTGTGCTGTTTGTCTCTCAATCTGAAGTTCCTTTTCGGGACTACAAATTAATCGGGACTACAAATTAATCGACCACGTTGGGTAAGTAGGAGTAAATTATAAGTATGCTTGAATTGTTGCGCCCAACTAGGGGTTAATTTTTTAGAGAGAAGTATATTGTCTTTTGGGTCTCTAGAGTGGATAGTATAGGGTGAGGTAGGATCAAACAAAATCGTTTCCGCTAACTCAGTCAATAATCTTGCGGAAAATTTGACACCAGCCTTTTGATAATTTTCAAATGCAACAAAAAGTTGAGGGTAAACCCATTCTACCCATGCGGACCGTTTGGGGCCATGTCCGGAAACTGCCTTCGATTGCAGCAATTTTCGTGTGCCGAGACAACTTCGGGTGCAGGCATAATGCAATGTGTCAATGGGTTCCTCTCCTTCTGGACAGAAATGAGTTCACATATTCCACCAACGGCGAACAGTGTGCATGTTCAGGCCTGGAAATCCCTGGACTGATTCGTCTTGTACTATCCAAGTGATGATGGTTCGGGGAGGATGATTTTTTTAGCATCGACGGAAAACCGATATTACATCCACTCGGCCTACTAGGCTTTTGGATGACGGACGGAATTCATCCACTCGGCCTACTAGGCTTTTGGATGACGGACGGAATTCATCCACTCACCCGCGTGGTTATATGTCCCATACCTGTTGGTGATAGGCTGCAGCTAGGCGGGGTGTATGTCCCCCCCCAAAAAAAAAATTCAGGAACACGGAAGGCAAGTGACGAACGACGAGATCCCAGCAAGCGACCGACAAGAGATCAACAGGATCCCAGCAAGAAGATCCCAGCAAGAAGGCGATATCGGCAAACCGGCGAAGGCGGCACTTGAACACGGCGACGAATGGGCGACAGCGGCGAAGTTGCAGCTCACGGCGACGAATGGGCGACAACGGCGAAGTTGCAACTCACGGCAGCGAATTGGCAACGGGCGAAGCAAATGCATGTACAAAGCGGCTAGGGCGAAAGGCAGCTCGGAAGAGATTCAAGTGCAAATGGAAGTTGTGAAGAGAGGTGGCGACGCATGCAGCCACCAATACTAATTACCCACAAATTGACAATTAGTGTTACACAAGTAGTAGGGGTAAGCACATTATTCATCACCTCACACTAAATATACTATTTAGTGTAATCCTTTGTGGTGTCATTGAAACTAATCCAGGACCTATACCAAACATACTTGCAACACACCCACCTATACATAAAAGAAGAAATAAACTATATTTCACACCATGCACAATAAAACTACATCTAAAATATCAACACTTAGCAAAACAATTTTCACCATATTTAACCCTTTAAGGTTCTGATTCAACACAGTTTTCAAAGATTCGTTATAAAATGTTTGATAAAAAATTAAAATGGAGTTGATGTTCAAAGCAAAGTTATAATCATCAATGTGAAGATAACATATGTACGGTTGGATTCATCATATTTATTATTAATAATTTTTAATTAATTTTGCAAGGTTTTCTCTTGAAATTCAATTAAAAATCCAAAATTAACATTAAAATTTTTAAAAATATTGTAATGAAATTAGAATAACATGCACTACAAGATGGTATGGTTTTCACTATTTGATTCTACCTATTATGGAAATTCATGTTTAAGGCCTTACTTTTTGAACTAAGAATGAAACTTGACATAAACCATTTTTGCTATTTTTCAAAAAAATTCAATATCTTCTTTTGAGGATCCGTACCGTATAAATGGTAGTCAGCTAGCACAAGAATTTAAAAAAAAAAATTGAATGGATGAAAAACATCACCGTGCGTGGTGAAAGGACGCTTCAAAAATCATCCAGCGTCCAGAATCTGGACGCTGGCGCGTCAAAGGGTTAAACCTCACACACCCAAAACATCAAGAAACAATCACAGATTACCTTCACGTCTCAAAATATATTTACAAAAACCAACACCATTCACCACTACGGATATTATACGCACTCATAATTACAATTAGTCCATCACTAGAAACCTGTGACCACCTATTAATACAAATATCCGATCCAAAGTGAACAACTATACTCGAAAAAATGGCACTATTACAAAACCCGCTTGAAAAACACATCTTGGATCCACACCCATACACCCAATTTACAAACTCAAACCAAAATATAATTAATCCTCCCAATACAATTCCCATTTCTACCCGAAAACTTACTCAAAGAATCTCTAAAATGTAATGAACTTCTACAAGAATATTCCCATCCCCTCGGTTTGATGCTAACGATAACCCCTCCACCCACAGGTTTCATTCATCCAATCATTCATCATCCATCTCGGATTAGGGTTTGGGGCTGGACTTGTGCTTGTGCGATTATGATATTGCAGTGTCAAACTTGCATCGGAAGTAGGTTCCAGCTGCTCTTCCTCCTCATTCGGGTGTTTCGATTTCGTTCTTCGGTAGAGGATTAGTTAATTGTCACGCACGGGTGTAGCTACGGTGCTTTAAATTCCCACATTTTCGGTGTCTCTGAATCGATTTTCGGGCTGCGCGAAGTTGTGTTCAGTCGAGCTGTTCAGCCGAGGATTACAACAGGAGCTCGGTCGCTGAGTCGAATTAGGGTTTGGAGAATTAATTTTTGTAGATTGCGGAGTGTTTCGGGGTAGAATTTTTTTCCAGCGGTTTCGTATTTGCGGTGCCAATCCATGTGGTGATAGATTTATCTTGATGTTTGGAACTGCATTGGATGATTGGATCGGAGGACATGAATTAGGGCTTTGGGAGGAGAGCGATGGAGGATCATGGCGGAGCGGGGAGCTTGGGCGTGGGAGCAGGGGCGTTACCGTTGGACAGAGTTTACAGCCAAGCGCGTCGGGCGTTGTTGATGGTGCGCGATGGATTGGAACGCCTGGAGCGATTGGAGTTGGCAGGGCAACAGCCCAGCAGCACGAGCAGTCCTAGCTACCGAGGAATAGGAGGCGGGGGGCAGGACGCGCAGGGGCAACAAGCGCCCGCGGCGCCCGACCTCGTCGAGCATCTGAAGAAGGAGATCGGGCAGTTGCAAGCCGCAAGCTCGGACATGGACAGGATGTGGCGCAACCAGATGCTGGCAAAGGGGCAACGCGACCTGTGGAAGCGCCGCATCGAGCAAGTCGCGGAGGAGGTGGAGTCGCTCAAGGCGGGACTTGATCGCTACCTTTTGCGCCAGCACCGACGCCAAGTCGATGCGCAGGAGCGGGCCGAGCTCTTTCGTCGCACCAGAGGGGACGGAGCGCACATCTTGCAGGTAAATAGCTCTTGCAATTTGATTGATGAATAAGTCCATAAGTAGATTTCACAAGCTCTTAATAATGCTATATGACACTGGATCTGACCTATGTGCACATGATGAGATTTTACTCTGAATTTCTTAGGTTGTTGCCAAAACATAATGGAATCTAACACACGTTTGTAGTTTTGGAGTCATATTGAATTAGTTATGGATTTTCAAAGCCACAGTGGTGTTTTCCCAAAACCATGCACGAGATTACGCTTCTTCTAACCTTCCCAACCTCTTAAAGCATTGCGTGAGAACCTCGAAACCAAAACACTTTCCACAAATTAAATCTTAGCATGCGGCAGTTTTCATTGGTTGATACTTGAATGACATGATAGATGTATGGCTTAGCCCCTAAACGTACCGATCCTTTGAACACAAGTAGATGCTAGAACACATGTAGATGCTAGCCTCATAAATAGATATTAGCATGACTCAGATGTACAATAGGTGTACATGAGAGGACCATTGCATGCATGAAATCTACCCAATTTTTTTGACATACTTGCATTTGGAGGCCTCTCCAATATTCTCAACATCTCCTCATCACAAGATATTTACTCTAATTGGTAGAGAATTTAATAGGCTTGCAAAGGTGACTTGAATGAAAGTCATCTGAGATTGTATGAGAAAGTTACAAGGCTTTGAATCCATTCGTGATCTAGTTTCTAGACGCTGGGACGTTTAGGGGTTAAGGAGCTAGTTGGAATGGGGACATGTACCTTACTGTAATGATGTTTTGCAGGTGCATGATGATGAGATGCAGGCGCTGCAATCTGCGAAAAACTCGTCCCGAATGTTGGACGATGCATATGCCACTGGAGTTGCCGTTTTGGCTCAGTATGCAGTGCAACGAGACCGCCTCAAATCAGCACAACGGAAGGCATACGATGTGTTGAACACTGTGGGGTTGGGCAACACGATGATGCGCCTGATCGAGAGACGGCAAAAAGTGGATCGGTGGATCGCTTATGGAGGCATGGTCTTCACCATCATCATTCTCATCGTTGTTATCAAATGGCTCCGGTGAACTGCAACTCTATTTTAGGGCTTTCATTGTGACATCCAAGGCATTGTGCCCCATGAGGTAACCTGTAGCATCATTCTTTGTAGCAATTACAAATATTCTTGTGAAATAAGCACATTACTATATACTCTCAGTATCTTTGTAATAGACGTGCGTCATGGCTTGGCCCATAGCCGTTTCGGTAGAGTTCAGAGGTTCTGTTTAGTTTAGACCTTTCATAATGTTGTGACATTATTTTTGAGGTGGGAGCTTATTGGTTCCCAAGGAGGCTGGCTGCCTACTGAGTTGGTACATGATATTTGTTCTAGCGTTCTACGGCTTATGTTCACATCAGCATCTGTTTTTCCTTAGTACTTAAAACAGCAGGAAGCTTACCTCTGCATACTTGATGATGACTCTTCCGTTGAGATGCTTTGCTACTGTTTCAGTTTTGCCTGCTTCTCTTGTAGGAGTTTTGAACAGGATAATTGGACGAACTTACTGGTTTGTCCAATTATTGTCGTTAACAGCTTGGACCTTCTCTGTTAGCTACCTTTGTTATTCCGGGTATTAGGTGTTCCGATGATTTGGTGAGAAAAGGTGTTATGAAAGAGGTCTGGGTGTGGATGTACTGAATTAGTGTATTACCTCCAGAGATTGAGAATGATGGACCAAAACTCAGTGCCAATGCAAAATATACAGTGCACTGTGTAACATTCTACAGCAGTTCTACACTCATATGTGGAAACTTCATCACGTCAATACTTCATTAACCCCTAAATTACCAATCAACCCAATTATGCTTGATTTTTGGTCAAAGGCCCCAAAAATCAAGTGTCTTAGTTTTATTGTAGTTGGTGTTTTCATTAGATGTTTAAGTTAAGTTATGATACATCTTTTGACCGTTGGGATTGGAGAATAAACTTCATTTGAAGCTTTTCCACCGTTGAGAACTTTAAATTTTGAGTGTCCAAAATACAAAGGGCTTTCTAAAGATGCTTCAATCATAAGTCTCTTTTAATTTCTTCACCTTCAATTTTTTACTCCATGTAAATATAACTTTTATCTACCTTAAATATAATTTTTGATATTAAATTTGACAAAAAACATATTTATTTTGAATTTTACCTTGTTTACATCATAAAATTTGTAAATATTCAAAATATCTTCCAATTATGTTGAAAATTTTGTCATACCTTCATAATGTCGATGATTATCTATGAAAAATTATAAATCATTCAATGTGATATTTAAAGTATGCAAATTATAGTGCTTTGACTTTTACAAAAGAGGTGAGGACCTTTAGGGGTTAATGGGGCCACTTATTTAGAGTGTCACTAGAATACCCCTCCTGTGTTATATTAACTCCCAAATGTCATCACCCCTCTCCAATTCGGCAGTTTTGCAAAGATGCATCATAAAATGTAATCCAGAGGGATATTTTGAACTTGATGTTTGAATAAAAGTTGCACATAATATAAATTTTAGATTCTATGTATCCAGTTAGATATGTGATTGCTATCACCAATATTTTGTATAAAATTTGAAACTTGAGATTGAAAATTCTTTTGTAATTTGATTATGAATAAGATATTGACAATTTGTACATAAAATCTATTGTGATGGGTTGAAATGTAATACTCTTAAGTGTAGTGATTTTTGGTTGCTTAATTTTTTGAGTTTATTTTTTCAAGAGCACATTTAGACTAAAATCTTAAATGGTTTTTGGTGAATCACTGCAACATGATATGAGGCCTAATTTTTTCACAAATCATTCCCTTTCTAATTAGATCACACAAGCACAAAGCAATCTTGCCATAGAATTGTGTAGTATTTTTTTCCTTGCAAAAAGTGCATAATATATGAGAAAACGTGGACGAAATCTATACATTGTTCAAAAAAATGAATAGTTGAGTAGTTAGGGGTCAACTTTCAACCAACTACTTGTCTCTTAGTGTGCAAAAGTAAAAAAGAATCTTCACCATTTACTATTCAATGTACTAATTGCAATTAAATAAATAAGGTAGTAATTATTGAAGTGAGACAAATATGACAAAAATTGGCGAGTTGCCAAGACAAAGAGAATCATATGGTGTGGTCCAAACATTAATAGCTTACTTTTCATCCAATTTGTCATCTTCGTCTATTTTGTAGCATGGACAATGATAACCCTAAGACTTTGTTATAATGAAAAGAAATATCTTAATACCCACGATCCCATGCATGAGTTAAGTAGATTGAAAATTTCCTATCACCCATGGCCTGTGCATCATGTTGCAAACATTGACATATCACTTTCCTTTTTAAATCAAACATCACATTGAAAATCCCTCCAAAAACACTGACGACAACTTAGCTGGTCCGAATGGACCCCAAAAGGTAATGCAGTAGGGCCGTCAAGTTATTATCCTCCTAAAAGTCAAATCTACAAGATACAACAATCTTACAATTATAATGTCCTGGGATTCTGAAACTGAGATGTAATTTAGTGTAGAATACAAGTGCAGACCACAATAAATCACCTGTTCTTTGTAGTTTCCGGATTGTAAAACTACTGCGACAATGTTGCCCAAGACACCCGCCAGTGTTGCAACCTCATCTCCACTCTCCCAACCTATTTGATCATATCATCATTTGACATGTGCCTCATCTCCACCCTCACAATGTATTTATTATCATCATTTGACATGTATCATATTTCAGCAAATACTTGGTGGTGAAATATTTCTCATTATTTCTAAATCTACTGCAGTCACACTCGCTTTGGGCTCTCTAGGTTGTCTTGACGTCTCAAACTAATTCACATAATCACTCACAATGATAAATGAGACACTCTTGAATTCCCATGATGTATGGATGTTCTGCATACTCAAATCTAAAGTCTTATCCTGCACCCATTTGTCAGAGAGGGACCCAAAGAGCCAACGTGACCAAAGCCAAGAAAACGCAATCAGCAACATAAGGTAGTGGGACCAATTCCCGACTGAATTTTAGGTTTGCATACTTAGACTTGTGAAAGAATTTTTTTTATAATTTTTGGATGCTCTGCAAAGCTATTGCAAAGGCATCCCCAAAAAAAAACATTTTTTGAGCATTTTTACAATTTTCTATGATTTTTTAAGTCTGAAAGCTTAGAGTGACCATTAACCGCTCATAGAGTCATGGTTTTCATGAGAGGTTGGATTCTGAAAATAGAGTGCTTCTACACCAATCAGAAGCTCTTGATTTTTCCAAGCATGGACAAAATTAGAACAGTATTGGACACTATCTGAAACCATGCTGGTTGGTTTCTGACACCCATCCCCCAACCAGTAGGGGTCGGAAATACAACCCAGTCGGGAATTGGTCCCACTACCTTAGTCGACTGAGCCTCACGAGCAGTGATCCCATGACTAGTTTGTGGTATTTAGTATAATATGCTACCACCCATGCAGAAGGTCACCTACTTTTGCTACCCCACCCAAGTATGTAGAAGTAGAAAAGAAAAGATAAAATTATTCTTATGTACAAAATATATTTAGAGAGTTCTTATTGCTACCCAAGTCAACTACTTTTGCCAGCCAAGTAGCAATGAAGCCTTAATTCCTTATTGATGCTACCTCCAAAGTAAATGATATAGCAAATTGTCTATTAACTAATAAAATTTGTCAATTTGTTTTGCTAGTGACGATTATTTATTCGTGAAAAACTAGTTGAGCCGTCTTTCTTGATGGCTAAATTGGTTTCCCTTGAGTTTAGAGACCACCAAGCTCTTACACACCTAATAATGATAGAACACTAAACTCTTCCCTACCTTTTACCTATTTGGGGTGAACAAATAAGAGTACATTAATGCAAAATTCACAGTATCTTATTTAAACACAAGGTGACTTTAAGGATAACTCTAGTAGCACAAGAATTTTGATTGGTAAAAACCCAAAATCCAATTTTGGGATCACTGCTCCAGAGGTAGGTATATGAAAAAAGAGAGATTTTTTATTGAGTAAAATCGATTCACCAGACACTTGAGAAAAAATAAATCATATGTATACTAGCTCGATCCAGACTGGTCCAACTTAGTTCAATGTCCCATTCCTCCACCGCAAAACTGTCCAACCTCATGACACCATCACACATCTAGCTTCGCCAGATTTCACGTCACCCATGCATGCGCAGCCTGGTGATTCATGACCTAGTAATCCATTGAAATGAAGAGCTCGATGCTCATGTGAACTTGGGCTTCTTGATGTAGTGGGGCAGCCACTTCTTGCCGTTGATGAAGCCCACGGACAGGAAGGGCTTGACCTCCTGGGGAGTGAGATGGCGCGCCCACTTGACCTGCTGCGGGTTGTTGGCGCCGGGGCCGTCGCACTTGTACTGCCCGAACAGGGACTGCGCCTGGCGGTTGGGGAAGCCGAAGTCGGACCAGCCGGGGCCGTAGATGATGTCGGAGAAGTAGGTGTAGGAGAACACGGTGCGCGAGTAGTTCCCCCACGCGCGTCCCAGGTAGATGATGCCCGTGCCGTCCACGTGACAGTCCACGAAGCTGAACCCCGTGTGCATCTTCGTCTCGTTCCGCTTCTGCGCTGTCAGCGACCCGAACGACTCCGCCACCACGTGCAATTCACAGCTCTGCACGCATACATGAATGCACACAACATTAATTCACGTGCCAGTGATGTCAATACTGGTTAAAATTAGCTGGATTTCTACCAAAAAGTGGGGCTGCTAAACATACAAAGAAAGAAAATGAAAAAAATTAATTGAAATGTAGCGAGAATGCTCATCATGTAATAAATATGTAGCAACTTCATGAGATGATATCCACGGATACCATCATGGTATCACCTTAATATATCAAGGGTATTGCCGGATATTATAGAGGTATCGTGAGTAGTACATTCACAAGGTAGCAAAAGTATCTACCATTTGTGGGAGGTAGCACCCTGTGCTAAATATTGTCATAATGTGGTTCTGAGATCACTGGTCAGAGCTACCCTACGCACCATTTACATTACCTCCTGATGTGTTGATAATACATCATTATTCATTCTGCTAACCTCGAAATTCTCATTAAGAGTTAAGAACCTTAGATTCTTCGTGATTGCCGACACTCCCTCTTCAATATTTTATCCTTCGAAAGTGAAAATCATCATGGGTCTGTTGGTCTCCTTGTAATCCTGTACGTACTACTATCCATCACTAAGTTTTGCGATGAGAATCAATGATCGAGCTACGAAATTCGTTAACTTCATGCAAATTGATTGTTTAAGTGTTCAATGATCATGTGTTAATCTACTCCCAAGTGATAGATTGTATAACAAATCTAATGTGGACAAGCAGGGTATCATTCAAACATACGGGCGTCGAGAGCATTAATGCTGTGCAAGTAAAGAGTGAGTGGTTCTAAGAAGTACGTAGACGCTACCATCTTCAAGAGCTGTTCACTTTTGGTATGCTTGTGTGATAACCACCCCTAGATTTGAAATGGTAGAGACAAGAACGGAGATGCGGTTGTATGCACGTGTGCTTACCCTGTACAGAGAGCGACCATTGCCAAAGATGAAATCAATGGAGCCTTGGATAAAGCAGTTCTCGAAGTAATGTCGGCCCCTGTGATCGTAGAGCGTGTCCTGGTATCCGTAGAATGAGCAATTGTAAAACGCAGCCCTGTCTCCGGTGATGCGCAACGCTACTGCTTGTCTGAGAACAGCACCTGCTGGAGGTGAGGGCGCAGTGTTCTGCATAATTCCAAACATTCAAACTGAGTCAGTGACGGCTGTTTCTACGGCTCATCTTCAGAGTTGGAATTATACCATTCTGAAAAAACACATAACCTGCACTAACATATAAAATATCAACAGAGCTAAAGAAACGAAATCCAAAATTGTGGGGATCCCAAGCCCAAAAATGAAGAAAACACTGAACGTAACGTTACATTTATTTTCAGAAATTCTAGTAGAACCGACTTACCACAAAGGTGACACCTTTGGCAATGAACCACTCAGAGCTGATGCCCACAGTGGCACTGCGGTAGGTCTTCAGCATGACATCTGCATCATCGAAGTCTCCAGCAGTATCGTTCCACGAGATGATAGTCTTGTTCATTCCGTCGCCCAAGAAGGTGATGTAGTGCTTTGTCTCGTTGATAACCAACTTCTCCCTACACAATTTTTAAAAATAATAATAATCACCACGGACAAATCAGTCACATGAGAACACCGGACCATCTTAGTGAGCAAAAACCATGCTTCAGTTGACTGCCAAACCTACCGGCTTCGATGTGAACGCATTCATCACCAAAGGGAGAGCTCACTTCTTTTCTAATGGATGGTCGGACATTGAGGCAAAAACAGACCAGGCCTCATACGCAACACCTCTACCGGGCAAGGAAGAAAACAACACGGAGCTAGGTTCTAGGACATATCCAAAGTTGACTGCAAAATCCACCGGTAGAACAAATACCAACAATCACAGCAGCACTTGGACATGTCCAGAGTTGACTGCAAGGGCTCCTTACTTGTAAACGCCAGCTTTGATGTGGATGATGGTGCGGTGAGTGGCGTGCAAAGGGATGGCATTGAGGGCGTCGGTGATGGTGGTGTAATCGCCCTTGCCATTCTTCGCCACCACCACCTTCACGGGCTTCCCGGTGGGCTTCGGCAGCACGCCGATGCTGTCGCGGTTCACCTTGGGCATCTTCTTCAGCGAGCCATACTGGTCCTGGTTACTGTCCAGCTCGCTCACGCCGCCCTTCCATGTCCCCGTGGCCGCGTCGGCGTTAGGCGAGCTCAGGGTGGCAACATCGTCGTCGTTGTCTGACGTCTCGGCAATGTACTGCAACCACTGGTCGAAGTCGCCATCCTGAGCTGCTGCCATAGCTGTGGTGGCCAGCAATGCTATGAAAAGTCCAAGCGCCAAGTACCGCATCCTGATGAGCTTGGCCATCGTCCCCATTTGGGATGCTGCTGCTGCACGATTGCCACACATTTGTAAGAGTTCTCGGAGAATCATTACAACTAGCCACAGGTCTAGCTTCCCCGTCATAGCCATAGCTCACCTCTAATGCTACACCGGCAACACAGTCAGACACTAGAATTTTTCATGAAAATTTCACCAAATTGATGAAGAGCCGAACTGAAAACCCAGGGACACGATGGCAGCTACAGCATTAGTGTTGACGACAGTGATATTGTATCAATGCGACTCACAGGACTCAACCAGGGCTGTACGTGGCGAAAATGCATGATAAAAACAAACAAAAGTCTAGCTCCCCGGCATGGCCATGGTCTGTGTCGCCGAAGTTCTAGAACTCCTTAACCAATGTGACGAAAAACGAGCTACGGACCGAGCGTAACTGAAAACCCATGGACACAATGGTCGCTAAAGCAAGGGTGTTGGAGGTAGTGATGTTGTACGTGACTCACAGAACTCAACCGGCTGTCCGTGGCGAGGTGTAAAAGCTAAAACAGGCAGAATTTGAGAAAGGACAGTCACAAGAGTTAGTCATTGAAGGTCTCACCCTGCTTTGCTGCGAAAGAGACGAAGCATGCAGCTGGTGGTTGCAAGAGTGGCAACATGCAGAAGCAGAGACGGCGGGCTCTCTTTATGTAATCAAAAGCAGAGTGACCGAAGTGGGGGTGCATCTACTAGACTAGCTACTTCCAAGTTCCGGCTTGACCTTCATATCGGTCGAAGCTCTCTCCTGCAGCGGCTGACAGACAGACAGACTCGACAACAAATTAATTTAGCTAAGTTAATAAGAGCCTCAGGTCGATCATGGTGATGAAGAAGGTGGTACGTTCCCTACAGTCAGCAACCGAGCAGCCTGGCAGGTTGTGCCGTGCTTGATCTGAATCCCTGACATCTGGAGTCGAGGACAATGCTGCAGCTTTCGAAGTGCCGCTGAGTGCCGCTGAGTGCCGCTGCTCAGTAAGCTTGACAGTAGTCCTAAATTTTTTGTTACTAGACAATTAATTAAAATTTAGAGCTTTGAATCCTTGATAGGGAGCCGTTAAGTAGAGCCAGTGGAATGTACGAATAAACTGTGGCTTAAGAAAGAGAAATGTAATTCAAGGGTGGGTACAGTAGTTAAGTTATTGGATTCAAGGCAATTTGAGAAGCCAGTGAGGTTAAGTTACTAGTGTCCGTCACGCATGACGGACATTGAACGGATTAGTCTGACAGGCTGTGAGGTTCACAGGACTGTGAAACATGACAGTCACTTGCATTGGCATGCTGCAGCTAGGTAGCCTAGATAATGAAACCTTGGATTTTAGCCATGTCCTGCTTAATAATTTCACATTTAGTTTGTGTGACCGCGTGAACGCCCCGCAGTTTGATTGGTGCAAGTCATCGTTGGGATGTGAGCTGCAACGATCCTCTGTGCTGGTGCATGTCTGCCTCACTGGCACACGGTATGTAAGTAAGGAGGGAAGCCGTTCTCCTCTGGCTTGGCTTCACTTAGAAGAGCCTCACTTACTTACAGTCACTAACTTAACTAGGTTTACAGTTGTGGATGTCGAGTGCAGCCATGTGATTGCTTGCTGGCTCACACCACCTGGTCACGACCGTCCACCAGTGACAGTGACGTAGCTTTGCACTGGGCTCTCTACGGAGAAACGTAGAAAAGTAGAAACTCCTAAATCCGTCCAAATATGCAATTCTGCATACTTGGGGCTAGTGATCCCATGACTAGTTTGTTGTATTTTGTGCAATATGCTACCACATCAGCTACTTTTGCTACCCAAGTATGTAGAAGAAAAAAAAAAAAAAAAGACAAAAATTATTCTTACAAAATATATTTAGAGAGTTCTTATTGGTTGCCAAGTATTAATGATGCTTTGATTGGTCGTTATTGATGCTAGTACCTCCAAAGTAAATAACGTAGCAAATTGTCTATTGACTTATAAAATTTGTCAATTTTAATAATAATGACTATTTTAACATACAATGTACTAGTAGCACAAGAATTTTGTTTAAAAGAAATCCAGCTAATTTTAGCCAGTTTTGGGATCATTGCTTGGGGGTGGGGCCACTTTTTTGTACTTGGGGTTCTTTTTTTTACTAGTACAGCAATTGGAAGTGATGATTTTACCAATAAAATTCATAAATTTTTGGTTTTATTATACGGGTTGTTGTGTAATTGCTATGAATTTTCAAAGTCTGTGAAAGATGCCGGGACAACTCTAACCATCCTACAGACTTGAAACGAAATTAAACTTCATTAAATCCAAACTTTATAAAATCTAAACTCAATCGATGGGAGCTAAAATTGGCAACAGTTTCAAAGCACATTATGGGGTAGTTTCAAAGCAAGTCTTCAATGCAATAATGGGTGCATGATGGAATTGGGTGTTTCTACCTAGCTTAAAGCATCTCCACCAGCATTTTGAATACTTCTTTGGCTTTGAACAAATGGATGTGCATAGGTGGGTCAACAATTTATTTGGAGGGAGATGTCAAATAGTGTAACCCAATTCAAGGCCCTCAAAACAACTCAAGCTAGTGTATTTTCTCTTCTTAACCCCACAAGCTTTATAGTATTTTGGAAGAACTTAGCAAGCCCCACAAGCTTTATAGTATTTTGGAAGAATCTTGCTCATAACTTCAACTCCATTGCATCAAATGGGGTTTTTTAAATGTCAAACCAAGCACTTTTGAGGGATATCTACTTCTTTAGACTGAAACCTCAAAGTAAATTAAAAAGAAAATCATGCTTACAATGGAGTTCAAAAGAGATTTGAGTGTGGAATCAAGAAAACATATGTCATTTAATTGCACATCACGATTGCACAATCCATGTGTGGAAATAATTGTTAAGCATCACCCTTAAACGATGCAAATCCTCATATTACTACCGTGTGGTGTCTTTAGAGCGTACCGTACGTGGAAGGCAGGGTCGGCACTTTCATGTCAAATAATTAATAAAAGTTGAAGCAGTGCACGTCGGCACTTTTAGAAATAATTACTAAGAAATCGGCTATTGATAGCTAACATTAAATTTTTTGAGCGGCTAAATGTTTTATTTTAATTTTTGTTTACTATTTTCCTTGAGTGTTATGTTTTGACTTTGTTTTAAAAAAATTCAGCTTTTTGTTAACTTTATTTTTGTTGATTTCAACAAAATACTTAATAAATTTATTTATTTTTTCGGTATTTTTTTTCGGGAATTATTTTCTGCCGACCCTGCCTTCCACGTACGGTATGCACTAACCTCTCAGCAACAATAGGGACTAGGGAGTGTAATCTGACACTGCAGCAAATGAAAATTTCTTTGGTATCAGGAAGATTTGCATCATGTGTGCTATGAACCGTTATCCGCAACAGTATCCCAAGATTGGCACGGCAATGAACAGGGTATCCAAGAACAACTACAGTATGGAAGCATTGGATCAATCAATGGGTTGAAATTGCCTTGTGTTACAAGGGTAAGTTATTCACTAGAATGCTTGCTGGAAGAGCTGTGGGGAAAAGCTTGCTGGCTTTTGCTGACACACTCTAAATGCACCACAGTAACAATTATGAGAACAGGGGTGGGCGATGTTCTTAGCAATACGTCTTAATTTTGCAATTACATTAGTGTTTGAGGTTTCAATGTTATCAAAACTTGTAATAATAAAAAAAATGAATGGATACATGTCAGTGTGATAATCTTCAGTCTACAAGATTAGGCCTACTATTAAATAGGCACATATATTTGAATGAACACGTAACCAGCTCCTATTGAGCGCAAGTGTCTACTTGGACTCGTTTCATCCACGAGCAGCACAATTTATTCATAATCATGCAAGATTCATTCGTGAAGGCAACAGTTACGGGATTTTTCATCCGCGAACAGAGCTGGTTACGTCGGGTAACCCTCTCGCCGCCCCATGGCGGCTCGAAGGTTACCTAGTTCATAGTGATTTTGATATGCTCTTCTTGGATTCCAATCTGTGTCAACGATGTTAGATCTGTCACCCTAAAGCCCGTCCACCCAATGATCTCATCATCGGTGGTTCCATTGACTGTAATCTCACAGGACTGCCATGACTGCATGCTCCGTGAAGTCCATTATCCCACGCTGGCCAAATCTTTCACCATGCATTGCTCATCTAAATATCACCAGATTCAAGAGGCCAACCTCGCTTGTCACATAGTTAAGTTACCGTATTCTGGGCTGTATTTTGAAGTTGGCCAGCAGTCAGTTGCTTCACACCAACTCCTGCACAGCTAAGCTTTTCAGGACATGTTCTAGCAAGGAAAGCTCTTGTCCTCCTACCAGAATGGTTTTATCAAGTCAGCTACCTTGATATGCGTACAACCTCTCGTAGATTCTCTTCCTTACCATGTGGCAACCTGTTAGTTCTCTTTTCTTGATGAAAAGATTTAACCCTTAAAGGTCCAGATTGGCCATTCCAGCTAGTATTATACGGCTGTGTTTCATTGTATTTGGAATGATTCTACACCTCCTATGAGTTTCATATCAAAAGTGAAGTTAAAATTTATGTTTACATGGTCTTAACCCCTAAACGTCACAGAGTCCAAAAACTGAATCACGAACAGATTCAAAGCCTTGTAACTTTCTCATACAACCTTGGATGATTTTTTTCCAAGTCATCTTGGAAAGCCTATTAAATTCTTTACCAATTACAATGAATCTCTTGTGATGGAGAGCTATTGATAATATTGGAGAGGCCTCCAACTACAAGTATGTCTAATTTGTTGGGTAGATTTTATGCTTGCAATGGTCTTCTCATGTACACCTCATGAGAATATTTGCCATGCTAATATTTGATTTTGAGGCTAGAATCTACTTCTATTCAAAGGGCTGATACATTTAGGGGTTAAAAGCTATTGGGATCTCAGTTTAGAACTTTTTACTTACAACAAATGTTAATTATAAGGCAACATATCTACCATGCCCTAAAACCTTTACGGGTTAAACAACAGAGTAATTTTCTTGGAATGTGACACTGATACTCTATGCAGCCCCACAAAAATCACAAAGCTCTAATGAGTTAAAGACACAACAGTTGTCCCTTCAATCACTTATAAATCAAAAAGAATAAATCCATCCAATCTCTTTTGGAGCCTCGAAGACTGAATAAAACTTTAATTGTTTGAAATCCCACACCAAAGTCTATAAGACAAGAGGAACTGCATTCTTCCTCTATAGAAGTGGGTTCTTTACTTCCGTCAGGGTTGGCAGGCCATGTCGAAAAATTAATTGTTTTCCCCAATTTTTTTCAAGAATGTCAAATTTTTTGGATATTTTTTAAGATTCTCTTTTTCATGATGGTCATATAAGGTACCATATCCACATACCATGTTCAACACATCCAGGTTCAAATAATATGATTTTTTTTGAAAGATTTATTCCTGCAAATGATATTTTATCCATATATTTTTCAAGATTCTTTTTTCATTACACAATTTTTCAAAAATCGCAAAATAATTTTCCAGATTATTCACTCCTATTTTGCATTTATTCTTTGGTCTTGGGGTAGGGTACACTGATTGCATTATTGGATTGATGATATCAACCGACCCTAACAACTGCTTCTTGTTTATCTTGATTGAAAGATGAGTGTGTCATGGTTGTATAAGTTACTTAAAAGAAACATGTGGGAAGTTATGTTACAAACCATTGAAAGATAGTCAACATGTCCGCCACATAAGTTACCCATGTTTTGAGATCATGCATAATTCTCATCACAACTATGTTATGCAGAGAAACTTAAAACCCACTTCAATACCAATTGTGTCATGATGACCAAGTACAAAATTCCTGTGATTTCCAGGATTTACACATACTGTTGACATATAATACAGACTACAACTGAATGAAGTGATCATTAAAGATTTTCATTAGTAGTTTGAAGAGGGCTGTCATAGTTTTAATGAGTGCATTCATGACCTCCCAGGCTTCATGTCTCCACAATTTTGAAAAATGCAGCATTTTTTTTTATTGAATTCAATATTAGGTCATCCAAGCATTTGAAGGTTCAGTCTTTATTGTCAAAGCTTGCAGTTTGAAATTTGTCAGTGCTACACTGTTTATTTTGAATACTAAGGTTGAGGTACCTTATTCCGATAACTTAAGCTACCTACACTATTTCTGGACCAGCCATTAATAGGGTGATATTTTTCCCGGGTTGGAAGTTAGTTTTCGCGAAGAATGCAAATTTTTCCATGAATTATTTCTAAATATTGAAATTTGTACAATTTTTCAAAGTGAAAAGTTCTTCAGGACCCTAAACCGATCACATGCTCTAATGTACAAATGAGGTACATCTTTTCTTTCCAAATCTAGAAATTTGGCTTGATCGGTTTTGTGTCCCTGGTCGCTTCAAGGTACCTCAACCTTAGAAGAGTTTAAATACGATAGTACAGTACAATTCACCCTTGGGGTGCACCAGCCCTTTTTTTTGGCGAAAAAAAGCCAGATGGCACGAGTAAAAACTTGTCGGCGAAACTGTAGGGTAAAAACGAGAGGGTAAAAACACACGATGTCGCCACGTCGCGATCGGAGCAGGGTGTCTCCTCACCACAACAGCGCCGGGGCATCACGGTCGAGGGGTCCCATTCGCCAGCGGTTTTAGGGTTTGGACCTCCTCTTCTTGCGCGGTTTAGCCAGAACGCGCTCTCATTTTTGAATGCCTCGCCCGCTTCCTCCGATTGCGCGCCAATCCGCTGCACCTGTGTCGCCCCCCTCGCTCCGCTGCCATCCTGCACCTCATCAGTCTGTGCACTCGATAATTTTTTCGGTGCGCCAGTGGATGCGTACATGGGCGAAGATTTGTCGCCATGGGTTTTTTTTGTTTTTTTTGTGCCGCCGCTTCCCTCGCGTAGCATTGTCGCCAGCTTGTGTTAACACAGTAGGTTTGGCCGCTCCCGATTGCACACGATCTGCGCAGTTTGTATGGTCAAGTCCCGAACTGTCGATCTCGCAGCGCCAGAGTTCTTCAATGTTGCAAATTTGTGCAAATCGCCGGCGCCCGCTCTTGAAACCGTGCATTTGGATTGGGCGGAGGAGTGCAGGCCAGGCGCTCTTGCAATTTTGCGCAAGGATGGTCACGCGTGACATAAAATATGGGGGGGTTGTAGTTCTTCCATCATCTGTTGTTCTTTGCTTTTTCGTTGTTTCACATACGCTTGTGATGTTCAGATCAGGCTTGTTCTTTGTATGTTTGTTGATTTGTGCTGTCTGGATCTAGTCGCTGTTGATCTATTGTTGTCTCTTGGTTATTTTGTATTTTGGTTATATTTTTTTGCATTCTGTCTTGCAAAGATCGTCAATCTCATTGTGTTCTAGTTATGCCTGGGTCTGGGGATGAGGGTACGTGGGGCGGCAGAGAATGCGGGGCGGTTAGCGGAGATTGCCAAGAGGAAGGCAAAACGGGATGCTTGGAGGGAGTCCAAGAAGCTCGCAGCTGCACGGGCTGCTTTAAAAATAAAACGAGAAGGTGAGCAGGCAACACGCAAAAAGACCAGGGCTAAGACGACCATGCATTCCTACTTTAACAGTAGTCGAAATCCCTCCAACGCCATGCCGCTCTGCATGGTCTTAGATTCGTCAATGCCTGATGTGCCTGGTGCAGATCCTTGTCCTCTACAAGTTCAGATTCCGCCTGGCCTAGACCCAGTAGCGGCAAAAATGTATCTTTTGATATTATAACTCCCTCCGATTCATTTGGAGACACAGTGATTCTCAGTGCAAAGTCATCCATGATCCCAATCGTGTCGGAGTTAGAAAGTGGTGGATCCATCGACAATGCTGGTCTTGTTGAGGTTCCAGCGGGAGAGGAATCTCTTTCCTCTGATGAAGAAGTGGAATCACCTCCTAAGAAAAAAAGGGCTCCAAGAGTGCAAAGAGCGAGCTGCAAAAGAAGTATAACAGACACCGCAAGTTCCAGACTGAGTGGTCTACAAAACTGCCGTGGACTGAAGGTATCTTTGCCGATGATGGAATCCTGCATATGGTGCGCTATAGAGTTTGCACGGCGTTTAGGAAGAAGCCGTGTGTCATGGCACCAAAATCCAATACGCTTTTTAAGCACGATGGACGTAGAACGGCGAAGAAGGCAATTCCAAAATATGGTGTCAAGGCCTCCGAATCTTACATGGCAGTGAATTGCAAGCACAAGCAGAATCTGAAGCTGTATGCTGCCCGCCCGCAGTCCACCATTCTCCAAGCTGTCAACCACTTGACCTCCATGGAAGTAATTAGGAAGAGAGTCCAGTTTGCGACCGTTTTCCAGGTTCTTTCTACTGGTCGTCTAATGCTAGAGTATGAAGCGCGTCATGTATTGTATAAGTTCATTAAAGTCTCTGATTGTCCATCACAGCATTGGTGCGATAATTCCGGTTGGCAGATTGCAGAGTACATGTACGCTGAGCTGCAGTTAACCATGAAGAAAATGGTCCAGGTAGCTCGCTACATTGCCGTAACAGTGGATGAGGTGACCACCGTTGACAATGGCTCTTGGTTATCCGTCCATTGTTACGTGGTGAAGGATTGGGTCCGGATTCCTCTTCGAGTGTCTTTACAGCGTGTCACCATTGCTGCTAACTCTGATAACATCACAACTCTCATCATGGATTCAGTCATGTCTAGTGGTGGCTTGGATCGTCAAATGTTGGCTCGGAAAATGCTTTGTTTTGATGCAAATGGGGCCGCAACACTTCAAGGCTGCCATAAGGGGATCACTGTGCAGATCCAGCAGCAGTATGCCCCATTTTTGATGGGGATGCATTGTGTAGCTAACCATTGTAATCTGGCTTTCAAGCCACTCTCCAAGCATGGCGTCTTCGTTGCAATTGAGAAGGTGCTGGCTGCCGCATATGGATACTTCTTTCACTGTCCGAAACGCTATGTGGAGTTCAACAAACTAGCAGAATTGACAGAAACAAAAGGCTTGAAGATGCTCAAGTCTGTTGAAACACGTTGGATTAGTCTCATTGAGCCGGTGAGACGCCTCTTAGCGGAATATCGAACTCTCATGTACAAGCTCTACCGAGAGGAGGAAGACAAAGACATCACTTTGGTAAGTATGTCACCCTTGCTCATTTGATTTTCAGCATGAAATGATTTTTGTATTGCTTTAAGTCTTGGTATGTTTATTTCTCTATGTCATTGGCTTATGTTTTGTATTTGCTTTAAGTCTATCATGTTATGTCCAAATTTTGTCAAGTAATTGTGCCATTGTGAATGTGCAGCCGTGCTTGACACTCCTTCTAGACTCATACACTGTCTTCGGTATGGCAGCCTTGCTGCCACTGTTGGAGGCAGTTGACAATCTTATCACATTTGCCCAAAAGCGGGATGTGTATATTTGCAATTTTGTGGCCGCCGTGAAGGTCTGACAGGGGGAGCTGTACTCCATGTATGAGGACCACGCGACACCCTTCTCGACGGATGAGTTCTGGGCATTCAAAAACCTCCTTGGTTGCTCCCATGAGTATGTGCATTGGAAATGGATAACCGATTTGAACGACAATACGTCGCAGCTCACGTTTGTTTGCAACGAGCAAATTTTCGCGGTCCACAAAGGTGCTTCAGTGTCACGTGAGGTATTTGCTGCAGTTGTCGCAAAAATCAGGGTTGAAACGGCCGGTACGTTTCTTTTTCTCCTTTTGATGTTTTACATGCTTTGAATATGTAAGTGTATGCTTTGAATGTTTTTATTCATGGCTGAAATTGCTTCTATTGAATCACTTTGGTTAAATGATTTTCATGCATGAATCAGTGTGTGTTAAGGGTGGTTGTGTCGAATCAGTTTGTGTTAGATTAGCTTGCATGGTATGGATTTGAATTGCAATCAATAGTTTAATTCAGCAGCATGTGTAGTGAATCAGGTTGTGGATCAGTAGTCTAATTCAACATGTGTTAGATTAGCTTGCATCGTGATCAGCTTGCATTATCATCTTGTGTTAGATCAGCTTGCATGGTGTGGTGAATGAGTTTGTGCAATCAATAGTTTAATTCAGCATGTTGTGGACTTGAATTTGCAATCAGTAGTTTAAATCGGCAGCTTGTGTTCAATCAGCTTGTAGTAAATTAGGTATGTAGTGAATCAGCTTGCTTTGCAGTGAATCAGCTGGCTTTGTTGAAATGTGTAGTAAATCAGCTTGTAGTCAGATGTATGTTGCCATTGCTTCAGTCATTGAGAATGTGGGCTTTCATGATGCAGTGGCAGCCTCTAGGTTTATCAAAGAGTTGGATAATCGCTTCCCCGCTCAAAACCTTATGCAAGCCTTGGGTATCTTGTACCCGCAGTACTGGCTTCAAGGAGACTGTGAGGAGAGTTTTTCGAAGCACATCCGAGTCCTTATGGACTATTATGGGCATGCCAAGACCTTTGGCAAAGACAACGACAAGGTTGTAGTCCCGGCTGTCATTGATCGGGACCTTTTGTTGAGCCAACAGGGCTTGTTCAAGCTCACCATCCTGTCCAATGCACACGCAGCCATGGAGCCACCATTTGATTGCAATCCCCTAACGAGGTTGTGGAAGGGCCTTGATGGGGCAACGTGCTTAACGCACTACTTCTCTGAGTACATGAAGTTGGCCGAGATGGCGATTGTGCATGTGATAGGCTCGGTAAAGGATGAACGAGTGTTCTCATCGGTTTCATTTCTCAAGTCCAAAGTGCGCAACAACTTAGACAAGCATTTGCAGTGCGTTGTGGGAATGTACTCACAGAAAATCTACACCCTGGAGACTTTCCCATACGATGCAGCCTTTGAGAAATGGATCAACGGCGGTGAGCACTATCTGTATGGGCTTCTAGTCTAGAGTGTGATTGACTACTTAGCAAGTTTTGCCTAAATCCTAGCATGGTTTAGGCATAGACCGTGAGCTTCTATGTGGTGTGAAATGCCAAGTGTTTGGATTCACTACCGTTAGTTCTAAATGGTAGTTTAGCATAATGTGGTTAGTAGAGTGATAACCTCTTTGTTTCTATCATTTCTGTTGGTTGGTTGGACTTTCTTCTCCAATCTAACCTTCAACTATCAAGGAAGCTCATTTATGTGTTATTTTCTTTAGTTTGCAGGAATTTGGTGGAGATTGCAGCACTGGCTGCATTCTTCGTCACACGGGTTCTTCATTCTACTTAGCCCTTGTAGTTTATGGATTTCTCTTGGGTTTTCATTTGCATTCTATTTGTTCATTGCCCATGTATAGTCTGATTTTTTGTAGCACATCAGCTCTTGAATATGTTGGTGGTACATGTTATTCCGTCTGGATTGCAAGTTTTATCCTAGCCTGGCTCATCATGCTATTTTTACTAACAACATGTAAATGTATAGCTATGTCATGTTTTTTCATATGGTGATGCTTTGCTGATGTTATTGGTGATGAACTGCCTCAATAGATCTAACCACAGAATCACCATTGTACATGCTATTGTGAAGCAAAATCAGGTGTGACTCATTGCTAATGATTATGTTCTCTAATGTTCAAAGGTAGTAAGCAAATAACAGAACCTTGTTTTCATGCTGATTATATTGAATGCTTGAGGTTTTGGACGGACTAACGAAGAGGCAGTGTCACTGATTGTTGAACATTGTTACTCGCAGTACTAATATCATTTGTAATCAAGTACAACTTGTTTTGGCTATATCGGTTACACTTAGAGTAAAGCCGCTACTTATTTAGGCATTAGAGTGTTTGTGTTTGTTTTGCAAGTCCATTTAGTTTTGCAAATGAAGTGCGTATGGGAGGTAATGCGTGGGCACTTTTGTGGATGCACTAATCACCCTTAGAGTTGGACCGCTACTTACTTAGGCATCGGAGCCCTTGTGTTTGTTTTGCAGGTTAAGTTTTGTTTTGCAAGTGAAGTGCGCACGAGAGGTAATGCTTGGGCATATTTATGGCTCCATTAGGCACACTTAGAGTTAGACCACTACTTACTTAGGCATCGGAGCCCTTGTGTTTGTTTTGCAGGTTTAGTGTACTCGAGCTACGTATACTTTATTGTGAATCATGCTCGTTTTTGCACCAATTAGCACTACAAATTGTCGTGTAATCGCCACTTAGCACTATTGGAACATGTAATGTCGCCAATTTTGCACCCGGAGATTGTAGGATGTAGCCACATAGCTTTACATTTTCTAGTAAAATCGCCATTTGTTGCATCACTTCTATGAATTGTGTCGCCACTTGAATTTGCAAAATTCAAAAAATTTACTCTAATAAATATCCCATATTCGCCTTACAGCACTCTCAAAATATAAAATGTGGCCACATGCATGCACTATAAAAACGACTAAAGTAGCCATTCTCACCTTGCACCCCCCATAAAAATGGCCTAGGAGGCACTTTTCCCAAAAGCAAAAAAAAAGGGCTAGAGTGTACTCTTTTATGTGAGGAATCACGTGAGTGTGGAAGAGGGGTATTTGAACACTACCGTACCGTGTATACAACTGTACGTACAAAAAACATATTCAGGACTGAAAATATTCACATTATACATATATACATGAAAAATATAAGAATATCTTAAGTGTACAAGGGGTATTTTAAAGAGGGTCATGAACACACGTGACCAAAGTTTAGTGTAGAGTGCACTCCGGAGGATTTACCTTTGTGATCTAGTAATTTCCATCCATGGTTAGCATTTAATTGGTTTTTCACATGATTACTCCAAGTTTTACCTTTTCTTATAACTATAAATAGTATTATTCTTCAAAATTAAATTGACTTTTAGGTAATTGAACCCAATTCACTTGAAAAGTTTTGTAGTATCGTACGTAGAAGGCAAGGTCGGCACTTTCATGTCGAATAATTAATAATAGTTGAAATAGTGGAGGTCAGCACTTTCAAAAGTAATTATTAAGAAATTGGCTATTAATAGCTAACATTACATTATTCCGGCTGCTAAACATTTTATTTTATTTTTTGCGTTGAGTGTTATATTTTCATCCAATTTTGTTGAGTGTTATGTTTTGAGTTAGTTTTATTTTTTTCGGCATTTTGTTGACTTTATTTTTGTTGATTTCGACAAAACACTTTATTTTTATTTTTATTTTTTCGGCATTTTTTTTTGGAGAATTATTTTCTGCCAACTTTACCTTCAACGTATGGTATTCGAAAAAACCCCTTATTCATTGCATTGAAATAAGGGCCGGTTTATACTTGGAGTCAAGGCCAATTTTTGCTCATGAGGTTATGAATTTATATAACTCTTCCATTAATAAAGGAGTTTAGATCACCCTTAATGAGTTTAGATTAAGAGTCAAGGTCGTGTCAAGACCATAAAATAATAATTCACTAAATTTACATTTTGGTTCCCTTGAGGTTAAATTGGAACCATATCAGATTATTAATAGCACCTAAATAAATAAAGGCAATCCAATCCCGATCTCACTTTAGTCCAGACTCCAAATCTAAAGCAAATCTAAGACCGGTTTATAGGCAAAGGGCCACGCTCTCAAAAATTCTTGTTCATTCATTGATTGGGAGCGCCTTCAGCCTCCACTTTTGATTTACATTAGTGCCTTGGCTTATACTAATTTTTATGATTGACAAATCCATGTGGAAATAGTACTAGAAAATTCAAAGTCTACTCTATCGATTTGGTCGCGTTGATCAGGGACACTTTTCTGTTGATTTGATTGAGTTTTTGTTCTAAATTTAATAACCAACGAGTTGAGGGTAGCAGCGAGTACGTAATCGGTTGTTCACTTTACAATCACAACCCTTGATCTTGGCGATTCAAGGGCATAAGATACAAGTTGAAAAGAGAGAAGGTTATGAGTTGCAACTTGTGATGGCCATGGTGATAGGTTGCTATGGAACGGAGCCACATTGGTGTTGAAAAGTCAACGACTGGTTATGGTCCTTTTCATCTTCTGTGTTTCTATTTTATATTTTGTGTTGTAAATGCAAGTCTAGGTTGGCAGTTTGTTACCAAAATCCTATTTCATTATTACTAATGTCAAAGGTTCATTTAGTAACACAATAACACGTGGCACTTTTGCCTCGACTTTTGCCAAAATTTAGATTAGATTAACCTTTAAATGTTTGGCTTATAACCGTGAAATCTTGCTTTACTCGTCACACTCAATTTTACCATTTTAAATAAGATAAGAATTCAAATTTATATTTTTAGTGAATGAGCCATGTGTCTACTACAAACCATGAATTTTTCATAAATTTTGATAAAAATTTGAAATTACTATGATTTTTTAAGTGATTGTACAAAAATTCATATCAATTACAAAATGTACTCAAAATTTCTATTTTCTATTCTAAAAGTGTAAATCACAATAAAGAAAAGAACAATAAATGAGAATCATCCATGTATTTAAATTCAGAAGAGAATCATTACATCATGGTAATATCCACCAAACTTGAAACTCCAATAAAACACTCAATTTTCAAAGTCTTTAAAAAAATCAGAGTAGAGTGAAAATTAGACTTGGTAAGCTACATTTTGTTGATTAAGCTCAAATGCAACAGAACTCATTTTTAAAGTTTAAATTTAGCTAAAGTAGGGAAAAAAAATGAAAAATCCAAAATACACTATGTGAACCGTTTTTACGACTCTTTGTGTAATTGGGTCCCCATTTAAAATCCAAAAATAGCTTGCATGACCTTAATTTATCTTGAAGAGGTGGCATGTATGATCAATAAAGAGCCTTCAATTCACTTTAGATAAGTTACATCCATTGCCAATGCAACAATGTTTAACCCTTTAATGCACTAGATTTCAATGGGTTTTTCACTACGATTGATACTACTGAGAAATAGAATGAATTAAATTAAAAATTAACAATACAATTTTATTCTCAACTAGACTTGTGACAATCTACCAAAATTAAAAAATCATCCAATGATGGGATTGGAAGATTATAGTATGTTTTTGAACCGTATAATGCACACTCAAAAATGAGATTTTGAAGCGTGTGTGACTTCAAAATTAAATAGGATTTGGGTTAAGTTTTCTAAAATGAAAGTGAAGATGTCGTTCATCAATGACCTATGTCAACACCTCTTTGTTGCAATCTTTCATGTAAATAACAGATTCACACAAAATTATTGCAAATTTTATAAGTGAGTGTAATTTATTTATGTAGAGTTTAGGACAAAACCTTATACGTTAAATATGAAAGAAGTTGGTTCATTAATCAATATCGGATTACGTACACTAATGGAACATGAACAATAAAACACAATCCAAAAAAATATAACATGATAACAAACTTCCAAACACAAGAAATATGTGTTGTGTTCTTAACCCCTAAACGTCCCAACGTTCAAAAATTGGATCACGAACAGATTTGAAGCCTTGCAACTTTCTCATACAATATTGAATGACTTTCATCCAAGTCACCTTTGAAAGCCTATTAAATTTTCTACCAATTACAATAGATCTCTTGTGATGGGGAGCTGTTGATAATATTTGAGAGGCCTCCAATTACAAGTATGTCAAATTTGTTGGGTAGATTTTAGGCTTGTAATGGTCTTCTCATGCACACCTCCTGTAAATCTCAGCCATGCTAATATCTACTTCTGAGGCTAGAATCTACTTCTGTCAATGGTTGATACATTTAGGAGTTAAACATTTGTGGCAACTATGACCTGCAAAGTCTACTGTAACCCAAAAGTGCTACTAACAGATTGGCTTGTAAATGCGGCAGTCTCCAGCAGGCATTCATTTGGAAACTCAGAAGCTGAAACATTTGCAATGTCAAAGCCTTCTATGTCACGAATGTAGAGCTGTATACAGTACAGTACAGGCCCAAAATCTTCATTGATTGCTAAGAGGCAATGATCATTCCTACTAACATGTGAACCAAAACCAGGCTAACTTTCAGCTTTATTTTTGCACCTGAAGAGTGATGAGGTTGGTGGTTTCAGATCATAGTAGAAGACCTGTCATTTTTCATTCCCCATTTCGTGGGAACAACGAACAGTGGCTGAATATTATGCTTATATTTTTGTCTGCTTGTGACCAAAATCACTCACCAGCACTTACACAACCCATGTACATGACGCAATTTCATTCCTTTTTCACTTATAGTAAGTGAAAAACGACACATTTCCTACTAGTGAGACTGTTCAGGCACCATACAGATTGCACTTGGAAATGCCAAATAGTTACACATTCATCCGATCGCTACTGCAATGCCCTTGATCCCACATGAATCCATTCCATGATGCAGCACTAGTGAAAAAGGTGGCGCTCCCAGGGAGATGCCCAGGCAAAATCACTATGCATGCGTGGAATTGGGCACTACTACTTGCCTCGGCATCTCCCTCGCCAGTGCCACCTTTTCTACTAGTGCAGTTCTAAATTGGCCTTGATCGATGATGGGACTTGACTACTTTGGCAGAAAGCTCTGGACATATATTCAAGGTGAGCCAAGGCCAGCAGCTGGGATAGCAGTCAAATGCCCTACACATACAGAATTTACATGATGATTGTCTGTCCGTTTCACTACCTGGCATCCGTATCCTCAACCTGGCCAGACCTCATAAGATTGAATGAACACTATGTCATGACACAATTGTATGTTTCTCAGAGCTAATGTCAGAGTCCGTCGTCTAGGCTAACCTTGCCAGATGAAACAAGGAATCGGGGATTTGAATTTCTTTTTCAAACATTATTCCTATGAATGACTGAGCCAGGAATCAAACAAAATAATGTTTGCGTCATTCGAAGAAACTGAGAATTTAAATGGCGAGTCTGATGTTTTAGGCTAGGAAATGCAATCCACACAGGCGTGACAAAGAGTTGTACAATCAAGGCTTATGATTGTTGTGAGTTTGTTTCTATTTGGTGTGTCAATTAAAGGAAGTTTCCCTTTGGTAGTTTACATTATTCTTCTACAGGACAACTTACTTCAACTCTCATTATTTTTCATTTAGTCACCCGCATTTGGCATCTGGATTGACCCCCTTTTTTTGTCCGTTCTCTGAGCACTAAGTTAATTGTGTGCACAAAGTGATTTGTTACTTCTTCCACTCAAAAAGAAGAAGACTAAGAGATAAGTACTTGAGCATATAATAATAGTGTCAATCTCTGGCTTGTCAGGCTCTTCATATCTGGTTACAATTTCAATTTTGGCAGAAGGTGAGAACAACCACTCACTGGCCACATTTTGATAACATGTCAAGGAGAGTGGCATAGCAACACCCACAAAGAATCAGTGGTAAAAAAAATTTCATTTTTGTTCCAAATATGCTCATCCCACTCTTTCATATAAGGTATCGATCATCACCTGCTCAAGGGCAGATGTAGAACAAAACAATTCATTTTATGGAGAAGTGAAGGTGTCAAGTATTACACAATTGACTTTGAAAATTGTGTGAGAAAGTTGATTTGATGATTAATAAATAGAAAAATTAATATTCTTCATTTATGTCAAATACACAAATTAATTTTTTTATTTGTGTATTAGAAAAAATTAATAGAAAAACAAAAATTCAATTTTCAATTTCAGAGTTTGGAATCTGCTCACCTTCTGCATTTCACTCTGTTTGAAGAATTCAATCAATTCCCTTAAATAATGGTCATAATGAGGTCCCTCGACCTAATGCGATCTTCATACATCAAAACCTTCATCATAAGGTTTTATTATCCAGTGCCAAATCTACAGGAATTGATTTAGACAAACAATTCTGCCATTAACAAGATTTCATGACTTTCTTTTAGAGAAGCGTCAGGTAATCAGCAGCGTTTTTTTTAGTGGCTATATTTCGCCAGATTTCTCTACAAAATATGGCATTTCTCTTTTGTTAAGGAAAAAAATAAGAAAAATTTGATTTTTTTCGCCAGATTTTCTCTACATTTTTTGTGAAGATAGCCAGATTTTGTGAAGAAGACTACCAAAATATGAAGAAATTCTATTAAAATATGATTGTAAGCTTAAGATTTCGCCAAATATTCTTTCCCAATTTTTTTTACATCGCCAGTTAGGCTTCAAGAAATAAAACATAAAAAAAACACTGGTAATCAGCTTGTCCGAAAATGTAACTATTCTAGTGCGGGAATTTTCTGTCAATGTAGGCACAAATGCATGCCTCCTGTCACATTGGTACTCACTCAGTCCTTTGTGGAATTGGTACGTACATCAGTGACCACACAAATTACATGGACTGAAACTTTATCAATTTATCTTCAAAACACATCCATCACGTTGAGAAGAGTGAACCAAGTAATTATGCCCTTGACAACAGTCTGATCTTTGATGCCCTGAGGTAAATTGCAATCCTGAAAAAGATTAAAATGGGTTGAAAAATCAAAACTAGTTTGGGTTCTGTTGTCATGAGTAAAAAGTGAAACCAAAAACTATATGGGAACCCCCTAAAAAAAATCTAAAATTTTCAGTGTGGAAATGGGTATTGTCGTTTGGGAACTTATTGTTTAAAAGCTCTCAGGTTTCTTCAAGAGCAGTAAAACTGTATAGAGAGAGCCCTGTATGGAGACAGTCTGGGTCCCTTTCTCTGCAAGTCACATCAAGGCCCATGCATGTTCTGCAAGGTTGCAGACGACGTGTCTTCATTCTTGCCGTACTTCATAACCTCAGTTTTATTTACAATTATTCATGGCTCCACCTAACTTAGTGCACTAAGCACTGTAAGTCACTAGTAGGAAATGTGTCGTTTTTCACTTACTATAAATGTAAATGAAAAAGGAATGAAATTGCGCTATGCACATGGGCTATGTCAATGCTAGTGAGTGGTCAATGTTAGTGAGTGGTCAATGTTAGTGAGTGGTCAATGTTAGTGAGTGGTTTTGATCACAAGAAGACAGAAATATAAGCATAATATTCACCCATTGTTCACTATTCCCACGAAATGGGGAATGAAAAACAACAAGTGTTCTACTAGTGAGTGGATGTTCAATTGTTCATTCTGATTCAATCTGAGTATTCTGACTGTAACCGATGAAGAGATTTTCCGATAAAAGAAATTCATTCAAACATACTGAGTGATTGCTCATTCAACAGATTTCAACCTCCTACGTCTTATTTTGACTGGGTCTGTCAAAATTTACCAGCTTGCGGACACATCAAATGATCCAAGAGATCAATGAACAAATCTAGATGGGCACAGGTATGTATTAATTCTATGTCACACGATCACACGATGCCCGCTGTGAAAGTGATGTTAGTGATCCCCAGGGGCGGGGTTGTCACATGACCAGCTGCATCAGGCTCTCAATTAGATGTGCATTTTTGGCCTCTTTTGACTACTGGTTCTTACATGCAGAGTCTAGCCTCATAGTCTCATTTGCCTGCAGAAAGTTTGTTTCCCTGAATTGTTGAAGGTGATGGGTCTGGAATTGCAAACATAGCACACATAACGTACACATATCCATTACCATCCATTTAACCCTTAAAAGGTCCCATGGGGATAGTGGATATGTCGGTGGATGTTTGGCATTTGTTGTAAAAAGAAAGTTCAAAATCGAGATTCCAATAGCTCATTAAAATCATGTCAGTTACGTGAATTTTGTCTCCATTTTTTATCTTAAACCCATAGGAGGTGTGGAACCATGTCAAATACAATGAAATGTTGTTGTATTATACTAATCGAAAAGGGCTCTTCGAACCTTTAAAGGTTAACAATTATGCCCTCAATATTGCAAATGAGATGTATCAAACAACACTAGACCATGATCTCTACCCCAAATTTTGACAAAATATCAAAACTTGAAAAGTGTCATTTCTTGACCATGTGCAATCATTGTTGTTTGGGCTGCAATCAAAAAATGATCAATCGGTGACTAAAAGTGAAAATTATATTTATAAAATTTTCAAAGGTTAATGCTTTTAAATCTCCGGGGGGGCACTCCCTTGTATATTTTGTATACACGTGCGATAATGACCTATTTATTTGGGGGGTTATTTTAGCAAAAAAATTTAGCAAAAAATATTATAAGGTGATGGTATTTTACATGTAAAAAGCCTGAGAATATTATATGTGATGGTATTTTACATGTAAACATGTTTCACTTTTTAAAAATCCCCTATTTTACATGTACATTTTTTACAAAATTTATCTACAATGAATATATTGGACCCTATTTTTTATCGCATGTTGTTTCTAAAATTTTCGCCAGTGAACCCCCCGAGTTTTAAATTCATTAAAAATATATCTAAATTTTTTCTTGAAAATTTGACCCTGTTGGTACTTTGAAGAGATGATACCCTACAATTTGTTTATTGAACCAAACTTCATCAAACATATGGAAGGCACATATTATACCACATTTATGTTTTGTCCAATACCTTGGGCTTTTAGCAAGGCTTTTAGGGGTTAAACCTTAACCCTTAAACGCCGGGCCTATGGCCATGGATTTAGAATGGTCATAGGGACTGTTCTGTTTTCTCTATTTTTCACTCAAATTGACTGATATTATTTTTGAAATATTTTTCCTAAATGAAACCTTACATTTTCTATGTGCAGTAATTTTTTCCGTTTTTTTCCAAAAAAAACTGAAATTACTATGATTTTTTTAAGGAAAATTTAAGAAAATTCATATAAATTAGAAAATATACTCAAAAATTCCAATTTTTTTTTCCAAAGGTCTGACTTACATTGGAGTACATAATGGTGGATGAAAATCATCCGTGTCTCTAAAATTAGTAAAAGGTACCTTAATGATAATAAGTGTTGAACTTGCAATTGCTATAAAATACTTAATATTAGTAATTTTCCAAAAATTCAAGATGGAGTCAAAAGTGGACTTGATAAACTTCATTTTCTTAGTTAAGCTCATATACAACAAACGCCATCTTCATGGTTTAAATTGAATTTTTGTAGAAAAGGTCAAATGATTCAAAATACATGACATGGAGATCCGTTTTTACTACTTATTTTCCAATGAAGGCCCCAAATTAAGTCCCATAGTGGATATCTCCCATGTGCTGTGTAGAAGAGTAGCAAGGAGGTGTACACACAGAAATGGATGAAAATCCTCTTTTTCTGTTGAGAAACAAGCCTTTTCAGTCATCCAAAAGCCACAAAATTGCTCTGCCGGCGTTTAAGGGTTAAACGCTAAGAGGGCCTAGGCAGGGCAGCCCGAAAGGCATTTAAGTTTTCAGAGGAAAAAAAAACACGGCTTTGGTGGCCAGCATTGTAGCACTGCAGCATTTTTCAAGAAACAACCTTAGCTGTCCCAACTTCAACTCATATTCATTTTGATAACTTTGATTTGCTTGTCTATGATTCTACAATCTCCCAAATGAGGTGCAAATTTGGAAGCTAGATTGCTTTTTCAGTAACTTTTCAACGCACCAATGCTCGCTTAATTTGGTTGAGAAAATCCTTTTTTTTTTCTTCATTATTCTCTCATAAATAAGCCCATGGGGCTTGCTTTGACGTTTAACCCTTAAAGGACATACTAAGCCCCTCTGGCTTAGTTTTGAGGGAATATAGGAGAAAAAAATTCTTTTTCTCAACCAAAAAATATATATTAGTGCTTTGGAAAAAATGAAAGATATTGAAAATGCGAGAGTTGATTCCCAACTTGCGCCTAATTTGATGAACTATGAAGCTCACGGTGATTGAAAAGAGTGCATTGGGAAAGTGAGGGATATTTTTGGGCAGCTAATTTCAAGCCAGCTGGTATAAGCAGGGCATGTATGTGGGTCTGTTTTAGCATAAAGCCGGTAGCGGGGTTCGGTGGGGTCGGGGCGGGTTGACGGTGTCGGGCTGGGTTGGCAGTGTTGGGCCAGGTTAGTAGGATCGGGTGGGGTCGGTGGGCTTGGGCCGGGTTGGGGGGGTCGGGCTGAGTTGGCCAAGATTGGGTTGGCCGAGATTGGCGGATAATGTTCTTGAATTTATCATAAAATGCACATCATATTTCATTGATTTTATTTCTATACATTTGTGTATTTATTTGAATGGAAAAACGCAAAGTCCCAAAAACGTTTATTTTAATTCTAAAACATTTATTAATATCCTAGATGATTTTACACAAATTTTTTGGTCATTGCACATCAATAAACTTCAATTGAGGAGTTTTATTTTGAACAATAAATATCATGTGTCACTAATGTCACTAACTTCCATTTTGGAGGTTAGTGACGTTAATGACACATGATATCTATTTTAAAGTAAAATGCCTACATATTTTTGTAAATAAAGTGCCTCCATATTTTTATAATTAAGTGCCTCTATATATGTTTTTACATCAAAGTGCCTACATATTTTTAAATTTTTTAAAAATCTAAAAAAATCTAAGCACTTCACTTAAAGTAAATATCATGTATCACTAATGTCACTAACCCCATAAATTAAGGTTAATGACGTTAGTCAAACATGATATTTAATTTTTCAAAGTAGAACTCTTTGACTGAGGCTTATTGATGTGTAATGACCAAAAACTTTGTGTAAAATCATCTCCTTGTTCAAAGTGTTTATATTATGTTTATTTTTTTGTGTAAATGTAACTAGAATGTATTAATGTAAACAAATCCGCCGGCAATGTGTCATTCCTCGTTGATCTCCACCAACCCGCCCCGACCCCGCTAACCTGCCCTGACCCCACCGGATGCCCCGATCCAATTTGAGTCCACCGACCCAACCTGCCCTTGCCCCATCATGATCATGTCGTTAGACCTTTTATTTCAAACTTTTTATGCCTTATGACAACATCGGGGCAACCTTGCAATTGGCACGAATGCCTGTAGGGTGAAAATATTGCTTTGATTCCTTCGAGCAGCCCGCCATTTGAGCCCATTTCTTTTAAGAGTTAAGGGTAAGTTAGGAAACGGCTACATGCTTCTTCTTCTTCTTCTTCTTCATCTGGTTGGTCAAGCAAACAAATGCTCTGTTAGAGACATGGCTCCGTCCTCAATAGGTTAATCGGTAATCACTCAAACGACTATTTTCTAGTTGCAACCCAGACTCTAAAAAATATATTATTTTGAAAAATTAAAAATATTTTAAAATACTACATCAAGTCCACTTTTCAACCCAATTTGAATTATGCCAATCCAAGGTAACCTCCACCGGGGAGAATTTTTCAAAGTGGATCACCTCAACATTGTCTTAGTGTTATAAAATTTGCTATTTGGAGAAAGTAATGATGTTCCTTCCATCATTTCTTTTTCTTTTTTGAAGATTACAATAGACAATCCAAATTTAACCAATCATGCTAAATTTTAAACTTTAAAAGTGAAAATTATAATTTATACAAACTTTCAAAAGTCAATGCTTTGAAATTCATTAAAAAAGATTGAAAGTTATTTTTGAAAATTTGACCGCACGGATAATTTTTGGAGATGATGCCCTACATTTTGTTTATTGAACCAAACTTCATCAAACATATGGAAGGCACATATCATAACACATATCCAATACCCCTCGGGCTTTTAGGGGCTAACAGTGTGGGCTTCTAGAAGGATTCCCTTGCCTCTTCTCAAACAGACATGAATGAATACTCTGTTTTACTTTACTGTTTAATTCAACGATGTTGACATCGTTCTATAATGCCATTGACTTGATCTCACAATGAAATTCTGCCTGTTTTCTTTGACTCACTCACACTTCTCCCTTCCCTGCCCTTCCTTTTGTATGATAGTCACACGCAATGCAACCAAAGGGCTACTCTCGGCTGAAAGTGTAGGTAACTCCTATCATTTAGTTTGTTTTAGTATTTTTACTTTTCATAATCCAAATTCAAATTATTTTCATGATATTATATAAACATTCATAATATTTTGTAATTTTTAAGTTAATTAATGTGCCTCGCTTCATTAAAGAAGAGATGAAAATGTGTTGTGATTAAAATTTGAGAGGGAAAAAATACATAGTGGACTTCAAAAGTAATTTTGAGTTTTTTCCAACTTTAAAAAGTCACACAATCAAGTAAAGTTTCACTTCTAAAAGAATTTAGTCATTTGAAGTCTTTTTTATTAAGTTATGTGCAATTATGTAAAAATCGTTTGATTGGTGGCTAATGCCCAAATGGGCCTTTGACACCACGTTTTTGCACTCTAGCATGGTGCACGAGCACATCTTTCCTTTTAGTGTTTGTTGATCACACTCATGTAGTTCTAGTGAACCTTGGGACATAGTTTGGATCGAATGGATTCTTAACCCACGTTGGTTAGTTTCTTTTCAAGATTATCGATATATCTTCTCTTACCAACCATTTTACTTATTATTGTTATTATTATTTCTTCTTGAGATTTCACATATAGCCAGATTGGTGACGTACATTTTTGGAGTGGAGTTAGGGTGAAGGTCAAAAGTATTTTCATCTATGTATTTGTACTATTTCATCCAAATGCTTCATATCTTCATTCAAACAAGAATTTTCATTCAAATCTTGCAAATTCACAAAACATATAAAACACATGTGGTGAATGCTTTGGGAAAACTAAGAATTTAGCACCAAAACATCGTCATCACAAAAATTTCCATAACAAATTGAAAACTTTTTTTTTGCCTAAAATAAAGGACTGCTTCTTATAACTTGTCATTCTTAACCTTTGAGATACATTGTTCTTAAAATCCTCAACACATGAGCATTTGCAATATCTTCTAAATATCTAATGTATAATTTGTTGACTTTTAAAATGGTTAGATATAGTAAATAATGTGTATAATTATGCAACTATTATATAATCGAGCTTATAAATACTATCCTACAAGTTGAAACATCTCCTTGTCACATATATCAACATAATTATGAATTGTAATAAGCATTGCTTTGTTTCACATTGTGTTAATCCCTAACCACCCAATCATGCATATTTTGCATGATGTGCGGATTTGAAATCCGTTTTTTTCATCTATCATGCATTTGTAGTGTGGATTTTTTACTGAAACTTTTATGGGAAGTTAGTTTTGCGCATGTGTGATTTGATTAGAAAGGGGATGATTTGTGAAAATTTGATGCCTCATTTCATGTTGTAGTGTTTCACCCAAAATTTCAAAATTTTTAGTCTAAAAGTGCTCTAGAAAAAAGTCAACTACTAAAATTAAGCAACCAAAAAATCTCCAAAAATCACTACACTTAGAGTATTACATTTCAACCCATCATAACAAATTTCATTATTAGATTGTCAATATCTTATTTGTAATCAAAGTACAAATGAGTTTGAAATTCTAAGTTGGAAATTGTAGGCACAAATATTGGTGATAGCAATTGCAAATCTAACCATATGGATAGGATCTAAACTTCATAATGTACAAATTTTATTCATTCATCAAGTTGAAAATATCCCTCTTAGTTGCATTTTATAATGCATCTTTAGAAAACTGCCAAATCTGAAGAGTGTGAGAACGTTAACTTTAGGGATTAAATGTCATAGTGTGATAGAAGTGATCGTATAACTAATTAATTAGTTCAAAGTGCATACATGACACGTGTCAATGTGTGAAGGCCCAACAATATTTTATTTCAACCACGTATCAATGTGTAGAGGGTTCAACAATATTTTTCAATCATAATTATAACTATTATAAACATGAGAGAAAACTAAATTCTTCATTCCATATCTCATAGACATATATGCTATAATTTGAAATCTTCACCCTTGGAATTAAAATTTATCTAAAGCCTCCTCGAATGGAATTATCTTATGTCTCGGCCTTGTCCACAATAAAATGCTAATTTGCTCCAAACGTTAGAGTTAGTTGACACTTTTTACTAACCAAAGAATCCACAACACACACACTCAAATATTAGATCAAGAATTGTTAAACATGAAAAAATATTTAAATAACAGCAACAAGGATCACAAATCCTTCACATTCTCAGCTCGGGGGAGTCACTATGCAAAAAATTAAAAACCAGATGAGTTAAACTATAGGGTCATTTTCATTCATTGGAGGAAAAAATTCTACCTAATTATAAAATTTCATATGTAATATAGGACACTTTAAATTCAAGTAAGAAATAATTTGAGAATATATTTGGAATATATTTAGGATATTATAGAATATACCTCGGATATTCCATTTATGTGATGACAACCATTAAAATACATTCTTAATACATGTGGTTAGACTAAATACATGCTAGTGACATCTTTGAAATTCTCAACATGCACAGTTCATTATTTACAACAGTGCGCTTTCCTACATGCGAGAAACAAATAGTGCCATCGGCAATGCTAATGTCATTAGAGAAGTTGAAACCTGATCATGCGCTTCAAACATCAAAAGTGTACGAAAGGAGGCGCATGGCGGACGCATTGCAGCTCTGGTGGCGCTCGCACGGTGGTGTTGAGCTCACAAGCGGATCTCTGATCCACTGCGCCCGGGTATAATCTATTGCTCAATCCGTATTTGTGTGCTTGCTAGCAGCAGTCACAATTTTTCTCTGGTCCGTTCGTAATCAGGATTCAAATCTGGGTGGAGTGGATTTTTTTTAGGGTTTAGGGTTCTAGCCGTTCTTCGTCATGGAGCGCTCGTCGTATGCTAAAACCTTGTGAAAGAAGCTTGAGCACGCCCCTGTTGCGCCACACGCTGTAAGGGATAGTGCCGCGGAGCAGAAGGATGAGGCTATTGAACCTGAGCTCATAGCGGCGGTCACGAACATGGGGAAGCACGCCAAGATACATCCGACAATGGCTATACCTGGAGAAGAGCTTCCGGAGGGATATGCCCGTAGTTCAGCACGGTTTCTCATCTGTAACATGGTCCTGGAGGTGCAAGTGGACCAGGAGATCGTGCGCAAAGAAACACAGCGGCTTCAGAAACATGCTGTGGTGGCGTATTTTGTAGGCGGCAGACAAGCTCCGGCAGTCTTGGCGCAATGGATTGCAGCGATCCAAACTCACATCGGGGAATGGGCAGGCCTGGGGCGTGACTTCGGCAAAGGATTTTTTTAGGTCTTAACGAGACAAGGAGATGCCACTCAAAAGTTGTTGATGTTAACCCCCCACCGCTCCAGGTGGGGGACATGCATCTTGAAAACGTGGGCGACAGGCTTCAATGCCAGCCACCCCACGCGTCTAAAAGTCCCGACATGGGTGACGTTACGTGGAATTCCGAGGGAGTTCCTGGGTGTCGGAAAAGAGATCGTTGGAGGCCTCGGTGAGCTTCTAGGATGCGACAAGCGCAATGCGTCCCTCGCGGACCAGCGCTTCTGCGTGGCACTCCAATCGGGCCAGGGCTGGAAAACCGTCACAAACGACAGTACCAAAGAAAAGGTTGTGATTGCAGTAGATTACTGCAATCTCCCAATTCGATGCCGTTTTTGCCATTCGACGGAGCACCTAATTCGTGAGTGCCCAAGCTTCAGAAGAAACAACACGGAGGCGGAGGAAGTTGATAGCGCTCCCTTGGTAGATTCCGGTGCGGAAGAGAATGGCGGAGCCCAGCCGGACATTGCTCCGCCACCACCACCCCCGCCACTCAACGGACAGAACCCAACTATTCTCTTGGGCAGTGAAGGCTCTTCTCAGAAGGGGGTGGTTCCTCGGACACTACAAGCAGGTCCGGGAATCACCACTCCAATGGTGATTCCAGAGACACACCTAAGGAAGAATGGAATGGGTGGGAGACCGTCAAAAGAAGCAAGAAACCAATCCGGGGCAATTTTCCCCAATCACGAGCCAATTCGCAGCCCAAGCAAGCTGGCGATAAAAACACGAGACAACAGGGAGCAGAGAAGTCGAAGACCCTGAGCACATCGGCACCTAGCCGAAAGGCTCCTGCAATGGCAGTGGAGGTGATTAACTTGGGAGATGCAGTCCCGCCAGAGTGGCAAGGCACTGAGCACGGGAGAAGCAACACGCCAAGAGCTGGAACCTCGGTGCTCCCACAGCCGAGAAGTGGAAGCCCAGGACACCAGATCCCGTCCGGTCCCGCGCTGGAAGACACTCACATGGCCAGCGCAGAAGATGATGGCCCGAACCCCAGGCGAGGAATTGTAACGCCAAGAGCGAGGCCGGTGGCTTCAAAGCATATTCTGAGGAATGAGGCTCAGTGGAGTAACGAGATGGAGATGGCAGTTCCACTGGAATGACCATTGGGTACGGCCAGTGATGGGAATGCCGGGATGTTTGGCCCCAGAGGCCACATTCGCTCAGCCTCGCAATAGTATGTGACTGCAGGTCTCATGCCACCGCCGGCGCCAGTCGTGCCGCTTGGGGCACAGGGACACCATGTCAGCCAAGGAGGGTATGTCACGGATTCCGGGGTACACAATTCTCGCACCAGCACGCGTTCCCTTGACCTCAATGTCCTCGCAGCAGCGTCCGGATCAGCAGTTCTCACGGCCAGTGGTGGTGAGGCATCCCAGGCCTATCCGCCGCAACTTCGCACAATTCAGGTACCTTAGGACCCTTCACAGTTTGAAGCTCGCACTCCTCGCACCCCAGTTCCGATGGGCATTCCCGAGGACCTTCACGATGAGTTTTTTGAATGGATGAAGAGTAGACAAGGGGGAGTCACTCCTCAATCCAGAGGTTTGACTCCCAATCAGCTTGCTAGACGCAAGAGGCTTTAGATTAAGCACGAAGGCTTCGGTCGACCCTCCTCTACAATAGAAGAGAAATCCACCGTAGGGTTGCAGAAGGCGATTGCCTTAGAAGTTCACAGTTGTTTCCCGACCCCCCCCCCCAGCAATGAAGGTCACAACGATTATGCAAAATGTCCAGGGTCTCAATGATTCCCTAAAGTTAGAAGTGGTTAGACATTACATTCCCCCATTGTTTAGAGGTTTAGAAGTCCTCTGTTTTCAGGAGCATAGGCTCAGAGGGGCTAAGTTAGATGCACTGAAGAACTTTTTCTGGCCACAAGCGGCCTTTTTTGGTTGTGAAGCTGCTGTTGGCTTCAGACATGATTTAGGAGATATTGGGGCGCGCACGGGAGGGGTGTGCATGTGGGTAGCGCCACACATCGCCCATTTAGAGACTACGTCCGGTCACACTCTTTGTGGCAGGGCGCAGTGGATTCGTCTTAGCGGTTTGCCTGGCGGTGACATTTCAATTGTGAATGTCTATGCCTCGACCAGTGTGAGAGTCAGATGCGCTCTCTGGGAGGATCTTTTAGTCTCTCTTCCGCGGGACTGCCGTTGGTCTTTATGTGGCAACTGGAACTTCGTAGAGCAACAAAGTGACAAGTCCAATCTCAACGGTAGGATCATTTCGGAGGACGAGAGTTGTATCTTTTCTTTGCTCAAGGATGCACTAGAGGTGGTCAATCACTTTTTGGATACCGGCAGGCTTAAGTTTTCATGGGATAACAGAAGACGCCAAAGGCTGCGCTCCCTTGTGCGTCTCGATAGGTGTTATTCTTTTCAGCAGATAGGGGCAGGTCCGGCATCGGTTACCGAGTACCTCATCCGTGGTGACGCCAATTACTCGGACCACTTGCCGGTCCTCCACTCGGTTCAACACTTGCCGCTGGTCCCCAAGAAATCGTCTTTTAAGATGAATTCTTTTTATCTCAAGGACCCGGTCTTGTGTGAGACTGTTGGGCAAATTTGGACACAAAACCCGCAGCTGGACTTCACTGGGAAGCTCCGCCGCGTGGTCAAATTCTACAGAAACTATTGTGTGCAGCGAGCAAGTGAGAGAAGGGCAGCGGAGGCAGCCTTGCGAAGTGAGTTGGCCGGCCTCTACACTGCCTTTCAAAACGATCATCAGAATCCGGTCTTGCACGTTCAGATTGGAGAAGTGGGAGACAAGCTCTCGGCCTTTGAGAAGCACACCCTCGATGGACAGCGGATCCGCAGCCGGGTGAAGTAGCAAAAGGTGGGCGATTCCTGCTCAAAGGAGTTCTTCAGGGCGTCGAAGGCCCACACTGGCGCTTCACAATTGACGGAGCTCGAGGATGAAGCCGGGTTGTTGTGCTCAGACCAGGCCAGCCTTGAAGGCATCTGCTCCCGGTATTACGGTAACCTCTACTCTAAACCAGCTCGTTTGGTGGCACAAGAGGCTGCTGCTGGACAGTCCCTCTCGTGTCTTAGTGATAGGTTGACTGGCGCCATGAAGGCCGCCCTTTGTAAGCCCATTAGTTTGCAGGAACTTGAGGCAGCCCTCAAAGACATGGACCCGGGTAAAGCACCCGGGCTAGATGGTGTATTAACTGAGTTTTTTTAAAGTGTATTGGGACGTCATTAAGCTAGATTACCATCGTATGATTACCCAAGCGGTGTTATTGCAGAGGTTGCCTCCAGGTGTCATAAAAGGCCTCATTTCCCTTCTGCATAAGGGCGATGTGAGTCGTCGTCTGACTAACTAGCGACCGATAACATTATTAAACGTTGCTTATAAACTCTTCGCTAAAGCTTTGCAACTCAGATTGCAGCCTGTCTTGATGGAAGTCGTTGACTTTTATTAGTCCGCGTTTTTGCCATTACGATTCATTCTGGATAACATTTTGCTAATCCATGAGACCATAGTCTGGGCTGAACATACGAATCAGGCCTTAATTTTCTTAAAGTTAGACTTTTCGAATGCTTTCGATAGGGTTGATTGGGACTTCTTGTTTGGCGCCATGGGCAAGCTGGGAATTCCTGGTGAGTTTATCGCGATGACCAAACTGTTATTGCAGGATGCCCAAGCCTCGGTAAAGGTTAATGGCTCGCAAAGCCCATTGTTTGCCATTGAGAGGGGGGTCAGACAGGGGTGTCCCCTGGCCCCCTATCTCTTTCTTATCGTTGCTGAAGTTTTGAACGTCATGGTGAAAGAAGGTGTGGCAAGAGGCACGGTGAAGAGGATTCGCCTCCCGGAAGGTGACAGGCAGCAAGTTGTGGCGCAGTTTGCAGACGACACTTCTTTCACGCTGCTGGGGGACGAGGCTCCAGTCAAGGCCCTGGTAGAGCTGAGGGACTGCTTCTGTCTCGCCTCTGGTCTCGTGATCAACTGGGGCAAATCCAGTGGCCACTGGAACTCCAAGACAGTAGCTCTTCGACCGCCTTCAACCAATACGCTCAACATTGTGTGGGTTGATGGCGCCAGCACGAGCAAGCTGCTCGGCACGCTTATTGGCATGAGCCTCGCAGCTACCTCGGTGGACTCTTTTCTGCAGGCCCGGGTGCTCAAGCAGCTGCAGTATTGGTGCACCGCCCGCATCAATTCCACAGGTAGAGGTGTCATAGTGAACCATTTGTTGCTTTCTTCGATTATCTACTTTGCTTCCATTTGGGGTGGGACTAAAGCTGGGATCAAAAAGGTTACTGCCTCTATCCGGAACTACATGTGGTCCGGCGCACTTCATCAAGCGCGGACCAAAGTCGCTTGGCTCCAGTGCTGCCAGCCCAAGCAGAGTGGCGGCATCAATGTGGTCAATCCCCAAGACGCCTTGATCGCTCTAATGACAAAATGGGTATTGAAAGCTTGTGAGCCAGGTTTGTCCAATTTGCACGTCCTCATCCGGCACCGCCTCAACAATTTTCAGCCCTACAAAGGGGGCCGGTGGGCGCCGAGCTTAGAGTACGTACTTCATGCTTCCCCAGTTCCAGGCACACAAAGGTTCCACCGTGTGGACCCGGGTTGGGACATGATGGAGGAAACTGCAGCCCAGCATACTTCCGGTGCGGCCCTCGAATCCCGAAGAGGTGGGAGCAGAACTATTTTGGTGGTCTTCCTTCCTCCTCCTCATCGGTCCGAGTTTCTCAAACAATTGCGCAGCTTTGCTACACCGCAAAGGATTGAAGCAGATACGTGACTCGAGGGTGGGAGGCCGTTTCCTAACTGTCGATGAAGCCAGAGTCCACTTCGGCCTGCTGCCGGGAGAAGCAGGGGCGTGGCTGACGGCAACTCGAGCTTTGCAGACCTACTGGGGTCATTTTCTCACTCAAGCTCCCCCGCACGCTGGGAATGGCGAGTGGATTGGCTGGTACCCGGAGGAGGACGGCCTGCTCCCCCTCACCATCGTCAAAATTCAGGACTTTGGAGTAATGCGCATTGGCGCCCCGCCTCAAACTTGGCCAGGGCGATTTGATGGTCACAGCTTTGTTGTGTTGCCCTCTGCTCGCATACTACAAGCCCATGACCCGAAGTCGCTCATGCTTAGGGACGCAGCGAGGACCGGGTCCTTTCACCGGGTCAGAGTTGTTCCAATCCAACGTGGGCCGAAGAAGACGGAGGTGTTCCTGTTTTACTGGAGGGTGGACCAAATTCGCTGGGATCCTCTCAAGTACGAGTGGAACGATGGCCTCATAAATGTCCCACTTATGAGTTACTCCGCCAAGCTGGGTCGGAAGTTGCTCATGAACGACCATCGAGTCCCAAATCTAGTTGTTCGCAAATGGGGTGGAGCATTGCCAGACGACTTTCGGCTAAGATGGAAGGGAGTTTAGCATAAAGATCGCACCCGGAAGGAAGTCGGGCTCTTATGGCTTATTTGGCACCGCGCAGTCGCCGTGAACCATTGGCGAGGCAGAATCAATGGAGCGGTGGACATTCGGTGTCCGGTGTGTCCCCGCCGATCAGAAGAATCCGTACTCCATAGGTTTTGGGAGTGCCTTTCCGCCCAACGAGCTTGGTAATGGGCGATTCATATCATGAATGCCTTGCTCATTGGGCGGGAAGCCCGAGGGCCGTGGAGGTTCTTGATCTGGAGACAAGGCATATTTTCCAGTGCCATCCCTCGCAAGTTCAATGCATACAAAAGAAGGTGGTTAGTAGTAAGAACAGTGGTTCTTTGGGCGTTGTGGATCCAGCGGAACGACATGGTGTTCAACAACCAAGCTTGGACTCCTGAGAGGTTACTACAACATATTTGGAATGAGCTGGTGGACTATGGCCGTGTTGAGTGGGCCAAAGTGAGCAACAAGTAGCCCCGCACGCCTGCTGCCCAACGTAAGCTAGTGACTGCCTTCGTCAAGCGCAGGTGCCGGCTGGATTTCTTTGCTGTTATGGTGGACGGCAAGCCGAGATGGGCGGCCACGGGACCCAGCGTCGGCTTCGTCTTTCAGCCTCCATGAAGTGCTCCCCGGCGATTTAGGGTAGCGCCGGGCCCTAGGTGGTGCCCGCTCCTTCCTTGTGTCCGGTCTGTTTGTCCTTGTTTCGCGTCATTTGTTTCCACCAGGCCACTTGTGGCTGGTTGGCTTGTATATTTGTATTTTGCCTCTTTGCAATGAAATTCTGTTTCATTTGTTTCAAAAAAAAAAAAAAAAAAACAGTGCCATCAACCTTTATTTTATCCCTACGTCTTCACTAGCAAACTCATGTACAATTAGAATTAAAACTTAATCTCATATCTACTTACAGGTTAAAAAAATATAAGTATTAAAGCCGTTTGAAGTTGAAGAGACTACTCTGCACCAAATTATCAAATGATTATATTCAACTGAATTCACCTATATTCAATTAGATTCATTTAGATTCATGTGGCTTTATGGTTTTATGTAGAAAGTCACAAAAAATGCACAACAATTAACTTCAATCAATTATACAAAAATGCTACAAAATATGAAAATGCTACAAAACTTAATATAGATATGTGTTTGTTCAAGACCCCATACGGATATAGAAACTCGTTAAGAAGAGTTAATAAATAAGAATTTGGCCCATTCACTAATTTTCAAAATATGTTTGTGTACTATGTACCAAAACAAAAAAAAAAAAAACACCACATTGAGAACCAAATTGAGAATACGAAGCATTTACTTCTTCATTGGTGAAATAGTCAGAAGTGATTACTCACTAGTGAAGTGTTTGGTCCCATAACTCACTAGTGACGCAAAACAACTCCCAAAAAAACAACAACTCAAATTGAGAATATGAAGATGGCTTTGGAGTTAAATGTGTGTGAGATAATCTACACGATCCACCTCACTTGCCAACCATCTCAATCCCCACCATTCATTTAAGTCGCCTTTCATCTTCATTCATTCATGTTCTTTGCTCAGGTTCTTTGTCATACTTTCACATTCATTCTCATTTGTCCCAACTCTCTCATATCATGACAAATGTCCCTCTTCAATCATCATGTGACGTGTCTTAGTTCTTATTATTTAATTAATGCCCAAGACCAATAAATGAAAAATGGCCATGTTCAAATTAAATTTTTTGGTGCATTCACACAGGTCTTCATATTGCAAAATCCGTGCATTTTCGAGCTATTAGGTAGGGGTAGGCTGTAAAAGACTATATTCTAGCCACCCTTCTCTTTTGTTTACTATGTATTGATGTCCAATGTCATACATTTTTCGTTTGAAATGTACACTACTAGTATATGATGGCGGAATTAGAATGAGCAACTAAAAGGGATATTTTGAACTTGATGTATGGATAAAAGTTGTACATCATGAATTTTAGATTCTATTCATATGGTTAGAACTATGATTGCTATTACCATTATTTTGTATAAAATATAAAACGTAAAATTCAAATTTTTTTGGAAAGTTTTTGTGCATTATGATGGCTGCAACTTTGAGGGCATGTATCTCCTTCATCCTATGTGTGTTTTCAATAAAAATAAATTATAGGGTTGGTTCTCCCTTCAAGTTTAGTTATCATGGTGAATTTTTCATGTCAAACCATGATTTTTTTAATGTTTGGGAGTCGTTTTAGTGCACGGGTCTATTTTGAAATCTATTTGCTATTTTGATCAAATGGGTCACTTTTTGGGCAACTTTTTGACATTGCAAGGCCATTTTAGGGCACATAAAATTCTTTTTATGAGTTTTTTTTGGTATCAATGTGTTTAACCCCTAAACGACAGAGGGGGTAAGGGCAAAACATAAATGTGTTATAAAAAAATTACTTCTTTAACTTTGATGAAGTTTGGTCCAAAAGAGAAAATGAGGAGCTTGATGTTTAGTAATTTTCCATACGGTCAAATATCAAAAAATACCCTTTTATCATTTCATAATGAATTGAGAAGCATTTAACTTCAAATATTTATAAGAATCACAATTTTTATTTTTAGAATTTGAAATTTTGTATGATTTGTTAAAACTAGACATTCTATTCTAAAATCAAAAATTGCAAAATTTTTCAACGGAGAGAACATCATTACTTTCCCCAAATAGTAAGTTTTCTAACATTAGACAATGTAGAAGTGTTTTTCTTTGAAAATTTCTCCTGGGTGGAGTTTAACTCGGATTGATATGATTCAAATTGGGTTGGAAAGTAGACTTGATTACCTATTTAAAAATATTTTTTCTATTTCGAGCAGCCCATAAAAGAAGGGCAGAGACCATAAAATGGTTGATCCGTCACATAGGGGTTAAATGATGTTTTTGAACTACTTTGTAGTTGAAGGTTTTTTCATTTGAGTAATTTTGAAAACAAATTTCACCTCTAACTATGTTGCTAGGAAAATCTCAACATTCTTTTTTAGCACTAAAACATTATGAACTTGCAATCTATATAGCCAAATGACTCCAAATTTGATCCACATCATCTATATCATGTATATTACAAGATTGTACGGTTGAGATTTCTATACCTCACTTACATTTAGACCTATAGCACATCAAAATTGTTAATGCATTTAAGCCCAAAAAAACTAGGGACACTTAGGGGTTAAGAGATAACTTGATCGTTTGATGTAGGGTTGTCATATTTGGCACTTTTTTCCAATTTGATGTATAATTTGGCATTTGCTATCTAATTAGACAAGTGTCAAAATTATATTGAAAAGGTTGAATGAAATATTCTTGAATATTGTAAAATATTCCACGTGTATTCTAAAAATATGCTTGTTTGACAAATGGGGAGGTTTCCTATATGTCTTTATGTCATGTTTGATATCAAGTATAACTAGTGGTACATTCAACCAACCATGACTTGATGTGTGAAGGTAGAGAACTTTGACCCTTAATTGCCCATGTGCTAATTTTTAATTTGGATCATGTACAAGATTCATTCACTTTTTCTCATTCGTCATGCACTTATTGTAGTGTGGATTTTTTTAGTGAAATTACTATGGGCAGTTAGCTTCATGCAAGTGTTAACTGATTAGAAAGGTGATGACTGGTGAAATTTTTATGCCTCATTTCATTTTGCAATGATTTATCAATTTTTTTAAAACCTTAGTTCAAAATAGTTCAAAAGTGTTCTTGAAAAAGTCAACTCATAAAATTAAGCAACCAAAAATACTCTAAAAAACACTACACTTAGAATATTACATTTCAACCCATCACAACAAATTTCATTAAAAGATTGTCCATATCTTGTTTGTAATCAAATAACAAAAGAATTTTGAATTTTAAGTTAAAATTTTTATACAAAATTATTTTTCATAGCAATCATAAATCTAACCATATGGATAGAATTTAAAATTTATCATAGAGTTAACCAAAAAGTCAGCTCAAAGAGGAAAGTTTTAGCAAACTCCTCTTGAACTTCTCTTGAACTCATATTGAAATATAAATAGACCAAATACTAGTTCATGATGAGTTGGGAGACAATCTAAAACAAACAACTGTCATTATTCTCCATGCCTTGCAATGACTCCCACACCTTCTACCAAACTTCCTAGCCCATGACCCACAAGGTGACAAGCTATGACACAACACTATTCAACCCAAATATAGCTCAAAAGAGAGGTTAGAAGTAGAACAAAAAAGGAGGTTAGATGGGCTTCTTTTCGGTTAACTCAAATGTACAACTCTTAATCATACACTAAATTCAAAATATTCCCCTTAGTGGCATTTTATAATGCATCTTTACAATTCTCTAAATCTGGAGAGGGATGTGAGCATTAAGGGGTTAAATTCAAGGGTTTTTAAAACAAATATATAAATACACAAATAAAATGAAATAAAAATAAAAACAAAAACATAAAATAAAATAAAAAATAAAAAACAATTTCAATGTGAAAAGATGTGAATGCTCTTTGTAGGTATAGATATAAACAAATTCCTTGTTGATGTTTATAATTGTGTGGAGAATACCAAAAGTTACAGTTACAGCTATCAGCAAGGAATTTGAAGGTACAGTACACGATATAGAAACAATGATCTCGGGTTATTATTCATTAATGGATTTTATAATGAATTTTAATATTCAAAACAAAGAAGGACGAGTTTCTTGTTTGGATGGCTGGCGCATTCTCAACAGAGTGTGCAATTGGAGACTGGCATAACTTACCTAACACGCGCAATTGCGCATATGAACATGCCAACCCCACCCAAGAGACAATTCAAAATATTGCCTGCTGGGGATTTACTAGCAATGGAATTTTCAAACCCTATAGATCCGAAATAAGTAATAATTATGCTCTCCACCCTACCGTTACTTTCAAATCAATACTTAAGTAAGTGTCCTCTTGTTGACTCCCGATCACAGCATCACCAAAAAAGTACAAAATGAGAAAAGAAAGCAGAATCCAATTATTGACAAACATAGGGAATCATCCCAAAGCCTTGCAGAAGGCACATCCTGAAATAGGGGGGCTACAGTGATAATATGGTGACATAAGTCTCGCATTCTGTCAATATCGTTGAAACTGGAGTCGCTTTTTGGTGAAAGCATAGACGTGGAGAGTTGAAAGTTTCCCTTATCTACTGGCGATTTCACTGTGCATAATGCCCTGTGACTGCTCCTGGGTCAACTTTATTTCCCTGTGGTCAAGTAGTTGACTACCCTGGTTTCAAAACCAGAGCCCAATTGCCCCCAACCCCATTTGTAATGAACGGAACTCAAGGGTTCAACTAAAGGTAAAGCTTCCTTGTTCAAAGGGCTTACTACTCTAACTTAGAACCTGTGGAATTCTTCCCTTGCGACGGCGCTCTTCGGCTCGCTCGCCAATTGGGCCTATGCTTAAACCCAGACCTTTACAACTCGAGCACACTTGCAGTGACAGACCCCAACAGGTACAGTACATAATTCCAGATCAAGAGAGGGGCGAGGAGGTGCACAGGAATTCAATTGGGGCATCCATAATTCGGAAGGCCGTGAATTGCCAGTCGCGGCGCATGCTGCAAGTACGTCGATGCTTCGTACCGGATTGCAGGACTGAGTTCGGAAGGGATCCGCAGCTCCACATGAGCGCAAGAAATTGATTCGGAAGCAGGTGTGTACATATCTGCACAACCCATTTTGCCCCCCGTGAAGTGCTTGTGAGTGGTTAGACTGGACGTTTAGGGAATTAGCGGTATTCAGATATGATGGAGTCATAGCCATGCGAAGTTGCGATCATAGCGAAGAGGAATTCTTAAGTGACGAACAAATCGGATTCCGACAACCGTAGCGATGTGGATCTATCAACGTTGTTGGATTTCTCTTCTCGATCGCGCGCGCGCACTGATGAACTCGCTAGCAATGATCTAGAGCCTTTAGTAAAAACGGATCGCAGTTGACTTCGATCGTGAAATTATGCTAGGTTGTACGCTCCGGGGCAGTAAGCATGCTGGCCGCGATCAGTGTTACACGTCTAGAGTGTGGGAGTTGGTGCCTCGGCATCATCCGGCCCGTCCTCATGACGACTTTGACTGCGACCACCACAATTAAGTCCTGAGTGCCTGTTCGTGGTGGTCCATTTCTGTAGCGCTGTGGTCGTGGTCTCGCTCTTCTTTGAGAGTGATCAGAGTGCGACAGTGAATCTTGTAACATTTGTCACTAACGATTGCGTTTCAATTGGGAAATTTAAACAAATGAGTTCAGGAACCAGGAGATTGGGCATCAGAACGCAGAGATTCGGCAAGGTGGCCGGGCGGGAGGGGTGGAGGCGGTTGCGAGCTTGATGATTTGATAGAGGCCGTCCGAGAGGCGAGTACGGTCGGTACGTGGAGGGCTGGTGGTCTGGCAGCTACAGAGCGACATGGCTGGGGCGGCCCCGCTGGACAGCATTCAAGACTTCTGGGGGAGCCGGCGGTCCGGGCGGTCGTTCCGCGGGGGCTCGTCGCGCAACTGGGGCATCGGGCCCGACAATGTGTTCGGGCGCAACAGCGCGCTGTCGCGGCGCGATGAGGCGGACGACGAGGAGGCGCTCAAGTGGGCGGCGCTGGAGAAGCTGCCCACCATGGACCGCCTGCACACCACCATCCTGCAGAAGCGCCTGGGCAGCCGCATCGTGCACGAGGAGGTGGACGTCCGCCGCATGGGCTTCCTGGAGCGCCAGCAGATCATCGACGGCCTCCTCAAGGTCACGGAGGAGGACAACGAGCGCTTCCTCAAGAAGCTCCGCGCTCGCATCGACAGGTACGAGACAATTCCCAGGGCTCCTCAAGTGCTCTCCCTTGATTCTGCGCACGCGTCATCAGGTGTTGTTATATCGATTGGCCGTTTCGACGAGGACTTCATCTGGAGACATGTGATCGTTCGGACTGGAGATGATTCATCTTGTGGCCAACGCACTCGGGAATGCAATGTCGTCTCGAGACAGAGTCCTCGTTTTGTAGCATTTTACGTAACGAGGATTCTGTCTCGAGACGACATTCCCCCATTACGTGATTGGGCATTTCACGATCTGACATGGTACCCGTGGTCATTTGCATTGGACCGTGACCGGATTAGAAGTTGAAGGGTTAACTAGCTTTGGAGTAGTGGGCACCTTCATAATTTTTCCAGCAACTGGGATGATTTGGGGAGTTCATGAATATGCACGTCGGGTACATAGAGGTTTCATGGGTACATAGAGGTTTCTTTGGTCCAGAGAATTCTTTTTTGTGCAGACCAATGTAGTTGTCTGAGTGTGGCAGTGATATAATGTTTGTCGGGCCCATCTACTTAAGCTAAGCTTTCCACTGGGACACATGAGGTGGTCCTGGAATAATTTTGAGAGGTTGAATCCTGGGTGCTCGATCGGATAAGTGGTTGGTTAGGTCAAATTAAGCTCAAGAGGAACCTTGGGATGGAGAGCTGCGTGTGAGAACGCACTGCACAATCCATGGCCTGAAGAGCGTGGCAGGGCGTGACGATTAATTATGGGTGCATGCGTGCGTGGGGTTGTGGCAGAGTTGGGATCAAGCTGCCCACCATCGAGGTGCGGTACGAGAAACTGTCCGTGGACGCAGATGTCCTGGTGGGAGGCCGGGCTCTACCCACTCTGAAAAATGCGTCGCTCAACTTTCTGCAGGGGGCGCTCGACAGCACCGGGATCGTGCAAAGCAAGAAGACGACGCTCAACATTCTTCACAGTATCAGCGGCATCATCAAACCCGCTAGGTTTGTCCCTGGAGCCATGTCCACTCCTGAGAGCACCAAATATATTTTCACGGACAGCTAGAGGACAAACCGTTACAGTCGCCATGATTGGATGATTCATGGGCGGCGTTCCTTAGACCAGAATTGCGTCAGTCTGTCGTGAATTGCGCAATTGTTTGAGACTGTAGCATATGGATGTGACTGACCGGGGCGTCGTTGTGTTGGTCCTTGCTAGGATGACGTTGCTTCTGGGCCCTCCAGGGTCGGGGAAGACGTCGTTGCTGTTGGCGCTGGCTGGGAAGCTGGATTCGGATTTGAAAGTGAAAGGAAAGATCACGTACAATGGGCACACGCTGAACGAGTTCGTGCCTCAGAAGACATCCGTGTATATCAGTCAGAATGATCTCCATGTGGGAGAGATGACTGTACGCGAGACGCTGGACTTTTCAGCTCGATGCCAGGGCGTTGGCACCCGCTACGGTACGACCACTGACCTAATTGCATGATCACTCTCACTGGACGGCAAAATTTCAGCTGCGTTTGAAGTGTTTCCGACCGTGCTATGGAGACTGGGATTCACGGGAACAACAGCTAGCTAGCGTTCTCGAGACTCTTGAAAGTGTTTTAATCCGGGGTCCGGGTGATTATTGTGTGTGCAGATATGCTGGTGGAGTTGGCAAGGCGCGAGAGAGAGGCGGGCATTTTCCCGGAGAAAGACGTGGATGTGTACATGAAAGCCATAGCGGTGGAAGGTCAAGAGCACAGTCTTGTGACAGACTACATTATGAAGGTACCTTTAGACGGTGTATGCAGACTTACGGTTGCCGTTGCAGTGCGATTCCCGGCTTGAGTCGGGCATCAGAGCTCTTATATTAGGATCATCTTACTGAAGACAGCGAGCTCGCCATTGATTGTTGTTAAATTGTACTTAGGTGCGGGTGGAGTGCGTGCAGCTGGCGCGCGGTGAGTGATGGTTTTCGAGAGGTAACACTTACAGTGACTAACTAAAGCCCTGGCATGCAATGATGAATGAATGTCGTCCAGATTTTGGGGCTGGACATCTGTGCCAACACGATGGTGGGAGACAACATGCACCGGGGTATCTCGGGGGGTCAGAAGAAGCGGGTGACGACAGGTATGGACCTTGAGTATGCTGGGAGCCGCTTTAATTTTTTAGAGACGAGCGACCTGGAACAATGATCGGAAAGTGAGTGCTCGGTTGCAAGTCAGTGGGTGGATTGGTGCCGAGTCCAGTAACTACTTAGTGACGTTTTGGATTCATGAGGGCTGGCTGGGTGGCTGCAGGTGAGATGATTGTAGGACCAACGGACGCGCTGTTCATGGACGAAATTTCCACGGGCCTGGACAGCTCAACAACGTACCAGATCGTGAAATGCCTGCGGCAGTTGTGCCATGTGATGGAATCCACCATCTTCATGTCGCTGTTGCAACCTCCTCCGGAGACGTTTGAGCTGTTTGACGACGTGGTGCTCTTGTCTGAGGGTCAGGTGGTGTACCACGGGCCCCGCGAACACATTCTGGAGTTTTTTGAGGGGTGCGGGTTTCAGTGCCCAGAGCGGAAGGGTATTGCTGACTTCTTACAAGAGGTACCATACTAAGTCGCAGCCTGGCACGGATTGCATTGAATTAACTATTATGTAGGACTTCCGAATTATCTAGTATGGGAGTTAGCTTGGCAGACTGTGTTTATGCATGCATTTCTAGAGCTGTAGTAGGTCCTGACAATCGATCGAAACCGTCCAGAAGGTATAACTGTAGATGATGAGCGGCCGGAATTCTGAAGTGTAAGGATGTACTTGTGGATATCAGGTGACGTCGAACAAGGACCAGGAGCAGTATTGGTTCGACAAGCGACGGCCGTATCGGTTCGTGTCGGTGAAGCAGTTTTCGGACCTTTTCAAAACGTTCCACGTGGGTCAGAAGATGGCGCACGAGATCGCTGTGCCATTCGACAAGAAAAAGAGCCACAAGGCCGCTTTGGTGTTTGAGAAGTACTCTACCGGTCGGTACGAGCTGTTCAAGGCGAACTTTGCGAAAGAGTGGCTTCTCATGAAGCGCAACTCGGTGGTTTACGTTTCCAAAACAATTCAGGTCAGTGCCGCTGCGAACATGCAAGTCTGTAAGGTTGAAGTGTACATCATTAACTAGTGTTAGACTGACAGGGTTAAAATGCAGTCGATCTCACCACCAACTGGTGTCCAGATCACATTATTTATTGAATTAATTCTTTATCCCCGGGGAGCTCGCGAGGACGTGCCGTTCGAAGAATTAATTAGATTCCGGTTTTGCCGAATGAATGCAGGTGGGAATCGTGGGTTTGATATCGATGTCGGTGTTCTTCAGAACGACATTGCAGCAGAACTCGTACACGGACGCGCTGCAGTACATGGGAGCCATGTTTTTCGGCATCGTCATCATCATGTTCAATGGCTATGCCGAGCTGTCTCTGACTCTTGACCGTCTCCCCGTATTTTACAAGCAACGGGATCTTCTGTTTTATCCCGCATGGGCGTATGCCCTGCCCAGCTTGGCGTTGAGCTTGCCTTCTTCTGTGGCGGAAGCCGGCATCTACACCATCCTCACATACTACGAAATCGGATATTCTCCGGAGGGCCAAAGGTAGCGATTTTCGGACTTGAAGTGTAACTTTGTTGTTGGGCTTGCAGCTAGCTAGCTAGTTTGACTTTGGGTTGGACTTGATCGATTCCACGCCCTGCTTCGCCTTCGTCGGAACAGAACTTCAAGTTGAGGCTGGGGCGGAATAGAAACAAGCTGCCTGAGAGCTAGAGTTTTTCCTTGCGTCGATCGTGGACATGTATGATGATCTAAAGAAGAAATGCCATTGACAGAACTTGGTGTCTTGGCTCCCACCCTGTACTCAGTAAGTACGCTGTTAGTATCGGCCGAAGACGCCCGTCCGGTGTATGGAGGCCGTTTGAATGGCGATGATAGATGTGAGAAGAAATGAATGCCATGTTGGCAGAGACTCTGTGCATACGTGCATCTTACGACTTGTCCGTTTATTAGGACTTCGGATCCATGGCCAGATACTTGGGAACGCGGACAATTACAGAAGTTACAATAGGGGGACCAAATTTGCCTTGGGTTTTTTATTTTATCTTTTTCAAGCTCTCGTCGAGAAGAGCCAAGTTAGAGGTGTGTCAGGTGTTGAAACCGTGTCTTATATATCTGTTGGAATGATTGTCTGGGATGAATGCTCAGGTTCTTCAAGTACTATCTGATTCTGTTCCTGATGCATCAAATGGCGGGAGCGATGTTTCGGATGATTGCTGGCATTTTCCGGACAATGGTGCTGGCCAGCACGGGCGGAACTTTCCTGCTCCTCATCGTCTTCATGCTGGGAGGATTCATCCTGCCCAAGGTGGAAATCAAGCCTTGGTGGATTTGGGGCTACTGGATCTCGCCTCTCAATTATGCGCAAAGCGCTCTGAGTATCAACGAGTTCCTGTCTCCGCGTTGGGATAAGGTAAATTGAGTTTAAATATGCAGGGCTCACTGTGCCCGGTCGAGTTGGGAAGCTTGTCGTAGGTCCATTAATAGTCCTGAGATCATGTACAGCAGCAGTTCCATCACAAAAACTCATGTGTTGAGACCATTTCCTGGCAGGTCACTGTTCTAACCGGACATCTGTTGGTTAATACAGGTTCTGAAGTTTGAAAATTTGGTGATAATGTGCAGAATTACAACTCAAATAATGAGTCGCTGGGGGTGCAAGTTCTCAAACAACGGGGAATCACTGCGCAAAATTATTATTACTGGGTGGGCGTGGGTGCATTGCTATTGATCATCATCGTTTTCAACGTCATATATGTCATCTCACTCACATACTTGAGCCGTAAGTCCTCTTTCCACCGCTTCGATCTCCGCTTTCGTGAACCGCCTAATTGCCCTCCAGGGAATCTGGAGTTAATTGGAAGTCCTTGAGGATGATACATATGGTACTTGTAGAGTAGGTAATATAGGCTGTGGGGGCTCCATCTTTGAAATGTTCGATTGCGACCAACACAGGTGCCCAGTGATTTTCTGCTGATATCGAATTTGGCCCCTTGTTCCTGAATGACTGATGTCTTGAGCACCAACAATATGGTCTATGGAAATGGAAGCAAAATCATGAATCGTTGGTTCCGTCGGACGGGGCCCGTTAAGCTCCGACTGATATATGGCCGGCCTCATCGTTAGTGCGATTGTGTGGATACTTGCAAGCACAGTCTGTAGCACTTGCGAACGAACCAGTACGCTTGAATGACCGGTGATTGATTGTTGGAATTATGCAGCACTGGGGAAGTCTCAATCGTCTATTTCTGAGGAGGCTTTGGCAGAGAAGAAAGCCAACCTCCTGGGCGAGGAGCCATTGCTTTTGTCGGGACGATTCAGGAGCAAGTCCCGACGCAAGACCCGCAGCTCACTGGCAGGGTTACGAAATTTTCAGAAAACGTCCAAAGTGAAACGTGAGATATCTGGCAATTAATCTTCTTGTTGACATGGACATGCTATGCACATGTTTATGTAAACTACTGTATAAGCAGGCCTTGGAAGTTGAATTTTTGACAAGAACATATGGACCAATCACCTTGTAGACTTTGATCTCAGGCTGCAATATTACACGTACATGATCTCAGTTATACATTGATTAAGTTCGTGAGCTCTCTGAACGTACGAATCGGGGAGATCATCGAGTCCTTCGAGCGGATAAAACTAACAAATTCCGGGTTGATACTGTGAGTTCACAGAGAATCCTTTCTCAGCCGACAACAATCAGGGAAACTGGCCGAATAAAGCGGCGGCCGAGAAGCTGGAGACGACGGATCTGGATTCTTCGTTTGCGAGGGAGGGCGACACATTGGGCATGAGCAACGGAGGGAGCGCGAGGAGGGGCGCAAAGAAGGGCATGATCCTGCCGTTCCAGCCGCATTCCATCTCGTTCGACGACATCAAGTACTTCGTGGACATGCCGGCGGAGATGAAGAGCCAGACGTCGGAGACGAGGCTGCAGCTGCTGCACGGGATCACGGGCGCGTTCCGGCCGGGCGTGCTGACGGCCCTGGTGGGAGTGAGCGGGGCGGGCAAAACCACTCTGATGGATGTGCTGGCGGGCAGGAAAACCGGCGGCTACATCGAGGGCGACATCAAAATCTCCGGGTACCCGAAGAAGCAAGAGACGTTCGCCCGTATCGCCGGCTACTGCGAGCAGAACGACATCCATTCCCCACAGGTGACGGTGCGCGAGTCTCTCGTGTACTCGGCCTGGCTGCGCTTGCCCGCGGACATCGACAAGGACACTCGTGAGGTAAACGCTCAATCATAGCCTGCCGGAGCCCTACATGTATGTTTGTGGACATCACCAGCAATTCGTTGCAAGGACCGTATATGGTCGCCAAGTAATAATTTCATATTCAAGGCACAGTCCCAATGCACGATCTGAATAGAATCAATTATAATATATCCATGATGGATTCAAAGGCATCAATTGACAGTTAATGACAGTGATCAAATCTGTAGACTAAAGTTACCATCGAGATTTCGATTGTGCTGCATGTCCGATTGTGGAGTCCATTGCTGCAACGAATCTCAGAATAAGTTATTCGGTTGGACTGAGTCGTATAATTACGAACTGCGTAACTACTGTAAGCTGGTGATATATCTCGAGAGTGGATTTGGCAATATAAAAGCTGCATGTAATATATGATTTTGGGACCTACCCTTGCTTGCAGCAATTCGTGGATGAGGTGATGGAGCTGGTGGAACTGACGCCCTTGGAGAATGCCATCGTGGGACTGCCGGGCGTGTCGGGTCTGTCGACCGAGCAACGGAAGCGTCTGACCATTGCTGTGGAGCTGGTGGCCAATCCGTCGATCATCTTCATGGATGAGCCGACCAGTGGGCTTGACGCTCGCGCTGCAGCCATTGTGATGCGCACTGTGCGCAACACCGTCGACACGGGCCGCACTGTGGTGTGCACCATTCATCAACCCAGCATTGACATTTTCGAGGCCTTCGATGAGGTACGCGATCGTTGAGGCACCCGGCCGGCTGGCCGGCATTGCATTGAAGTGGGAATCATATAGCTAGAATAATACAGGCATTCAATCTTGATTTGAACAATCAGTCCTGACTGCATCATATATATCCATCTGGCTGAAATTAAATGCATATATGATCAATGAAGTCTGAAGACTTATCTGCAACCGATTGAAGCTTCCTAACTTGGCTAGCTGTACATGCTGCGTGCACATTCAGATGCTCTTGTTGAAGCGCGGTGGACAAACAATCTACATGGGGCCTCTGGGTCGACAGTCACACAAGCTTGTGGAATACTTCGAGGTGAGGATTTGAATCCATATATGCCTGGACATGATATTGACAGTCAGTGAATAGTTGATTAATGCTGAACTAATTTATTTGTCCTGAAGGCCTAACTGGCTAGGCAACCATGAAGTTGTGACTCGATCGGACGATATGATGACTAAGTTGTGGTACCGACGGTGTCTACAGGCTATTCCCGGCGTTCAGAAGATCAAGGAAGGCATAAATCCTGCCACGTGGATGCTAGAAGCGAGCAATGTGTCTGTTGAGACGCAACTTGGCATTGACTTCGCCGAGATCTACAGAAGCTCGTCCCTGTGCCAGTGAGTGCTCCTCCCTCCAACTGATCGCTCAGATGAATTAAATTGTAGTCCCGACTTAGTTGTTCAATTGTTCCGTGGATTTTATTAATAGCTCGTTTGCAGCAAATTAAAGTCTGTGATTTTGAGTCTTAAGGATTCCGGGCGGTGGTGAATCGAACTGACATGGAATGATGTGCTGAACATGATCGGATTGGACCTACTGCAGGGCAAACAAAAATCTGGTGATGGAGCTTGCGAATCCGGATCCAGCATCGGAGGACTTGTACTACCCAACGCAATTCTCGCAGCCGTTCTTCGTGCAAGTGCAAGCGTGCTTCTGGAAGCAATGGTGGACGTACTGGCGGAGCCCGCCCTACAACATGGCTCGTTTCCTGTTCACCGTGGGGGCTGCTTTTCTGTTCGGCACCATCTTCTGGAACCTGGGCAAGCAGACGTACGCTCCCAGAACCTACCTACCCACCTACCTACCTACCCGGTCGATCGGAGCAACTGATCGAGTGGGAAATTATGCATTCAATCATGAAAAGTGTGACCATGTGACTTTAAAAAGTCTGCGCACTCGCGCTGGCCATGGTTCTAAATTATGCGCCACGCTGTATTCAAAACAGACCTCAGTCTGCATTCATTTCTAAGACAACGTCTAGACAGTATAATAATTCTGATAGATTGTGGGTGCAGTTAATTTCACTCGGCAGCTAGCTAGCAAGTGCGTGCTGACGCTGTTGTTTTTGGTTTGAATCTACTACAGTAGTGAATTTTGGGTTAAATTGTGGCCTGGGAACGTACTGTGCAGGTCGAATGCGATGGCTCTTCTGAGTGTGATGGGTTCCATGTATGGTGCCACTTTGTTCATTGGAGTGAACAATGCCGCTGGCGTGCAACCTGTTGTGGCCATCGAGCGGACCATCTTCTACAGAGAGAGAGCCGCCGGGATGTACTCCGCGTTTCCGTATGCCATGGCCCAGGTACCGAGTCTGGACATCGCTTGCAGCTCAAGCAGGCTGAATGAATTCAGAGTGAATTCAGAGTGAATGAATGAATGCATGATGCTTAGCATTAATTGGATAGTTACCTACGAATTGATAAAATTGTCACTGCAGCATTGCACAGCTTGTGTGGCTGCAATTAAGCACATGAATGTATTTTGCGTCCACGTGACCGGTGATGGTTGACATATATGATCGGAGGCTTTAGGCTCGGGCCCTTCAGTTGTTAATTGTGCATGCATGGTGTGCCCGCAGGTTCTGATCGAGATACCATACTGCTTCATCCAGACCATAGCCTACTCGTTGATCACGTACTCCATGATCAACCTGGACTGGACGTTTATGAAGTTCTTCTGGTACACGTACATCATGTTCTTCACGCTCCTCTACTTCACGTATTACGGCATGATGGCCGTGTCGCTCACCCCCAACCACCAGGTGGCTGCCATCGTGGCGTCTGGCTTCTACTCCATTTTCAACCTCTTCTCCGGCTTTGTGCTCTTCAAGCCGGTAAGTACTAATTATACTCGGACTGGAGACAGTCGTGACTGCGCATATATAAGACTTTCAGAATGTTCAACGTGTTAGTACAAAATATTGTTGTCAATCGAATGATGATCATGATGTGCGAACGGAACTACTGTAGAAAGTTAGGAGTCCAGAATCTCGGTCTCATAAGTACCGTGGTCAACCGGTGTTCAAAGTTACTTAGTATTGGGAGTCACGTAGTCTAGTGCTTGATCACTCCAAGGGAGCCATGCATGCATCGTCAGGAGTCTAGACTGAATGGAAATTTTATGGGTGGCCGCTTGCAGGATATCCCCAAGTGGTGGGCATGGTACTACTGGATTTGTCCCACAGCGTGGACGTTGTATGGACAGATTCTCACCCAGTTCGAGGACCTGAAGATAAGTGTGGTGCCGATTGATAACTCATCACCCTCCATACCAATGAGGGAATTTCTGAAGACGACATTTGGGTTTGAGGAATCCATGCTGGGCGTCGTAGTGTTCATGCCCATTTTGTTCACCCTTCTGTTTGCAGGCGTCTTTGCTTTTGCCATTAAGCACTTGAATTTCCAGCAGCGGTAGCACTTAGTGCACGAAACTAGTGACCGTGGCAGGGCTTCTAAAGCGGAGGAGCCATGATGGAAATTCCTGATAAAAGATGATAAGAGAGACTCTACTCAGCTAGCTAGCTAGTTAATAGCCCCAGTGGCCCAATTTCTTGCCCCGCAAGTTGTATGATAGGTGACTGACTGAGCGTTGCGTTGCGGGTGCTACCCTTTCCGACTTGTGAGATCGAGCGGAATATACTTGTAACATTTATTTTTGCCAACTTTGTACTGGATGATCATGAACTGTATCCCCTGCCAAGTTGCACATATTCATTAGCAAGAGATCTGTGAGATGTTTCATCCTTTTCATCAGATACACTTAATGCATATTGATCAGATTCACTTCAAGGCTGTCATGTCAGCTTTAGGTTTTTTAATCTTGAATTGTACGAGTTTGTTATGCGCTTTCAAAGTATCTCGAGGGTGTTGAGCATTAGTCAAAGTGATAGTGGACATCCCGATTCCCATTCCAAGATGAGCAGCCACAGATATAATTTATCCACCAATAGGCTGACCTGATGCTAACATTGTTTGTAGATGTCTGTCCTAATACAGATGTAGTTACTCCATGTGTAAAAGTATGATTTTATGAATATATAGCAATTGCAATGTATTAGATAAGCCTTCGGAGATTGCAACAAGACATTGGTAAGAAATTTTTGCATGCTCGAACAAGCAATATGGGTCGAAGGTAGTAATCGCTGCAAGTCAAAGGTGAATAGTCGAAGCAACTGAACCATAAGGATTATACAGGACGTTTGGATTTAAAGTGTGAACTTCCAGGATAGCAAGATGTGAACATCCACAATGAAATCAAAATCATCACAGCTTCCAACAAAGTGTACAACCTGTGGAGGGATCTCGCAATCTACAATGCACTTTTTTGTCGTGCCAATTGATGAGGGTGTTGTGGATAGCCCTCCCAATATTCTCCCAATGGTGTTAAGAGACCGCATCCAGTCAGTCGCCGGCACCACTAAAATCACGAACCATTTCAAAATTGCCGCGGCAGTGTTGTGACAACCCCTAATGTTCACGTCCATGCCAACATAAAATCCCCCCCATATATGTCAAAATTTTTTGCCAAGGTAGAGTACATTAAACTTGAATTTTTACTTCATGAAGTGAACAAGCGACGAATCTGCCAGGACACCCAAATTCTACAATTCATGAAGATGGTGCAGCAGCAATTACCTGTTGCATGACTCTACTTAATGTTTGAAATTGAACATTGGAAAAGTCGACTACATGGATGATTTCAAGCCACATAAGTATGTAAATAGCCAGATCCTAGTACCATAGTACCTGAAACTTGAATCGCTTCCACAGCTTCTTCAGGGACATGTTCAAATCTGTTTCCTACTTTCCTTCTTCATCACTTTAGCCACAGCCATCTCGAAGTCTTCCTGTGTTACATGTACTCCTCGCTCACAAAGCAAACATGCCGGGTTCTGTGCATACAGCTACACAAAAACCACTTGTGGTCAATAATTAGGCAAAAAACAAAAATTTAATTCCAGGATGTAAAGGTGATTCACGAACATATTCGAAGCCTTGTAACTTTCTCATACAACCTCGGATGATTTTCATCCAAGTCAGCTTTGAAATTCTCAACAATTACAATAAATCTCTTGTGATGGAGAGTTGAACATTGATAATATTGGAGAGGCCTCCAACTACAAGTAAGGTAACTACACCTAAAAGGGAGCATTTACCTTAAAGCGTGCGTATCTATTGCAGTGTGACATTTCACAGCTGAAATGTCACATCGTAATAGATACGCACGCTTTTAGGTAAATGCTCCCTTTTAGGTATAGTTACCTTATGTCTAATTTGTTGGGTAAATTTTATGCTTGCAATGGTCTTCTCATATACACCTCATGTACATCTGAGCGATGCTAATATCTATTTTTGAGTCTAGAATCTACTTTTGTCCAAAAGGTTGGTACGTTTAGGGGTTAAAATATAGTCCACTTATGTTGAATGATTTGTCATACCTCCCATGACATTGTTAAGCCCTAGACTTTGTATCAGACTTGTGCATGTATCTAATAAAAATAACTAAAAATAAATGAATCTTGATTTGGAGCTACAGTACAATATAGAACTCAGTTCATGCTCTATGATTGTAGTGCTTTGACCAAGCAGTAGGTGGTGCAATACCCTACTGCTTAAGAATGTTATGCGTAATGTTGATGACTATCTATGTAAAGTTTTAAATCATATAATGTGATATTTCAAGTATCCAAATTGTAGTGCTTTGACTTTTACAAAGCATGTGAGGACCTTTTGGGGTTAAGTTGATTGCAGCTAATTTCATTAGTTGGAGTTGATTGAGTTTTAAAACTTTACCCAGATGAAGACGAGGTTTTGGAAACTCAATCTTCTCAACAACATTCAGCAAGAGACCAACTCATGAACAAAAAGATGTTTCCCTCGCAAGTATAACTTCACTCACATTAATTTCTCTTATGAAACCTGAATATACACAAAATCTGAGTCTGTTTTAGTGCAATAATGTGCTGTACCTCCAATCAAAAGTGAAATAAGCTTCAATATTGACAGAAGGTAGAAACACACAATTCCATCCCTGTATACCCATTCTGCATCGTAGACTTGTTCTGAAAGTGCTTTTGAAACCATTTCCTTTCTCTTAACTCTCATTGGTTGGATTTGAATTTTAAGAGGATTGGTTTTCAAAAACCTCTGTAGGACAGTTTAAGTGGTCTACACAACTTTGACATTGAAAATTCTAAGTAATTACATGGTTTATCCCAAAATTTGATCATTTTTTTTCTTGTAAAATCACCATACCACAAAAAATTCTACCTTGAAAAATGTGCCCCCAACTCTATTGAATTGCTTAAAAGTAGTGTTTTAGTACAAAACCTATTCTTATGAAAGTGTAGTGTGCTTGGGCTTATGAATCTACAATACTTTGGCACTTTAAAAAAACCCTTAAAGAATCATAGATTCGATGTTTGAAATGACAAATTCAACTCATCATATTGTGAAAAATATAACTCACACAAGAACATATTTTATATCATTGCCGACTACATGAAACTGAGCGAAGGTAATTCACTAAAGTGGGAATGAGCTTAGTACTGCAACTCCAAATCCCAGTTGTATTGTTGTACACCGAGTAGTGTCCGTAGTAAACTCCGTCTGGGGAGAAATAATTTCTGTACTGCAGGAGAACTTTGTATGTTTTGGATGGTTCATCTACCATCACGACAGATGTAAAATACGAGCTTTGTAATTGAGGATGTTGTGGCAACCATTTAAATGAATGAAGAAGAGGGTTCCAAACTCCAATGCCTCGATAGAATGGAATCGTCATTTTTGCTACCTCAAAAGCGTTAGGAGAAAGGTTAGTGATCCTGCACTTTGTCCTTTCAAACATCAGTAAGCCATCGTTTCCCCCGGATATGAGCCTAGCTTGCTTCACCTCCACCGGCAACTTTTTGGAAAACTCTCGCCATTGCATAGACTCATGTTCAAACGCCGCTAATCTTGGCACTTCACGATTCGGTACAGTTACAAATCCGCAGGCGGAGAGGAGATTGTCACCGTGGCTAAAGATTTTACAGAACCCAGGGCTCGTCAAGAAATCCCGGTTGACATGGCCGAGTGTGTCCACAAGTCTGTCCACAGGGAGATAGCTGAGAACCTTGTAAGCAAGCCCCGCTGGCAATTCTCTCCACAATTTGGGGCTCAGTTCAAGATGATTCGGAGTTCCATTGTCAAAGCTTCCTGGGGCTTTAGGTTCTCGTTTCTTGCAAGCCCGCTCTAAGTATGGACGTTGGCGTTTGTTGTTCATGGTTACAATTAATTGTCCTGCACGTGAACGTTGAATGTTACATGATCTTCAGGTCCTATAGATCTGCCAATGAAGCTCTAAAAATGCTCTCAAACTGTTGACAAGATGGCTGTTCTAGGAACCATCTCTCAAACTAAAGCTCATTTCAACTTTCAATTGAGAATGTGATACTGTTGAATGACAATACAGACTTACATGCATCCAAACTTACTTTGTTTCGGGGTCAAAAGTTTCAAATGACACAAACGGAGAGTTGTTGCAGTTTAATATTTGCTTCAGGTTTCCAGCCTTTGTTTTCACACTGTCGTAATTTTTGGAATTCAATGGTAGTAGGTATCTGTATTCAAACCAAAAACATACCCTGAATGCTCAACCTATTATTACATGTCTCGCACAATTACACAAAGTTTATCAACTTGGTTAAACTTCAGTTTATCAAACTGCCAAATAGTTTCATACCAGTGTCACTCTAGGTTTATTAGCAACAACATTACAAGCAACAGTCAGGAACCGAATTGCTGGTATAGCTACTCCCGTAATGTTGCTAAGAAAGGTGGCAACTTACCAATGTATGATTCTAGTAGTGGAATCATTTATAATTTATATAGCCGGCTCCACATGCTCCACATGCTGCACAGGCTCCACAGTATAACCAGCCTCGATGTCGGTCATAGAGAAAGCTGAGAGATAACCGTAACTTGGAAGGAATCAGATAGAAATTCTTGTTGATAAGAAATGATTTATGAATCAAACATTCGCGTATAGCCAGAATGCAAGAATGTGAGAGAGAGTCGGTATGTATCCAACTAGAATAATCGATCAATCATGCAACTAGCTTGAGAGAGAAAAAGTTAAGAACAAACATCAAGAGATCTCTAAGACAAAGTATCGGAGCGATCCAGGGCCAGGATAGAAACATTAGTGCTTCTGAGAAAGATAAGACTTGTATGCATGCCCTTTGGAACTGCCACCGCTAAGCTAATTCCTTATACTTTTCTCCAAGTTACTCATACACACCCACTCTTGCAGAGTTCCACATAGTGGTAGAAGCTTCTAACTAATGAATATTCCGCATGCCAGCAGATAACTGCAAGTTCTCTCAACTATCACTTAGACAAGTGCTCAACACCCTCGCGATACTTTGAAAGCGCATAACAAACTCGTACAATTCAAGATTAAAAAACCTAAAGCTGACATGACAGCCTTGAAGTGAATCTGATCAATATGCATTAAGTGTATCTGATGAAAAGGATGAAACATCTCACAGATCTCTTGCTAATGAATATGTGCAACTTGGCAGGGGATACAGTTCATGATCATCCAGTACAAAGTTGGCAAAAATAAATGTTACAAGTATATTCCGCTCGATCTCACAAGTCGGAAAGGGTAGCACCCGCAACGCAACGCTCAGTCAGTCACCTATCATACAACTTGCGGGGCAAGAAATTGGGCCACTGGGGCTATTAACTAGCTAGCTAGCTGAGTAGAGTCTCTCTTATCATCTTTTATCAGGAATTTCCATCATGGCTCCTCCGCTTTAGAAGCCCTGCCACGGTCACTAGTTTCGTGCACTAAGTGCTACCGCTGCTGGAAATTCAAGTGCTTAATGGCAAAAGCAAAGACGCCTGCAAACAGAAGGGTGAACAAAATGGGCATGAACACTACGACGCCCAGCATGGATTCCTCAAACCCAAATGTCGTCTTCAGAAATTCCCTCATTGGTATGGAGGGTGATGAGTTATCAATCGGCACCACACTTATCTTCAGGTCCTCGAACTGGGTGAGAATCTGTCCATACAACGTCCACGCTGTGGGACAAATCCAGTAGTACCATGCCCACCACTTGGGGATATCCTGCAAGCGGCCACCCATAAAATTTCCATTCAGTCTAGACTCCTGACGATGCATGCATGGCTCCCTTGGAGTGATCAAGCACTAGACTACGTGACTCCCAATACTAAGTAACTTTGAACACCGGTTGACCACGGTACTTATGAGACCGAGATTCTGGACTCCTAACTTTCTACAGTAGTTCCGTTCGCACATCATGATCATCATTCGATTGACAACAATATTTTGTACTAACACGTTGAACATTCTGAAAGTCTTATATATGCGCAGTCACGACTGTCTCCAGTCCGAGTATAATTAGTACTTACCGGCTTGAAGAGCACAAAGCCGGAGAAGAGGTTGAAAATGGAGTAGAAGCCAGACGCCACGATGGCAGCCACCTGGTGGTTGGGGGTGAGCGACACGGCCATCATGCCGTAATACGTGAAGTAGAGGAGCGTGAAGAACATGATGTACGTGTACCAGAAGAACTTCATAAACGTCCAGTCCAGGTTGATCATGGAGTACGTGATCAACGAGTAGGCTATGGTCTGGATGAAGCAGTATGGTATCTCGATCAGAACCTGCGGGCACACCATGCATGCACAATTAACAACTGAAGGGCCCGAGCCTAAAGCCTCCGATCATATATGTCAACCATCACCGGTCACGTGGACGCAAAATACATTCATGTGCTTAATTGCAGCCACACAAGCTGTGCAATGCTGCAGTGACAATTTTATCAATTCGTAGGTAACTATCCAATTAATGCTAAGCATCATGCATTCATTCATTCACTCTGAATTCACTCTGAATTCATTCAGCCTGCTTGAGCTGCAAGCGATGTCCAGACTCGGTACCTGGGCCATGGCATACGGAAACGCGGAGTACATCCCGGCGGCTCTCTCTCTGTAGAAGATGGTCCGCTCGATGGCCACAACAGGTTGCACGCCAGCGGCATTGTTCACTCCAATGAACAAAGTGGCACCATACATGGAACCCATCACACTCAGAAGAGCCATCGCATTCGACCTGCACAGTACGTTCCCAGGCCACAATTTAACCCAAAATTCACTACTGTAGTAGATTCAAACCAAAAACAACAGCGTCAGCACGCACTTGCTAGCTAGCTGCCGAGTGAAATTAACTGCACCCACAATCTATCAGAATTATTATACTGTCTAGACGTTGTCTTAGAAATGAATGCAGACTGAGGTCTGTTTTGAATACAGCGTGGCGCATAATTTAGAACCATGGCCAGCGCGAGTGCGCAGACTTTTTAAAGTCACATGGTCACACTTTTCATGATTGAATGCATAATTTCCCACTCGATCAGTTGCTCCGATCGACCGGGTAGGTAGGTAGGTGGGTAGGTAGGTTCTGGGAGCGTACGTCTGCTTGCCCAGGTTCCAGAAGATGGTGCCGAACAGAAAAGCAGCCCCCACGGTGAACAGGAAACGAGCCATGTTGTAGGGCGGGCTCCGCCAGTACGTCCACCATTGCTTCCAGAAGCACGCTTGCACTTGCACGAAGAACGGCTGCGAGAATTGCGTTGGGTAGTACAAGTCCTCCGATGCTGGATCCGGATTCGCAAGCTCCATCACCAGATTTTTGTTTGCCCTGCAGTAGGTCCAATCCGATCATGTTCAGCACATCATTCCATGTCAGTTCGATTCACCACCGCCCGGAATCCTTAAGACTCAAAATCACAGACTTTAATTTGCTGCAAACGAGCTATTAATAAAATCCACGGAACAATTGAACAACTAAGTCGGGACTACAATTTAATTCATCTGAGCGATCAGTTGGAGGGAGGAGCACTCACTGGCACAGGGACGAGCTTCTGTAGATCTCGGCGAAGTCAATGCCAAGTTGCGTCTCAACAGACACATTGCTCGCTTCTAGCATCCACGTGGCAGGATTTATGCCTTCCTTGATCTTCTGAACGCCGGGAATAGCCTGTAGACACCGTCGGTACCACAACTTAGTCATCATATCGTCCGATCGAGTCACAACTTCATGGTTGCCTAGCCAGTTAGGCCTTCAGGACAAATAAATTAGTTCAGCATTAATCAACTATTCACTGACTGTCAATATCATGTCCAGGCATATATGGATTCAAATCCTCACCTCGAAGTATTCCACAAGCTTGTGTGACTGTCGACCCAGAGGCCCCATGTAGATTGTTTGTCCACCGCGCTTCAACAAGAGCATCTGAATGTGCACGCAGCATGTACAGCTAGCCAAGTTAGGAAGCTTCAATCGGTTGCAGATAAGTCTTCAGACTTCATTGATCATATATGCATTTAATTTCAGCCAGATGGATATATATGATGCAGTCAGGACTGATTGTTCAAATCAAGATTGAATGCCTGTATTATTCTAGCTATATGATTCCCACTTCAATGCAATGCCGGCCAGCCGGCCGGGTGCCTCAACGATCGCGTACCTCATCGAAGGCCTCGAAAATGTCAATGCTGGGTTGATGAATGGTGCACACCACAGTGCGGCCCGTGTCGACGGTGTTGCGCACAGTGCGCATCACAATGGCTGCAGCGCGAGCGTCAAGCCCACTGGTCGGCTCATCCATGAAGATGATCGACGGATTGGCCACCAGCTCCACAGCAATGGTCAGACGCTTCCGTTGCTCGGTCGACAGACCCGACACGCCCGGCAGTCCCACGATGGCATTCTCCAAGGGCGTCAGTTCCACCAGCTCCATCACCTCATCCACGAATTGCTGCAAGCAAGGGTAGGTCCCAAAATCATATATTACATGCAGCTTTTATATTGCCAAATCCACTCTCGAGATATATCACCAGCTTACAGTAGTTACGCAGTTCGTAATTATACGACTCAGTCCAACCGAATAACTTATTCTGAGATTCGTTGCAGCAATGGACTCCACAATCGGACATGCAGCACAATCGAAATCTCGATGGTAACTTTAGTCTACAGATTTGATCACTGTCATTAACTGTCAATTGATGCCTTTGAATCCATCATGGATATATTATAATTGATTCTATTCAGATCGTGCATTGGGACTGTGCCTTGAATATGAAATTATTACTTGGCGACCATATACGGTCCTTGCAACGAATTGCTGGTGATGTCCACAAACATACATGTAGGGCTCCGGCAGGCTATGATTGAGCGTTTACCTCACGAGTGTCCTTGTCGATGTCCGCGGGCAAGCGCAGCCAGGCCGAGTACACGAGAGACTCGCGCACCGTCACCTGTGGGGAATGGATGTCGTTCTGCTCGCAGTAGCCGGCGATACGGGCGAACGTCTCTTGCTTCTTCGGGTACCCGGAGATTTTGATGTCGCCCTCGATGTAGCCGCCGGTTTTCCTGCCCGCCAGCACATCCATCAGAGTGGTTTTGCCCGCCCCGCTCACTCCCACCAGGGCCGTCAGCACGCCCGGCCGGAACGCGCCCGTGATCCCGTGCAGCAGCTGCAGCCTCGTCTCCGACGTCTGGCTCTTCATCTCCGCCGGCATGTCCACGAAGTACTTGATGTCGTCGAACGAGATGGAATGCGGCTGGAACGGCAGGATCATGCCCTTCTTTGCGCCCCTCCTCGCGCTCCCTCCGTTGCTCATGCCCAATGTGTCGCCCTCCCTCGCAAACGAAGAATCCAGATCCGTCGTCTCCAGCTTCTCGGCCGCCGCTTTATTCGGCCAGTTTCCCTGATTGTTGTCGGCTGAGAAAGGATTCTCTGTGAACTCACAGTATCAACCCGGAATTTGTTAGTTTTATCCGCTCGAAGGACTCGATGATCTCCCCGATTCGTACGTTCAGAGAGCTCACGAACTTAATCAATGTATAACTGAGATCATGTACGTGTAATATTGCAGCCTGAGATCAAAGTCTACAAGGTGATTGGTCCATATGTTCTTGTCAAAAATTCAACTTCCAAGGCCTGCTTATACAGTAGTTTACATAAACATGTGCATAGCATGTCCATGTCAACAAGAAGATTAATTGCCAGATATCTCACGTTTCACTTTGGACGTTTTCTGAAAATTTCGTAACCCTGCCAGTGAGCTGCGGGTCTTGCGTCGGGACTTGCTCCTGAATCGTCCCGACAAAAGCAATGGCTCCTCGCCCAGGAGGTTGGCTTTCTTCTCTGCCAAAGCCTCCTCAGAAATAGACGATTGAGACTTCCCCAGTGCTGCATAATTCCAACAATCAATCACCGGTCATTCAAGCGTACTGGTTCGTTCGCAAGTGCTACAGACTGTGCTTGCAAGTATCCACACAATCGCACTAACGATGAGGCCGGCCATATATCAGTCGGAGCTTAACGGGCCCCGTCCGACGGAACCAACGATTCATGATTTTGCTTCCATTTCCATAGACCATATTGTTGGTGCTCAAGACATCAGTCATTCAGGAACAAGGGGCCAAATTCGATATCAGCAGAAAATCACTGGGCACCTGTGTTGGTCGCAATCGAACATTTCAAAGATGGAGCCCCCACAGCCTATATTACCTACTCTACAAGTACCATATGTATCATCCTCAAGGACTTCCAATTAACTCCAGATTCCCTGGAGGGCAATTAGGCGGTTCACGAAAGCGGAGATCGAAGCGGTGGAAAGAGGACTTACGGCTCAAGTATGTGAGTGAGATGACATATATGACGTTGAAAACGATGATGATCAATAGCAATGCACCCACGCCCACCCAGTAATAATAATTTTGCGCAGTGATTCCCCGTTGTTTGAGAACTTGCACCCCCAGCGACTCATTATTTGAGTTGTAATTCTGCACATTATCACCAAATTTTCAAACTTCAGAACCTGTATTAACCAACAGATGTCCGGTTAGAACAGTGACCTGCCAGGAAATGGTCTCAACACATGAGTTTTTGTGATGGAACTGCTGCTGTACATGATCTCAGGACTATTAATGGACCTACGACAAGCTTCCCAACTCGACCGGGCACAGTGAGCCCTGCATATTTAAACTCAATTTACCTTATCCCAACGCGGAGACAGGAACTCGTTGATACTCAGAGCGCTTTGCGCATAATTGAGAGGCGAGATCCAGTAGCCCCAAATCCACCAAGGCTTGATTTCCACCTTGGGCAGGATGAATCCTCCCAGCATGAAGACGATGAGGAGCAGGAAAGTTCCGCCCGTGCTGGCCAGCACCATTGTCCGGAAAATGCCAGCAATCATCCGAAACATCGCTCCCGCCATTTGATGCATCAGGAACAGAATCAGATAGTACTTGAAGAACCTGAGCATTCATCCCAGACAATCATTCCAACAGATAAGACACGGTTCCAACCACGTCAGGATCAACGCCTGAACACCTCTAAGGCTCAGCTCTTCTCGACGACAACTTGAAAAAGATAAAATAGAAAATCCAAGGCAGATTTGGTCCCCCTATGGTGACTTAGACTGTAATTGTCCGCGTTCCCAAGTAGCTGGCCATGGATCCGAAGTCCTCATAAACCGACGAGTCTTAAGATGCATGCACAGAGTCTATGCCAACAAGGCATTCATTTCTTCTCACAAGGTACGTACATATATCATCGCCATTCAAACAGCTTGCATACTCCGGACGGGCGTCCTCGGGCGATACAGCGTACAACTTACTACTGCGTACAGGGTGGGATGCAAGACACGTAGTTCTGTCTAATTATGGCATTTCTTCTTTCGATCATCATGTCCACGATGCAAGAAAAAACTCTAGCTCTCAACCAGCTTGTTTCTATTACGCCCTAGCTTCAACTTGAAGTACGCTCTGTTCAGACGAAGGCGTGCAATCAATCAAGTCCAGGCAACCCAAAGTCAAGCTAGCTAGCTAGCTGCAAGCCCAACAACAAAGTTCGAAAATCGTCACGTACCTTTGGCCCTCCGGAGAATATCCGATTTCGTAGTATGTGAGGATGGTGTAGATGCCGGCTTCCGCCACAGAAGAAGGCAAGCTCAATGCCAAGCTGGGCAAGGCATACGCCCATGCGGGATAAAACAGAAGATCCCGTTGCTTGTAAAACACGGGGAGACGGTCAAGAGTCAGAGACAGCTCGGCATAGCCATTGAACATGATGATGACGATGCCGAAAAACATGGCTCCCATGTACTGCAGCGCGTCCGTGTACGAGTTCTGCTGCAACGTCGTTCTGAAGAACACCGACATCGATATCAAACCCACGATTCCCACCTGCATTCATTCGGCAAAACCGGAATCTAATTAATTCTTCGAACGGCACGTCCTCGCGAGCTCCCCGGGGATAAAGAATTAATTCAATAAATAATGTGATCTGGACACCAGTTGGTGGTGAGATCGACTGCATTTTTCTCAGTCGGACATGATCCAGACTAGTTAATGATGCGCCCTTCAACCTTACATTGAATGTTCGCAGCGGCACTGACCTGAATTGTTTTGGAAACGTAAACCACCGAGTTGCGCTTCATGAGAAGCCACTCCTTCGCAAAGTTCGCCTTGAACAGCTCGTACCGACCGGTAGAGTACTTCTCAAACACCAAAGCGGCCTTGTGGCTCTTTTTCTTGTCGAATGGCACAGCGATCTCGTGCGCCATCTTCTGACCCACGTGGAACGTTTTGAAAAGGTCCGAAAACTGCTTCACCGACACGAACCGATACGGCCGTCGCTTGTCGAACCAATACTGCTCCTGGTCCTTGTTCGACGTCACCTGATATCCACAAGTACATCCTTACACTTCAGAATTCCGGCCGCTCATCATCTACAGTTATACCTTCTGGACGGTTTCGATCGATTGTCAGGACCTACTACAGCTCTAGAAATGCATGCATAAACACAGTCTGCCAAGCTAACTCCCATACTAGATAATTCGGAAGTCCTACATAATAGTTAATTCAATGCAATCCGTGCCAGGCTGCGACTTAGTATGGTACCTCTTGTAAGAAGTCAGCAATACCCTTCCGCTCTGGGCACTGAAACCCGCACCCCTCAAAAAACTCCAGAATGTGTTCGCGGGGCCCGTGGTACACCACCTGACCCTCAGACAAGAGCACCACGTCGTCAAACAGCTCAAACGTCTCCGGAGGAGGTTGCAACAGCGACATGAAGATGGTGGATTCCATCACATGGCACAACTGCCGCAGGCATTTCACGATCTGGTACGTTGTTGAGCTGTCCAGGCCCGTGGAAATTTCGTCCATGAACAGCGCGTCCGTTGGTCCTACAATCATCTCACCTGCAGCCACCCAGCCAGCCCTCATGAATCCAAAACGTCACTAAGTAGTTACTGGACTCGGCACCAATCCACCCACTGACTTGCAACCGAGCACTCACTTTCCGATCATTGTTCCAGGTCGCTCGTCTCTAAAAAATTAAAGCGGCTCCCAGCATACTCAAGGTCCATACCTGTCGTCACCCGCTTCTTCTGACCCCCCGAGATACCCCGGTGCATGTTGTCTCCCACCATCGTGTTGGCACAGATGTCCAGCCCCAAAATCTGGACGACATTCATTCATCATTGCATGCCAGGGCTTTAGTTAGTCACTGTAAGTGTTACCTCTCGAAAACCATCACTCACCGCGCGCCAGCTGCACGCACTCCACCCGCACCTAAGTACAATTTAACAACAATCAATGGCGAGCTCGCTGTCTTCAGTAAGATGATCCTAATATAAGAGCTCTGATGCCCGACTCAAGCCGGGAATCGCACTGCAACGGCAACCGTAAGTCTGCATACACCGTCTAAAGGTACCTTCATAATGTAGTCTGTCACAAGACTGTGCTCTTGACCTTCCACCGCTATGGCTTTCATGTACACATCCACGTCTTTCTCCGGGAAAATGCCCGCCTCTCTCTCGCGCCTTGCCAACTCCACCAGCATATCTGCACACACAATAATCACCCGGACCCCGGATTAAAACACTTTCAAGAGTCTCGAGAACGCTAGCTAGCTGTTGTTCCCGTGAATCCCAGTCTCCATAGCACGGTCGGAAACACTTCAAACGCAGCTGAAATTTTGCCGTCCAGTGAGAGTGATCATGCAATTAGGTCAGTGGTCGTACCGTAGCGGGTGCCAACGCCCTGGCATCGAGCTGAAAAGTCCAGCGTCTCGCGTACAGTCATCTCTCCCACATGGAGATCATTCTGACTGATATACACGGATGTCTTCTGAGGCACGAACTCGTTCAGCGTGTGCCCATTGTACGTGATCTTTCCTTTCACTTTCAAATCCGAATCCAGCTTCCCAGCCAGCGCCAACAGCAACGACGTCTTCCCCGACCCTGGAGGGCCCAGAAGCAACGTCATCCTAGCAAGGACCAACACAACGACGCCCCGGTCAGTCACATCCATATGCTACAGTCTCAAACAATTGCGCAATTCACGACAGACTGACGCAATTCTGGTCTAAGGAACGCCGCCCATGAATCATCCAATCATGGCGACTGTAACGGTTTGTCCTCTAGCTGTCCGTGAAAATATATTTGGTGCTCTCAGGAGTGGACATGGCTCCAGGGACAAACCTAGCGGGTTTGATGATGCCGCTGATACTGTGAAGAATGTTGAGCGTCGTCTTCTTGCTTTGCACGATCCCGGTGCTGTCGAGCGCCCCCTGCAGAAAGTTGAGCGACGCATTTTTCAGAGTGGGTAGAGCCCGGCCTCCCACCAGGACATCTGCGTCCACGGACAGTTTCTCGTACCGCACCTCGATGGTGGGCAGCTTGATCCCAACTCTGCCACAACCCCACGCACGCATGCACCCATAATTAATCGTCACGCCCTGCCACGCTCTTCAGGCCATGGATTGTGCAGTGCGTTCTCACACGCAGCTCTCCATCCCAAGGTTCCTCTTGAGCTTAATTTGACCTAACCAACCACTTATCCGATCGAGCACCCAGGATTCAACCTCTCAAAATTATTCCAGGACCACCTCATGTGTCCCAGTGGAAAGCTTAGCTTAAGTAGATGGGCCCGACAAACATTATATCACTGCCACACTCAGACAACTACATTGGTCTGCACAAAAAAGAATTCTCTGGACCAAAGAAACCTCTATGTACCCATGAAACCTCTATGTACCCGACGTGCATATTCATGAACTCCCCAAATCATCCCAGTTGCTGGAAAAATTATGAAGGTGCCCACTACTCCAAAGCTAGTTAACCCTTCAACTTCTAATCCGGTCACGGTCCAATGCAAATGACCACGGGTACCATGTCAGATCGTGAAATGCCCAATCACGTAATGGGGGAATGTCGTCTCGAGACAGAATCCTCGTTACGTAAAATGCTACAAAACGAGGACTCTGTCTCGAGACGACATTGCATTCCCGAGTGCGTTGGCCACAAGATGAATCATCTCCAGTCCGAACGATCACATGTCTCCAGATGAAGTCCTCGTCGAAACGGCCAATCGATATAACAACACCTGATGACGCGTGCGCAGAATCAAGGGAGAGCACTTGAGGAGCCCTGGGAATTGTCTCGTACCTGTCGATGCGAGCGCGGAGCTTCTTGAGGAAGCGCTCGTTGTCCTCCTCCGTGACCTTGAGGAGGCCGTCGATGATCTGCTGGCGCTCCAGGAAGCCCATGCGGCGGACGTCCACCTCCTCGTGCACGATGCGGCTGCCCAGGCGCTTCTGCAGGATGGTGGTGTGCAGGCGGTCCATGGTGGGCAGCTTCTCCAGCGCCGCCCACTTGAGCGCCTCCTCGTCGTCCGCCTCATCGCGCCGCGACAGCGCGCTGTTGCGCCCGAACACATTGTCGGGCCCGATGCCCCAGTTGCGCGACGAGCCCCCGCGGAACGACCGCCCGGACCGCCGGCTCCCCCAGAAGTCTTGAATGCTGTCCAGCGGGGCCGCCCCAGCCATGTCGCTCTGTAGCTGCCAGACCACCAGCCCTCCACGTACCGACCGTACTCGCCTCTCGGACGGCCTCTATCAAATCATCAAGCTCGCAACCGCCTCCACCCCTCCCGCCCGGCCACCTTGCCGAATCCGTGCGTTCTGCAGCCCAATCTCCAGGTTCCTGAGCTCATAGTTTGATTTTCCCAATTGAAACACAATCGTTAGTGACAAATGTTACAAGATTCACTGTCGCACTCTGGTCACTCTCGGAGTAGAGCGAGACCACGACCACAGCGCTACAGAAATGGACCACCACGAACAGTCACTCAGGACTTAATTGTGGCACCTAGTCGCAGTCAAATTCGTCATGAGGACGGGATGATGCCCAGGCACCAACTCCCACACTCTCGACGTGTAACACTGATCGCGGCGAGAGTGCTTACTGCCCTGGAGCGTACAACCTCGCATAATTTCACGATCGAAGTCAACTGCGATCTGTTACGACGGCGTCTTTGCTTGTCCGTTTATACTAAAGGCTCTCGATCATTGCTAGCGAGTTCGTCAGTGCGCGCTCGATAAGAGTAAGTGATCTTGCAACGTACTAAAATCCACAGAGCTACGGTTGTGGGAATAAGAATTGATTTTTTATCACTCTAGAATTTCCCTTCGCGATTATCACAGCATCAGATGCCGATGAATCCATTACGTGCGAAAACTTCCATCTCCTACACCACTCACATGCACGTAACGGTTGGTCATAGTGGATGGTGCAGATATGTACACACCTGCTTCCGAATCAAGCTCTTTCGCTCTCGTGCAGCTGCGGATTCCTTCCGAACTCAAAGTCCTGCAATCATTTACGAATCATACACGTAATTGTAACGTAACCCGCGGCTCGCAATTCCTGGAGTGCCGAATGATGGATGCCCCAGTGATTGCTGTGCACCTCCTCGCTCCTGGCTTGAACGTGACAGATCTGGAAGTGTTCACTGTACCCGTTGGGTCTGTCACGTACTGCAAGTGTGCATATGGTTTACAAGATTGCTGTGAATGACGGGGTTTAAACATAGGCCCCGAGGCGAAGAGCGCCGTCGCAAGAGAAGAAGTCCACAGGTGCAGAGTAGAGTGGTACTTTTGGTGGACCGTGCGACGTTGGTCGTCCGGATGTGATGGTCTACGGGTCTCTCTGTTCCGCGTCAGAGGAATACTATTATACCTCCATTTGCAGTTCTTCCGGAGTCCTTTCAACGCTGCTTTCTTCCCATTACAATTATCATTTTCTCTTTTCTGCTGTAGATAAAAGTGCATGTCCAGTGTGGTCTGAATTAAGTATTTTTTGTTCCTTGCATTCATCATGGAATCCTCAATAAGTTATTACTAACTGTTTTGTTTGTGGTCCCACCCCATGTGCCTTCCTTACTTTCATATTTCTGGAGCTGCTTTGGAGTTCGGTTGACTCCACCACCTCATGTATAATGTCACTCCCCAAACTGACGTGATAATATGGAGTCAGGGACCTAATTCGAATTTTTATCAAGAAAATTGACATAGTTAGATTTATCCGTAAAGTAGAGCAAAAGTTTCCATAAGAGGAAAGTTAAGGCAAAACACGTGTTTTAGTTTGAAAGGCGGAGTAAACAAGTTTTGACTCTTTTTTTTTCAATCGATCAAAACGCACCACGTTGTTTGGGAGATTTGAATATAACTTAGCACCTTCCCAAAGCTAAAGAAGCTCCCCAATTACGAATAACTCAATTACATCTAATCTTTTTAGGGCATGAGGTTAGAACTTATTGACTTTTAGAAAGAAAAATTCATAAAATTTAATGTTTTCTAATGTGTATGTGTGTTCATATATTTATATATATGCTATATATACATATATAGATATTGTAGTTTACTAGCTGATTTGGCAGCAAAATAATTCTAAAAATAGATGTCTGACATTTTGAGAAACCACTTTTCAAAATAAGTTGTTAGGAAAAAATTTCATGGAATATTTGTTTATGCCTCATTCTATTTTTTTAAATAACTAAATATTAGGTAATTGGGTGCTAAACCTGCTAGTAAACTACAATACATAAATAAAAAAACATATAATTTATTCATGTATTTATTTGTATTAAATATTTATTCATTTACATATTTTTACTTTTTGTAGTTTAATTTCTTTTAATAATCTTTAAAAAATTAGATTTCTTTTATCTAATTTGTTTCTTAAAGCATAAAAATTTCTAGTAAGGATTTGTCTTTTTAATTGATGTCATGGCACTTAAATGGTTCAGATAAAAGAAATTTATAAAAGAATTGAATGAAAAGAGATCATTCAATTCATAAGGGACCAATTTAAAAGGATCAAATTCCTACTACACTAAAATTGGCTCTCCTTCTTAGCGTTCACTTCGCCTTCCTTTGTGCTTTATGCCCAAGTGATTGTTTTTGACTACACATAGTCTGTCACTTTCTTTAACTTGGGTTTGGAAAGTATCCACATTTCATGTTCACTTGCCATATGATTAATGACTCCTTTACGAGAGCCACTAGGACTTCGTTTGCTAGCTACAGAATTTGCTTAAGGATTGCAAGCTTTGTTTCTATTCACCATTTTTGACAATGTTAATTACTCCTTGTGCTTTTGCTCCAGAATGTATTATGGAGAGTTTCCTCTTCTAAAGCCAATAGTTGAATCTCAGTTTTGCATGGATTGAGTCTTAAAGGGAGGAGCTCTAAGATTCGTTGAGTGACGCCCACACTTCCAGTTTTTTCCTTTTCCAATCCCCTTGTTTTTTTGCGGTTTTGTAGGTCATAGACATTGCTTCTGTCTCTTACTAACGTTCCCCTACGACAGTCATGCCTTAGGATCTTATTTTGTGCAATCTGCGAATGAGGTTCATTTCCAGCTACAGTTCGGCTAACGTTCACAACGAATGCAACAAGAGAAGAGGATTTCAAGAGCGCGGAGACACTAACGTGCAGGTTTTTTTTAATTTTCCCTGTCAAAATTTATGTTACGTAATAATAGACTCTTTGGTTCAAATGTTGTATGCTAGCCCTAGTCATGTCTCTTGAAGAATCATGTCGCTCTTTTGTACGAACGCTCATTACAGAATACTTCCGCCCACGTGTACTAGTGCAGAGTCTCATCACGAGGTTCTTCCCAGTTCTAGACAAATATGCAAATGTACAAAACATTTCTATATAATTGGATTCTTTGTTTATTGAGTCTTAATCTCTTTCACTTACCCATGTTTTAGAAACTCTAATTTCGAAAATGGGGAAGAGGGAGTGGTATGAGCATAGGAGTAATAAAAACTTTGAGTCATTTGCGGAAGTTATGAATAACTTTCGTGTTGTGCGAGGGCGCAGTGGTTGGGAGCTACCGAATTCTCCGAAGGTAAGTGACGGATCAATTACTGTAGAATTGTTCCCACACATTTAAGGTATTTCAATTCTTGCTTTTGCATCTCTATTGTTGGACTCTTTGTTGAAAGACTAGTTGTATAGTTTGGTACATTATAGAGCCGTGAGTGGTAATGGTATTAGGCACAATTCTTACCATTATTCTTTGTTGACTACATACTTCAAAGGACGCATGGCATTGCAGCACACAAAGATGGGAAGACGTAGGACCTTCTATGTTGCCAAAGACTAGGTTGAGTACGTGCTAGGACTCCTTGATGAAGTCTTTCTGCACAAAGTGTAGTCCTTTCTATGCATCTCAAGCTTTGGGGCTTCATTCGAGTATTTTCTTTACTCCAGTTTGTTTCTGAGCTCAAATAACAAAGATCACTGCAAAAGGCAATTTGAAGGTTCCTATTTGATGCGAAATAATGTGACTTTAGCTTTTTGGTGTGTAGAAGTAATTTGACAATTGGAGTATTGGACTCGCTTTGCTTTCTTTTACAAAGGCCTTGAGTCAGTGACAAGGCTATTCTATCCTCTTGTTTCAATAACTTATCAATGAATCAATGCTTTCTTTGTTTTGTATGCTCCTTGAATTTCCTAAATTGTCGTGTATCTAAACAGTTTCTTGTTTCTAGAATAATTTGAGTTCTAGAGATCAAATAAGTTATAATATCAGCTCCAAAATATCACTCCATACCTAGCAACGTGGTACCATATTCTTCTAAATTTGAATTGCGCAGCACAGCCATTCGACTATACTAAATGCTCATTTGGTGTAAATCCTCTTGATGTCAATTGCTCCCAATGCAAGTCAAAACAATGCTGCACAAATAGAGTGTTATAGTCATTTGTGTCAGAAATGTAAAAGTGGTATTCTGTAATTAGTTTTTGCTCACATGAATGTGGATTTGCTAGAAATGCACGATTCCACCTATAGCATGTGTGCACCAAAATTGTTATCTAAAATGACATCCAATGTTGCTCTTGAATCTCGGTGAATTCACCAAATGAAAAAATTTCTGCAAAATCTACTGCTGATAAGATAGAGTCACGTGGAAATGTATTCAACAAAATTTTATATTGTTCCTCTTGCCATTTGGCAATATAATTGTGAACAATAAAGGCTCTCAGCTTTGGCCGTAAATAATCCAAAAAGACTCTTGCAGTAGTGGTCTTATATTGTAGGCGGAGCACCATGCGATCTTTACTATGTTTGGTCTTCCCATCGGTCACCTTTTCATAACACTTTCACTGCATAGTTAAGGTACTAGGTACATCTTCTTTAAGGGGGCATATCAGAAGCTGGTCCAAACCACATTCATTGCAGTTCTATGTGAGGCAGTTTGGTTTATGCCATCCATGGTCTTTGGGTGGATAAAGCATCAAATACCACATGTCAATAAAGCTAGTGAACTAGATTAGAAACGCGTAACACTTAGAGTTCTCATCACAAACAACAAGTGTATGCTTGCTATTGTGGCAAACATCACAAAAACACATGCATCCAATTCTATGCACCCCTCTAGAAGCAGTATGCATATCATTGAACCCTAATCTTAATTCCACCATTTTCAGCATGATACTTGCAAGCGCATGTATTTCGTTCTGTCAGCCTTCTGACATAGTATGGTTTCAGGTTTTTGAATACTCGCAATTCAATTTTACACCTTCGGTACGCAGCCTTAAACCTCGTAAAAAAACTCTAGGTGAACAAAGAGGAAAACAAATGAATAAAGTAAGACTAACGAAGTAAGTGAAACCCAAAAGAAATCATCATGAATTAAATGAAAAAAATATCGTCTCAGCTAATCTGAAAGGATGGCCGGTTACTTTGTGAAGTATGAACAAGTAAAGCCATTATATAATTTTGAAAATGAAAGTATGCAGCTATTGCTTTTACTTTGTGAAACAAAATGGTCTTCACAAAAGTACATACATACCATACAGCCAAAAATAACTCAAAGTAATAGGAAGTAATTAGTCACGAAGACAAAATAACGTTTATTGAAAAGACAAGTTATAATCTCATTACGAAGTAAAATGGGTACCATTCTATCAATTGTAAAGTACTACAAGGGTAGATGCAAGGGAACTACAAAAGAATTGGGAAGTAAATCCAAGCACAAAAGCATGCCTCACAGTTGAAGACCACGTAGATCAAGAACTACATACCATCGCTTCTACTGTGATCCAAAGGAGAAGTAGCTAGTACTTCTCCTAATCAATGTTACTTGACAAATGGTCAATACACAAATGAATCTCTAGTAACAACTGCCACTGCAATTCCTTTGTTATTGTAACAAGCGTGAGTGCAAAGTACACAACTATTCAAGCAGAACTGTGTACTTTGCAAAAAAAGAAATCCCAAGTAAACAAGGTACATAAATGAAAAGATTATTCAAAGTGCGTACCTGTGATTCCTAGAGATAGTAGAGAAATTCGTAAAATCTTGAAATCTCAGGCTTGCGGTACTGCGTCAATAAAGATTTTGGCTCACAGGACATTAAAAGTAGGAGTGTCAGGCTCCAAAAATAAAAACCGAATGAGTTATATTTCCGGTAAGTAAAGTAGGGTGATTGAGTTTGCTCCCGTATCAAGGCGCGCCACCGAGTATGCCGCCGGGGCCCGCCCATTGATGCACCACAAGGTTGAATAATAGCGGCCGCCAAGGTTTGAACCCCGGACCTCGTGGCCCCCAGAGCCTTGTGGGCTTCCAATCTTAGCCCGGCACACCTCTCTTGAGCTTGTCTGAGGGACTATTTAGATATCTCAAATATACGGGATGCGGGATTCAACTGTGGATCACTCATCTACAGAGTTTGCGAATTTTTCTAGTGCGTCGGGTGTTTGTCGAGGTATTTTACACCAATGCAACACCTCTTCACGTCCCTGTGATTAGGAGAGACTGTAGTGGACGTTTTCCACCAATTGATAATGGAACCCACGGTAGCCTCATCCAAAATGTCGGATCTGCGTTTTCGCGGTAAGCCACCCCACAAACATTCCCCCGTTTCATCAACTAAAGAACGTATAGTCACAGCCTTCTTCACAAGCCACTTCAAAGCTCCCAATGCTCTCCGAATGTGGGACTGTGATACAACAGTGAACTACGAAAGCTACAATGGATAGGAGCACGTTCTCTAAAAGCAAGCTATGCTTCCCTCTTTGACTCGTAATGGTTTGATACGCTCCCCAAATGCTTTGAATTGCTAATGCATTCTTCTCATATTCCTTTGCAATTATCACACATCTTAGTAAATATTGTTGTAAACTGTCGTGGTTAATTATGCGATGAGTGACGTCTGATAACTCGTTGTGGCTGAGTCCAAAATGAAGCTCTTCAAAGAGGTTCATCACGTGACGCTCTACAACGTGTGCACATTTCTTCCACTAAGTAATTGTGGCAGAGGCGGATAGAGGACATGGCTCTAAGTTGCAAACGACCCCATCACTTGTGACAACGATGCTCTTGGTTGCCATAGACTCAACAATCTCTTTTGCATGTAGAACTAGAACACGCTTCCTTTGCCGGAGAGCTATTTCACGTGCCCTCTTCATTTCAAGCCTACCACAAAAGACAAACATGTTAAAAACTAATTGTTTCGGAATATATAATTATATGCACACAAAAACATAGCATCATTGATGGAATGAAAGGAAATTTGTCATAAGCTCGTGTCATCAGATTTGGATTCTTGCATTAAGGACATGGGGTTCCTTTCAAATTATGTCAATCTGTTCTCGATGTGGGCCATGGATTATTTCTTTCAATCAGAGTCCTAGAAACTGCTTAGTGGCATCAGTAGCGCCTCAAGTTTCAAGTTGTTCATTCAACCACTGGGAGAAGAATGCATTTCAGAACAAAGAGCTGGTATTGTTTGTGTTGTTTCCACAATCTTCTTGTTTGCTTGACTCAATTTGGTAAAAAAATTGGTTCTTTTTCCTATTTTCTGTAGCATTTGCTTCATATTTTTGAATACATGGATACCTAAACCATTTAAAACCAATTTCCTAATGAATCTAAGTTCTTCGCGTTTCTCTTTTTTTGTTCACTATCACTATATGCTGATTTAATCTTCATCTAAACTTTATTCCTTTAGTAGTTCATAAAGATGTTTTTTAAGACTATGTGTAATTCATTTAAGTTACACACTGTGAAGTCAAGCTCTTCCAATTTCTTCCGTGACCTTGCTTTGTCTCCCATTTCCATTTTAAACTCCAAATTCTTCTCAAAGTGCGTCGCTAGGTTGCTTCTTTACACGGACACCATATAGCCCAGTTCCGTAGTTGCCGTTTGCTCAAGTTGCAACCTCTTAGCGTTCGTTGGAGTTAATTATGCACGAGTTTTGACATTGCAAGTCCATTTTAGGGCACATTGAATTTTTTTGATGAGTTTCTTGAATACTAATGTGTTTATATGATGATTTTGAACTACTTTATAGTTCAAAGTTTTTCATTTCAAGAACTTTGAAAACGCATTTCACCTTTAACTGTGTTGCTAGGAAAATTTCAGCATCCTAATTTAACACTAAAACACTATGATTTTGCGGTCTATATGTCCAAATGACCCCAAAATTGATCCACATGATCTACAATATGTATTTTACAAGATTGTATGGTTGAATTTCTATACCTCACTTACATTTAGACCTATAATGCATCAAAAGCAATGATGATTTTAAACCCAAAAAAACTAGGAATGCTTAGGGGATAAATCCCCATTGTTAAATTCTAAAAGTGTAATTTTTATCAAATTTGCAATGAAATTGTTTAATAGACAATGTATTTTTAATAGGAATGGATCTTTTTGAGCACATCTATATGTATATATTCATGCTATATATTATTACTATTATAAATATAAATCTTACCATCCCTAAAAATAATAATAAAATCAATTGTCATATATAATCATATAAATTTATTTCTTCTCTTCTTTAATATGGTTGAACGTTACGTTTATTTGAAATGTTTAATGGTATTGAATTTATTTATGATAGGGTATGTAATTTTTTCCGTAATCTTTGCATCACTCTTATTGTTTAATTGGGCAATGTCATAGGACCATGTTGTGGGACCTTACATGAACATTTTCTTAACAAAGTTGGGGTTAATTTTCCCATGTTAATCTCTAACAGTCCTGACTTCAATATTTTGAACATTTTTCGGGGTACATTCACCTTTGAAGAGTTGTAACTTTTGTAAAAAGTGTCCAATTTCAATGAAAATTTGAAAAAACAAACCGCGTGACGTACGGAATAAGTAATGAAAATCTCAAATCAATCCAAGAGGGATTGAATTTTTGGTGATTATTTGAAAGTAGGGTCCTTTTATTTTGGACAATTTTTGTGCATTTTGAGGGTTGCAACTTCGGGGGCTTGAACCTCTTTCATCCTATGTCCATTTTCAATTACAGATATTGGGTTGGATTTCCTTGAAGTCTAGTTATTATAGTAAAATTTTCATTTCAATGCATGTTGTTTTGAATATTTGGGAGTCATTTTAGTGCACATGTCTCTTTTGAACACTTTTTGCTTTTTGGATCAAATGTGTCACTTTTCAGGTTACTTTTTGACATTGCAATGCCATTAAATTTTCTCATGAGTTTTTTTTCATACCAATGTGTTTATGTGATGATTTGAACTACTTTTTATTTCAAAGTTTTTTCATTTGAGTAATTTTGAAAACGAATTTCACCTCTAACTATGTTGCTAGGAAAACTTCAACATTCTTTTTTACACTAAAACACTATGATCTTGCAATCTATATGGCCAAATGACTTCAAAATTGATCCACATCATCTACAATATGTATATTAAAAGATTATATGGTTGAGATTTCTATACCCCACTTACATTTAGACCTATGACACATCAAAAGCGATGATGTTTTTAAGCCTAAAAAGCTAGAGACGCTTAGGGGTTAATTTTTAAACATTCTAAGAAGGAGAATCTCATAGTAAAAGTTGGTACATTGCATGATCATATGTCCAAGCATAGCAACAAATATTTTCAAAAAAAAATTTATATCAGGTTGGAAGGTGGGGTAGGAGGGCTGCGAGTCTGCCACACTGCGAGTAGCTTATTTTGTAAGAACCCATGGGAATACACTCTAAGAGCATCTCCACTAGCACTATGGATACCGCTTTGGCTATAAAAAAATAGATGAAATTGGATTATTGAACAATTTATTTGGCCCATGACAATGAACAATCCAATAAAAATGAAGGTCTTCAAAATCACCCTTGCTAGTGTATCTCCTCTTCTTAATTGGACTTCATAATTGCACAATCCATGTGTGGTGACTTGTGAATGGTTCACTTATTACTTTCAAGAGTCTAATTGAGTGATGTTAGTGGAAAAACTACATGGTGAGATATTTTTGAATGACCGTCAAAGTTCAATCGAGAGTGCTAGTGGAGATGCTCTAAGAGCATCTCCACCCATGCTCGCTAAAGGCGACTCGATAAAATTATTCATTTATATTTGAAGAGCCCTTGAAATCACATTCCCCCATCCTTGAACGCCCCTCAAGCACCAAAAGTACACGCCAAATAGTCAATGCACCAATCACAAGTAGAATGTCTGATTCAGTCAAGTAAACTTAAATTTGGAGGACTATTTCTTGACATGCCAAAGTTGGGCATTTTTGAAGGGCCCTTAGCATTTTTCATCCACTTATTGCATTTGTCACACTCTTGGCGAGCATGGGTGCGGATGCTCTAACCCATCAATGACTCAGTGATCTCATAACCACTTTATGACATTTAGCACAAATTGCTACCTCCCACATAAATGATAGATACTTTTGCTACCTTGTGAATGTACTATTCACGATACCTCTATAATATCCGACAATACCCTTGATATACTAAGGTGATACCATGATGATATCCGCAGATATCACCTCATGAAGTTGCTACATATTTATAACATGATGAGCATTCTCGCTACATTTTAAAAAAAATCATTTTTTTTTCTTTCTGTGTTTAGCAGCCCCAATTTTATGGGTAGAAATCCAGCTAATTTTAGCCAGTTTTGAGATCACTGATTCAGTGTATCGCCCCTATTAGACTGATTTTGGATGTGGATGAAGAGGCGATTGTCCGTCCATGTGGATGAAAAGACGATTGTCCATCCATGTGGATGAAGAGACAATTGCCCAAACTCCCACTCAGGGAAGAAGACGAGCTGTGATGGCTTAGGGTTTAAGCATCGGTCGATCGTTGATGCAAGTTTGCAAGTGATCGGGTGTCAGCAATTCTCGTTGCTGCTGCTGATGCTGGCTTGTGGGAATGGATGCGTATGAGCAACACTTCGAGGGCCAAGAATTGGTTGAGAATCGTTGAAACACAGTATCCATGGGGACGAAAGAACTGGTTTAGTGGGCGTGGGGGCCAACCCTAGGACCCCGATCAGTCTACTCGCCGATCTCTTCTTCTTTGTTTCTGCGAGAACGGCCCTGCTTGCGCTCTGTCGTCTCTGTGCAGCAGCAGCAGCTTGATCTGTTTTCTTCCTGACCGTGCAGTTCCATGTAATTACTTTACTTTTCGTATTTCTGGTGCATCGGGTGGTTCTTGTATCGTGACAACCGAATTTTCTTGTCCTCATGTTACTGGCACGGTTTGCAAAACTATCCAGAATTGGTCTTTTTAGAGTTGTTAGGGTTTAGGGTTTAGGGCATTGTAATTTACGGTGGTGGCCATTGCATGTGCAGGTTGCAGAATTGAATTTGTTTCTACAAGGCACCTGGCCATTTTAGACATTTATGGTCAGCATTAGGAATACAAATGGTCGTGCAGACAACATCTGAAGAAGAAGAAGGAGAAGAAGAAGAAGTTTTGATTGCATTGGCGTATTGATTCACAATGGCATCCAGGGCCATTTTCATCAAGAAGGGGCGCCGGATCCCTCAAGTTTTTGCAGAATGTATACCGGTGCTCGATTCTGGAGTTCGTGCTCTTTCTAAGAATAGTGGCAGGTGCGTTGGAGTTCCAGCAGATCGTGCTTCCATTTCAACTGATACATCTAGTTTAGAAGTTCCTGATTGTCGCTACACTTTAGGGTTAGAAGGGAGAAACGTATCCAGACAAGACTTTAGACATAGTTTTCGGGTCCCTACTCGTATTACTTTGAGTGGCAGGAAATTGTTCTCGTCTACTGTGGATGGTAGTAGTAGTACTCCTGAGTCCAAGTGGACTAAGAAGCCCTTACTTCGTGGATTGAAGCCTGAAGATCAAACCTCTAGTAAAGTTAGTAGGGTGCTGAGGAAATGGACTTGCAATTCCCCTATGGAGTTAGCAAAGATGGGGGTGCCTTGGAACCCCTTCATTGTGTGCGGGGTGCTGAAAAGCAATATTCGCGCCGACGCGGCCTGGCAGTTTTTCAAGTGGCTAAAAACGCAGGAAGGCTACCGGCACAATGTGTACACATACTCAGCCATGATTGATCTGTTTGGAAGAGCAAGGGATTACTCCGCCATGGGGAGCTTGGTGGAGGAGATGCACCAGGAAGGGCACGATTTTAATGTCGTAACCTACACAACTTTGATGCATTGGTATCGACAAACTATGGACTTAAATATGGTTCGAAGGATTTGGAAACAGATGGAAGAGAAGGCTGTGAGACCAAATGTTGTCACATACACAACGTACATCGATGCACTTGTGAAAGGGAAGTGCCATCATGAGGCTATGGAAGTTTACCGAGAAATGCAGGAAAGCGGGTGTCGGCCTAATATCTACACATACACGGTTCTGATTCATAGTCTTGTCGAAGCTGGGAAGCTTGAAGCGGCGACCGAACTGTTCGACAAGCTTGGCAGGGTCGATTGCAATCCTAACAGTGTCACCTATAATCTACTCATTGGAGCCCACTTTAAGGCTGGTAATCTCGAGAAAGTATTGGGACTGTTTAGGGCTATGAAAGAGAGTGGGTTGGGAACTTCACCGGAACTGCGGAGAACAGTTGCCCGCGCGTTGGAGGGCGTAGGAATGGCCACGGAGGCAGAACAGTTGCTTTCTGGTGTGGATGAGCACAAAGTGCTCCTGAAATTAGGTTCCAAGTATGTGATTCCTACTGAGTATCATGAGGTAGTTTCTGGAGATGAGTCAGTGGCTCCTCATTGGATTCCAAAGCCAAAGCAACTCGCCAAGAAGCTTAGAGTGTGGGGGCCGGAGACTGATGCCATTCTTGAACAGGTTGGCAAGAAACTGAAACCTCCATACGTGATGAATGTTCTGAAGGAACTGCAAACAAACGCTCCGTTAGCTTGGCGGTTTTTCCAGTGGGCCGAAGCACAGGAGGGCTACAAGCACACACAATACACATTCATGAAGGTCATGGAGATTGTTGGGCGTGCCCCAAAGACTGGAACCTATCAATTAATGGAAAAAGTGCTAGCACAATTAGAGCAGGAGGGGACAAATGATCTCGACAAGTTCAATACTCTCATAAAGTATTATTCTGAATACCAGAACATCGCTGCAGCTGAGCAGGTGCTCCTCTACCTTGACCTACTGTTTGTTATCGATGAATCATTCATATAGCAATTGGCATTTGATGTCGTGTCTAGATGTAGTGAGCACTCTTTGTGGTAATACAAGCAACGTGGGATCCTCTGTTGCTTCTGCAAGCAGCTTGTGATCACTTTCTTATTGTTGATGAGACTATTGGCCTTATGTTTTGCATCATGCCTTCCCTGCAGGTTTTCAACCGCATCAGTGCCGTAGGATGCAAGCCCAGTGAAACAACATATACGTTGCTGATTGATATGTATTCAAGGGCAGGAATGCACGCTAGAGCATTGACGGCGTACGAGGAGATGCAGAAGGCAGAGTGTAAGCCAAGCCTGCATACGTACACAGTCCTTATGCACAGCCTGGCAAGGTCTGGAAAGATTTTGGAGGCAGAAACGCTCTTTGAGAGCTTGCCCTCTCTTGGTCATAGACCAAATGTTGTGACGTACACAGCGCTAATCCAGTCGCTTCTAACCATTGGCGAAGACGGGAAAGCCTTGGCACTTTTTGAGCGCATGAAAGAAGCCAAAATTAGTCCTACCAAGATCACTCTTAAAGTTCTGGCCAAGGGGCTACGGATTGCTGGTCGGATGGAGGAGGCCCAGAAGATCGCAGATTCGCTGCCGTATATGCGTGGCATGGTTCTGGAGCCGGAGGAGTCACTGAGGGTCAGTAAGGGCGAAAAGGAAGTGCAGGAGTTGATGTCATCCAACTTCTCCCAACCCTCTGAATCTTCGGATGCTTCAAGTGGGGAAGCATACGCTCAAACTGCAGTCTAGATGATCAACGCATGCATGTACTGCCTGTTGAGATCTTGATGCTGTTGCACTGACTTACATAGTCAAGATGAATTGCTGAAAAGTGGAAATTGGAGTGGGAAAATTCAAGTTTCATTAGAACATGCCTAGTGACCTCTGATCAAAGGTTGATGCTGTCCTACGCATCTAGCATAGCAAGCAGCCCGATAACAAGAATCGCAAAATTTGTTGTGTATTTTACTGCTTGCCAGAGTGGTGGATTTGAAGGAAATCCTGAGGCTGCGTGGTCCAAGATGCCTCGACGATCGTGAGCATGATAAGTTGATCTGAATAGCCATCATTTGTCTCATACAATCTTGATCTTTATTCTTTCATAAATTGAAACTGAGAATCATTATGTATTGATTCTCCTTATTCGACGGAACTACGTGTTCTGTACACTACTGTTGATGTGCACGTCGGTTTCGCAAGACAGACACTGGGGATTGGGGCAGTGCCCAGCGTAATTCTTTGTAAGATACACTGTTAACGAAGGGAGCAAAGCATTAACCCCTGGACGCACCAACCCTTTGAACACAAGTAGATCCTAGCCTCAAAAATAGATATTAGCATGGCTCAGATGTCCATGAGGTGTACATGAGAGGACCATTGGAAGCATAAAATTTACCCAACAAATTTGACATACTTGTAGTTGAAAGCCTCTCCAATATTGTCAATAGCTCCCCATTACAAGAGATTTTTTGTGATTGGTAGAGAATTTGATAGGCTTATAGAAGTGACTTGAATGAAAGTCATCCGATGTTGTATGAAAAACTTGCAAGGCTTTGAATCTGTAGTTTCTGGACGCTTGGACGTTTAGGGGTTAACTGGTAGTGCACCCAATCTGTGCCACAATTTTATCTGCGCCCTTACTTTTCCGACATCATGTGTACTAGGGCTTCCCCCATATCGAACAACAAAGTACTGATGCTTGAGCCATCAATTTTCAGAATTTTTACATTTTGAGAAATATAGATCCAATTTTAACAAAGGCCTGATAACCTACCATGTCTAAAACAATCGGTCAACGCACCCAAAAACAGAAGATGCTTCAGAATACTACAACCACATGCACACAAGAAACAGACAACAAGAAGAGTGTTTAGCAACGTTGGAGGGAATGTTTTTAGCAAATGCAGATGTAAGAAAATTATTGAGCCCCCCAAAACAATATGAGAATGCACACCATTCTGTGACATACACAGACAGTGCAAGGAATAAACCCTTTCTCAGGCGGATGATGCGTTATCTAAGTCATTATGACATGTTTTAACCCCTACAGGACCAATGATTCATTGTTCTAAAATGACAGATTAAATTGATCATATTCTGAAAAATTTAATCGAGATGAGACTGAATTTTATATCACTGGAATTAGTGAAGAACGGTGCATATGTTGGTCATTGAACAAACAAATTTGAAGAAAAGGAAGTTTACATAGAACCTACTCAAAACTGCTAAAAAAAAAAAACATGATGCTCAATTCAGGCTTCTTGGTTCTCTAGGGGTTAATAATTTTCTTTCAGTGTACCATACATTGAAAACTAAATATCCAAATTGGTTCATATCTATACATAAATTACTCCAACTCTTAGATGGGTTGGCATAAATCAAGTGTTCATTTCTTCAAGACCCTACACCAAAGTCCACCATATAACTTAGAGGGAGAGAGCACAATCCTTTCATTCACAGTACTGTGCATACATATAGCTTTAGGCCAATTCAAGACCTCCTGCCTTTGGTACATAGCCAATAAATTCTGAAATCCCTCACAAGTTCCAGTGCTTTTTTCTTCTGGCCAAAAAGAGACAGTTTCTCCCTAAGATCATCAAAAGTTCCACATATGAAGAGCTGGGGGCTCAACTACCCTAAAACAAAGCACTGCTCACAAATAAATTACACTTGTGGTTCTGCACTGGACTAAAATGAGTTGTCCATTTGTTTCCAAAAAACATGCAGTATAAAAAAATACGCTTGTAATACAGTACACAACAAAATCCGAGGACTAGTAACGCCATTGCACTGCTGTAAAGAAACAATTGGAAACAATAGTCAAGATGAAGGTGGTTTTGTTGTCAATGAATGTTGCCAGCTACCCATTGTCGCCAGCTACTTTTGAACCATAAATGAACCGTGATAAGTTTGAAAGTTGCCGGCAACTTCCCACTTGTTGCTTCACAATTGGTCCAATTCAATGTTGCTTCACAGTTTGTCCTTTGTTTCTTTTGGATAAGTCTACAACTTAGAATAGGTGTCTACAACAGCCTTGCTTCAAAAATTCATGTAAAATTGCTCATGCTTCCAAAAAATTTAATTCCAAGGCCCAACACTTCCTCCTAGATTTGCTAAGACATTCATGATTTCGTTCCATGTTGCCTGCACTCCCAAGGTACCACATCTCTTATACTGTCATGAATAGGTGTCTCTACCTTAGGGTTGCTCTAAATGATGGTGAGGAGGACTAAAAGTTAAGGATGACATGCTTATACTATTGATGTAACAATTGTTTTCATGGTTTGCTTTTCAACACTTAAAGGCCAACGCAAAACGGATTTTTCAAGAGAGAGAAAAGCAACAATACCAAGGTTGACATAAACAAAACGAACAAAATGGCATGTTCTTTACGGAGTACAGCTGACCGGTGCGTCACCTTTGGTTTAAACATAATATTAATTGTGGATATCCAAAATAAAGAGGAACCGAATCCTAGACCTTTTGGGCCTAGGGTATCGAACGCTCTAGCTAAAACCAGCGGAAATGTGTGTTACTCTAGTGTGTGTCAACACACAACGCCGCTGATTAGACATTCTATAATTGTAATGATATATAAAGATTAATTTAGAATTCAATAGCTTATGAATCTTGTCTCAACCTTTGAGCAAGCTAGCTGCAAGTTGACTCCACAATCTAGGTGGTTGCAAGGCTATCAAAAAAGAAAAGAGATGTGCTGATACTAAAATGCTCACAAAACAACGTACTTCACCTCAAGAGTCTATTAGAATGTACCTTGATTCTTTCCATATCTTTGGCCCTCCACAATGGCTGTACCCTACATTTTTACCACTCTACATACACCACACCATTCAGATAAGTTGAAAAACAAGTTCCTGTTGAAAGTTGCTATTGAAAACTGTATAATTCACAACATTTTAGAGTGAGCTCAATAAACACGCACAACTAATTAGAAATAATCATGTCTATAAGGAATACATAGAACACAATCAAGAAGTTACCAAAAGATTACTTGTATAGTCTCAAACTTGGACAAAGAAGTTTCTTACCATAGTCGTGCCCCTTGTGATTTTTGTATGTAAAACAAGTCCAACATATTGCACTCCATCACAAGCCACCAAGACCGTGTCTGGAAAGCAAATAGAAGCCAATTTCAACCTCTCCACCCTGACAATTGATTTCTCCATCAAATTCTCACTTTGTAACAAAACTATAGTGGAAGTATTATTACTAGTCACCAAGACATCTCCCAAATTAGTTCCTCAACAAGTGCAAATGTTGAATGCATGTCCGTGCTTCCTTCAACATTTGATTCTAAACTAGTCTACTTAACTATCTTTGCAATCAAAAATTTCACTAGGAACCGCAAATTTGTACCACTCTTTCAGAGTTGTTGTCCGTAGGGTTTTTAGGAATGGTACAGGCACTAGGTAGATCCTGACTACAACTACCTACTGCAAAGGATAAACCATGCACACGCTAAACCGTAAACCCTAAAACCTACATCGGAGCCTCTTCCCTTCCAACAAGCAATCACAACTTCACTGCCACAGTTGGTGTAATGACTAAAATCCGAAACCTTGACCCTCAGAATGCCTCCAGAAAACAAAACTGTTCGTCTTGCCATGCATAAGAAAAAGAAGATTTGCCAAGCTCTTGTGAATGATTCATGAACCCCCGAGTGGCTTTGCAAAATCCCAAGACCGGGGAAACGCCCCGCAGAACTTTAGGCCACCTTCGGCCCTCATCCTCCCTGTTCATCCACCATCACCAACTGGCCCCACCGGCCACCTTTTCATAGTCCAAGTGGCAACTCTTCGCTGCTTCCGAATGCTTAGAACTGTTGTGTTTGCTACGTTGCCTCCGCTCCAAAGTTCGCGATGCTCTACTCTCTATCGGATTGTGAAAAGGTGGCTGGTGGGGCCGGTTGATGACGGTGGATGAACAGGGAGGATGAAGGCCTGGGGTGGCCCAAAGTTCTGCTGGGCATTCCCCCAATCCTGGGATTTTGCCAGCAACCTCGCCCTACCTCAAGCTTATTCAAAGGAAGAAGAACATTAACAATACTAATGCATTAACTCTCCTTTCCGTGTGCAAACCTTCAAGTGTGTCTCTGAATCATCTGCTCTTGATTTTCATTGTCTGTATGGATGTAACAATGCAAAGCGGTTTGAACATTGCAGCCAAAATTTTAATTCTTAACCCGAAAAGGTCACAAGGTGTTCTTGGAATTGATAATTTGAGAAAAACTATTATGAAGTATTGTTTGGAGGAATATTTTGGAATTGATATACAAACAAAAGTTGTAGATTTTGAATTTTAAATACCATTCACGGTATGGTTAGATTCACCAACGCGATCAGGGCAATGGTCGGCTTGGGGTATCCTTCTTTGAACACACTAATTAGGTTATTTTGTTCCTAAGCCTTTAAATTTTGCCCAATTTATTCATTTTGATCAAGTAAAAAGACCCTAAAATGATGAAAAAAAAGTCTTGCGCCTCACCATGGTTAAGATGTATATTCCTACCGAGGCTTTTTTTATAATTTTAAAATTTTGGATCTTTTCAGAGATGTGAGAAAAAGTGCTAAATTTTGGGATTTGCAGGCATCATAGTACACAATTTATTAAGTTTTTATTACTAAAATTAATTATTTTGTGCATTGGACCACTTAATGTAAGTCATATCCAAAAATGATATTAAAATAAAATTATTTGATATTCCAAATGCTTGTTTTCAAGGATTTTAGGTACGAAGGACAAAACTTACTTTTTTCAACTAAACAATTCATTTAAAATTCTTTGATTGTGATGAATTTTTTTTCTTGATATATTACAAGTGTTGGAAGCTAAAACTTCATTTCGTGAAATCATACTTTATTATATTTAAAAGTTGAAGTCGTTTGACACAATGCAACAAACTAACATTGTAGCCAGACAACGTTTTTGGGTACCCCAAGCCAACCATTGCCCATCACCAATATTTAATTATAAAATTTGAAAGTAAAAATTAAAAGTTCCTTCTAAATTTGATTACATAAACAATATCAATAAATTTTGAGTAAATAATGTTGAATCAGATTTGAAATGAGATTCTCTTGACATGGTGATTTTTTGAAATTTTTGTGTTCCTTAAATCTATGACCTCATTTTTGCATCGCCACTTTTGAACTAAAGTCAATATAATTTTGGTTTGGTCAAAAATTTACATACATATACTTTTGTAATTTTAAAGAAGTATGTACTCTAATAACACCAAATCCAATTGTTGAATAGAACAACAACTTGATGAAGTATCTCTAAAAAATGTTTCATGGTAAAGAAGTTCATGAGACATGAATAAAAACAATCATCCATCAATCCCAAAGGGGTCGGTTGGGCCTTTAAAGGTTAAGATTTAAGATTTAAGATACAGTACATTGATTATGGCTATTAGTTTGTGTGACACTATTTGCGAGGATACACACTAATTTCAATAATTTGGGATTTATGGGCTCAATGTTTTACTACTGTATGTGATGGTAGTCAATAATCCATGTCTTCAACCTCTTAACACACATTTCGTTAAATTTGAACTTTATTTCGTTAAAACTGGACTACTAGGTTGAAAAAGTAATGGGGAGTGCTATCCTTAGCAGTAGAGATAGGTCCCTAATTTTTCTACACTGCTCTTATTTGCGGAATAAGAGTGTTGTAGAAAAAGAATTGGGGACCTATCTCTATTGCGAAGGGTAACACTCCCCATCACTTTTTCAACCTAGTAGTCCAATTTTAACGAAATGTGTGTTTCTTTTGTATCAAAATTAGTGCATGTTAAATATGAAAATGAAAGAATTTCAAATAATTTTATCTAAAGAAATTGATTTTTGTATGTGAGATCATGAATAAAAAGAAAATTTCATCCAAGTCAATCCTCACTACACAATATGAAGTCTAGTACAATTGGTACAAGCATGTATCAATGTGGAAATTCCTTTAAAATTCAACAAATTCTTCGAGTGCTAGATCCAAATCCATCTCTAAAACTCTATTTTCAAATTATAAGAACAAAAATTAATACAAATCAATTAATTTCAAAACTTACAAATAGTCACACACACACCAATTTCTTGTGACACTAATTACCCACACACTAATAGTCATTATTGTTGGAATTAAGTTACTCATGTGGTAATTAAGTTACTTATGAGGGAACTGATAGACCAAGAGTCTATGACTCCAAGTTAGTTAGAACACCAAAGTGATAGTCTAGTTAATCTGTACATATTCTAGGTCTGTAGACAGACGGTACTAGAACTATAAGTGTGACTTGGTGGATGAAGGAGATACAATTGTCTATAATTGGACAAGATCTCACTTCTATGGTTAGGTGGCAAGTCACATAATAATCATTGTTTACCTTCTGTGCACATTATCTTTCTTAATTTAACAATTATCTGTGATTTCAGAATTGCCGGGCAGAATTGTGTTCTGAAACTCTGAATACAGGTATTGACAAGGAGGTTAGTATTTTGGGGAAAGAGGACTTGCTTTGTGCCCTATTTCCACTGAATTTGGTAACAAACCCGCAAATTGCAAGACCTGCCAACTCTGTGTTGAATTGTGGTATGTTCAACCCTCACTAATTGCACTGCCTTGGTGGACGTGTTGCAACTTGACATGTGGAAGATTTTCAGGATATACAAGATATGTGCAATTAGAGAGAGTTGAGAAGTTTGACTAGAAAAGTCACACCAACTAAAGCTTCAGTTGCCCCATTGGAAACACTAGCAGCAGTATTGTCGCTTTTCATTCCCCACTTTGTAGAAACAGTGAACAATGACGGAATATTGTGCCTAGATTTATGTCCTCTTGTAACCAAAACCACTCACCAGCATCGACGTAACCCATGTGCTTGATGCGGTTTCATTCCTTTTTCATTCATGGTAAGTGAAAAACGACACATTTCCTACTAGCGAAAAGTGAGCAGGCACTCATGCTCAGGAAAGAGAAGGAGAGCATATTGGAGAGGTGACGAGGCACTACTTTCATGTCATGTGACCCGGACAAGCTTCCAAATATATACGCAAAAATACTGTATGCAAAAAAGGGAGCTTGATTCCAGCGAATATTAACCTCCAGCGGATCGGAGAGCCCGCCTGCGTGCGGCTGAGAGATCGACACGGCTCTCCCCGAATCTCTGGTCGCAGCGTCCCCGGCCACCAGCAAGGCCAGTTTAGGGTTTCAGCATTTGAAGGGTGACAACTGCATGCAGCTAACTTAGCATCATATCTTGCCTCCATCAAATGTTGTGACTCGAGATCTTGAAAATCAAAAGCTGGTCCAGCTCCGATATAGTAGTAAGTCGACCAACTGAACCGCTAGCTTGTCCATTTGAAGGTCGGTTGAACATCTGTCAGATTACGAGTCCATTCTCAAATTATTTTGATAGTTCCGGACTGATCGACTACGTACTTACTGCACATGAAATATAATTAGTGACAGCCCATTTTGGCGGACATGCCGAAAGTCCTACAAACTGGTCCTGTGAAAACTTGGCAAGCTACTCGTTCTGACGCAAATTAATACCAGAAACGAGGGGGCACACTTCGTGAAAATAGTGAACAATAGCTGAATATTATGCTCACATTTCTGTCTTCTTTTGACCAAAACCACTCCAAGACTGACACAACCCATGTGCCTGGCGTGGTTTCATTCCTTTTTCATTTTTAGTAAGTGAAAAACGACACATTTCCTACTAGTGAGGTGACATATATTGATTCAAGCCTGACATAGATCCTCACGCAGTGTGTAAGTTGAATAATTAAAGGGTGCCTTGCAACAGTGGTTTGAGTTTTGAGTCGGAATTTGTACGTCCTCGATGTGGGGGTTCTTAAATGGGTACGTGCACATCTCTCTGACTCTCTTTTTTTTTTTTCCTTGCCTGGGTGAATTCTACCGTGTTTGAGATTGTCATTTGAATTTTGAAGTGCACATTTTTGGCTCTCTCAGAAACATGAAAGAAAGGGCAGGCCTGAGGGTACATAATGGCCACCATGAAATTGGCAATCATCAAAATTATTTTGAGTGAGCGGCTTACAAAGGAATTGGTGATGGTGTAGGTACGCGGGGGGTTCACCGGATGGAGTAAAGGCACAAGTGCATGCCCTGTTGTTGGTAACCCAGTGTGCCTCCGGGGGCTACGTTGTGTTGGCCAAGAATGCCTTGTCAGATGGGCTGCACGAGCTGGTGTTTTCGGTGTACCGTAACGCGTTTGGTCTCATCCTGCTCATCCCATTCGCATTCTTCTACGAACGGTATTAACCTAAAGGACCAAGAAGCCCAAATTGAGTCTCATGTTTTTTAAAGCAGTTTTGAGGAGTTCCTATGTGGACTTCTATTTGTTCAAATTTATTTTCTCTTCATCCATAACATGCAATGTTCTTCACTAATTCTAGTATAGTAATATTTGGTCCCAACTGAACCATATTTTTCACACTATAATTAATTGAATTTGTCATTTTAAAGCCATTCTGGGTTAAACATTCCAACTGGGCGGAACTCGCATAGCAGAATATGGGGTTGAATCGTTTGCATTGTAAGAATAGAAAGTTTAATTATCTGTTTGTGGCTCCTGAACCCCTAATTTTGCATCCATCTTGTGTTCTACGTATTTAAGCGCACACTCCTGGCAGTTTACAATTTCTTTTTTTTCTGTGGACGGACACGTTTTGTATGACAATGTCCAGAATTAATAATCTGAAACTAGATGCATAATTTCATGACGAAAGCATTCGTTTTGGAAAACTCGTGACATGTCTGTGGTTGCAGCAAGACACGCTTACCTCTAACACTTCCAGTGCTCAAGAAATACACTATTCTCGGTTTCATCGGGTATGTCTTCAAACAGCAGTTCATGTTTTCATTAGGTGGTAGTCTAGTATAATTTTTGTCTTCCATTTTGGTCAGTTTAAGGACTATTAACGTCTACCTTGAGTTTACCGTAGTGATCCTCGTCATTGGAATTTGTGTTGCAGAGTTTACCTCAACCAATTCCTATTCTACAATGGCTTGGCTCTCACTAACGCGACCTTCGCCTCTGCTATGCAAATTCTGATTCCTGTTATCACTCTCATAATTGCCGCCATTTACAGGTAATGATACAATTTTTAGAAACATAATTTGCATGTTTTCAACGCCGATCATGTCACACCCTTAAATATTTGCGGTTTAGGAGAGAACCCCAATTTTTTTGCATCAGCCTCATGAGGTAAGAATAATCCCATTCATATATATGCTGCCTCCAGGCTAGAGGTGATTACATGGAGACATCGATGTGGAAAAGCCAAAATCATTGGGGTTGTAACAAGCGTGTCAGGGGCCATACTCATGACTTGCTACAAGGGCCCTCCGCTCTTGCAACTCAGTACTGAATCAACGGGACAACCACCTGAATTGCTACTGCACCAGCTGCTGGTGATAAGAATACTGTCAGACGTGTTTGGCTTTGTCATGGATCCGTGGAAACTTGGTGCACTTTGCCTTGTTGGCAATTGCTTCTGCTGTGCAAGCTTCATCAACATACAGGTCCGTGGTTGCATTTGAGCATTTCCATGTCACAACTGCACCTTTGTCAATGACACCAGGGTCTCATATGCGATTCCCTGTGACGTTTTCCCTACATACACAGGGAATTTGTAAAAAGACAAAGGGGAAGAACAAAGACACACAGGGAAAACTGAGACACAGGGAAAAATGAGACACAGGGAACACTCAGTTTTCCCTGTGTGTCTCAATATTCCCTGTGTGTCTTTGTTCTTTCCTGTGGACTCTTTACAAATTCCCTGTGTGTCTTTGTTCTTTCCTGTGGGCTCTTTACAAATTCCCTGTGTAGTGAAATTCACACAGGGAATACACACGGAAGTTACTTAGCTATTAATTAATATTATCTATTGGACTATGGTGCTATTGATCCTAGAACCACTTTATGACATTTAGAACATTATGCTACCTCCCACATAAATGGTATCTACTTTTGCTACCCAGTGCATACAATACTCACGATACCTCTATAATATCCGACAATACCCTTGATATATTAAGGTGATACCATGATGATATCCGCAGAAATCACCTACATATTTATATCATGATGAAAATTCTCGTTACATTTCAAAAAAAAATTCATTTTCTTTCTTTGTATGTTTAGCAGTCCCATTTTTTTGGGTAGAAATCCAGCTAATTTTAGCCAGTTTTGGGATCAGTGAGTGACGTGAGTCTGTTGTTTTTGCTGCTGCAGTCGGTCACTTTGGCGAAACACCGAGCTCCGGTGTCACTTGCAGCATCTGTGTTTTCCATTGGCGAGGTCATGCTCGCTATCACGGGTTTCATTCTTGTGAGGGACCCCAAGGCATGGATTGTTTCCGAACCAAGCTCAGTCATTGCCATTGTCTACGCTGTACGATTCACCACCATTTATCTTTATCTGAAATTATATATGCTGCATCTCAAACCGTTCTTCTGAGGAGAAACCCATCTACTATGTACTGTACATCATTTCATGAATTTATATTAGATCGTTTCTCACCAGTGGTTCTTGTTTAACCCCTAAAAGACCAAAGATTCATGGTTTTAAATTGACAAATTTTATTGATCGTATTATGGAAAATATATTTCAGATGGGAATAAATTTTATATCACTGGAATCAGTGAAGAACATTGCATTTTTTTGATAAAAAAACAAATTAATTAAACAAAAGGAAGTTTTAACAAGACCTAAAAGAACTGCTAAAAAAAATATGAGGCTCAATTCAGGCTTCTTGGTCCTTTAGGGGTTAATTCTTGCTTCTGACACGATGAACTGTGATCGAACCTTCTATGCAGGGAGCCATTATTTCGTGTTTAGCAGTAGGGGCGATTGCTTGGTCGATCTCTAAAACCGGTCCTGTCCTAGCTGCCAGCTATGGTCCACTTCAGGCCGTGGCAACCGCTATTTTGGCTGTTATTTTTCTCAAAGAGACCTTTTTCTTGGGCAGGTAACGTACAATCCTTTCTTCAACCATCTCAGTTATTCTCCAACAGGCCGGATCTCTAGTTTGAATAAGAAGGATTCTAGATCTTGACTTGATGGATTGACTTGATCTCGGACACGTCTACCTCACAATATCACTGTTAGGGCCGCTTCACACTATGGCCATCAAGTCGAGAGGCCGTGGGAATTGAGAGTCCAAACTTTGTTGAGAGTCCAAAGAAATGGGCTGAAAATAGCCAATAAAATATTGTAATTGGAGCCTTCGGCCGGGCATAGTGTGAAGCCTCCAAAGGCCAAGCCCAAACCTTCTTTGTCAAAGTGGTTTGATTTAAAAATTAAAAATAATAGGTGGGAAGGTCACTAGCTCGAATCTAGCTCGAATCCAGGAATGGCGATCTACTGGAATGGCAGCTACTGGATCAAGTAATTGATAATATTAGCTCTTGAAGCATGTAGCTCTGTAAAGCATGAACAGTTTGTAAGGGCCTCGTGTTAATTCAGGCAAGAAGCTCTTTAAAGCATGAACAGTCGCAAGGGCCTCCTAGTTAATTCGGGCAAGATCCAATCAGTATTTGAATTTTTAATGAAAAAAATTTGACGGCCTCTCGACCATAGTGACGGGTCTTGCAAGACCCAAACGAACTTCGAGAGGCCGTCATCTTGGTCAAAAAGTGCTGCCACATAGGCGCTTTGGGGAGCGACGGCCGGTGGACTTTGGCCTCTAGTGTGAAGGGTCGAGAGGCCGAAACCATGGTTTCTTGCAATTTGATTGGTGGAAATCGACGGCCTCTCGACCTTCGGCCATAGTGTGAAGCGGCCCTTAGTATTCTTTTGTGAGAACTTATAAGTAGGTTCTTATTTCTTTTCATTTTCTTTACGTCTCTGCAGTTTCATTGGTTCGGTGCTCATCATTTTGGGGCTGTACCTCATTAATTGGGGTCAAAGGACCTCTAACAGTGCATATGAAGCACAAAGTTTTGAGAACCAAGTCGTGATTTCTTCTGGCAGTGACCTCAAAGAGCCACTACTTGGGTACACTCTGAACATGAGTCTAAAGATCTCACAGTTTGTTTTCTTGTTGAAGTTGTGTGCTTAGAATCAGCTTGTTGAAATGTGACTGACAGCCATTGTGATTGATTCACCCTTCCTGTGGCAGATGAATACCGAGGAGACAAGTGAGGTAACAAACCACATCTGGTAGGTGACCCTGCCAATCCAGATATATTTACTCAAATTGCACTGAGTCTAATCTGTTAGCTGAAAATGAGTGGGCGAATGGGCTAGCTCAGGCTTGTAGATATTGTATCCTACCTACAATCAGTTGCAGGGATGCTGCCTACTCTGTTGATTCCCATTTTCAAACAACCATTGACCATAATCCGAGCTATTATCAAATACTCTCACTTTTGCATTTTGCAGTTCTGTACATACTATATATTATTAACATGATATATTCAAGGTTGGTTCATTGATCCCAACCAAACTATGAGCATCTTAATCTTCACAAAGCCAATGTCTAAACGTTTTGTCTCCCAAGCTGTCATATGGAGATTGCCTAAAGATTGTCACCTTTGACATTTCAACCCTTCATAGTAGAGGCAAAAGTCATCAGCTTCCAAAATGCCTACATGACAACACTTTTTGATCATTTTGATTTCAAAGTGACGAATTTTCAAGGACGAGTTGATATATCTGGCTCAAAGGACTTCTGATTAACTCATGGGATTTTATCATTTTATGAAAGGTTGTTTCATCATCAAAGGCTCATCAAAGGCTCTAAGGACTTTGGATTTGGCTCAAAGGACTTTGGATTTGGCCTTTGGAGGCTTGGCACAATGACGGTTTAACTGGAGAAGCCAAGACAGTTCATGAACAAAGATTTGGATTTTAGAATTGGCCTTAAGAAATTTCAAACTTCGGACAAAATTTCCGATTTTTTTATTTTATTATATTGTTGAAGACTCTTTGGACCTTTAACATTTCTTGCCCTCAAACTCCCATGACCTCCCAAATAACAGGCGCAAATTGTTCATGCCCCGAAGTGTTCACTTCACTCACTTTGACCAGTATATAAAGCACTCAGAATGAGTAGAAGGATTGTATGTTTCACAGAGCGAGCAAGCTCTTCACAAAACTAATATTTCCTCACAGTGCCGCCACAAAGTAATTCAGAGAAGGAAACCACATACAACACTGCTCAGGGTTAATTAGTGTTGGAAACGATGATTTCTCTTCAACGCCCTCTTGCGAAGGCTAAAAGCGAGCTGGGATTATCGAATCATCACCGCAGTGTCGTATTCTAACAAAGGCAAACCCTAAAAAAATTCGTAAATACACTTTCCAGAAGTTTCAGATATCCAAGGAAGATTAGAAGCTGCATGAGCTCTCAAGCCCGGCAGGGCGAAAGCTTTAGGCGGCCACTGCGAATGTTTGAGAAACAAGCCTAAAGTTTTATCATCACCAACTCCTGGAACAATTAAATAAAAAGGCTCATCTGAAGAAATTCAACCATGATATCCCTTTGTACTTCATTAGGTTTCCCTTCAGAAGCGCGGGTATTTTCTAATCCTCGCCTTACACTGACAAATGAAAAAAGCTCAGAGGTTAAAAGTGGTTTCGTCAAAGTGGCATAAGCCTATTCAGAAACTCTCAGCAAACTTTCAAATCATCATTGCATCTAAGTAGTATTGGTAATGTGACATGATGGATCAGTGTTTCTGGCTTGGCTCGTAAGAGCTAAATAGCATAAGTGGAATCAGAGTCGATCATTCGGGGAAAGTGTCCTCATCTCCAAACATGTCCGGCAGTAAAAAAAATACACAAGACCTCAAATATTAAAAAAAGGTCTAGAAGCTGCAGAACTCACAAGCCGGCAAGGCGAAAACTATAGGCAGCCACTGCGAAAACCCACGAAAGCTTACAAGAACACACAAAAACAAGCCGGCAAGGCGAATACCTAGTGTGGTATAATCACGGACTTCGCCGCAAAACCTACACTAACAAACCCGGAAAAAACAACAGGCTCACATCACATATTCTACTCAACAGCAAGCGGAGAATAGAGTGAAACGACCACCGAAAGACAACATACGAGAACGTTGTCATGAAGGGTTTATATGGAAGATGTGGCTGAGAGTGGAAGGTTCTAGACCCGAACCCTAACCCTAATGCCATGCAGGGCTCAAAATCAGCCTATGAAGCAGTGGATTCTTGCAACACAGAACTTAGGGTTGTGAGTGCACCCCTTCCATTTCAAGACTTCCTTTATTCTTACCTTTCTTATGGTTGGTTGTCCTAAAACCACCAGCTTAAGCAATCTGGCCTATTTTTGGCAGTGCTAAATTCCAAAAAAAATATGACCGCATTTGAAATAGGTTTTGATGAGGATTGCAAAAATTTGCAACATTTACTTCGCATTTGTCAATTTTATACAAAATTTCAAAGTAGAAAGTAACATGTGACCCATATACATCACATACCAATTTCCTAAGTTCACACTTAATTGTTCCTAACTCCACTCATGAAGTAACCAAAACCACCAACTATTTCTTCGCAACGCTTGGCATGCCAGTGGTCTACTTGAATAGTGAAATTGGTGGTTTTGAGTCTCAATTGTGGTGGCCCCAAGAAAGTTCTACATATCATAATTGGAAGAGGTGGTGGTTTTATGACATCCTACTTTAAGTCTTGTGCAATTTTGAGCCCCAAAATTCTCACTGTAAAGTAAAGTAAAATTTATGTGGAGTAAAGTTTTTGTAAATTAAAATCTTGAAGTCTCATTCCAAAATTGTATTGTGTCTAACTTGTGATGGAACGTAAGTTTTATTTATTTATTTTTCAAATTGCATTGTACAAATGAAGAATTAGCACACCGTGACAAATTGTGCAACTTTTATTGCAAAATGCACGATTCAAAGACCCTAATTTTGGTCAAAAAATCTAACAACCATAGAAAGGTTGAAAGACTCATTTCAAAATGGCCTTGACTATGACTAACGGATGGATGATTAAATGAATGAATCGGTGAACTAATACTATGTGGCTATGAATAGTGGTATACAAGGGCCGTTGAGGTTGACCGGAGTTTGATATCTCGAAGTAAGTTCAAATGTATCAAGTGATCAAGACTTTTTTAACTATGATTGTGTTTAATAGTAAAAACACGTATTATATTTATTGAACTTTGTAACAATTTCATTTAAAATTTGGTTTTTTTAGATAGCGTATGCTAAAAGGATGCATTGATCAATGAATTTCAAATCCTACAACGAAACTAGTGGAATACTCACATTTAATGAAACATAATCAACATTTGTTAAAGTATCTCAACCAGGGCTTCGCAATGGAAGAAAAAAAGGCTACCTACTATATATTATGACTTTCCACTCACACACCCGCACTCTTCACCCATAAACGGAAAGGGGGATTTGGAAAAATGAACCAAACCAATGCCAAATCTACTTCCCTACAAAACTTTACATCAAGGTTTGGAGCATTTGTTCCGAGATTTTATGGAAGAAATTTGTGACCTTATAACTATTTCAAGAAGAAAGGCAATAACCTTTTGCCACATTTTCACAAGTGGAGTATACACGATGGAGGTGGGACAGAAGAGCGACCAAAATAGGCTTATGAGTAAAGAACTGAGGGTTTGACCAATGTTTTCCTAGTGTTTGTTGACTGAGCCACCGATGGAGATGCCTTTACATTACGTTTCTATAATCCATCCTATTCAAGATGTAAACTACCACACGCCATGCGGTCCTTGGAAAGCAACGATGCTAACATCACGTAAGCACATATATGTGTAAATCATTATAAGACTAGCCCTTTGTCACTCATTCTTTCTAAGATTTATGTTGGAGAAGCCTTTCTCCATTGTTGATTCTCCAAATAAGCATACACTTAGGCGATACCCTCGAGGCATCCTCATTTGTCGAATAAATTGAGGGGGTATAGGCTTACTCAACACATATTTGTTTTTTTCTTGTCAAAGAGAGGAACTCTCGGCTAAAGGGGTAACATAAATGAAGAGCATGTTAGAAGAAGTGCTACCAACTTGATCACCAATACTAACGGCGGGCTTCCATGTGAGCATCAATATAGTAGATACAACTAAAAGACAAAAAATGATGTTCCAACTCTCACCCATGCTTCATGAGCATTGAAATTGCAAAGTCACCCACTTCACCATGCCATCGGTGGACTATATGAATGGTTGCTTTGTGAAGAATTTCTAATTTTATCTAGTAGATTGCTCTACCAAGGTGTGCATTGAAGTGATTTGTGCCTTTTTTTACGGTGAAGAGCTGAATTTTGGAACAAGCCCAACTTTGCATGGTAAAAGATCCTAACATGGCGCATGCTACAATTGATACATATGTTTTTTCTTCATGCCTTTTTTTTTCTTGTTACACATATTTATGATGCTTATATTCTTGATATCAAACCCTTATTTTCTTACATATAAAACGTTATCAACAAGAATTTCCAGTAAGCAAGAATACGGCCGGGACTTGCATGCAATGAAGCCTCCTCCCGACCGACGGATTGTTCTCGCCATGGAAACGTGGCTGCGGCCTTGAAAGCAAAGCTTAGCTTGCGCCCAATCCCGTCGCCGCTGCCTTATCGTCAATGATTCCTCCGCTCTCGCCCCTGTATTTCCGGCCCGCCCTTCAATCACCATCTCCTTCACTGCGTCCTTTCGCCTGCTCTGCTGCTGCTGCCAACCCCAGCAATTGCAATCGTCATTCAGTTCTCGGTACTGTCTTGACTCTTCATTTCACGCTTTTTCTTTCGTTTCTTTCTGTTGGGTATTGCAGTTTTGGTGTGTTTTCTTGGGGTTTTGTGGGATGCTGGTGCTCGTAAAAGAAATTAGGGGATTGGAGTGACTGGTTGTAGGTTTTTGAGAAGCGATGGAGTCTGAGCCGACCACACCAGACGCGCATTCCACCATGTCTGCGTACCACGAGTCCAACATTCAATTTCTTCGTGTCTCCGCGAGGGAATGGCTGGAGGCGGTGTTGGAGGAGAATTTGGACAGGGAGACGAGCTTGGAGGATTTGCTGGCCGACGGCACGTTGCTGTACAGAGTCGCCCAGCACCTGAAGGACGATCACAAGTATCCGGGGCACGTTGAATCCCCTTCCGTGGCGTCTCCGTCTTTCGACAGGAAGAGCAGCCTCAAGTACCAGCCCTACGCGTCCGTGGAGGACTTCTTGAAAGTGTGCAAGGAGGTGGGGCTCCGCGACGTGGACGTGTTCAACCCCTCGGACGCCGTGGACCAGAAGGACATCCGCCGCGTCTGCGTCTGCTTGCGTCGCTTGTCCAAGAAAGCGCGCACGCTGCACCTCGCCGTGCCCGACTTCGACAACGTCAAGGAGACCCTGGTCACGAAAATGCCTCGTGAGACGGTCCAGAAAACCAAGGAAACTCTTCAGCAGTCTGCGTCCCGGTCCTCCTCTTCCCGACTCAGCAATGAGAATGGCCAGACCCCCGTGAGCAGCGAAACCTCCTCCTCCATCGCTGACTTGCGCAAGGACGACGACCCCGAACCCGAGCCTGTGTTGCAGGTCGTCGAATCCGATGCCCCTGATTACGAGAGCGAGAGCCCGCAACCCGAGCCTGTAAATGTCGAATCCGATACCTTTGATTTCAGGGACACAGAGAGTGAAGCTATGGCTGAAACGTTCAACAAGGTGCACCATGATGTAGCAGCTGATCACAAGGAGCCCGTCGTTACTGATTCCAAGTACACGGTGAACGTTGCAGAGCCCGGGGTGGACACTTTACCACTAGCTTCCGATCATGTAGATAGAAACTTTAGTTCGAAATCTACTGACGGAGATTCCAAGGTCATATCCGAAGCGCCCCCTGCTCCCAAGGTCGTATCCGAAGCGCCCAAGGTCGTGTCCGAAGCGCCCCCTGCTGTGAAGCCGACGATGTCAAGGATCATGTTGAAACCACCAGGTGAAGTGAAAGCTCCTCCGGTGGAGCAGCTGGCGAGAGCAGGATCTGAAGAGAGCCAGAAGGGTTTGTTCAAAGCGCACCTGCAGGGGACGGCACCTTACATCAAGAAGGAGGTCAAGAAAAAAGAGGTGAAGAAAGAAAAACCAAAGAAGGACGACAATTTGCCTTGGTTGTTGGCAGGAGCTGTAGCCATTGCTGGTGGGATTCTGGGATTGACGTTGTGGAAGAAACGAGACTCGGATCAAAGCCCCATGGCAGGACTCATTGGGAGTGGGAAGAAGAAACTGATGAAATTGAGGAACCACATTGACCACAGCAGTGACAGTGACAGTAGCAGTGACAGTGAGAGTGACGATGATGAGGCTCCTAAGCGCAAGTTCTTCGGCGGAGTCTACGAGGTTAAGGACGGTGACAATTTGACGAATATTGCAAAGAGGACGGGGAAGAAGCACTGGCGTGAAATTGCAGACAAGAATCCAAGCATTGGCAACCCGGACCTCATATATCCAGGTGACCGTCTGAAGCTTTAGTGAGTATAAATTATGCTTGCTTGCTAGCTTGCTATGGAGATTGTACTTGTTTTCATTTTTTTTGGTTTTTTTGTACCAAAGGAAGAGTGTAAATTTACTGCATTCATGCTCTCTGAGCATATACATGTTTTGTACTTGCGAACAATTTTTTGTACTTCGAATGAGGTACATGTAAGATCATTTACTTACGAAACTTGTGTGAATAAGGGTTCTTTGTGATTGGTGGTTTTTCACTTCACACTGGAAGAAAGTGACCTGTGATGTTATTGAATGGCATTGTATTCTCCTCTTTAATAAATTTCTTTAGAATTCGACTGCCTGTTTCTTCTTCTCCTTGTACTGAACCAGTGAATGAGTGATGACATTCAATACTCTAGTGAGCCTAGACTGCCATTGTTGTGCTCTATTGGACATGCCTTTCTAATAACTACAGTTCACTCTTGATAAACGTGTATTATCTGAATTCTTATTATCACAGTCCAGGAGAATATTTGCTATTGTGTAAGCTACACATGTAATTTGTGACACGTTCCACATGAACTCACGCACGGTGGTTACCCGAAAGGGTAATATAAAAGAGTTCTGAGTGTTTAGTGGTCCCTTTTTCTGTAAAAAAATAGAAGAGCCTGAAGCTACTACAGTCTTTGGAGGATAATGGATGTGAAGATTGAAAATTAGTACATTTTATGGAGAATGATGGATGTGACGATTAAAATTATGATCCTGTTTTCCTTCATTGTTCAGATTAGAGCATCTCAACGGTACCTACTAACAACTCAATTCGACCATATTAGACAGCATCCTCAATCAATAGAGCACTTGAGTGATGTTATCTTGTAGTTTTGGAACCTAGAGATCTCCATCCCAAATCCTAATGGTGACAATTAGTTATTGTGATCCTCTTCATTTTGCGTATTCCCTTTACATATTCCCCTTTACATATTCCCCTTCTTACCAAATTTCTGCTCTTTGCTTAATCCGTCAAGTCTCTCAGCAAACTTGGTGACACCCATGAGACTCAAAAGTTGTGATGAAACGGCGGAATAAATGTGTGATGGCCTTGGTGAATAACTTTACAAAAAGTGTGGTGTACTATAAGCTTTTTGTGACATTTGATATGCAACTATTGTGCCACCAACATCACTACTAAGGGCCACGGTTCACAATTCACAAAATGGCGTAGTATGGCTTGTTTGTTGTGGCATTGTGATGTGCAACTATTGAGAATGCTTTTAGATTTCAATTAAGTTTTGTTTTGCGTGAGCAAAAGATAGGTCACTTGAAACATCTCTTCAAGTCTGTTTACCATTAAAACTTCCAACCTTCATAACTTCTTCATTCAAAATCCAAATAACACCTTCTTTAATGCGTTGGAACCCTCTTTCATTTGCTAACAAGAGCATGGAAAAATAAATAAAAATGTGACCACCCTTATTAACAAGAAATATCAAATTTATGTTACCGTAATTTTTTTCAAAACCAAGCTCCAAGTTTGAGTCGTGTGGCATAATCTCAATGCAGATGCTCTGATCTGATTGTGAGTGATCTAATGAAAAATCTTTGGTTAGCGTATAAGCCTGTTGGAGGTGGTGATTTTAAGTCATTTCTACATTGTGGTGATTGGCCATGATCTCAGTTTCAAACCCGCCTTTACTATTGCAGCTTTGATTGGCTAGCATAATTGAACAACGTTTCAACTAGAACTAATTTAAATTGTTGAATTCGAATTGAAGATGAGGAGATAAAGTTTTATAAGCAACTGGAGATTGGTCTTGACATGGCGAAACTTACAATCTCCGTTCCAGGTAAGCATTTGTGAACCACTTGGGGTCCTCAAAGCTGGTTTCTCTGTTCTGATTGAGTGATGATTTTTGAGAAATATCTTTTTGGTAAGAAAAAAACATTGGAAATTTACAAAAATTAGAGGGTGTTATAGGCACCATGGCTGTGCAACTATATACATGGTGTTAAAGATGGAATTTCTAGCACACACAAAATGTGACCCGTAAAAGCGATACCAATATCAGGCCATTCTCTTTCAGTGTCAAGGTCAGAAACCTACTATCTAGAAAGTCCAGGTTGATACTCAAGAGCTTGTTGGATGTTATTTGATATATTGAGCTCAGTGGTGTACGTGGATGTGAAGGAATCTGCCTTTGATTCAAAAAGAACTGACGACGTTTGTGACTTGTGAGGACAGCTGGTCCAGGAGGTCCAAATGTTTTTTTTTGTTTTAAGCATATTTGAGTAGGTCGTATGACAATTTATCTAATTTTCAATTATGTTCATGAATATGATTACCAACACATGCAACAATCTTCACTAATGCTGGTAATACAAGATCTGAAAAGCGTTTAAATTCACAATATAATCAAATTCAAGCATGATCAATAAGTCTTTCACCAGTACCTAGATGACATTTTTGAAGTGGTTGTCACATAACCAAGGTCCCTTAAATTCATTTTCAGCCACTTCAGGAATTTTCGGCAATGAGGCAACATGATACCATTAAATTCTACAGTGCGTTGCCCAAAGAAACAGAGCCTGTCTATGTAGCTATGAAACATACAGAGCTCAACAAGCTCTTGAATACATAGTTCAACTGCAATTGAATTTTGTTGCATACATATAAATGAATATCTACTTTGATATTGAGAGTAATAATGACACCAATGAGTGGAAAGAGACACTCACTCTTGACAGGAACAGTGTTGCATTCAATCTCACACTGAACTGAAAGGCCCTAAGCTAGGAACAGATATCTAGACGCTCCAGTCTATCGACCAATTCTACCGAGTTAATTATTGGTTGCAGTTTCCACATTTTCAATCACAAGTGGACCGCCGGGAGACCAATGACATTGAAATGTCTTAAAAAACAGTCTTGTTCTAAGCACCTGTACATTAAGCCAAATGCATGCGAACGTTGAAACAACACTCCATGATAGTTACCGGTAATGTTGTAAAAACCGTGTGAATCACCAGCTCCGATATATCCCACTTGTGAGGCAAGTAGTTTGATCACTTGGATACAGGAAATGATCCGGCCTGCAGCCCCTGAATTTGCAACAGAGATGGGAGAGTAGAAGGAGAATGCAACCACGGCCGGTTCATGGAAAAGAACGACGACGACGACGACACCGGCAGCAGATCATCAGAATGCATTGCGAGAGGCGACGACGACCATAAGCCAGACGCTTTCAGCAACCGATCGAGGCTCGTCGACTGTATCGTCAAATTGCTGGTGCAACCTGCTTGATCAAAACTGATATCAGTTCCTCTCTGAATATCAAAGTGTTGCTCGTGTTGGTTCAGAACTGCAGCAACGTTACCGTCCTCGCTTGAGCTGAGAACCTGTGATCGTCCCCGGCGCGCCTCCGCTTCCATCAGCTGCGCCAGAAGAGCGTCCAAGGAATCGAGGTTCTCAGCCTGAGCTGGACACGGATACGTCTCCATCTTGACGTGCGTTGCCTGTTGTTGCGAACTTGCTCGAGTCCTGCGTTAACCTCATATTTGTTAAAATGACGAATTACAGTAAAATTGGTGCAAACCTTAGATCTATATATAGGACACACTAGGGTTATCCGTTAACTAAAAAAACATTCAAGGTTTTCATCAATTCTTATAGAGACAGACTTTGAACTTTGAATTTTCTTCTAGTTAAAGAAAAACTCTATTGAACGGACATCACAATTCTGGCACTATAAGATGTATCGATTTAACAAATTATGTTACCTTTGTTCGTGAAGCTGTTTGGAACTGGGCGGCTCGGTGAGTAGCTGGGGCGACGATGGCGATGTCGGATACAGAGACGATCTGGACGTGGATGCGCACGGCGAGGCTGAGTTGTGAAGCATGGACTCAATGCAATCGAGGGTGACGTAAGTGCCAGACGATTCGACGTGACCGAGTCTAGCCTCAGTCTCGTCGAACCTGATGCTGGGGTTTGGTGCTGGCTTCTTGTAGATTCGACACAACGCCACTTCCCTCTGCAACTCATACGACTCACAACTCAGTCTAACGCCGAATCTATCACGGAAATCAAGTCCAATCGTGGCGACTTAGAGTGAGTTTCAGATCTAGCACGCAAGCCTTCTTATCAATCCAAAGACAAAGGCAATTTGGGTAACATAATAATTCATGGTTCCAACCTTCAAGTTTCTACTAGCTAGGGGTCGTCTAGTACTTTCTCATGAGCGTTTGGGGCTAAGTATCTAGAATTATACCAGATTCATTCAAGCGGAGCCTGGTTTGGAAGTTGAAGCTGGACCATATCAAGCACTTTCATACATATTAATAGCTACTTTTATCGTTGAAAGTGCCCATAACATTCGTAAGCAGCTTTTACTCGCCTTAATTAAGTATCCTGGGATTATCAAAGAGTATTGAGCTTAAGCAATATCCTGGGATGAAGTTTTTTTTTTTTATTGTTTTCCCGTGCGAGGATCAAGGCCGATTCTTTTGGGTGACCGCGCTAGATGAAAAGGTGTGCCCTCCCTTAAGAATGTTCAGTGAACTCTCAAAGTTGTACAAAACTTGTCAGATATGATCGGCGAACACGTACTTAATTATTTGTGTAGACCTTCTGAAAGGATTTTTGAATCAATCGATAGACGTACCGGATCCTTCAAGGCGGACAGTTTGGGGAGATGCTGGTCGTGGTGCAGCAAGCGGTACTCGTTCATGATCCACTCCGTCTTGCGGCCTTTGGGCGCCTTGCCCGCGTAGAACACGAGCGTCTTCTTGAGGCCGATGCAGCGCGCGTCGAGTGCGCGGCGCACCTGGCGGTCCGTGCCCGTGGCCTTCCAGTAGCCAGAAGTCGTGACGCGGTTGGGGCGCGCGCCGTTGGGGTACTTCTTGTCGCGGGGGCAGAAGAACAGCCACTCGCGCTCGCTCTGCATGAATGCCATGGCCGGCAGCTCCCACGGGTCGTAGCGGTACAGGTCCAGCACGTTGATCAGCTCCACCTCCAGCCGCGGCTGCCCCATCACCATCGCGCGCAGGTAGAATCCCACCAGCTCCTCCTCCGTCGGCTGGAACCGGAACCCCGGCATGCTCGCCACATCGTACACTTCAAGCTGCTTCGATGAATCTTCTGCTTCCGCAGCAGCCTGTATCGCCGTCTCCGTCGTCGTTGCCCAACTGCTAGACTCCATTGCTCATCGATCTTCACAATCAGCCAGGTTCCAAACCCTTCACTCGATCAGGCCTACCCCTCTTACGTGACACTGCAAATTTCTCGGAACGCTCTTGAAAACTCTAATCTTCCTATCGCAATAGTTGCTACATGATAGTTTACAAACGTTGCAAACTCCCCCTGATTCTAGTAGTCTAACCAGCTATCTATAAAGAAATATGAGTTTTAAGGCAAATCATGATGGTACATTGATACGATGACGAGTGACGGGTGTTTCGAAGGTTGAGGAATGTCAACATTGTTGAACGTCTGAGTGAATTTTTCAAGCACAAGGTTAGCAGTGGAATTTGAGAACTAGTTAATTTGAGTGATCTTCCGAGTGTGCAAAGAGATCAGCAGGAACGCCATCGATCTAGGGAGCTTAGCTTCACAGTACGTCCCAAGGACTAGAACGTACCGAGATGTGCCACATGTTACAATCCAGGAGAAGGAGCCGGGCTTATAATGTCGACTGCAAGGTCGAAAAGTTGTCTGCGAAGAATGCATCATGAGCTCGCCTGTCAGGCTTTCGGGAAATTACATGTCTTCAGGTAGTTCTCATGCCAGTCGGTGCAAAAGTCTGGAGCTAAAAACGAGTGACACTTCCGACACACTACGTACATCTGCCATGGAAACTGGATTCAGCAAATTATTATAATTGCACAAAAACTGAGCTAAGTTTTTTTCCTTGCATATTGAGACCTGTGCAACTTTCACCATCACAGTGCCGACGTTGTTAGCTCTGAAAGAATCCCAAAAGTCTGAGATCCATAATGCAGCGAATACAAACGATATTTAAACTCGTTTAAGTTTTTTTTTAACTCGTTTAAAAAATAACATTCTGTGCGCAAAGGCTGCAATGGTAATAATGGGGTGGCTTTCAATACAAGCTGACGCATAATCATATGCTCAGCTCAACTTTCACTGAAATAAATAACCGTTTGATCATGGTGTACTTACTGCAGGCAGGCTGCACCTGTGTTCTCACTGGCCGCGACATCTCTTGGTTCGGAATGTAGAAACATCACAGCCTTCTGACGATTGTACATCCTACACACTTAAATCGGCTACATTGTACACACTTACATCCTACACACTTATGGCAATACTACTTCATTTATATTTACTTCATTATATCATGTACGTAGTACTTGCAGCTAGTGCATGCTGTTCGTATTATCCTCATCGATCTAACTCAGCTCCATTGATTCTCAAACACGCCCTGTGTCTAAATTTATTGTCATACTTGAGCGTATTTGCTGCGCGAATCTATAAACTCCGATCCAGCGGTTGAATGGGTTCATCATCCAACTTTATGTAGTTAATTTTCTTTTTATGACGCCAATGAAATACTTTCTTCCAAACTTGGTAAACTACTCTCGTAGTTTAAGTTTTACAAGAGCTAAACATGCAGTGAAGCTATCGAAGTAACTCTCGATCAACTGGTGCTTAAGACCAAATATATACTAAATAATAGAGTTATCCGTAAAAGTCTTGTGAAGAGAGGGTTTAAGGCCTGGGTTTAGAGTATCAAAACAGAGGATCAGCTAATCAAAGTAGGAGAGGTGTTGGAATAAAAAATAAAAAAAACACGAGCAGAAAAGTTTTCAACAATCAAAAATGGTCACAAAATTTCTAGTCCGTTCTTTAAAAGCGCGCCATAGGATACACACCGACGTGGCCATTGGAGCTGTTGGACGGCTGACGTGGTGAAGGAGACGGGTGGGAGCCTTTGATTTAGGGTTACTACCCACCCAAAAAAATCTAGTTGTAGCAAACACAAGGCCCAACTCTAACACGACCATGAAATCAAAACCACTTGGAATTGTCCGCCACAGCCGCGGATCTTGATTTCGTCTTCCTAAAACTGCCACGTGGAATTTCAAATGCCAAAAATAAAAACCGACCATCTCTGTAGCTTCAGTTGGGCGTGTGTAATCTGCCCCCGGAATTAATTAAAGAGCTGGACTTTGCGTTTTGATGAACAATGCACCCATTTCCAACTCAAACACAAGCTTACTTTACGAATAACTCTAATACCTAGCTGAAGATTCTCACATCCTCTCCTAGATAGATAGCTAGCTTGCATGATGATTGACAAGTACATGCACTATGTACAGATGCGATCGACTGGGTGATACATAATAATATATGTATCATGTATATTGCGTAATAAGAGCAAAGTTTGTTACAAGATTCATCATGTGACATGCTTGCTGTCTGTCCATTGCTTTGCTGTGAGGAGCCAAAAGCAAGCTCTCAAACGTGCCAGTGCAGCGACGGTTTTGTAGCAGCTCCTCAAGCTATCTATGAGTAAGATCTTCTCCTGGTCAACACAATCAGTGGCAATCGCCTTGCTTCTGTCAACTTCTCAAATCCTCCTTCTAGCTACTCCATCACTTCAGACACCTCCTTTGCCATGCACTTACAGTCCACACTCCATGCTTGATTTAACCCTTAACCCCTCACCGCCTGAAGTCCAAACTTGTGTAAAAGCTGACTTGCTTTTCAAGTCCTATAAGTCTAAATCTCAGTGAGGTATGAAAATCTCAACCGTACAATATTGTAGTGTGCATGTTGTAGATGGTGTGAAAAGAATTTGGGGTCATTTGACCGTATAGATTGAAAGATTATAATGTTTTAGTGTTGAAAAAAGATGCTGAAATTCTCTTAAAAACACATTTGGAGGTGAAATTCGATTTCTAAACCTACTCAAATGAAAAAAAAATAAACTTCAAAGTGATTCAAACCAAAAGACAAACACTTTGGTGAAAAAAAATCTCATTCAATTGACTCATTGTGTCTGCAAAATTGTTTTGAAATGTCAAAAAACAATGAAAAAAGTAGCAAAAAATCACATTTATGTATGAACCTCCCTCTACTAAAATGCTTCTCAGTCACTCATAACCTCTTGGATTCATATGAAATTTTATTCTTATAAACAAGACTAGTATGCGCAACTTTTCCAACAAAAATTATTGAAAACGGACCATGTATGAAGAAGTTATAAGCTGCCGAAGTTCATTGTAATGCAAAAATGTCTGGATTTTGAAACTTCGAAATGCTCCCAAACATTCAAAACAACTTGGATTGACATGAAAATTTCACCACAATAACTAGGTTTTATTGGGAACAAAACCCAATACTTTTTATTGAAAACGAACATTTGATGAGAAAGATACAAACCCCCGAAGTTGCAGCCATCATAATGCAGTGAGGTGAACTCAAATTGAACCTGTGAACTTCGAATGGCTCTCAAAAACTCTATACATCTTGGATTGATTTGAAAATTTTACCACTGAAACTAGACTAATATGCGCAACTTTACCAACAAGTTTTATTGAATTCGGACATTGGATGCAAAAGTTACAGCACTTTGAATTTTACTGCGAGACTATGAGAGGACACTTTTCGTCCCCTTGGGCGGTGAGGGGTTAAACGTCGAGAGGGTCCTTGGAGGGCAGCCCAAAGAGCATCTCTCAAAAGTTTACAGCAACAGCTGCAAATAAACAATACAAAAAAAACCAATTTTTTTTTTGCCAAACTGCCATTGGCGTTGGTTTTGCTCTTGTTTTAAAATAAAATGTTTTGTCCCTCTTCATAGTTGCTGCTTGTTCAAAGCTTCTTCCTTCCTTTATTCCTTTATTTGATTGTGGATTGTTTCACAATTGTTTAATTTCAACATATTTTCTAAGTTTAACCTCACTTTTTCATCACCTTTTCAAAACATCATATCATTTCAATTTTGGTTGAGAAAATTCTCTTTTTTCCATTATACTTTGACTCATAAATAAGCCTGTCAGTGGGGCTTTGTTGACATTTTGGAGTTAACCTTTAAAGGTTTAGCAAGAGAGCCCTTTTCCGACTAGTATTATAAAACAATATTTCATTGTATTTGGCATCGTTCCACACCTCCTGTGGGTTTAAGATCCAAAGTAAAGTTAAAATTCATGTTGACATGTTTTTAATGAGCTATTGGGGTTTCAATTTGGAACTTTCTATTTACAAAAAATGTCAAATATTCAAGCCGACGTATCTACTATCTCCATCAGCCCTTTAAGGGTTAACCCTAAACATCTAAAAATGCCTTTGCGGCAAATACAATTTGGTGTATTTTTCTTGTATTTGGAATGGATCCACATCTTTAATGGATTTAAGTTCAATAGAGAAATTGGAATTTAGATCTTGAAATGTGATTCTAGTGAGCTATTGTGATTCCAATTTAGAGTTTTTTGTTGGTAGCAAATGCCAATTATATGGCTAGGTATCTCCTATCTCCATCAGACATTTAGAGGTTAACGTGAAAGTAGAGCCTCTTTAACTCTCAAAGGACGAGGGGTTAACTTTTCTTCATTTTCAAGTATCGTATTCTTTCATTCTTTTGATAAATTTCTTTTGGGACATTATAGAGTACACCAAAATTAAGTAAAATATGTAATTTGCTACCTCAGTTGATTAGATTAGCAATTTCTTTCATTGCTACAAAGTAGGTCATCAAATAGTGTTCCTAAGACCATTTTTTGGTTTTTTCTCAATGTGAATGATGGGATGCCAAACCTAAATTACAAATTTAAAAGATCAAAACAAGTAAATATTTATTTGACACACTTTGAAAAATATAATATGATTGAACAAACTTCATGGAATTATGCATAGTCAAAGCCTAATTGACTTGAGGATATTCAAAAAAATTGATGTATATATCTCACTCAATATTGACCATCTTAAGAAATAAACAATTTGAAAGATGGGTGGAAATCTTTTGGTAGGCGATGAGATTTTGTTTTTACTAATAATATCATTTTGGAGCTCGAAATACCATTTCTTTGATCCAAAAAGCGTTTTTCATGGCGCTCGCGTCCTGTGAGGATTAATGAAACAACTTGGCCAATTGTAAAAAAGGTCAGGACCCAGGTGAGGGATGTTGTTTCTCTTATGTTTGAGGCTTTACAAATTTTCAGTATTAATGGTTGGATCTTATCAATCTTATCATAATCGTGCTCTCTATATTCAATGTTTGGATGTCACCTTTAGAGAGATGGATTTCAAGGTTTTGAGTTAGCAATAAGAATATTCAATGTAGTGTCACTAGTAGAAACCTTGTCTTATGTGACAAGTCTTTAACCTCTATCACACGAGGGAAAAACTAGATGTGTTATAAAACGTTACTTTTGCAACTTTGATGAAGTTTGGTTCAAAAGAAAAAATGAGAAGCAGGATATTTAGTAATTATTTGTACAATCAAAATTTCAAAAAAAAAATTAGATACTCATTTTAATGGATTTAGAAGCATTTATCATTTAATATTCACCAAAATTATAAAATTTATTTTTAGAATTTGAAATTTGGTATGATTGGTTAAAACTAAACATTCTATTCTCAAGTTTTTCTTTACAATGTTTTTAAAGAAGAGAACATCATTAGTTTCCCCAAACAATAAATTTATAACACTAGGACAATATTTAGATCAGTGGAGTTTAGCTCGGATTGACATGATTCAAATTGGGTAGGAATGTAGATATGATTTCTTATTTGAGAATATATTTTCATTTTTTATAAATTTTTAAAAAATCATTTGGGCAACCCGTAAAAAAAGGGCAGCGTTTATAAAATGGTTGTTCAGTCACCTAGGGATTAATGACTAAATGTCTGTACCAACAAGTCTATAATGACACAAAGTGATTTTTGCATCATTATGAACTTGTTATTCCAAACATTTAATCATTAAATCACTGTCACATAAAACAAGATTTTCACTAGTGTATCAAGTACTAAGGTAACCACACCTAAATGCAACACTCACTATAATTCCTACTAAGGTATGTTTGTGCACCTAATTTTTCCATTTAAAATGAATGCAATTTGTACATACCTTGATAGACTAACCAAATTTTTATTGAATTATACCAATGCACAAAAGCATGTCTTATTTGACAATTGTACGCAGGGTTCAAGATTTTCTCCATAAATAATCTAAAATATTTAATATTAAAGGGGTGTGCTCCACATGATCCACGAAACCAATGTATACTTGTTGGCCAAGATATTAGGATTGTGGCATTTAGGGTATCCCTAGAAACACAATTATTAGACGTCGTCGGCATTGATGCAAATGAGACAATGATAATTTCCAGAGTATATTAATACTCACTTATGTGCACCTACTAGTAACTACAGCACTTTAAGCTTGTTGTGCGCATGATACACGATGAATGAATGAAAGGAGGCCAAGGCTCATTTGCTGCAGAGTGAGAGACAACTTCATTGAAAGGCTGCCCAGACTGAGGATGATGAACTGCCTGAGGGAAAATTGTCCTTCCAGGCTTCACATACATACATACCTACATCCAGACAGGCAGTGATCTTACACTGCCAACTGACTCACAGCCTGACACCAAACCTAGGCTCTCACTTCTTGGGAAACAACAAGCTCTTGAGTTTCATGTACCTTCCTTACTCAAGTACCCTACATAAACATTATTAACCCCTAAGAGCATGCCCAGCATCATGTGTTTTGGAGGGACCAATGCCAAGATTTGGTGTAGCTATCTCCACTTGCTTCGAAGTTTGGCCCAGCAACTACCCACCAACGCTAAATAATAGTTTTTGAAGCCAAAGTTTGAGGTTTCCCCGCCATCCAGAGAAGCTTTGGCGCAAGCAAATTTCTCACACCAAGCAAGCAAAGATGCTCAATCAACAATTAAATAACGAACTTGAAGACTATTCACCGGCCTGTGCTTCAAGGTCATCAAGTAACTTTATATAAAATCTTCATTTTATAAGTTGCCTTGGTGTTCGCTCCAGGAATGCTGCTGGGGTACTTCATGTAATACATTCCTCCATATCAAAAATGGCCTTCAAATTGATGTTTGGCGGAAATGTTTTCTCTGTAACTGTTGGGCTTGCTCTAAGTGACTGAACGATCATTTTGTGGTTGTTTCCTTTTTTACTAGACATTATGCTTTTCATTTTTTTTGAACCAAACTTCATTAAAGTTGCAGAAGTAACGTTTTATAACACATCTAGGTTTAGCCCTTACCCCCTCTATCATTTAGGGGTTAACCTCTAACTACCCAATCATGCATATTTTGCATGATGTATAGATTTCATCCCTAGTTTCTCATCCATCATGCACTTTCTGTAGTGTGATTTTTTTACTGAATTTATTATAGGAAGTTAGCTTTATGTATGTGTGATTCGATCAAAAAGGAAACAATTTGTGAAAAAATTATGCCTCATTTTGTGTTGCAGTGTTTCACCAAAAAAATTGAAGATTTTATTCTAAAAGTGTTCTTGAAAAAATAAACTCATAAAATCAAACATCCAAAAAATCTCTAAAAATCACTATATCTAAAGCACTACATCATAACTCATTACAAAAAAATTCATCCACAAATTGTCAATATCTCAATCATAATTGAATTACGGAATAATTTTTTATTTTATGTTTCAAAATTTATAGAAAAATATTAGTGATAGCAATTATAGATCTAACCATATGGATAGAATCTAAAATTCAAAATTTATAACTTTTGTTCATACATCAAGTTCCAAATATTCATATTTGTTGCATTTTATAATGCATCTTTGCAAAAAGTGCCCGAATTGGACACAGGTGAGGACGTTTGGGGGTTAACCCCTAAAGTTCTCATCATTTTCAAATTTGGCAGTTTTTCAAAGATGCATTATAAAATGAAACTAAGCGGGATATTTTCAACTTGATGAATGAATAAAATTTGTGCATTATGAATTTTAGATTCTATCCATACGGTTAGATTTGCGATTGCTATCACTGATATTTGTGTATTCAATTTCAAGCTTAAAATTTAACACTCTTTTGTAATATGATTATGAATAAGATATTGACAATCTAATCGTGAAATTTTTTGGGATGGGTTGAAATGTAATACTCTAAGCGTAGTGATTTTTGAAGATTTTTTGGTTGCTTAATTTTAGTAGTTGACTTTTTCAAAAACACTTTTATCTTTGAAATTTTGGGTGGAATACTACAACATGAAATGAGGCATGAAAATTTCACAAATCATCCCCTTATTAATCGGATCACACATACACGAAGCTCACTTCCCATAAAAGTTTCAATTAAAAATCCACTCTGCAAAAATTGCATGATGGATGAGAAATCAAAGTTCAAATCTATACATCATGCAAAATATGCATGGTTGGGTGGTTAGGGGTTAACCCCTTTGACGCGCTAGTGTTCATATTGTCAACGTTGTGCGTCTCTTCACCACATACTGCAACATTTTTCATCCATTCAAATTTCTCTTAGTTCTTGAGATAGTTGGCTACCATTTGTAGGATATGGATTTTCAAAATAAAATATTTTAGTTATTTTTTTAATATGAAAATTGGTTTGTGTCAAGTTTCATTCTTAATTCAAAAAAGTAAGATCTTAAAAATGATGTTCCAAAATAAGTAAAATCAAATAATTGAAATTACACCATCTTGTAGTGCATATTATTCCACAACAATTTTAAATTAAAATTTTCTAATTTGAGATTTTTAATTGAATTCAAAAGAAATCCTTGAAATTTTAATAAAACAACTATTAATGAAAAAATGCGATAAATCCAACCATTCATATATGATCTACACATTGACATTTACAACTTAGTTTTGTGTATGAACTCCATTTTTGTTATTCATCAAACATTTTATAATGCATCTTCAAAATTCGTGCATCATTTGAACGTCAAAGAGTTAAACCATCAACATAATAAATTGTCCTATTTTTAGCAGTGATAATTTTGGAATGAAAATTTTCCTTGTAAGGAAATAACGTTTATAAAGAATGCACATATTTTCATGATTTTATTCCCAGTACTCAAATTAATATAATTTTTCAAAGTAGATTTGAACAAGTTGTCAATGGCAAATAATTTAATTATTTTGGTGCCACTTAGTCAGTTTTGTGGGTTATAGCCAATACCTATATCATACCTAGCCTCGTACCTGGCTGACCAAAATTTAAAACTACTCCCTTTGTCTGCGAACAGTTGTCCTATTTTTTGGCATTCTACAATTTTTATTTTTATTTTTATCAAAAGAAGCCACCTCAGTATTCAAAAATGGACTATCTTTAACCCTTAACTTCCTGAACCATTTTCGACGCGTTTTGGACCCTGGTTTTTTCGGTTAGGGATGCATGTTGCTCAAACTTATGTAGTTCACTTTTTTATAAAATCAACCGTAAGATCTTGTAGATATGCAAGTTACCTTCATTTTTATAAAGTTTGGTGTCAATCCGAGTTATAGATTGCTTGGATGGGACTTGAAAGTGAAGGGTACTCCAAAAAATTCATTGTTTTCTCACTCCTGAAGATGAGTTTTGACCGACTCTCTTGGGCACATACTATTTTAGAAAGTTGACGTCGTCTGGAATTCTGAAGACAATCAAGTTTCCTACGCATGACATCAAGTTTTGTATTTTTAGGATAAAAAATGAATGAGAAAGATGCCTTGACATGACATCCACTTTTTATCAGTTCACTTGTGACTTTGAGAGAAATCTTACAAAATCCTACAAATCTAATCTTCCATTGCAAAATCAAACACGGTAGCTTGAAAGTACACAAAAGAACACATACAGTAGGAAAAAGAATTTTGGAAAAAAGGTGAAATCCAACTGCAAGATTTGCATTTCAGTAGCTACACCCACCCACAAGCCGCCCTGTCCAAATGGAACACGTGGCAGCTCGTCATTCGCCCATCACTCTCTTGAATTGACTTTTCTTCCTCAATTTTGTGACCACCCAGCACTTGTGGATTTTTGTAAAATTGACAATGTGCATTTCTCCAAATCAGACTACACCATTGGATAGCTAACTCGTTTCTACACAAAATTAGCCCAAATTTTGAATCATTCGGGCACTCCTTCCTCAAGATATTTTCAGTTCTAAAAATAGAGCGACCCATTTTGGGTCGCCCAGGAAGTTAAGGGTTAATAGTAATAATTATGTAGTTTTGAGTCACTTGCATTGTCCGCCCCATTTGTAGTGAACAAGGCTCACGTTTGACACCGTACCTGGCCGTGAAAGTCAGCAAAAAATGATTATAAGCAGAGAAGCTCAAATTTTTAGGGATTTTTTTTCCTATGGTAAAAAAAAGAATCTTAGAGAATATTTACATGATTTTGACAAAATAATTAAATACTTGACAAGAAATACCAATCCTACTAGCCAAGTACGGTATAAAACACAAGAAAAAAACTAGGGGAAAAAATGCCATCAACTAGGACAATTATTTTCAAATAAAGGAAGTAATTATTTTTGTACAAACATGCTATATGGGTATTGAGTACATAGACTACAGGTTATAAAAACAATGAACCAACCCTCTGAAAATAATGGAACTCATGGTAATGTACATACAAATTGCAAGCACATTTTTTTATTTTCAACTTTTAAGAATTCTTCTAATGAACTTGTTACATTGATAGTGTTATCTTTTTGTTTTTTTTTGTTTTCTTCTCAAATCTAGATGTGTGCTGATCAATATCTTTTTATGAAATAATATTTGTTGAAGTAATTATAAAAAATTCAAGGTTAGGAAAAAATATTATTTAAATCACTAGCAACGTAAAATGAATTGTGCTAATTAATTCCAAGATTAATTGTCATTTTTATTAGTGTATGAGTGAATTTCAATTCCCAACCAATGCAAGCGCATTGGATAGAAGTTCCGTAAGATGTACACCATAGAAACTTGATGCAAAAGGAATGTCATCATCACCTATCAATCCATAGTCTTGCACGGCGTCTAAACAATCACTATGAAGTGTAGCAGCAGCGCTAACATATTGATTCAAGTTTTCTAATTGTGGGGATGGTGGTTTTGTGTCGAAGTCCTTCACAATGGCAAGTGAGTCTTTGATAATACTTTGAGCGCTTTTATAATCTTCAACACATTGTTGAATAGTTGAGTATTCAATGCCATTTTTTATAAGTGATGCATCAAGACTAGTCTTCCATCCGGCATGTGCATTTTTAATGTCAAGCAGAGATGCTTGAAGTGTCACTTTTATATAAGATGGCCATGATAAATCTTTCAAACCTTTTAGGGTCGAAGAACATAACTCTTGACATGTAGTAATATTGCATACATCTTGAATTGATGTATTATCTTGTGAAGTTAGATCATATAGAGATCTAGAAGGTGGTGTGATCTTCGTGATATTTCCAGAGATAATCCCACCCACGATAAGCATTGAACATGTAAATACTAAAAAGGTGCTTACAATTATCAATAATGCGTGCTTAAAAAGAGTTTTCCTTTTAACCAACAATCCCAAAGAATCTTCAATATTTGTTATAATAAATTTGGGATTTTGACCTTCTTCTATATCAGCAAACTTGGATGGTGCCATTTTCAAATTCATATCAAATATAGAAAAACCTCCAAAAATATATAATTATTTAATAAAATTGATATTATATGAATATTTCAATTCTTGGTCATACCAAATAATTACATTACAACAAAACATATTTAAGCTGATGAAGAAATAATGAACAGTGATTTCTCTTTTGTAGCCGAAGTTACTTAATGTAAAATATTAAAGTAAAAGTTTTAAAAGCTTAATGTAAATTATTAACATGAAAAATAAACACAAACTTATTGTAAAAGCTTAACCCTTTAGTGCCCAAGGTATTGTAGTTCAGAGCCCTAGATTTCAGTAGATTTTTCCATTGTGGTTGAGACTACCAAAAATAGAATGGATTAAATTAGAAAGTAACCGTACAATTCTATTCTCAACTCGAGAGCACACATTCTATTAAAATTTGAGAATCATCCGATGGTGGGATCGGAAGATTATAGTATGTATTTAAACTGTATAATGCACGCTCAAAAACGAGATTTTGGGGGGTGTGTGACTTCAAAGTTAAATATAATTTGAGGTAAATTTTCAAAAAAAAAAGAGCAAAGTATGCCCTATGTCAACACCTCTTCGTTGCAATCTTTCATATCAAAAATAGACTCACACATAATTATTGTGAGATTTATAAGTGAAAGTGACTTGTCCATGTACGGTTTAGGACAAAATTTTATACATTGAAAATTGACAGGAGTGGGTACATTAGTCAAGATTGGATTACACACACTAATGGAAGATGAAGATGAGAACACAATCCCAAAAAATAAAACAAGATAACAAACTTCCAAACACAAAAAATACTACACAATACATATGTTGTATTTGTAAGTATTTACTGTATTTTCAAGTATTTGCAGTATTTTCGCGTTCTGCTGATAGGTATTTTGATAGTTGTACAATTCCAAATTGAAAATTTCTTTTTTTGGAAGGTGCGTAATGTATGTGGGCAAATCTGAAGTTCCAATTCTTCACGGATTCTCTGCTATTTACATTTCGGACGTTGTAGTGACCATAATGTGGTCAGCTGGGCACTAAAGGGTTAACCTCTAACCATACTGGCATCCATATTTTGGATGTTCTTTGAGTTACTTTCACTTTGAAATGCTGTAGCTTTTGCGGGAGCTTTTGCATATAATGTTCGATTTCAATGAAATTTGAAGAAAAATCCCCCTATGATGTCTCGTTTGAGTGATAAAACATTTAAATCAATTCAAGATGTATTGAATTTTTGGGAATCCATTTGAAAGTAGGGGTCTTTTTTGGGGACAGTTTTTGTGCATTTTGACGGTTGCAACTTCCGAGGCTTGTATCCCCTTCATCCAATGATTTTTTTAAATAAATAAATTGTTGGGTTAGATTCCCTTTGAAGTTTAGTTATCATGATGAAATTTTCATGTCAATTCATGTTTTTCTGAATGTTTGGGAGTCATTTTAGTGCATGGGTCTATTTTGGGCACTTTTTGTATCTTGGGTCTAATGGATCACTTTTTGGGCTACTTTTCGACACTGCAAGGCCGTTTTAGGGCACATCAAAAAAAATTCATGAGCTTTTTTGGTTACCAATGTGTTTATGTGATGATTTTGAATCACTTTATGGTTTAAAGCTTTTTCATTTGAGTACTTTTGAAAACAAATTTCACCTCTAATGTGTTGTTAGGGAAATTTCATCATTCTTTTTTAACACAAACATTACGATCTTGGAATCTATGTGGTCAAATGACTCCAAATTTGATACACATCATCTACAACATGTATAGTACAAAATTAAATGGTTGAAATTTCTACACCACAATTACATTTAGACCTATAACACATCAAAAGCAATGATGTTTTTAAGCCCTAAAAAGTTGGGATGCTTGGGGGTTAATGTAAAAAGTTTAAAATAAACGCTTACCTTAAGCTCCCAATGATGGGAACATGGGAACGTATGTACTTGACTGTTTCCCCTCTCGGACTTGTTCCCCTACTTGGGCTCGCAGGAGATGGCGGGCCCCATAAGTGCATCTTCAATGAGGGCATGGTCTTTACAAATTTTTAATTGCCTTCATTTTATTTTTGTTTCTGTTTTTAAATAGGCACTCTATCAGTTTACAGAAAAACATTAAACATATTCAACTTGTTGTTGAATTACCGTAATCTACCCTCCAGGTTAGGCAAAAAAAATAATTATTTTATCTCATATTCTATCAAAATTAGAAATTACAAGTGGTTTGTGCTAAGAATTTGAGAAATTCAAGAACTAATTTGCCAAGGATTTCATAAATTACATCATGAATGTGACAAGGTGTTAAGTAAAATTCAAGATTTGCCCTAAATCCTTGTAAATTACACTAAATGAACGATTTGCAACAATTCTTTAGTAGCAATGCCATAGTTTTTCAAAATTACTCATAAAAATTGCCTACGTTTTTCCAAAATTTTCCTACGGTTTAACCTAACATTTTGGACACGGTAAAATATTTATTAGGCATTTTTTTGCCCAGCGTGGGCGATAGTAGCTGGAGAACAAGAAGATTTTGTTTTCCTCTTACCAAGATTCCAAGATTTATATCAATTGTTTTGTCATGTGCTGCGGAGAGCTATTTTCATAAATATCAGTCGGTGAGCAATAATATCAAGCTGATTAGTGTGCTCTAACACCGTTTCTTTTGCTGTTGCAACTTCCTGTTTTGATAGGTCAGCTTTAATTTACATCAACATAAACTTCCCAGGTCAGTTTTTTAAAATCACCGAAACTTGGACTGCCCCAATAACTTTTGAAAACAAGGAACCATTCCCTCAAGGTTATGGAGTTGAACTATACTAATTTGTATGTTCAATTTGCAACACTACTGAATCAATAGAACATTACTGTAAAAATGACGAAATCTCAAATCTGTTAATTCCACTAGCCAAAATGGGATGAACTACTAAAAAAAGAATGGAACGATCTAAAATCTGCAGAATCACTTGAGCACTTGAGCTCTTAAGAAGACCCAAATGATAAGCAGTTGCTTTGTTCTGCATCCACTGAGCAAAATTCAGTGCTGCTCCAGCTCCATTCCTGTCATCTCTCAAAAATCAGCTTAGTAATTGTACTGTTCTGAACTAATCCTAAACCCTTCAACAATGGCAGATCCTCTGTATGAATACAACTAACTTATAGAGCTCAAGTGCTCCACTCACTATTCTGTTTCAACCAGATTCTTTTCAGGGCTTATTTATCGTCAATCAGACAACAATCACAACTAAATTTATGAAAAACTTTGAAAACTCAGTTCACAAGTACACAATCAAACAAGGCTCCATCTACACAACCCTAATCCAAAAACAAGGCAAACATACATACTCCTGCTAGAAGGAAAACCAAGCAACCCAAATGTCGAGAATGCAAACCCCTGAAGTGAGAAACATTGAATGCCTGTAGAATTCTCAACTTATTCAATCAAGATAAACATATTGGTGAATTAGGGTAGTAAGAAGTGCAACTTTCCTACTACGGTAATCAAGAATTGTAGGGTAAGAGTACACATAATAGTAAAATGGTATTCATGTGAGTACAATGAAACGAAAGCCCAGATAAATTACATGTACTTGCCATTTAAATATTCTCTTACCATTTAAACAAATCCAGTCACTCCTGGGGATTCAGGTCATCAGCTTCATGGTTGTTTTAATCCCACCACCTAAACTATCAATCCGGAGTTTCAAGTTTTTTGACACCAGAGACTCGAGCTCCCCTAGATTGCTCTCTGGACCAAAGACAAGCCAAAGATCTTAGCAAAATTTGTAGCCATATTAAAAGTAAAGATTTTTATTTCCACTTCCAAATGCAAGACGCACAATACTATATTGCCGCAATAGTATCTACAGAAAGCCAGTGGCTTACGATTGTCACTAAGATCTTGTAGCACTACAATAGAAGAAACTTTATGCTATTCATGATAAAGTGAACCAATGCTACTGAGTGTAAGTGGCTCATAGTCAACGCTGACTTTGTTGTATGAAGAAATAAGTCAACATCCTTGAAAAACCAGGGAACGTCTACCTCCTCTTCTAGGTAGATTTAATCGACAATTGGAATGAAGAAAGCTCCTGCACAGTCTGAAACACAGCAATCATACATTAAAAACGCAGCAGTTCCTCAAATACAGAAACATGAAGCAACGCATACAGATGTTAAAAACAGTCGTCTTCAAAGACGCTAATAAACTATTGTCTTCAGTAAACATGCTTGCATGTTGTTCGCATTGTACCTGGGAGTGCCTAGATAGATGACAGCGTTTTTGCTTTGAATATTTAAGACAGGAGTGCCTCAATCATAGATAGGAGTTCCTCTTTCTCAGATAGGAGTTTCCCATTCATAGATATGAGTTCTTCATTCACAGATCGGAGATGCTCGTAACTCAGCTCAGGAGATATAGCACTCTCGGATTCTCTGGAACGGAATTTTAAAGGATCATCTGCTTTAACAGAGCAACCAGTAGTTTGTCAAACGAACACCAACACCGCATCTGAAGCATCATACGCAGATATCATGGACGGCGTCAAGATGTCAAGGCTAGAGAATAATTCTATCCTTGATAATTGTCCATACTACGGACAGTTCTTAACAAACAACTAACTTCGATTACATACTATTTGAACCACATGCTTTTACAAATCCATTTATTTACTACTTCCTGAAGCAAAAAGGGGAAAAAGGAAAAAAAAAAAAAAAAAAAAACTCTCCTCATGAATCTGCATCTTAGCTAAAAGTGCATAATTCAGCAACTTACCAGATTGTTGCATGCCTTTATCGATGGCCCACTTGTTGCCCTGGGATGCATCACCCTGAACCTCACCCTGCATGAGGTTAACTTGACCAGTGTCAACAATTTCTTCAGCTCTTGCAGGAGCCGCATATATCTGCAAAACCAAACCCTAATCAGTAAGCATGTTAAACAAAACTTATCCTTATCCATCAATCTTATGAAAGAATCCCCGAATGATCCTATTTTCTGCATAGACTTTGAAGAAATTCTCGCTTAAAAAATACGGAACGAACAAACAACAACCCATCAAACAACACTGTGAGTAGCAACTCACAATCTGGTAGAGCTCTTCGACCAACTCAATGAAGCGTTTCCTCTTGTCACCCTTCCATTTGATTCTCCCTTTCCCTTCCTCTGGATCAACCTTGAACTCCTTCCCATGCTGTTCAGCAAACCTGGCAAAATCTTCGCGACACTGCGGGAAATTCAACTTTTCAGCGTCCCCTTCTCCGTCGAGCACTCTGAAAAAATCGTGAGCCACCGCAGCATGCTCTTGGGTGCGGAGCTTGCCCGTCCAGGAACGTCGAGTACCACCCCCGGGACAACGCCGCCGCAGATCCAGGGCGTTGTTTCTACCACGCGCCCTGGCTCCAAGGTAAGCCGACGTCTTGGGACCCCGAGCCATTCTGCGAAGCTTGAAATTCTAAACCTTCCGCGACAACGATCCTCCAACTCTTCACTCGCTGACTGAATGATCTGAAAAAACCCTAATATACCCACGGGGCGCATGTCGAGGAGTTGCAACGGCGTCGGCATCACGCCGACACGCCGACCGATAACTATCGCTGCGTGAGCGATCAGCAGTTTAGACACCTTGAGGGGAATTCACGGTGCCCAGATATCGAAAAAGTGGCCAAAAGTCAAAAAGTGGCTAGAAATCGAGAATGACGAAACTTTTATCAATGCAACACTTGAAGCTCACGGCAACACCAAATTCTATCTTTTGACTGACCTAAAATTAGAAACTGAAATTACTATCATTCGAAGCACATTTGAATAAACGTGAGATATTTCTCAAGAAAAAAAAATTGTGAAATTGGGACGTAGGTGAAATGTCCCATTGAAAACACCACATTTTCAAAAATCTAGAGGGAGTACACCAAATCTTGCTTAAAAATGGAAAGATTCTTCCACACTCCCTCTATTTTTTTTGTTTTTGAGCATCAAATTTTACCTCTTTCTTTTCATTTTCACTTAATTTATATTGCTATTGATGGCTAATATTAATTCGAACATTTAAAAGACAGCAATTCTTTTTTGACCAGTTGAACAATATCTCCAAAGACGATAAAAAGAAAGGTTAGAAAAGATTGTCATTTTATCTTTTCACATAAAACACTATAAACTTGCAATTTGTACGGTCCAATTCTATGAAAGTTTCACTATATATTCTTTTGCTAGTCTAAAGCAAGATCCTATTGTTGAAGATGCAAAAAAATAACAATGTTAAAAGGCCCCTAGGAGGCTTTTCACTCCCTTTGAAAGTAAATTTCAAATTGAAAAAAAAATTAACTGGATTATTTTTGTAAAAGGATCCGTCCAAAAACCCATCAAACATCACAATGGCAAAGATATATTTTGAAAATAACCAATATTGAATGAAATGTACATTGGAGTGACAATCAAAAAGTGGCGTTTTTGAATTTGTAGTGAAGGAAATTTCACATTTGTCAACTTTGATAGCTTCCCGAGGGTTGAAAAATTAGTGTTTTACAACAAATGTTTTTTACAAGATCATCTTAAGTTAATAACACAATTACCAAATTTCAAGGCCAAATGATTTACCAAAAATGATATATTAAAAATCTACCAACATGTGTAGTTGTGAAATGGTTTTACTCACCGTTTCCCACAACTACACATATTGGTAGATTGTGTATATCTTTTTTTGTATAAACTTTTTGACCTTCAAATTTGGCGCTTGTGTTATTAGCATAGAGAGGATTTTGCCAAATTTGTTTCATGGTAAACAAAAAATTATTTAGCCCTTGGGAAGGTGTCAAAATTGGCAGTGGCAAAATGGTTTTTCATAGCTGCAGATGTTGGTAAATTTTGAATATCTTTTTTAATATGATTTTTTTAGGCTTGAAATATGTCACATATGTTATCGACATAGAAATAATTTTTTGACAATAATTTCATAGTAAATAAACAAATTGTCAGCTCCTGAGAGGATGTTAAAGTTGTTAATAGTGAAATGGTTTCCACGATTGTTTCTCAAAACAGCACATGCTGCTAGATTGTGAATATCTTTTTTTGTATTAATATTTTGGCTTTGAAATCTGAAGCATATGTTATTAAAATAGAGAGTATTTTGCTCCAAGAATTTCATAGAAAATGAAAAAAATTCAATTCTTGGGAGGTTGTTAAAGTTGGCAATAGTGAAACAAAATTCATAGCTACACATGTTGGTAAATTTTTAATATATATATTTTTATTATATCTTTTGGCCTTCAAATTTGGTACACATGTTATTAACTTAGAGATGATCTTGTAAAAATAATTTTTTATAAATAATCAAATTTTCAGTCCTTGGGAGCTGTCAAAGTTGGCACATGTGAGATTTCCTTCACTACGAATTCAAAAATGCCATTTTGATTGTCGCCCCACTATACACATGATAAAAATTGAAAATTTGAAAGGCAACGAAACTTTAACCATTTATAAATCACTTAGTTTGTATCCAATTATAGGTTTTTTTTTCAATATGTGTAAATTTAATATTTCTATTTATAAAACCCAAAATCTAATTTTATACTCATTTAGGAGTTAACAAATATTTGGATTGATATCTAGACATGTAAAATTCATGAAAAAATATACATTTTTCAAATAAAATGTAGTTTACATGAATTCTAAAAGTAAAAAAAGATCATCGTAATCTACTTGAGACATTGGGGTTATCTTTAAAGTCCATCAAATTTTGAAGACCACCAAGCTCTTACACACCTCTTACACACCTAATAGTGATAGACCACCAAAATCTTCCATACCTTTTAACTATTTAGAGTGAACAAATAAGAGTATAATAAAGCAAAATTCTTTGTAGATTCATTAAACTCAAGATGACTTTAAGAATAACTCAATCATAGGTGAATTTTTTTTAATACAAAAGTATCACGATTTTACATCTTAGAAGCTCCAACTCCTTTCACACGCAAAAACGTCAATAGAGTTATCCGCAAAGTCGTCCCAAGTAGGATGACTGAACCGTAGTTTTCAAAAAGAGAGGTTCAGTTCCCATTAAAAGTAAACGTGTCAGTTGCCTGAAAAAAAACTACAAGTCTGAAGTTTGGAAGGATCAAAAACGGTGCCTTTTGATTTCATAACCTCAGTTTCCTGCGCGCCCGTCTGACAGGCTAAACTAGAACGTTCCACTGAGGCAAGAGTGAGGAGGAAGGGGCATTTTAGCTCATCGAAGTGTCAACCCTAACATGTTGCAAGTCAATTTTGGGCCCATAGAAAAACGCCTATTGAGTTTACGTTTCTTCCATTTTCACAGAAACTCAGTCTCATAGGAAAGATGAGTTTGCGAAAAACTCTAATACACAAGGGAGGTTTTAGATTCCTTGAGTGCCACTTGTTGAAGACACCTACGTGACGTGGGCGGGTGGGGGCATTGCACGTATATACCCGCCGAAGCGGAATTCGACTCCGAGTATCGCCAACACAGGTACCCGGAGCTCGAATCCGGGTATCAATACAAGGCCATCGTCCTGGAAACCGCAGACTGGGATTCAGTCTTCTCGAGGGCGGAGCGTTCCATGAGCATTTCGACGCCTGCTCATCGATTTTCCAGCCGATTGACGGGCGCCAATCCATCACTGAAATAATTGATCACCGTGTCGCGATTCATCACAACTGAACGATCATTTTTTTTCGAGCAGTTTTGATCGATCAGTTTGTTGTTATTTTTTTCTGAGAATTCAACGCCATGGACTTCAACGAGTTGGAGGGGGTGGAGGGCGTGCGCCTGGTGTGGAACGCGTGGCCGAGCTCGCGGATTGAGGCCACGCGCCTGGTGGTGCCGTTCGGCGTGATGTGCACGCCGCTGGGCCCGATCCCGGACCTCCCCCTGTTGCCCTACGAGCCCATTCTGTGCAAAGGCTGCCGCGGCGTGCTCAACCCCTACTGCCGCTACGACACGGACGCCAAAATCTGGGTGTGCCAATTCTGCTTCCAGCGCAACCACTTCCCGCCCAGTTACCACCAGATCAGCCCGCAGAGCCTGCCGCGGGAGCTTTTCCCTACTAGCGGCGTCGTCGAGTATGCGCTTCCCACCCCGGTATCCTCCGGCGGGTTCTATTCGGGAGCTGCTGCCAACGCGCCATCGCCGCCTGCGTTTCTGTTCGTTGTCGACACTTGCGTCACGGACGAGGACTTGCAAGGGCTGCGAGACGCTCTCAAGCATCTGCTGTCGTTGATGCCCGAAACGGCTCTCGTCGGACTCATTAGCTATGGCACCAACGTCCAGGTTAGTGCAATTGTGAAAATCAAATAACTTTCCAGGGGGGGCGATCGCTGTTTGCAAACCCTAATCATACTTAAACATTCAGCGATTGCCAAGTGTTGAGAAATCGGTTTTCTGACGTTGAATCCCGTTCTTAGGGTTTAGAGGATTATCGTTTTATGAGTTACTGAAATCAAATTGTTGCTATCTACTGAATTTTCGGTGTAGGTGATCAGCCCTAAATTTACTCAACTGTGATTAAGAACATTCAGCGAGTGCAAGGGGTTGAGGGATCCTTAACCTTCGTTAAATGTGAGAAAGAATCCCTAGTTTATACTGCTGATGACCTTGAATCCCATTTTTAGGGTTTAGGGAATTATCATGTTGGAGTTCAATGAATCATGCTTGCACGATTTTTGCACATTCGAGATTAGCTTGTAAGTCAATAAGCGTGTGGTTATCGTAAGCAGCTTGCGCTCCCTGCGAGCCTCCCTTGTATTTTTCGACGTCTATATGTTGTGTACCAGGAAATGAATTCCTGAAACCTAGGCTATTATTACCCCTGAGTGGTCTGGTAAGAAAGCTCTTTTGGTGTTTAGGTTTTTCATTTACGTTTGTCTGTCAGCTGAAATGTCTCATGGTATTTTGCAGGTTCATGAACTGGGGTATGCAGATTTATCTAGGGCTGTTGTTTTTCGAGGGGAGAAGGAGGTACCGACACAACAGGTTGGTTTCACTTATCTTCTTGTATGCAATAAAAATTTCATTAGTTCATTCTTACTGTGTTCTCTTATTCAAATAAATAAGGGCCAGTTTACACTTCTCCGGAAAAGCAACAAGTTCAGGCAAACACAAAGCTATTTGAGTCATGAGACAAGACGGCAAGAAATCAAAAATAAAATAGCCTAAGCTAGGTCAAGAGGTCTCGACTGTTGGACCATTTTGTGAGTCAATATATTTGGATCACTCCACAAAATGTTCTAAAGGAAAATGTTGGATCCATGTCATTTTATCATTCATTATCAAGTTTCTTTCTCCTTGGCTATCCGGACAAAGTAGAACGTCCTTAAGCACAACTCTCCAACTGTCGACCAATCTCATTTTTTCTCAAAATAGGGTTTAAATGTCTCGTTCCTCAAAGCTTTTCCGGACAAATGTAAACCGACCTTAAGACTCGTGATTGGTTTCTGCAGCCTTGAAATCAGGATCATTTGCACTTGTAAGGGTTACATTTTGATCGTTTACCTCATTCCCTTACTGTAATTTTAACGGTTGGGATTAGGCTTCCTTCCTGACATGGACCGCGGATGTACGCTGCAGGTACATGAGTTTCTGGGTCTCACAACCAGGCAGTTGCGGGGCACCGGGCCAGCGAATATTGCAATGTCAGGCATAGGGCGATTTTTGTTACCAGTGGCGGAATGTGAATTTACCTTGTCCACCGCTCTTGATGAGCTCCAACCCAACCCTTACTTCGTGAAGTCTGGCCACCGGCCCCAACGGGCAACAGGGGCAGCTTTGTCGGTCGCAGCAAGCTTGATGGAAGGATGTGTCCCAAACGTTGGATCACGCATTATGTTATTTGTGGGAGGGCCTGCTACAGTTGGGCCAGGTATGATTGTGGATACTGATCAGGCTAAGAGCATTCGAACTCATCAAGACCTGGATAATGATCGCGCACCTCATTACAAGAAGGCTTGTAAGTTTTACAGCCAATTAGCACAACGGCTCGTTTCCTATAGTCACGTGCTGGATATTTTTGCGTGCTCCCTTGACCAGGTAATTGCTCTCTGCTTAGTTCGACCTTGGAGTTCATGTTGTTTGGATTTTCAGCAAAAATTTAATGGAGCTGTCAAAGGATTATGCTTTTGTAGCCCGACAATTTTTCTCAAGTCAGTCCTTTACATCTTGCAGGTAGGCCTTGCAGAGGCGAAGGTTGCTGTTGACCAGACTGGAGGGATGATTGTGATGGCTGAGACTTTTGATTCAGAGCAGTTTAAAAAGTCCTTGCAGAGGCTGTTCGATAGAGACGAGGAGGGTCTTCTAAAGATGTTCTTCAATGCATCTGTCGAAGTCATGACAACAAAAGAAGTGAAAGTCTGTGGTGTAATAGGGCCCTGTAGTTCCTCGCAAAAGAAGGGTGCGCCTCCTTATCCTGAACTCAGTTCTTTTAATATCATCAGAGATATGTAGATGTGCTCATATTGAAACCTTATGAAAGATTTATTGGAACAATTCATTTTTTTGTAATATCGAGTAGTCAGGGTGAGTTGATGTTTCATTCAAACTTACCTGGAGAAGTGCTTTTTAACTTATTGATTACATTGATGCAGGTGCGTCTGTGAGCGACACGGAGATTGGCATAGGGGGTACAAGTGCTTGGAAGCTGTGTACCTTGTCTAACAAGACATCGCTTGCTTTTTATTTTGAAGTTGTGAACGCTCACTCAAATGAAATACCACCAGGGACTGCCTTTTTCATTCAGTTTGTCACGCAGTATCAACATGGGAGTGGTCAGCTTAGGTTACGCGTTTGCACCATTGCGAGGAGGTGGTGTGATGCGGCTCAGATACAGGATTTGTCTGCTGCGTTTGATCAGGAAGCTGCAGCAGTTGTGATGGCACGGCTGTCTGTTTTCAAGACGGAGAACGAAGAAGTATTTGATATAATGAGATGGCTAGATCGTATGCTTATACGAGTAGCTGCCAAATTTGGAGACTACCGTAAAGAAGATCCACAATCGTTCCGCTTAGCATCCAATTTTTCTCTCTATCCTCAATTTATGTTTCATCTCCGGCGTTCACAGTTTTTGCAGGTGAGGTGCTCACTTTTTCTTTCAATCTTTCTCTTTTGTGGTCCACTTCCTAACAGCATCAAAATGACTGATTCTTTTCTTGTGGTGGTCTAGGTGTTCAACAATACTCCTGATGAATCAGCATTCTACAGGCTGATGCTTAACAGAGAAGGAGTGGTGGGATCGCTGGTTATGATTCAGCCCACACTGTTTTCCTACTCCTTTGATGGGCCTCCGGTACCAGTACTTCTGGACGTCAGCTCCATTAGCCCTGATCGGATCCTGCTCTTTGACTCATACTTCTGGGTGGTTGTCCATTTTGGTTCAACCATTGCACAATGGCGGAAACTCGGTTATCACAAGGACCCACAGCATGAGAACTTTAAGAAGCTTCTGGAGGCTCCGATCGAGGATGCCGAGTCTCTCCTTTCAGAAAGAAACCCTCTTCCTAGACTTGTGGTGTGTGACCAGCACGGTAGTCAAGCGCGATTCCTGTTGGCCAAACTGAACCCCTCTGTTACCCATAATAGCAACCAGCAGGGCGCAGAGATTATCTTCACCGATGATGTGAGTTTGCAAGTGTTTACAGAACACTTGCAAAGATTAGCTGTGCAGGGATGAAGTTTGCTACACAATGCCCACAGTCATTCTCTGATATATATAATGGGACAAGGGAGAATTAGCACAGATCCGAACACACTTGTTGTAGAATGGGAAATGGATCATCCAGTCTGAAACACAAACGCAAGAATTTCAGCAACCTGAATTCTGTGCGGAGATCAAGGAGAAGCAATACAGGCCTGGTGGTGGAGACTCCCCAAACACTCATCAACGTTCAGAAGCTTACAAGATATTAGAGGTATCCATATGACTGATCAGAGCTTACTATTCGTTACTTGTGCAGTTGGACAAAGGTGTATACGTGTGAAAATTTCAAGTAGATCTGAGACTTTTCAAGTGCAGAAGCTAGTGGTTTTAGGTTTGGTTTTACGTGGTTACGTAGGGTTTAAGCTTGTATAAAATTCAGAGGACTGGACTAGACTGTTACTAGAGGATTGTGGGAGGGGGGAACCAGGATTTTAGATGTTTTAGAATTGTCATCTGACGTTGAGAACACCGTATTTGATGACTGAGCTTTTCGAGTTGAGTGACTGACTGACTGGATGCTGGAGTATTTAATAGCTCATGCCTGCATTGTGGATCAGTAGAAATTGAAAGACGAGTTCAAGGATATAACTTAGACACGGTTGCAACTACTGTAACCTTTACGTGAGGTGCTTGGATTAACTTACTTGAGAGACTGCTTGAACTCGAACCAGTCTCTTGGGCAGCAACTGTCCCTTTAATAAAATACAATCTCAGGCCTTTTGCAAGGATGAAGCTGGTTCCTGGAAGGGCGTGTGGCTTTTCTGGTATACTCAAACCGGCTCTTTAACCCTGATTCAACGCTGTTTTCAAAGATTGGCTATCAAATGTTTGATGAAAAACAAAATTGGAGTTGATGTACAAAGCAAAGTTGTAAATGTGAAGTTGTGAAGATCACATCTGTATGGTTGGATTCATTATTATTTTTATTTATAATTTTTAACTAATTTTGCAAGGTTTTCTCTTGAAATTCAATTAAAACTCCCAAATAAACACAAATTAAAAAAATAAAATAGTAATGAAATTCAAATAACATGCACTACGAGGTTGTGCAGTGTGGATTTTTACTAGAGTCTTTATGGGAAATTAGCTTCATGCATGTGTGATCGGATTAGAAAAGGGACGATTTGTGAAATTTTTATGCCTCATTTCATGTTGTAGTGATTCACCCAAAATTTTGAAGATTTCAGTGTAAAAGTGTTCTTTAAAAAACCAACTCATAAAATTAAGCAAACGAAAAATCTCCAAAAATCACTACACTTAGAGTGTTACATTTCAACCAATTACAACAAATCTCATGTACAAAAGAATTTTCAAATTTAAGTTTCAAATTTTGTACAAAAGTATTGGTGATAGCAATTATAGATTTAACCGTATTGATAGAATCAAAAATTCACAATGTACATTTTATAAAAACATCTTTGAAATTCTCCAAATTGGAGAGGGGTGAGAACCTGTAGGAGTTAACCCCTAAATGTCCACGCATCCAGTTACTAGATGTTTGTTGGTCAAACCCAATTTTGATCTTGAAGATGACTTTTGTTGCTAATACACCCAACTAAGAAAATGAAGTTTATTAAGTCTAGTTTGTACTCCACTTTTCAAATCTTAAAAATTCCAATTATTGAGTATTTTATTGCTTGTGCAAGCTTTGTAGGTCAAGGTTTGAATTACACTACATAGGAATGGTGGGATTTTCAACTTTCGAATTTCAAAATTGAAATAAAAAGTTTCTATGGAAAACATATCATGTGATTCTCCATTGTAATTTGTACTTGCTCCCAAAAGATATTAATTTTTTATAGCTTTTTTGTAATAAAATTTATTTTTTGAAGTATTTGATTTAAAATTTTGTTAAAAATGCCGTATAAATAAAAAAAATCTGAAAATTTCAAGACTGATAGGAAACATTCAATTTCATGCATGAAAAATATTACAAAATATATTTTGATAAATCTTGAAGGCAAAAATTCAGTAAACTGTGTAGTTTGACTTTCCTACAAAGGAGTGGTACGTTTAAGGGTTAATCTCGCCACCTTGTGTCCCAACCAATGATTTATTTTTTTTAAAGAGAGAATTTAGCATTTCTACTACTTTTCCATGGCTTTAAGAGCAATGTAGGCTCCTTGGATGTTCTTTTCTTATTAATTTATGGGTAATATCAGGGTAATACACATGTGCAACCAACATCATTATAAAGAAGTATTATTGTATTCCATTCAAACTGCAATTCATAAAAGACATCCATTCAATCTTGATTAAACTTATGCATGGGGCATAAATTATTCTACTTAAACAAGTCCCTACTATTGTCCTCTTAAGATCATTTATGAAAATGATTAAAAATGCTTCATGCCTAAAAAACAACATGAAAAAAAACAATTTGAACTTAGTGAGAATAATGGAAAAGAAAGCTGCAAAGATGAATAAATATACAATTAGTTCTAGTGATATTTTTGTACTAATAAAGTAAAATAAATGTAACAAAAATTCACCAATTTCACGTAGGATTAATCCCTAAATGTACCCACCCTTTGAACATGAGTAGATGGTAGCCTCAAAAATAGATATTAGCATGGCTTAGATGTTTATGAGGTGCACATGAGAGGACCATTAGTAAGCATAAAATCCACCCAACAAATTTGATATATTTGCATTTGGAGACCTCTTCAATATTATCAACATCTTCCCATCATAAGAGATTTACTTTAGTTGGTAGAGAACTTAATAGGCTTGCAAAGGTGACTTGGTTTTAAAAAATAATGTTAGGAAAATAAAACATTTGATAATATCCTTAAATATTTTTTAACTATTAAAAAATATTATTTTGAAAATAATTTCCCAAAAAGTTTGACATTTATTTTTGGAAATGTTTAATGCCCAATTTGACCTCTACCTATAGTGAACAAGCAAATTCATACAACCCAAAAAAGATACCTAGGCGATGATTGTAACTATATTTAGTTAGTTGACTCATTTTTAATGTAACTTTATTTCCTGGGAAATTTCATGTGTGTGAGGAATCACGTGAGTGCACAAGAAGGGGACGAATTTGAACACTGTCGTACTATATATACATACATGAAGCATATTTAGAGCTGAAAATAGCGTTGAGTATTTACATTGTTAATACAAATATACATGAACATTACAATGGGTATTTTAAAAGGGATGAGAAAAGCACGTGATTTCAAGGTTTACTAAAGAGTGCACCCCAAGGTTTAATTTCTTTACAATATAAATGTAACTGGGCTAGAGACTTCCCAAAAAAACATCAAAAAGACAGGCACACATGCAAAAAACACAAAAAAGAAAAAGAAAAGAAAAATGACAAATGACAAAGAGAGAGCTAAAATTGGAGGTTAGAGTTAAGATAAATCCTTCATGTTATTTTTGCTTAAATATATTGTATCATTTCTATTTAAATCCTATATTTCAGTTTTATTTTAAACTTTTATTTTAATTTGATACTTTCCATTAATTTATTATTTAAAATTTATCCTAGCATTTTATTTTTAATCTAATTTAATATAGCCATAAATTAAAGTAATTTTTTTTCTAATTTTACTGTAATCTTAACATTTTATTTTTTTTGCTTTAATCTTTTACTTAGCCAAAGACAAAAAATAAAATTAAAATCTTTTACTTTGATCTTTTACATTTGATAAATTTGGCTATAAACAAGATGTCTGATATCACTGTTTAATATATGTAAAAGTTTTACATTATTGTTTTTTTTGCTTCTTCACCAGATCAGAAATATTTGATACATCTGCTATATTTGATATCAAATAAAAGAATATTACTCAAGTTCTAATATACCTTCCTTTTTATAAACTGTTTTCATACCTTCATAACTATAAATTGTTTTAAGAGAAAAACATTTTTTTTAAATGGATCCAATTGATAAATTAAAAAGTCATATGAGCGAAATGGATCTGATTGGTAAATTAAAAAATCATATGAACGAAATGGATCCAATTGAAAAATTGAGGAACGAGCCATTTCTTGACTTAGAAATTGGTCAAAATATTAATTTGGATGATAGACAAGTTAATTATGATAAACAAGTTGATCCAAGATGGACAGATGTGTCAACACTCACAACGAAACAACCGGCGACCAAATGTTGGTCAAATGTGCTCAAAGTACAACAAAAGCTTCCTTCGCCACATCAGTGATTCAACCACCAGGATTATAATTCCTTTGTCGCATTAAAAAGTTGTTGCCAATACTGGCTTGAGAAGCCATTATGCATAGAATGAATTCCCTTCATTTTAGAGAGAAATATAATGACATGACTTGTACTTTTGTACTTTACACATAGCAAGAATATTTGGATAATTGCATTAGTATTATAGTTTTATTTAATAGATCAATGTTAATATGAAAACATACTTTTTATGAATAATACATTTTAAAAGATTGATTTTATTATATTAATAATGAATTCATATCTTATTTTTGGATGCATGTTAATTGCATGGTAAATGTATGTTTTAAGAAATTTCTTACAACTTTCAGTTTTATGTGTCTATTTTTGTTATAGATTGTTAGAAATGGATATGTACATATGTTACATGATTTCTTAATTTAACAAGCAATCTTTGAATCAACTAGAGAGAGTTTGATGGGTGGCTTTTGACATATTGATTTCAAATGTACTGTACTTGATCAAAACTATCATTTGGTATGATCAAAACTTGGCATCTATAGAACTCGTAGCAATTTACACAACCCCAATGTGATCATTTGTTTGTGGGATATTTTTGGTGAGAGTTCGTTAACCCCTAAATGACGGAGGGGGTAAGGGCAAAACATATATGTGTTATAAAAAATTACTTCTTCAACTTTGATGAAGTTTGGTCCAAAAGAGAAAATGAGGAGCTTGATGTTTAGTGATTTTCCATACGGTCAAATATCAAAAAATAGATTTTTATCATCTCATAGTGAATTTAGAAGCATTTAACTTCAAATATTTATAAGAATCACAAATCTAATTTTTAGAATTTGAAATTTTGTATGATTTGTTAAAACTAGACATTCTATTCTAAAATCAAAAATTGCAAATTTTTCAACGGAGAGAACATCATTACTTTCCCCAAATAGTAAGTTTTCTAACACTAAACAATGTAGAAGTGTTTTTCTTTGACAATTTCTCCCGGGTGGAGTTTAACTCGGATTGACATGATTCAAATTGGGTTGGAAAGTAGACTTGATTACCTATTTAAAAATATTTTTTATTTTCTATAAAGATGTTTTTTCTCTTTCGGGCAGCCCATAAAAAAAGGGCAGAGACCATAAAATGGTTGATCCGTCACTTAGGGGTTTATTGAAGGTTAGATTAGAATGCTTAAGCCTCACACAAACACTTGGAATGCATAGGAAAGAGATAGTCTTTACTCACGGGCTGCCCCTCTTAAGTAGCACACCCAAGGGAGTCCCCTTGGCAAACCATATGGGACATCAGCCTATACTCAACCCCTATTACACTAGGATCAGCCCATATCACTTGGGAGACCCAATTCTCATTACTTCTAACTAGTACTACTTCACTAGTTGCAACTCTAGCTCATTCGCATCATCTACACTAGCTAATGCGCATTGGCTATGAGCAACTTCAGCCCACGCAATCATCCTACTTCAACACTCCCACTTTGCGAATAGCCAAAGCCTTGGAGCCCAAATGCCACCACTAGTCTTTGATGTCGATCTCTTGCAAAAGCCTTTGTGAGCACGTCCGCCACCATGTGCTCTGTTGGACAATACTTCAACTCTATCACCTTCATCTCTAACTTCTCTCGAATGAAGTGATATTGCACATCAATGTGCTTTGTGCGTGAATGATGCGTTGGATTCTTCGCCAATGACATACTCCCTTGGTTGTCACTCATGATTGTTGTAGCCTCCTCTTGAGTGCATCTCACATCCGCCATTAGTTGCCTCAACCAAATGGCCTCCTTCGTACCGTGGCTTGTCGCCATGTACTCCGCCTCAACCGTTGACGTGGCCATGGTTTGTTGGCGCTTGCTATTCCATGAAACGGCCCCCGATCCAACTTTGAACATGTACCCCGTGGTTGATCTACGATCATTGGTATCACCCGCATAATCCGCATCACAATACCCACTCAACACAATGTTGTCACCTCCAAAACACAACCTCACATCACTTGTGCCTTTCAAGTACTGTATGATCCTCTTGACCGCAACCCAATGACTTGAATCCGGTCTTGCCATGTGTTGACTCACAACGCTGATTGGATACGCAAGGTCTGGCCTTGTTGCAATCATAGCATACATCAATGATCCTACAGCTTGCTTGTATGGCACATCCACCATAGATTGAGCCTCTAATGCATACTCCTCATCCGTGAGCTTCACGAACTTGAAATTCACATCCAATGGAGTGCCAACCGGCTTGCAATCCTCCATGCCAAAGCGTTTGAGCACATCCATAAGATACTTGCTTTGATTCATTGTTATGGTGCGTGTTGCTCTATCTCGCACAAACTCAACTCCTAGACAAAAGTGCAACTCACCGAGATCACTCATCTCGTATTTGTTCTCAAGCATTGCCTTCAATGCCTTTAAATAGCTCATACAACTTGCAAGGATGATCAAATCATCCACATATATGATCACGATGACCACATGTTGCTCCTTTTGCATGAAATACAAGCTGTGATCAGCGATGCTCCTTGTGAACCCGATATGAACAAGAAAGGTGTCAATCTTTTGATATCATGCGCGTGGAGATTGCTTCAACCCATACAATGACTTCTTCAACTTGCAAACAAGGTTCTCATTACCTCGTTGCACAAATCCTTCGGGTTGCACCATGTAGATGTCCTCCTCCAACTCGCCGTTCAAGAACGCCGTCTTCACATCCATTTGATGCATTTCCAAATCCGTGGCAGTCCCGATGGCCAAAATGCATCGAATAGTGGTGAATTTCGCCACTGGTGCAAAGGTCTCATGAAAATCAACACCTTCGATTTGTGAAAAGCCCTTTGCCACCAATCTTGCCTTATAACGAACCACATCACCCGTTGCATCTCTCTTTGCACGAAATACCCACTTACAACCGATAGCGCTGCGATTCTTGGGGAGGGGAGTCAATTCCCAAGTGCCATTGTCTATCAACGATTTGTACTCCTTTTGCATGGCTTGCTCCCACTTGTTTGCATCATCACAACTCATAACTTCACCAATCGTCAAAGGAGCATCTAAAAGTGCAACGTTTGCATGCTCCTCCTCACCTTGAGGGAGAATATGATTCTTCCACCACTCGCCAAGTGGTCTACGATTTCTCTCTGGATAACGACGATCGCTCGAGGATGCATTGTTTTCAACCGCCGTTGCTTGTGCCTTTTTCTCGCCATTCTTCGTCTTCAAAGGTCGCTCCTCAATATGTTCCTCATCACCACCATCTTCGTCATCTTCGTCTTCATCAACAATATCAATAACGGGAGATTTGGAAGATTGGTCCACAATCGCCGGTTTATCGCCACTTCTCCCACTTGGACCATCGTCCAAATTGTCTTCAACCTTGGAATTCTCGCAAAATGTCACATCACGAGCTCGAATGATCTTCTTGGTGTCGAGCGACATGAGCCAGTACGCCTTGATACCTTCACAATATCCAAGAAACACACATTTTGTTGCCTTGGCCTCAAGTTTGGTTCTTTGAGAATCGGGTACCTTTGCAAATGCGATGCATCCAAATGTGCGCATGTGCTCCACGCGGGGTGGCCTCCCACTCCACGCTTGCTCTGGTGTCATGTTTTGAACAGCACTCGTCGGGCATCGGTTGCGTGTGTACACCGCAGTCACCACCGCTTCCGCCCAAAGGTCCAAACCCAAATTTTGTGCATGCAACATACTCCTTGCCATCTCCACAATCGTTCGATTTGCACGCTCCGCAACTCCGTTTTGTTGTGGCGTATATGGCGTTGTCGTTTGTCTAGCAATGCCTTCTTTCTTCAATAACTCTCCAAATTGGTTGGACATGAACTCGCCGCCATTATCCGATCGAAACACCTTGATCTTGTGCTCGGATTGCTTCTCAACCAATGCCTTAAACTCTTTGAACTTCTCAAAACACTCGCTCTTTGCTTTGATTGGATACAACTATATCTTCTTCGAAAAGTCATCAATGAACGTCACAAAATACTTGCAACCCCCCATAGACGTGGTCTTCATGGGGCCACACACGTCGGAATGCACAATCTCAAGTACCTTGGTTGCACGAGTTGCTCCATCAACTGGAAACGGTGAGCATTGTTGCTTGCCTTCAATACAACCCTCACATGTGAATGAACTAGGCGCGACGTGTGATTGAGGAAGATCCATGCCACTTACCATTCCACGGAGTGCTTTGACACTCTTGACATTCAAACGCCCGAGTCGACGATGCCACAACGCCAACTTGTCCTCGTTTGAACTCTATTGCACCAACGTTGCGGATTCCGCCGCGTGCATCTTGGAAAACTTGATTTGATACAAGCCGTTGACTTCGTGTATAATGGCCACCTCCTCACGACTTAGGGACAACACAAAACACCCTTCGTCGCTAAATTCCACTCGCAAATGCTTCATCACCAAATGTCGCACCGATAAAATATTTGCCTTCAACTTGAGAACGTGGAGGACATCATGGATGGTAATTGTCTTCACACGACTCTTCACCTCGGTGTCTACAACGATAGATCCTCTACCCACGGCTTGAAGAACCGTATCATCACCCAAAATAACATTCTTTGGAGATATGACGTGATATGATTGGAAACAAGTCCTATTGGGCGCCATGTGACTCGAGACTCCCGAATCAACAATCCAATCGATCACACTACCATTGCATGACACGTCACTTGCCATCATTGCATACTCGTCTCCGTCATCACTACAACAAGAAAGGCTAGTCATAAATGCATACTCATCACCCGCATCGTTGACCTTTGTATTGTTGGCACTTTCTTCTCTTTTGCGCTTGTAGCAAAATTTTGCCAAATGGCCCTTCTTACCGCAATAGTAGCATACCTTTTCCGTAAAGCTCCCACTCGCACCGCTCTTCGATTGCTTCGCTATAAGCGCCGCGCTATCGCCACGAGTCTTGTTCTCTTTGCGCCGCGAGAGTTCATGCAACAACCGCGATGTCACATAATCAAGAGTGAGCTCAGCAATGGGCCTGCTCTCCATAACAACGATAAGATACTCATACGACGGCGGCAAACTCTCGAGGAGGGTCATAACAATATCACCGTCGGTAATGTTCACGTCCGCGCCGTTGAGCTGATCCGCAAGAGCCTTCACTTTGTTGATGTGCGCCAACATGTCGTCGTTTTCTTCCATCTTGATGATGAAAAACTTGCGCCTCAAGAACAAAATATTCACCAAGCTTTTTGCCTCATGAATATTGCAAAGCTTGGCCCATGCCTCGGCGGGAGTCTTGCATGAGCGAATGTGAGAGAGTTGGGAATCGGAGAGGATAAGAGCAAGAATCGCAAACGCCTTCTTCTCTCGCCGAGTGTATGCAGTTTTCACCTTAGCCTCGGCATCGGACGAAGGGGGTTCCTCGCTACCGTCAACTATCTCCCACAATTCCTTTTCGGCGATGACCATTTCCATCTTGAATTTCGACAAATGGAAATTGACTGCATCGAACTTGTCTACAACTTTGGAACCCTCACCCTCAAATGAAACCATTTCCTTGACTCAAGTACGGACCCCCACAAAAATCAGCCCCTAAAAAGCTAAGAAAAATTGTTTTTATGAATTTTTGACAATTTTGTGAATTGTGAAGCAAATTGCACACGTATGTGCTTCCAATGCCCCCAAAGCTATTCCAAACACTAAATCAGCACCTTTGTGCTACACATCAACCTCACAACACTCAATCGTAATGCTTCCCAATACAAATGCCCAAGATGTTACCACAACACCTTAACTAAGTGAATTGCGCACTCCTTTGCTCAAATCCACTCAAATCAGCAGCCTAGTGCCTCACAACATGTAATGCACCCTATTGACACGCTTTGCCTCCCAATGACTCTAAATCAATGAAAATTGAGCCAAATCAGCCCCTTCAAATCCTAATTGCATTGAAATTGATCAAATCAGCCCTCTTCTGCATTCACTAACCCAAACTCTAATTTTGAGCACTCCAAGGGCATTCAAAACTCTTGTGCAAGAATTGCAATACTAAAATCAGATTGTAGACTCACCCCAAGAGCCTCAAACCATAAAAGTGCCTTGCAACAACACAAGTGCACAAATGGAGCACAAATTGAGCCAATAAACTCCAATAAGCTCCAATAGGCTCCAATAAGCTCCAATAGGCTCCAATAAGCTCCAATAAGCTCCAATATACTCCAATAAGCACCAATAAGCTCCAAAGCTCCAATTCAGCCCTTGTAGACGTGTATAAACTCCAAAAGTGCTCCAAAAGCTCCAAATCACCAATTGATTCCTCCAAAGTGCCAATTCAGCCCTCCAACACGTAGATCAAAGGTAGGAAGATTGTAATACCTCCCAGTGTCGAAATCAGCCCACCAAAGCTCGAATTCAGCCCTCCAAAGGTCAAAATCAACGCTCCAATACTCCAACATCAGCGCTCCAACGCACGACCTCCACACAATGAGCAATCTAATCTTTCACTCACGCAAAACACATGAGTGGGCCCATAACCGATTGAAGGTTAGATTAGAATGCTTAAGCCTCACACAAACACTTGGAATGCATAAGAAAGAGATAGTCTTTACTCACGGGCTGCCCCTCTTAAGTAGCACACCCAAGGGAGTCCGGACATCAGTCCATACTCAACCCCTATTACACTAGGATCAGCCCATATCACTTGGGAGACCCAATTCTCATTACTTCTAACTAGTACTACTTCACTAGTTGCAACTCTAGCTCATTCGCATCATCTACACTAGCTAATGCGCATTGGCTATGAGCAACTTCAGCCCGCGCAATCATCCTACTTCAACAGGGTTAAGTCGAGTTCATTGGATCTGGAAATTACCGCATGGTCATGCCTTTAAGAATTAATAAGATATGGAAATAGATACTTTGGTGCACATGGACATTTAAAAGTTAGTCCTATTTAGAGTGTTTTCATGGTAGGCCGGTCAAAATATGCAGTTACAGTTGGGTTTGTCATTTTCTTTTTCATTTCGTAAATTATGGTGGTCATTAAAATGAAAATAAAAATAATTATCGAAATACGAATTTATAGAAATATAAAAAACTTTTCATAGAAATGATTTCAAAACAATTATTCATTGCATTTGGATCAAAATGTGTTAAAAAAGAAAAAAAAGAAGAAAAAAAACAAAGAAGGAGAAAATAAAATCATTCCAGGTAGATACAGCCGCTAGCTGTACTCTAAACAACGGCAGATCTTTTTTAATTATAATTTTATTGAATTTTTATTTATTTCTTTATTTCTTTTCTTAACCATTGAGTGCGGGGCTGCGCACTCTATTCCTTCCCATTCCCTCTTCTTTCATTTTATGTCCTAGAATGTCTAATATCCTTAATAAATGTTTGATTTCAAAGCTATTTTATTAGAGTTTGAGGGGATGTGTTGCATGAGAGCCCCAACTACATTAGATTTGTTCGAGAAAGAACGACATTGGGAAGTTTCCATGCAACTCTTTGATATGTACCCATACTATGTCTCTTCCTTTGGTGTGTCACCACGTGACTCTATGTCTTTGCTGCAGTGATTGGCTCTGCCGCCTTCATCACATGTGAGGCCAATGCCCCTGTCCTTGATGCTTGCAACCTCATCAATGTTTGTTAGTCATGTCTAGTACTAGTATTTCCTTCACTCTAGGAGAGGTATATATGGCAGTCAAAACTCAAGTTATAGACTGCTACCCCATTTTTTGGCGTGAGATCTGTATTACTAGGGACGTTTAAACCACATGCTACCGCTACTATGCCGGTGTTGGTTTCAGGATTGGTCCCAAGAGGCCTTATACCATTGGGCATGCTCTTATGAATGATGTTTTGATACTATCCCGTGGGTGTCCAAAGACTACTTTTCTACTAGTGTGGAAAGTACAATTTACACAAAATTGATTTAAAAATAAAATAAAGTGATAGTTTTTTTAATTTATCTTGTTTGTGTAATTATAAAAAATTTGTAAAAAAATCCTTGGTATAAAAAGTAATAGTAGTGATAAAAATTGTATATTCCTTTGTTCCACTAAAAAGTTGTGATTTCATAGAAACTTTGGAATTAAGCTCCTAAATTGCGTGAGAGCGCAATTGGCAAGCATGAATTAAAGCTCTATGCATTACAAAACTACTTTTGAAAATTTTAGGGTTACTAAAGTTAACGGTAAAAGTGTCTCAAAATGAAAACTCACCTCATACTCACTTTATACTAGTTTTCAGTTCAAAAAGACTGCAAAACTAGTCAAAGGTGAGTTGGAGAATAATCTAAAGCAAGGCCTTACACCGCCTAATATACTATTCATGAAGGAACCAAAGGACTATTCATTAATAAGTGTTGTCATAAATTGATAATATTCAATGGCGGACTCCACATTGACTTAGTAGGACTGTGAGCTGCTTGTTTTTGGTTAACTCAATTGTTGCATGCATTTCTAAAACACTTCACAATGGAGACTATCATTTCATAGTCATTTTAAGTCGCTACAAGTAGTATTCAAAAAATTGATACAAGCTTATATGGGTTCGGGAGATTGGCCTTGGTACATGTTCACAAATTTGTGATGCATGATTGATAATGTTCGAGGTGGTACATGAAAAAAAAATTGTTGATCATGTAAGTTGAAATAAGTCTATGAATTTGTGATCCAGGTTGGAAATAATGACAAATTTCAGTTGACGACTGTTTTAGAATGTCTATTGCACTCCATTGAGAGTCATATGTATGTAGAGCTCATTAACCCCTAAACGTCCCAGCGTCCAGAAACTGGATTACGAACAGATTCAAAGCCTGGTGACTTTCTTATACAATCTTGGATGACTTTCAATCAAGTCATATTTGCAAGCCTATTAGGTTCTTTACCAATTAAAGTAAACCTCTTGTGATGTTGATATGTTGATAATATTGGAGAGGCCTCCAAATGCAAGTATGTCAAATTTGTTGAGTAGATTTCATGTTTGCAATGGACCTCTCATGTCACCTCATGTACATCTGAGCCATGCGAATATCTACTATTAAGGCTAGCATCTACTTTTGTTCAAAGGGTCGGTACGTTTAGGGGTTAAAATGGTAAACAATACTCGTATATTTCTCTGATTTAAGAATCATAACTTTTAGGGTTGGATAACCTATTACCACCACCTCCCCCAATTATGACATGTACAACTTTCTTGGAGCCACCACAATTGAGACCCAAAACCACCAATTTCACTATTCAAGTAGACCAATGGCATGCCATGAATTGGGAAGAAATAGCTGGTAGTTTTGGGTTAGCTCGTGAGCGGATTTAGGAACAACAAAGTGTGAACTTAGGAAATTGGTATCTGATGTATGGGTAAAAATACAATCACCAATATTTAATTATAAATTTTGAAAGTTAAAATTAAAAATTCCTTGTAAATTCGATTACAAACTAAATTTCAATATTTTTTGAGTAAAATTTGTTGGAATGAGTTTGAAATGAGATACTCTTAAACGTGGTGATACTTTGAAATTTTTGTGTTTCTTAAATTTATGACCTCATTTTTCACGATTCCACTTTGAACTAGAGTGAATGCAATTTTGGCTCGGTCAACGACTTGACATACTTCTACATTTGTAATTTTAGAAAAATATGTACTCTAGTATGACTAAATCCAGCCATTAGATAGGACAACAACTTGGTGAAGAATCTCCAAAAAATTGGATGAGTATCATCCAAGCGTTGATGAGAACGTGAGAAGGCTTTGAAATCATTCGTCGTCTAGTTTCTGGACGTTGTGACGTTTAGGGGTTAAGACATGTTTTAAGTCCAAATCACGACTTTCTAGTAGGACGAAGAGAGTCACTTGAGCCAACAGCACAAATCCACACCAGTAGAATTTATCAGTACCAATTCATCCATCCAAATAAAAATCATCCACTAAGATGAACGTAATCGAAGTTCATCCAGCCTGTGTTATACCGCCGTAACTGTCCGAAGCCAAAGCTCTTAACCCCTAAACGTCCCAGCGTCCAGAAACTGGACGACGAATGATTTCAAAGCCTTCTCACGTTCTCATCAACGCTTGGATGAAACTCATCCAATTTTTTGGAGATTCTTCACCAAGTTGTTGTCTTATCTAATGGCTGGATTTAGTCATACTAGAGTACATATTTTTCTAAAATTACAAATGTAGAAGTATGTGAAGTCGTTGACCAAGCCTAAATTACATTGACTCTAGTTCAAAGTGGAATCGTGAAAAATGAGGTCATAAATTTAAGAAACACAAAAATTTCAAAGTATCACCACATTTAAGAGTATCTCATTTCAAACTCATTCCAACAAATTTTACTCAAAAATAATTGAAATTTAGTTTGTAATCGAATTTAGAAGGAATTTTTTATTTTAACTTTCAAATTTTATAATTAAATATTGGTGATTGTATTAGTGAATCGAACCGTACGGATGGAATCTAAAATTCAAGATCTAGAACTTTCATTTGTACATCAATTCCAGAATATTCTTCTATATGGTAGTTTATAACGTTTTTTCTCAAATTGTCAATTCCAGGGACACCCTGGTACGTTTAGGGGTTAAACCCCTAAAATTTTCTGAACCCCAGAATCCCTAAACCCTCGCCCGCAATGCATCGAATCATCGTATCGATGCCCTTGCCAGGTGAGTGAATTCTAGCTTTTGCAGCGCATTTTTCCATGTAGAAAAACCCTTGGTATATATATTTTGCCAGTCCCAAGGGATATGGAGTCCAAACCCTAATTCTCTTACCACTGGTTTTGCATGTATTGATAAATTTTTTCTGGCCCGGGATTAGATCCTTGGAAGGAGTTTGTTGCGAATTACGGTTTAGCGATCAGACCGGTGTGATTTTCTATGGAAGAATTGAGCTGGTATTAGGGTTTTTAATGCTTTCGTGGTGGTTTTTGTTTTGTGAAGGTTGAGCGCGTGACCTACAGCATGTTCACAATGAAACCAGCGCAATTTTTGTTGTTATTGGTGCGGAGGCAGTCTCAGAATCTAGTTTAGGTTTTCTGATCGATTTGGTGTCCTTTTATTTATTTATTTTTATTGATTCTCCATGGCGGCTCTTGGGAAACGGAAGGCGGTGAAGTCGCCGACTCCTTCGTCGTCGTCGTCAGAAGACGAGGGGGAAGAGGCCGTGAACGGGAACAATAACGAAGGCGCCAGTGGCTCTGAGGAACTGGACTCGGACCTCAGCACTGATTCCGAAAATGAGCTCAATACAAGTAGCGATTCCGACCATAGCTCTCAGCCTTCCCAGGTGTTCATTCCTCACCGTACTGAGAATCATTGGCTTTTTTTGTCCGGAGACAGTTTAGCATTTTGCTACTTTTCCATGGCTTGAGAGCAATCCAGGCTCCTTGGATGCTCTTTTCATATTAACCCCTAAAGCACCATAAGACCACCAGGTGGCTCCTGTTTTTTTCAGTGATTTTGAGTAGGTTTTATGTAGATTCTTTTTTGTTATTTTTATTTTCATTTTTAATGCAACATATGTAATATTCTTCACTAATTCCAGTGATATAAAATTTGGTCCCATTCAAATTATGATTTTCACAATATGATCGTCATTTAAAAACCATGAATCCTTGGTCCTTTAGGGGTAAATGTATAGGTAATATCAGGTAATATTCATGTGCTACCTAAGTGCTACTTAGGCAATACCTGGGTGATACCTAGGTTTAAAGGCTACTCATCTTGACTTAATGTAGGAAATCTGGCTATCATTCCTTCTTTCTTTCTTTTTTTCCAAAAATCCTTTGTATGAATTAGCCAGCTCAAATTTTTGGCTAAAATTAGCTACAAAAAATCACTGCTGATAATACTTTCGCTTCGAAAACAGAGAATAGAGGAGCAATTCTATAACGATGCATTGCAACTGGAATGGATTTTACTATCGTCTTAGTACTGCCTGTTGCATCGGAACAGAATCCATTTAATTCCGCTGCATGAATATTTCTTACTTTCTATGTTGATACCTTGATCCATATGTAGGAGTGTCCTTTTTATTGGGAGATTAGCCCCTAAAGGACCATAAGGCCTCCAGGGGATTTCATGTTTTTTTAGCAGTTTTTTTTAGGTTTTATGTAGACTTCATTTTGATCAAATTTGTTTGTTTTTTGACCAAAACATGCAATGTTCTTCACTGATTCCGGAGATATAAAATTTGGTCCAAGTCGAATTATATATTTCACAATATGATCATTTAAATTTGTCATTTTAAAACCATGAATCCTTGGTCCTTTAGGGGTTAGTATAGAGCTCTGTAGGGATCACTGTGGGTCAAGAACCGAACTTCCATATTTATCATCTTATATGAACTTCATTCAAAGTGGGATATTGTGGACCACTGTTGAAGGGATAGTAGACAACCCTATTTCCATTCCAAAGAGCATTTAGTGAAGTCATACTTACACCCAACTTTCTAACTGAGTGCATGAATGAAGAGATGAGTTGGTCTTTAGTATCCTCTTACCTTACTTAACGATTTTTGTACTGACGTGCTTTTTTGTGTGGGTGTGAAAACTTGGACTGGCTCAGGAGGTTGTGAATGTGGACTTTGAATATTTTGATCCAAAGCCAGATGATTTTCATGGTGTCAAGGCATTGCTGCGCACATACCTGGATGATGAAGTGTGGGACATCAGTGCATTCACGGACTTAGTATTGGCACAGACTACGGTGGGCACTGTGGTGAAGGCCGGGGAGGATGACAGTCCAATTGGACTTCTCACTGCTCTCAACCTGGGCCGCTACCAGGTTTAAAGCAAAACCTTAATTAGTGCATTAATAACACTTCCCTCCTATCACATGATCGCCTCTTCAATGAACGTCTTGCATTTCTAAAAAGGACTGTTTCTTATATTCATGTTGGAAGCTTAAAAGACTCCTAGTGTTCTGAATCCTATTATCGTGCATTTTAGTTTGAGTGGTTTATTTATGGCTTACGTACCTTTAACCCTTTTAACGTCCCGATTCCGCACTGTTTTCGAAGATTCGTTATAAAATGTTTGATGAAAAACAAAAATGGAGTTGATGTACAAAGCAAAGTTGTGAAGATCATATCTGTACGGATGGATTCACCGTTCTTTTTATTAATACTTTTTAATTAATTTTGCAAGATTTTCTCAAGAAATTTAATTAGAAATCCCAAATTAACACACATTTAAAAATCTTGTAATGAAATTGGAATAACATGCACTACGAGATGGTATGGTTTCCATTATTTGATTCTACTTATTTTGGAAAATCATGTGTAAGGTCTCACTTTTTGAACTAAGAATGAAACTTGACATAAATCAATTGTGTTGTTTTTCAAAAAAATCACAATATCTTATTGTGAAGATCCATAGTCAACTAGCACAAGAACCAAGAGAAATTTGGGTGGATGGAAAATTGTAGAGGATGTAGTGTTGAGAAAGGTTGCAATTTGTTTGTTGTCCATATAATGGACGCTGGCGCGTCAAAGGGTTAACCCCTTAGTGCTCAAGATAAAAATTGATTGGAAGCTCATCATTGATTATAGTAACTTTCAAAGCGTATTTCTATTGTTAAAAATGTAAGGTGTAATTTCATCTTTCTAGTGGTACACGATACGCTTCCTAAATGATATATTTCAACTTCTATAGGTATGGAAGCAGCCACTTTTGGTTAAACCTTTGAACTGTTCATTGTGAATGCAGAAAAGTAATTGCATTACGGAGATTCACAAATATCTACGCGTCAAAAGTGCTCACAAGGCTGAGTCAGCTTTATTGGAGGATATGTGGGGCAAGCAAGCACATGAGACTGCTCTTTTGATAAGTGAGCGCTTAATCAATGTGCCTCTGGAGCTGACTCCTCCTTTGTATCAAGGTCTATTTGAAGAGGTGACTTGGGCTATAGAAGATGAGGTGACTTTAACTTGAACCCTAGAAGTAGCTGGATGTAGTTCGTGATTGTTCTTCTCTTTAGTTGTATTCTGTAGTTTGTGAATATCATTCTGATAACTTTTTTTTGTTGAGTTTGGATCTGTGCGGAGGGCAATCTACAACGATTTTGGTAGAGTGCTTTGTAACTTGTTTTCTGTGAGTGCAGCCTACCCAAGAGTTGCGAGACTCTTTCAAAATCAAGAACTACTTGTATTTGACGAAAGTTTTTGAAGAGATATTAAAGGACAACAAGGGTGAAAACAAGGAACAATCGAAAGTGAGTCACTTGTAACTACTTTCGATCCGTCATGCTAATCAGTAGAACGTTTGCTTTAATGCAACGCCAAATATTGTAGGATTCTTTTTCTGCAATGTTTACCAGTTCTCTATTCAAATCACAAAATTGTGTGCTGCACTTTATTTAGTTGTGATGTATATCATGTATTCAAAACCATATATGAAGGTTAGTAAGTTGTGTTGTTTACACAGTTCCTTTGCCTTGCTAATTCTGGACCTAAGGTTTTATTCGACTCTTTCTGTGATTTTTTGACCCGAAATGAAAGAGTTCACAATCTACTTTATTACTAATTTTCATTCTTGTTTAACAGAAGAAAAAGGAAGATTCAGTAGCCACGGGAGAGCTTATATACATAAAACCCGAGGATGAGATTTTACATCAGGTATTTTGTTTTCTTATCTCGTGTGATTTATATTTGCTTGGGTGTAGCTAGATCATTTCCTTGCCTACAAGTTATATAACCCACACAAGTCGCCAAATCATGTAGGACGGACTTTTACCGTAGTAGAAGTGATGTATTTTGGTTTGAGTTTCACGTATATAAACCGATCGAGTTCCTAGATTGATGATTTTTTCTGAAGTGAATATGTCGTGGCTTCATTTACTTTTAGAAGCTTATTGATAATCATTTCTTTGTAACAATTTTTCGTGACGGGTGCAGCTAAGTTCTTGGTCCTTCTCATTCCCAGTGACAGGGGAATCTGCAGCAGCCCGACAGGTTAAGTACCACTGCCTTTTGGTTTTTTCTACTTGCAGAGGTAGTTTTATTGGTTGCTATTTCTACAGTGAATAAATTGGCGGGGCATTAACACCCCAGTTGATTGCAGGCATTGTTATTGTCAGTTCTCCAGCCAAGAGGCTATGGAAAATGTTATTTTATGGGTATCGGTAACTAACAAAGTGACTTTAATTGCAGACAAAAGGTTTGCAACAACTTCGGTTAGTCATGGCCGTTGAAGCCAAGCATATTGAGAAGTACCAAACGCAACTGAAGAATCTAGTGGAATAGCAGGGTCTCACCGCTGGGTGAGTGGCTTTTGGCCTATATCTATTGAAGAGTATTGAACCTAGTCCATCAGCAGTAGCATAGAGCTTAAAGTACTTATTAATATACCCCCAAAATTTTGTTTGCTATTTGTCATCCAAGATATGGATTTTGATAGAAACTGTGGATAAAATGATCTTGGTCACCTGGAAATTGATCAAGTTAAATGCTTTCTGATTCATATCAAGGGACATATCTGTTAGTGTTTGCTCTTTAGTCTCTAGTTGTATAATGCGTCGGTAAAAAAAAAAATGTTAGATCCAACCTATTTTGTCAGAGGAAGCCTGTGTTTGGAACTACCAGAATGTTGTTCTTAACGAATTTGTCTGTTTAAACAGAGTTATTAGCGACTCCCCATGCTTGCTTGTTTTCTTTGCTTCGGCTTCTCAGAGTTTGAGAGTTTCTCAGATATGCTTATTGGTAATGAAATAAAACAACTACTTTATTTTAGATATTGGCAACTGAATTCACTGAATTGCAATCATTTGTTGAGGAATTCCACAGTCTGGGAGGATTCTTGGGATTCAGTCAGTACCTTTGAAGTGCCTTTATTCTTAAACCACGAGCTTTGTTACTGAACGAGTCTGAGTAGCAATTGACTCTTCCGAGTAGGAATTGACTCTTCTGGAACCAGTCTACACTATTTTCTTGTACACTTGATTTCATTTTGCCCCACGCTATTTTGTTGTACACATGATTTCATTTGGAGGTCGTGCACTGCATGAGCACTTTCTGTGTGATCTTTGTGGGCATAGTTGGTCTGCTTGAGTACTTATTGTGTGAGCTTCTGAGTTCTAATGCTACTATTCATATTACACCAAAAAACTTGGGCTCCAACCCAAAGACACAAGTGGTACTTTGTTCTTGGATGAGAGCACTGTAAGCAGGGTACCATGAAACAAGGCAATTGTGGCCCAAAGTTTTGGTGTAAACTCAAAGAGGTGAATCATGGCCCATTATTCACTTGGGCTGAATTTTTTAAGTAGACTTATCCAAGTGAGCCAAAAACAAGCATTAAACTAATATATATGATTGGTTGAAAAAATTCTCTTCAAGTCCTCGACCTTCTTCAAAAATACTCTACTTCTACCATGTAGGATTCCAATTAAATTTTTTGTTCATGACATAAAAACATGGGTTGTAATCCAAGTTTTCTTTGGTACGAAGGCTATCTGCCAATTAGAATTCTCCATTTCTTTGGGTTCCAACCCAATTTGTTTTGGTGTAAACGGGTACTTAATCTTAGATACTTTTCAAAAGATGGAATTATTCTTCTTCATTGAATCCAAATCCTACTAATTATTTTTATTATGCTTACATGTTCATACTATTATAACTCTTGTTGAATGGTTTTTTTTGTATAGAAATATGTTTGGTAGGTTTTCTAAAAAAGATGCTTTTTAGGCATATTTAGAAAGGATGATGATCATTGAGCAACACCAACTATATCATGTTTTTATGAATATATAATTCTATTGAAAGATTATTTTTATTTTTAGGATACAACTATGTATTTGATTTCTCAACTTGTATTTCTTTCAAACTTATCGAAGTGATAAAGGAACTGGAAGGTTTAAAAATGAACTAGATGAATTATTGAATATAAAAAGTATCATTAAAGATTAACACTACTACTTTGAACCACCAAAAAAGGACTTGTCAATATCTATTCATGGCATTATCCATTAAATGCACTTTTACTCTTTCTTAAAAATAAGGTCAATACTCACACTTTGAATGATTTTAATAATAAATTCATTGTATTTTTATAACATGTTTACAAATTTCATCATATTGTTAACAATCACATTGTTATGAGTTTTTCAATAAAGAAATTATATTGTTGATCATGAAGAACCTTAGTCCCCTACTTTTCAAATCGTTTTTGTTAGTTTTGTTAATTATTGGATGTTATTTTGTTAGTATTGTAAATGCTAGAACCTATGAGCAATTGACTCATAAAGATAAAGACAAACCAAAGAATAAAAAGAAATTAAAGCATAAACATCATCAAGCATCCTCATCACCATCCCCATCACCATCTTCCTCGCCATCATCATCACCTACTCCTATTAGTTCAAATGTTTTGAATTATGGAGCAATTGGTGATGGCAAAATTGATGATACCAATGTACGTTTTAATTCTTTTAATTTTTTTGTCAACTCAAATTTTATAGTAATTAATTATTATTTTTTAATTTGTCTGATTGGTGCCATAATAGTGATGAGCTATATATAGTGCTTGAAAGCTTGATTGCATGGGACCAATAAAAGATGAAAACAAAATAAAAGATGTTAACTGTCATATTTGGTCTTATGTTCAAGCAAAAAAAATAAGGCTTTATTCTTGTTCTAGACTTAGTTGTGAGCCTACATGCATAACTTAAACAAAAAACCCTGCAAAAGACATATCAATTTTTTTTCTTTTGTTTTAAATTATGACAAGTTTGGAAAAATAATTTTATTTTTGTCTAAATTGAATGTAGGCATTTCAAAAAGCATGGAAAGATGCATGTAATGCTCAAGGGGGAAATTTGCTAGTACCTTCTGAATACAAATTTTTGATTGGTCCAATCATTTTTGAAGGTCCTTGTAACGGTGAAACAAATTTTTTGGTAAGTTACTCTACTCAATATTTTATCAATTTTGAATATTTTTAAAATTTCCTTATTTATGTCCTAATTTGATACCCCTTTTGTTGTCTCTAGTCCACAAGGGGAGAGACTACAAAAACACTTCATTTTCAAGAATTACACGGCTGGAAAATAAAAGCAAGCCGTAAAAGTAAATTTGGGCTAAATACTAAGGCAAAGATGACACAACTAGCTGCTTGTTTTAAATTGTTTTAATTTTCAAGTAGAAATGCTACATGTAACTTCTCCATTCATTAGAACCTTTAAAAATGCTTACAAAGAGCCAAAACAATTTCCCATACAGTAGTCAAATTGACAAGATTGCTACCAATCTAAAAATAATTTATTTTTTAGTAAGCATTTCTTGCATGGAAATAATATCATGTTAAAAGATTCAAAATCAAGTTCTTTTTAAGAATAAAATTTATTGTCAAGTAAAGAAATGTATAATTAATTAAATTGTTGTTAGCTAAGTATGTCTTGAATTAATAACATATTGAACTTTGTATGTGTAAGCTCGATGGAACAATTCTAGCACCAAAATTGCCAAGTGATTGGGGAGATGACGACAAATATCCGAAATGGCTCAAATTTGACGAACTTTCAAATTTGAATCTTAAAGGCCAAGGAACCTTTGATGGGCGTGGTAAAGATTGGTGGTCTTGCAAAGAAGAAGGATCTTGCAAAAGAGCTCCAACCGTAAGTTCTTTTAAAATATAGTATTTGAATCTTCTTGACCCCTAAAGGAGAAAGAATCAATGGTTTTGAAATGAGAATTTAAATCAATTGTATTAGGAAAAATATAATTAAGATAGGGCCAAATTTAATATTGAATGAAGAACATTACTTATGTTATAGTACAGTTTTTTTTTAAACAAGTACAAAAGAAAGTTCCAAGTTACATAGCATAATAGAGCAGTGCAATGGAGCACCCTTTTGAAAATTGAATCAGAAGGGAATCTTCATTGAGATTCACTTTCTTTTAGTAACGAAGGAATATCATTTGTATTCCATGAATTTTGGGACTATTGTGTCATTACCACGTAAACTTAGTTTCTGATTGTAACCAATTGTGGTTCAATTGCAAAAGGGTGTTGGCTCCCCATTACTCTATTATGCTATGTAGGCTTCTATTTTATATTATGTTTCCATTTAATTAAATATTTTCAATATTTTTTTATTTATATAATTGGATATATTTAATGATTTCATAGCAAATGCAATAAAATGATTATATAAAACAATTTCTTTTGTACTAATTATAAATCACATGCCATTTTTGTATTACAGGCTGTGAGTTTTAACAAATGTGACAATTGCTCAATTACTGATGTTAAATTTGTTGATAGTCAACAAATTCATTTTGAGTTTCTTCACTCAAAATACGGTTTAGTGGATTCAATCACCATCTATGCACCTGAAGATAGCCCAAATACTGATGGAATTCACATTCAAAAATCCAGCTTTATTGATGTGCAAAATTCCTTTGTTGAAACAGGTAAACTTTTCTTTGAAAAATATCATTTGTAGTAAGATTTCAAACCACAATTTTAGTGAGTATTGGTTCATTTAATGACTTGTTTATGCCTAGCAAAACTCAGAAAAATAAATTCCTAGGATCTTCCGTAAAAAGTACTTCATTTGTCTGAAAATATTCTTCTCAGTTTTCATTTAAATTCACTTAACACTTTTATTTTTGGTCAATAAGAGTCCTCTCAATGCTCGAAAATAGTCTATATTTAATAGCATTAGTTATGTAGCTTTTGTGTCATTTCATTTGAGTTTACCAAAAAGAAGTACATGGCTAAAGAACGTCCTTTTTTGATAGGATCAAACAATTTATAGCCTTTAGATTGATCACTATAACCAATAAAAATGCAATCTTTAAACTGATGTAGACTTCATTGAAAGTCACTAGAGAGTAGTTACTAAGGATCTAGATTATCTTTGTGACCTAAATCGCATCAAAGATCATGTCAAAGATGATGACCAAGATGATGCCCAAGATCTTATCAATGATCAAAACAAAGATCATGACTCAAACCATGTCAAAGATCCTGACCAAAAAGACATGGAGGAAGAAAGAGGGGCAACTTTGTTGAGTCTATGCGGAGTTTACCACCCAATACTATCAATATCTCACACAAATTGTGCATGAATAGTTCAATGGTCCTTTCATGAATAGTCCCTTAGGATTGGGGGAACTTGTGGCAACTCTCCTTTAACATTGAGGAGGTCACGAGTTCCACTCCCATGGTTGGTGCAAGACCTTGTTTTAGATTATTCTCCAACTCACCATTGACCTCACCTTAAACTAGTTTTGCTATTTTTTTGAATTCAAAATGAATTTAAAGTGAGTATGAGGTAAGTATGAGGCGAGTTTCTAATTCAAGACACTCTTTTCGGTCTACTTTATTTTCTGTCCCATGTGAAGTGGATAGGGCTTGTGTTTGAAATAAAACATAGGAAGAAATAATAATAATAAATTTAATTAATTAATTGTCGGAGGAAAAAATGATACCAAAACTAAAACAATAATTTTCGGACAGAGGGAGTACCAGGTATGAAGAGCTCGGAGTTCAACTACTCTCCAAATGAAACCATTGGTTTCATTATGCACAAAAAATACTTAATATGTTTTATGATTTTATAAATAAGAAAGAAACCATGTGTACAACTTTTGTTAATCATGTTTCCCTTGCAGGTGATGATTGTGTTTCAATTGTATCAGGTTGCCATGATATTAAAGTCTCCAATATGTATTGTGGAAAAGGATGTCATGGAATAAGGTATTTTTTTTAACGTTGTATGTTTAAAATCATATGTTTTATTCTTTTCATTTTTAATTTTTTTTTATAAATATTGTAATATCTGAATTAAAATTTGATCTTTGCAGCATTGGAAGTCTTGGAAAACATGGAGCCACCGCTGAAGTATCAAATGTGGATGTTAGAAATTGCACTTTAGAAGACACAACTAATGGGTTGCGAATCAAGTCGTGGCCGGTAAATTATCATCTATCTTTATTGATGTTTATTTTTGAAATTATTGTAATCAATAGATCTTTAAAATATACAATCATTAGAAAATAGAAAAATTGGTTCTGTATATTTAGACATAAATATAAATGAATATTAATGACATAATCGACATAATTGAACATGGCACTTTGACTAACGTGGACATATTATGCACACTAGGGAGGACAAGGTTATGCACGTGATATTACATATTCGGACATTACAATGAAAAATGTTGAAAACCCAATCATCATTAATCAAGATTATTGTCCGCATGTAGAAGGAGAATGTGAAGATTCGGTGAGTTTGAAAAACCCAAATTCAAATTCCATAAGCTGCTAGTAATTTTGGTACAAATTAATTAAATTATTTTAGAAAAGTCCCAGGTGTCACTTTTTTTATTGGTTGTGACCTATGAAAAAGAGGATGTGAATAATGGGAAATTAAGCCAATGTGGAACTCCATGGGTACCAAAGCTACTATCACATTATGATATTTTTTTGAGATAATTTGATTTATGGGTATTTTTAATTCTATGTCAACAATATATAACAAATTTTTATTTTACTATTCCATTGTTTTGCAGTCTACAGGTGTGAAAGTTAGCAATATTGTTTACAATAACATTATTGGAACTTCTGCAAGTGAAGAAGCTATAACATTTGATTGTAGTGAAGATTTGCCATGCGAAGGAATTAGCCTAAATAATGTACAACTCCAACACAAGGAATCGGAAAAACACACCACCTCACAATGTTTTAGTGCTCACGGCATAGCAACACAATCTGTTGAACCTCCTAGTTGTTTGAATGAGTGATTTTTGAATGAAAGTCTCGTTTATTACATTATGAACTTTTTCATTTAAAACACACAATGCGTTTGTGAAATTCAAACAATGATATAAATTCCAAATGTCTTAAAAAAGTAGACAATTTAGTTTATCATAGAGTTTCATTTCATATAGGTGGTTTGCAGATACATGCATTGGGACATGCATATTATAATATCTTAACCCCAAATGACCATTTAATGGCCACTGCTCTATGTTATTGGGCAATTCAAAATTTAATAATTTTATTTAATAGAAAAAATATATAATAGGAAATCAAGTTCATTTTCCAATCCAATTTGAATCATGTCAATCAGAGTAAAAACTCTACTTGTGAGAATTCTTCAAAGTGAAGCATTTCAATTTTGTTGTAGTTATGTTCATTAGAAGGTGACCAATCAAACATAGAACCAATTTGTAGAATGGATTAATAACAACATTCTAAATTACCATTTGGAAATTGAATTTCTTTCTCCAAAGGATAAATTCATAAAAAGTGAAATAAAATTGAGAGCCAAAATGTTGTATGTATTGTATGGACATCACAAGCAACATAATGTTTGGTTTGCCATGTTGTTTTTTTGGTTTTTTTGGAAACAAAGGGAAGTTCAATCCAATGCATTAATTAGAATAAACATCACAATGAAACAAGATGAGAGACTCACCGGTGCAACAACAAGGCTTAAGTAAAAATACCCAATTTTGGCCTCATACAGTTCCAAGTGAATTGAACATGTTGTCACACACAAAAACACTCACTCCTACGCCACTCTTTATCAAACTTGTCAAGGAACTTACTAGCTTTCTCAAATATTGTTTTATCAATAGCTTAGTTTAGATTTGAAAGTCTTCATATGATCTAAAATAGCATACCAAATCACTTGTTTTTATTCTATTCTCTTAATCGTCCTAAATTCTTGACTAAATCAAAAAAATTGGTGTGGCATGTTGTTTGGTTGCATTGGAAAATAAAAGTTTCCTTTTGTGTAAAGCCCGCTTTACATTATAGGGAGCAACAACTCATTGTATGACTATGGTAACCTCCCATTTGCTCACAAATAAATGATTGCCTCTTGCGCCTTCATACTAGTGGCAAAGGCAAATCTCTATGTCATTTCTCTATACATTAGGGGAAAAATGGGGTCCCAAAGGGGCCATGTAAGCTTGACCGGGTTAGGTGAACCGGCTGCCCAGGCACCATTTTCTATGTAAATCCATTGGTGCAGTCGCTGCCCGCTGACAGCGTCGGAAGCCGCAGTGCTGGCAGTGTTGGCAGTGTTGGCAGCGTCGATTGGCGCGACCCACGGAACTGCATTGCTGGCAGCCACGGTGGCACCATTGGTGCCCTCTTGTAAAGTGCACGGTTTGGCCTAAATTTTTCAGCACGTGAGAATGGCCAGGGCCCCTTTGTGACTACAGATTTCCCCTAATGAATGACAAATTATCCTAGGTGTCGTTGATTGTCAACAAGTCCCTACCAGAGAAGTTTGCGCAAAAGCTCTTAAAATTTGGGCTTTCTCGTAGAGCATTCTTGTCTCGTCTCAACCATACACTTTCTTTGCAACTTGAGATGATGTGGCAAGCAATAAATGTGTTTTTCATTACCGTAGCTTTTTTCTACCACTCCCTGTAATGTGAAGTGGGCCTTAGTTAATAGAGAAGCCAAACAAAATCAAGCGGCTAGTCTCTTGCTTTAGTATTTACCCTAGATTATTTTACTTTTACACCTAGTTTGTTCTATTCAGACATGTAACTCCTTGAAAACGAAGCGTCTCCATAGTCTCTCCCCAGCTCCCCTACCTGGTGGGGCAGGAAAAAGAAAAAAGAAAAAAAAAAAAAAAACTATCCATCACATAATCGATGAAAGCTGGCCCACGTGCCACTCATGAACAACAGTCAGCATCCGTTTAGCATTTATGCAATTGTTCTTTGTAATATCCTGTGCGGATAGAGCCGGCTGCTGCACAGATCTTATAACTTTTTTATCCCACAATCTTGGCGTTCATTGAACGAGTTACGTCCACAAACTGATTGGCCAGAAGGGTCTGTGGACACTTGTCATTGATAATTGGCATCTTCTTGCTCATGCTTTCTGGGTGCTTGTATTCATGTCCTAGATTTCAGATGCATGAGGTTTCGGCTTTCTTGCGTGCTTGTATGCATGTCCTAGATTTCAGATGCATGAGGATTCAGTTTTCTTTCCCATCTACAAAAAGTGGACATTTTTTAAATCTTGTTTCGGATTCAAATGGATGCTTTATTTCCATTGAAAGACAATAAAAGACAACAGGTTCCATCACATTCATTGAAATACACCAGATTACAACATCACAATGGGACATATAGAGTACGCAAAAGCTGACATTTTGTCCATGTGCGTATAAGGTTGCAGTCAGTCCTGCACTCACTATCACTATCAAGTTTCGAGTAGTCCAGCTCAGCAGATTGAATCTTCATCTCCAGAAGGAAAATACTAAAATACATACAAAAGTGGCTAGGTGACACCAAAATGATTTGATTTTAACCCCTAAAAGAGGTTGCCCTGTCCATACAGGCAGTATACAAAGAGGAAAAAAGAAATACATTGCGCAACTACTGTCCACCAATATGTCGTATGAGGCAAAAAAAAAAAAAATTTAAACATACAAGACTTACATGGGAGTGTGTTGTGAAATTTCCATAAATGTTTAGAGGTTGCAATGCTTGAAAGAATTTCTTGTATAAATGAAGGAAGACAGTAGCCGTAGACCACATTGTGGTTCGTGCCTGCATTAGGAGACAAAGTGTTGAACTTACCATGGTACTACTTACTACACCAAAATCACCATATACTCTGGCCCCCGGTATTTACGAGAGGCTTTACTACAATGATTATCCATTTGGTGTGTGGTACTAATTTCCAAAGCACACACTAATTTGCAAAATCTCAAAATTAGTGAGGGTTAATTTTTTTACCGAGTGGTTGAAATCTTCATATCATGCTAATTTTATATCATAATGATAATTAGTATCATTTTCACTAATTTTTCACACGCACTATAAACCCTCCCTCACTAAATGGGATAATCAGTGTAATAATTTTTTTTTCTAAATATTGTGGTAAAATTCATCCAAACTAAATGAAAATGGTTATATGGATGAGAATTTGTTGAACGGATGAATGTATCCATGCCATGCACCCACCCACAGTATATCATGGTGATTTTGGTGTATGGTAAGTGAATGACCCAATAACTGACGTGTACTATAAACCAACAATGTCTCCAATAGGTGTTCATTGAAAGCTTCTAATTCTATACCATTACTAAGTTCGCTTGAAAAAAAGCTTAAAGAGTTAGTTTATGGGCCATCCCTTATACTGGAGTTTGTGCCAAGTAAGCTAACTTAAGCGCTTTGAAATATGTGAGAGTTGGTTGGCTGCAACTCCCAAAACGCATGCCCACGTGGAATGCAGCCCTGTGAGCCAGGTTCAAAACAATGTTGTGAATTGGATGTGTTGTACAAGCATTGGCCTGACTCAGCAAGCATGCCCCATGTGAACTGAATCTGTCCTCTGCCTCACCCAAAACGAAAAAGACGGCCCTTTCGTTTTGAAATTTGGGGTCTTGGTCCTAGTATTTTAGAAATTATGGTATATTCCCATTTGGTGTTAAGAATATTGTTAGCTAGGGTTATAGGAATGAATTTGGGTATAGTTTTAGATTCAATTCATTTTGTTAAAACCACTCCTAAGATCAATATCCTCAGGGTTCAAACAAGCAATCACAAATCCCCCTTGAATAAGTTTCTAGACTAAGTTTGAGGATAAAAATGTCACATGGACCCCTCTTCTGGAATGCCATTTTGTGCAATAGTTATTTTTAAATATTCAATTCTAAATTTTAAATTTCAAGAATATTTGTATATGATACTCCCTTTCATAACATTCAATAGCCTTCAAAGAGACTGCCTTTTAAGTTTCATCCACCTTTATATACAGAGTGACTAGTGATTTCTAATTGAAAGAACTATTGAATCAAATAAACAATGACGAAACACTATTGAGTGAGAATCAATCAAATAAACAATGAAAAAACACTCCTGAATTGTGCTTTCAATGCCGAAACACCATTGAGTTGAGAATCAATCAAATAAACAATGAAAAAACATTGTTGAATTGTGCTTTCGATTACTGTGCACCATGGTTGCTTGCTCTTGCTTAATGCCACATGCCCCCATAGCTACTAATGGGATGTGGAATATCCCACATCATTTCATTGGAAGGATGAAATGATGTGGGATATTCCACATCATTCCATGCAAGGGAGGGCAGCAGGCTACTGAATGTTATGTTGTTTAGATATAAGGATAGTTTTCCATTTGGGACTTAAAAGTTCAAATTGGAAATTTTGACTCATGGAAATTTTTCACACCTGTACCTTCCAATACTTTCCATGTTTTCTTTTGGGTCTACATAGAGCAATGGTTCACATTGAGAAGTTGACTCATCGTGTCTCCACGTGTCACATTCATAGGAACTCTCTATGTCGCTACCGCGGCTCGTCGGTTATTTAATACATATAGATGACCTTCCGATCTCTTCCAATTTGCATTTTGTGTTCGGCTTACAGAGCGGAACGTCTAACTGAACCTTTCAATTCTAAATGTGACACAAATGAGAAAGATTGGAACATGCAGATATTCGATAGACCTCCGAGAATTCAGCAGAGTATTTGTGGCGGTGGTCCATAGTACCCATGTCCATGTACAAACTTGAATCTGTCCACTAGAACCTCCAAAGTTGGTACTGTCTTGGGAACCGCGGTGCAGATTTCCATTTGAGCATGATCCCCTTTTGGAACAAAGCCAGAGCACTGTACAATACAAATGCATTATTTTCTGTACCTGTCACTGCTGTGTACAGTAAAATTTCCCTTTTATACACTGTAGAAACCCAATCACTTTCAGTGCCACGATGTCAGGTGGACGTGAACGAAACTTTGGAATGTTCGACGAACGAGAAACGTGGTTGACGGACGGAGTTCGTGGATGAAGATGGTGACGTGTCAATTTGTGACACGTCAGAAATCGTGTACAGTACAGTTGGCAGCCACGACAGACCCGATAGAATTGCCCACAAAAGAGATAAAACGAAGGATGTGTCAGACAATGAATCCAACCCTCGCCCACGTTTTTTACCTTTTTTTAGTTTCTCTGCTATTTTTTGTCTTTCTGGTTGTCTGTTTCTTGTAGTTTGGAAGCTACTAGCCTACTACCATTGTCCCTTTAGGCTCTTCCATAGCTCCCTCACATGAATGTGTTCTTGGCTACTAACTTAAAATCTCAGCTGGAATTCAATCTCCTCTTGCAGTGCCCCTGATTTGTGAACAACTGGGTGACCTCCTTTTCCCAGGTGACGATTCTACAAGACTTTTTAATTTTTTAATTTTTATTAGCTTCTTAATTTTGGTTATGAATGTTGTGGTTAGTAATGTGGCGTGTTGATAAGCGACAACAACGGGATTAGGGTCGTGATTAGCAAATTGTTTGTGTGGACTAATCATTTTGAGCTGAATTAGAGCTTGTTTTTGACTGGCCTTGGAATTGGAGGAGGGCAATGGTCTGATATGGATACCTCAAAAAGCCCTATTAATTCTGAAATCAGTCATATGATTAAAAAATAAAATGAATTGATCGAATGTGATTTTAATTTCATACACATATGAAATACACAAAAAAAAATCACGTGAAAATTGAGGAGTTTTAAAGAAACTTTTTGTACAAAAATTATAATTTATTCCGTCTGCTTAAAAAAACCAAAACATTTGTTAAAAATATCCAATGATGTCATTTTGGTATCAATTTTTGATTCAAAGTACATTTACATATGTGTCATTTGAAATGATTAATTTGAAGAATTAAAAATATTATTTATTTTGGACTACAATGCCTACAATTTTGATTTTTGGCGATTTTTTAACAAAGCATAAAAACATGAAAATTGATTTAATAAATTTATTTGGACTTGAATTAAAGTATTTCATCTCATCTAGGTGTGGATATTTTTATATTTTTATAATTTATAATTTTAGTCATTTAAAATGAACAAACTTGTCAAAATTTGAAAAAACAAAATTGATACAGATTTCAACTAACTAAAATTATTATTTATTAATTAAAAAAACATCCACACCTGATGACATGAAATAATTTAATTCAAATCCATGTTTTTAATTGACTAAATCAATTTTCATGTTTTTATGCTGCGTGGATGAATTTGTCAAACGTCAACATTTGTAGGCATTGTAGTACAAAATAAATAATATATTTAATCCTTCAAATTAATCATTTCAAATCACACATATGTAGATGTACTTCATATTAGAAATTGGTACCAAAATGACGTCACTAGATATTTTTAAAACACGTTTTGGATTTTTTAAAGCAGATGAGATAAATTCTAATTTTTGTACAAAAAAATTCTCTAAAACTCTTCAATTTTCACTTGATTTTTTGTTGTGTTCTTTGTGAGTGTAGGAAATTATAATCACATCGGGTCGATTCATTTTTTTAATTTTGTTTTAAAGAGGGGCTCATTCAAAATTACCATAGGAGTTGATTTCAAAGTTAAAGGGGCTTTCCGGGTTACACATATTAGACGATTGCCTAGGAGACAATGCTGCTATAGTAGTATTTCCGGGTTACACATATTAGACGATTGCCTAGGAGACAATGCTGCTATAGTAGTAGTAAATCGATTTCCGTACTTTCGTTGTTTGGTAAAATCATGGTATTTCGATTGCTTGGGTGCACGTTGGCTACTTGTTGCATTAGAATTAGGTTCGAGAATGAGGAATTTTCTCATGTTTTTATATTATTATTAATAGGATTATAATGGTTATAATATTGTTTACTTCCGGATGTTGTGGAATTAGATTTTATCCCTAGCTCCTGCATGTGAGAAACCTCTCTCTCTTTTCAAATTGTAGACCACCATCCATGTTGAACTGCTCCCTTGCACTTCATTTTCATTGTCTTTTTTTCAATTCAATTTTCAGCCTTTTTCTCATACTGTGGTGATACTATCGTACTGTGGTGATACTTGGGGTGATACTTTGGTGATACTGAGATGAAACCCGGTGATACCATGATGATACCGGGGTATTCAATTTTCAGCCTTTTCTCATACTTTAGTGATACTTGGGTGATACTTGGGTGATACTTGGGTGATACTTGGGGTGATACTGGGATGATACCCGGTGCTACCATGATGATACTGGGGTATTCAAATTTCAGCCTTTTTCTCATTCTGTGGTGATACTTTCGTACTTGGGGTGATGCTTGGGGTGATACTTGGGGTAATACTTGGGTGATACTTGGGTGATACTTGGGTGATACTTGGGGTGATACTTGGGTGATACCCGGCGCTACCATGATGATACTGGGGTTAGCCGAGTTGGCTGGTTGCACCTGGAATGGGAGAGATGACGTGGAGGCCGACTTGTGCCTGAGCCCGCCCCCGGCATTGCCAGCTCGGATTGTGAGAGCGATTGGATGGTAGGGAGGCTCGGGACCACTCCAGCTCTTCTCTGTGCATCCTGCCTAGTGACGCGGGGAGGCGCAGAGCCGGCCCTTGCTTTGCTTTGCTTTCTTGTGGCCAAATCGTGTTTGTATCACTTCACGTTGCCTCATCACACAAATCATCTTCGCTGCCTGTCCGGGGGCTCACCTATCGATCGCGTCACGCTGCTCGCAGTGCCTTGACCGATCCCTCACTCGCATTTTGCCAATTTCCGCGCAATCTCTACTGCCACATCTGGCCAGTACATTTTTTTTTTAAAACCTTTTTTGGTTTCGCTCTTGTACTGCTTTTTTGTCTTTCACATGTCGAGTTCTGAAGACAATGGAGAGCGTGCATTTTTCCCCTGAGCCAGTGTCTTTAGAGAGCGTTGAGCATAGTTCACAGTAGCAGTAGTTCAGTAACGTAATATTGAGTTGTTGTGCCGGGTTCTATGTTGTTGTGTTGAAGCATTGGTTGAAGACGTGAGAAGACGTGAGAAGACGTGAGAAGAGGTCTCCCTCAAGTAAGGAAGCTTGCCATTGAATTCTGGAAATGGAGAGTTCCTCCAGCACGCATGCGGCCTGGTTGTCGCTGGCCATGGCGGCGATGGTGGGAGCCACGGTAGCGGCCGCCTCGTCGTACCTGATACACTGTAGAACCGTGGATCGCCTGCAAACGCAGAGGCAGCTGGATCTCACAGGGGATCCCGAGAAGCGCAGGATGGCTGTTCGGAAGCGAACCAACCGAGACCCGTTGAGCAATGCTGCTGCAACAGCAGTGGCTCCGGAGCTCATGGCACATGACAATGTGAAGTCGGTCTTGAATTCTGCACTGCCGCCCCGGTTGCCAAAAGCCGATTCCACTGAGTCTATCAGCACTATACCTCCCGGCCTTCCACGAGTTCAAACCCGTCGAGAAGGTAGTGGCTAAGGCTCTTTCTGTGTTGCGCAACATTGCTCAAGAAGGTCTTACTCATGTTTTGAAAACCATTGGTGATTCCTTGGTCATTGTTTATGTGGTTTGAAAAGTGCTAGTTCTGAGACAGGTGGGGCACAGCAGCCTCCAGGCTCCGCGGGGCGGCGAGGATCGCATACTTCCTTAGGCTCTATGATCCGGCCCTCTTCGCCACGGTCTCCGGAAAGAGCAGGCTCTTACGAAAGTGTGGAAGGATCAGAAGAGGAGGATCATCTGCTGCCAAGTAATGACGATGAGAATTACAATGATGAATTTGAGGACGACGAGCATAAGAATGGCATGGCTGCAGATGGGGAAAGGAATGGTGGCTCTGCGTTGGTGAGTAATTTTTAGTGATGCAACCTTCAGGAGGCAGGGAAATGAATATTTAGACCATTCAGTCTTGGATTGATGGGCTTGATTTTGTGGTTGTTGCTCAGGTGGATGGGCCCGTGGGACCTCAATCCCCGACGAATGTGGACAACAATGCAGCAGGGAAGCCTTTGGAGAAACCGTCTCCAATAATTCGATCTCACAGTATTGCTGGGGATCTACACAATATCCATGCCCCAGACCCGGTAGCTGCTGACATTCTTCGCAAAGAGCCGGAGCAAGAAACGTACGTTAAACTTAACGTCGCTCCAATAGGTACTTCCTACTTCATCACCCTTTGCCCTGCACACATGCTACATACCGCATTGAATGGACACACAAGCTCTCTGAAGGAGTGTATGGTGGGGTTCACACAATGCTCAGATGAATTGAAAGAAGACACTACTTGCTAATGCCAAGAGTTTCTGGCCCTGCGTGACAACACTCCCTATCTGTGCACTCAAGCTGCTACCTCCTTAGGTCAGTTCCTCGGTAATGTCTGTCAAGCAACCCTGGAGTGGTGCCATTACAGTGAAAACATTATCATCATAACCAATATTAATTCCTTAGTTTCCACTGTTACGGGGTTTGAGGATTATTAACCTCTCGTGTTGCTCAATTGGCTTTATGATCCACAGAGGAGCCTTCTGAAGAGGAGGTGGAGGTGTGCAGATATATGAGTGAATGTATGATGTTACGAGACAGCTATGTGTTCCGAGAAGAGAATCCCCCATGGGAGAAGGAGGAAATCACTGACCCTGGTACCCCTAAGCCTAATCCTGATCCCTTTCTCTACAGGCCTGAGCCTGCATCCTCGGTATGTTCGTTTCCAAGACTTCATCATGCCTTAATTTCCCATTCTCTTTCTATCTATTATCACCTAGTAGTATAACACAATGTCCTGAAACTACTGAGAATCGCGTGTCTAATAGCATTTTAACGTCATTGATACTTCCCTGTTTTTCTCTTGGTGCCGTGCTTATCCTGATTTACTCCACATGATTATAATGCTTAATTTATGTGTATTTGACATTGCTGTGTTTGTACCTCTTGCTCAGCATGGCTATAAAATGGTGGATGGAGTCTACCGGGTCTATTCTGACAAAGAATGTAAGCTCGTGCTTTTCTAGGTTTTGCAGTATGGGTTTAGCAGCGATGGTTCTGTGTCTGTTGCAACTGTGTATGGGTTTGGAGGCTCCAGGGGACTTATTTAGATCCCTCTTTTGACATCCCTGCATTGTAAAGTAGTGAATGAGATGATGGTGATGAACAAGGGTTTTGGGTGGTTACAGTGACAGAGGAGCTCTTTACTGTGCCCCATGATGCCACCCGATTCTTCACCGACATGCATCGCATACTTAGGATTGTTTCGCTTGGCCATGTCCGGACTTTGTGTCATCATCGTCTCAAACTACTGGAGCAGGTGTGTATGCACGAATGCTTCTGGTATATGTTAGTAACTCAATTTAAGGCTGTAAATTGTTCCTGAAATCTAAGCAATTGTTCCTGTAAATTTGGTGACCAGGATTACGAAGTCACTCATTCCTCTTCACATTCATTTGCCAGTAACTTATATTCCTCCTTTGTGGGCTGATGCTACAGAAATTCAGTTTGCACCTTATGTTGAATGCGGATCGTGAATTCCTTGCTCAAAAAAGTGCACCGCATCGAGACTTCTATAACGTGCGGAAAGTAGACACCCACGTGCACCACTCGTCATGCATGAATCAGAAACATCTACTGCGCTTCATCAAATCCAAACTACGGAAAGATTCTGATGAGGTGGTCATCTTCCGTGATGGAAAGTACCTTACTTTACGGCAGGTTTTCGAGAGCCTGGATCTCACTGGGTGAGTAAATCTCACCATTTTGCTTTTACTTTCCCATTGTTAATTCTCTAGGCACCGACCTTGTTATCGGCCAAAAATTCTGTCTTCAGGGTGAACTCCTTCCTGTTACTGCAGCTGCACTGGGCTTAGACTGTTTTCCTGAAATTTAAAGTATTTCTAGAGTTAGTTTCCGTGATTTTTGAAGATGGAAATTTAATTTTGTGAAAGAGAAAAATCCAGAACTTAATGTCGTAAGGGGTGAATATACTTCTGTGTTATGACTGAACGCAGTTACGACCTGAATGTGGACTTACTGGATGTTCATGCGGATAAAAACACGTTTCACCGTTTCGACAAGTTCAACTTGAAGTACAATCCTTGTGGTCAGAGTAGGCTAAGGGAGATTTTCCTGAAGCAGGACAATCTTATTCAAGGTAGATGAAAATTCTTCATCATCAAAACTCTTCCTCAAAATTCTTCTCCTGCATTTGACACTGCAACTAGATCCTTGGGAAGTCAATTTTTGCATGTATTTGGAAGAGATTGATTGCGTTATCACATTTCGAATTCTGAGGCTGAACCATTTATTGCATCTGTTTAGCGTAGTCGTGTTTGCAACAGCTAATGGCAGCTTACAACTCCTAGCTTTACTTTCTCCTTCTAATTCCAGATTGAGTGCATCAGCATTTTGTATGTGGAGGGATTTCTTACAATTATGACTACATAAATTTTGAGAACATGCTCTGTAATTTTTAATCTGGTCTTGTTCTTGTGGTGTCCTGTTACAGGACGCTTCTTAGCAGAGTTGACCCAGCAAGTGTTTTCAGATCTAAAAGCAAGTAAATATCAGGTCTGTGAAGAGGTTGTATCAGTGAGCTGCATATATGGATGCTTTGTTGTCATGAATACATTCTGGACATGAAAAGACTCTCATGTTGCTAGCCCACTTAGAACTCTGAAGCTTGTTTGTAACTCATTTATTTGTTGGTGATACAGATGGCTGAATACAGAATTTCAATTTACGGAAGGAAGCAGAGTGAGTGGGATCAGTTGGCGAATTGGATTGTTACCAATGAGCTGCACAGTGAAAATGTTACTTGGCTTATTCAGGTACTTTTTGAACTTGTTATTGGGCGGCAGCCATTTGGGAGAAAACTGTTATTGGGCGGTAGCCATGCCCTGTCTTGACTGTTTTTTTCCTCTCATGGGATGTTCTTTTTGGTTTTCTTTGCAGTTACCAAGGCTGTATAATGTGTACAAGGAAATGGGTATAGTTCAGTCTTTTGAGACGATCTTGGAAAATGTGTTCACCCCTTTGTTCGAGGTTACTGTGGATCCAGCCTCTCATCCAAAGCTCCATGTCTTACTCACGGTGGTAAGTGAAATCCATGAAAGTTCGAACTTTTCATTGTCCACGTCTTCCATCTATATTTTATAACATGATGTGACTCTGTTTTTCTTATGGGTCCTGATGCCGGTTTAGAACTTTCTTATTAATATTGTGTGTATTAGGTGGTGGGCTTTGACATGGTGGATGATGAGAGCAAGCCTGAAAGGCGGCCGACGAAGCACATGCAACCACCTGCAAAATGGGATAATCCCTTCAATCCTGCCTATTCATACTGGGCCTATTATGTGTATGCAAACCTCTATGTTCTCAACAAGGTATGCTATGGTCGACCTTCCATTACAGTGAGCTCACTAAATCATTGTTACCTTATTCGATTTGTGCCTCCAAGCAGGTTTAGGAGATTCTTTGGAGATTCCTGCATTTGAGTCCATCCCCCTTAAATCATGATAGAAACCTGAAAGTTTTCTGCTCGTCTACCTTAGCTTTGCTTTGTTGAAGTGCGAGTAGGAACTACTCTGCTCATGGTTGTTCCATATTTTTGTTGGCAGTTCAGGGAATCCAAGGGCTACTCAACCATCAAGTTCCGTCCACATACTGGAGAGGTAAAGGAGATGTCATTGCTTTGGTGTTGTTGCTTTGGTATACTGTAAAACTTGTAAACATGCTTTGCTACTTGGTAATTGAAAACTGTGAAATGGCTGCATTGAATTCAGATTAAAACTTCAAAAATTATTAATTGGACATTGATGTGGGTTTTTCAGGCTGGTGATTTGGATCATTTGGCAGCATCCTTTTTGGTGGCACACAATATCGCTCACGGAAATAACCTGCGCAAAACGCCTGCTCTGCAGTATCTCTATTACCTTACCCAGGTGTTTTTTCCTTATCTTGTTTGAGAACTTATGATTTGATCATGTCTTGCCAGTTCTACGACTTCATCTTGTTAGACGATGTGACAGGGTCTAGTGAAAATTGTGTATCCAACCTTTTTCCTACATTAAGTCTCAATTGTAGCTGTGAGCACAATAGTCAAATTACATAATCATGGATAGCAATTTAACTTTTGGTATTAATCTCTTGCCCATGTTGTCTGGAATGACTAGTTTCTCACTCATACTTCCTATATAAAACATATATTTGCAGATTGGATTGGCTATGTCTCCATTAAGCAACAACTCCCTATTTCTGGACTACCACCGCAACCCTTTTCCTATGTTCTTTTCTCGGGGTCTCCATGTATCGCTCTCCACTGACGATCCTCTACAAATTCACATGACAAAAGAGCCTCTTGTTGAAGAGTACAGCATTGCTGCACAGGTAACGAAAAGATTGCCCTATTGAATTCACAAAGTTATTAGTTATAAGTTAATGTTGATCTCCTAGGACATTAGTTCAATATCAATATAATGTTAAAATCAATGTCAAGCTTCTGTTGATTTAGTGTTAACTTAATAGTTTTCAATGTAATATCTAGTTAATGCCAACATCTTACTGACATTAATTTAACACTATTTTTCTTTTTCATTAACAGTAACTTAATATGAGGACTATATTAGTCTAATGTCTATTACTTCTTTCTGAGGTTTGTCATTGTGAAACATCATCTTTATATCAATTTCAATCGTTGTGCTTGTTGGCATCAGGTGTGGAAGTTGAGCTCTTGCGACCTCTGTGAGATTGCTCGCAATTCTGTTTATCAATCAGGATTCGACCACAGGACTAAGGTCTGTTTTCTTCACCTTCAGAATGGCGTCGTGTACTCGGAAGATTTTCTGATTCTTTTTATGAATTGCAATTGGTGCTTGAATGACCTTGTTCTTACCACTTTGGCTCTGGATGATGCAGACGCACTGGCTGGGAAAGTATTACTACAGGAGGGGTCCTGAGGGCAATGATATTCACAAGACGAATGTTCCTCACATGCGTGTAGAATTCCGTAACGAGGTATGAATAATCACGTCAATAGTGATGCATTTTCACCTAAAGTATGCTGCTATTGTTACATAGCAGGGACTGAGCTTATCTTATGTTCAATATGGCATGACTAGTCACAGGAACTTGTTCTACTGTGGAGTTTTAAAATCTCTCATACTCTCTTGTTTGTGATCTTCGTCACCTATAACATAATAATCTCTATCCGTCAAATGCTCATGCTAACCTCTTTTATGTCATCCAGGTGTGGTTACAGGAGATGCAGTACGTATTTTTGGGCAAGGCCAAAATACCTGAAGTGATTTTCAATTGATCACTACGTTGGTTCCCTCAACTCTCGGCTGTGACATTGTTCTTGTTAGTCCTCTTGTCTCTTCCTTTTCTCAAGGAGAGCCTTATACAATTACACTATACTAGTGTATAGAGGCTTGCAATGACTGTCCCAAGCACTGCATTGGGATAAGGCACCTGAGTTTGTTGTGGTTTACAGTTGGTAGTTATGATCTCCGGATTTCCACCAAGGAAAATATTATGCACTCAAAACTATGGCCCTGGTGTCGGTGTTTTCGCTTACGCTGGCTAGTATCATCATGACGTTGAGTTAGAAGAGCGGAAAAATTCTCAAATGTGATCAGATGCAGGTTGGATGCTATTCTCTTCATCCATCTTTTTGGTCATGTAAGGGAGTTTTAAGTTGTTTTGCACGGAGACTACATTGTAGGTGTGTACCACTTTGTAGATATAGAGGTATTTAGGTTTCAGAGGCATTATCAGAGCGGGCTTTACTCTGGTTTGTTTATAAATATATACTTGACCATCTGCTTGCTGTGAATTACATCTTGGCTCACGTACTCCATCAATGTAGTTGTGACACATCGATAAGTGCTATCACGTATCAACGGTGAAGCCGTATTTTGCTCCGAAATGTTTATAGCTGATTTAATATCACATTTACTATTAAGCTTTTAAAATTGGTGAAACTCTTTCTAAGTCGTGCTTATTTAGACATAATTTGTGTACTGTGGTGATCTGGTTAGTCCCCCCTGACATTCTGGGAACAGTCAATTTTACTGCCAGTTAAAACCAAGTACATTCATGAATGAAACATGCATTGTATGTGGCCATGTACATTTTGTGACACCAGAAAAGGAGACCCCATCAAACATTGTACATTCGAATCCAGGTATTGAGCGTGGGACCTTCTAAGGTGAAGCCTGCAACAGACGCATACAAGTGGACGACCGCCTTCCACGCGGCTTGTGTGGGGTGAATGGTATCAAAGAAAACCGCCTTGCTTGGGTCCTCACACTCCGTGTACAGGGCTCTGCCTTCACTGTCGGTAGTGCCGCACACCACGTCGTAGAGATTCGTACCGTTTCCATGACAACAAGGTATCAACGGATCCACAAAACCTGATCACGTGCACCCACGAATTAAAACACCCACCGTCCATATGTGTTAGAACACTCGTAAGCGATCAATTCAATGAACCGAATTATTGCCTTGACTCCATGTCATGGAGTTTAAATTGGTGATAATCATACTCAGCTCTATGTGTGCTTTGATTTCATGTTCCCTACAAGTATTAATGCTTTGAATATGATTATATGGTGAATTTCGACACGTTTCAGGTTGGATGAAATTTTATATCAGCAGCATTAGTGAAGGTCATTGCATGTGTGGGTTTTTCAAGTATTCATGGTTATTCATGCTTTGAATAGGATTATATGGTGGATTTCGACATGTTTCAGGTTGCACCAATTTTTATATCACCAGCATTAGAGAAGAATCATTGCATGTGTGGGTTTTAGGGTTTTAAAGTTTAGGGTTTACCGTAGCGAGCTCCGTGTGTGAACAACTCCTGGAAAGCACTGGTTTGGTCAGCAATGACGACGCGGAGGCCGCGCAGGTGCTGATTCAAGTCCTGGACGCGCTCCCGAAGCAGCGCATTGTGGAGCGACGTTTGATTGAGGATGGTGGAGTTGGTGGAGCAGGCGGTGAAGGCCAGTTCCCGGATGGCCAGCGGCGTGCACGCCATCAACGGGAGGTTGCACACCACCATGTGCCGCACCCCGAGCCCGTGCAGCCGCACAATCGTCAGCGCAATGCCGTCCACCACCGAGCTCACAAACGTCGCTAACTCATTTGTACCATAGACAGATTCCTTCACACCCACGTACACCACTCAGCAACATCCATTCACTACAAGATCCCGGCTGCTCACACCGGCCATTATCACTGAAAACCGGCGTATGTTACTGAGGTGGGCTGCTTAGGGTGGTTTTCCATTGGCGACTTGAAGGTTCAGATCAGAAACTCTAACTCATGGAATTTTACTCTTCTTTCTTTCCATGTTGTTCATGGAACGTTGGGAAACAATGGCCCACATTACTCATCTCTTCACCACTTCTCTCCACATGTCACATTTATAAGGAACTCTACACGTGTCCCATTTGTGGGCCTATACAATCATATGACCTTCCAATATGTATTTCAAGTTTGGCTCATTGGAAGAGCGGAACCCTAAGTACACGGTTTTCCAATTTTGAATGTGACACGAATGGAAAGAAAGGTGCAGATGCTCAATGGAAAGCCACCCCTACACTCAGTTTTTCAGTGATAATGACCAGTGTAAGCGGCCGGGATCTGTTGTACTAGTGATTCAACAAGTTCTGGACTATCAAACTGTACTTTAGCTAGTAGGTTTCAGACCTTTGACACTGAAAGAGAATTGACGGAGAGGTCAATCACAACAGAGAAACCAGCTTAGAGCCTTCAGGACCCCAATTAAGAATGCAAGTGGTGATTACATCAATGCTTGCTTACCCGGAACGGAGCTTGTGAGTTGCGAGCATCGTAGTCGTTGGCGCCGATGGTGAGGACAGCCACCGACTTCCGGAGGAGACGCTGGCCCAACACGCCTTCGGCCACGAGGGCCTGCATGTCGTCCACTTGCGCATCCAGCGGAGTGATTCCGAAGCCATACGTCACGCCCGCGCCACCCCACGCGAAGTTCACACCTTTCTGCGCTTGCAAGTGGGACGAGTCGACGTTCTGCAGGAGGTGCTGGAACGCCGGCGGGCTTGGCAACTCAAACAGCTCCGCTGCAGCCACCAATTCACATTACCAGTGTCTTTCTTGCAGATCTGGCTTCACTAATCCAAAGGCACTTGCAAATATCTGTCTCCCCATCATATTCAGTTCCGGTTCAACGATTTCTAAAGCTCAGTTTCTGTTGAAGCTAGTATGCAAGCTAATCGAACCTGAAATAGTGGGTTTGAAATCGATATGGCCATGGCCAGTCACCACATGCACGCCAGTGAAGAATAATGATGAGTGGAAATTATTTACCGAAGTAGTCGGCTTGGTTGCGGCCATCGGACCATCGGTTAGCGGGGTATCCGGGCCACGAGGTTCCATACGGTACATTCGGCCCGGGCAAATTGCCAGTGTCCATGTAGGAATCGCCGAACACGAAAATAGCGTCCGCTGCGTCCACAGCGCCTGCAGTACGTACGTACTCCAGGAGCAATTCATTCATTACTAACACACAAATTTTCGTTCATGGGAATGATCATATATATTCATTAAAATCACGCTCTATCAATTCTAGTGAAGCCTGGACAAGACAATCGAAATATATTAACCGGCTAAGTTAAGTACCCATATTGGAGACTCCAAGCACCACCACCACCACCACCGTAGCCAGAAGTACTATGCCATGGAGCTTCATCTTCGTCACTAGTTAATTACCACAGCTCCGTCGATGGATGGATCGATCACCAGAATGTATACAAATTAATTCTCAGTCCGTGTGCTAATCGAAGCAAGCTAAATTGAAGATTCCTACAATTTAACTGATCATGCATGAGTGACTCGTCAATTGATGAATGACACAAGTACGGAGATGCTGACGGAGGTTGTGTGAGTTTCTTCACTGTCGGTATCTGAGGTCTTCGAATTCCACCAATCATATTGGAAGAAATTGGTCTCTTGAAGCAAAAGTTCAAGGGTGTCGCCTTTTCCAAATCCTTGCATGGTAACACTTTTTGACCACTTTGTGATGAGATATTTAGAGTTGTACCCAACAGGATTGGAAACTCAAATTTTTGATAAACTAAGTGGATTTTTTATTTTATCAAAGACTCGGCCATCAAAGGTTTTTAAAGTTTTAAAATTTTAAACCCGTATATGTCCCAGCGTTCAGAAACTGGATCACGAATGTGTCAAAAGCCTCGTAACTTTCTCATACAATCTCGGATGACTTTCATTCAGGTCACCTTTGCAAGTCTATTAAATTCTCTACCAATTAGAGTAAATATCTTGTGATGGGGACATGTTGATTATATTTGAGAGGCCTCCAAATGCAAGTATGTCAAATTTGTTGGGTAGATTTCATGCATGCAATGGTCCTCTCATGTACACCTATTGTAATGTACAGTGGGATGACACCAAAATTGGCCCCTTGTGCAATTCCAGGGAAAGTGCCCACACTGCTGCCAACTTTGACACCCTCCCGAGCGCTGAAAAATTGTTATTTATACATGAAATTTTAGACACAAAATCATTGTTATGTTGACAACATGTGTACCAAATTTTCAAAGCTAGAAGATTGATACAAAAAAAGATATTCAAGATTTACTAACAAGGGGTAGCTGTAAGAAATGTTTCACAGCTGTCAACTTTGACACCCTCCCAAGGATTAAAGAATTTTTTTTTTCAAATGGGATTTTGGGAGTAGGAACATCTTTATGTTGTTTACACATGTGAAAAAAATTCAAGTCCAAAAGACCTACGAAAAATATGATATTCCAAATCTACCAACAGGTGTAGTTGTGAGAAACAAAGTTGCTTCACAGCTTCCAACTTTGACAGCCTCCCTAGGGCTGAGAATTTGTTATTTCAATATGAAATTTTTGTTACATGATCTTTATAATGTTGATCACATGTATGAAACTTTTCAAGGCCAAAAGAGACACACAAAAATAGTTATTCTATATCTACCAACGTAGTTGTGAAGCAACTTTGTTTCTCACAACTACACATGTTGGTAGATTTGGAATATCATATTTTTCGTAGGTTTTTTGAACTTGAATTTTTTCACATGTGTAAAAAACATAAAGATGTTCCTACTCCAAAAATCACATGCGAAAAAAAAAATTCTTCAATCCTTGGGAGGGTGTCAAAGTTGACAGCTGTGAAACATTTCTTATAGCTATCCCTTGTTAGTAAATCTTGAATATCTTTTTTTGTATCAATCTTTTAGCTTTGAAAATTTGGTACACATGTTTTCAACATAACAATGATTTTGTATCTAAAATTTCATGTATAAATAACAATTTTTCAGCGCTCGGGAGGGTGTCAAAGTTGGCAGCAGTGTGGGCACTTTCCCTAGAATTGCACAAGGGGCCAATTTCGGTGTCACCCCACTGTACATCTGAGTCATGTTAATATCTGTTTATGAGGCTAGCATCTACTTGTGTTCAAAGGATTGGTACGTTTAGAAGTTAAATTTATTTTTAAAAACAAATAACACACATTGGCCATCAAAGGCTTGACTTTGAATTTGGCCTTTGGGGCTTCTACTAGAAAAGTTGGGCCAAACTATTTTGGTGCCATTTGGACACCAAAGGCCCTATACAGGTCATTTTATTCATCACTAAGTTCATATGGAGGTTGGCACCAAATTAGCTTGATTGCATTTCAATGCACCATCATGGCACCATGTTCACATGCGTTGAAGTCCTTGTGCACAAACTGCAATGAGTACAAGCTTGATTTATTTTTATTTTTTGAACAATGAATTAAAAAAGTCACTAGGCACCGTGCTATTTACAGAAAACATCTTATCTACATGATAATTACATTTTTTATTTTATTTTTGAACTTTTACTTTCAAGAACACACACAAGCCCCTAGACTCTTGACTAGATTCTTCATTGATGAATTAAGAGAATACAAATATACACACTTGTGCAACTCATCTTACCAAAGTAACAATATAATATAATTATGGATTATTTATTTATTTGTTACTCACTTGGCTAAGAGCTACTACACACTATGTCCGTTCAAGTCAAGAGGATGTGGAATTTTATGATTGGCCAAAGAATGTTGAGGGTCCAAAAGTTTGGACTTGGCAATATATAATAAAATGTTGAAATTGGAGTCTTCATCCAACTTTAGTGTGAAGCCTCCAAAAAACCAAGTTCAAAGTTTAACCTTTTGGCGGTGAATTCTACAGTCTTTCAACATGAACGACCAAGTTCAAAGTTTAATCAACGTGTAAGAATCCATCCATCGCATGTAGGCTAGGCTAGCTAGATGGTGTGCTGTGGCCAATCCATTCCTAGCTCCAGATTGAATTGAAGAAGCCAGGCCTCCATAGAATTGAAGTGGAGCTTGCCTTGAGTAGCACACGGACTGTGAATTAATTTGTATACATTCTGGTGATCGATCTATCGACGGAGGTGTGGTAACTAGTGACAAAGACGAAGCATGGGCCGGTGAATTATAGTCTTCAAGCTCATTATCCAATTATCGATTGAGAAAAGATGGTTGCTTGGTGTGATTAATTCGCTTGCACCAAAGCATAGAGTACAGATGGTGGGGGAAAACTCAAACTTTGACTTCAAATGCTATTTTTTGGCATTATTGGATAGCTGTTGGAATGAACATCGGAGTAAGTGGAGCTGGCTACCCCAAATCTTGGTGTTGGTCCCTCAAAAGCACCTGCTATTGGGCATGCTCTAAGAGCATGCCCAACAACATCACTTTTCAAGGGACCAACGCCAATGTTCACGTCAAAAAAATGGTGTTGCATGCTCTAACTAGAGTTTTGCCCGCCGTAAGAAGCTCCTTTGGCAGGAGGGAATTACTGGCACTAAACATGAATGAGGGAGAAATCAACAAATTCGAAAGCATTGATGAAAGCCGCAGAAATTGAGGTACATCTATTGAGTAGGTGTTGGTCTAATGCGTGTTAGATTCATCCTCAACTGGAACAAAGAATTTCAAATAAAATAAGTGAAATAAAGTCAGAGGTTGTCAATGGTTGGATGCTGCTGGGATATCAAACATCCCTGTCAAACTCAAATGGAGTTGGTGTCCATGATATTTTTATAACTGCTGGGCATGCTCTAAGGCTTTACTTTGAAGTGTGTGACAAAGTACATAATTCATGAATGTAATACCTACGACAAATTTTGTGAAACCAGAAAAGGAGACCCCATCAAACATTGTACATTCGAATCCACCTATTGAGCATGGGACCTTCTACGGTGAAGCCTGCAACAGACGCATACAAGTGGACGACCGCCTTCCACGCGGCTTGCGTGGGGTGAATGGTATCAAAGAGCACCGCCTTGCTTGGATCCTCACACTCCGTGTACAGGGCTCTTCCTTCACTGTCGGTAGTACCACACACCGAGTTGTAGAGATTCGTACCGTTTCCATGACAGCAAGGTATCAATGGATCCACAAAACCTGATCAAGTGCACCCACCGACGATGTCAGAACAAACCTAAGCAACTGATTCAATGACTGGAATTATTGCCTTGACTGGAGTTTAAATCGGTGAACTCAGCTCTGTGTGTGCTTTGAATTTCTGATCCCTATAGGTATTCATGCTTATTCAAGCTCTGAATATTGATTATGTTTTAAATTTCGACACGATTCAGACTGGACTAATTTTTATATCACCAGCATTAGTGAGGAATCATTGCATGTGTTGGTTTAGGGTTTACCGTAGCGAGCGCCGTGTGTGAAGAGCTCCTGGAAAGCACTGGTTTGGTCAGCAATGACGACGCGGAGGCCGCGCAGGTGCTGATTCAAGTCCTGGACGCGCTCCCGAAGCAGCGCATTGTGGAGCGACGTTTGATTGAGGATGGTGGAGTTGGTGGAGCAGGCGGTGAAGGCCAGCTCCTGGATGGCCAGCGGCGTGCACGCCATCAACGGGAGGTTGCACACCACCATGTGCCGCACCCCGAGCCCGTGCAGGCGCACAATCGTCAGCGCGATTCCGTCCACCACCGAGCTCACAAACGTCGCCAGCTCGCTTGTACCAGAGCTAGAGTCCTTCACACCCACGTACAGCTCAACATATCAATTGCATCTGGACAACAAATTCTGGACCATGAAACTGGACTTCGTAACTTCAGACCTTGACACTGAAAGAGATTCATGAACTCATGAACTGAGAGGTCAGAGATGAGGAGTCCCCTCGCGGGTGTACTCTGCATTTTGTTTGAGAATCACGTGCGTTCATGACCCCTTCTAAAAACCCCCTTGTATACGAGAAGCTATAGGTTCAAATACCTTTGTATACAGATGTATTCCGTTTTAAATATATGTTTAGTGTAAGTATATGTGAATATTTTTAGTTCTAAATGTGTTTATTGTATGTATATGTAAAACGACAATGTTCAAATTAATACCCGGCCTTCTGTGCATGTTTATTACAGTGCACCCCCCGAGGAGTCGCCCAATCATGTGGTGATTGCTTACCTGGAACGGAGCTTGTAAGTTGCGAGTATCGTAGTCGTTGACGCCGATGTTCAGTACAGCCACCGAATGGCGGAGGAGAGGCTGGCCCAGCACGCCTTGGGCCACCAGGGCCTGCATGTCGTCCACTTGCGCATCCAGCGCAGTGATTCCGAAGCCATACGTGACGCCCGCGCCCCCCCACGCGAAGTTCACACCTTTCTTCGCTTGCAAGTGGGACGAGTCGACGTTCTGCAGGAGGTGCTGGAACGCCGTCGGGCTTGGCAACTCAAACAGCTCCGCTGCAGGCACCAATTCATCGACCATATCACATTACCAGTGTCTTTCTTGCAGATCTGGCCTCACCAATCGAAAGGCACTTGCAAATATTTGTCTCCCCATCAGATTCAGTTCCGATTCAACGACTTCCAAAGTTCAGTTTCTGTTAAAGTATGCACGGTAATCGAAGCTGAAATAGTGAACCTCACTGGTGGGTTTGAAATCGATATGGCCATGGCCAGTCACCACATACACGCCAGTGAAGAAGAATGATAGTATCGAGCGTGAGTATGGAAATTCTTTACCGAAGTAGTCGGCTTGGTTGCGGCCATCGGACCATCGGTTAGCGGGGTATCCGGGCCACGAGCTTCCATACGGTGCATTCGGCCCGGGCAAGTTGCCAGTGTCCATGTAGGAATCGCCGAACACGAAAATAGCGTCCGCTGCATCCACAGCGTCTGCAGTAGTAGTACTCCAGGAGCAATTCATTCATTACTGACACAGAAAACTTTTCGTTCATGGCAATGATCATATACATTTATTAAAATCACGCTCAGTCAATTCTAGTGAAGCCTGGCATGGACAAGACTTGTAATCGAAATATATAAAACCGGCTAAGTTAAGTACCCATATTGGAGACTCCAAGCACCACCACCACCACCGTAGCCAGAAGTACTATGCCCTGGAGCTTCATCTTCGTCACTAGTTAGGTACCACAGCTCCTTCGATCACCAGAATGTATACAAATTGATTCACAGTCCGTGTGCTACTCGAAGCAAGCCAGCTCCACTTCAATTCTATGGAGGCCTGGATTCTTCAATTCGATCTGGAGCAGGCCAGGGATCGATTTATACACGTTGATTAACCTCCCTGGACGGACTAAGCCGCCAATATGGGATCTCCTGAAGCTACTCGATCAGTACCAATCACTCTCAGTGAAGAATCCGACAATTTAACTGATCATGAGTGACTCGTCAGTTGATGAATCATGACACGAGTACGGAGATGCTGACGGAGGTTGTGTGAGTTTCTTCACTGTCGGAATCCGAGGTCTTCGAATTCCACCAATCATATTGCAAGAAATTGGCCCCTTGAAGCAAAAGTTCAAGGGTGTCGTCTTTCCGCATGTTAACACTTTTTGACCACTTTGTGTTGAGATATTTTAGAGTTGGATCAGACAAGATTGGAAACTCAAATTTTTGATAAACTAAATGGATCTTTTATTTTATCAAAGACTCGGCCTTCAAAGGTTTTTAAAATTTTTAAAATTTTAAAATTATTTTTAAAAACAAATGACACACATTGACCATCAAAGGTTTGCCCATCAAAGGCTTGATTTTAAATTGGAATTTGGAGCTTCCTTTAGAAAAGTTAGGCCAAACTATTTTGGTGCGATTTTCAGTGTCATTTTATCCATAATAAATTGATATAGAGGTTGGCACAAAACTATCTTAATTACATTTCAATGCACCATCATGGCACCTGTTCACATGCCTTGAAGTTCCTATGGACAATAGAAAGTGTAATGAGTACGAACTTGATTTATTTTTATTTTTTGAACAATTAATTAAAAAAAGTCACTAGGCACCGATGCTATTTGCAGAAAACATCTTATCTACATGAATACATTAAAATTTTCTTTTGTTAAACTTTTGTTTTCAGGAACACACACAAGCCCCTAGACTCTTGACTTGATTCTTCATTGATGAATTAAGAGAATACAAATATACACACTTGTGCAACTCATCGTATCAAAAGTAAGAGTACATAATTATGCATTTTTTATTTTTTTATTTGTTACTCACTTGGCTTAGGGTTGCTTCATACTATGTCTGTTCAAGTCAAGAGGATATGGATGATTATGATTACCCAAAGCATGTTGAAAGTCCAAAAGTTTGAACTTGCAATATATAATAAAATGTTGAAATTGAAACCTTCATCCAACTATTAATAGTATGAAGCCAAATTCAAAGTTTAAGCCTTTGGCCATGAATTCCCACAACCTCTCGACTTGAACCACCAAGTTCAAAGTTTAATCAACGTGTATGAATCGATCCATCGCCTACAGGCTAGCTAGATGGTGTGTTGTGGCCGATCCATTCCCAACTCCAGATTGAGTTGAAGAAGCCAGGCCTCCGTAGAAGTGGAGCTTGCTTTGAGTAGCACACGGACTATGAATTGATTTGTATACATTCTAGTGATCGATCCATCCATCGACAGAGTTGTGATAACTAGTGACGAAGATGAAGCATAGGCCGGTGAATAGTCTTGAAGCTCATTATCCAATTATTGATTGCGCAAAGATGCTTGCTTGGTGTGAGTAATTTGCTTGCACAGTCAAAGCTTTTGTAGATGGTGGGGAAAACTCAAACTTTGACCCCAAGTACCATTTTTTGGCATTATTGGGTAGCTGTTGGATTGGATGTCAGAGCAAATGGAGATGACTACACCAAATCTTAGTGTTGCTCCCTCAAAAGCACCTGCTATTGGGCATGCTCGAAGAGCATGCGCAACATCACTTTTCAAAGGACCAACATTAATGTTCACGTCAAGAAATGGTATTGCAGGCTCTAACTTGAGTTTTGCCCGGCATAAAAAGCTCCCTTGGCGGGAGGGAATTACTGGCGCTAAACATGGATGAGAAAGGAATCAACAGATTTGGAAGCATTGATAAGAGCCGTAGAAATTGAGGTGCACATAGTGAGTAGGTGTTTAATTCATCGTCAACAAGGAACAAGGAGTTCCAAATAAAATAAGTGAAATAAAGTGAGAGGTTGTCAATGGTTGGATGTTGCTGGGATCTCAAGCATCCCTGTCAAACTCAAATGGAGTTGCACAGGGAGATAAATACAAGATTTCCATATGGGAAACATGGACACAATTGTAAATTTCACAAATCAAAATACACTACAACGATCCCAAGAAAGTTACAATTATGGGAATTTTGTCCCACTTCCCATGTGGGAATGTCTTTATTTCTCCCTGTGTTTGGTCCATGATACTTTTATAACTGCTGGGCATGCTCAAAGGCTTTACTTTGAAGTGTGTGACAAAGTGCATAATTCATGAATGTAATATCTACGACAAATTTTGTGAAACCAGAAAAGGAGACCCTATCAAACATTGTACTTTCGAATCCAGGAATTGAGCATGGGACCTTCCACGGTGAAGCCTGCAACAGACGCATACAAGTGAACGACCGCCTTCCACGCGGCTTGAGTGGGGTGAATGGTATCAAAGAGCACCGCCTTGCTTGGATCCTCACACTCCGTGTACAGGGCTCTTCCTTCACTGTCGGTAGTACCACACACCAAGTTGTAGAGATTCGTACCGTTTCCATGACAGCAAGGTATCAATGGATCCACAAAACCTGATCAAGTGCACCCACCGATGATGTCAAAACAAACCTAAGCAACTGATTCAATGAATGGAATTATTGCCTTGACTGGAGTTTAAATTGGTGAACTCAGCTCTGTGTGTGCTTTGAATTTCTGATCCCTATAGGTATTCATGCTTATTCATGCTTATTCAAGCTCTAAATATGGATTATATTTTAAATTTCGACAGGATTCAGATTGGACCAATTTTTATATCACCAGCATTAGGGAAGAATCATTGCATGTGTGGGTTTTAGGGTTTTAAAGTTTAGGGTTTACCGTAGCGAGCTCCGTGTGTGAACAGCTCCTGGAAAGCACTGGTTTGGTCAGCAATGACGACGCGGAGGCCGCGCAGGTGCTGATTCAAGTCCTGGACGCGCTCCCGAAGCAGCGCATTGTGGAGCGACGTTTGATTGAGGATGGTGGAGTTGGTGGAGCAGGCGGTGAAGGCCAGCTCCTGGATGGCCAGCGGCGTGCACGCCATCAACGGGAGGTTGCACACCACCATGTGCCGCACCCCGAGCCCGTGCAGGCGCACAATCGTCAGCGCGATTCCGTCCACCACCGAGCTCACAAACGTCGCCAGCTCGCTTGTACCAGAGCTAGAGTCCTTCACACCCACGTACAGCTCAACATATCAATTGCATCTGGACAACAAATTCTGGACCATGAAACTGGACTTTAGATAGTACTCCCTCCGTCCCAAAATTATTGTCCTAGTTTTTCGCGTTGTTTTAATTTAACACATTTTTTTGCCAAAAAAACCGTCTCAGTACTTGAAAAATGGTCTATCTTCAATAGTAGTATGTAGTTTTTGTGTTACTCTTGTTGTCCGCCCTGTTTAAAGTGGACAAAGCTCACGTTTGAAGTATAAAACATAGGACAAATATTGCAAAAAAATATTTGCCTAAAACTAGGACAATAATTTTGGGACGGAGGGAGTAGGTAACTTCAGACCTTGACACTGAAAGAGATTCATGAACTCATGAACTGATCGAGAGGTCAGAGATAAGGAGTCGCCCAATCATGTGGTGATTACATTACCTGGAACGGAGCTTGTAAGTTGCGAGTATCGTAGTCGTTGACGCCGATGTTCAGTACAGCCACCGAGTGCCGGAGGAAGGGCTGGGTGAACACGCCCTGGGCCACGAGGGCCTGCATTTCGTCCACTTGCGCAGCCAGAGGGGTGTTTCCGTAGGCATACGTGACGCCCGCGCCAGACCGGGCGAAGTTCACTCCCTTTCGCGCTGCTTGGGACGTCGAGTCGTTCTGCTGGAGGTGCAGGAACGGCGTCGGCGTCGGCAACTCGAACAGCTCCGCTGCAGGCACCAGTTCATCCCACCATGATCATATTATTTATTTACCAATGTTGTAATAGAGTTATCCTTAAAGTCACCTTGTGTTTGAATAAGATATCGTGAATTTTGCTTTAATGTACTCATATTTGTTCACCCCAAATAGTTAAAAGGTATGGAAGAACTTGGTGGTCTCTCACTATTAGGTGTGTAAGAGCTTGGTGGTTTTTAAACTGATGGAAAATTAGTTTAGCATAAGTTTAGAGACCACCAAGCTCTTAGACACTTAATAATGAGAGACCACCAAGCTCTTCCATACCTTTTAACTATTTGGGGTGAACAAATAAGAGTACATTAAAGCAAAATTCACGGTATCTTATTCAAACACAAGGTGACTTTAAGGATAACTCTAATGTTGAAGAACGATTCCACTGCAAAATTCTCTTAAGACCAATCTGAAGGTACTTGTAAAACTTTGGAAGGTGACATAGTCAAGGCGGGTTTGGCCAGTCAAGAATGATGTCAGTATCAGAAGCTTGCTGTGAAATGAATGATCGATGGAATTAATTATTTACCGAAGTAGTCGGCTTGGTTGCGGCCATCGGACCATCGGTTAGCGGAGTATCCGGGCCACGAGGTTCCATACGGTACATTCGGCCCGGGCAAATTGCCAGTGTCCATGTAGGAATCGCCGAACACGAAAATAGCGTCCGCTGCGTCCACAGCGCCTGCAGTACGTACTCCAGGAGCAATAATTCATTCATTACTAACACACAATTTGTGATACTAAAACCATAATTATCAAACGACGCTCTTGAAAGCGGTTCCAATTCTGGTGAAGGGACAAGATCAAATATAACTAAGTGAAGTACCCATATTGAAGACTGCAAGCACCACCACCACCATAGCCAGAAGTACGCCCTCGAGCTTCATCTTCGTCACTACCACACCTCGATTGATCACCAGAATATATACAAAATTAATTCAGAGTCTGTAATTAATTAATACTCAAAGCAAGTTCCTTCTTCGATCTGGAGCTGGGAATCAATAAATCCGGGTGGACAATCTAGCCTGCAGGCGGTGGATCGGAATCATACACGTTGATTAATCTCCAAGGACTACGCCACCGTTGGTTCTTCTGAAGCTTTTCGATCAGTACCGTTTCATAAGGTAGCTGTTATATAAGGTAGATTTCATAAGGTAACCGTTTTATATTATTTAGGAATAAGAATCCTTGCACTAGAATTAGTGGCTGAGATTCTAGAATATTGGACATGGCACGTTTTGGGCATGGCACGTAATTCTTTAGTTAAAGAATTACGGTGGAGAGTTGAAAGTCTATAGTAGCCCCGCTTGAAGAATCACATGTTGTGTGTTTGATGTAGTGAGAGAAAAGGGTGAAGCTTTTGCAAGGGCTAAAGAACCTTATGTACTCGTGATCGAAGAAGACAATTTCAGTGATTGATCATGAGTGACTGATTAATTGATGAATGACAGTCACGTGTATGACGGAGGTTGTGTGAGTTTCTTCGCTGTCGGATGGAAATCAATCTGAGGCACGTGAGTACAACAAATAAATAATGTAGAATTATGTAAGTCTGTTGCTTTCGGTAAGATGAGTTGCGGTTAATCAACTGAAGAGTCCAGTCAAGAGTTATCCGGGCTTGTGTGTCCGTGGAAGTTGAATAAAAATAAAAATAAAAGTGAAAAAGTGTAATCATGTGGATAACATATTTTCTTAAAATAGCACTGCTGACTGGTGACTTTTTTCAAGGTTATCAATAATTCAGTTCACTGTTCAAAAATAAATTTAATAAAAATAAGAATCAACTGTTCATGTTGTGCACAGTGCAGCAGTGCTCTCAGAACCACTTTAGCACAGGGTGCTACCTCCCACGTAAATGGTAGATACTTTTGCTACCTTGTGAATGTACTACTCACGATACCTCCATAATATCCGGCAATACCCTTGATATATTAAGGTGATACTATGGTGATACCATAATGATACCATGGTGATACCCTTGCTACATATTTATAACATGATGAGCATTCTCGCTACATTTCAATTTTTTCTTCATTTTCTTTCTTTGTATGTTAAGCAGCCTCATTTTTTGGGTAGAAATCCAACTAGTATTAGCCAGTTTTGAGATCACTGCAGTGCAGTGCTATTAGAGCATTGCACAGCAGTTGCTCGTTGTGCACCACGTTCACATGCAAGATGGTGTGTGAGAAATAAAAGCTTCCCCAACAACAACTAGCAACAACCACATAACATTCAATAGCATGCACTATCACTACCAAACTTCACACCTTAACTCTTTAGTGCCTAGTGTACTGTAGCTAAGAGCACTGGATTTCAACGGATTTTTTCACTGTGATTGAGACTACCATAAATAGAATGGATTAAATTAGAAAGTACCTGTACAATTCTATTCTCAATTGGAGAACACACATTTTATTAAAATTTGAGAATCATCCAATTGTGCGATTGGAAGATTATAGTATGTATTTGAACTGTATAATGCACGCTCAAAAATGAGATTTTTTTTTTGGGGGGGGGGGGGGGGGGGGTGACTTCAACGTTAACCCCTAAGCTCCCAAGAGACCATTTTTTGGGTCATTGCCCGTTTTTAACAGGCTGCCCGAAACCAAAAAGTAAGTTTTTGAAAAAATAAAAAACATTTTTAAATACTTCATCAAGTTTACTTTCCAACCCAATTAGAAATATTTCAATTCAAGTTAAACTCCACCTAGGAGAAATTTTCAAAGTAAATCACTTCAACATTGTTTTAGTGTTACAATATTTGCTATTTGGGGAAAATTATGATGTTCCCTCCATCGGTTCTTTTGCTTTTTTGAAGTTTACAATAGATAAACCAAATTTAACCAATCACGCTAAATTTTGAACTCTAAAAGTGAAAATCAGAATTTATACAAATTTTCAAAGGTTAATGCTTTTAAATTCATTAAAATTTTATCTAAAGTTATTTTTGGAAGTTTTACCGTACAGATATTTTTTAGAGATGTTGCCCTACATTTTGTCTATTGCACCAAACTTCATCAAACATATGGAAGGCACATATTATAACACATCTATGCTTTGCCTAATACCCCTTGGGCTTTTAGGGGTTAAATAGAATTTCAATTAAATTTGTGAATTTGATAAGTGAAAGTGACTTATGCATATAGGGTTTAGGACAAAATTTTATACGTTGAAAATTGACAGGAGTGGGTACATTAGTCAAGATCGGATTACACACACTCTTTTGAGGATTTTGACAATTTAAAAATTAAAAATTTGGCATTAAATTTTAATCATTCCAAAATTCAATTATTCAAAAAATTCAAGAAATAAAAATTCAAAAATTTAGATATCAAAATTTTAAGTGTGTTTAAAATTAAATCATAAAAATATCCAAATTTTTACATATTCCAAAATTCAAACACTCAAGTACTTGAAAAATTCAAATATCCAAATATTCAAACTTGAAAATAATTAAAATTTAAACTTGAAAATTGAAAAAAATGAAAATTGAAATTTTTTGGAAAACTTTGAAGACTGATTACTTTTTTGTAAAATGTCCATGACTTATACAACTGATTCAGAGAAGTGTAATCTCATTGTTTCATTGTCTGAAATCAGTGTAAGGTCACATTAATCCCTAAAAAACACTACAATGCTGCCATTTCTAATCTCTAGGGCACAATTTTCATTTGTTTTTTTTTTTTTTTTTTTTCTTTTTCACAATCCAACCTTTGAAACTTGTCTTTTAATACCAAAGGCATGTGCATGAAAAAATTCGTAGTCTTTGATGATATAGATTAGAAGATATATACGTTTGAAGTGAGAATGTGTAAGAAAAAGAAAATTCATATATGGTATTGTTAAACCAATTTTTTTCTTAATTTTTCATAGTTACTTAAATAAAAATAAATTGTATAATATTTTTCAAAATTTCTTTCTTGTGAAAATCATAGTAATCACAAAGATGCTCATAACAATATGTTTTTTTTTTAAGGAAAAATGTAAACAATAGTGATTAACAACAAGGTATAGGTGGCATGCTTGTTGAACTTATAAAAAAAGAATTTTGATAGAAAGACCATTTCAGCAGTGAATATTGGAATTTTAGAGTTTTGAGCTTTAATTCCTAACCGCCCAACCATGCATATTTTGCATGATAAACGGATTTGAAATCCATATTCTCATTCATCATGTACTTTTTACAGTGTGGATTTTTTACTGAAACTTTTATGGGAAGTTAGCTTCGTTCATGTGTGATCCAATTAGAAAGGGGATGATTTGTGAAATTTTTATGCCTCATTTCATGTTTTAATATTCCACCCAAAATTTCAAAGATTTTAGTCCAAAAGTGCTCTTGAAAAATTCAACTACTAAAATAAAGCAACCAAAAAATTCCAAAAATCACTACACTTAGATTATTACATTTCAACCCATCACAACAAATTTCATTATTAGATTGTCGATATCTTATTCGTAATCATATTACAAAAGAGTTTGAAATTTTAAGTTTGAAATTTTGTACAAATATATTAATGATAGCAATCGCAAATCCAACCATATGAATAGAATCTAAAATTCATAATGTACAACTTTTATTCGTTCATCAAGTTGGAAATATCCCTCTTAGTTGCATTTTATAATGCATCTTTGGAAAATTGTCAAATCTAAAAAGGCTGAGATCGTTTAGAAGTTAAAGTGTTGTAAAAAACGCAATTTTAACAATTTTGAAGAATGGTAAATTGGACTTGAAAGTAGAAGATAGCCCAAAATTTCTTATTTGGGACCTTTTTCATTTGAAATTTGGAACTAGATGAAAATCGACATTTGACTGAACATGGTCAAACATAGCCCTATAGGGCTCCTTGCATGCTAAAGGGTTAATATCTCAATCCAAATGGTATAGACAAAGATTCTTGTCTCTTTTAGAAGTAGGAAAAGAAATTACCAAAAAAATAACAAAACCTCTAATTTTTATCTCCAAAAAAAGTTATGTTTTTCCCATCCTACCATACCAGGCTAGAATTTTTTTACTCCGCTTGGAAAGAAATTTTTGAACTACAAAGAGATTTATTTTACCATCCCAAATAGTATCATGTCATTTTGCTTCCGTGTCAAATTTTAGAGTTGTTGGAGTACTATAGCATTTTCCCAAGGTACCCAATCTCAGTGGGGAGGACTGGCGAAAATTGTAGAAACAACGTGCGATAAAAAATAGGGTCTAATATATTCATTGTAAATAAATATTGCAAAAAACTTACATATAATTTAGAGGGTTTTAAAATAGTGAAACATGTTTACGTGTAAAATACCATCACATATAATGGCTTTTTATAATCTAGCCAGTACATGTAAAATAGCATTGAAAAATTACCAGGGGTAGTGGGTCTAGGATAGGGTTTGTGCTAGTGGATGAAAAGAGGTAATTTTATGTTGAAAAATCTTGGATGGATGACTTTGCAGGCCAGTTGGCTTGAACGTTATTGAACCAACATATCCATTGTGGAGTTAATGTCCTCTACGTATGTGCTGGGAGGAAAAAATGGGGTATAAGAAAAAAATAGACAACAATTGGGCTCCAAGAAAAAAAATTGGGACGGTGTAGTCAAAAGAATTGGTTACTTGGGGTATAAGGAAAAAATGAAGTATAAGTAAAATAGGGTATTTTAAAATGATTCTCCCAAAAATTATAATTATCGATAGAGTGTATTAAAAAACAAGCACAGTTTACCTTTATTTTGAAAAATACCATACCTCATACAATAATCTTTTCTACAAGGTAAATGGCCCTCCAATAAATAGGTCCTAAGTACACATGTATGCAAAATATAAAAGGGGGTGCATTCCCTGAGTGCTCGATCTGGCAAAAAAAATGACTTTGGCCAATGTGACTTTCTCTACTTATGTCTAGTGGAAAAAGAGAATAATACTCCCACGAATGTCTTGAACTTCCTCACGTTCACTAAAAATCTCATAATATCATACTCAAAATAGAGTATGATATTATGAGAGACTAATAGGGACAAAAAGAGATTTTGTAAACCAAAATTAAAATTAAAATTGGTGCTTTGGAAAGATATTGAAAATGTGAATCTAGAGTCTCAATTTCACCGAACATGGAAGATTATAGAACAATCCACGAGCAAATGAAAGAATCACATTTTACAAGGAGAGGAGAGCGAGAAACATGAGGAGCTATAGTTGGACAACATGCAACTTTGAAGTTTGGACTGCAAACTTGATTTCTCCCCTATTTTTAAAAGAAGGGGCCTATTTAGCCAGACCGGAGTCAACGCCAATGGCCCCCATGTGTTGGGCCTAATAGCGCCCCCGACAATTCGTGCGGTGCATTTATGCCATTTAATTTATATTTATATTTATTATAGCAGTGAATCTATGCCCGGCAAGTGAAACTTTCTAAATGCCGTTCAAACTGCCCCTGGGAGGGGCTAAAGATGTTTAACGGTTCATATTTAAAAATGCATAAACAAATAAATGAATCAATCCAAAAAACGATAAATAGATAGTGTTTGAAGCTGTCACAAAAAAAAGTGTTTGTTTGACGCACCCATGGTGCAATGTCCACCCAATCTAAAAACCCACCTAGCAAGAGTAAATAGTTGAGTAACTTGACTTTTGCCATATATTGGTAGAAAGTGCATCCCATTCACAAGATCATTTATGGAAATAATTAAAAATGCTTCACACCAAAAAGATAAGAGGAAAATAATCAATATGAAATTAATGAGAATAATTGAAAAGAAAGCTGAAAAGATGAATAAAAATGCAATCATTTGTAGTGATGGAGTTTTTACTAATAAAACAAAATAAATGTAATAGATATTCACCAATATCATGTAGAGTTGACTTGGCAATAAAAAAAATTATACTGTAGGCAGAGTATGTCGTAAACCTACAGCAAACAAACAAACTCAGACAGTCCAAAAAAAAACGCATAGTGTCATATACAATTATTATGACCATATTTAGTTGGAAGACTCATTTTTAATGCACGTTTATTTTCTTTACAATATGGATGTAATTGGGCTAGGGTTTAAAAATTAAAATTAAAAAAAGAAAATTAAAAAGGAAAAAAGAAAAAGAAAAAAGAAACTAGCTAAGATTGAAGCTCACCTAAACGTCCTAGGGTCCAAAAACTGGATCACGAACAAATTCAAAGCCTTGCAAACTTTCTCATACAACCTCGGATGACTTTCATCCAAGTCACCTTTCAATCCTTATTAAATTCTTTACCAATTACAATAAATCTCTTGTAATGGGGAGTCGTTGATAATATTGGAGAGGCCTTCAATTACAAGTATGTCAAATTTGTTGCGTAGGTTTTATACTTGCAATGGTCCTCTCATGTAGACTTTATGTACACTTGAGCCATGCTAATATCTATTTTTGAGGCTAGCATCTACTTCTGTGCAAAGGGTTGGGTTGGTGCATTTAGGAGTTAAGTTGATTCAACCCAAATCTTTTATGCGATTTTAACTTAAATATGTTGTATTATTTCTAATTAAATCCTATATTTTGTTTTTATTTTAAACTTTTAAATTGATAGTTTCGTTGATTTATTTTTAAATTTTATCCTACCATTTTATTTTTTAATTTACTTTCATATTTTACTTAGCCAGAAATTAAAGTAAAATGTTTCCTATTTTACTTTAATCTCAACATTTTATTTTCATTTTACTTTAACCCCTAAACGTCACAGCGTCCAGAAACTGGATCATGAACGGATTCAAAGTCCTGTAACTTTTTCATGCAATGTGGGATGACTTTCATCCAAGTCACCTTTGCAAGCCTATTAAGTTCTCTACCAATGAGAGTAAATCTCTTGTGATGGGGAGAGGTCCATAATATTGGAGAGGCCTCCAAATGCAAATATGTCAAATTTGTTGGGTAGATTTCATCCATGCAATGGTCCTTTCATGTACACTTATTGTACATTTGAGTCATGCTAAAATCTATTTTTCAGGCTAACATCTACTTGCGTTCAAAGGATCGGTACCTTAAGGGGTTAATATTCTACTTTACTCTTTTACTTTACTCTTTTATTTTACCTTTTTACTTTACCCTTTTACTTTACTCTTTTATTTTACCTTTTTACTTTACCCTTTTACTTTACTCTTTTATTTTACCCTTTTACTTTACTCTTTTATTTTACCCTTTTACTTTACCCTTTTACTCTACCCTTTTACTTCGCCCTTTTACTTTACGCTTTTACTTTACTCTTTTACTTAGCCAAAGATAAAAGTAAGAAAAAGACTTTTACTTTGAACTTTTACATTGATAAAATTTTGCTATAAAAGAGATGTTTGATATCACTGTTTTATATCTGTAAAACTTTTACATCACTGCTTTTTTACTTCTTCACATGATCAAACACATTTGATACATCTTCTGTTTGATATCAAACAAAAGATTACTCAATTTGTGATATACCTTTCTTTTTAGAAATTGTTTTCATACCCTCACAAATATAAATTTTCTTTAAGAAATTTTTTATTTTCAAAATGGATCCAATTGAAAAATTGAGTAAAGAGCCATTTCTTGACTTAGAAATTGGCCAAAATATCAATTTGGATGATAATCATGTTGATTATGATAAACATGTTGATTTAGGATGGAAAGCTTTGTCACCTTACAAAGTGAAACAAGGGGCTTACACAGTCAAACAAGGGGCAACCAAATGTTTGTTGAATGTGCTCAAAGTACAACAAAAGCTTCCTTTGCCACATTAAAGATTCAACCACCATTTGAAAAATGAAAGGGCCTATTAAATCAATAGAACAACATTGCCAATACTTGAGAAGGCATTACTTGTGGAATGAATTACATTCTTTAGAAAGAAACATATTGACAAGACTTGTACTTTTATAGTTTACACATAGCACCAATATTTGGATAATTACATTAGTAGTTATTTTTGTAATAAATGATGATATTAATATGAAAATATATTTATTATGAATGATTTGTTTTAAAATATTTATTTTTTCAATCATTTTATTAAAATAATAATAAACTAATGTCTTATATGTAAATGCATGTTAATAGTATGGTAATTGTATGTTTTAAGAATTTTCTTTCAACTTTCAGTTGCATGTGTCTATATTCATTATAGAAAGTTAGATATGGATATACATATATGTATACATAATTTAAATACGGTTATCTATTGCTCATTGACATAGATTGACGTGTCACATACATACATACATATATAATTCAACTATAGAGTGGATGACAACATTTAAAGAAATCAAGAACAAGAAGGTGCAATGAGGAAAGTATAATGTGAATAGAATTTTTAATTTTGAGAATATTTTCTTATATTTTGTGAACTGTTTTGTGGAAAACCATTTACAAAGATTTTACAAATGCTTGCCGATATAGTCAGGCCTTGACTACATAAATGCTTGCAGCAATTACTTTTCATTAACACTTTTTCTCTCATTGTTTACTTTTCATTTTTATACCATTCATGTTGATGATATCTTTGTATTATTTATTTATCATCACATTTGGAAATAAAAAATCAGTACTACGCTTCTCTGTGCAAGACTAATGATGACGTGAACACCTAGTTGAGGGAATGTAGACATGGCTATATAGTGACCATATTAGGTGTATATTAAACTGAGGATACTTCTTTTTTAATTCAAAGTTTGGGATTAAGAATGGTACTAGAAACACGCAATTTGCTATTTATACACTTGGCCAAGTGCGCTCATTTCATAAGCATAATTGGCTTAAAAGAAATTGGTTAAAATTTCTTTAAAAAACATCAATGTTGTCTTTCTACAATCACTTACATTGTAAACAAACAATTCTTGTAATTATTTTTTGTTCTTATCTTTATCTTTTTTTAATTTTCTTTTTAATCTTTTAATTTTGTTTTCTTCTTTATTGTCTTGCTTCTTGTCTTCCTTCTTGTCTTTTTTGTTTCTTCTATTTTTCTTCAGCTGTGGCTACTAAACGGTGGGAGCAAAGAAAAAAGATTTTTTTTGGTTGCTATATTTGGCCGTAGGGTGTTGCTAAATCCTAAAAGGTGGCTGCCAAAAACAAAACAAAACAAAATAAAATAAATCTATCTTTATTTGGCCGTAGTATGCTGCTGAACCCTACGTTATTGCCGCCTTAAAAATAAAATAAAATAAAATTCCTTTTTTAGCTGTGAGTGCGTGGCCGCCCACCTAAAAACCCTCTCTCACTCTCTTCCATATCTCTTCTCCATCTTCATCTCCTTCCCCTCTCCTCATATATATATATAGAAGATAGGAAAGAGGGGAGGGAGACTGGGAGAGGAATTGAAAGAGTGAGTGGGAGAGTCTCCCCTATATATATGAAGAGAGGGGAAGGGATGAAGATGGAGAGGGAGATGGAGATGGAGATGAGGGAGTGAATACTGAATAGGGTCTTTGGATGCACGGACATCGGCAAAAAAAAGAAAAAGAAAAAAGTATTTTTTATATTTTTAATTTATTTTAATTTATTTTATATTTTTAATTTAATTTAATTTCTTGGCGGCTGCAGTGTAAAGCTTAGCAACACGCCATGGCCAAATGAAGTTTTGTTTTTTTTTTAAGTTTTTATTTATTATTTTTGGCGGAAGTTGTTTAGAGCTTAGCAGCTCTCCACAACCAAATAAAGTACCTCCAATTTTTTTTTTTAATTTCTTTTTTTTGTTTTGCTTTGCTCTTGCCGTTTAGCTGTTTAGGGTTCAATAGCCACAGCTGAAGAAAAACAGAAGAAAAAAATAAACAAGAAAAAAGACAAGGAAAAAGACAAAAAAAAAAAAATCAAGATTAAAAAAAAGATAAAAAAGATATTAAGGGTAAGAATAAAAAATAAATAAAAGAATTGTTTGTTTACAATATAAGAGATTTTAGAAAGACAAGAATCATCGTTTTTAAATTATTATTATTTTAATGCGTATGGGGATCGAGTGCATGATTACATAGTCAAGTGCGTAAATAGCGAATTGTGTGTAGACTACACAATGCAATGTTGTAGGTTATTGCACGGACTTTAAGCGCTCAATGTGACTTCCTATGGGTCATACAACTGACAGGGCAATGTGGGCAATCAACGACGATAGGCAGTAGGTGAAGGTTTTGTCAACGTCTCTCTCCTCATTCACCTCTGTGTGTGTTGAGTTTTGACAATTCATTCTCCACCTTTGCGGCTACGATTATGATGAGAGCGATAGCACTGGGAAAATTGTATTGTGTAGTTTAGGAAAATGGAGTCATGCTAAGTGTTACAATTTTCATGCGTTGTATTGGTTTGTTCTTTCTATAGCTTTTGTTTTGAACTTATTTAGATGAATATGCTGGGATTAGTGGTACTAGGATTAGTTGGTATTGGGTTGAGTTTAGAGTTTTGGTTGTTGTTTGTGCAATCTTTTGGTACGGCGATTAATTACAAAGTGAGGCTAATTATTAAGTGTTGCAAATAAGAGCGTTAGCAATGGTTGGCAGTTGTTGAGTCTATTTGTGTGCCAATCAACAGATACATACCATGATTTGTGAGTGCATTTAGAGAAAGGCGCGTTTGCTAATTTGCTCTTTGAATTCTATGACCAATGCCACATTCAAAAAAAGTTTGAGACAATGAATCCCATCACAGAGCATATATATAATCAACGACGACAAAAATTTGCATATCATACCAATCATGGCGCTAGTCTGTTTAGAGTGGAGGATGTCCATGCTAGAGCATGAGGAGTACGATGCATTTCATCTTGCGTGCCGTGATTGATTTGGAGCATAATAGGCGTGGATGACCTCCCGTGGCGAGCTCTCATTGACACTTTTGAGAGGTTTTGTATTTGTAAAAGATGTAACTATGAGAAACTTGACGATTTCTTCCATTCTTAGCTGATATATGATGACATCAAGGACGTTGTCATTCAAAGATTTATACGTCAAGGAGTTGAACGAATTGCGATCCGTGTTGATGGTTGACTCGGGTGGGAAAAAGATTTTGCCACACGAGTCAACTGGTCATGAGGACATGAAAAAAATTTGGGTCACCCTTTGTGTTCGTGATTTCAAGATTGTTCAATTTTATGTGGTAGTTGAATTTTTGAGCAATCATGGATCATCTATTTTGTAGCGATTTCTAAACCAATTTGGGTTTTGTTTTTTCTTTTGGTTTTTGGAGCTGGATTTGTGAACTGTTTTTTTTTAATCTCTTATTTTGTTTGACTATAAACCTTGTTCATTTGGTGCTTTAAACTCTAAACTTTGATCTCAATGCTTTCTTTATTTTCTTGGAGGGAGGGAGCACTTAAACTTGTTGAACTTGGTTGTTTGTGAATGTGTTTGTCAACACAATCGCTCTTTCTTTTGTTGCTCCTTGTTGTACTTCATATTAAAGTTGAATTCAGAATATGGTTAGATTGAGATTGAATTTGCTTTTTTTGAGAGGAGTTTAACTTGGATTGACATGATTCAAATTGAATTGAAAGTAGACTTGATGTAGTATTTTAAAATATTTTTTATTTTTCAAAAAAAATACTTTTTACTTATTTGGGCAACCCGTTAGATTTGGGCAATGACCAAAAAATGGTCGTTTGGGTGTTGAGGGGATAAACCAAATTTTATCTGATTTTTTTCATAATTACTCAAATAAAAATAAATTATATGGGATTTTTCAAAGTTTCTTTCTTGTGAAAATCATAGTACAAAGATGCTCAAAATAGTATGATTTTTTAGGAAAAATGTAAATAATAGTAGTGAACAACAAGGTATAGGTGGCATGCTTATTGAACTTATATAAAAAGAAATTCGATAGAAAAACCATTTCTGCAGTGTATATTGGAATTTTAGAGTTTTGAGCTTTAACCCCTAATCGCCCAACCATGCATGTTTTTGCATGATGTACGGATTTGAAATCCTTTTTCTCATCCATCATGCACTTTTTGCAATGTGGATTTTTTACTGAAACTTTTATAGGAAATTAGCTCCGTGAATGTATGATCTGATTAGAAAGGGCATGATTTTTGAAAATTTTATGCCTCATTTCATAATGTAGTAGTCCACCCAAAATTTTGAAGATTGTAGTCTAAAAGTGTTCTTGAAAAAGTCAACTACTAAAATCAAGCAACCAAAAAATCACTACACTTAGAGTATCACAATTTAACCCATCACAACAAATTTCATTATTGGATTGTTAATATCTTAGTTGTAATCATATTACAAAAGAGTTTTAAATTTTAAGTTTGAAATTTTAAACACAAATATTAATGATAGCAATCGCAAAGCTAACTGTATGAATAGAATCCAAAATTCATATTGTACAACTTTTATTCATTCGTCAAGTTGAAAATATTCCTCTTAGTTTAATTTTAGAATGCATCTTTGGAAAACTTCCAAATCTAAAAAGGGTGAGAACGTTTAGGGGTTAAAGTGTTGTAAAAAGTGAAATTTTAACAATTTTGAAGAATGGTAAATTTGACTTGAAAGTAGAAGATAGCCCACAATTTCTTGTTTGGGACCATATTTATTTGAAATTTGGAACTAGGTGAAAATCAACGTTTGACTAAACACGACCAAACATGGTCCTACGGGGCTACTTGCATGCTAAAGGGTTAATATCTCAATCCAAATGGTAAAAAAAACAAATTCTTGTCTCTTTGTGAAGGAGGAAAAGAAATTACCAAAAAAATATAAAAAAACCTCTAATTTTCATCTCAAAAAATAGTCATGCTCTCCCACCCTTGCAAAAATCGTAGAAAAAATGTGCAATAAAAAATAGGGTCTAATATATTCATTGTAGATTAATTTTGCAATAAATGTATATGTAATATAGGGGGTTTTTAAAATAGTGAAACACGTTTACATGTAAAATACCATCACATATAATGGCCTCTTTTATCTAGTCAGTACATGTAAAATAGCGCGGAAACAATTACTAGGGGTTAGCGGATGTAAGATAGGGTCTGTGCTAGTGGATGAAAAGGGGTAATTTTATGTTGAAAGAGCTTGGATGGATGACTTCATAGGCTAGCTAGCTTGAACATTATTGAACCAACATATACAATGTGGAGTTAATATTCCTTACCTACGTGCCAGGAGGGAAAAATGGGGTGCAAGAAAAAAATGCAATGTAAGAAAAAAACAAACAACAATTGGGTTCTAAGAAAAAAAATGGGGTATAGTCAAAAGAATTAGTTATTTGGGGTATAAGGATAAAATGCAGTATAAATAAAGTAGGGTATTTTTAAATGATTCCCTGCAAAAAATATAATTATCAATAGGGTGTATTAAAATATAAGCATTTACTTTTATTTTGAAAAATACCATACCTTATAATCTTTTCTACAAGGTAAATAGCCCCCCAATAAATAGGTCCTAAGGACACGTGTATGCAAAATATAAAAGGGAGTGCAACCCCCAAGTGCCCAATTTGGCAAAAAATGGCTTCGGCCAATGTAACTTTCTCTACTCATGTCTAGTGGAAAAAGAGAATTATACTCCCACGAATGTCTTGAACTTCCTCACGTTCACTAAAAATCTCATAATATCATATTCAAAATAGACACTTGGGTGGGTCACTTACTGCATTTTACAAACAACGTGCGGCAGAAAATAGCATGGGTTTTATTCATCATAAGTAAAATTTATAAGAATTTATAAAAAAATTACAAATAAGATAGAATGCAATGAAGGAGTACATGCCATTATAAATAATTGAGGTATACTACAATTCTAGTCCATTATGATTTTAGTACATGTAATTTAGGGAATTGCAAATGGAATCCAAGGTATTAAACTGAATACAATCTATTTTGGAGGGGAAACTGCTGGAGTACAGTTGGTAGGAAAGGGCGGTCAGCTGCGCGGTGGATGAAAGTAGGTCTAGAAGTGGATGAAAGCTCTGTTTTGTCCGCCTGAATTTAAAGTCATGCTACTTTTAGATTACATTCAAGCCTTTGTAAGGAAGATATCATATAAAAAATTGCATTGGTCACCGTTTTATAAAAAATGATAGAGTCCATAATATAGGTCATTGTTTCCCATTAAGTAATCATAGGGGTCCTTTTAATTTCAGCTAGGAGGTAAATAGCCCCCCAAAAAATACCCCCTCGCCGCACGTGGTACCCAAAATATATGAAGAGTGACCCACCCGAGAATAGACATTGTGGGAACCTATGTAGTTTTGTGAATGTCCTAATTAGGACACTTGGTCCTTTTGGAACAACTAAGCCCCTTGGGTTTAGTCATGAGAGAATAATAGGGACAAAAAAAGATTGTAAACCAAAATAAAAATAAGAATTGGTTCTTTGGAAAGCTACTAAAAATGTGAAGTTAAATTCTCTAGTTCACCAAACATGGAAGATTATAGAACAATCCACGAACAAATGAAAGAATTGGATTTTACAAAAAGAGAGAGAGAGATGATGAGTTCCTATTGGACACCATGCGACTCCGAAGTTTGGACTCCAAACTTGATTTCTCGCCTATTTTTAAAAGAGGAGGCCTGTCTAGCCAGACCAGGTTCAGCGCCAACCACCCCGATGTGTTAGGCCTCACAGCATCCCCGACAATTCGTGGGGTGCATTTAAACCATTTATTTTTATTTTTATTTTTTAGAGTGGTGGATCTATGCCCAACAAGTCAAACTTTCTAAATGCCGTTCAAGGTGCTCTTGGGAGGGGCTAAGGACGTTTAAAGGTTTATATTTAAAGATGCATAAACAATTAAATGGATCAATCCCAAAATGATAGATAGTGTTTGAAGCCCACACAAATAAAGTGTTTGTTTCCCACACAAATAAAGTGTTTGTTTGACACACCTATGGTGCAATGTCCACTAAATCTAAAAACCCTTTTAGCGAGAGTAAATAGTTGAGTAACTTTTGCCACATATTGGTAGAAAGTACATCCCACGCACAAGATTATATATGGAAATAATTAAATTATGCTTCACACCAAAAGATAAGAGGAAAATAATCAATATGAAATTGATGAGAATGATTGAAAAGAAAGCTAAAAAGATGAATAAATATACAATCATTTGTAGTGATGGAATTTTTACTAATAAAACCAAATAAATGTAATAGAAATTCATCAATATCATGTAGAGTTGACTTGGCAATTAAAAAATGTATACTCTAGGCAGAGTATGTCCTAAAACTACAGTAAACTCAGATAGTCCCAAAAAAATAAAATCACCTCGGCCCCTAAACCCTAAACCTAAAAACCTTTAAACCCTAAACCCTAAAACTCTACAATTATTATAACCATATTTATTTGGAAGACTCATTTTTAATGCATGTTTATTTGCTTTACAATATGGATGTAATTGGGCTAGGGATCAAAAATAAAAATATAGAAATAAAAAACAAGCTGAGATTGAAGCTCAGATTTAAGTTATGTGATTTTAACTTAAATATGTTGTATTATTTCTAATTAAATCCTGTATTTCATTTTTATTTTAAACTTTTAATTTGATACTTTCTTTGATTTGATATTTAAATTTTATCCTAAAATTTTATTTTTTAATTTACTTTCATATTTTACTTTGCGAGAAATTAAAGAAAAATGTTTCCTATTTTGCTTTAATCTTTAACATTTTATTTTGACATTTTATTTTTATTTTTCTTTAATCTTCTACTTTACTCTTCTACTTTACTCTTGTATTTTACTCGTTTACTTTACTCGTTTACTTTACTCTTTTACTTTACTCTTTTATTTTACTCTTTTCCTTTAGTCTATTACTTTAATCTTTTACTTTAATATTTTACTTAGCCAAAGACAAAAGTAAGAAACAAATCTTTTACTTTGAACTTTTACATTGATATATTCTACTTTTAACTTTTACTTTTAACTTATTTGGCTATAAAAGAGATGTTTGATATCACTGTTTTTAAAGTTTTACATCACTGTTTTTTACTTCTTCACATAATCAAACACATTTGATACATCTTTTATATTTGATATCAAGTAAAAGATTACTCAAGTTGTGATATACCTTCCTCTTTAGAAATTGTTTTCATACCCTTACAAACATAAAGTTGTTTTAAGAAAGAACATTTTTTAAAAATGGATCCAATTGAAAAATTGAGTAAAGAGCCATTTCTTGACTTAGAAATTGGCCAAAATATCAATTTGGATGATAATCATGTTGATTATGATAAACATGTTGATTCAAGATGGAAAGTTGTGTCACCTTACACAGTGAAACAAGGGGCAACAAAATGTTTGTTGAATGTGCTCAAAGTACAACGAAAGCTTCCTTTGCCACATTAACGATTCAACCACCATTTGAAAAATCAAAGGACGTAAATCAATAAATTAATATTGTCAATACTTGAGAAGGCATTACTTGTGGAATGAATTACCTTCTTTAGAAAGAAACATACTTGACAAGACTTGTACTTTTATAGTTTACACATAGCACCAATATTTGGATAATTACATTAGTAGTTATTTTTGTATGAAAAAATATTTACTATGAATAAATTTTAATATTTTTTTATCAATCAATTTATCAAAATAATAATAAATTCATGTCTTATTTCTAAATGCATGCTAATAGCATGGTAAATGTATGTTTCAAGAATTTTCTTTCAACTTTCAGTTGCATGTGTCTACATTCATTAGAGAAAGTTAGATATGGATATGCATATATGTATACATAATTCAAATATGGTTATCTATTTCTCATTGACATAGATTGACATATCACATACATACATACATACATGTATATACATACATAATTCAACTATAGAATGGATGACAACATTTCAAAAAAATCAAGAACAAGGAGCGATGAGGAAAGTATAATGAGAATAATTTTTTTAATTTTGAGAATATTTTCTTATATTTTGTAAATGGTTTTGTGGAAAACTATTTACAAAGATTTATGCTTGCCCATGTAGTCAGGCTTTGACCACATAGATGCTTGCTTTCATTGTCACTTTCTCTCATTTTCTACTTTTCATTTTTGTACCATTCATGTCGAGGATATCTTTGTATTATTTATTTATCATCACATTTGGAAATTAAAAATTAGTGCTACGCTTCTCTATGCAAGACTACCGTAGTAGGAAGGCAGGGTCGGCACTTTCATGTCGAATAATTAATTAAAGTTTGAAAAGTAGGGGTCGGCACTTTCAAAAATAATTATTAAAAATTAGGTTATTAATAACTAACATTGAATTTTACTAGCGGCTACACGTTTTCCTTTGTTTTTTGTCTACAATTTTTGTTGACTTCATTTTTGTTGATTTCGACAAAGTACTTGATAAATTTATTTATTTTTTCGGCATTTTTTCGGGGAATTATTTTCTGCCGACCGTGCCTTCCTGGTACGGTAGTGATGATGAGAACACCTAGTCGAGGGAATGTAGACATGGCTATGTAGTGATATTTTTGTACATTTTGGTGCGCATCTATTTTGGACCCACTACTCACATTTGATGCATGTTGTTTTTTGGGAAAGAGGTACTAATCACAATTATAATAATTGAAATGTATTTTGATTAGAAGGGAAAAGTTTAATCATGATCTTCAAGGGTTAAAAGGTTGTTCAATGCATTTTTTTGAAAATTATTTGAAGGCTTAATTGAAAGATTGTCTTCAAAAATATTCAAAATATTAGAAAGGTGAACTTTGAAGAAGAAGAAGAAATGAGATAGTCTTGGAAAACCCCGTGGAAAACAAATGAAAACAAGAAATGGATTCTATGCTCGCCAAGGCTTGAGAAAAACAAGTTCCCACAAACATGATCATCTTTGAAATTATTTTCAAGCACGTAAATTCACACCCTCTAATATATATTTTTACAATAATAATTATTACACAATTAAATTTATTACATTTAGTGTCAAATGTTAAAAAAATTGTTGCACTGACATGCTCCATAAGGCCAGATTCTCACTCAACCGTGTTCTCCCTTTACTAGGGGGAGAAAAAAAAATTAAAAAAATAAGGAATTAGAAAAATGCCTAACATTGACATGTTGAATGTTTCTTCAAGTTACTAATGAATACTCTTCATGACTAAACCATGAATAAAATTATTGGCTTCCGAATAAATAAAGTTTTCAATAGATTTAAATTGTTTTATTTATTTTTAAATAATCATGTCATAGGGGGTTGGTGATGGGAAGGCAAAATGAGCACACTTTTGATGCAAGAGACATTTCTTTAGTTAGGCATCATCATGGAGGGTTTACTGGGCGTGAGAAGTAGAAATATAGGTGAGAACAAATATAGATACTATAAAAACATTTGAAGTAAGAATTATAATTTATTGATTCTAACATAGAGGTTATAGAATCTGTGGTGGGGGGTTATAAGTAACATATAGTCCCATTTAAAATGCCATATTAGGAGTATATTAACTAAAGATAATTCCTTTTTAATTCAAAGTTTGGGACTAAGAATGGTACTAAAAACACGCAATGTGCTATTTATGCACTTGGCCAAGTGCGCTCATTTCATAAGTATATTTGGCTTTAAAAAAATTAATTAAAAAGTTCTCTAAAAAAATCAAAGTTGTCTTCCTACAATCATTTACAATGTAAACAAAGATTTCTTTTAATTATTTTTTATTCTTATCTTTATTTATTGATTTATTTTAAAAAATTAAACTTAAAATCTTTTTTTCTTTCTTGTCTTCTTTCTTGTTTTTCTTCTTGTCTTCCTTCTTGTTTTTCTTCATGTCTTTTTTTTCTTCTTGTATTTTTCTTCAACTGTGACTGCTACACAGTGGGAGCAAAGCAAAAAGATTTATTTATTTATTTAATTTTTCGGGTACTTTATTTGGCCTTAGGGTACTGCTGAACCCTAAATGGCTGCCGCCAAAAACATAAAAATAAAATAAAAAATTGTCTTTATTTGGTTGTGGAGTGCTACTAAACCCTACGGCCTACGCTGCTGCCTATTTTTTAAAAATAAAATAAAATAAAAATAAAAATTCTACTTTTAGCCGTGGATGCGCGGCTCCGTACCCAAAAACCTTCTTTCACTCTATCCCATCTCTCTTCTCCCTCTTCATCTTCTTCCCCTCCCTTCATATATATAGGGGCATGAGAGAGGGGAGGGAGAGGGATTGAGTGAGTGAGTAGCTTCTTGCTTTGTTGCAAACTTATCCTTTGAGTTCAATGCATGTTTTAACCCCTAAAAGCCCGAGGGGTATTGAACAAAACATAGATGTGTTATAATATGTGCCTTCCATATATTTGATGAAGTTTGGATCAACAAACAAAATGTACGGCTTCATCTCTACAAACTATCCGTATGGTCAAACTTCCCGAAATAACTTTAGATTTTTCTTTTTCATGAATTTAAAAGCATTAACCTTTGAAAATTTGTATAAATTGTAATTTTCACTTTTAGAATTTAAAATTAAGCTTGATTGGTTAAAGTTGGTTTATTTATCGTAAACGTCAAAAAAGAAATGATGGAGGGAACATCATTACTTTCCCCAAATAGAATTTTTTGTAACACTAAGACAATGTTGAAGTGATTCACTTTGAAAAATTCTCCCAGGTGGAGGTTAACTCGAATTGACATAATTCAAACTGGGTTGAGAAGTAGACTTGATGTGGTATTTTAATTTTAATTTTAATTTTTTCAAAAATTATTATTTTTTGTTTCAAGCAGCGTGTTAAATTCAGGTAGTGACCAGAAAATGGTCTCTTCATTGGGAGCTTTGGGGTTAATAGTAACAGTGGTCTATATCTTCACCATTGCATTTTTGCTTGCAATACTAGCAGCACAGGAAATCCTATAAATTTAAACTAACATAGCATAATAATAAAAAACGAAGTCCATTTTTGAATTACAATTACTCTATAGGATACACTATAATGGCCCATGTTAGAAAATTATATAACAGTAGGGTACCAAAAAAATTTGAAAAAATAAAAATACCCTCTCATTAAAGACGCTCTAGTCTCACATATCCTCTTATTTTTATAAGGAATGACCCCCCTCCCCCCCTTCCCTCATTAAAGACGCTCTAGTCTCACATATCCTCTTATTTTTATAAGGAATGACCCCCCTCCCCCCCTTCCCTCATTAAAGACGCTCTAGTCTCACATATCCTCTTATTTTTATAAGGAATGACCCCCCTTCCCCTCCTTCCCTCCTCAATTTAGACTTTGAAAAATCTTATAATAATTATTTTTATTTAAATAATTATGGAAAAATCAAGGTAAATTGGTTTAACAATACATTATATGAGAAAAGTACCAAAAAATATAATATATTTGAAAGTCTACATTTGTTGAAAGTTGTTAAGTTCAAAGTCTACATTGTTCATCATTCACATTAATTTAATCTTTTTCTAGTTCTTGACTTAGTCTATTTTGTAAAGTTAAATTTTTCACTCTTGCATTCCCACTCTATAATTGTCTTTGAATGTGCATTAGGGTTGTTATATTTGGTGGATTTGGATTGTCAAGCATGCCCTTTAGGGTGGAAAAAGTAGAGTTTTGATAAGAACATTTTCTTAATATGCTCAAATGTTCTAGAAATATATTAAAACAATCCTAAATTATTCAATATTGCGTATTAGGTGGGAGGTTAATTGGACATTCGAATTGGACTAAGGTAGGAAAACCAAAAACGGTGAAAATAAGGTGATTTGACCAGAAGGAATGGAGTTAGAAATTATGTGAAATTTTTTTGAGATGAAGAAGAAGAAATGATGAAGAATGCAAGTTGTTTCGTATTTTTATTCCCCGTAAATAATTATCTACAATTTCTCAAAGTGGGAAGTTTGTCAAACCCCCTTCTTGTATACTAGACTCTTCCTTTTCTACACATGAAAGCACCTAAAACGGTTAACTAATATCACAGAAAACCGCACACAAGATTCCAAAAAAATTAGTAATTTTTAATAAATTTTTAGTAATCCTCGTCATGCAAAAATTCTCCATTTTCGGTCTACCACCTCCCTGCTTTTAAAAAACTCTAGTGCACGCCTTGAGGGCATTAACCGTTTTTGGTTTTCCTACCTTAGACGGGTCACAGATGGGTAGCCTGTTTGACCCTGACATGCATTTAGAGCAAACTCCCACCTAATAGTTAGAGATTACTTTGATTCTCCAGAAGATTGCGATTCATGCAATGATTTAGCCTGCACTGTTGATCCCCATGGGTGAAGATTGTGCTGCTAAAGAATGTTAGGAAGGTTTTCTAGCCGGTAGTACAAAGATCAAATGAATCCTGACTTTGGAACCTGCATTGAAACATACTAGCCAGCAGTTCAAGTCTAGCCATTGATGATATAATGGCAAACGGCAATTATGGTAAAATGATGTAAGAATCTTGGCACAAACATGCAAAATCTAAATAGCCACAAGCTTGAAAAAAACAATATTCATACTCATATAAATGAGAAGAAAGCATGGTTATCAAACAGCTCTAGAAAATTAAGAAACTTGTGTTGGTTTGTTTTCATTGCTTATTAATCTCAAAGTCAGCATGGAGCCGTTTTTTGGCATCCAAATAATGTGGCTACTCATTCTACTCTCTGGATTTTGTTACATAGAATACGAAAGAAGAAATTCAACATCAACCTCTGCACGGATTGGAAAATCCGACATGCCAAAGAAATTGCCTCTATTGCTGAAAAGTACATTTAAAAGCTCCACACAATTCACAAGCGTCATAATGTACTGTACAGTACAGTACACTTAGGCAGAACCTAATGTATGTATGTTTTTCATAAGTGGCGCTGATCTGGATGTTCAAATCCCAGCCCAGGCCGTGTACGCAGTGCAGATTTTGAACTTAATGTAATCAAGGCTTGTAATCAATCATACTTTAAATGCAACAACATTAATTCTAATTACATTGCTGTCCCTTCTTGTGCAAGATCGCCACATCAGAAACATCATCCTATTGTTTGCAACACCATAACCTTGCAATGAATAGGTCTAGAACTAAGAATTGATGTCGTAGTCCTTGGATCTGCTATGACTGGAGCATACGGCCTACAACTAATTCGTAAATTAAAAGATTAATAACTTGAAAGTTTACTGGAATTCGTCATGCAGGCTATCAATGAAATTGACGTACACGTACAAGTTTAAACTCTCTATACGAAAGCTGGCCTCCAGGATTTGTGCGGCCGGCTATGGATACCAAGTAGGCTTGCGATTTAGTAGTACAACATCATTAATATACCTGAGCATTTTGCAAAACTGACTTGGGATACAAAATGCTGTGTCACGGTGACTGTTTACATTGCAAAGCATTTGTGTGGAAGCAACGTCTGAGATATATTACATATACTAACATTCAAATGACGCGCGCGCGGTTTTAATTCAATGTCGACGTAGTATGAGATAGACACAGGTCACATTAATTTATATATCGATTCAGAGGCTAGCTTTACCCAAATCACATTTATTCAGTGGAAAATTATAGTTACATCAGCTATCGATCGATCGATGCATCGACTGATCACTCTTGGATCTGTGCAATGCCTGCTCAAGATCGATACATTATTGTCAACGAACGAGCTAATGAATGCACAAGTTGTAATTTCCCTGCAAACCAAACTTACAATCACAGCACTACTGAATCCATCAACACTGACTATAGAATCCAGTTCCAACAAACTAAGTATGGACGTGGATCAATTGCATGCATGCAGGCGAAGTTGACCGTCTTAATTAAGGGAAGTTGAAGGGGACGGCAGAGACGTCGTTCTGGCCCAGATTGCCGGTGCCGAAGTTGTGCTCAATGGTCTTGAGCAGACTGTAATGATTGAAGTTGGTGTTGTCAGTGCTGCCCACAGTGATGCTCATGGTCCCGAACGGCACCAGGGCCGTGTAGATCTGGTTGCCAGCAGTGCCGGAATTCTCATCGAACGTGATGACCACCATGGTGCGTCCCGTGACGGCGTTGCCCGTGAACGTACTCGTCATGAAACTGTCCAAGAACTTCCCCGCGTACGTCACGCCAATGTCGTGGCCGTCGTTGCACTGGTTGGGCACGTAGAACGCCACCTGACCGGATGCATTCACAATTCACATATTCAGGACCAAACCGGTCTGCTCTGTTTATACACACTACAACAGAATGAGGCTTTTCTTAATGACTTGGTGAGTGTAACTGGTCACATAAGACCAAAAAAACCTTGTCTTATGTGACCACTTACACTCACCAAGTGAAAAATGACCACTGAAAAAAACTCATTCTGTTGTAGTGACATGACCATCATTCTTGTAAAATGTGGGCATTGTTTTGGTCAAGAAAAATTACATCACATGGAAGGAGGTGTTTAACACTTTCAAATGACACCCGTCACAAAAAATAACGTTGCACAACGGGGATTTTGTGCCTTCAGGAGAATGTCCGGATATACACGTATTCTACTGTGGGAGGGCATTGGCAAGGGGAATATGTACACCTATTTCTAGGAAAAGATTCCCAACTCCACAAATCTTAGGAAAAATTGGGATAATGTGTTGCCACTAGATCAACTGCCCTCAAAAAATCACAGCATTTATGAACACTTTCTCCTGTGGTACCGCCAACATTGAATTGTATAGGAAAAGACTTGGTGCACTTAAGGGTTAATAAGCACATTTGAGTCCTTATTAACGACTGACTATGACCACATTTTAATCCTTTTGGAATCCTCAAACATCATCAAATGACATATAATATATGTAGTTACTAATTTATATTGCATTACTAATTTATATTGCATTATCAATGGCTGTAGAGTTATGGTGACTCCTATTGCTGTGAATGTACCCACCTGCGGGACGGCGTTGTTGGCGATGTCCACGGCCAGCTGCGTGGCGGGCACGATCTTGTTGCAGCGCGCGGCGCTGCTCTGCACGTCGGTGAACGACACGAAGGCGTTGTGCTTGCGCGCGTACAGGTTCGTCTTGGACGTCTTCACGCTCTGGTTGGGGCAGACCGCGGAGCCGATGGTGGTCGCCAGGTTGCACGTGTTGGGCGACGCCGTGTAGTTCTCGTTGTAGGTCTTCCACGACACGCCCGCCGTTTCCAGCAGGTCCACCAGATTCTGCTGCGACAGGTTGTGATTGTTGTCGTCCGTGACGCCCAGTGTGGAGCCAGCGATCATGGCGATGTAATTGGGCTGCGACGGGTGCGACACGGCGTGGTAGTTCGTCATCTTCTTCCCCTTGCCGGCCCACTTGGCGAAGTTGGGATCGGCTATGGCCGTGGAGTAGTCCGTGTTCTCGAAAATCACAACATACACCCTGTCGAAATTCAGCGCCGCTTCCACGCTTACAGTGGCCATCCACAGCGCTGCCACGAGCAGCGTCGCTGCGATGCTCCCCCCAGACCACGCCATTGTGGACGAACTACTGACAAGTGACGTAATATGTACTTAATCAATCCACACAATGTACAAACAAAGGAGTAAGTACAGCTATTTGTCTTGTCTTCACAATGAGAATTGAGAGTCTAGGATATCGATCACCCGGATGGGCTAGCAGTATACATGATCGATGTCAACGCAACTTTAATTTATAGGATGAGGTCAGTACGCATATGCTTGGAGTATATCTCTGTCACTTGACCTGTGCATTTTAGATTTTTTTAGAAGCGACACATGGTGTGCGTGAGTTTCTCAGTGACTGGACATCGACACACCACGCACAATATTCTGCCCACAATTGCAATTGAGAGAAGTTATCGATCACCCGGACGGACTACACTGAATGGCGTATTTAGTGTCCGAGGAGAATTCATGTCTTTTACCATAATTCGTTCAAATTAAAGAGATAGTGTCCCTCACACTACATAGGAGTTTTTCACTTGTCATTCTTGAGAGTGACATGTTTTTTCCTGGTGACATGAGGTGACATGCCATATTTATTACGGAGTATAACATTGTCATGTATGTCATTGGAACATTACATTCATTTTTTTCTTACTAGTAAATACGCCATTCACTTGTACTAGAGTTATGACTATAAATGATCGATGTGTTTTTTCTCTCTACTGAAGTCCAAGTTGGTTTTTTTGATCCTGTTTTTGGACCTCACTGCTGTGTACTTGGGTCGATCGATCACCTTGCAATGAATGAAACTTAGTTTCGTTTTGCAAAAGAAAAAGGAAAAAACAAGAAGACTATATACGATCGATGTCAACGTAACTCTAATTTATAGGATGAGGTCGGTATATTCACATATGCTTGGAGAATATCTCTGTCAGTTGACCTGCAGTTTGGATAATTTTTAGAAGCGGCGCATGCATGGTGTGAGTGAGCAGTGACTGGACATCGACACACCACAACCTGCCAATAACAACAACTTACGCTTCCATGCAGATTCAACTCTCCAGCGGTGTAAATTTAGTTTCAATTGTAGACGTGTCACATGAAACAGATGGCGGTATTAACATTTTGACATCAGATTGTTAGGTCGACGACATCTCATTTACACTGATTAATTCCATGAACAAGAAGAATACGCACAGGACTTAGTCAGATTTATTTTGAACTTATATAAGCGCTGCTGATGAAATTTATGACATTGGTAGTTTGGCACCAAAGTCAGGTTAATTAATTGCATGTAGAATAGGCAATTTGTAGGACTTATGTATGCTTAAGTGGCAGGTTTCTAGAGGAAATAATTAAATTATGTGATGCTTACGTGTACTGTGATGCCTGTAGGATAGGAAGGCTTTCCCTGACAGGTATACAGCCTTGGCATATACTCTTGAATTGTCACTTAATTGTCTCTTCAGTGGCCAATTGGCCATGTCCTGTGCCCCTGGCCCGGATTCGGATGGATGCGTCCTTTTACAAATCGGACCTTTATTTAATTATAGCAGGGATTCTCATGATCACCAAGTTGATTCCAAAGCATCAGTAACTTCCAGTACCCTGACTTAATTAATAATTAATTAGCTAGTTGAATTACCAGTCACTGTATTAGCGGATATTAGAACTTACTGATTGGAAGGCCAGGCTTCCATGTATCGGTGGTGGGTACTGAAAAGCTGGAACCACCACCAAATCATATTTGGGTGAACTCAAAAGTTTGTTGTTTTTCGAAATGGGTGGCAGTGCTCAAAATTGAAGTCCTGTTATGAATTTCATATTGAAGGGCTCTAAAATTTCAGCATTTCAATTGAAGGGTATGCCCAAATCCAAGACGTCAATGGAGAATTTTCAAAGAAATATAAAACTCATATTAAAATTATGCATGATTTGTATGGTACATACTTTCATTGCAATGAAAAAAATGAAGAAAATGAAGTGAAGAAAAAATGCAGAGAAAAAAATGAAGAAAAAGAATGATGCTGCACTCTACACTTGAAATTTCGAAATGAAAGATTGAAAGTCAACTGGGTAATCGAGCAATTTCAAAATGAAAGTCAATTTGCATGACTTGGGGTCTTGGACAAGTGGGTTGTGGACAACTGGCATGCTTGCAGCGAGTCAAAAACTCACTCTCACTTGTCAGTGGAGAACTGTAAATGAGTGATGACGGACTTCACATGACACGTGTTGATGAACAGTGAATGATGGGCGTCATAATTCAAGTCCTTCAAGTGAAGGGACCACCATTATAGTAGGATAATGTTTTGAAGGGCAATTTTTCCAGAGCTATTTTTTGAAGCCCCAAAACCCATTTGAAGGGCACTGAAGACTTCAATTTTGAGCATTGATGGGTGGTTCTTAAAACCTCATTTCTTGTCTTCTAGCTGCTTTTACCCACATGATCTTCACATGGAAGCTTGCCCTAATACCCTGGAAATACCCATCTGATGACATGTTCAGAAAATGTTAGGGCATTGAAACTTGGGGTAGACTGGACTTAGTAGCAACAATGCACCAATGGTTAATGTCCTAGATATAAGCTGGTTCGATTTTATTTTTTCAATTAAGTACACGGGACATTAACCACACCTGGACATTTGCATTGTGTCCCAGATCGATGTCCCTAGTTTTTTCTTGTGATGATCATACCGTATCATAGGTGAATTAATTAATTGTGAAGCAAGAAAATGTTGAATACTTCGTATAATGATTGATTTCTTATTTGTAGTTTGTAGATCAATTTGTATGAAATCACCACTGAATTTCAGCTGAACCCTCAAGAAAAGCATCACGGGCCATGTCACATGGGCATCTTGAGGGTTCTCAGGGGCTATGGCGGAAGGTCGAGAGTCCGTCGAATTTCACCAATCAAATTGCAAGAAAGTAAAAAAATTGGCCTCTTGGGCTTCATACTAGAGGTCAAATTCCAAATGCCGTCGCCCTCCAAAGTAGCATTTTTTGTGAATTTTGGCGCCAATGTGACAGACCCTCTAGGGAGAATTGGGTCAGCCGAGAATGAAACATTTGGTCTAAGTGGTTGCACATGTCAATACAGGAAAATGAGATCATGCTTCCCAATGTGCACCTAATTTCAGCATGCACATTGATTCTCGATAAGTGATGATCATCACTGAGTTTTCAGAATTGATCGATACTAGCTGAGAATTGACATAAGCTTCACTGCACATTGTCACTTGTTGTCCTTCTTGAAGATAAAATCTAGTAAGCATTTCATAAGCACTACTAGAAAAGTGTTGACTAGTCCACACTTTTCAAATGACAAACATGATCGTTTCTTTTGGCAAGGTGCTGGTGCGTTTAAAGGCAAAGAAAAGAAAGAATACCGGCAGTGATTGAGTAAGCAAAGGTCAAGTGATCAATTTCACATGAGAAGTGTCGGAGTGAAGATTTCTAGAGTAAGATTCCTATGACAAGCATTATACTATAATTTTAGTATGCACCTAAATTGGTTTTCTGACCCCAGACAATACTTAATTAATGAGGTGCAGAGGTACATCACCTGGCAGGGGTACATCTCTTAATTCCTGATTCGGCGGTGTTTGTCGTCCCTATATTTTTGATGGTTTTGATTCCTGCGAAGCAAGGCACTGTTGTGTTGGTGTAATTTGAGGGATTGGTGTGAATTATCGTCTCTTGGACGCAACAACACAAGTGTCTAATTATGTACAGTTTAAGAAACGAGGTGAAGGAAATTCAAGGTGGCATTGGTAAGTGATTTCTTATGCTCTTAGAATCGTGAATTTCTAGTTAATTCGCGTGCTCAGGTATGTTCAAATTCTAGTGCATAATTTCCATGTTTGTCAGATTCAACTTCTCATCAGAAGCTGAAGTATGACAGACAGGGAGGCCATTAGCAAATGAATCATGTTTGTAGCAGTTGTTGCATTTGAGGGTGGAAATTACATTTGCTCAAACTGAGAAACTTGAGGGGAGTGTGGACGTTCTTCAGGAAAATTCTTGTGGTGCCGTGGCGTACTACTTGATTGAAACTGCAAGGTAACTATACCTTAAAGCGTCCACCTTACCAACTGAGCCTATTTGCACACATAGAACAGAAACATTTTTAGTGGTTCTTAATAGCAAGTTCAAGAGGATTCTAACGCATTTTAACATGCATCATTTGGACGTTGTATGAATAAGTTATGGATTTCCAAAGTGTTGACTATAGGTTTACCTTACAGCGATCCTAAACTCTGATGTCGAGATTGTGTACATTCTCATCAATAGTAAGGTGTCAGAATCTACTTATTATGGAAGATTGAGCAAGGGACACTTTAAGTAAATGGTTGTTTTTAGATATAGTTACCTTAACGTAGTACCCTTACCGCACTTTTTGATATGGCAAGCTTTGTCATTCCTGTCCACCTCGATGCACCAATTCATGGTGATGGCAGTTGTGGCTTTTGAGCTGATTGCAGCAAATAATGTGCAACACAAGCTTTGTGAGTTTTATACTTATGTTTGATTTGATGCCGGAGATGTTCACAGTCAAGTTTTGCCAGGCGCATGGAAAGACCTCGGAAGGACTCCAACTAGGCGCAAATTTTGAGGTGAATAGCTACAACCTCACTCTTTGCTTGATTGCTTGAATTCTCTTTTAGTGTTCATCCAATTGGATATGTTTTATAGAATACCTACAAATGATACTTAGACACAGGTTGTTGTAGCTCTCGGTGTTTTTTGGTTTTTGACGTTGGCATGATCCAGAAACGACGGCAAATTCTTCAAACTTTGGCATTCTTCAAGTTTTTGACTTGAACTTCTTATAGGGTGAAGGAGCTCAGGAAAAGCGCTAAGCGCATGCGGCATCAAAAACGAAATAGAGAAAAAGAGAGCCAACAAGCCTGGGGTTTGGTGATCACTAAAAGAAAGAGAGAAGAGAGCCAATGAGCTTGGGGTTTGGTGATGAGTGAAAGAAAGGAAGAAGTATTTGGATGATATATAGTCATTTCCATACACAATTGTGGATGGCAAATAGGCAATAATCCTGAACTATTTGTCATAGGCTCTGCAAATTATGGAAATTGGCAAATAAGTTGTGATCTACTTACACTATGGCATAGTTCACATCTTGTTGTGTAGTATAGAGTATTATGTAATGTGTACTAGCAAAGTAGGAACCATGATTGCAACTTCATTAATTTAAAGGAAAAATTCAAAAAAATATAAGTAATATAGGGTGAAATTTATAATTACTCATAGGGTAGCTGAAAAGGTACGAAAGTAGAATTTTTAGTAAATATAGGATCTTCTAAAAACCTTGAGTTGACTTGTGGGTAAATAGCTCCCTATTAGATATCCCACAGTTTGGGAAGAGCTAGCAATTAATTTTGAGTGAACTGGTTCAATCACTCAAAAAACTGATTCAAGTTTGAAACTACAAGATAATCATCGCTTAAAATTTTAAGAATATTTATATGTCGAATTATAAACAGAGACAAAAACCAAAGTAGCCATGTGAAAAACGAATTGTATGTTGACAATGGAGGAAAATTACCAACATTAATCAAAATCTTCCTGAACACTAAAATACCATGTTATTGCACATGTTCGCAAAATATAAGGTTGAGTAACTTCTGTATACAGGCCACAAGTGGGCTTGTTTTGAAGAAATAAATAAACAAAAATGATAGACGAGACAAGGAACACTAAAACAAAGATCACCACACCACAGGCAAAGCACGAATAAATTTTATTTAGTTATTTATTTTACATGCTTTATGAGTTTTATATATTTATGAATTTTTTTTGTGACATTCTAGATTACGAAAACCATTTTTAATTAGAAAAGTAAGATTTTTTAAACAAATATAAGAATATTCTAACATATACAAAGGGTATTTTAAAGGGGGTCATGAATGCACATGATTTCAAGATTTGATGAAGTGTTCACACCAGGATTTCAGATTATGAAAGTGTTTTTATTTTTGTTTATTCTTTTACTTTTGAAATTTGACAATTGGATATTTTTATATTTACAAGAGGATTTTTATTTATTTGTTAATTTTTATTATAAATAATTGGTGCTCACAAAAAAATGTTCTAAAACTAAATACAATAACAATGATTGATTCCAAAAGATTTATGTTTGGATGGAGTGACTTGTTGGTAACTTTTTGAGTCGGTATTTATGATTGTTATTGATTGTTACATTGTATAAAATGTGTAAATATTTTTAAAATATTATTAAATATATAGAAAAGATTCCAAATATTCTAAAATATTCTATTTTAAATATATTTAGACATTTTCTGTAATTGTTATATATTGTTAATGGCGTAGTAAAAGCAAATGTTTTTACATAATGTACTGACTCTTTATTTCTGCACAAATCTGATGGCTCTAGTGCCCGAAGAAGTCACTGTCAAGCATTTAAATAACTATGAGAGAACAAATATAGGATGCCTTTTATTCATTTGAAATAAAAATCATAAACTTATAGAAGTAATAAAGAGTGTTTTAAAACCGATTTGGAAATATTTTTGGAACAGTTCTATAATATAAATGGAATATACCCTATATATACTATAAATAGTAGAATATTCCAATTATTTCATATTAGCTCCCCATTATTCTTAAACACAATGCATTCTCTTGGTCCTTTAGGGGTTGAAGGATGATATAAAGGAGTTTTGATTATAGTGAAAAAACCAAAAACTTGAGCATCTAAGCCTCTTTAGACCCTCATGTGTTCAAAATAATTCTAGAAACAATATACAAAGATCTCGTGAGGGATGTTGAGGAGCGAACTAGACTTTTAGCAATAGACGTTATTTAGACTTTAATAATATGTCAAAAAATATAGCTATGAGCCTATAACTTAAATATGTGTTTTATTAAATGAAATAGTGATGGATCACACTCTACAAATTTAAAGTCTTATACTATATCCTGATTATAAGGAATGGTAGTAGCTTTTTGAATTGTACCATGGTTGAAATGGACGGTGAAGATTGGTGGACATGTGTCTCAATTATAAAACTAAAAAAATTAGATCAATATCATGGAGAAGGACCTAATCAACCTCAAGAGTATATAAGGATAGAAACCATTTCATTGAATAAATGAGTGACACTTGAATTTTTTAGAACACCATCTAACATGCAACCACTTCACACATGCTAGTGTCACTTGAGTAAGAACTTCCTTCACATAACGTTTTTTCAATTATTGTTCCTATTCACTTGGCTAGAGTGACTTACAAAGCATCATTTGACTAATAAGTTGAGTGTGCTTTGTCTCACTCTTCCCTTCTTGTATTTTGTTTTTTTTATGAATTGTTTTTTTCCTTCTGTACATACTTTAATCTCTTCCCCTCTCATGCGTCATTTAAGTATATTGCAGAGAGTAGGAGGGGTAAATAGTAAAGTAGATAAAACTGTGACAATGGATAAAAACACTTTGTAGTTTTTTTTCTAAATAGTTAGCAGGTTAACATTGTAGGTTGAATAGATGTAAATTGGATGAATAGGGTAGATAGGGTGACATTTCGTGGTGGCTAGGGTTTGCGGAGAGGTTCAAGAGTGCTTTCAATCCTCATTCTCTTTGCTTTCCTCTTCTCTTTTCATCACTTTCCTCTTCTCTTTTCATCACTTTCCTCTTCTCTTATCTTTGCTTCGTCTTCTTTTCTCTTCGTCTCTTCTTATTGCCGGCTTCCTCTTCTCTTGGCCGGCTTCCTCTTCTCTTCGCTCGCTTCCTCTTCTCTCTGTCGGCTTCCTCTTCTCTTTGCTAGCTTCGTCTTCTCTTCGCTGACTTCGTCTGCTATTCTCTTCGCTTCACTTCGACTTCCCTTCATTTTGTCTTTGTCTTGTCTATTATACACTTCATCTGTGCCTCTCTTTGCTTTGTCGCTTTGTATTGTCATCTAGTCGCTTTGTTTCTCTAAGCTTCGCCTTTTCTTCACCTTCTCCGCTTTTTCTTCTTCGCTTCTTGACATGTTTTGCACTTAGCCTTTTACGTTTTGTCTTCTTTTTATTTTGTCTTCTCTTTGCTTAATCTTCTCTTTGTTTTGATTTTTCTTTGCTTAGTTTCATCTTTGTCTTGCCTTCTGTGCTTTGTCTTTGTCTTCCTTGTCTTTCGCCTTCTCTTTACTTCGCCTTTTGCGCTTCACCTTCTCCGCTACATTTTCTTTCTTTTTGACAACTATTGACATATGTTGACTTCTCTCGGCTTTGTCTTCTCTCAACTTAGTCTTCTACGCTTCTTTTTCTCTCTGTTTCATCTTTGCTTTCTCTTCTTTTGGCTTGACTTTGTCTTCATTTCGCTTCGTCTTCTCTTTGTTTTGCTTCATCTTCGTCTACATCTTTTCTGCTCTTTGCCTTCTTTGCGCTTCGCCTTCTTTCAACTTTGCCTTGTGTGTTTCATATTCTTTGTTTCTTGACAATTGTGACAAAAGTTGACTTCTCTCGGCTTTGCCTTCTACTCTTCACTTTTTTGACTTTGTTTTCTTTGCTTCTTAACAATTTCCAACACAGGTTGACTTTGCCTTCTTGCTTTCTATTCACGCTAATTATATGACAATTGATGACACATATTGAGAAGAAGAAGTCGAGTCAATACGTTAGAACCTCATTTGTTAAAAACGCAAGTTTCATTGAACTTACTTTGTGCGGTTTTAGTGGCCTGGCGTAAACCCCAAATCCAAATTAGCCGAGATTTTAGGTCGGCAAGTCACAATGCCACTCACATGATGTTTGAGATCATGCAATACACTAGCTCATTGCTTGTTTGTGCATATTATTTACATTATACTCTGCCTAATTAAGTTCATGCATCTTTTCTTTTCTCTCAATATTGATCTTCTTACTCACCATACATAAGTTCAATGAGAGCAAAAAAGAGGTGTATGAACTTAATTAGATAGAGTACAATCAGGAATGTACTAATGCATTGCATGATCAGCACATCATGCGAGTGTCGTTGTGACGTGTCCACCTAAAATTTGGCCTAATATGGGTTTAGGGTTTCGACATGGCCACTAAAATCTCACAAAGTAAGTTCACTGAAATTTGTTATTTTGACAGATGAGGTTCTAAGGAATCGGTTCAACTTCTTCTCAACATGTGTCAGCACTTGTCATAGAGTCAGCGTGACTTTGTAAAACAAAAAAAGGCAAAGAAGAAAATATATATGCGCCATGTCTTATTTGAATATTATTTCTGTTTTATTTTAAAATATTTTCCATGATTTAGTCAAATGAATGTATTTTCTTTAGGTTATGAAGCACTACGCTGCCAATGCATCCATAATTAAAAGAGAAGACATTGACTCAACATAGAAACTCCAGTCCCCTTTCGGGGCCGGCGTGAATAAAGTGTCTGTTCGTCTTAACAATGAACCAATGCCCACCGGACAAAGGAACATTGGTATATATTGACTCAACACTTAAAATCACTCGTACAAGGTTGTACACACATTTATGTAAATTTGACTTACTTCATTGCTACTATGTTTATCCATACTTTGAATCACTTTACCCTACACATATTCAAATGCAACTACCGGGCAATAATAAGCTTGGGGTATCACTTTTTGGACACACTAATTAGGTTATTTTTGTTTAAAACCTCCAAAGTTTGCCTAATTTGCTCATTTTGATCAAGTAAAAAGACCCTAAAATGAAAAAAAAAATCCTGCACTTCAATGGAATCAAAATGTATATGTTCAAAGAGTTTATATTAAAAAAATTAATTTTTTTAGATCCATTCATAGATGTGTAAAAAAATGCTGAATTTTGGGATTTGCAAGCTACATAGTGCACAGTTCATTAAATTTTTTAATGATAAAAATAAATTATTTTGTACTCTACACAATTAGATGTAGGTCATATTCAAAAAATATATTTATTTTTTATTTATTTTTTTCCATTTGCTTGATTTCAGGGATTCTAGGTGATTAGGACATAACTTACTTTTTCAACTAAAAAATCAAATAAAATTACTTAAAAATCTTTGATTGTAATCAAAAAAAATTCCTTGATACGTTATAAGTGTAGAAAACTAAAATCACATTTAATAAAGTCTTACTTTATTAAAATTAAAAAATATGTTTGTTTGACACACTAGCACATAGTGCAATTGTCCCGAAGATAGCTTTTTTGGGTACCCCAACCATACCATCACCCTACCTCAGTTCACTCTTACAATATCTTAAATTAAGAAAGATAATGTGCACAAAAGATAAACAATATTTATTATGTGACTTGCCACCCAACCATAGAAGTGAGATCTTGTTCAATAGACAATGGTATCTCCTTCACCCACCAAGACACACTTATAGTCCTAATATCGTTATCTACATGTTTAAAATATGTACAGACTAACTAGACTATTACTTTGGTGTTTTAACTAACTTGGAGTCATAAACTCTTGGACTATCAATTTTTTCATAAATAAATCAATTACCATGTTAAATTAAGAAAGATAACGTGCACAAAAGGTAAACAATGTTTATCATGTGTCTTGCCACCCAACCATAGAAGTGAGATCTTGTTCAATAGACAATGGTATCTTCTGCACCCACCAAGCCACACTTATAGTCCTAATAACTAAACTAATATTACTTTAACTAAAACTAAACGAATAACTAAACGAATATGTATAGACTAACTAAATTGTCTATTACTTTGATGTTCTAACTAACTTGGAGTCATATACTCTTGATATATGCCTAAGTTACTCATGAGATAATTAAGTTACTGCAAAAGACTAAAGAACAACAAATGAAAACAAAATAAATAAGCTCAAAACAAAAAGACCATGAAAATCAAAAGCAACAATGAAACATGGTCACTAGGATGAAAAAGTTGATTTGACAATAAACATCCAAATGAATACTCCCACTTGTAATATCAACTTTCTTCAGAACTTGACTGTCTCTATACTCAATCTCACACTCATTTTGTTTTAGAGACTATTGACATGTCAAATATGTGCACATCCAAATCTTGGGGAGTTTCACTTCCATAATTTTCCATATTGCCGTAAAAAATAGGGTGGCGTATATTACTTTTAGGTAAAAATCACAAAACTTTCAAAATAGATATGGGGTAGCACTAATGTTCGACAATACTTTTTAATTACTATAAGGTGAGGCAATGAGCTTTAATTATATGCGGGAATTATTGTTTTTTTAGTTCTATCATTGATAGAGGCGAGAAATTTGAAGAGGGACATTTGTCATACTATGTGCAATAGATCTAGACTTCAAAATAAACGATTTTGGACCTCAAACATAAATAATAATAATACTTTGATTTGGGAGGTTATTAACCCAAATATGTTCAAAATTCACTTCAAAAATGACGCTATTAACCCCTAAAGGACCAAACTGTGTCCTAACTAGGACATTTCAATGTTTGGATAGGTTTCCACGGTATCAATTTTTATTTTTATTTTTTAACATGAATTTTGTGGATTTGGTGTATCAATATAAAAGTGGTGATCTGATTTCTTTTATTCCGACTTTTCAAGTGGAAGTTATGGAGCAAAAGGGGTTTATTGGGGAGAATGGCAGTGCAGGCAAGGCTTAAAATAAACCTCAAAAATTATTATTTTTCAACTTTAACCGTAGGATCTTGTTATAGATTACCAAAAGAGTGCATGATAAAATTTTCATAGAATTTGACCATACAATTGCAAGATTATAGCATTTGAAGTGAAAAGATGAAATTGTAATCTTTTTGAATATTTTTTGATCGTCTTTGAAGAGATGGGAAATTTGGTTAAATTGGTCAAAAAAATTCTTAAATTTTATTTAAATGTTTGATTCGGTATCTACCATCAAGAAGAAAAAAAGTATTCACAAGAAAATGAATAGAAAGAGGTGAAAATAATGCTCAAAAACAAGAAAAATTGCCGTCCTTTAGGGGTTAATTGACAATAAATGTATCCCTTTTGTAAGGTCCATGACTTTTGAAAGGACTGATCTTGAAAATTTACATTTTAAATGGTGATGAAAATGTAGTTCTTCATGAGATTGTATTAAGTAAATAATTAAATTTATATTAGTTTCCAATTTATATCAATATAGCATATTGATTATAAAAGAATAGCAGGTCTACTTGAAAGTTGTGCATATTAAAAAATTATGTAATTATATGGTACAGAAAAATGGCTTAATTCAAATTAATATATCCTAGTAAAATACCCAATTGTGTCAGGTGCTAAAAAAAAATGTACTAGGAGTGGACCCCCCGAGATTTGAATAAAAACATCATGTGCTAATGCTTTTGTGAACACATCAACAATGCTGTTGGTGAGGATGTAAACACACAATTCGCTATTTACGCACTTGGCTATATAATCATGCACTTCGTCCCCGAGCGCATGATTTTATTTGTCTAACTTTTATTTTTTTAAAACCAACGATTATTGTCTTTCTTCAATCCCTTACATTGTAAACAAATAATTATTTTAATAATTTTTTATTCTCATCTTTGTCTTTTCTTTTTTATCTTGATTTCTTTCTCGTCTTCTTTCTTGTCTTCTTTCTTGTCTTCTTTTTGTCTTTCTTCTTGTCTTCCTTTTTGTCTTCGTTGTCTTTTTTTTCTTCTACTTTTTCTTCAGTTGTGGCTGCTGAACCCTACATGGCAGCCGACAAAAAAATAAAATAAAATAAAATAAAATAAAAATAAAAATAAAATTTTTTTTGCCCTTTTTCTTGCCTGCCCAAAAAAAAAAAAAAAAAAACTTTTTTTTTTTACTTTTTTGATTTTTTCTAAAAATTACTATTTTTAGTCGCTGGGGTGCGCGCTGCGCACCCAAAGACTCTTCTTCCTCTTCTTCTCCTTCCCCTCTCCTCATATATATATAGGGGAGAGGTGAGGGGAGGGAGAAGGAGTTGAAGAATGAATGAGAGAGACCCTCTCCTCTCCCCTATATATATGAGGAGAGGGGAGGGATGGAGAGGGAGGGATGGAGAGAGAGGGAGAGGAGAGAAGAGGAAAAGGGAGTGAGTGAGGGATAAAAGAGGCTTAGGGTGCGCGGCCGCGCACCCTCAGCCGTCAGTAGTCTAAAAATAGAAAAAAAAAACTTTTTTTTTTTTTTTTTTTTTTTTTTTCCGCGGCCGTTTAGGGTTCACCCGGCGGCGGCTGAACCCTAAATTTTTTTAGGGTTCATGAGCCCTAAACAAGAAAGAAGACGAAAACCAAAAGAGAAAAAAAAAAAAAAAAAAAAAAAAAAAAAAAAAAAAAAATTGGTTTTTTTTTCCTCCACCGCCGTTTAGGTTCAGCCGCCGCTGGCTGAACCCTAATTTTTAAAATTTTAAAATTTCTATTTTTAGGGTTCATGAGCCCTAAGCAACAAAAAAAATTAAAAATTAAAAAATTAAAAAATTAAAAAATTAAAAAAAAATGGTTTTTTTTCCTCGGTGCGGGTGTAGGGTTTGCGGCTGCCACAAGAGGTATGAAGAAAAAAATAGAAAAAGAAGAAGAAGACAAGAAGGAAGACAAGAAGGAAAAGAAAAAGAAGTCAAGAAAGAAGACAAGATAAAAGAAACAAGATAAAGATAAGAATAAAAAATAAATAAAAGAATTGTTTGTTTACAATGTAAGTGATTTGTAGAAAGTAAAAATCGCTGTTTTTTAGAGAGCTTTTTACACAAATTTTTTAAGCACAATTTGCTCATGAAATGAACGCACTTGGCCAAGTGCATAAATAGCGAATTGCGTGTTTGTATTGAAATTTTATTTTCCCAACTTCATAAAGTTTTCGGACATGATGTGAAGTGGCTTGGTTTTGTGATGATCACGAAGAGATAAAATCAAGAGTGTTTAAAAACACAATTATTGTAATGTTTTGCTATTAGTTTAGATTGCAAGGTGCAAAAAACTATTATCTTATTATGCAATCCATGAATTCATTTGTTGTTTGATTTACTTTAGGTGAGTATATATTTATTTTCAAATTTCATATAATACACCATCTTCTTAACCCCTAAATATTCTCACATTTTCCAAATTTGGCAGTTTTTCAAGGATGCAATATAAAATGCAACTAAGACGGATATTTTCAACTTGATGAATGAATAAAAGTTGTAGACTATAAATTTTAAATTCTACCTATATAGTTAGATAATTATGCAATTTTTATCACCAATGTTTTTCTATAAAAGTTGAAACTCAAAAGTTAAAATTCTTTTGTAATTTGATTACAAATAAGATATTGGCAATGTAAGAATGAAATTTGTTGTGATGGGTAGAAATGTGATACTCTAAATGTAGTAAATTTTGGAGTTTTTTTGGTTGCTTAAATTTATGAGTTGACTTTTTCAAGAGCACTTTTGAACTATTTTGGACTTTTACTTTGATATGAGTTGATTTTTTCAAGAGCACCTTTAAACTAAGATCCTAGAATTTTTTGGTGAATCACTACAATGTTCATGAAATGAGGCATAGAACTTTTACAAATCATCTCCTTTCTAATTAGTTCACACATGCATAAAGCTAATTTCCCATGAAATCTATGGTAAAAAATCCACATTGCACAAAATACATGATGGATGAAAAAATAGAATTTGATTCTATGCAAATCATCCAAAAATTGGACGGTTGGGCAATTAGGGGTTTTAAAAGAATACTTCTAATGAAAGCTCAAAATTACCTTGTCTATTGTTGTGAGTGATATTGAAAATTAGTGGAAAGTGTGCATGGACAACTCATCTAAAGTGACGGCACTAAGGTAGCTATACCTTAACCCCTAAAGGACCAAGTGTCCTAACTAGGACATTTAGAGAATCGGGTAGGTTCCAGTGAACACATTTTTAATCGAATTTTGAAGGAAATTTAATAGTAGATTCCCCAATGTGCCACGAAAATGGGGATTCTTTTTTTTTTGAATTCCGACACTGTATGTGAAAGTTATGAGGGGAAATGTGTTTTTTTCGGGAGAAAGGGCAACGGGGCAGCAGAGAAATAGTTGAATTTTAGGGGGGGCATCAAGATGGGCGGTGTGTGGAAAATGGGGTGGACTGTAGGGGCAGAAGACCACCCCGTTTCCAAGCTCATAAAAAAATTTAAAAATAATATTTTTTTAAAATTAATATTTTTTAAAATTAATATTTTTTTTAAATTAATTTTTTTTTTTAAATTAAATTTTTTTTTTTAATAAAAATAATAATTATTTTAAACTGAAAAATTTTATTTTAAATTTAAAAAATTATTTTAAACTAAAAGTTCAATTTCATAATTAAAAATATTATTTAAAATTTTGAAAAATAAAATCATTTTTTAAAATAAAAAATAAATAATAAAAATTGTTCAATGAGGGACTGCCACGTGGCAGTGTACCTTGAGAGTTAGTGGGGTCATGAACATTGGAATGGATTGGCACTTCAATTCCCTTCCTCCACCCTTTATTTCCCCCCTAACCCCCAAAATTCTTAGAAAATGTGCTACATGTCTTCTAAAACTTGGAGATTTATTTTTTTTTCAAATTTTTTTCGCCATTTTGTAGAAGGTGGAATGCACTTGTGTTTCACCGCTCGGATTTGTATTTTAAATAAAGAAAGTCGAAAATATTGCAATTCCAAAAACGTATAGTCTTTTCTGAACTTTTAAACCCCCAACAAGTGCAAGGTGTTATTCAACATCCTAAACATCTCCAAACGCAACGAAAATTGGTACACAACTAAGTAACATCATATAGAATGTGAAAGTGAAGTGCGACAAGTTTCGGTAGTGAGGTTTTTTGATGTAGATGTGGTCAAACGCATCTAAACTTTTCGGGCATGTGTTTTTTTGGGGTGTTTTTTTTCATCAAACGCAATTATCTTGCAATCCGAGCGGTCAAAATGAACGAAATTTGTTGTGTATGTTTTTCAAATAGTTTAGGACAAGATCTTACGATTAGAAGGTAAAAAATAACATTCTTTTGGATTTTTTGCATGGGGGAGTAAAAATGGCAGCATTGGAGTGTTTTTGGAGGAAAAACACTCCGGTCCTTTAGGGGTTAAAAGGAGCATTTACCTCAAAGCGTAAGTATCTACTACATTTAGGCATTTCACAACTGAAATTTCATACTACAGTAGATACACACTATAAGCACTTTGACTGTGCGACCGGTCAACGTGTCATGATATTAGGTCGAGAGGTGGGGTGATGGATAGATCAAGCAATGGACGTTTATGGGTAAAGGGATGAAATGCATTAATTAGTTGAGACATTGAAGTAATAAATGCAATGCGGAAATCGGTCAAATTGATCCACGCAAAAGAAGAGCAGCACACAACTTAGTACTCGAATGAGCCTAAAAAGTACAAAATACTATGAAATTGCACCACATTATCCTATGTACTCAAGATATCTCAAATGTGGTTTAAATTGGCAAGAATTGAGTATATGAAGTGAAGGTGCAACCTCAATTGGGAATGACAACACAATACACAATCCTAAATGAGTTTACAAAATGCCACAATTGCTATGAATTTGCACCAAATAGCCATGAGAACTCGAAGTACTTAAAATGGGTCTTAAAGGGGTAAAACACAAGCACATGAGGTGGAATTGCAACCTCAATTGGAAGTGACAGCACAATGTTTAACTCTAATTGAGTTTATAAAATGCCACAATTGCTACAAATTCACACCAGATAACCCGAGTACTTCCAGTACTCAAAATGGGTCCTAAATGAGTGAAAAATGAGCATATGAGGTGAATTTACAACCTCATTTGAAATGGCAGCACAATAATTGAGTCTATAAAATGCCAACAATGCTATAAATTCACACCAAATGGCCATGAATACTCAAGGTACTCAAAATGGGTCCTAAATGGGTGAAGAATGAACAAATGAAGAATTTGCAACCTCGATTTGAAATGACAACACAATACTTAACCCTAATTGAGTCTATAAAATACTACAAATGTTCATAAACTCCCCACAAACCACTCTAGATACTAAGAGTACCTTAATATTGAAGTTGTTTGATCAAAGTTTAGCAAACAACGAGAAATCTCAACCTTACTCAACTATCCATCCACCTAATTTTCGTCGCCCTCCACGCGGCGGTGTACATTGACTCCTACTTCCCTGATTGCAATCTGCCTGCACCACAATCCCAAAAACTTCCCCCTAATCCCACACTAATATTTTTTACAAATTGCTCCTAGTTCCTACTTCCTAGAGAAGACTTCCAACGACTAAAATTCTCTACTCTCTTCACATGCTTCTCCAAACAAAGCAACTAACTCTCTTTTCCCATGGAACATAGGATCTGAAATTCTCAACCAAAAGCTTCATCCATTCATAGTCATCCATCTAAAGTTCTATCCACAGTAAAACTTGACTTTACTCCTACAACAGTTCTAGTCTACTCCTAGTTAACCGGGAGACAAGTTGTTCCTAATAAAATTAGCGTTTGGCCACATCCAAGAGAACTATGCCAAGGTAATCCTAAACTACGTTTTCTAAATATGGATCAAGTGATACAAATCATCCAAAACCCACAACTAAAAGGTCAAAAAACATTAATCTATTCATTTTAAGCAGGACTCCTAGTACAAGGAATTTTTTCAATACAAACACGTAAAAAATTGCCAACATACGCCAATCACTCCTATTAGCTAAAATACTATAGATAAAGGTTAAAAATAGGAGAAAAGAATACCAAACACCACGGTAATGGTCTACCGTGGTTTGTAAACCAGTTTGGCGGTTCACATGCATGCTTAAAAGTGAATACTCCTTTTAAAGTATACTTACATACTTAGTAGAACATAACTTTGACTAGTAACTCTCCTTTTGTGTTTCATGATAAGATTCTTAAGCTTTTGCTATTCAAGCTTTGGGAAGTTTATCTTTTCATAAACATCAATCTATTGAATTTTGAGCAATTATACCAACAAAACAACCCTAGTAAGAGAAACAAAACAACCCTAACGGAGGGTCTTGGAGACTAAGATACTCTGAGAGGCAGCTCTTGAATCTCGAGTAAAGGCTCAATCTCAACGAATCCCTGATTACATATTAGAATTTGAGCAAAACTTAGAGAAGACATGATGAAAAAAAAAAAAAACTTTTCATACTGTATGTGAGGGTCAGATTCGGATAGTATAGTGTCGAAATCTAATTTCCACATCATATTTCAAGATGTCCACATCACCATAAACCAATCACAAGATGACATGTGGCACTTTTGGACAAAAAGTAATTAATCAATGTCGAAACTGACCACGGGGTAGGGTATTGAGAAGATTCCCTCGTTTTCTCTTTTCACAGGGGGAAGGATTCACTCAGAAATTTACTGAGTTTCATAAACAAGAATTCTGCCTTGGGACAAGCCACAGATTGTCAAATTTATGGGTTGTGGAGTCAAGTCGACTGACGCGGCGACTCCGGCAACCAGCGAGCGTCGGTCTCGTCGTCACGCACCTCCGCTTACTTTGCTTTGACAGTACACGGACTCGTACACAAATTCTCACTGCAGGCCGCTTCATTATTATTGTTGTTTAATTAAGTAATAAAATGAGTTTCCTCTTCGTCGTCAATTCCGTCAACTGGTGGACTGGACTGTGTGGATGCCGCCGTGGACGGATGCAGCCGCGTTGCAGCTTCCCCTTTAATTTGACCAGATGGATGCCGACTTGTGTACAGCTCTCTTTTTGCGAGCCAGCCACTTACCAGGCGGACCCACCGACACCCCCAATCCACCTCCGGCTCGTGTCTGCAGCGACTACCACGGAACAAGTCGGTCTCACCGATTTTTTTGTTGCCAATTTTAGCCAAATTGGTAAGGTTGATTGTCGTCAAACCACCAACTTAAGCAATCAGGCCAATTTTTGGCAGTGCAAAATTCAAAAAAAATATATGGCCGCATTCAAAAATAGGTTTTGATGAGGATTGCAAAAATTTGCAACATCTAATTTGCATTTGTCAATTTTATACAAAATTCCAAAGTGGAAAGTAATCTGTGACCCAAATCAAACCTCTAGGTTTCCCCATGTTCACACCATGCGGTGCTAACTTTCACTCATAGAAGAGTTAACCGAAAAGTTAGCTCAAAGAGGAAAGTTTTAGCAAACTCCTCTAACTTGAACTCCTCTTGAACTCATATTGAAATATAAATAGACCAAAAACTAATTCATGATGAGTTGGGAGACAATCTAAAGCAAGCCACTGTCATTATTCTCCAAGCCCATGGCTCACAAGGGGACAAGTTATGAAGCGACACTTCAATCCAACTATAGCTCAAAAGAGAGGTTAGAAGGAGGGCAAAAAGGGAGGTTAGATGGGCTTCTTTTCGATTAACTCTAATGATACCCAAAACCACCAACTATTTCTTCCCAATGTGAGGCATGCCATTGGTCTACTTGCCATAGTGAAATTGGTGGTTTTGGGTCTCAACAGTGGTGGCCCCAAGAAAAGTCTACATGTTGTAATTGAGAAAGGTGGTGGTTTTAGGACATCCTACCTTACATGGAATTTGCACTGGCTAATTGTTGTAAAGGATTTTTGAAATTCAATAACGAGATTTTGTACAAGAAGTGAAGATGTGTAGCTTCTTTATCACATGTATTACTTAGGTATTGCCTAAGTAGCACATGCCGTATATTACACTGGTATTACGTGTATATTAACCCCTTAAAGTTTGAGGGGTATTAGACTAAACATAGGTGTGTTATAATATGAAGTTTGGTTCAATATCCAATATGTAGGGTGTCATTTTTACAAAGTATATGCACAGTCAAACTTCCAAAAATAACTTTATATATATTTAATGAATTTAAAAGCATTAAATTTTGAAAATTTGTATAAATTATAATTTTCACTTTTAGAGTTTAAAATTTAGAATGATTGGTTGAAGTTGGTTTATCTATTGTAAGCTTCAAAAAAGCACAAGAAAAAAACGATGGAGGGAACATCTTTACTTTCCCCAAATAATTTTTTTTAATAATACTAATGGACAATGTTGAAGTGATTCACTTTGAGAAATTCTCCTTAAATGGAGTTTAGCTTGGATTGACATAATTCAAATTGCATTGGAAAGTAAACTTGATGTAGTATTTAAATTTTATTTTTATGTTTTTTCAAAAACATTTTTCTTTTCAGGCAACCTATTAAATTGGTAGCGACTAGAAGATGATCGTTTGAGAGTTTAGACCTAAATGACAGAGGGGTAAGGGGCAAAACCTAAATGTGTTCTAAAATGTTACTTTTGCAACTTTGATGAAGTTTGGTCCAAAAGAAAAAATGAGAAGCATGATGTTTAGTAATTATCCGTGCGGTTAAACTTTTGAAAATATTTTAGATACTCATTTTATGAATTTAGAAGCATTTGTCATTTAGAATTCACTAAAATTACAATTTTTATTTTTAAAATTTAAAATTTGGTTAAAATTGAACATTCTATTCTAAAAAATTTAAAGGAAAAAATCTCAAATGAACGAACATCATTAGTTTCCTGAAATAGTAAGTTTTATAACATTAGGACAATATTGGAGTCTTTGTCTTTGAAAAATTCCTTACTAAACCTCAATGTTGCAAATAAAATATATCAAAAAGCACTCGAACTTGATCTTGACCCCAATTTAAATAAAAATCAAAACTCGGAAAATGTCATTTCTTGCCCATTGACAATCACTGCAACCAAAAAATGATCGATTGATCACTAAGGTGGTTACCCCATTCCCAACTGGCTCCTTTTACCAACAGCTAGGGGCATTATCCACAATCAATGCTCCAACGGTTTTGGTTGTAGCATGAGTTACAGTTGGTAATGGGTTCTCTCTTGTTGGTTTTAGTATATGTAAGTGTGGTTATGGGTTCGTTGTTGTTGGTTCAAGCATCTTTTGTGTGTGCAATACAAATCTCCTTTAGACAGAAAGAGGTGTACCTATATGACGTGAATGGGATGCGTCATACTTCAACTTTGAAAATTTGTAACTAATTCATTCTTCATCCAAAAATTATGTTTCAACTTGTGTTGGAATCTGTTTCTTCTTGCCTATCTCTAAAAAATAACAATACTAAATAATATCAATGCCTCATATCTGTATTTCTTATTCAGTTGGGAATGGGGTAACCACCTTAAGAGGTTAACATCCAGGCAAGGAGCATGGATTGCTCTTCAAGCCATGAAAACGTAGCAACAACGCTAAACTGTCTCATGACCCAAAAGACCACTGTCTAGGTCGGTCAGCCTCTCCTCCGTCCAACACTGATTATGAAGTTTCAACAACAGATGAGTGTTCAAAGTTCTCGGCTCCCATCCGCGTCGATTCCTTCCATTTACTTGGCAGGCCAGCCTGGATTTAAGTTTCTTTATCTATATTTCTTTAGTAATAAATTGCCTACAACCGACTTGTAGGAAGCTTGCCACGGGTGGTACGCACGCCGGGCCCGCTTTTCCAGCTGTTTCGTTGTCCAATGACGGCAAGGTCATCTCCCTTTGCTGCTGTACGCCCAGCTTCCACGAACTTCGAGCTTCAATCGGATTCTTGTGATGGGAGGTGCCACACTGTCTGAACGTCGTCACTTCTATAAGAAAGCCGGGAGAGTCATTTGTGTCTAGAACGCTAGACAGTACGTGACTGTGTGTTAATTTATAGCCATTTGAAACAATATAGTTACTTCGATCAAGGCGGTTGTGAATATTACTGTACAGAGGTTAACTAGCTAGGGATTCAATGGCGATGGAGAGGACTGTGCAGAGCTTCGATCTGAACCTGCCGCCGCAGCTGGTGCAGGAGCTGACGGACTCGTTCAAGTTCTTCGACCGCAACGGCGACGGCAAAATCTCCAAGGAGGAATTGGGCACCGTGGTGCGGTCGCTGGGGCAGAAGGTGAGCGACGCCGACCTGGGCAAGCTCATGAGCGACGTGGACGCCAACGGCGATGGCTACATCGACCTCCAGGAGTTCATCGATCTGAACGCGCGGGCCATCACGGAATCGTCAAACAGCTACAGCCCCATGGACGAAGACTCTCGTCAATGCAGAGAAGCCCACGACGCCATGCGGTCGGCGTTCAATGTGTTCGACGTGGACCAGAACGGCTTCATCTCCGCCGAGGAATTGCACCGCGTGCTCGTGGGCTTCGGCGACGAGAAAGTGTCGCTGGACGATTGTCGCTCCATGATTGAGTGCGTGGACGCCGATGGCGACCACATGATCGATTTCCGAGAATTCGAAGCTCTCATGAGCGGCACGTGTGTCTACTGAATTAATTGCTCATTACAGTACCCCCTTTTTTTTTCCCGAAGTTTTCACTAGACTGGAGAGTCAATCACAATTTTAGGTGATTCATTCTGTGACCAGTTTTGAATCAACTGTGAATTAATTGCGAGTCTGTCTGTAGATGAGGTAACTATAGAGAATTGAGCAGGTTGATAATTTCGGAGCCAGGCAACCTTTACCGACAGTCAAGCATTTTGTACATACATACAAATGTTACAAAGTTGAGATCTCAAAAGGAGAAATTTTCACCGTCACCCACGCTTTGGTCACTCTCTATTTGAATGTCTATGGTGTTAGTACTTCAGGGTACTTTGAAATTGTTACCGTCACCTACACTTTGGTCACTCTCTATTTGAATGTCTATGGTGTTTAGTACTTTGAAGAAGGAAGGGTACTTTGAAATTGTTACCGTCATTCACACTTTGACCATTGTCTGACTTACAAAATTAGGGATAATTAGTATTTTGAGGAAAGTTGTATTCAACAGTGGAGCAGGAATTGCAAGGTGCAACATGATCCTTTAGGGTTTCTTACAAACCCTAAGGGCTACTTGTAAGGACTGAAAGAACTATCTAGATTGAGAGTGTCAATGCAGCACTGACTTCAACAAGCACTCCCCATTAACGAGTTCGTGAATTGAACAAGAGGGGGAGCTCACTGTTGGTTTTAGCAAACTGTTGTTGGATTTTTAACTGCATCCCTATTTCTTTGACACAAAAAATGGAAGATTAGGTGACAAATTAATTAAATCACACTGCTACATAATTCTTCATTGATGCAGATTTCATTGTTTGTCTCAATGCTTGATGAATTGGGTTTCAACAAGTTTGTTGACGAGGACTTTAAGAAAGCCATGGTGTCTCCTCTGACTTCTCTTCCCTCAATTCACCCAGTTCGATGAATTTCATTTCCAGCGAACAGTAGCTCCCCTAATTAACTACTTTCTTGCCGACGGTCCGTATTGTTCACACCCTGCATAATATTGTATCTGTTTAGAAACTGAAGTTCCTAGTTGCATAAAATTTGAGAAAATTAAGGAAGCATTTGATAGTGCTCGTCGTGCTCCTGACACAGAAATAATCACTTCAGTGTACAATCTGTTGGCAGATTTAGAGCTCTTGGCAAGCAGCTGAAATTGATAATTACGTTTCAACCACGGATGCCGTGAATGGAACGACGACCCTGTGCAACACTGTGGAGCACGTACAGGCCCAGAAAAGCATTTCATTTTGTTAGGGAAATTGAGGAATGCAAATTACAGACCAAACAGGGTTGTCATATTGGGCGGGTATATGTGCAGACAGGCAGACGTGACACTCCTTTTTTGCAATGTTAGGGCTGGATCATAAATCAAAGTTTCACTGGAAATATTTTGTGATTATGCTCAAATATATGTGTGAAACATAAAGCTTCAACGTCTGATAATTCTCTATATAATGTAATGTAGGAATGGTCCATGCGAACTGCTACTAACACTACATGGAGAAGGTGTTGCTTTTCACTCGGTAGGTGAGTCAAACGGTGCCACTTTGGACTCACTGCCAGGCACTCACGACTTGATGAGTGCGATACGTCACGTAGGACAAGTGTGTACAATGAACTCTGACACTGTTATGAGTGAAAAGCAAAGCCTTTGCTAGTAGTGTAATAGAGTAACAACATATCTACATATCCAAGTAGAGTTCCATTTATATTCCATATTTCTTACACCCAATTCCACTGGGCACATCACACACTTTATTTTTTTGGGAAACCTCATGGGAAATAGTCAATCATGGGTCAACCACAAACTACCATACGCAACTAGAATGGATGTGCGAGAGATCATGGGGTGGGATTACACGAGAACAAGTGTCCAAGCAATCGCAATATAAAGTGTTAACTCAAGTTTCACAACAAAATTAAAGAAAATTAAATCACATTTCATTCATTGTGCCAACATGTTTCAAATAATATACAGTTATTAATTGCATTGTGGACGCTCTAAACTGGTCTGACTCCTCTAAAGACAAATAGAACATCTAACACCTTGTCTTCCTTTTTATCACACAAACATAGTTTTTAAATAAACTCAAAATACTTGAGGATTTTCCAAAAATGTTCACAAATATTGTACAATGTTAGAAGCCAACTATGTACACCGCTCAAGAGACATAAGGAGACGTCTAATAGATCTAATCCATTTGACAAGTGACTATCTTGGCTAATATAACCAACAAAACCAACTTCATTTTTGGAACATCAATGTCTAGGACTTCCATGAGTGTGAGGCCTCACAATTCTTGCTTTATGATTTTTAGGTTTGCTACCAAGTTGGGACTAACCTAATTAGTCATTCCTCAAAGTACTAGCTTGATCCCTAGTAGAGTTTTATTACAAAATGTCTTAACCCTTCAATAGGTCTCTACCACGTTACCGACAAAACCAGCGAAAGATTTCCGATAGATTTGGGTGTCAACTTGTTTGAATTTCACGAGTCTGACAGTTGCTGGCCAATTAAAAGAGCTTGCCTCCCAAGACATCCAACCTCTCTAGGCAAAGATAGGGAAAAAGCCATTCATGACAGAAATTTAAATTTGTGAGCTTCCCTTGTTTCCCCTCCTCTAGGGGCCTTGTTCAGGGTTCAGACTTTCTCTAATGTGAAATACAATTATGAAATCACTTTCTTCTGCAGCCATAAAACCGAAGTGCCTCTTGATCGATCAACTTGTATACATCAATCCCCTTAATCAATATGTACCTAGTTATGTGAAAGAAACAATTTTAGAAAACCTGGAGCCTTCATAACTTACTTTTGCATAGATGACATTCAAATAAAGTAAGAAGCTTTGGTGCTTCGGAATCCTCTTTCCAGAAAGAAAAATTTAAACAGACTTGTAAATAGGAACTTGTAAGATCAATGTTTAGTCACTCGACATAAGTTTTGCCACCCTAGGGCTCATCATACAGTGTCCGGGTCTGATATGGGTTCCAAAAAGGACTCTCTCACTAAAAAACTGTCATTTTTTAATTCACTTAATGTGTGCTAGAAATTACACATTTTCAATTTACATAAGATTCATGAGAAAGTTGTAATACTCCATCCAAAATAGTATTGAGCAAGAAAAATTGAACAATTTATGTATTCCTTTTCATTCCTTTATTCTTCAAATCCGAAACTGTCTCAGTTCCAGATTTGAGACAAAAGGAACAATCCGGAATATCAAGTTATAATGAAGTAGTTCATAAATAAGAAATTTAGCTAAAACAACATTTGAGTCATATCTATGTTTAATTTTAACTCTTAATTTGATGATTTACTATATTCCCTTATTTATGAGAACTTTCAAAAATCAAATATTTTTACACAATCTAAAAATACTATGATTTCATAATATCTTTGTCTTAAAACTATATGATATGCTTAAATATAAACTTAACAAAGTGCATGAATATTTGTTTTAATAAAAAACCTTAAATACATAGTCCTTCCGCTACTATAATGTGACCAGGTGCTAAATATGATAAATTAGGAAAAAATTCAATTTTTGAATTTGACCTATATAGCACATGATTATTGTGTACCAACATGCCATCTATAATACCATGTAATTTTTGTAATTTTCCGATAATTTTTTCATTACCAAAAGGACATTCTTCTAAAGTCCGGACAGTCCGGGAAAGGGTACCCTGATCAGACCCGGACCCTAAAACAAATTGCACCATTTTCCAAAATACACTACAAATTCATAAGTGATTCTAAAATTTTGAGTTCTTTTAGAGTGCATACTTGACAAGTGTATTACATGTGTGCAGAATCTTGTGACCAAATGATAAGGTAGAGGGCTCCAAAACCAACACGGTTCTAATTTCAATAGAATCTAGGCACAATAATCATCCTAAAACCTAAATCTAGGTAGACCATAGATTATCATTTTGGTCATTCAACATTCAATAAGAGCTCAGTCTATGATGCGTCTAGATTTGTGTTCTAAAATAAATGCATGGTCTAGATTCTATTGGAATTAGAACCCTGTTGGTTTTGGAACCCTCTACCTTATGTGAAAGTGGTGATAATGGAAAATTGGAAAATGATGCAATTTGTTATAACTTAATATGTCCAGTGACTGTTGAGCAAAAAAAAAGTGGTGTGAGTCTGTACCTGAGCTTTTTGATTCACTAGATTCACAATTGAGAGTCAGGGTGGTCCAGCATGATCCGTGGTTCGATGCAATTTGATTTCTGCGGCAGCTGTAGAACTGTCATCGATCATCAAGGCCCGAAACTCCTGCAAGCTCAGGACGCGGTCGCCGTTTTGATCGGCCCCGGAGATGAGGCCTCGGCATTCCTGCAGCGAGTACCCGAACCCCACCAGCACGCGGTGCAGCTCCTCGGCGGAGATGAAGCCATCTCTGTCTGCATCAAACTTTTGGAACGCCGCCACCAGAGCTCCAGCATCATCATCATCATCGTTGTTGTTGTTTTCTAAGTTATTCATGTCGACGGCTCGCGTGTTCAAGTCGATGAACTCGTGGAGGTTCAAGCAACCGTCGCCGTCGGCGTCCACGTCTCGGATCAGCTTCACCAGGTCGTCTTCTGCCACCGTAATCCCTTCCCCACTCAGTGAGCGCACCACTGTGGCCACCTCCTGCACAGACAGCTTCCCGTCGCCGTTCAGGTCGAAGAACTGGAATGCGTCCGTCAGCTCTTTCACTAAGTGTTGTCGCTTCGAATCCGTCGCCATTGAATTTCTACGAATCCTAAAAACATCGACCTCCCAAGATATTTACATCGACAATATATGATTGTGTTAACGCAAAAGAACGAACTAACTGGTATCAGAATGCGCGTCGACAATAGCTTGCTTGCAGGTATGACTAGACTTTGAGTGACTCGTACCTTACGGCCAGTTTCAGTTACGGAATGATTCCTTTGCGGGGCGCCACGTAGGATTTCATACCGTTCTCAGCCACTGGAAGCGTGCCACCTGGCATTGAAAATTTTAGGTAGAACCAGTTTGAAGTAATTAATCGTGTACGAAATTGAGTTTATCTGACCGTAGACGAATCATTACGTTGTTGGTGCCGACAATTGCTACTGGTGGGTGCAATTTAGATTCGTAGTGGAAGGAAAGAACGAACGAAGATGCGTAGTGTGACTTTGTTCACCGTGGTGTCTACGTTATTCATGCTCTGGAATGTTCTGAGCTGAATTATGCTGATGCGGTTGGTTTTAACCCCCAAAGGAGCATGGCTCATTTTTCAAGTTCGGTTAGGTCAGTGTGGAATGAGTATTGATCCTCAATTTTTGAAATTTTTTGGGGTGATTCAACTCTTTGAAATGAAGATTGGGTGGTAATTTGTGTACATAGATGATTTATAAATCAAAAGATATAATCATGCAAAAGTAAAAAAATTAAATGCAGGCAACTCCTGAAAATTTGCATACAATGAGCTATGCATTTGAATTTTTGTACACAATGAGTTAACACCCCCATATTCTCAACTCCCAAATTTATTTTACCAAATTTGAAACATTTGATTTTGGTCAATTCAAAAAGTTTCAAAATTGGGGCCAAAAAAAAAAGTGCAACCAACTGATTAGTTTATAATCTTGCTATTGAAGAACCTTGAACGGTAGAAAATTTGTAGGAGTTAATAAATTCAAGTTGGTTGAAATATCCTATAGTTGGATCGGTCAAAAACGTTTTAAATCAAAAACTATTTGCCTTTTTTCTGAGAAGGGGTGCTTTTAGGTAGCTTTGGAGTGTTTGGAGAGAAACATAGTTGTGGTTCTTTAAGGATTAAAAGTGCCATGTGACGGGGAAGAAAAAGATCAAGAAGGGTTTACAGTACTAATGGACTTCATAACCAAGGGGCTTCCGGAGTGCTAAGCAGGTTATGGGACATAGTGTAAGTTTTTTGCATTAATCTACAATGTATAGGTTTGTATTTTTTGTTCATCAAAGGGCTCATAAAGAGGAGAGGAATTGTGAGTTCTAATGAAATAGTTGTATTTCAAGACTTAGTTGTTTACAAATAGTTGTATTGAAACTTAAACTTGACATCATATGTGATTTGAACTTGTATAGATTGAACATGGCTCTCAGCAAAGGAACTTGACTACACTCTTAATTCTATTTAGTATCTGATACACTACTTCATAGGTTAATGTTAATTCAATTCTTATGAATTAGTGTATCTATCGATGAACACACTTTACTTGCTTTGGAATTTTTTGGTTACTCACTTGTAAGTCACTATTCAATGGTGGTTCCAAGATACAAATTTTAAAAACTTAAGGATCCATTTCCTCTATTACACACAAATTAGACGTATATGATACCAAATAGAATGAAGTGTAGCTTGGTGCTCAGCAGAAACAAAAAAGAATACTGTGCACTGAAGTTAAAGTAGCACATTACTCCAACATTTTTTTGGATTGCTTCTCTTATTGAGAAGCCCGGCCAATTAACTGAAATTCAAGTGGCACATTACGTGGCCTTTGACTTTCAAAGAATCTCACCCAACTAGGAAGCCTTGACAACATGTTTGATTCTTGATATTTACATCAGCGTAATGCAAGATTGAATTAAGAATGCAAGATTGAATTAAGAGTGCAAAAATTACAAATTGAAAATGAACTGTCTATGGCCCCAAAGTTCATTTCAGGGGTGGCCCAGAAATCACGGGGCCCCTGATTTTAAAAAAAACAAATTGTGAGCTCGGGGGGGCCGCCAGGGCCTACTCTAAGCTAGAAAGGCAAAAAGAGGGGGAGGGGGAGGGTAAAAAAGGAAAAAGGAGGGGAGGAGGAAAAAAGAGAAAAAAATTAGAATTGAGCATTGAGATCTCCTCAACCGTGCATCCGCCGGTCATGTTCTTGGTACCGTCGGAAAGCTCTCGGTGAGGAGAGGTGCACCAAAGCTGTTTCATCACTTTTTAAGGTACATTGTAAGAGTTATGGATTTTTTTGTGAATTTTGACATCATAAATTGAATGAAATTATGAAAAATGAAATTTGGGAGTTTTTTTTTGTCATGGTTGGCATTGTCAAAAAGCTCTTGATGAGTAAGGGTGTACCAAAATCACCTCATAATTTTTGAACCTACAATGTAAAAGTTATGGATAAATGAATTTCCTCACCATAATTTGAATTAAATTATAGATAAATGAATCTAAAAATAAAATAATAAGTAAATGCATGAGTCAATCACATAGAACATTAAGTCAACATCACATGACCGCAATAGTTGTTGTTAATAAGTCAAACAAAAGAAAATTATAGTGATCTTTAATTTCAAACAGACAACAAAAAAACAACTATGTACTTAAGGTAATTTTTAAAAAAATTGAATTTATAAATGAAATTAAAATTCCATAAATTGATATTGAATAGGCTTTAAAAATATTGAAATTTAACTTTTTGGAATAATATTGCATTGTGTATATTTCAATATGATGTTAAATGCTATAGTTTATTAAACTTTTAGTATCATTTTTTATTTTTTGATTTTTGATTTATTTAAAAAAAAATTAGGGTATCCTAAAAACAAGAATACAATATTAAATTATTTAGCATTATTGGAAAATAATCATTCAATGATGATAAATTGATTGTAAATTCTATATAATAGATGAGATAATCTAAATTGAAGTGAAAATAAATAAAAATTATGTAGTAAACATAGAAATATACAAAATGATGATAATAAGATTTTTCATTTTATTTCTACAAAGAACATGTGTTGAATCTGGAGCTACGACTATAAATGAAAAGCAATACTTTGAAAACATCATCAATATATGACAATTTGAATATTCATATCATCATAGTTTTCCATATGTGATAGAATCTACATACCAATATTGAATGAAATACACATAAATAGAATATGAGATAAGAACTTGCAAGCCCATGTAAATTCTCACTACACGATGTTTTACAGTAGATTTTGGTGCACAATTGAGCATATATAATGATCTTATTTTGAAATGTTTTCAACTAAGAAAAGTTAGAAGGGTAAGTCATCTTCCACCTCCAAAAAGAATTTTGTGATTTGAAGTTTTTATGAATGAGATATGGACAAATTTCAGTAAGGTAGTGAAGAGTGTGCATGAGTTGAATAATAAGAAAATGTGTTGTGATCAGACTTTCGAGGCTCAATTGTGCATAGTAGGCTAACTTATTTTGAATATTGATCAACAAAGAAAAGCTTTAAAATCAAACAATCTTTCACCTCCAAAAAGAATTTTGTGATTTGAAGCTTTTATGCGTAATTTATGCACATTTTTGTAAAGGAGTTTAACCGGTCAACTTTAAAGCAATTGTCCTACTTTGTCCTATCCAAGAGTGAGACCCCACGGCGGGGGGCGTCCACGTACGCAAAGCGGGGGGTCCACGTAATATTGTGGGTTTCAGCAAGAATATTCACGGGGGGGTCCACGTACGACGGGGCGCTGACGGGGCGTATGACATGGTGAGGCACCCTGTCACTGGGATGGCCTCGATGGGACTGGATGTTGTCGATGGGACTGTCTGCGCTCCCTCGATGGGACTCTCTCTCCCAGTTGTCTCTCTCGCTCTCAGTTGTCTCTGAGTTCGCTCAGTTGTCTCTGAGTTTTTTAGGGTCGCTTAGTTGTCTCAGAATGGTCGAGGGTCGAGGTCGGAGTTCTGAGCGGAGTCGAGGTCAACGAGATCGGCGAGGGAGTGTTTCTTCAGATCGGGAGTGAGTTCGGAGAGATCGCCAGCTAGTCTGGCTTTGAGTTTTCAGGTGGGGAGTGAGTTCGGAGAGTGTCGATAGATCGCACGGAGACCGTCGACAATTTGCGGAGGTCGGGAGTTTCGGGAGTGAGAGTTTTTAAGTCTTTGCATGACATTTTGCTTGTTGAATGGTTTATGGTCACTGTGACCCCAAACTTTCTCTTTCATATTTGGGTTTTTTTCACGCACATATTTGGTGTCTGGAAATGTTTTCTTTTTTTGAATTTTTTTTTAATTTTGCTCTAATTTTCTATGTGCCATGTGGCACGAAATGAATTTAAAAAATTCATTTCTCTCAAATTTTCTCTCAAATTTTCCGCTCAAGCAATTCGTGACACTATGAGGTATAATCCCCAAAATTCAGATTGGATTCAGGCCGGAAAATAAGGGACCCGGAAAATACGGGCACGACAAATTTGGCAAAAACTCAGGGGGTCCACGTATGCAGGGGCGGGTTCGGCGAAAAATCAGGAAAGGGATCCACGTAGGCAAGGGGGTTCGAGTGGAAAAAATTGGGGAAGGGGTCCACGTAGGCAGGGCTGGCGGCTGGCTGTCTCACTCGACCTCTGTCTGCCTCTTCGGCTCGATGGCGATGGAGTTTGGATCGACCGATGAGTGTGAGCGCAGGGGGTTTTCCCGAGTGGCGATGAGCGCAGAGGCTTGAGAGATCGGTGTCTCACTCACGATGTTCTGGCGAGTGTTTCTGAGTTTGAGCGAGTGTCTCTGAGTTTGGCGAGTTGGGCTTTGATCGGGCGAGTGCAATCTGTCTCAGAGTGTTTCGCAGAGTGTTTCGCAGAGGGTTTCTCCGATCGGAGCGCAGAGGGTTTCTCAGAGGGTTTCGCAGGGATCGGCGAGTGTGTTCTCAGGGATCGGCGAGTGTGTGAGACAGGGTTTCTCAGTGAGGACGGAGTGCGTGATTACGAGAGTAAGGTGAAGACGATGAACCAAGCTCCAAAGTGCAGGTAAAAACAGACACAATGTTTGTTTTTTTTTTACCGTTTTACGGAAGTCTTCTCTTTGCCTGAAGTCATCTTTCGGTCTTCAATGGTCAATTGGCACATTAAGAAAGGGCTCTCTACAAGGAACTGGAGCAGTTTATAATGCCTGTCTGGAACGGGAGCAGTTTGAGACACTCAGATCTATGCACGTCCTAGATTTTAGACCAGTTGGGGCAACTCAATTTTCTGCATTTGGATGTTCATCACATTGATGAGATTTTTTCACCACTTTTTCTGTGTTTTTTTTCTTGTATGACAGGAAACCCAGAAGCTTCTTGTTGGCGAGTTTGTCTTCAGGAAGAACCACACTTTGATGTTAAAACTTCCATCTCAGAGGTTTTGGGCAACAAGTACTGGTGGGTATCTTGAATGCTTGAAGTATCTGTTATATAGTTTTTTTTTTCGTGAGATCGACAAAGGTGGTGGGCTTCATGTACAATTTTTCTGATTGCTGGGGTTAGGGTCTGCAGTGCTGATAAATCTTCTGTAATTAAAACTTGGATGTTGACATGATGGTGATGTGGTGGGATGTGGTGCAGTTGAAAGTAGGAGTGGTGCAGGCGAAATGTTGGAAGGTGCAATATTGGCTGTTGTTGGAGCTGGTGATAAATTCGTAATCGAGGAATGAACACTGGTTTTGGAAGTCTGGGGAACTTCTTTACATTGAAACCTGAGGATCACTTGTTGTGATTACTTGTGTGTGTTCAGCTCTGTGTATTTAGAGTTTAGGGTTTTCAGTTGTGTATACATGGAATTTAGGGTTTTTGGTTTTGAAGTTACTTTGCTCTTGAGTTCACTTCATGCGTAGCCATTTGCTAGACAGAGGTGATTCCCTTTCCTCTAATATACATGTGTTTTTTTTTTAATTTCAAATATTTTCGCTCATTTTTCAATTTTGGCACAAATTTTATTTTTGACACGTGGCACCCCTAGAAGGGGTTCCTTGTGGCACAAAATAAAATAAAATAAATTCAAATTGTGATATTTTCTCTCATTTTTCCCACCGGAGAACACATCGTGACACTATGAGGCCAAACTCAATGAATGAAGATGGTGATCACATTCTCAATTAGAAGAATGCTTAATGCTGGTCCCATTCCCCATCTCACTAAATGGAGATACGACCTCCTCAAAGTCCTTCATTTAGTGTTTTCAATTAGTGTCCTTCATTTTTTATGCGTTGACTCGAGATGAAAAATGCTTCATTTAGTGTTTTCAATTAGTGTCCTTCATTTTTTATGTGTTGACTCGAGATGAAAAATGCTTCATTTAGTGTTTTCAATTAGTGTCCTTCATTTTTTATGCGTTGACTCGAGATGAAAAATGGGAAAAACAGTTCTATTTTGTATGGAAAACGCACAAAAAACTTTTGTTACATTAGAAGTCCTTTATGTACAATGTTTGTTACCACTTAAATCCAAGTTCCTCACATTAAGTAATTAAGCTACTTTTTTAGTGCAATAATACTATGAAATAAGTTATATAACCTCAATTTCGTAGCTTTACGGCTGTACTACAAAAAGAGAAATAGCCTCTTGTAGCACATTTTAGTTACTTGTTTACAATTCTCCACCTAATATACTAGAATTTTGAGTGGTCAAAGATGTACTGTCCTCATAGCATTCTAAACTCTTACAAGTGTTATAGAACGCTATGATATGTTACTACTCCAGGCACTACTAGTGAAGGTGTCACTTCTCACTCGCGAGAATCTCGAACAGTGTCAGTGTCAGAGAATTCAATTTGCATGCTTGTCCTACGTGACAAATCGCACTCACCAAGTCTTGAGCGCCTCAGCAGTGAGTACGAAGTGTCCCTTTTGACTAATTAGAGTGAAAAGTGACGCCTTGGAAACTTGACAATCCCTTGATCTTTTATGTTCATGTTCGGTGTGGAGAATGAATGCATTGACATGTCCTATGCATACAGATAATTAATGAATCTTCTATCTCCACTACTAAACAACGGATCTTCCCTACCAAAGAACATTCTAGAGATATTGTAACTCCTGGCTCTTTACGAGGCTGGCGTATATTAGGAATCTGTTTGTTCAAAGTTTTACTTCAAAACCCACATGATAATGAGAGTGACACAGGAAGTGACATAGATACCCCATTTACTAAACTTAAGGAGCATCTCTTATGTTAGCAGTCTGTTTGTCATGGGCTTCTCCTACATCTTCTCAGAAGCTTAAAAACAAAAGGCATGGTGCATCATTTCAGTGACACTCATGGGCACATAACACTACAAGGAGAAGGCATCTCCACTTCGCACTCACTGCCCAGGCATTCAAGACTTGGTGAGTGCGATTCGTCAAGTAGGACAGGCGTGTACAGTTGAACTCTGATATCGTTTTGAGTGAAAAGCAACGCCTTTGCTAGTAATGTAAAGGGTTCATTTGTAACGAGAGCACTCACTACAAACTAACCCATCGTTTCTCATTCCCAAGAGTGAACTGTAGAGGCTTTCCTATGTGACATTCCACACTCACCTCCTTTGACACAGCGTGATTTTGCTCAAAAACCAAATGAGAAACAACACCCTCCCTGTAGTGAATATATCTATGATGACCAAAGTAAACATAACCTCAACATTTACGCACTTTCAATCTACAAGTAGGAGGCAACTATTCAAGAAGAGGAGCTGTCTTGTAAGACTGAATGTGTTTGGTTGACTTTTATCATTAGATCACCTGCAATTGATCCCTACAAGAACACTTTTGATGTGATTGTGTTATAATTTTTAAAAAATTAATATGAAAAAGCCTAGTTGTGGAAAGAGATCATCTCCTCTACCAACTTGTGTGGCGTAGTATATACAAGAGTTTGTTTTGGGGAGGGCATTGTATAGCATTTGTCTCAAAGATGTGCATTAACTTGGTATGTTTGGAAGGGTATTGAGTAACATTCATATTCTTTGAATATCAGTGAATATTATAAGAATATTTTGTCATTTTGAAGTATATATGTTCTTGAAATATTCATTAAATGTATTCCTCCATCCCTGTATCAGTTCTAGAAAAATCATAATTATGTATTCAATGTTTTAAATGAAAAAGAATTATTGAATCCTTAATTGTAATTCATGTCATTTCTAATACTTTGGCAGAGTGCACTGCCCCAAGATTATGTACTATTTTTGAAAATCGAGCTTCAAATTTGAGTTATCTAGTACTCCGTATATATCATTGATATCAACATTTGAAGTAGTCTAGATAAGAGCAGAAACGACAATGTCAAATCCGTTGTTCATTGTTCAAGTAATTGAATCACTATCTAATTGGTTAGTGAGAAGTAAACTACTCCCTCCGTTTCATGATAAGACAATAGTAGGAAATGTGTTGTTTATCACTCACTAAAAATGAAAAAGGAATGAAACCGCGCCAGACACATGGGTTGTGTCAATGCTAATGAGTAGTTTTGGTCACAAGAAAACAAAAATCTAGGCACAATATTCCGTCACTGTTCACAATTTCCACAAAGTGGGGAATGAAAAATGACGAGTCTGCTACTAGTGAGAGTCCAAAACCACATATTTTCTTGCGTCGATTTAAGAGTCCACCTTCATTGTATTGCCTTCCTACATTGACTCTTACTCATTCATTGTGTTGCATGCCTACATTGACTTCCTACGTTTTTCATCCCTTTTTATCGAGACACGCGGTTCCAAAAGTTGCCATTTTGGTTCATCCCTTTCAACATGAGCTCTATTTCCATCTTAAATCTCAATTTTTTCTACAAAGCAGAACGGAGGGTGTATAACCTATAATCCTTATACTCATTCTAAACCCTTGAATCAACTAAAAAGTACACAACAGAACTTTTTTGATTGTGTTGAAAGACTTAGATAATGTTAGATAATGTCCTCGAGCGTCCTACCTGTAGGATATTATTTAGTCCATAAGAAGTTAACAACCAAGCATTTATAAGTTAGATGGCAAGTTCCATCTCAATTAGTTCTGGAGCAAGACCTTCAGTACCGTTCCCTTGTTTGTTTGTTGAGGTTTGGTTATGTGTGAACTGCCTGCCGTTTTTGAGTATTAACAGCTATCATGGAGTCAGAATGATAATAAAAACTGCTCAATACTTTTTTGTCCTACTACCGTACAACCATAGCAGGGTCGCCAAAAATATTATAACAATAATAGTAATAAATTATGAGGACAAAAAAAAACGAAAATACAATAATTTGTATTAAACTATGCTTTTCTATTTCTAAGTCATTTTGGGTCATTTTTACTATATAAAAAATCAATAAAATGTGTTTTTAGTGGATGAACCTTATTTTTTTTAAATAACAAATATTCGTTCGCAGGGTGACAACCCTGCTATGGTACTACGGTACAGCAATGGCATACAAAATTTTGTACGTGAGTCCTTTGAGGCAAAGATTACATGGAAAACAAGTGTCAAAACTCACATCATGAATTACTCAATCTCCTTCAAACTCCAATTGCTAGTGACATCACATTACGTGAAAATTCAACATTGTTTCAAAGAAGTGTTATAAAATGTTTGATGGCAACCGGAAATGGAGTTGATGTACAAAGAAAATTTGTAAATGCCAATGTGAAGATCATATCTCTACGGTTAGATGCATTGTATTTTTTATTAATAATTTTAAAATAATTTTGCAAGGTTTTCTCTTGAAACTCAATTGAAAATCCCGAATTAACACAAAAAAATTGAAAAATATTGGAATGAAATTGGAATAACATGCACTACGAGATGGTATGGTTTCCATTATTTGATTCTACTTATTTTGGAAAATCATGTCTGAAGTCTCACTTTTTGAACTAAGAATGAAACTTGACATAAACCAATTGTGTTATTTTTCCAAAAATCGTGATAACCTATTTTGAAGATCCACACCGTACAAAGGATAGTCAACTCACACAAGAACCCAAAAAAAAATTGGTGGATGAAAACTGTCCACTTTGGACGAAAATCAAATAGCTTTAATTTGTTCGTCGTCCAATATATGAATGCTGGCGTACTAAAGGGTTAATTGACCTCAAAGAGCATACATACCTCTACGCATGTATCCACCCTACGTATGTCTCTAATAAATTATATATTTTTCTTCATTTTTATGTACATTATAATATAATAATAATAAATATAATATCTCTAAAGAATGAAAGGCAAGTCGTGAATATGATGCTCAAAAATGAGAAAAAAAACCTGGTCCTGACGGAGGAAATAGTGTAGGAAATAGTGTAGTGCACCCAAGTGTGGGACCATGCAACAGAAGCGGCTCAAATGGAAATGGGAAGCAAAGGTATGAAGGTTGCAAAGTCAAAGTAAATTATACCGTATGTGCATGTACATGCCTAATGATATGATCCATCCAATGAAGACTGGGTCAGCTGAGAAATTATAACACTATGGCAACTAACTAAAGGGACGAATCAACTAATAAAGCGCGTTGAAAGGGGAGCAGAATTCTCCTGGGCACTGGAAAGGTAGGGATTTATATTGACCAATTTGATGAATCCTGGTTACAAGTGTGGACTCACTGTGGACTCTCCTTGGGGCCCTCATTGTCGGAGTAAGTTATCTCCATCACTGCACTCCAAATCCAGTCACGCGCTATAAGGTGGTTACCCCATTCCCAACTGAATAAGAAATACGGATATGAGGCATTGAAATTATTTAGTGGTATTATTTTTTAGAGATAGACAAGAAGAATTAGATTCCAACACAAGTTGAAACATAATTTTTGGATGAAGAATGAATTAGTTACAAATTTTCAAAGTTGAAGTATGACGTATCCCATTCACGTCATATAGGTACACCTCTTTCTGTCTAAAGAAGATTTGTATTGCACACAGTAAAGATGCTTGAACCAACAACAACGAATCCATAACCACACTTACACATACTAAAACCGACAAGAGAGAACCCATTACCAACTGTAACTCATGCTACAACCAACACCGTTGGAGCATTGATTGTGGATAATGCCCCTAGCTGTTGGTAAAAGGAGCCAGTTGGGAATGGGGTAACCACCTTAAGTCCAATCTCGACTTAACCCTAAACGCTCAAACGATCTTTTTTTGGTCGTTGTCCAAATCTAGCGGGCGCTCGGAAAAAAAATCAAATTTTTGAAAAATGTAAAATTAAAATTAATTATTTTCAATTTAAAAAATATCCACACTTGGATGACAAATTTTTAATTAGATAAATTAATTTTCATGTTTTTATGCATCGTGGAAAAAATTGCCAAAAATCAACATTTGCACGCATTGTAGTACAAAATAAATAATATTTTTAACTCTTCAAATTAATCACTTCAAATAACACATATTTAAATAAACTTCATACCAAAAATTAGTATCAAAATGATGTCATTGAATATATTAATCAAATGTTTTGAATTTGGGACAAATTTTGATTTTTGTACCAAAAGTCTCTTTTAAAATCTTTAACCCATAAGCTCCCGAGCGACCATTTTCTGGTCGCTGCCCGGAACAAAAAAATCATTTTTTGAAAAAATAAAAAATATTTTAAAATACTACATCAAGTCTATTTTCCAACCCAATTTGAATTATGGCAATCCGAGTTAAACTCCACCCGGGAGAATTTTTCAAAGTAGATCACCTCAACATTGTCTTAGTGTTACAAAATTTGCTATTTGGAGAAAGTAATGATGATTCCTCCATCGTTTCTCTTGCTTTTTTGAAGTTTACGATAGATAGCCCAACTTTAACCAATCGTACTAAATTTTGAACTCTAAAATTGAAAATTATAATTTATACAAATTTTTGAAGGTTAATGCTTTTAAATTCATTAAAAAATGATCTAAAGATTATTTAGGAAGTTTGACTATACGGATAATTTGTAAAGATGATACTCTACATTTTGTCTATTGAACCAACCTTCATCAAACATATGGAAGGCACATATTATAACACATCTATGTTTTGTCCAATACCCCTCGGGCTTTTAGGGGTTAAGGCTCTTCAATTTTTATGTGACTTTTTTGTGTACTTCATGAATGTAGGAAATCAAAACCACATCTGGTTGATTAATTTTTTTTATTTTGTTTTGAAGAGGGACTCATTCGAAGTTGTCATAGGGGTTGATTTCAGAGTTAAAAGGGCTTTTCAGGTACCCATATCAGACCCGTATAAGACCATTTCCCTTTAAATTGTCATAAAAACTTGATAAATTATAATATTTGATACAAATCTTCATATGTTGTAGACACAAGATGCATAATACATGCAATTAAATTTTGATAAAAAGAATTAACCTTTTTACCTGTTTTATCAAAACGTAATTGTATTTGTTATATTCAGGATGCAATAGTAACCACCAAAGATGACTTGTGGAAGAGAAGAAAGAAGGGAGAGCTCACCGATTGTGAAAAAACAAAGAATGTTGTCGTCTTAAAGTTCCACCTTTTATATGGAGACTTGGGTTTTAAGCATCTAAGCATCTTGTGTACTACACCATATCAAAATTTTGATCAAGTATTCTAATTTATCAAGTTTTCATGACAATTTCATTAAAAACCAAAATTACTTATCATTACATGGGCTATTGTATTGTACAGTGGGGTCCAAGGTAGAATGGCGTTTTTGGTTTCGTAGTGAGAAAAATTTCAGTACTGCCAACTTTGAAAGCCTCTCGAGAGCTCAAACATTGGTATTTTACCACGAAAGTTTTATCAAAGACTTATCTTTAAGTCAATTACATGTATGCCAAATTTCAAGGCCAAAAGATTCACCAATAAAACGTTATTCAAAATTTACCAACATTGGTAGTTGTGGAAAAAATTTCACTGTTGCCGCCTCCCAAAGATTGAATTTTGTTTTTTTTGGCATGAAAGTTTTGGAACAAAAACCTCTTTATGTTAATAACATATGATAAAAATTTCAAGGCCAAAAGATTAATAAAAAAAAGGATATTAACAATCTACCAACATGTGTAGTCGTGGGAAACAATGGGGGAAACTTTGCTACCAACTTTGACACCCTCCCAACGGTTGAGAAATTGTCTATTTACCATAATTTTTTTGACACAGCATGCTCTTTATGATAACAACATTCATGCCAAATTTCAAGGTCAAAACATTTATACAAAGAAAAATATTTACAATCTACCAATGTGTGTAGTTTCCCCCATTGTTTCCCACAACTACACATGTTGGTAGATTGTTAATATCTTTTTTTGTATTAATCTTTTGGCCTTGAAATTTTTATCATATGTCATTAACATAAAGAGGTTTTTTTTCCAAAAATTTTATGGCAAAAAAAATAAAATTCAATCTTTGGGAGGCTGTCAAAGTTGGCAGCAGTGAAAACATTTCCACATCTACCAATGTTGGTAGATTTTGAATAACTTTGTTTTGGTGAATCTTTTGGCCTTGAAATTTGGCATACATATAATTAACTTAAAGATAAGTTTTTGGTAAAACTTTCGTGGTAAAATACCAATTTTGAGCTCTCGAGAGGCTTGAATTTTTTTCCACTTCGAAACCAAAAACGCCATTCTACCTTGGACCCCACTGTACATCAAATGTGTTTTTCCCATATTGTAAATGGATGACAAGTTTAATTTTTTAGCAAAGCAAACAGACCGTAGGTGCTATGTTCAAGAGTGTTGTGTATTGGGCTTATAGCAAAGCATTTCCAATACACTAGAGTTATCCATAAAATAAAAGGGGGTACCATGACTATTGACCAGAGTTTGCAGTCTTCAATTAGCATTTTTTGTACTTTTTAGTCACAAGCCACCAAACACTTGCTTTGAATGAGCATGAAGGTTGGTGTGAAGGCATCAATAGATTCCCTCATGGGAACTTGAGTGCGCTGTGGAGAAGCTTCTTTTGCATTGGTGAGGTGCAAGGTTTGAATCTCCCTAACAACACAAAGCCTTGTGATTAGTCAGAAAAATAAAGGATCAAAACTCGTTTTTGCCGCCTTTCAAGCTTAAAACTTTTGAAATTGCATAGTTAACTTCTAAAGGTGACAATTTGAGAAAATCATAATAAAGTACTATTGGAGGAATGTTATGGAATTGATATCCAAATGAAAGTTGTAGATTTTGAATTTTAGATTCCATCCGTATGGTCCGATTCACAAATGCTATCACCAATATTTTATTGTAAGAATTGAAAGTTAAAATTTCAAAAATTCTTCTAAATTTGATTACAAACAAAATATTAATATTGTTTGAGTAAAAGAATTTTGAAATGGATTTGACATGAGATATTCTTGACATAGTGATTTTATTTAAAATTTGTATTCCTTTTCTCTATGACCTCATTTTTGCAAGGCCACTTTTGAAGTGAAGTCAATGCAATTTTGGTTTGGTCAAAATTTCACATACTTATACGTTTTCAATTTAAAAAAGATATGTACTCTAATAATACCAAATCTAATCGTTGAATAGGACAACAACTTGATGAAGTATCTCAAAAAAAAATTCATGATGAAGAGCTTCATGAGAAAGGAGATATGGATGAAAACAATCATCCCGATCAATCCCACATGGGTCGGTTGAACCTTTTTGGGTTAATATCGAAGTTTAGATAAATTGTAATGATTTGGAACTTTGAAAGTCACACCAGCGGTGCTACCAACTTTTCCATCATTTTCATAATTTGTGCACACAGAAGAAATGACAACTTTCAAAAATGAAATACTGGTTTCATTTGATGCTGCTCCAGAAACATAAATACAACACGGCACACCCCTCACCCTCACCCAAAAATTAATTAATTAAAAAAATAAGAAAGTTATGAAAATTTGGAGAAAGACTAATTGCAATGTTATTCAGACCTTCCATTATGTATTTTGAAGATGGTACACAAAAATTATTTACTGTAACAGCTGAACTGATTACGGTATATGGGATGATTTTTGTACTAGGTTGAATAAAATCCACATGCTGTGCCTTAGCTGTCATGGTTGGAAAAAATTAATTATAAAAAGAGAAGCCCAAATTTTTACGAAATTATTTTTTAAAAAGAGCTATTTTCTATGGAGAAAATAGAGATTCTTAGATAATATTTATAGAATTTTAGAGAATATCTGTGTCATTTTGAAAAAATATATATATATTAGGCATGCGCTATCCTATCCGGTATAATTAAAGAAAAAAAATGAGATGTTTGTAAACTAAAAGAACAAGTCCTTTTTTATAGAGGGTCTTACTTGTTGAACACCAACACCTTCATTGTTATGTTTCCGCCACAAACAAGTCCTTGTAAGGGGTTCTTTCCATACATCAACCCTTGAGAGTCTTGATATGAAAGATTGCAACGAAGATTGTTGAACTTCTTCACTTTCATTTTTGAAAAGTTAACCCAAATTCTATTTAGCTTTGAAGTCACACACCCTCTGAAATCTCATTCTTGAGTGTGCATTATACAATTCATAAACACACTATAATCTTGCAATTCCACAATTGGATGATTCTTTAATTTGGCAAATTGTCTCCACTCTCGTTGAAAATACGATTATATGGTTTCTTTCTAATTTAATTCATTCTATTTATGATAGTATCAATCATGGTGGAAAAAAATATTGTAATACAATGCACGATGCTACAATACCCTAGGCACTAAGAGGTTAACCTTTAACCATCCACACTACAATTACTTGATCAAACTCATCAATTCTTCAAATTTTAAAATGTATTTTATTTTATTGGTATTTTTTCTCATATAAATTAACCTTGAAGCGATTGACCTTGATTTTTTATAATTATGTAAATAAGAATAAATTTTATATGATTTATCAAATTTTCTTCTTGTAAAAATCATAGTAATTACAAAAATTCTTAAAATATTATGCTTCTTTAAGGAAAAATGTAGATAAGAGTGATGAACAATAAGGTGTAGGTGGCATGCTTCATCAAGGTTTGTCTCAATATCAACCAAATATGGCCCCACAATTCTCCTTGCACACTTAGGGGATGAAAAGCAAACGACTCTTGAGAATGATTCATTGCTCAAAAGTGATACAATTTTTTTGTAAAAAATTTCAATAAATATCTTTTGTTATTCAATGGAAGAAGTTGCTAAGAAGCTCCCAAATCTTGAAATGGTATTGCTATTTTTGAACGAGCGTACATCATATGTACAAATAAAAAAATTCATCTATATTCTACATACTTCATCCACATTCATGGATGATAATAGGTTCATCACTACACCATAGATCACTTTTTGCAATATCTTGGTGCCTTGTATCACAATATTTTATATAAATTCATTAATTTTCATCGCAAAAGTGCATCATGACATCGGTTTAAAGTGACGTGGACCTCTCAAAATCTGACATAGAAATTCAATGGGTTTCTGAATCACGGGCGTACGGTACAAAGAGTTTGAGGACGTGACTCTAGAGGTCCCAAAACCATGTGCAGTGACAGACCTAAGGTTGCTCATATCATACCTGAGGGGAAGCCACGCCATCATCATACGGCAGTAAGTACTTGAAAAGTGACGCAGGCCAGCCTCCATGACACGGACAAACGCAACACCATTCTGACTTCTGAGAGAACTTCGATCAACTTTGATTAACCCCTAAAAAAAGGACCAGGGATTCATGGTTTTAAAAACAAGTTTAATAGATCATAATTCAGATGGGTACAAATTTTATATCATCAGGATCAACAAAGAACATGATTGCATGTTGGTACAAAACAAATCAGGATCTACTTATAAATGCTATATATAAAAAATGAGGTCCAATTCGGGGTGACTCACTGGAAAAAGCACTGGGAACAACTGAAAGAAAAGAGTCAGACAGTCAGCGAGGCGCTTTTGCCAGCAAGGCCCCACAAGGAAGAGAGTTCCAACATTCAACTCCCCCTGTATCAACTTTCAACGCTTTCCTCCGTGCTTGACTATCTGTGGCTGACGAGTATTGAACCACCTCTGCCTGCCTGCCTACTTTATAATACCTCCTGCACCCACTACATCAAAAAACACTCCCACGGCTCCTCTTTCAGTTCAATTTTTTCTTTCTGTGCTCCTCAGGTTTTGTGACAGTTGGTGAGGTATTGTGAGTTACCATGGGTTGGACGCTGGCTATGGCGGGCGCGCTGGCAGGAGCTGGCGTGACGACGGTGATGGCCGCTGAGATTGGGAGTAGTAGCAGTAGTAGTAGTGGTTTCCTGGCGCCGGTAATGAACTTGGAAAGCGTGGTGCAGGGGCTGTTTGTGGCCGTGGTGGTCGCATTGATCGTCGTCAAGCTCCGTGCTCCCAAGCTCAATCTGCCTCCGGGCCCTGTGGCCCTGCCTATCGTCGGCAACTGGTTGCAGGTCCCTCCCTCTCTCACCACCACATTATTCTTCATCACACTTGCTTCGGAGTCTCTATTGTACCACTAAATTATCAACTCTGAAATTTTGCAACTCCCCAGACGGGCTCTTCGATCAATATTCACAAAAAGATGCATCTGAGATTTTGAACCTTCACTTGACCATTGCGTATCACCAACATTCATGAGTTCGGTAGAAAGAATTTTGGTGAAGGGATGAATTTGTACCATCGAGGAGCTTGGTGCTGACATTGATGGTTGTTGTTGATGTTGGTTCAGGTGGGTGATGATTTGAACCACAGGAACTTGGCGGAGATGTCGCAGAAGTACGGCGATGTGTTTCTGTTGAAGATGGGGCAGCGCAACCTGGTGGTGGTGTCGTCCCCCGACATCGCCAAGGACGTTCTGCACACGCAAGGGGTGGAATTCGGGTCGCGCACACGCAACGTGGTGTTCGACATCTTCACGGGCAAGGGCCAAGACATGGTGTTCACGGTGTACGGCGAGCACTGGCGCCGCATGCGTCGCATCATGACGGTGCCCTTTTTCACCAACAAGGTGGTCCAGCAGTCGCGGGGCGCGTGGGAGGACGAGGCCCTGCGCGCCATCGACGACATCAAGGCCAAGCCGGAGTCCGGCACCACCGGCGTGGTGATCCGCCGACGCCTGCAGCTCATGATGTACAACATCATGTACCGCCTGATGTTCGATTCCCGGTTCGAGAGCGAGGAGGATCCGCTCTACCTCCGGCTCAAGGCTCTCAACGGCGAGCGATCCCGTTTGGCTCAAAGCTTCGAGTACAACTACGGTGACTTCATCCCTGTGCTGCGTCCGTTTCTTCGTGGGTACCTGAAGGTGTGCCAGCAGATCAAGGACCGCAGGTTGGCTCTCTTCAAGGAGCATTTCCTGGACGAGCGCAAGAAGCTGCTGAGCACGCGCGGCGCATCTGACGAGAAGTGTGCCATCGACCACATTTTGGACGCGCAGAAGAAGGGCGAGATCAACGAAGACAACGTGCTGTACATCATCGAGAACATCAACGTGGCCGCCATCGAGACAACCCTGTGGTCGATCGAATGGGGCGTGGCCGAGCTCGTAAACAACCCGGAGATGCAAACGAAGATCCGCAACGAGCTCGACCAGATTCTCGGGGAAGGGAACTTGATCACGGAGCCGGACACGTACAACAACAAGCTGCCGTTCCTGTCGGCGTTCGTGAAGGAAGTGATGCGCCTGCACATGGCCATCCCGCTGTTGGTGCCCCACATGAACCTGCACCAGGCCAAGCTGGCGGGCTACGACATCCCTGCCGAGAGCAAGATCCTCGTCAACGCGTGGTGGATCGGCAACAACCCCAAGCTCTGGGACCAACCGGAAAAGTTCATGCCCGAGAGATTCTTGGACGGCAGCATTGAAGCTTCCGGCAACGACTTCCGGTTCCTGCCGTTCGGTGCCGGGCGACGCTCGTGCCCCGGCATCATCATCGCCATGCCGCTTCTGTCCATCGTGCTCGGCCGCATTGTACAGACGTGTGAGCTGCTGCCCCCTCCGGGCGTGAAGAAGGTGGATGTCACCGAGAAGGGCGGTCAGTTCAGTCTGCACATTGCCACCCACTCCACTGTGGTTGTAAAACCCCGAGCTTAAATATCAAGATCACCATCATTCTTCTTTCATGCCAATTAGCATGTAGCTAGTCAGTTAGCTTAGTCCAAAAATTAGTATAAAGTAGCTTAATTAATCCATACGCAACTGCAAGATTGTGAACTGTTGAACAACAGTTTAATTGTGGATAAACCAATCAATCCTATAAAAGTGACGATAAATGTTTACAAACAGTTTTGACTCGCTAGTGAACATCTCAACTACTGCTTGGTCCAACACCTACATATTTTGCAAATCCTACTGACGGTACAATATGGCATATGCCCACTCTTTGTACCACGCATTGTATCACTTTATAGTTGAAGCTAATCTGATACGCTTGTACATAGCGACATGCAAACTTCTTCAACAATGCATGATTATGCAACATATCATATTGTGCATCTCAATGCAAAGAGGAACATATTTCTTTATCAACGATAGTTGAGATTTGACTGCTCATTGTTTCATACTAATGATGAGTGAGTTTACACTGGAACAAACGCGAAGTAGAAGGTGTTGGCCGGGCACTACAGAGGCTACAGAACGCTTAATTTCAGCTTCAGTGATCTTCTTCCCAGAGAAGCGTCCCGCAGATTCGATCTGTACAGCACAGTCCAACTTCTGATTCATCTCCGTCGCACAATCCAGCTCATGTCTTCTGCTGTACCTCGTGTGGGTGATTTGCCTCATGTCGAACGACAGAACAAAATCGAACAAGAGCTTACTGTCCGAGAATCGTAGATTTAAGTGAAGGCCTGAACCTGTCAAAGGAAACAGAATGTATACCTTCAGGTTATAAGTTTATAGGCTATCGGACATGATTTTGAAACATTTTAGACCTCAAGTGAAAACAGAAGTTAAATGTCATGACAATGGAATTCCAGTCAACGATGAATTGTTGAATGGAATTCCTGCGGATATAGACAGGACGAAAAAACCTATCTAAAAATAAAAAGTACAATTAAATAACATACTAAATGAAGAATAAGAACGAGTAGATCTACCAGTTTGAAGCCGGAAATGAGGTATGACGAGGTATTTTCTACAGTTGTTGACCTCCTCCATGAGATCCAGTAATACCACTACCTTTGAGTGTACACCCTACAACCACAGCATCTCAGCATCAGTCACATGGTACTATTTGCAACTGTGTCTAATTCAGAAATTACTGGAACGGATCATGACGTCATTTTTCCTAGTTCATATAGGACACGTTACGGACGTACCTGAACATGATAGAACAAACTTTGAGGTTGAACTATTTCGTCATGTCCTGACAGAAACCATCTCCATGCTAGTGAAGCATTCATATGCCTATACACCTGCGTGCACACCAGATAAAAGGCCAGTTATTCATCCACTTGTGACTCCAGAAACAACAAGCACAAGGAGAAGGTTCCCATCTAACGACGCTAAATAGAAGTGATCTTATTCGACTCATATTCATCACGAAGTAATGCAGATAATTTTCGACCGGTGAGAAATATGAAATCTATGATTCTCATGAAAAAACAGGGTACAGTATTAGTGCACGAGAGCTGCAGCATAACGTCAGGCATTTCCCTAAGAGCGCTTTTAAGAAGGGAGTTACAATTCCAGCTAACACTAGCATGAAAACTTATTGACCAGGTTATTTACCTGATTAATGCTCGCCTCGTTAAGATCAATCGAGCTCTTGGCTACAGTAAACTCGAGATTGTTCTCCTTTCGCTCAAAGATACTGGACACAAACAGCAGAGATCTATGAACAATACAAATCGCAAACATTCTGCCTGAGGAACACTAATCCTCGACACTGCAAAGAGGCCTGTCCAACATGAAGGAAGAAGAAATTGAGCAACATATTCTTCCAAGACAATGGTCATCAAAAGACCATGATACACATCAATGTCAGCATCTGGAGCCCATATACAGTAATGAAATTGAACAATTTCTGCAACCTGTGAGTAAATAACGACCAGTAGTTGAACTCATGAAGAGCTTGGTCATCTCCAGTTTTCGTGGTCTTGAGATCCCACAACTGTCATAAGAGTATCCACATGAGAGATCATTACTCAAATAGTAATAACTGATTCCTGTCATTTTTCATAGCCTTCCCAAAAACATCAAAGAACAGAACCCAGAATTTCAATTCCTACAATTAAGGGTTCCATTGGGGAGCATATTGCTCATAGTCATACCTGCATGCAATTTAGAAGTTGGTATCGCTTTTTGAGTTTGCTAAAATGTGCCTGAGAACAAAAAGCGGCCATTTCCTTCAACTCGAAGCATATATCGTTCCTGCATCTCTTCGCAATAGCTTGGTGACAATCCTGAGCTCTTTTCCGTAGCTCCTCAGAGAGTCTCTCCAGGGCAACAAGCCTTTCCTCAGCTACCTGGAATGCACAAAGAAAAAGTAGATTTCAACCACAAGTGCTTGGTTTAACACACTAGCCGTATGGAAGAGGCATTTTTTGGAACTCCAAATGAGCCAGGGTTCAAATGAGCGAACTCATACAGCACCTGCATCTCCTGAAGCAGTTTTTGCCTTCTTGACTCTCGTTGAAGGGATTCTACTCTTGATTCATTTGAATCGCTTTCCTGAAATCAGCCATACAACAGTTGTGTAAAAGAAAAATTGTGCTCAACTAGGAGACTTCCATACAGCACTATTAAGCTATCAAACATCTTAACGAGTTTTAATAGTCATAAATTGTGTGATAGCAGAAATTTTCTATTAGTGAAAGAATGATAGAAATAATAAAAATGATCCCTTCTGAAAGAATAAAAATAAGAAATAAAGCTATTAAGTGCATTCATTAGCCACAAAGCAAAAGAAGCGACCCTTTTAACAAACCTCATCCACATTTTTGAAGCTCTGCACTTCCATTGTACCATCAGGGTCCCGTGTACTGATCTGCTGTTCTGCATCTCCTCGCAGTGACTGCGATTGCAACTGACTGTCACTTTCAGGTTGAAAATGCAAAGTCCTCCGAAGCATCTGCTGGGAGTCCGCATCAGATGAAGATTCATCTTGTGCACAGCCGTTGTCCTGTAGAGACATCATCCTGAGCAACATTTTGCTTGCTACGCTATTCCTAACCTCCTTCGAATGAGACACTTGAGCAAGAGTCTTTGCTCCCTGTTCTGACATGCATTCAAACATATGTTTCTTCTCTTCTGGAGAAATAGGTGTGCAAAGTTTGTCAGCCATGGAGTGCGTGGTTTCGTCTTCAATCTGATCTGTTCCTGGCTGGCGCAAAACAACTTCGTCTCCCTGAACCACCATATCAGAATTGATTCAGAGGAAGCAATTCTGGTCAAAGAGAAAGTCGTAATTGCATAATGATGTGCGCAAATTAGATAGGATAGAGACATTCTTGTACATAAACGGTCTCAAGTAAGACTCTAAGTCACATTCCGGTAGAAAAATCAGAAACTGAGACGCACAATATAAACATTGCAGAAATCCAACAAAATACGATAAAGTTGCGCTAGACTTGCCAAAGCTTCAAGGTTGGACTGTTGAGCACTCCAAACAATCTTCCGAGGATTCCATCCCAACCCTGACTCAGGTGTTTCAGCATCAGCAGCTAGAAGGTCCTGAACATTTGGAATAGCTGCCGTAATATCTTCTCGGAACGGAGAATCAGTCGACCCCGTGTCAATTTGCATTGGCACTGTCTGAGCCTTATTACCTAGACGCTGAAAATGATTCGGCCTCCTGGGTGATAAGGGAGTGGTACTCATGTCACTGGATACCTCTGCTCTCCAATTGTGCTGGCCCGTGTAATCTGCTGTTGCATCTTCGTCTTGAAGGTCTTGGCCTGAACTCTGCGGTGCAATCTGATTCCTCAGGTTGGCCTCTATAATATCTACCTTTTCTTGAACGCTGGGAAATGCGTTTCTGGCCATAACATTCTGCATTCAATAACCACTGTGAGTTCAAGCCAGTAAGTCAACCAAAACATGACAAATGAACAATGCAAGAGAAAATTCCTAGATAGTGAATCATCAACAACATCCTGTGTAATAAGAAAAAAAGGTTGAAGAAAGTCTCTTTCCTGCTCCATTGACCTTGAGACGGAAGTTTCTCTTGTACATTTTTGATGCCCCTTGAAGCTAAACGTGTCTTCGGGATTCTGAAACACGTTCCTGTTCTTCCCAATGTTTGATTGCAGTTCTTCAGTGTCTTCTTCAAGGCCTCGGTTTGAGACTGTTCGGTTCTCTTCCACTACTCGATTTTGAGCAATATCATCGCCCTTCTTGGATGATTTTTCTTTCTGGATGTTGATTTCAGCCGTGAGACCATACACTGGAGAATCCTCAGTATCAATATCACTCTTTCTTTGAAAAATACGGTTCAGAGGTTCGACACTCGGTGAGTCACAGTTGTAGCCACCCAAAACACATGTCAACTTCGGCATTGCCTCAGTTATCCCCTCTTGATACCTCTCCGTCATATCCACATCAGACATGTCCATGCGTTGATCCTTATCCTCCCAGAGAAAAGACTTTGCAGAATCAGACGACTTTGTTGGGACAGAAGTGTGCTGAGGTGCACGTTCATTCCATATTCGAGTAATGTCCATAGAGGTTGTATCCTCATCGGGTGTCGGTAACGAAGTTGCTTGTTTGATACCCTGGTGAGCAAAACCGTCAAAGACTTGCAAACCAATTGATTTCCTTGATTCCTTGTTCACTATACTTTGTTGCAAGGATGACTCCTGTCGCTCAAGACTATATCGACCAATTTGCTGTCCAGCCAATGGTTCCGCAGACATCGATTCAGCATGCCCCTGCGACCTCGAGGATTGACTATTGGAATCCATTTTGGGCTTAATAGATACCGAAGTTTCCTTCTGTGCGGCAGACGTGCTCATTCTTTTGAGGTTCCTCTCATAGTGCCTCACAGGCACAGGGGAATCCTCACTTGCACCAGCACCAGACTGTACAGAAGGATTAAATATAATGTCATCATCAACCAGGGCGAGGTTGGGGTCAGAAGCTTGGTGAACTCGTGACTCTAGCACTGTGCGCTCTGGTTCCATTGACTCAGATTCTTTGAGAGTAGTTGATGTGTGCACATCCCGGTTGAACAACCTCTCATCAGTCCCTGAATCAATCTCCATTGTTGATTCATTTCCACCAGCATGAGACTGAGAAGTATTCTCCATAGATACATTATCATCATAGTCAAACGCTGATGTCCTGTTTTTCGATGTCATGACCGGCCTGCTTGCATGCAACTCTGTGTCTTTACTCGCCCTGCTTCCTTGCATCTGTGATCTATCCGCGTCACGCACATTCCTAGTGTCTGCATTTTGTTCTGCCTCATCTAAGAACAATTTGCGCCTATCATCATTTGAGACAGGTGAACTGGTTTCCATTGAGACCGTATTATCAACGCCAAGTAGGGATCCAGACCTTTCAATTTTCATGATTGGCAGCCTTCCTTGTGACGTTGCATCATCCTCTGTCCAATTGTCCCCGCCCTCCATTGTGCTCTCCTCAGCATCGTGAATGCTCAACTCCTTCCGTGAGGACTTGTGTTTGGCCAAGACTCTGACAATAGAGAGCCCCTCAAATGATCCCTGGCTCATGTCACTGACGTCGCCGTCACCTTTATGCCAAGTGGGTTGATCCAGCATCTTCCTTTCTCCCTCCTGCGCTTTCATTCCGGGCCACACCACCGTCAACTCCATGTCCGTGTAAGTGGCGGTTTCACGACCCTCAGAAAGACGTTGCAATGGCTGCTTCGCAAGCATTTGTGACATTCTAGTGTTAAACGTCTGACTGTCCATTGTCATGTTGTCTGCTTCTTCCACTGACATGCTCTGCTCGCCAATCGTTATATGACGAAGATCAACTGGCCCCGTATTTTCATCACAGCTGCAGTTCAGTCTAGGACATGAGTTCATGTATTCAACAGCCAAGAAACTTAAGCGATCTACTGAATTGGATAGAGACAATATCATGTCATGATAGTACCGAGATCATTGATGACACAATTATTAGCACAGTTAGTAAGAAACGGAAGTCATTGATAAGTGAATGTGTTTGTAATCTGTGGTTGCTTACGCAAACTCAATTACGCAACATGTGATCAGCAGTACACAGTGACCGAGGATTTGACTGTATCTCAAGGAGGAAACTCATGTGATATAGGATTGGTAATGTGTAGGGGTTACCTTCCAAATGCAGAATTCTCATGATCATCGAGCCAGTTACTAGGTTTCAAAAACTCTTCCTCTTCCTTCTGAGTGTCCCGTAGAGCTAGGGGCCGTCTGCCTCGCCTTCTCTGGCGGGCGTTGCTTCCTACACTGGTCGGCACATTCTCTTTGTCCATATCGTTCTCGTCCTGTCGCCTTCCCCTGGCAGCAGACAGTCTCTCCGAGCGTCGCTGCGGACTTCGGGATGAGCTCGTGGGTGAGGATTGCGCTGATAAATGCGACATGGTGCCCTCTGGAGGCGTCTCGTAATCATCATCGCGTGCAAAGACATGGATCGAAGGCTGCTCCGCAAAGCTGACCCGGCGCAAGGAAGACCGCCGTCTCTTGCGATTCTGAATGGCGCTGCTGCCATCGAAAAGCTCACATGTCGAGCCATCATCCAGGCCTCGAAAATCCATCGTCGGGGTAGCGGGAGCGTCCATCTCGTTCTAATTCCACAGACCGTGCAACTACTTTTTCTCTACGCCATTCTCCGAACTAATTAACCTCACTCAAACCTCTAACCACTCGAACACCGCAATCACAAATAATCAAATACCCTACCATATCACTTGATCGTAAACACTGAAGACTCTCTCTCTCTCTCTCTCTCTCACGTCTCGTAGAATTCAGAAAAAATAGATACCCGATGCTTCAGCAAAGTAACAATCGGAAGAAAGAAAATAATAAATGAAACCAGCACCTGCTTTCGCAAGGTCAAGGCGAAGGCCTTCACCACCAAACACCCGAAAAAAAAAATGGCAGGCAGGCCATGAACGGGGAAAAACAGCTCTGGCCCCAAGATTGCAAAGCCCTACTATTGCGCTCAAGGATTTGAAATGAAAAAGCTCCCCGTTCCCGCGCGCTTCAGTTTGACCGTTGGACACTTAGGGTTTCGTCTGTCCTCCCTCTCAACTGAAATTTCCACGCCATATTTTGAACGGCCCACGTCACCATGATCCAATCACAAGGTGACACGTGGAACTTTCGACCCAACCCCTAAAGGAGCGCAGTTTTTCCTGTTTTTGAGCATCAGTTTCAGCTCTTTTTTTTCCTCTTCCTCTTGATAAAAAATACCAAATCAAACATTTAAAAAATAAATAATTTTTTTTTTACCAATTCAACAATTTTTCCTATGTCTTCAAAGACGGTCAAAATATATCCAAAAAGACTACAATTTCATTTTTTCACTTCGAACGCTATAATCTTGCAATTTGTATAGTTAAACTTTATGAAAATTTTACCATGCACTCTTTTGGTATTCTATAACAAGATCCTACGGTTAGAGTTGAAGAATATTGATTTCTAAGGTTTATTTTGAACCTTGCCTGCACTGCCTTTTCTCTCCAATAAAATCCCCTTTGTTCTATAACTTCCACTTAAAAATTTGGAATCGAAAAAAAATCGGATCCCCGTTTTTGTATTGATATACCAAATTCACATAACTTATTTCAAAAAATAAAAATAAAAATTGACACCGTGGAAACCTACCTGAACATTGAAATGCCATAGGTGGAATACTTGGTCCTTTAGAGGTTATGTGTACACTGTGTATTTTCTGTAATATAGAAAAATTGAAATCCTATTGCGTTTGTGTGAAAATGACTTCAATTTGATACGATTGACATTGTTGATCTTGTAGTACAGAACAAGAGCTTTTAAATGATGTATTGCAATCAAAAAATCGATTAAAATGAGAAAATTTCACCGTTGTACAGCTCAGTGATGTAGATGGTCATATTGGGTGTTCTAGACGATGAGGGGGTTAAACCTTAGAGGAATTCTAACCATCTTCTCTTTTGAAGATTTGTTATAAAATATAATTTGGAATAATATTTTGAACTTGAAATATAAGCCAAAACCCTATGAAAAGTACTTAATATTCATACCTTAAAATACAAATGTGATGCTCAATTTTAAAAAATAAGTTGCTAGATTAGAGAACCTTGTGCATTTGTAATATTTTTGATGCAGTCACAATGCACTGTTTTTGACAAATGCACTCCGTTTGTAATGCAATTTTTGGAATTTAACCTTCAAACTCTATGCACACATAGAATTTTACTTATTGTACTCCTTGTCGCAATTTTTTATTTAAAAATATTTTCTATATTTCAATTTTCTTAATATAGACATCTTTTAGAATTTAGGCATTTTAAACATGTTAATAGAAGATTTGAAGAAATTCTAAATCATTATAGTAATCTATACCGTATAAGACATTACACATTGGCTTTGAATTGAATCTGCAAAAAGATTAAAAATCATGCACAATTCATCGTTGAACTTTCATCATGTTCATTGTGTTTTTTTGTTCAGATGGGTACTTTTAAATATTCGTTTTTCTTAATGTAAAGCCTTTAAAAAAATAAAGAATGTATCTTTAGATTTCATATACATCAATCTCACTATTTGTTGAGAAAAATTAATTCAACATATCACCAATGAGTTTTAATATGTTTTTGGAAAAGAGTGATTTTGACAAAAATGCTAAATGTGCATTGCATGCACGTTCGTTTGGTCATCGAATAGGCACACCGTACTATGCAACTACCCAAAGAAACTTTACACTCACATTAAACTTGTTTTGAGTTCAAAAAAAATTGCAAAACTAGTTTGTGGTGAATTGGAGAATAATTTAAAGCAAAGCCCTGCACCACCATAGGGTATGAAACTTGTGACCTCCCCAGTGCTGAAGGAGAGTTCCCACACATTCACCCAAGCCAAGAGCCCCAACTATAGAAATTATTTATGAACAATAATTGTCAGAATAAGACCGCTTGAAAACCAATTCTATTTTTGGATAACTCTAATAACACATTGAACTTGTTATTGTCACACTTCTGAATGTCAAATTCCATTATCTACAAAGAATATTTGCTATTGTATACACGTGATTCAACACTTGCTACATGCCACATTCTAAACTCATGTAGATTGCTTTCCAAAGGTGTAATATAAAGGAGGCATGAGCACATCTTCATAAATGTAGAGTTTTGTGCACTCATGTAAATTGCTTTCCAAAGGTGTAATATAAAGGAGGTATGAGCACATCCGTATAAATGTAGAGTTTTGTAATATGGTATGGTTTGTACTCTCATTACTTAGGGAATGCACAAGTCTCCGCAATAGACGTACAACACAAGAGACTATCAAGATGAAGTTAACATAAAGCAATTTTCCACAATAGCCACACAGGATGGTAGACATGTCGTCCAATACATCATAGCACCCACTCCTACACGCTAGAGATGACTCGTTGAAATTTTTCATTTACATTTGGAGAGCCCTTCCACTTACACTCCCCCACCGTTGGAGGCCCCTCACACATCAAAGTACTTATCAAATAGTCAATGGACCGATCACAAGTAGAATGTGGGGCTAGTCAACTAAATAGTGATTTGGAGGGCCATTTCTCAACACGCTAGGATCCAGAGTCAAGAGACATTTTGGAAGGGCCCTTGACACTTTTCATCTAGTTTTGGAGTGCGAGGGACTCTAGGAGGGCTGCGGTGGAGCTACTCTCACACTATTGTGATTCTCAACTCCAAGGCAATGTTCAGAAATCGGGCAAAAAGTCACAATGTGTGTTTTTTCAAATCATGCAATTGCATCTCATAAGATATACATGTGTATACAATAACTTCCACCACATCTGCTATAAATTGCTAGTGTTTGGCTAAGTCTGGGCAGGGTCTTGGTGCAGGCCCGTTTACACTGCGAAGCGCTGAGGTGCATGCCCTAATTAATGGCTGCTAATCTCAAGTGTTTTAATTTCAACACGGTAGCAGAATATCAATAATCAGACAAAGATGCAAAACTGAGTTACACTAAGAGAATCTCCTGCTTTCAGTGGATGCTCTAAGTAATAATGAGACTGTGAGGGAGAATGGCCCTAATCTCAATGTCTGCGAGTGTTGTAATTGCAACACGGTAGCAGAATATCAATAATCTCGACGGATGCAAAACTGTGTTAAGAGTTAAATCTATACAACGAACAGGAATGGTTTTTCTTCATACGGCAAGCTTAGATTTTAAGCTTCCACATGGTCTTCCAACTGGAGCCCTGGCAGGGTTTCTTCGCCACGGGAGCGGCAGCGTCGTCCTCCGCCATGCGGTAGTGCATCCGGGGCACTCTGTCCACAGTGAACTGGCCGTCCACTTCCGTGATGGTGATGCACTTGAAGTCGCAGCAGTCGTCGGAAGTCACGATCACATTCTTCCCCGTTCGGTCCGGCCCCATCAAAAACTCCTGGTACGTGTCGTTGTGGTCCACCTGCATCGTGAGCTTGGAGCCCTTCCTAATTTTTGTGAAATCCACGAAGTACTGTTGGTTGCCCACTTTCAAGTTCAGCACTTGCTGCGTGTTGTTCACAATCTCCGTCACGGTGGGTGCCATATGTTACAAACGACCTCTCCACAAACAGTATAAACCCTACCTTAACCGTGCTAAAAATCCCAACTTATGTAACCCTAAGAGTTGCCAGAGCTCACAAAACTAAACCCTTACAACGAGAGCGAGATGATTCAAGAACTCGGCAATGTCGAGTCAAGTAGCATATGATCTTTTGAGCGCCGAATCACTATGAGTCTAATAAGCTGTACAACGGTTCCTGAGGGCTAGGAATGAATTGAATGTGAAAGATAGTGAACGGTTTCATATATAAAGTATGTCGAATTCCATGATCTACATCGCAACGTTAACTTTCGTGGCGCGCAGGAAGGAGAGATTCTGCCGGCAAACGAATCCTCACCTGGCAGCCTGGCTAGTCGGCAATGAACGAAGAGAATGCCGGTGAGTAGGTGCAGCTTCGCAGAAGAAGCGCTGTGCTGAGTGACACCATGGCCAACCTCGCATCGCCACCTGGCACCCGTTTTGAGGACACGTAGGCTAGGCAGACGAGGATCGGGTTACTTGTTGCGGGTGTGAACACGGCACTGCGCCTCGAGGGCCACATGTTACGCTTAGAGCACATGTGATTTGAGAGGGTGGGGGCAGGTTTGTTACCAAAATTGGCCACTGAAGTTGAAGTACCTATAACCGATATAATAAAAAAAATTAGCATGGAAAATATTGAAGTTTCACATAGAGAAACAAAGGCCCTCTTTACACTAGAGGCAAGAAGCCGTGGAGAAAACCTCACAAAGGCCATGGCTCATCCTTGAGAAACCAACCTTTGAACTTGACGGTCTTTGGATACAGTGTAAAGTGAGAAGGGGCCTCAAAATAAAGTGCAGATTTTTTAAAATAAAGTTCTTTCATATTTCTTAAAAAATAAAAAAATGATTGGTTGTAAGAATTTTGGCCAAGCGGCCCCCCGGATTTTGTGTTAGACCCACCTCTTGAGGTGGGCTTGACGCAAAATCCAATCAACTCTCCAATCATCTTTGTTTGGCTTAGTTGGAGTTAGAGAAAATTCTCAGCAATTCCTCCGACCCTCGACATATATTTGAGATTTAGAGGTGATCAGTAGGGGTTGAAGAACGTTATGAGGACTCAAACATCCGCACGCATGCATGCTAAAATTGACTCGCAAAAATTATTCATCTACATTTAAAAAGCCCAAGGTTGAACTTACACTCCCCCACCCTTGAATGCCTTTCAGGCACCAAAAGTGCATATCAAGTAGTCAATGGACCGATCACAAGTAGAATGTCGGATATAGTCAACTAAAACTTAGATTTGAAGGGCCAATTCTTAAAGCATTTCCACTAGCACTGTGGACTTGGCTATTAAAAATGGATGAGACTAAGTCAGTGAACAATTTATTTGGCCCTTGACACTGGATAATCCACTAAAAATTAGGGCCACGGCAAAATCACTCTTGATAGTGTATCTCCTCTTCTTAATTGCACATCATAATTGCACAATCCATGTGTGGTGACTTGTGAGTGGCTCACTTACTATTTTCAAGAGTCTAATTGAGTGATGTTGGTGGGGGAACTACATGGTGACGTTCTGATTTTTTTAATGATCTTCATAGTGCAATCCTGAGTGATAGTGGAGATGCACTTAACACGCTAGAATCGAGGGTCAAGAGGCATCTTATTGCGTGTGTTAAATTCTGCGAGGGCATGGGTGTGGATGCTCTCAAGGAGTACATTGAAACTTATTAAATGTCCTTGACACAATTAATTCACCAACTCAAGATTTATCATCAAAATTCCCAACCGCCATTCAACTAACAGCTGCAGACATTTACATAAGTTACCCACAAGTACCACATGCCGAGTTAGTTAATGAACCCATGCCTTAGAATATTTGATTCATCCATTTGATTCAAACACATAAAAATTGTGACTGCAGACATAAGTTACAACTGAAGTTGTTATGAATATTTGTACTCTAGATGGAGGGGCTGCCCTCACCCTCTCAAATCTCAACCGCTGCTATAATAGACAGTGCTTTGGGATCCGCATCCCACAGGGCTTCAGCCCACCCGACGTAAGGGTCGGATTCACACAGCCTGGTGTGGAAACCGAGTTTCCACGTCAGATTTCGAAACGTCCACGTCGCCATAAACCAATCACAGAATGCCATGTGGGCTTTTCGAACAACAATTAATTGTACGACCACGAGAGAGGGTATTGAACGATTCCGAAAGGACACACGTGCTCATTGAAGCCGTTATTCGTGGACTTTGACCAAGACCACGTCATCAGATGCGCACAGTGCCTGGATTATGCACGCGGCGCCTGTCCATGACTCCATCGCACAATGGCCGGTCGTAGATTTTTTTCAAACAATCGGACACACCGACACGGCTCATTGCGGAGCTCTTGGGGCAGACTGACTGTATTATTTTGCAGCATCTAAGCTGATCCAGAATTCAGACGCTGGGGGTGTCACAGTCAATGTCCGGGGAGAAGCCGATTGAAATTTATAATCACCTAATCGAGTTCAAAATCTTAATCGAGTTCAAAATCTTAGGAAATAAACTGATCATTTGAGGGGGAAATCAGAGAATATTTCGTATTATCATAAGGCCTAGCCGAAAAAACCAGTTGGTGTAAGAAAATGTAGGATCTTAGCTGGTTTTAAACTAAAAATTTCTCCCGGACTGTGGTCACAGTACGCGATTCAATGCGATTCACAGTGAAGCAATAGAGTTAACCGAAAAGTCAGCTCAAAGAGGAAAGTTTTAGCAAACTCCTCTTGAACTCCTCTTGAACTCCTCTTGAACTCATATTGAAATATAAATAGACCAAAAACTAGTTCATGATGAGTTGAGAGACAATCTAAAGCAAGCCACTGTCATTATTCTCCACACCTTGCAATGACTCCCACACCTTCTACCAAACCTCCAAGCCCATGGCCTACAAGGGGACAATCTATGACACGACACTATTCAACCCAAACATAGCTCAAAAGAGAGGTTAGAAGTAGAGCAAAAAGGGAGGTTAGATGGGCTTCTTTTCGGTTAACTCTAATTGCATAGCAAAATACTAACCCTCGTCGTGCGATTTCAGTCTCGATTCCAGAATCGCCTAACTCTGACTCCCCCTCTCATTTTATTAATGCGGTTCGCACTCATATATTCAAGCCTTCAATTCAAGGATTAAAGCCCCTACTGCATATCACGTACAGATTATTGAACTACGAGCTTGTCAAACATACATTGTTGTTTCATTAGCACCCTGGCCACTCGTATGTTTTGTGTTTTGTAAGATATGGCTAGCTAGCGGCCAGGTACTAAGCCTTTACATCATGCGTAGTTAGTAGCGGGTTTCAGACCAACGCCCAACAATGATCAACTTACGTGGTCACAGAAGAGATACATATGAACAACATGATCATGCACAACTTAACATATATATATGTTCAACTCAACACAATACCATTGAGAAGCGGGAAACATGTTTAAAGTTGAAGTAAGACTTTAGAGCAGTACGTCCACTTCTAAATTTCCACTTGGATACATGCATTCAATTCACTGATGAAAGCAATCGCTATGGAATGCAGCGAGTTTGATCTGAAACCGACTACTAGTGTAAAGTAATGGAGCTTAATTTTATTAATCTTTCGAGAGACAATTTAGACAAATGATAATCATCGATGATGAAGCCGTTACAGAATAATCTACTACTCAGTCCGCTACAGTATCTATGAATGAATGAATCAGTTGGCAAAATTGATGATCGACCAGTGGTACAATTACAACTTGTGCATGCATGCATCATCATCACGTAAACACATGAATAGCGGTGCTGGACTGATGATTCTAGGATTTCCAGAAGCGCCAGCTTGATTGTTTTTTGGAAGCAGGAGCTGCTGCAGCGTCAGGCTCGGAAGAATCAGCTGCGGCGTCGGGTCGTCGTCGAGGCTCGCGTTCGACGTCAAATTTGCCGTCGCAGCTTTCCGTGATGGTGATACGCTTGTAATCGCAGCATTCGTCAGAGGTGACGATTAGCTTGTTGCCCGCTTTGTCCACGCCCATCAGAAACTCCTGGTACGTATCGTTGTACCCGACGCGCAGATTCTTCTTGGCGCCCTTTGCCAGATTCGCAAAGTGCACGAAGTAGTGATGGTTGCCCACTTTCATGGCCAAGTCTTGCTGCGTGTTGTTCACAATCACAGTCGTGTTGTTCTCTGCCATCTTTGAAAGTCTAAACTCGACCCTTTAATTTGTTACTGGGCGATAAAACGTCGGTTCTGACCGAAACGAAAACACTAATGAAGCACCAAAAAAATAGTCGATCGAAGCTGACGAAGAATACAACAATTTGAAGATTTCGACGGATGGAAGATAAATGGGACTCACATGCATACTAGCTAGCAGCTGCCGAATCTCGAAAATTAGAACGAGGACACAAACCAAAAAACTAGCTGAATTGGATCGCTACAAAATAGCCCACCAACGTTCCGCCAAACCAAATCATATGATCGGGTATCAGAAAGTTCTAAAGAGTTGCAAAAGCTTTCTGATCGAGAAAGGATTGAATTACAAATACGTACCGGCCCTGACATGATATCACGGCCATGTCTGTAGCCGCCTCGATTCAACGCATGTATGCACCGGTAAGCAACTTCCTGAATGAATTCTGATAAGCTTCAAAGGAAGCTGTCACTGTAAATTCAACGAAACACGCAAACGTCGGTGGGATTTGACCAGCATGGACGGGCGAGTACTGTGTACTGTACAGTGTGTCTTTCAGGAGCTCCTCAGGCTGTTCCGGTTCAGGAAAATGCCCCACCGCCCGTCGCGTCCCGGAGCCGGGCCCAGTGCCAAGTGGCACAGTCACTGGCATTCGGGTTTTGTAAATCTAGACTATTAATAGATTTGTGATATTTTATCCACAGGTTAGGATACCTTATATCCGATATTTTAATTAAATTTGTAATACCCACGCACATATCTGTGAAAATGCAATTGAATCTTGCATCAAAGAACGATAATATTATTAATCCTTAAATAACAAATGCTTTTTTGATTCCGTATCCAAAATCATTTTCAAAATTCCATTTAAAGCATGATTTTTTTTCTAATTTACTTTGGTTCTATTCTAAAGAAATATAGATCCCTTAAAGGTGTTCAGTTTAACATTTAAAAAACCCCATTTGATGCAACTAAGTAAAAGTTACGAGCAAGATTCTCCCAAAATACTATCAAGCCCGTAGGGCTTGCAAAGTCGTTTAACCCCTAAACGTTCTCATGCTTTTCAAATTTGGCTGTTTTTCAAAGATGCATGATAAAATCCAATTAAGAGGGATATTTTCAACTTGATGAATGAATAAAAGTTGTACATTATGAGTTTTAGATTCTATTCATACGGTTAGATTTGTAATTACTATCACCAATATTTGTGTATAAATTTTCAAACTTAAAATTTATAGCTCTTTTGTAATATGATTACAAATAAGATATCGACAATCTAATAATGAATTTTTTTGGGATGGGTTGAAATGTATTACTCTAAATGTAGTGATTTTTGGAGATTTTTGGTTGCTTGATTTTAGTAGTTGACTTTTTCAAGAGCACTTTTAGACTAAAATCTTCAAAATTTTGGGTGGAATACTACAACATGAAATGAGGCATACAAATTTCACAAATCATCTCTTTTCTAATCGGATCACACATGCACAAAGCTAATTTCCCATAAAAGTTTCAATAAAAAAATCCACACTGCAAATTGTGCATGATGGATGAGAAATCAGAGTTCAAATCCATACATCATGCAAAACATGCATGGTTGGGCGGTTAGGGGTTAAGGTTTAACCCCTAAGTGTGCAAGGAGTTCATGATTGGTTGTTTTTTTTAGTCAAACGTTGATTTTTAAGTAGTTCTTAACCCCTAAAGGACCGCGATGTTTCCTGTTTTCGAGCATCATTTTCACCTCTTTCTATTCATTTTCTTATGAATATTTTTTTTCCACTTGATAGAAAATACCAAATTAAACATTTAAATAATTTTTAAGAATTTTTTTAACCAATTTAACAATTTTTCCCATGTCTTCAAAGACGGTCAAAAAATATCCAAAAGGCTGCAATTTCATCTTTTTCACTTCAAACGCTATAATCTTGCAATCTGTACGGTCAAATTCCATGAAAATTTTACCATGCACTCTCTTGGTAATCTTTAACAAGATCCTACGGTTAAAGTTGAAAAATAATAATTTTTGAGGTTTATTTTAAGCCCTGCCCGCACTGCCCATTCTCCCCAAAAAAACCCTTTTTGTTCCATAACTTCCACTTAAAAAGTCGGAATCAAAAAAAAATTAGATTCCCATTTTTGTAATGACATACCAAATTCACATGATTTATTTCAAAAAATAAAAATAAAAATAGACACCATGGGAACCTGCCCGAACATTGAAATGTCCTAGTTAGGACACTTGGTCCTTTAGGGGTTAAAATTTCAATATACACTATAGAAAAAGTTTTCCATTGAATTTCTTTCCATGTAAAGCTCAAAAGCATGCCACCTACACATCACTTCTTAACATTTTCTCTAAAACATTTATACTATTCTAAGCATTTTTGTAATTACTATAAGTTTTACGAGAAAAAAAATTTGAAAAATATTATAAAATTTAATCTCATTTAAATAATTATGAAAAAATCAGGTGAAACTGGTTTAACAATACCTTATATGAGAAAAATTCCATTTTTATTTTATTTTTTAAATGTGAAAAATTGATGAAGTTTGACCGAGTAATTGTAGTGTGGACACTTAAGGGTTAGTCATTATATTGTTCGCATAAAGACCACCATTAGCAAAAAAATGTGGCGTTCTCCAAGAGATGCCTAGACAAAATTAATGTGCATGGGTGAAATTGGGCACTACTTGCTTGGTCATCTCTCTCGACAATGCCACCTTTTCTACTAGTGCATTGAGATTAATGTATAAAAGTTGTCTAGCCATGCGTCAAAATACAAAGGGCTTTCTAAAAATGATCCAATCATAGGTCTCTTTTAATTTTTTCACTTTCAATTTTTTACTCCTTGTAAATATTACTTTTATCTACATTGAATATAATTTTTCATATTAAATTTGACAAAAGTATATTTATTTTGAATTTTTACCTTGTTTTCATGATAAAATTTGTAGATATTCAAACTATTTTCCAATCATGTTGAAAATTTTGTCATACCTTCATAATGTCGATGACTATCTATGAAAAATTATAAATCATACAATGTGATATTTTAAGTATGCAAATTATAGGGCTTTGACTTTTACAAAAGAGGTGAGGACCTTTAGGGGTTAATATAGTAGTACTATAGAAGGGTTGCCACCCTAGGAGCGAATATTTATCATTTTTTTGGTGAAGGATTTTGTTTGATCATGCCACCTCTTCAAGTTAAATTCAGACCATTCAAGCTATTTTTGAATTTTACATGAGGTCTCAACTACAAAAAAAGTCGTAAAAACTTCAAGTGAAGTAATGTATTTTGGATTTTTGGTTTTTTCTACTTAAACTAAATTTAGGCCATGAAAACTAGATTTATTGCATTTGAGCTTAACTAACAAATTAAATGAAGCTTACAAAGTCCAGTTCCTACTCCACTTTGAATGTTTGAATTTTTTTGAAAATTGAGTGTTTTATTGAAGTTACAATCTTGGTGGATATTACCAAGTTGTAGCCAAAAGAATCCAAACATAGTCGCACAAATGATTTTTGTTTAGTGTTCTTTTTCTTCATCGTAATTTACACCTTTGATTTAAAAAAATTGGAATCTTTGAGTACATTTTGTAATTGATATGAATTTTACTTACAATCACTTCATAGTAATTTCAAACTTTCACCAAAATTTATGAAAAATGCATTCTTTGTAGTAGACATATGACTTCATTTACTAAAAATATAAAAATTGAATAAATACTTATCTGGTTTTATAGTGGCAAAACCGAGTGTGACATGTAAAGCATGATACCATGGTCATAGGCCTAGGCATTTAGGGGCTAAAACTCTCAAACTCTCCGCTTAAAGAACCATCGACTACAAGGAAAATAGTCGCTTCTCACTGCAATATTGAACCATTTCAGAGTAGGTGAGTGCTTTTGGACACATAGGACAAGGATTTCAGTCAATGAAAAACGACGGGTTACTTGTAGTGATTGCCCATTTGCACCCACACTCTCTCAACACAAGAGTCTGTTCCGTACTTGTACTGTCAAGATTTCAGCACAAACTCATGGCAAAAATGTAGACATCAACTTAGTATCATGGAATAGGGCTTAATTCCTGAGGGACCAAGGTTTCACAGTTTTGAAATGACAAATTCAATTGATCGATCATATTGTGAAACATGTAATGCAGATGGGGCCCAATTTTAGTATCACCACAACTAGTGAAGATCATTACATGTGTTGGTCAATTCTTTTAAAAAATAGAATGAAATTAACTTTGTGTAGGACCTATTCATGACTCCTATAAGAAAATGAGGCTCAATTTGGGCTTCTTGGTCCATTAAGGCTTAAGATCACCATCAAGATCTACAGCATCAAAAACATATTGAGCCCATGACACTACAAGGAGGTGTTATTCTTCACTTCTTTTGTAAGCCAAACGGCGCCAATTTGCACTCACCAATTTTTTGGTTGGACTTGGTGAGTGTGATTCGTCACGAAGGACAAGCGTATAGAGTGACATTGAAAACAAGATCCTCCAAAAGGAGAAATGACACCTCTGCTTGTAGTGCCATCTCATGGTACCAACATTGGAATTACAAAACAACGTAATGGCATGAAAAAAAATCTCAGCCTGGACATTGGTCAATCAGAAACCTTCATCTCATCTCATATCAATCTAACATTCAAACCATCTGGGAGACATTTGATGAACTTATTCAAGGCCTTCAGGTCTCCATGAAATATTGGCTACCTTTTGTGCAGGTTGATAGACAAAGTGAATTGGTATCCCCACTTCATTTGGGTCTATCAAAGGGTGCAAGTCACAGTCTAGAAGTTATATAACAACCATGAGGCTTGGATCGAGTTCACAAACTAAAAATCCCATCAATACCACAATCAGGGTACGTTGTCATATTGGGTGGGTTTGGTCAGCACAAATCGGGTGGACAAGACATTTCTTTTGTCCTGTTACGGTTGGAAAGTTTTAGGGTTTTGGTGGGGATATTAATATATGAAAATATGTTCAAATATTCTACAAACATGCTATGAAAATATGCTCAAATATAATATTTTAATATTGGGAGTTTCATTGGGCGGGATGGACAGACATGCGGCCTATTGGACATTGTGACAATAGAGTGTAGAGAGTTACTTTGCAAAGGATCACTGTAAATGAAGAGTTCACATGTGCTATTTTTAATGTCCCTTTTTGAAGATAGACTCTACAATCACAATGCAGGTAACCAAAGTAGCAAGTAATCAAAGTAAATTTCCTTTGGGTCTAGAGTTAGGGTAAGTTTTCTTCGAGTCTTTTTAATTTGTGAGGGGAACAACGTTCCGGATGGTCACCATTGTGATAAGCTTGAGCACAATGTTGGGATGTCGTTCGAAGTAGAATTATGAGATTTTCCACCTCTTTTCTCATACTAACCACATCACTAGCCCTGTAAATATATTTTCACTGCATAACTAAGTTTTGGCGTGTATTTCTCTCTTCTAGTCAGGCTCAGGAGATTTAATTTGAGTTTTACTTGGTTGGGTTTTCTCTCTCCATTGATATCTTCAATTCTCACTATTAGCAAAGGGGTCGCTTCTCACTCAAAACAGTGTCACTGTACACACTCATCCAGTTTTGAGCGCTGGGCAGTGAGTGCGAAGTGACGCCGTTTCACTCACCTACCAAGTGAAAAGCAATGCTTTCTCCTTGTAGTGTTTATCTTATTTAGTATGCTTCGTTTCCAACGCCATGAAGTCTGGCACCGAGTCTGAATGCTCACTAGAAGGAAATGTGTGGTTTTTCACTTACTATAAATGAAAAAGAAATGAAACAGCGCCAGGCACATGAGCTGTGTTAGTGATGATGAGTGGTTTTGGTCACAAGAAGATAGAAACATAATTATAATATTCCACCACTATTCACTGTTCCCAAAAAATGAGGAATGAAAAGGACAAGTCTTCTACTAGCGGCTTTGTACTTGCAAATGCATCATCCATCGATCAGATGCAGGCTTCCAACTCTACATGAATTGTGAGGAAGGACTCTTATGTTCACTCCAGAAGTCACCATGTCTTCAAGCCAAACGTCTTGACAGCAATTATACTGAGTTCCAGGTCCTAGTTGTGTCAGTCTGGCACAACAGTTCCAGCGACAGAACTGTCCTTGCAGGCACTCGTGCACGGTCCGTATTTCTCAACTTGGAGAATCAATGACAAGCAAGTTAACTTAGAGGTAACCCCTAACTGCCTAGGTGTTCATTTTTTGGACGATGTATAGATTTCATCCAAATTTACTAATCCGTCATGCACTTTTGGTAGTGTGGATTTTTTAACTATAGATTTGATGGGAACTTAGCTTCATGCATGTGTGATCCGATTAGAAAGGGGATGATTTGTGATATTTATCATGCCTCATTTCATGTTGTTTTGGTTCACCAAAATTTTCTAAAATCTTAGTTCAAAATAATCCAAAAGTGCTCTTAAAAAAGTCAACTCATAAAATTAAAAAATGAGGTTCAACGTGGATGGTCAACTCGGATGGTCCCAAACATGCCACATTTCATTACGGGTGTCACATTCTCCTACAAGACATCTTTCGCACTTTATAAATTGGGTTCAACGTGGTTCAAGTAGCAAAACACTAGTCCTCACAGTGCGTTTCTAATACCGTTTCAAGGATTTAATCCTCTTTGCAACACAAGAGTCCTAAGCTCTAACACCCACATTATTGTTTAATGATAATTTCACAAGAAATGTCTTACTCGACCACTAAACAAAGCGTCAATAATCACACCAAAAACGTCACATGAGTACACCCATTATATGTCTAAGAAGCATATTCTTAAAATGCACATTGAATATTTCAAAATAGTCCAAAATATTCTCGATATCCAAGAATATTTTATCCAATATGTACAACTGTCATGGTTGACACTAGTCGAACTAGACAGTCAATGCATTACGAAGTCAAGTTGGAAAAAAAAAAAAGCTAACTATGACAAATGTGACAACCGTGCTAATTACTATTTAGGGCTTCATATGGAGATTGGACCTGTACGCAAATCCTAGATGATCGTCATCTTGGTTCAAACCCGCAATTATCTGCGTCTTGGACTCCTTGGACACAACATCATACTGCAACACATAGTCATCCTCCACGGCCACCCACAACACGCTTCCTACAGCCGTGCAGCTGAACCAATTCTTCAATGGTTGATGATACTGGGTCGTCAACTGGAACAAAGACTCTCTGCGGAACCGAATATCCTTCCTGGCTTGAGGGATTTCCATGCAAAGTCGTCTATATGACACGATGGCTCCCTTGTGGATCTGTAAGATATGGAACATCATGGGCATTAATTCTACGCCCTTGTTAATATACTTTAGCCTCTGCAATTGCAAACAAGAGTCACAATCGTCATGACGACCATATGCTCGCCGATCTTGCACGATTTCATCGAGCCGTGCCGGAATGATTTCCGTATAAGTCACCCATGCATTCCACCAGATTCAAGTACCTAAGGATCCTTGTATTGAATTCGTAGCTGTGAGGACCAAGGTTCTTACGGAACCGAGGAGTTCGATTCCCAACGTGCGAGAAGTTCATATACCATTTATGAAGAGGAAATTGCAACTGTATCCACGTGCCAGTTTCAACCTTGATTTCAAAGATTCTCAGATACCCCGTATGAACATGCATTGGATACGCCCTTGGGTCTGGCATATCAACGATCACTAGTAGAAATCTTGTCTTATGTGACAAGTCTTTAATGACTCAATGTCCGGAAAGACAAGTCCATATTGACACAAAGTGGTCTTTGCGTCATTATGGACTTGTCTTTCCGGACATTTAGTCACTAAAGACTTGTCACATAAGACAAGATTTCTACTAGTGGATTGGTCTCGCTAAGTCTATGTCTACTACGTAGAAACACCCACCGGCCCATGTCTTTGCACAAACGTAGTTCCAAGCTTGGATATAAGGTGAGAGGTTTCCCCACGGACCACGTTGAGGAAATGCCTTACATGTCCATTTGTTTGACGTGGATTCGTACACACAAACACAAGAGGGGAAAAGAAGAATGACTTTGTAGGAGTTTGAGTCGTCGTCCACCACCATCTGTGCTTTGACGCCACTATAAAGCCAGAGAGACGACGCCAAGATATTTGTAGCTTCTGGAAGCTCCCTGCATTCTTTCGTGAAAGGATTGCAAACTAGAAGAGGATGCCAAATCCCGACGGAGTAGTGGATATGGAGCTTGATGAGGAGCAAGCCACCTGAGCAGGCAATGATGTCATTGTGAGGGCGGCTCAAACGAGTCCATTGATGGACGAGGGGAGGAAGGGAGTGGACCGTGTCGGCCGAGTGATCTGCTATTGCATGCCAGATTCCAGTCCATGACCATGAGTACGGCGGGATCAATCGCTGATTGGTGAGATTCTTGGCTAGGAGTGGGAAGTACCAATCGTGGGTGACGTCGCCCCGCCAGGCCTGTACGATGAGATGTTTGTGTTTCGATGCCCACGCTGCCCACGATTTGCTCACCGTACTGCGCTGCACGATCTCGCGGGCCGTGAGGGTGGGAATACTCGTCCAAAGCACCAAGTCCGCCACATGGTATAACTCGTGTTCCGAATGAGTATGCTGCTCAGATCTATCAGTCATGATCACATCCATAGTGGACATATTGTATCTGCACGTCACAAGAAATGCAAAAGGCCGTTACAACAACTCACAATCGGGCATTGTAGGGTGCGTGCGACAATACTGCAATAGCATACAGCCACGTACTAGGAAATACTAGATCTTAGTAGCAAGCGCAAGAGGAAAGAAACATGCATCGTATGCAAACTTGCTTTTTAGAGAAGATCGAACCAGATCTCTGTACAATTAATAGTATGTTGTTGCAAATTACCTTGAAGGAGAAAGGCACCTGGCTAATGCAATCTTGAAACTCTGAGAAGAAAACTATTCACTGATTTCACTCGACGTATACGAAGGCAACAACTAAAGCAAAGCACTAAGAGGATTGGAATGAAATCAAGAACAGAGAAACAAGAATGGAGAAATTGCTCTTATAAAGGCCTTGGGCAAAGCCTCGGTTGTTGGACTATAAAAAATCAGGTTTGCTCTTATGCATCTCATCTCGGCAGGGGGTCTAAATGAGGTATTAGGAGCCAATTAAGACGTAACCACTGCTTTGTATGACCATTATTAATTGTGTATCTTCAAAATAAAGATGCTTTTGTTTTTCATAAATGTTATAGTGCCATGTTTGACTATTACATAGTTTAGGATGTCATCATTTCATCTTAATTAAGTGCCCAAAACCTCATGTAACCAGTGCTTTTTAGTCCTTTGTTGAATTTTAAATTAGATGATTTAAGAATTTTTCCATTAAAAGTGATGATCTTTTAAATAGAAGTTATCATTGTTGACAACTTTGAATAATGTTTAGAACAAATTTTGTTGATATTGATGAAGTTTTTGATGAAAACATTTTATTAAGATTTTAAAAGGACTTCCAAAAGGACTCTCTTCCATGTCCTTAGTGGCTCCTATTACCTCATTTGGACCCAGGTGGAGAAGTTTCACCTCGACGAGGTGCTCTCTTGCAAGGGCATAGATCGGAAACAAAATATCGATTGACGAAATGCTCTCCTACCAAGGCATGGACCGGAATCATAGGACCAGAATGGTGCTGAAGACTTTGAAAAAATCTTGGCATTCCACCAAATGTTATGAGTTCCAGAGCTTGTGAGATGCAGAGCGTGTGGCTGGACTCCCTCATTCGGTCGTCACCAGCTCCCATGTATTCAATGGCGCCTAGTCCAAGTCAATGTGAAGATGTCGATCTGAATGATGACATTACTGTATATAAAAGTTGAGGATCTAGTATTATTTTAATAAGCATTTTTCATCATTTTTAGACTTTAGCCCTATTATTTAAGAGCTCTATTTTAACAAATGAATTTTTTGAACATATCAACTTTTATAAAATCAAAGGTTTGTGAGTGTATTAACATATTGAAGTCTCAAAAAAAGTTCAATAACAAACACTAAGTATCATCTAAATGTAAAGTCAAAGATAATATGTAGGTTGTCTCAGTTTAACAAAAATGGCCATTTCAAAAGTGTTATTTTGAGGAGGTCATTAGGTGCTTGTATAGGTTGTATGACGAATTTGTAGGTGATGATCTCAATCCTCAAATTCTTTCCAGTAGATACACCCAGACTATTCAGTAGTATTATTGGGAATATAAGGGCCGGTTTACACTACGGTGGAGAAGGCCTCCGGTCGGTCAAGAATGCTTGGCCAAGACATGGTTATATGAGGCAAATGGTGGATGTGCCAGAGAAGAATGAAAGGCAATAAAATATTTTTAATCACTTGGGCTTCTCCGGAGGAGGAGTTTCTTCTCCGGCCTCAAGAGGCCGGACAAGAAACTCCTCCTCCGGAGAAGCCCAAGTCCAAAAAGTGCTGCCATGTAGGCGGCCATGTCATTTTATCATCCATGAGAAATCTTCACCACCATTCTTGTCTTCACCTAGTGTAAACACCTTCCGGTGAAGAGTTGCAATTTTGGCCAATCACAGTTTAGAATCGCCCTTTTTTTCATGACCAGTGGACTTCTCCACCGTAGTCTAAACCGGCCCTAAGTATAATATTTAGCCACGATTCACAAAGTGGGGAATGAAAAACGGCAGGTCTACTACTAGTGCAGGCACCAGACGACTAACTTCACCAGTCACCAAATAATTCCAAAATCCATAATTCTGCTTCTTGCAAGAAGAGCAGTGATCTTGCGAAGAGTCCTGAAGTTCTGATTGCCCATGGCCATATTCAGGCTGACAGTCAAGGTGCAAAGTCGATCTCTGAAGGACACCATATCATTTAAATCCTGTCGAAAATGAAAAAAGTTACTGCCTCTAATTTTTTTTGTTTGTTGGGGGCGTAAAAATCTAGATTCTCGTAAGTTTGTGACATGATACCCTAGCTGTGTGCAAACTGCAGCATTCAAGCGCTGAAAATTCTAAAGGTCTTTCATATATGTGCTCACTGTATGTATTAATGGTTTTTTTAAGTAGCCCAATTGAAATCTCCAGATATCTGAATCTTATACGAATGTCTCAGACCTTCTGTGACTCGTGAATACGACCATTGTTCAACTTGAAATCATGCCAATGTAATTCGTGAATATGACCATTTCTCAACTTGTGCCCGTTTTAAATTGTATCAGTCATGGATTAGGTCACATGCTCAAAGCAGAGCGAGCCTTGTTGGTATGGAGAGTTTTCATGTCGGAATGAATGCATGCAAGTCTTTTGAAGGGTCAACTTTGTGTCCGTCCGACTTATTATTCAGTATCAATACTCATGCAGTTACGTAAATTATAATAAATATTATACTATTGTACCGCAACTGAACGTGGCCAAGTCTCGAAGATGAGCACATTCATCGTCTGAGCCTCCATCCATACCAGGAATAGACTGATCCAGGAAATTATTAAAGTGGAGCACCGTTAAATCCAGGCTATGGCGCTATGTGAAAGCAAAACAAATAATAATGCTCGATCAGGGTACGTACCGCTGTTAGTGGAGTCCGCCGAGCTTCCCAATCAATATGTGAGTAGCCAATCACCTCCCCATCGAAGCTTTAAACAGTGCTACCCGTGACTGTTCACCTTCGGCAGAATCCATGTGAAATGTCAACAGTCAATAATTACTGCCAGGTTTTTCTTAGAGCCTTCAGTATAGGAAGAAATTAATGTTCAACCTTTCAGAGTGGAAAGAGATGAGTAAAACTATATGTAAACGTTCTTCGATGCTAAACTAGTTTTTCATGAGTTTGAAGACCACCAAGCTCTTCTGTACCTTTTAAACAACTCGGGTGAACAAATACGAGCACATTAAAACAAAATTCACGATATCTTATTCAAACACGCGGTGACTTTAAGGATAACTCTATTGTATGAAACGCCTGTTCACCTTCGATGGAATTCCTATGAAATTTGGGTTTCGTCGTGAACAGATTAGCGACTGGGTTTCAGAGCAATGTACATAGGAGGTAAAACACTGTTCCGAAATATTACCCTATTGACTGTACATAACACAAATGTTGCTGAGTCTTCAATGCAAATTTATTACAAAAATTATCTCCGACCTGCTTCAGATGATATGAATTTCCAACATTGAGGTGTAAATGCAAGTGCGCCACAAGTCCATAAATGAAAAAGCTACTTTGTACTGATTACTGATAATTCATGGCCACAATCCAGTAAACAGTAACCATTGGGCACTGGAAGTCTCCAATGATGTTTTTTTCTTTCATGATGTTGATACAACGAATGGCGTCTGTACAATTGGTGGGGCAAAAAAACTATGCTAGTTACAACCCCTGGGCTAGTACTGAAAGAATACTTGTAGATCCTCGGTGCCACTCAGATACCTCCTTTCCAAGAAAAAACGCTAAGTAGAATTTTAATTTTTTCATACGATCAAGCCGACTACTAGAGCTGCTCGGAGACGGGCAAGACTGCAAAGCCTTCGATCACCACCTCAACGTCATCTGTCCCAGAGGAAAATTAGCGCTACTTGTGCAATGGCTCTGGAGCCCTCGCAAATAAATACCTACAACCAAACTAGGAGTTCTCTTTTAGGACCAAACTAGTTAACTTAGTGCTCACTTTGCCAGAAAACTCTCCACGAGCAAAAACTGGCAGATCGGCAAAAAGGTCCTACTTCTACTAAGCCGGGCTCCTGTTGGGGTTGTGGACTTAAGCCGGTGCCAAACCGTGATCAAATCTGGTTTAAGAATGTATTCTTGCATACAAGAGAACGCCGCCAGCCTCATCATCTGGCCGCGCGTCCGGAGTTCGCTCCAGCACTAGAAACTGCCTCCCTGACAAGGAAGACGGCAAAAAATGTTGTTGATATATAGACATACATAATGTGCTGAGTTCACCACTTGAGCGCGTCCAATTCACGAGTCTGATGCCAATGTACCAGATCAGAAAAACGAAACGTCACGGTCGTGAGCATTGAAAAATGCTACGAAATTAAACCACGCTGATTGCAATGGCAATAACGATGATAATATTGCAAGCACGCGCTGGATCAGATGACCTGGGCGAGTCGGAATGAAGACACGCTTTGAGAGAGATGACTAGTAGAGAGAAATACTCGTGAGGCCGATGCTGCTGCAGCCCTGGAGTGTTCATTGCAACACTAGTAGAAGAAAGGCTGATCGTCCTGGAAATGGGATTCCAGCGATTTGGGGGCCGGGCGGGGTTTGTCATTGAAGTTGAGCGCCATGTTGGCGATCAGGTCGTGGTCTCGGAACTTGGTTAGGAACTGCACCACGCGGTACGCGTCTTCGAAGTTGGACATGGGCCCGAGCGACACTTGCAAGCATTCGAAATCTGCGGCGCTGGTTGGGTTGAAGACGCTGACGTTCTTCACTCTCGCCTTGGCCGGTCCGAGCAGATTGGCCACGCCGGGGTTGCTAAACGAGCCCACGGCGAGCGTGATGTGGTGCTTGGCCGCCAGGCGCTGCACGAGCGCCGGCGAGACGACGTCGCCCGTGCTGTCGAGCACGTTGAACGAGATGATGTTGCCGCGATTCTCCGTCATGTAGGGGCTGTACACGTTCACCAGGCTCCAGTCGTCGGGGTCGCTCTGGCGCAGGCCCTTGAGCTTGTGCACCATCCACGTCGCCAGCGTCTTCACGCGCTTGTTGATGGCGTCCAGCCCCAGCGACTGCAAGTGCTGCAGTCCCAGGTCCAGCCCGGCGAACGACAGCTTCGACAGGCTCTCGTCCTCCGCCACGATGTGGCAGTCGCTGCCAATCGAGGGGCTCATGCGCGGGGTGAGCGAGATGGCGTTCGAGTTCGCGACGTGCGTGGTGAGGAAGCTGGCGCGGCGCACCAGCAGGAAGCCCATGCCCGACGGGTACCCCACGATGTTCTGGAACGAGCCCACCACGAAGTCCGGCTGGTGCTTGTGCAGATCCAACGTTCCCGTCGGCAGCAGCGTCGACGCATCCAGCAGCACATGCCACCCGGATTTGTGCGCTTTGTTGATCCAGTGCATGGAATGCCGGATGCCAGTCACGCTCGACTGCGCGGGGTACACGAACAAACTCCCGCTGGGTTTGAACAGTTTCCGCTTCATTAGAGGCCGAATGTTCGCTTTCGTCATGGACAGATCCGTCTCCTCCAGAGGCGCCAGCACAGTCTTCCCACCCACTTTCCCCGCTGCGGAAATAAGCTGCAAATTATCACAGAAGCAAGCACAAAATCAGCACTGGGTCATCACTCTGCACTAGGCCATTCCAACCATATTCATCGCATCTGAATCAACCGAAACAAGGATTCCAGTTCGATTGTAACCTGACTGACGGCGTCGTGGTTGTCCTGGCACAGCAGAAGGGGGCTGCCTCGCAAGAACGGATACGCATTGGCGACGAGACGGTACGAAGCTTTCAGCCCCGTGGTGAAGACGATGCTGTACTCCGCCTTGGTGGTATTCAGCAACTGCAGCAGCCTCTCTTGCGAGCTAGCCGCATACTCCACCGCGGTGCTGGAGTTCGCGCCGAACATGTGTCCCTCGGCCATCACCAGCCGCATGTGCTCTTCCATCTGGAACCGCGAGGAGAGAGCCAAGCTGGCGTAGTCCATGTACACGTGACGAGCGAGCTTCGGGTACTGATCTCTGCGAATGTAGTCCATGGTCGAAGTCGCGGCGTAATCCGGGTTGGAATGCAGAAACCGCTCCTCCGCGTCGGCAAATTCCAGCGCTTCGTCAACATCATCCTCGTCCTGGAACGAAGCGGACGACAGGTCGTAGTCCTCGTCGGAGCCGCGCGACGAATCCCACGCCCAGCTCCTGCCAGAGTTGTCACGTCTGCTGAACGTGTGATCCGACGCCGACCTGTCGCTGTCTCCGTTGAATCTAGACGCTGCAGGAACTCCTCGGCCAGGAAACACGTCGCAGCTCTTGCGCCGGCTGTTGTCGACAACGTTGAGAATCTCGCCGGAGTGCGGGACTGACGAACTCTCCCCGGATATCCAGCTCTTCCTCGACAGCACTTTGTGGTGCTCCTTGATAATGTCCACGCTTCGCCGGCTAGCGACGGACACTGCAGGACTCCGCGGGGAATAGTTGTACGCCGCGTCGTGCTTATCGAGCACACCCGGGATCAAGGACGTATCGATGGTGTGGCGGCTGCGCTGGAGCTTCTTCGTAACTGTACCCGCGACGGGCGTTTTCGCGGGCGAGTTTACATACGGAGAGAACTCGGAGTCGGAATTGTGACCGTCGTCCACGCTTCGCAACAGGTTCATAATCTTGGCAGGGACGAAGCGCTTGCTGGCGATTATGGGCGACCACACACTCTTGCCGCTCTCATTGTCGCTCTCCGACTGATTCGCACCCACCACATTAATACAGTAAGAAACCAAATATCACAACTTCGATCTAGAACCCCGCTGCATTACGAGATTGGAATTACAGGAATTGTGTGGAGAGAGGAATTAAACATACCGGTGCGTAGCTGGAAGCTTTGGTGCCACTCCGAAGCTTGTTGAACCTGAACATGACGACGACGACGACGACCAGGGCCTCACCACCCTACTACAATTCGGAATGCATGAGCTGAAGCGCTACTTGCTCGTGACAGTTGCAAGACCACAAATTCAAATCCTTCGAGAGATCAGAAACCCTGCAGCACAAAAAGTCTCATCTGCTTGCTTGCTTTTGCGTGATTCGACGAGTGTGATTGAAGCCGACTTAGGGTTGGTAATGTACGTGTGAGATCTGGACTAGAGCAACTAACAACTAGCTGCAAGAGCAACTAGGAAAAAAGACAAAGAACCACCTTTCTAGATTGAATCTGATCGACGACGGAGGAAAAACTCCGGGTCTTTGAGGAGAGGAGCTGTTGGAGCGGTCTGGAGAAACGACAGATTGACAATGGGGGGCTCGCAGACCTTAAACGAACTGCCAGAGAATATTCACTGGGGCAAGGGCGCCACGACGGAAGCTGATCACTAAACCGGGGCGTGCAAAGCGCTGGATGCGGCCGGCGCTCATCCGTCCCAGGGAGTGACAAATTTACCTCTGTCAGTGCGTGTCCCTTTGGAGCTCTGGCTCTCACTATTTTGCACTACAGACTGTGCTATCGTGCGCTTTCTTTACCGCGCCGAGGGAAATCCTTCAGGGTAACATTAACTGCAACCAGGCTGGTAAATTTATTTGTCTATTTGTTTATTTATTTGACACAAATAATGGGAACCCTTCACTTCAAAAAGATGCTGGTAAATTTTTTTAATCTTTTAATCTTTTTTTAATCTTTTTTTAATCTTTTTTTTAATCTTTTTTTGACACAAAATAAAGGGAGCCCTTAGAGTTTTCCGCAAACTCATCCCCTCTGACATAGGCAGAAATCAATTTTTTGTGGAAATCGAAAAACCAGCTGCGCAAATGGAGGGGGGCCAAATTTTCTTGTTTTAACTGCACGTCAGTAGGCCAGCAAGGCCAGCAGCAAGGCGAGCAAGGCCAGCATATTTCCTTGATTTAGCTACTGCATGGCCGGGTCAGCGCTGCTTTGCCTGGTGATTGGCTGCCTGCTGCTAGTATTGTCAGACTGACAAAAACTGAGGTTGTCAAATCCAAAGGCACCGTTTTTGGTTCTTACAAACTTCAGACCTGTAGATTTTTTCAGGCAACTGACATGTCTACTTTTATAGAGGACTGAACCTCTCTTTTTGCAAACTATAGTCCAGTCACCCTACTTGGGACTACTTTGCGGATAACTCTCTTTGCTGCAAGAAAAAAGAGGATGCTGGTAAAACATTGAAATCAATTCATCTCCAGGATAGATTATTCTTGGATGTTGTTCATGCTTCTGTCCCTGAATAGGTTTCAGATCTTTGTTCCTAGAAAACCGGGACAACATTCGTGCAGGCACCTCTCTTTGTATCCTTGGCAGAGTATTGTACATCTACTTTGGGCTGTGCCTGAGGCTCTTGCAGGACCGCTCCGACGGCAGAACCGTCGTGGCGTTTGTGCGTGCATGTATGACTGTACGCTGTGCGTTAGATGAAACTTCACTTTTGTTTTTGAAAATTTAACCCACAGAATGACCTTAACCCCTAAAAGCCCGAGGGGTATTGGACAAAACATAGATGTGTTATAATATGTGCCTTCCATATGTTTGATGAATTTTGGTTCAATAGACAAAATGTAGAGTATCATCTCTACAAATTATCCGTACGGTCAAACTTCCAAAAATAACTTTAGATCACTTTTTAATGAATTTAAAAGCATTAACCTGTGAAAATTTGTATAAATCATAATTTTCAGTTTCAGAGTTCAAATTTTAGTATGATTGGTTAAAGTTGGGCTATCTGTTGTAAACTCCAAAAAAGCAAAAGAAATGATGGAGGGATCATCATTACTTTCCCCAAATAGCAAATTTTGTAACACTAAGACAATGTTGAGGTGATCTACTTTGAAAAATTCTCCCGAGTGGAGTTTAACTCCGATTGCCATAATTCAAATTGGGTTGGAAAATAGACTTGATGTAGTATTTTAAAATATTTTTTATTTTTTCAAAAAAAAAACTATTCCGGGCAACTCGTTAAATTTGGGCAGTGACCAGAAAATGGTCGTTTAAGCTCTTAGGGGTTAACTCAAACCCCCAAGTGACTGATCGATCATTTTCTAATCGTAGCTGAAATAGTAAGGATTGCCCATGGTCAAAACATGATATTTTACGAGATTTGAATTTTTGTCGAAATTGGGGGTATAGATCATGTTCTGGTATTGTTTGTTGCATTTCATTTGTAATATGGAGATTCACCAAGGAAAGTTTATAAAGACAAAGACCTGAATATTGTCTTAGTGTTACAAAATTTACTATTCTCGGAGAATGATGATGTTCTCTCCTTTTAATATTTTGCCTTTTGAAATTTTAGAATAGAATAGAGTTAACCAAAAAGAGTGTCTCAAAGTGGAAATCCACCTCATATTCACCTTCAACTTGTTTGCAGTTCAAAAAGATGGCAAAACTAGTCTATAGTGAGTTGGAGACTAATCTAAAGCAACACCCTATGCCACCATGGGGTGAGGAACTCGTGACCTCCCCAATGCTAGAGGAGATCCCCAAGCCAAGAGCCCCGACCATGGGGACTATTCATGAACAATGGTTGTCAAAAAAAATTATTATATAGAAGAAACCTACATGGGTTGCATGCTATGAGTTGTGGGCTCATCAAATCAGAAGAGACTTGAAGGAATAATCTATTTTAGCCAAAATCTCTTCCTTCCCTTCATACTTCTATCCATTACAAGGTCTTTTAAGAAAAACTAATAAATTGAATCATGCATCGTAAGAAGGATAAAAAATTGACACATCATTTCAACTTCTTTTTTTGGGTTTGAGAGCCCATCAAAGCAAGGCTGCCTAGATATTTCATGGCTTGAAATTTCAAAATCTCAACTTCATTTGCTAATTTTTTTCATTTGTACGGTCAAATGATTTGAAATTTCGAGGGATGGTTTATAAAGCCCAGGAGTAAAAGATCCTACGGTTGGAATGTAAAAAAAGGCTTAGAAAAGCATTCAGAGATCATCATTGAAAATGTCCAAAATGAGGCAGTTTTGAGTGGGGGACCTCCCTCGGGCGTTTAGGAGTTAACCCCTAAACGTCTTCATCCCTTTCTAGATTTGGAGAATTTCCAAAATGTCTTCTAAAATGTAACTAAGAGGGGCATTTTGAAATTGATAGAGCAACAAAAGTCAGTTGTATATTATGCATTTTTTTTTCTATTCATACAGTTGGATCTGCGATTTTTTTCTCCAAAATTTTTTGTATAAAATTTGAAACTTGAAATTCAAATTTCTTTTGTAATTTGATTACGAATAAGATATTGAAAATTTGTACATGAAATTTGTTGTGATTGGTTGGAATTTAATACTCTAAATGTAATCATTTTTGAAGACTTTTTGGTTGCATAATTTTATGAGTTGAATCTTTTAACGGCCTTAAACGTCAAGAGGGCCTAAACGGAGCAACCCAAAAGACATCTAAATTTTTGGAGGAGATTTTTTTTTTTTTTTTTTTTTTTTTTTTTTTTTTTTTTTTTTTTTGGAAAACGACTTTGCTAGCCAACATTATTGCGGCACTGTAGCACTGCGGCAGTTTTCAGAAAACGACCTCAACTGCCCTAAGTGAACCTCAATTCTTGCTCAATTTGATAACTTTGATTGCTTGCCAATGTTTCCACAATCTCCCAAATGAGGCGCAAATTTGAAATTTAGATCGCTTTTTCAGGAGCTTTCCAACGCACCAATCCTCGCTTGATTTGGTTGAGAAAATCCAATTTCTTTCTTCATTATTCTCTCATAAATAAGCCCATGGGGCTTACCTTGACGTTTAAGGGTTAAGAGCACTTTTAAACTGAAATCATTGAAATTTTTGGGTGAATCACTACAACATGAAACGAGGCATAAGGGTTCACAAACCTAAACCCTTTTTAATCGAATCACACATGCATGACACCAACTTCCCATAAAAATATATAGTAAAATGAAATAAATCAAGGATGGATGAGAAAACTGTGTTTGATTCTGTCCATCGTCCATCGTCCACTTTCTGGACAGTTGAACGTATAGGGGTTAAAACCCTCTCATTGTAGGTTTTTTGAAAATTATGTACTTGCTATTGATCGTCAGTGACCCACTAGAGTAGATAGATACTCAATGGTAAGTTGTCTTGAAACTACTGGTCAGTTTTTTTGTATTTGTATTGCTGTAACTTACTGCAGGCTTCAGTTGCACTCCTCTGATCCTCCTGGCAGGCCCGCCACTTCAGTTGTGGTTTCTCTTCTGCGATGGAATTCCTTTTCATTCGTTGAGAGGAAGAAAACCAAACAAAGCAAACAAACAAACTACTGTGAGTAGTACTCACTGGTCAGTTGTCAAATTGAACCACAAGTTGGCACTTGATGCAGCATCCGTCGGTTGCATGATTTGATTCAAATTTGAGCCTGTAACTTACAACTGAACTATTTTCAGATCCAGAGCAGGATACAGTGACTGTCAAAACTGAGTACGAAATAGCTTAGTCTACCTTTAGCCATTCATATTTTATAATTTACTGCATTTAATGCCAAATTAGTTGACGGCACAAGTATACATTCAAGTAAATGATGTGGCTACCAAATTACAAGTCCAGCAATGCAAAATGATTTGAGAAAGATATAGATCAAAGTAAATTAGCTCTAAAACTCAGTTATGCTCACACTTGGATTACGCGGTGAATGCTACAAATTTGACATGCACAAGTGGTTTTCTGGGTCTATTTTTTTGGATGGGCATGTTCTTGGCCTTCACATTTATAATTGTGTCCCTATTCAGTGCACATCATGTATGCAAATTGAGCAAAATGGTTTCATTAAGGTCTCTCTCTGTTGTTGATAGAAAGCAGATAGAAGAAGCTACTTTAGAAAAGTTGAGGAGGGGTGAAAGTACTAGAAATGTTGCTAGAGACTTACAAGTATCCCGAAGTTGGGTTGCACAATTTCGTAAGCAACATTTGAGTGAGTTGAGTGATGTGAATCGCAGTTTTGGTGGCAGGCCATAGGTGTACAGTGCAGCTGATCGCAGGGCTTGTGTGAGAGAAATCACTATAGGTGGCTTAGAAACTGCACACAAAGTTGGAAATTACTTGAGAGGAGCTTCATGTTGGTATGAGTGATAGTACTGTGAGGAGAATGTTACGAAAAGCAGGTTTGAAATGTGAAGTGAAGCAAAAGAAACCAAAGCTCACACTTCTTCAAATTAAAGGACAATTAGAATTTGCTAGACGTCATTGCCATTGGACTGATGATGATTGGGATTGTGTAGTATTTTCTGATGAAACAAAAATCAACCGATTTTACTCTGATGGTCGCAGTTGGTGTTGGTTTCGTGATGGACAGAGTAGAAGTGCTGGAATGGTGCAACAAACTGTCAACTTTGGAGGTGGGGGAGTGATGATGTGGGGTTGCATGACTCCGAGTGGCCTTGGTATGATGTGTAGGATTGAGGGAAGAATGGATCAGTACATGTATAGAGAAATTTTAGAGCGAGAACTGGTTCATACACTGCATACATACAATCTAGATCCTGCCAATTTGATTTTTCAACAGGATAATGACCCAAGCATACATCCAAGAGTGTGCGCCGTTGGCTGAATTCGCAAGAATTCACTCTTTTGAAGTGGCCGGCGCAATCTCCAGACTTGAATCCGATCGAACATTTGTGGGCAACTTTAAAACGTCGACTCAACCAATATGAGAGACCTCCCAAAGGAATGTTAGAATTGTGGGAGCGTGTTGAGGATTGTTGGGCTTCAATTACTCCCAGTGAGTGTAAGAACTTGTATAAAAGCATGCTTAAGCGCATTGCAGCTGTTATAGTTGCTAAGGGTAGGTGGACAAATTTTTAACTTTGTTCCAGCTAATGTGAGCAAAACTGAGTTTTGGACTGAACTTCACTTTACTTTTTTTTTAACATGCATACATGTGTGTAATAGACCTCAATCCCCATGGAAGTATGACTGATTGCAATGGTAATCCTGTGCAATTTATGGTTTCATTTTTGACGCATCCAATTTCCCTACATTGTTTGTTAAATTTCAGTAAGCTGTGTTCGTACTCAGTTTTGGCAGTCACTGTATATGTTCAGATCCCTGCGAAACCAGCCCGGCCAGGGTGAATTGGATTCAGATAGTCGCAGTGGAAACCACAGGGGTCCCAAATATTTCTGCCGGGATAAAAAGTGGATGGTTTGGTCCCATTTTTTACCCCATTTTTTTAACTTTTACTTTGTTTTCAAAAGTGAAGGTTGGGAGTTGGGGGCCAATTTTTGACTCCCTTTTCGGAACCTTTACCGGGATAAAAAATGATTTACCAAGATAAAGCAATGATACTTGCATGTGGGCCAAAAAAACTGCCCCGGGGTAAAAGTCCCTCATTTTTACCACCACCCCGAGTTTAGCCCCGGGGTCAAATTGTGAGGGTTCCTGTGTACACACATTGATGGAATCGTAATAGTAAGTACTGCCTGCAGGCAGAAACTTACAGTAAATCTTACTAAGGAGTCAGTAGTACTGTAGTGCAGTACAGTTTTCAAATCCGCAGGGTTCAAAACTTCAAATGGGCCTTTTGTTCTCACGTTGTGGGGCTTTTGTCTTTTGCATACGTCAGTCACGGAGCAGTACTGGCTCCACAGTACAGTACTGTACACTACACCAGGCTCCAAAGCACTGTTCGGGAAGATTTTTGAGGCAACCAGTCAATGTCCTTTATTTTCCAAAAGCAACCGGTTTTTAAAGATTACATCCCGGTATATTTCGTCTATGAATACTAAATATAATTATTTTTTAGTCATTTAGTTCGGTGGTTTGCCTCTACTCTTGAAAATCAACCAGCCATTTCCAAAAATGAATCGGCTGACTTGTAACTGACTGTCAGTTCTTCCCGGGCCCTGCTCCAAAGTTCAAAGACTCTTTGGAGGTGGACCAGTCAATCTCTTATATTAAGTACACAGTGTTACCATACCTTAGGGGCAGCTTCATCACTCCTCCGTCGAATAATTAATTAATTTCAAATTTTGATGTCCGGCAAAAAAAAAAGCAATTTTTTAAAATTCAACTTTTCAGGAAATAAATAACTTTAAATTCGACTTTCATCCACAATTGATGAAGTTTCATTGAATGTTTGTTATTTTTAGTGGACTTCATGTGATCACTCTTCACATTTTTAATTTATTTTATTTTTAGTTCATGTATTCAATTTCAAGATATTTCATCATTCATCTAATTTAATTTCATGGTTTTCCGGCAAATAGGCAACATAATTAAAAAAATTATTCGACATTTTTATTTGGAATTATTTTTTGCCGAAGCTGCCCCTAAGGTATGGTATGTCACCACCCGGCTTGGTATGTCACCACCCGGCTTGGTATATCACTACCCGGTTTGGTATGTCACTGTCCTGCTCGGCATCCGTCACGATACGATGTCATAAAGTCGTTCACATCTCACATTCATACTTTTCATTTAAAATTTCATCACGCCCTCAAATCATTCTCCACATTTCCCATATTGTTCCCCAAAGTTCCCTTAACGTTCCCATCATGTTTCCTAATGTTCCTAAGTTCTCTTTATGCTCCCAAAGTTCCCATGTTCTTTTTTTGTTCTCAATTGATTTCCACTTTCCAAATGCAATGTTGGTGCATTGCAACAAGGTATTTGCTAGTATTATAATATCTGTGGTTTTTGTGCTTTTGGTCTTCTTCACCAAGGTATCGATAGATACGAAGGGTCATAGTAATATTTTTTTTGTTTTTTCTCATAATGTTATTTTCTCTAATTTTTTATTTATTTTTGGGTACTATTTTCAAAGCCTAAGTTCAAATATTCCAAATCATAACTTAATAGGACGGAAAGGATTATATTAGCAGAAGTGTCATTTTTTAAACACAATTGATAGTCCTTGCCTAAAAGGTAGGACCCAGTAAAGAGGATGCATTGTTTATGTATGGAAAAAGGTCGCGAGGCTCCCAAGACGCCAAGTCCAACTTGTTCGCGTTTAGAACTTGGGAATAATAAGGTAGAAACGTCCAAGAGCATCCTCACCCATGTTTGGGAAGGGTCTCTCACATTGGAAAAACTGCATGAAAAATGTTGCAAATAGCCTAGGGGCATTCAATCATAGCATGTTAACCAATTACTTGTCAAATCTAAGTTTAGTTGAATGTATCCCACATTCTAGTTGTCAGTGGTTCATTGATTGTTTGATGCACAAATTTAGTGTGTAAGGGTGGGAAACTGTGATTTCAAGGTCTCTTCAACTTGGTATTCAAATATGCATGGATAATTTTAATATGTGAGTTTTAGTGTGCAAGGGTGCAGATGCTCTAAAACCGTATTTAAAGCAATTCAACAGAGTTGGTGGCACCTTTTCAAAGTAGGATATTTTGTACTATTAGCAATTGAAAATAATTATTTCACAAAATAAAATAAAAGATAAAAAATAAAAAATAAAAAATAAATGAATAAGCTACATACTTACTATGAATTTCAAAGAAGAAGTTGCCTAGGCCACTAAACATAGCAAGTCTATAGTGCAAGAATGGTTGAAGGGATGGAATTCTACCTTACTTTGGATTTTTCTGTCCTTTTGGACTATAGTAGTTACATAGCAAGTTGGAAAAATGTAATTAAAAAAAAACAAAAGAATTTTTTTGGGAAAACTCACGGGAAAACTATCAATAACTTTTGTCAAATTTAACTAAAAATATATACTCTTCATATTCACATTTATTGGAATTGTTTGGACATCCTAAGGTGAAGTCTAAAACATCTACCCACTACTCTTTGCACTTCAACTTATTCAAAAACACACATTTTGTTAAAATTGGACTATATTTTGTTAAAACGATACTATATTGAGAAAGTGATGAGGAGTGTTGCCCTTCGTAATAGAGATAGGTCCCTAATTTTTCTACAGTACTATTAACACCCAGTTCCCTAATTTTGCACTTGACCAAATGCACTCATTTCATGAGCAAATTTGGCTTTAAAAAAAATGTTTGAAAAAAATCTCTAAAAAACAAACATTTTTGTCTTTCTACAATCCCTTACGTTGTAAAGAAAAGATCCTTTAATTTATTTTGTATTCTCATCTTTATCTTTTATTTTATCTTTATCCTTATCTTTTATTTTATTTTATTTTATCTTGTTTCTTTTATTGTCTTCCTCTTGTCTTCCTTCTTCTTTTTCTTCTAGTCCTCTTCTTTTCTTCTAGTCTTCCTCGTTTTCTTCTAGTCTTCCTTTTTTTTCCCCTTCACATTGCCATTTTTGGAGTTTAAACGTCCAAAAGAAGATAAAAGCCAAAAATAAAAGAGAAGATAAGGATAAAGATAAAATAAAAGATAAAGATGAGAATACAAATTAAATTAAAAATTTGTTTCTTTACAACGTAAGGGATTGTAGAAAGATAATCGTTGTTTTTTTAGAGAATTTTTCATACATCTTTTTAATGCGCTTGGGGGCCAAGTGCATAATTATATGGCTAAGTGCAGAATTAGCGAATTGGGTGTTTATTGCTTGTGGAATAAGAGTGTTGAAGAAAAATTGGGGACCTATCTCTATTGAGAAGGGCAACTCTCCCCATCACTTTTTCGGTTTGGTAATCCAATTTTAACTTAATATGGTTCAATTTTAACGAAATGTGTGTTCAAATAATAACAAATGAAAATGTGTGCATAGAGCCATGGAAAACCGGGTGGAAAACAAACACCATAACATTTCAATAGGGTATTTGTTGCAAAAATAGGGTTATGATTATTACACAAATTTAAGAAGTTATGTAATACTAGGGTGTCAAATTATTTTTTATGAAGGGTGATCCCTAAGGGTTAATGAATTGATATTAGAAGGACAAAGTCCAAATCATGTATAGAAGTTGCGGGAGAAGTTGTTTGGCAGTCATGTTGTTTGGCAGTGTCTCTATAACGAGCTTAGTGTAATTTATTTTTCATTGATTTTTAATTGACTTGGTTGTAGTTGGTTATTTTCAAATCTCCTTATTACCATGTCCTATGTCCTATAGATCATATATTTACATTTAAATTCAATTATTTCTTAGATGATATTTGTTTATAAAATCTAAAACTAAAATAAACGTTATTAGTTAAATTAAATTTCTATATTTATAGTAGATTTGTAAATAAAAAACCTTGTAAAAAAGGTGAAAATTTTAAGACAGTAAAAAAATAAAGTTTTAAAATGAAAGAAATAAATCTCAATATATTTTACACATTAGAAAAGACAACAAATTCTAACAAATGAATCTTATTCTAATTTGAATTAGGAATTCATCTCATGGTATATGACTTACTATATAGGTTTGGTAGTAGGTTTCACATGTAGTTTCTTTATAATATATAATCAATGATTTTTTAACCACCATTTTTTGAATTGTTTTTGAATTGAAATCGAGATTGAAATATACTTTCACTATTTGAATTATAGAATAAATAAACATGCTAAGGAATTCACAAACCCAAACCATACGATCGTTAACCCCTAAAGCCCGAGGGGTATTGGACAAAACATAGATGTGTTATAATATGTGCCTTCCATATGTTTGATGAAGGTTGGTTCAATAGACAAAATGTAGAGTATCATCTTTACAAATTATCCGTACGGTCAAACTTCCTAAATAATCTTTAGATCATTTTTTAATGAATTTAAAAGCATTAACCTTCGAAAATTTGTATAAATTATAATTTTCAATTTTAGAGTTCAAAATTTAGTACGATTGGTTAAAGTTGGGCTATCTATCGTAAACTTTAAAAAAGCAAGAGAAACGATGGAGGAATCATCATTACTTTCCCCAAATAGCAAATTTTGTAACACTAAGACAATGTTGAGGTGATCTACTTTGAAAAATTCTCCCGGGTGGAGTTTAACTCGGATTGCCATAATTCAAATTGGGTTGGAAAGTAGACTTGATGTAGTATTTTAATTTTTTTTTAATTTTTTCAATTTTTTTTTTGTTCCGGGCAGCCCGTTTTTTCTGGGCAACGACTAGAAAATGGTCGCTCGGGAGCTTAGGGGTTAAACAATTAACATAATAAGCTTGTACCTTATCAAACCTTGTTCTTAGTGTCTTAAAAATTAGTATCAGCTCATTATTATAAGATTAAAAAACAACAAAGAATCCACTTCTATTGATGTAAGAATATTAAATAAGTTCCTAACTTCCCCACCAATGTAAAAGGTGAAATTAGCATATGTATTATTGATAAACATGTCTAACTCTTGGTGTAAGCGATGATGAAGTCATGATCAAACTTCCATATTATTTGAATATATATAGTAATTGATATAGATTTTTTTTCATTTTCTATAAAAGTATAATAATTTAAGTTATTACTAAAAAAAGTTTGAAAGTTTTATAGTTCATCTTAATTTTTTTGACTTCATCCTTGAAAAGCATAAAATTAACATTTTCAGTTAACATAAACTTGTAGCTTCCTAACATCTCAAATGTACATTATTGTAAGAATATTATTGAATGGCTAGTAGTAATGGCAGTAACCGGTGTAATGGAATGTTGTAATATTGAAATTACATCCCTTATAACCTCACTAATTGGCATTTCTTTTTCCAAAAGAGCATTGAAGAAGTTAATCCTTGAAGTCGTATATCCTACACTTTCACACTTAGTAATTTCTTGTTGTCACAATCATATGCAACTTCTTGTGGCATAAAGTATTGTAGTAATAAAAGTAAAGAATTAATTGTGGTCTAAATACATCCGATGCTTGAGAAAACATGATGTGATGTTTGAAAACGTGACATTAAAGAGGCTTGAATGTATTCCAATGTATGAAAAAAAGCCTTTTTTATTTTTTTTAGAATTTTATTCAACCCTTAAAAATACCTCTTTGTTGGAATCCAATTTCATATGAGACCCATCATTATCCACATTTTCCATTTAAATGTTTGAATCATCCTACTATGGCTAATTTTACTTATTATATGTGGCGATTTTTAATCATTATGTTTGAGTTTAAGAAGGCCCTAGAGACACTTTTGGAGTTTTTGTATGGCATTTGCAACAAAATCACTTAAATCACGTATGGTATAAAAATAAAGGATTTCACTTGCTATGAGTTTGTGTTGTAAATTTCCACATTTTTTTGGAACCTTCGTTACATTTAAAAAAATGCAAAACTAAAATTATTGCACAAATAGGGTGCACTACCTTAACCCTTAAACGTCAAGGTAAGCCCCATGGGCTTATTTAAAAGAGAATAATGAAGAAAAAAGAGGATTTTCTCAACCAAATCAAGCAAGGATTGGTGTGTTTGAAAGCTACTGAAAAAGCGATCTAGATTCAAAATTTTCGCCTCATTTGAGAGATTGTGGAATCGTTGGTAAGCAATCAAAGTTATCAGATCGAACAAGTTTTGTGGTTGGGGCAGCTGAAGTTCAACTGTGCCGCAGTGCTACAGTGCTAGCCAGCAGTGCACTACAGAGCCATTTTTGCAAAATAAAATCAAAATAAAAAAAAAAAATTCCTTCAAAAATTTAGATTCCTTCCGGGCTGCCCCGTCCAGGCCCTCTTGACGTTTTAACCCCTAAAGGACCGGAGTGTTTTCCTCCAAAAACACTCCGATGCTGCCATTTTTACTCCCCCATGCAAAAAATCCAAAAGAATGTTATTTTTTACCTTCTAACCGTAAGATCTTGTCCTAAACTATTTGAAAAACATACACAACAAATTTCGTTGATTTTGACCGCACGGATTGCAAGATAATTGCGTTTGATGGAAAAAAACTCCCCAAAAAAACACATGCCCGAAAATTTCAGATGCGTTTGACCACACCTACATCAAAAAAACCTCACTACCGAAACTTGTCGCACTTCACTTTCACATTCTATATGATGTTACTTAGTTGTGTACCAATTTTCGTTGCGTTTGGAGATGTTTAGGATATTGAATAACACCTTGCACTTGTTGGGGGTTTAAAAGTTCAAAAAAGACTATATGTTTTTAGAATTGCAATATTTTCGACTTTCTTTATTTAAAATACAAATCCAAGCGGTGAAACACAAGTACATTCCACCCTCTACAAAATGGCGAAAAAAAATTTGAAAAGAAAATAAATCTCCAAGTTTTAGAAGACATGTAGCACATTTTCTAAGAATTTTGGGGGTTAGGGGGGAAATAAAGGGTGGAGGAAGGGAATTGAAGTGCCAACCCATTCCAATGTTCATGACCCCACTAACTCTCAAGGTACAGTGTCACGTGGCAGTCCCTCTTTGGACGATTTTTTATTTTTATTTTTAAAAATGATTTTAATTTTCAATTTTTTAAATAATATTTTTAATTATGAAATTGAACTTTTAGTTTAAAATAATATTTTTAATTTAAAATAATACTTTTCAGTTTAAAATAATAATTTTTATTTATAAAAAAATAAATTTTAAATTTTTTAAATTTTTATTTAAATTTTTTTTATGAGTTTGGAGAACGGGGTGGTCTTCTGCCTCTCCATAGTCCACTCCATTTTCCACACACCGCCCATCTTGTTGCCCCCCCCTAAAATTCAACTATTTCTCTACTGCCCCGCTGCCCTTTCTCCCGAAAAAAACACATTTCCCCTCATAACTTTCACATACGGTGTCGGAATTAAAAAAAAACAAGAATCCCCATTTTCGTGGCACATTGAGGAATCTAATATTAAATTTCCTTCAAAATTCGATTAAAAATGTGTTTACCGGAACCTACCCGATTCTCTAAATGTCCTAGTTAGGACACTTGGTCCTTCACGGGTTAAGGGATAAGCCACCTTGGACATGGCTCATTTGTGGGTAGGCCTTTAACACCTAAGCGACAGATTGACCGTTTTGTGATTACAATCCAAACAATAGTGACTACCCAATGTCAAGAAATGACATTTTTCAAGTTTTGGTTTTTGTCAAAATTGAACGTAGAGATCATGTTCTAGTGTTGTTTGATTCATTTCATTTGTAATATTGAGGTTCACTAATGAATTTTCAAAGAAAAAGACTTCAATATTGTCCTAGTATTATAAAACATACTATTTAGGGAAAGTGATGATCTCTTCCTTGAAAATTTTGCCATTGACCAATTGAGAATAGAATTTATAGTTTTAACCAATCATACCAAATTTCAGATTCTAAAAGTAAAATTTGCAATTTTGATGAATATACAACGATAAATGCTTCTAACCTCATTAAATGAGTATCTAAGCATGTTTTGAAAGTTTGATTGTACGGATATTTACTAAACATCATGTTGCACATTCTTTCTTTTGGACTAAATTTCATTAAAGTCGTAGAAGTAACATTTTAATTATAACACATCAAGGTTTTTCCCTTACCTCCTCTTTTATTTAGGGGTTAAACTCAACCTCTCTCCTATAGTCCTATACAATATGAGAATAAATTTTAGCTTAACCAACTAAGATCCTACATTTTCTTGGACCAGTTGATTTCCTGAATCATTCTCTCAAACAGGCTGTAAAAATTTACAAAATATTCTCTTTTTATCCCCTCGTATGATTAGTTTTTTCCTATAATTTTGAACTCAATTATACAATTCTAAATGAATTTCAATTGGCTAATCAATACACTAAAATAAACATTTACTATGGATGGATGAATGGCATGTGTACATTCATCCACTTGGACAAATTCTCATATGTTTGAGCAGAATTTCATAAACTAATTATCGGTAAAGCCTCTCGTAAATACCGTAGACCACAGCATATGGTGATTTCAAAATGTCAATTACAACCAGCTAATCAGTAACTAAATGTCGGATCTCCCTGAACATTGCGAGTCCCCTGAAGTTTACAATTAAAAAAAATGAAAAGCAAAGATAGTAAAGATGGAACATACCGGAAATGATCATTAATCAGAAAAACTATTTGAAATGTTTGGTTTAGAGTATTAATTAATTTGAAAAACTGATGAGGAACATGGGAGGAGGAAGTTACGCTGGCAGAATGATGACTAGGCACCGACTGACCGGGGAGAGTGAGGGGCAGCCGAAAAGAACTAAATTTAACAAGCAGGGCAGGAATGGCAGGCTCGTGGACAACGAGAGAATGGCCGCCCACATGCTCACCTCCTAAAGTTTTACGAATAGCACTCAGATATTTCAACTTCCCCTCCTTTCTTTGTACTGCCCGGGGAAGGCACAACTGCCCTTGCTGTTTTCGTTCACTTCTATCAACAGCCCAACACCCACTAATTAAGTTATTCTGTATCAAGAAGAATCATTCCCATTTTACAACCCTCACTCGTGCATAGAGCTATTCCCTTTTCCAATGGGACCAAAATCTAGTTACAATTAGAAACTGCTAGCAAACATCTTGTTGCAAATAATGCACCAACACTGCATTGGGAACACAAAAGAAACATGGGGACTTTGGGAACATAAAGAGAACTTGGGAACATTATAAGAAACATGTTAACATTAGTGAACATTAGGAAACATTAAGGAACATTAAGGAACGCTAGGTAACATGATGGGAACACTAGGGGAATGTAATGGGAAGCTTTGGGGAACATCATGGGAACTGTGGAGAACGATTTGAGAATGTGAAGAAAAATTGGATGAAATGTATGGATATGAAATGTGGATGATTTTGTGACATGGTGTTGTGACGGATACCAAACATGGTAGACATGGTATTGTGACGCTATGTACTTAGTATAATAGATGTGTACGTGGTAGTGACATCGTAGTCCTAGAATTCATGGAATAAAAAATGGCATCCCGTCATTACTTAGAAAAATGAATTTAATTGAAGATCCTCTTTCGATTCAATTTTTTAAAAGGGGCTCCATTGCACTGCTCTATTAGAATTAACTGCTCTATTTTTCAACCCATTTCAGTTCAAAAAGACGAAAAAACTAGTCTATAGTGAATTGAAGAATAATCTAAAGCAAGATCCTTCACCGCCTATGGGAGTGGTACTTCTCACCTCTCCAATGCTTGAAGAGAGTTCTTACAAGTCCCTCCAAATCTATGGCTCTATTTATAAAGGGACAAAGGGCTATTTGTATGTAAGTTGTGTCAAAAATCACTTAAGACTATGTACGGAATCCTCTTTGTTTTTGGTTAACTCCTAAAGGACCAAGATTGATTTTCTAAGTTCGGTCAACTCAATATGGAATGAGTATTGATCCTCAATATTGAGATTTTTTGTGGTGGTTTTACTCTTTGTAACAAAGATGGGATGGTAATTTGTGTACGTAAATGATGTATAGATCAAAAGATACAATCATGTAAAGGTGAAAAACCTAATTGCGGGCAACTCCTGAAAACTTTCATACAATGAGCTATGCATCTAAACTTTTATACACAATGAGCTAACACCCCTATATACACAACTACCAAATTCATTTTAGCAAATTTGAAACTAAACTTTGCATTTTTGACATTTTTTGAAAGTTTCAAACTTGGGCAATAAGCCAAAAAAAAAGCGCAACCAACTTCGAAGCTTATAATCTTACCGTTGAAGAACCCTGAATAGTTGAAATTTTTTTAGGTTGTAATAAATTCAAGTTGGTTGAAATATCCTACGGTTGAATTGATGAAAAAGATTTTAGATCAAAAACCATATCTTATTATGAAACAGAATATTTTGGAGTGTTTGGAGAAAAACATAGTTGTGGTTCTTTAGGGGTCAACTCAATTATGTTGTGTGAATCAAGAACTAGTAAATTTTGATTTAATCTTAATTTTAATATTTTTTTTCTTAATAGACAGGCTTGAGAATCTGAGAAGACCAGTGAGAGAAGAGAAATCTGAGCAGTCCAGAGAAAGGCTCCTTGGATGCTCTTTTCATATTAATGTATAGGTAATACCGGGTAATGCAAATGTGCTATTTAGTTAAGACATGGATGATACCTAGGTACAACCCTTAAGCGTCCACAATACATTTATTTGGTCAAACTTCATCAATTTCTCACATTTTAAGATGTACTATAGTTTTTTTGGTACATTTTTCTCATATAACATATTCTTAAACCGATTCACACTAATTTTTTTCAAAGTTTTTCTCTTGCAATAACCATAGTAGTTACAAAAATGCTTAAAATATTATGAAATTTTCAAAAAAATGAAAATAATAAAGATGAACAACAAAGTGTAGGTTGCATGCTTCTCAAGCATACATAAAAATAAATTTGATTGAAGTACTTCTATTGTAGTGCATATTACAATTTTAGGACTGTGAGTTTTAAAGTGATGTAAAATCGCAATTTTATCAATTTTGAAGAACCGCACATTGGATTAAAAAGTAGAAGACAACTCCCACTCATTCTTAGTTGGGACCAATTTCATTTGAAATTAGGAATTAGGTGAAAATCAGTGTTTGACTGAAAAGCGAGCAAATATGGCCCCACGAGGCTCCTTGCACGCTTAAAGGTTAATTCTTTGGTGCCTAGCTGACCATTATGGTCATTGGAGTGTCAAAAATGCAAATAACAGAAAAATCCATAAAAAAAATGGATTTTGAATTATGAAGTTCAAAGTTGGAGATTTAGAATACACATCTTCTTGAAAAAAAAAATTCCAATTTGGAGTTATGCAACTATCAAAATACCTATGTACAATACACCCAAATACTACAAATACCTCAAAATACAACAAATACTTACAAGTACCACACATGTACTATGTTATATTTATTGTGTTTAGAGGTTTGTTATCTCGTTTTATTTTTTGGATTGTATTCTGTTGTTTATGTTCTAGTAGTCTATGTATTCCGATTGATCAATGTACCAATTCACAATAATTATGTTTGAGTTGAAATATTGCAATGGAGAGGTGTTGGCATAGGTCATTTTTGAATCGCGTCACTTTCACTTTTGAAAATTTAACCCAAATTCCATTTAACTTTGAAGTCATGTACCCTCTAAAATCTCATTTTTGAGTGTGCATATTACAATTCAAATATATACTATAATCTTCCAATCCAACAGTCCAATCTTACGAAGGTTTCATCGGCAGTTGTTTAAGCTACGCTTACATTTATACGGTTAGGTATTATTAAAAGTATCCCTAATTTCAACAGTGAATTTAAAAAAAATAGGCACCGAAAATCTATGGTTCTTCCAAAACCACCTTGCGCACTAATGGGTTAAGACATACAATACCAAGCCCCTTGGGCATAGTTTTATCAATTTCCAAACCACTTTGACCATGAATTGTTATTGAATTATTTTCAAGCATCATTCATGACAAAAATAGTATGTACCTATTTTTTTAGAATGTAAATTATTTCTATATGTTGAGATTAAAAATCCAAAATATTGCTTTTTTCTAAATTAGGAAATGTCCTTGAAGGGTTAACTCTTTCTCGTTGCATTATTGAAAATAGCAATGATAAAGGATCCTTAATATGTGTTTTTTGGTTTTCATTGAACATTGTCCTTTTCATTCATTAAGATTATACAAGATTCTGGTATTAGTTGATTAACTTCTGAAGGGTATAAAACTTCATTATTCCAATTAAAAAACTTGTAGTAGAAGTAAGCTTTATTAAAAAGCATTCATTTGATGTTTCAATTTGAAAACTAATCTTTAATTCATTTTTTAGGATTAGTTTGTTGATTTTTTTAAACGACAATAAATGCAATTTTGTGTTTATAACCTTCATTGCAATAAATTGTAGTTATTTTTATAGGAAAAATGAAATAAAACTTCAAAAAATTTGAATTTCTACTTTCAAAAATTATTTTAAAATGATGATGATGATAGTAAAAGTAGATTTAATCATATTTTTGTAATTTATCGTGAGAAATATTAATAAAATATTAATATTGATGAGAAAATTATTGCATTTGGTAGTAGCGTACCTTCATGTTGTTGTTAAGCAAACGTGTAGATTGCATTACTATCCGTTGTTGCATATTTTTGAATTGATTGTCAAAGAACTTTATAATTTGTAATTGATCCAATAAAAAATGAAAGAAATATATGGAGACTTCATCAAGAAAGAAAAAAAGAACATTTTCTTTGATATTAACTATTGATTTCAAGACTTGTAAAAAAGGGTGTATTTGGGACACTATACTATAGTACTAAAGCATAGTGTTAAAAACTCATTTGTACACTAACTTAGTGTTAAATTAGGTTTATAGCACTGTGCTTTGGCACTATAACTTAGTGCCTCAAATATCCCTTTTCTACAAGTGCAATAACTAACTAGCAAATGTTATTTGGTGGAATCAACAAGTTGAAAGAAAATGGGCTACAAATACTTTGGAACTTTAATAAGTTCAAAAATATTAAACTACTATAAACAGTAAAGACGAAACAAAATATGTATGGAAAATATGCAAACCAACAACAAAAAATTAAGGCTATAGATGTTACTAAACCTACAAAAAAAAGTAAAGGATGTATGCCTTTGAAGTAATGTAATGTGTCTATTAGTCTATCTTTGAAGTAATTAAATGTGTTTAGTGGGATGTTTACAAATTTTAGAACTTTATGCATATTGAGACGTCATATTCAAAATTAAACTTCAAATCGTTGATCATCATGTATGTTTTTTTTTATAGATATAATAATTTTGACTTATATGACACTATAGATGGACATTGTGGATTTATGAACAGTCTTATACATTCTTATATAAAATTTCATTGCCGTGAAGTGAGCATTGAAGTAATTGAACATCTATAGTTGTAATTGCAAATAGTAGTCATAAAATCTTGTAGTTGAAAAAAATATAGTAACTTAGAAGATTACATGTTTTGATCAAGATTAAAAAAATAAAAATAAAAACTAAAGCAAGTAGAGTTTGTGGCTCATATGCCCTTTTTGAGATGATAGATCAATTGAACTTACTCATGGTTGTTGAAAAATAAAATAAAATTCTTCATCAAAATATGCAAGTGAAAGCCTAGAGAATGAGAAATTAGAGGCAAACCAGATGTTGAAAACCACTCCATTGATCTATGAAGGGATTTTGGGAATTGCTTTTATATTTTAAATAGAAATCAAGTAGAAATCCATTGTCAACATGGAAAACACAAGACTTTATAACTACATTTTGCGCATGAAACTTCATCCTGAGCCCTTAAATTTAAATATTGGCACACTTGAGTAATCAAACATATGTATTGAATATATTGAATATCAAACATATTGAATATATTGAATATATAGAATTTTGTTCTTTGAATTTTTTATATAAAAAGTTATGATTTATATTATTTCCAAAGCTTTCTATATCAAAATGTTTACTCAATATATTAAATCATTAATATAAAATCTCAAATAAATATATTACAATATGTTTGCAATATAATTATTTAGTGTTTATAATTTGATGAAAAGGTTGCAAGTATATTTCTATTTATTGTTATCCTCAATGCTTCTATTATTTATAAATGATTTTTATTTATTTGAAGCATAATCTAAACTTTGAATTTTATTGGCAACATTACAAGTAATTTGTATGAGGGAAGAAATCAAATTAAAAACATATAGTTACACAAAAAAAAAAAACAATATAAAGAATGCAATTTATTTTAATTCTTATGTTGAGTTATTATGGTTTTGAGGAATAGTAGGCATATCATCTGCTTGTGGAACGTCATGATCTTCTACTTGTAGTTGTTTAATTGGCACATCTATTTCACATCCAAATCTGGAACTATTCTTTGCTATTGCTTCTTTAAAATTCAGCCCTCCTGCAAAATTTGTATTGTGACCATTGTAATTTGGACCACCTTGACGATCTCCAATCACTACTGTTCGCATTTCAGCATTTCGAAAACCTTGTTGTAATTCCCTTCTTACTACATCTGATAAATCATCTCCAAACAAATGACTCATGTGATAAAGAAAACTACTATGAGATACAACAACAATTCTTGTTTCAGGACGATCTATAAGCCATTGCAAAAAAACTCGTGCGCGAGTATATACTTCTTCAGCACTTTCTCGCACTTCAGCTTTCCACCACGTGTCTTCATCGGTTTTAACAAGTGAAAAATCAATTGCAGGAAACTTTGTTTTTAAAAAACTTATAGATCTACGTTTATCGCACGGATGGTTTCCATTTTGTTCACGACACCATTCATTAGCAATAAAAGGTGGTGCTCTTGCTGAGGAAATAGCGGCATGGTGAGCACATGTTTTTTCTTTGTTTCTACATTCTACACCTTCCAACATGAGGGCTGAGTTTTGTACTTCACCATTTAAAAGAGGACCTCCTCCCCATGCCCCTACTGCTGTTTGCAGTGTTCTTCGAAGTGGAGATACTACAACCAATTCAATTTGTGGATAAATACGCAAATTAATAACATGTTCTCGAAGAGCTTCAGCTTGTTGCCATCCCAATTCTGTTAAACAAGCATCTTCATAATCCCAATTTGTGTAAATTGTTTTACTCAATGTATTTGCAACATTGTGATAACCTTGACCATGGCGCACCAAATGCACAATCTTACTCCTATGTAATGGCAACATTGTTAAAGCAAATGCCTTTTTATTATCAGATCTATCGTTTGATTCTGTCAAATTTGCAAAAGCAAGATGAAGTGTTGGTGTTGATGACCACATTGCTCTTTTAGATTTGAATGAAACTTTAACTCCATGACTTGTTTTGGTAGAAGTATAAGTTTTGCAATATTTTGATTTTTTAAAATTAAAATCTACAGCATATAATTGCCTACTACAATGTTGAAGATTCAACACTCCAATTTGATTTTCCATATTGACAAAAACTTATAAAAGCATTTACTTTGATCAAATTAAAATATGAATACAATTAAAGTGATTTCAAACGAAAAAAATTGTAGTCATTTATTACAAATTTGAAAATGAATAAGTTTTAACAATTATTTTTACAAGACATTTGCTAAAATTCCACATATGACTAAAAATTTCTTAGAATTTGCTTGATATTTCCACATTTGTTTACCCTAAAAATTGCTTAAAATTTAATATATGTAATTAATTGATAATGTTTCATACTAAACCAAATCACACATCTTTTCACATTTGACAAATTCTTTTCAAATCAATTCTCCTATTTTTCTTTTAGTTCATTCAAAATGCCATCCACAACTTTTTATTATTAGACTATTCATGTGTCTTAATATAACTCTAATAAAAAATTAATAAAATGTGAGCCAAATTAGAATTTCACTCTTTACTAAACTCAATCTTCATATTTAGGGACATAAAATGGGTTGAAAACTTGTAGTAACTTTTAGATGAATTGCAATTGGATGAATGAAATACATTTCACTTTAATTCTTTTAACAATTTTAAAAATTAGATGAACTCATTATAAATTTCATCCTAGTAATGACTTTTAGATCAAGAGATGGTTTTGACCTAAACACATAGTGTACAATACCGGGCAACAAGTTTATATTAGTGTCTTTTTCACAAGCAGAAACACTGTATAATTCCAAATTTTGAAATGACACTACAAGTGATAAAATTATTCAAATTTGAAATAATAAAGTGCATTAGTGAGATAATTGAGTATACTTCAATAGTGCGTTAACAAATTTTAGTGTGTTGAGAACTTTTGTATGAAATATGAAATAAAAAATTTGATTAAAAATAGAGCAACTTTGGATTTGAAACTTCAAAACTCGATATCTTAGTCAATAATGCTTCAAAATGCATGTTATTTTTTGCACATGATTCCATAATGTATCCCCATTCCATTTATAATGATAATAACATCCTTTAAGTAACAAAATATGTTGCTACAGTACTTGGCAGTGGGGTTCCGTCACTTATCTATGCTTCTCCGGATTGTACTGCACCTGCAAATCATTAAACATTCACATATTTGTTTTCTAAAGCAAATGATGGTGAATCAATTTTCTTTCTCAGCACTATACAATACTCAGAAATCACTATACATTCACCAATTTGTTTTCATATGGTTCATCAATTTGCCAAATCTAAATCCCATTAAGAAAGGTGATAAAAGGTGTTGTTCAAAAGGAGTGTTTGCCAAAGACTAAAGAGTAATTCTTTTAAAACCATCCACTAGGCGTGGGATGAGGTGTCTTTAGAAATTATAGAAACTTTCCTTGCTAGCATGTATTCAAGGATGATGGCTGTAACTGATGCTAAAGGGGGAAGCACTAGGTAGTAGGTAGGGTATCAAATAAAGTTTTAAATTGGTGTATGATTTTGCAATTTTCTAAAATTTGTTATCTTACTATTGAATTATAATCAATTATCTTACGAACGCACTTTACGTTTCTAATTTGAATTTTTTTTCAAAATGTAGTGCTATTCCTCCAATGTTTAATCTTTGAAACAGACACCAACACGAACTTATTATCGAGTATTGTACATTTGTCAAATTTTGAAAAACCTTTAGATCGTTCTGTTTTCAACTACAACATTGCTACAGTTTTTTTATGAAGCATTGCATGATTTCAAAGGGGACCTTTGGCTACAACACTTCCAATTTTATATTTTCTGCAATAGGCACTTGTTGTTTGGAATGCACTAAAGAACATGATGAGAGAACAAACTGCTTGTATAAAAACAAATACCAAATGAATGCATATTGGGTATTAAATAAAAAGATACTAATTTTTTTATTTACATCTCATCTTCAAAAGGGAAATGGAAATATTAAAAATTAGGCAAAGAACAAAATAAGAGAATGAATGTGTAAAAATGTTAAAGTGCACAAATTTATAAACTATAAAAATTGAAGAAATGAAAAATTGAAAGGCTAAGACATTGAATTAATTTTGAAAATTAAAAAATTAAAAAATTAAAATCAAGAATGGCAAATGAAAAATATAAATGTTGTTTAAAGAGCTGATAGATAAATAAGAACTCCAATCTCCTTTCAAGGCCGGCGTTAATAAATCGACCACCCATGGTCAAATGTTCACCTGACAAAGAACCATTGGAGTAGCTCTACTACATCGGTTTACGGAACACTATAAGTATTACTTGAAGTATCAAGTTCCAAAGTTGAAACTATAAATTCCATTTCAACTCTAAGACATCCGATTAACCCTTTAACGTCTCGATTCAACATTGTTTTCAAAGAAGCGTTATAAAATGTTTGATGAAAACCGAAAATGGGGTTGATGGTCAAAAAAAAGTTGCAAATGCCAATGTGAAGATCACATCTGCACAATTGGATTTATTCTATTTTTATTTAATATTTACTTAATTAATTTTGCAAGGTTTTCTCTTGAAATTCAATTTAAAATCCCAAATTAGCACAAAATTTAAAAAAAATATGGTAATGAAATTGAAATAACATGCATTAGAAGACGGTACAATTTCCATTATTTGATTCTACTTATTTTGGAAAATCATATTTAACCCCTAAATGACAGAGGGGGTAAGGGCAAAACATAAATGTGTTATAAAAAATTACTTCTTCAACTTTGATGAAGTTTGGTCCGAAAGAGAAAATGAGGAGCTTGATGTTTAGTAATTATTCATACTGTCAAATTTCAAAAAATAGCTTTTTATCATCTCATAATGAATTTAGAAGCATTTAACTTCAAATATTTATCAGAATTACAAATTTTATTTTTAGAATTTGAAATTTTGTATGATTCGTTGAAACTAGACATTCTGTTCTAAAATTAAAAATTGCAAATTTTTCAACGGAGAGAACATCATTACTTTCCCCAAATAGTAAGTTTTCTAACACTAGACAATGTAGAAGTGTTTTTCTTTGAAAATTTCTCCCGGGTGGAGTTTAACTCGGATCGACATGATTCAAATTGGGTTGGAAAGTAGACTTGATTTCCTATTTAAAAATATTTTTTATTTTCTATAAAAATGTTCTCTCTATTTCGGGCAGCCCGTTAAAAAAGGGCAGAGACCATAAAATGGTTGATCCGTCACTTAGGGGTTAAGGTCCCACTTTTTGAATTAAGAATGAATTTTGATATAAACCACTTGTGTCGTTTTTCTAAAAATCATAATAACCTATTTTGAAAATCCAAACCGTACAAAAAATAGTCAACTTGCTCAAGAACCAAGAGAAATTTTGATGGATGAAAACTGTCCAATTTGGATGAGAATCTAGCAATTTCATTCTATGCGTCGTACACATAATGGACGTTGGTGCATTTAAGGGTTAAACGTCTTATCCCCTAAACGTCCCAGCGTCCATAAACTGGATCACAAATAGATTCAAAGCCTTGCAACTTCCTCATACAACTTTAGATGACTTTCATCCAAGTCACCTTTATAAGACTATTAAATTCTCAACCAATTACAATAGTTCTCTTGTGATGAGTAGTTGTTGATAATATTGGAGAGGCCTCCAACTGCAAGTATGTCAAATTTGTTGGGTAGATTTTATGCTTGCAATGGTGCTCTCATGTACACCTCATGTACATCTGAGCCATGCTAATACCTATTTTTGAGGCTAGCATCTACTAGTGTTGTTCAAAGGATTGGTATGCTTAGGGGTTAAACCCTACACAAACTAAACAAAAATAAATTCCATTCATATGTAGTGGCAGAACGGAGCATACAAAGCGACGTAAAGGATATTGAGATTGAGCACAGTTAGAGGCCCTGAAGTGAAGGATCATGGAGTTTGGATACATGGTTAAAGGTTCTGTCCTTTATACAGGGGTTGACGCATATCTCTTGAATTTTGGTGAGATGGGATTAGAATCATTTTTCCACAATTAAATGTAATTGATAAAGCATCGGCAAACCGTACTGAACTCCTGTTCTTTAAAGTGATGCGAGTAGAACTCTCTTCTGATAAAACAATCCGGTTATGGAGGTAAGCATTCGCAAGCAAGTAAGCATACAATCATCTCAAGTTCCGAAGGAATCCAGCTTGACACTTCAGTAGCTCAGAAATCCTCGGCCTCTATTTATTCATTCATTCATTCAGTTCAGTTCAGGCACATGCTTAGACAAAAGAGACCAAATATGAGCATTTGTGTGATATTGTATTTCCTGTGGAATGCATTAGCCAGTAGCTCGCCCTCCAGGAGATTCACCTGGAGCTGACGTTTGATACTTTGGGTGACAATCCAGCGTTTGCAAGTATACTGGAGTTTGCATTTCCAAAAGTCTGGACACCTGCACACAAGATATGAACATGTTCAGGCAAAGAACATACAAAGATACATATATACTCCCTCTGTCCCAAATTTATTGTCATGTTTGAAAGTGCTTTTTAAAATAGGTCAAAAAAATACTTCCTTGTGGCTAATTTTATTTAGGTTGCAATGAACACATGCAATGTTCTTCAATCATTCTAGTGACATAATTTGGAACCTTTTTTAATCATCTTTCTTACAATGTGACCTACTTTAAAAAGCACTTTCCAACATGACTTTCAAACATGACAATAACTTTGGGACGGAGGGAGTACATGTGTTCTGGAATTGCAGAAACGATTAATTGGAGTGCTCGTCAAATTGTCTGTGTCTCAGGGATGCTCTTGTAAGTTTAGACCTACAAGCAAGCAAGCAAGCCAGCAAGAAATTGATAAGAGAAGTAAGGCTCTTACGGCGCGTTGGAAGGCAAACACTTCCTCCCGTCCAGAAAATATGGATTGAATACTGGTGCGTTCACTACGAGTTCCCCCTACTGGCGCCACGCTACCCTCTGCTGTAACATCTCGGCGCAATCGACCCCCTTCCGCCTCTGTCTCAAACTGCAAACTGCAGCACAACAGAAACCGTGTTAACAGAAATTCCGTTTCTGATAAGTGGCACGCGCGTAATTTGTGTGCTGCATACAGTACAACAATTCTACAATTTATTTTTATTTTTATTATTATTATATGCAACGTCGACAGGGTAAAAGAATGCCCAACCTCTCTAAATCGAAAATTGATCCATCCATAGTGCCCAGGAAGAGATCATCAGGTGGCCCTTCAGCAGTGCAGATGAGCCGGCAGTGATGATTGTAAAGCTCATCCACCAATGTGATGAATCTTCTGGCCTGGATAAAAATAGCCCGCGTTGTCCTTGAGAGTTCACACAATTGAGCCAGTTTCGCAAAATAAATATACAATGAACAAAGTCGAGCATCCATAGGACCACGCAAATGTGTATTGCTAAAACGGACACTGAGGATTCAAAGAGTGAAAAGCTTCAGAAAGTGTGCAAAAGGGCGGTGAGAAACAACCACCCCGTACTTTATCAATCATCCGCATACTCATAATGGGTATGTCTGTGATGAATACAGTATGGTAGTGCTGGGCGAGTGCAATGTAATCCGCTGCTCCAACCTGCATGGTCATTTCATACTTAGCGTAAAACCTCTTCACAGACAATCCTTAGGGCACATGATGCACTGGAAAAACTGCAGTGTGACAAAAAAGGCGAGAACATACCGGGCGACTACACGCTTGTTCAAATGTAAACCGTGCCACACCATTGCAGCTCTCTGGAACTTGTAAGCTCCTTCATTCAACATTGGCAGCAACGTCATTATTTCGTAGTACCTTGCAAGGCTCATTTTAAGATGGAACTATTCTGCGTAGTAAGCTGTCTAGCAGTTTAGAAAGACCCTGACAACGAACGATACTATCAAGGCAAGTTAAGATCTAAGGCTAAAGATACCATCATAAACAGAGCACCTGAAACAATAAGTGTAAAGTTCCCATTTGTTTTCCCTTGTAACAGCAAGTGGTCCAGAGAGCCTCACCTTCCGAACATAACAGGTATGGAGTTTGGCCCAACTGATGAGCCGGCCTTGTCAACAGACTGTGTAGTCATTTTATCCCAAAGCCGCTCCAGCTGAAGTTGGGACTGTCCACCTAAAGGCCAGAAGAAGTGTATTTGCTCCCCCTGTATATGAAGCGAAGTGTAAAATAAATGAATACCTTTAGCATGATGTAACATCCCCAAGTTGTAAGGAATGTAAAATAATTACCTTCTGTGGCCTCCTAGCACTGCCCAGATGAGAGAACTTTAAGCGAGCCAATCTTTCCATATGAAAACAAGGCAACTGGTACTATAGCTTTTAAAAAAAGTAGCTCCACAATGTAGAAAATCCATGTTAGGAAATAATTATGAAGAGCTGTGGTCATGCACCTTGAGTGGCGTGGCCATGACTCGTCGGTAATCTGTTTCTGTGCCAACAAGCAGAGATCTACAATGGTGCTCGATCTCCTTAACAAAGACAGCAAACAACTCCTTTTGCAGGCCATCCTACAGAGAGAAACGGTAACATCAAATTGATCAGAGCTTTGAGCCAGCTACTGCATTCCAATGCATTTCTGCCAAAGACGAAGTGGTCCCGGCTCAAGTCGAATTCAAGCACAGGAAAGCTCCAAAAGCAGTGATGTGTACGAACTCATCATCAACATAGTTAGTACTCCCTCCGTCCCAAAGTTATTGTCATGTTTGAAAGCGCTTTTTTAAGTAGGTCAAAAAAATACTTCCTTGTGGCTAATTTTATTTAGATTGCAATGAACACATGCAATGTTCTTCAATCATTCTAATGACATAATTTGGAACCTTTTTTAATCATGTTTCTTACAATATGATCAATGAAATTGGCTCAAAGAAATACCAAGCAAACAAGTTGGACAATAACTTTGGGACGGAGGGAGTATTCACTATTCATAAGGCCATGTTCACAAAATGAGCAGCAGGGGTAGGAAGCAAACTTTGTTGAGGTCCCACGGTGCACGGTTGCTGGTTGCTACGATCACAGCTCCTCGGGTCAATAGTCTCCCCAAGATTCCGGACAGAGCAACTGCCGTAAACACGTCCAAGACCTGTTTCGCCACAAATGAATCCGAGCATGAAAAAGAATAATCCTCCAAATGGAACGGGTGCATCCAGCTCAAAAGTATTACTTTACATGCGGTATGAGTTGGCACGAGTCCATGCAGAAAACCTCATTGGAGCTTGGGAGTTTGTATCAATCAGTCTACACACTTAGCCACACAAACGTCCAAACCATTATCATAGATATGCCAAAGCAAGAAAAGCGATTCGGCATTGGAATGTGTCTAGAAATTGACTCGAAATTAATTAAATCGGGAAAAATAGGACACACCTGCACTTCGTCGAAACACAGAACACTGGCACCACCTTCACTATCGTCACTGTTTGAGCAAAGAAGCTCATCCGCAACTGCGTTCAATATCGCACTTTCCGATTGTTGCTCAGCTTCAAACCGTTCAGCAGCCTCTAGCCATTCTTTGGTAGCATCCTCTAAAGATGGTGCGGAAATTTTCTCAAAAGCGTTCTTATCGTTCTGGTTCGACTTGGACCATGGTTTTTGCCTTGCTTGTCTCCATAGCATATGCATCCGGTAATGAACTTCCAGCATCGCCTGATGAAAGACAGAACATTTTCGTCACCATGAGAGGCATTCATAGCTCTTGAACGGGTCTAATAGAGTAGACCCTCACACCAAAATATGAGAAATATGGAATGTGTCCACAGTGGAAATTCGACTTAACCTGAATTTTGTACTAAGCACAGAGCAGCACTACAAACCAGCGATCATATGAAAGTATGCATCAAAGGGAAACAGCATAAAATGGTGTTCACTCACGGCATGAAAGTGCATTCTGCGTCTGTACGGAACAACCCCCTCTGCTGACTTGTAAAACAGTCCATGAGTAGCGTCTTACCTGTAAGACATGTATTGAAAAAATCAACAACAGTTATTGTCAAAAACGAGGGGAGGACACTCTATGCTTCAATACCTAAACCACGTGCGTTAAAATAAAATCTAATAATATAAATATTTGTTAAAAATTTATCATTTTTTTTTCACCTGTAGATTTATATTATACTTATATTATCACACCGAAAAGACAAGACCAAATTTGTCAATTTTTATTTTCTACAGAATTTACCAAAAACTAGAACATTTTCTAGGACAGCCTCAGCCAGAGGAAAAGAACACTCACCGCAGCCAACATTGCCATACAAGTATACACCTTGTGGAGCTGTAGGTCCACGCGGCCGCCGTCCCACTATAGAGTCCAGTTTCTTCTCCCGTTCTATGCGAGCCACCATGAATCCTGAACCTGGTTCCACAGAAATATTTTTTGTCTTTCTGAATAATCCGCACACACCCGTCCCACAGTCAATCCGGAATCCAAATCCTATATTGCAGACTGACAAGGCCAGGATGGACCTCTGTCATGCCAACGATTTTAATATTTTAATCATTTTTTTCTTGCTGGCTGGGATATGCAAAGCCAAAGATGCACGTAAAATTTCCACTTTCCACAAGAACAGAGTAAATCCAGTGTAGTAAGAGGAGAAAAGCTGAGAAACAAAAGCAATTGATGGTTCAACATCATCTCAGGAGAGAGATGATATGATAATCACAATCTACACATTTCTCAATTTTTTTGTTAAATACACTAGAATTCAATGGTTTAAAAGGCTTTAATGCCGAAAGCTCTAACGCTATGTGTTTTTTTATTTACATTACTGTTTTCTTGATAAACTATCAATGTTGATTAATTCACTTACCTAGAAAACCAGCGGGAGAGCCGGTTTTTTCCCTGCGCTTCTATGTTTCCAATTCGTCGCCGTGCTTCAGTCGCGGCTTCCTCTTGCATCAGCTTCTCTCTCATTTCCTTTCGTCTTACTTCCCACTTCCTCAGCTCCACCTTCATGCCATTCAATAGAGATTTTGAGATGCAAAACTCGACCAATAATAAAGGATTGATGATTTCATTACTACCTATCAGTACCTACTCAAACATCACTTGGTATTTTTCCTTCCGAAACAATCCTTGTAAGCATCCATTTTAATCACCGCTTTAGTATTTAGAATATCCTCGAAACACGAAAAGGACGAAAGTATCAGGGAGATATCAACAGGCAAAAACCCTAAACCATGAATTACGTCGAATTTATTTAGAGTATTGTCAAATGGAAAACAAAACACAAACAATCAATCGTTGAGCAATTGTTGTTTATACTTGATAGTCTTTCATATGGCGATTGTGTTGTTTCATCTTCACAAGAAGGTGATCCAAAGCCTCCGCCACACTCTCTTGCCGTGCATCGTGATGCAAAGAGCCTCGGGCAACCATGCTTCTGTACATCTCCAGCGGGCCAGGCTCTGGCTCTGCGGAAATTGTTTTGCCACCCGACATACATTGCATCAGTAAGGAGCAATTCAAAACCCTAAACCACCACCACAGTGGAACATACATTTCCAATTGGGTTTTGGTTTCCAATTTGCCTACTCGTAAAGCCCCGGGGACATGAAACAAGAGCAATGCCGGAGTGAATACATACATACCCTGAGGCAACGACGACGATACGAGAGCGCGCAATTGGTGCAGGCAGGGCAACGGCGGGATTGTTCTCATGTCCCCCCCGGGAATTCGATGCAGCAGCAGGGACGCCGAGAAACGGCACCATTGCATCATCGTGGATTGGGCACGCATGCTTTGCGTCAATTCAATTGAAAGGAAAGGAATCAGTGCACGCAAGCAAGCAAGCGATTGATTGATGGATGCTGCCGATTGATTGATGCAGCACTCCCTTAAGTTACACTAAACTAAGTGAGTCTGTGACTAGTCTGGTCACTCTGGTGTGGTGTTGTCTTGGGAAGGGGGCTATGAATGACTCCGGTAGAGTACTGCCTGCCGTGAGTGCTGCAGGCAACTTTCCGGGCGATTACTGGAGTGTGGGTCTTCTTCAAATCATTCATTCATTCATTCATTCTGCCTGCCTGCCTGCCTGCAATGGAGTCCGTCGTGATGAATGCCAGTGAGGATGGATCGTGAGGTTTCCGTGTCGCCACAAGGCCCACAAGGCGACAACCCTCCCTCCCACTCAGGGCCTCTTTACATCACGCACCAGAAGTCGCTCCATGCGCTTTTAAAATCTGTGATTGGCACTTGAACTCCTCTTGGGACAAATTTGGTTTACATGAACCCAATATGAGGAAAATGATTATGGGACTCGATAGAGTTAACCGAAAAGTCAGCTCAAAGAGAAAAGTTTTAGCAAACTCCTCTTGAACTCCCCTTGAACTCATATGGAAATATAAATAGACCAAAAACTAGTTCACGATGAGTTGGGAGACAATCCAAAGCAAGCCACTGCCATTATTCTCCATACCTCCTACCAAAGCTCCAAGCCCATGGCCCACAGGGGGACAAGTTATGACACGACACTATTCAACCCAAGTATAGCTCAAAAGAGAGGTTAGAAGGAGGGCAAAAAGGGAGGTTCCATGGCCTTCTTTTCGGTTAACTGTGATGTCTCCAAAAAGCCCATGTGGTGTTTATGTGGTGGCAACATTATTCACTTTTAAAGTCCTTGAGTTTTGTGACGACGGAGGCAAAAGAGGTTCTCTCGTCGCAAAACTCAAAGGACCATTGTAGTTTTTTAAAAATAAAAATAAAAAGTCAAAAATCCAAAGTGTTAGAATCACCTAAAAATTTCAAGGTAGCATAATGCATCCATTTTAAACCCATACATTAGGAGAAAAATGGGGTCCCAAATGGGCCCTGTAAGCTTGCCCGGGTTAGGTGAACCGGCTGCCCAGGCACCATTTTCTATGTAAATCCATTGGTGCAGTCGTTGCGCACTGACAGCGTCGGAAGCCGCAGTGCTGGCAGTGTTGGCAGTGCTGGTAGTGTTGGCAACGTCGATTGGCGCGACCCACGGAACTGCACTGTTAGCAGCCATGGTGGCACCATTGGTGCCCTCTTGTAAAGTGCACGGTTTGGCCTAAAATTTTCAGCACGTGACAATGGCCAAGGCCCCTTTGTGACTACAGATTTCTCCTAATGTCTGTTGAAATTTTTGCATTTGGAGTTGTAGTTTGGGAGAAATAGCCGCCCAAAAATTATGAAACAACCAATTTTTAAAATTTTGAAGATTTTTTTCTTAAAAAAATCAACTCACCCTCTTTTTGGTGCATGGTTTAGGTTTATACCTAGTGAGGGGCCCCAAGGCATTAAAAATTACATTTTTTTGAAGTGTGACCATGGAAGTGGGACTAAGAGTCGTGACTGTGGAAAAAATCCATTTTCCCTGGTCACGGCTCTTAGTTTTGTGATGCGAGTAGGCCCTCAATTAGAGGTAAGTTCTACGGGTTTGAGAAGTTGTTCATGGAGCAAACAAGAGGAGGGGAAAAGTGGAACTTGGGTTTGTCCTGAACTTGCATAAATGACGTTGGAGCAAACAAGACGAGGGAAAATTGGAACTTGGGTTTTGTGAAGTGTGACCATGGAAGTGGGACCCTAACATACCAAACTATGAAGTTGTGCATATTCTATGAACTTGTATAAATGACGTTGTTATTAGTTAGGGTAAAACATGAATAAATTTGATTTGTTAAGGAGAAGTTGCCATGAAGTCTTGGGCTTGAGAACCTTTTTTACTTCATAACAACTTCTCCAACCATTTTTTTCTCAAAACCTCACTTGAAATGTGGAAGTTAGTCCCCTAAAGTCTCTAAACACTTGTTTTTTTAGTGAGATACTTCACCTATGGGATTTGGCCAAAAGAACATCTCCACCAACAACTTATAATTGCACTTTGAGGTCATCCAAAAGTTACATGGCATACCATGTAGTTCCCCACTGTACGTCTTTCAGATTTTACTTTTTAGTGGAAAGCCAATGCACCTCACTTTGCATGTTATTGATTTTGCTTCGGCACTGCCTCTCGGGATTTCCTTGAACTTTAGGGGATAGAGAACTATAACACCTGCCATGCCAAATTGTCCGGGCACGGCTAGTATGGGGGCAAGGCTTGAAAAAAAATATCTTGAAAGGAATTATGCCAAAAGACACCCTCGACAAGGCCCTCATATTGCATGAGATCCTACGGGGAGGACCTTTTCCTATACAACATCACTCAATAAGACTCTAAAAGTAGTAATTAAGCCACTCACAAGTCACCACTGAGGGATTATGCAATCACGATGTGCAATTCAAAAGAAAAGATAAAATACCTAGAGCGGTTTTGAGGACCCAAAGCCATGTTACATTATCCAGTGTCATAGTTGTTCACTAACCCATGCACATCCATTTTCCCAAAACAAGTGATTTCTAGAGTGCTAGTGGAGATGATATTATTTCCATTGTGTGGATCCAGACCAGAGCACCCCACTCCAACCCAACCCCCGCCCTATGTATTAAGCACCGACTTATCAATCCATTTATTGTCCACGCGTGCTAACAATCATGTGAGGGAAGCTTTATTCCATTACAGTCTATAACAATGGGGTTTTGTATTCCTACTGCTTGGTTTGATTTTTACTAGTACAATAACTTTCCTTGGAACTAAAGTGAAAGATGACACTTGCTATTCTATGAGGGAATTTAGTAGGAATCAAGCAAGTAGTACAAATTTAAGATGTGAAAACAAAAACCATCGGAGAGCATTGGAGAGAATCTTGAAAACTTTAGTACGGGTACAAAGTCTAGGGCTTAACAATGTTATGTCTGGGAGTCAATCCAAGCAATATATTATGGCAACTTTTTTCTCTTTCTTTACCCTTTTTCCGTCGGTAGTAGAGCAAAACTCGGGAAAAATGGATAGAATCATTTGTATATGTTTGCTCATCCCTACATTTATCTATTACAATTACAAGGACCTTTCATCCAAATATTGACGACTTATAGTAAGTTTTTAGACTGAAATTGACAATTTTATTACCATTTTTGTTCATTTTTTAATGTAAAGGTAGTCACTAACTTCCAAAAAAAAATTCTCCCGGTCTCACAAAAAGATCACGATCGAGACTTAAATTTTGTTTCCAAAGAAAACCATGATTTCTAATTGTATTCATTCACCGCAAGCTATTAAGCTTCTCACGCACTTGGCAACTTCTTCATGGCATTGCAACCAATCTTGTAGTTTAATCCATAGATTTTGATCATGTTGATCATGGACTATTGTCATGAATTTTGATCATGTACACACTTTCTAACCGTCAAAATACTCCTATACTGACTTCATTCATGGATTTGTATCATAGTCAACATACTCCCTCTGTACTGACTTCATTCATGGATTTGTATCACAACCAACATACTCCCTTTGTACTGATTTCATTCATGGATTTGTAACACAATCAACATACTCCCTTTGTACTGATTTCATTCATGGATTTGTATCACAGTCAACATACTCCGTCTGTACTGACTTCATTCATGGATTTGTATCACAATCAACATACTCCCTTTGTACTGACTTCATTCATGGATTTGTAACACAATCAACATACTCCCTTTGTACTGACTTCATTCATGGATTTGTATCACAGTCAACATACTCCCTCTGTAATCATGGGATTAAGCTTAATCCATTGATTTCAATGAAAACAACGCTTCATTCATGGGTTTCAATGATATCATGGTCTTTTCCTAGGACAGAGGGGGTAAGATTTTGACGAAAATTTACCCCAAAATATTAGTTGTATGCTAGCCCGAAAAGATGCAATTTTCAATATTTCATCCTACTTCGTGCAGGCCATAATTCTACTATTTCCCTCCCATTGATGATTACAACAACACTTCATCGTATGAAAGCTCTTGCATTGTTATGGACATTTGAGACTCTGAAAATAATTTAACCCCTAAAGTCCAGAGTTTTTTTCCTCCAAAAACACTCCAATGTTGGAAATCATCCACATAGTTTATTACATAGTGGTTGGAATTGAATGGTCATTTCCATTGATGAGCCAAATTTTAGGGGTTAACCCTTTAGTGCCCAGGGTATTGTAGCCCAGAGCCCTAGATTTGAGTAGATTTTTTCACTGTAGTTGAGACTACCAAAAATAGAATGGGTTAAATTAGAAAGTAACCGTACAATTCTATTCTCAACTCGAGAGCACACATTCTATTAAAATTTGATAATCATCCGATGGTGGGATCGGAAGATTATAGTATGTATTTGAACTGTATAATGCACGCTCAAAAACGAGATTTTGGGGGGTGTGTGACTTCAAAGTTAAATAGAATTTGAGGTAAATTTTCAAAAATAAAAGCAAAGAAGTTCAGCTATGCCCTATGTCAACACCTCTCCATTGCAATCTTTCATATCAAAAATAGACTCACACATAATTATTGTGAGATTTATAAGTGAAAGTGACTTCTCCATGTACGGTTTAGGACAAAATTTTATACGTTGAAAATTGACAGGAGTGGGTACATTAGTCAAGATCGGATTACACACACTAATGGAAGATGAAGAAGAGAACACAATCCAAAAAAATAAAACAAGATAACAAACTTCCAAACACAAGAAATACTACACAATACATATGCTGTATTTGTAAGTATTTACTGTATTTTCAAGTATTTGCAGTATTTTTGCGTTCTGTTGATAGGTATTTTGATAGTTGTACAATTCCAAATTGAAAATTTCTTTTTTGGAAGGTGCGTAATGTATGTGGGCAAATCTGAACATCAAAACTGAAGTTCCAATTCTTCACAGATTCTCTGCTAATTGCATTTCGGACGTTGTAGTGACCATAATGTGGTATGCTGGGCTCTAAAGGGTTAAAAGGAAGGCATTTTTTCACATTTCACAAGGCAGGGAGACTAATTTTTAAAAGTAGACTCTAGGAACAATTTTTACCAACTTCCGAAGGCACGTTCAAAATCCATGGCAAAGTTCACATTAGGGATGGAAGGTGTTTGCACCCACTAAGTTGAAGGAAACTGCAAATGCAGGTAATTATTCAGAATGCCACTCCAATTGATCAAGTTGAAGCACTTCACGTGAATGACTGAAAAAAACTCATCATTGATTTTCCCAGAGTGAGTCTCAGTGAGATCTCAGTGGGTTGCGAGTTGTTTACAAGTGGAATTAGCTCCAACATTTCAAGCTTGTGAGATGATCTTCAAGAGCAAAATCATGAAAGTTTGCAGCGCGCACATCTAATGCATATTCTAAACTACTATTAGAGCCACTGCTATCTGAGGTAAAATGGAACCCCATACAGCAAAACTTGATTCATATGGCTCTAATTTCATGCTACAGTGGAAATGGACAGTCATTGACGAGCACGTAATAAATGGTGAGCAAGCCCTCATAGCCTTCGACCCAGTGTAGAATCTTTAAAGTGCAGTTAAAAACAACCAACTTCAGACCATTACTTTCAGCACACAGGTTGTACTAAGAGAACCCAAAAGTGGACTTCTTGCGACTCCCACCCTCCCCATATTTTTCATTCCACTGTCGCAACTCTTTCATACTTGTTGCATTTGATGAAACTGATGCGCCAACCTGCAAGAGTTCTCGAACAAACATCGTCAGAAAAAGATTCAAAATAACAGTATGGAGCAGCAATGACAACACAATTTGACTGAACCTTCCATATTTAGTTGTGGACATCAGCAGTTTAGCCCCTAAAGGACCAAGGCTGAGTTTCCAAGTTCGGTCAGCTAAATATGGAATGAATATTGATCCTCAATTATTGAGATTTTTTGTGGTGATTCTACTCTTTGTAAGATGGGATGGTAATTTGCGTACGTAGATGATGTATAGATCAAAAGATACAATCATGCAAAGGTGAAAAACCTAATCGTGGGCAACTCCTGAAATTTTTCATACAATGAGCTATGCATTTAAATTTTTCTACACAATGAGCTAACACCTCCATATACACAACTGCCAAATTTATTTTACCAAATCTAAGACTAAACTTTGCATTCTGGGCATTTTCAGAAATTTTCAAACTTGGGCAACAAGCCAAAAAAAAGTGCAACCAACTTTGAAGCTTATAATCTTACTATTGAAGAACCCTGAATGATTGAATTTTTTTTAGGTTGTAATAAATTCAAGTTGATTGAAATATCCTACGGTTGGATCGGTCAAAAAGGTTTTAGATCAAAAACAATTTGTCTTTTTGTGAGAAGGGATGCTTTAGAGTGTTTGGAGAGAAACATAGTTGTGGTTCTTTAGGAATTAGTCTCTTCAACATACTACCAACAGGCACGACATCTTGTAAAAACAATCAAATTCTCAACATAAGAGAATTCAATATTACACAATACCAAGTAGGTCCAATATCTAGGGTACTGTAGGAACTCCCATTTCTGTCACTTGACCTGAATCCGTCTGTAGGAAATAAATTAAAAAATTGCCAGAAAAGAGATGAAATTTATCACTTGCAAGGTGCCTCGAAAAATTTGAACCCAATATTAGGTGACGGCTTAAGATTCAATTGAATACGGAAATAGTCCCCACTAGATGAGGGAAATTGGCATCCCTATAATTCCACTTTACAAAATCTACAGGACATACAATTTCCGTCCAACGAAATATGATTTTTTTTTTAAATTCCGAATTTCTTGATTTTCAATTCCAAACATTCTAGCCTACGTTCGACCATGTTCAAGCTTTATAACTCACGCAAACAGGACACTCGTCATCAATCACATACTTTGAATATTCAGTTAAATGATTCACAGAAACATTGTAAAGAAAGGTGGGGCTTTAGTGTAAACCTGTTTCATTGCCTCCTGGAAGTCATCTAGCCGTAATGCACGTAGTATTGGTGGACTAACGACATCCGACTTTACTGCAATTCCCCCTTCACTTACGCCCGGCATCGTCTGTCAAAGTATCATCAAGCTACAGAGTTACAGCAAAAATCATGAAGTTCATGAGGTTTGTGAACTTCGTGAGCAAAACCAACCCAGAATTTTGATCTCTAGCATAGGAAAAAGAGGCCCAAAGAAGAGAACTCTAGAAGATCCTCGAACACAGCAAGCCTAATACCGAAGAAAGTTAGAAAGTCGGCCTGAGAATTATAGAACTCACCTGCTGTTGTCTACTATCCTCCAAATATTCACGAATGGGTATGTATGCTGCAGTAACGGAGAGATTCTGCCATAAAAAAAAATGGAGTTAATATCCCGTCCAAGATATTTCATGAAGCCATACAAGCAACATACTTCAGTCGGTGCTCAGTTGGTAAATTAAAACTTTCAAATGCGAAGTACCGGTACATACTTTTAAATCACTGCCGGAATAGCCGTTTGTCATGCGAGCAAGTTCGTCGATGCTAAACCCTTCTGCAAGTTCTTCCTGACCAAGAATTACGCGCAAGATTTTTTCACGATTCTCCAAGCTGGGTAAATCCACCAGTATTCTGTTGCAAACCAAATATATCATGATAAATGAGGACCTAATCTAACAATAACGCTCGACCTTATTAGATCCCTCAAAAAACCAGAACTTAGTGATTAACCCCTACATGACGGAGGGGGTAAGGGCAAAACATAAATGTGTTATAAAAAATTACTTCTTCAACTTTGATGAAGTTTGGTCCAAAAGAGAAAATGAGGAGCTTGATGTTTAGTAATTTTCCATACGGTCAAATATCAAAAAATAGCTTTTTATCATCTTGTAATGAATTTAGAAGCATTTAACTTCAAATATTTATAAGAATCACAAATTATATTTTTAGAATTTGAAATTTTGTATGATTTGTTAAAACTAGACATTCTATTCTAAAATCAAAAATTGCAAATTTTTCAACGGAGAGAACATCATTACTTTCCCCAAATAGTAAGTTTTCTAACACTAGACAATGAAGATGTGTTTTTCTTTGAAAATTTCTCACGGGTGGAGTTTAACTCGGATTGACATGATTCAAATTGGGTTGGAAAGTAGACTTGATTACCTATTTAAAAATATTTTTTATTTTCTATAAAAAAGTTTTTTCTATTTTGGGCAGCCCATAAAAAAAGGGCAGAGACCATAAAATGGTTGATCCGTCACTTAGGGGTTAACCTCAATCAACAAACGAGAGAGCACAACAGAATAATGACAATACATGTATATTTCTGAACCCTGTGACCAAAATGATGAGAGACGTGACCAAAACTAGAATCGAGCCTCACAGATCGTTAAATCATCCATTCGATCAAAACTCGTACCTCCTTGGCATTCTGCGAATGACTGCATCATCGAGGTCATAGGGTCTATTTGTGGCAGCAAGAACAAGCACCCGCTCACTGTCCTTGGACTTCAATCCGTCCCAAGCAGCCATGAACTCATTGCGAGTTTTGCGGGTGGCTTCGTGCTCGGAGCTACCACCACGAGCACCCAACAAGCTATCCACCTGATTAAAATTCTTGACTGTCAGCTGTATAGAAATTTAGAAGGAACGAAAATAGCTGCTGTATACTTCCATCTTATCGAATAACTTTTTTGTATAATAGAAAACCCCCTGAAAAAAATATGAGAAAATCATGTTTCTTAAAATTTAAGGGTCAAGGATTAACCTAAAATCTAACTTGAAAAAATCAGGTTTAACCTGAACGAAAGAATGAAGCTATCTCTACCTTATAATATTTTGAGGCCACAAACTCAACATAATACAAAGAACACAGCATCAAGGAAGAAAGACTTACCTCATCCACAAATATAACTGCTGGAGAGAGCTTCTTTGCTAGTGAAAACAATGCTTTAGTCAACTTTTCTGCATCTCCAAACCACTGTACAACCAAAAAAGAACACAAGCGCTTGGTTTACAATGTGCAGGTTCGAAGGCAATGATTTGAAAACCGAGGCGGCTGTTAGCCCACATATTTGTTCAGCGAACCCAAAATGTGTTGTCACAAAACAAGGCTTTGACCACATACTATCAGTGTAAGAGCATTCCCACCCATGCACGCTAGGACTAACCCTCTCAAATTATTCATCTACATGTGAAGGGCCCTTGCACTCGCACTCCCCCACCCTTGCACGCCCTTCACGTATCAAAAGTGCGCATCAAATAGTCAATGGACCAATCACAAGTAGAATGAGAGGAATAATCATCAAATAGTCAACTCAATAGTGATTTCAAGGCCCAATTTCTAACACGCTAGAATCCAGAGTCAAGAAGCATTTTGAAAGGCCCCTTGAAACTTTTCATCCACTTCTTGAGGTCAGAGACCCTCTGAGGCCATGGGTGGCCATGCTCTAAGCTCAGATGCGGACCACATACCATCAATGTAAGCTCCCTCACTTCACGAATTCCTAAGCTATTAAAACCAGGTGATGACCATAGTTTGGAAAGCATAAATGTGATGATGCGAATGAGTTCTGCAATAGGCCAAATAACCAAAGCCAGAAAAGAACCTTGGATGTGATTGTCGATCCTGTGATGTTGATAAAATTGGCACCTGCTTCAGTGGCTACTGCTTTTGCAAGTAGAGTCTTCCCTAAGAAAAATAAGGCAAAAAACACAAGTAATTGTATGAGCTCCAAACTATATCCTTCACACTGTCAAACCAGTTCACTGCTCTCGGTGTCATCAACACTAAACACAAACCATGTAAACAGACTTGGCAACCTAGTACAAGTGACAGACTTGGCAACCTGGTGAATGAATCTCACACCATACAGAATATTACACCCAATAAGCATGAGTTCTAACAACAAATCTAAATAGCCATTAGTGTGGGTGGACAAATATTGTCACGTCAGTAATAGTCATCCAATTTGAAATTATGTTTGTGAATATACTAAATGTATGGAAGAATGCGAGAACTTCCAATCTGTTGGATACTTATGTTCTTCAGCCAAATAAGCTCTAAAATTTGTAATGCTTGACAATTAGAGTTGGGCACCCATAGAGAAATTGACATTTTTTATGAATGCTTTGCATACGTTATGGCATACTCCAAATAAAACGAACGGCAAAGATGTAGTCATGAGTTTGTCACCTTAACAACTAACCTGTGCCTGGAGGTCCAAATAGCAGTACTCCTTTGCAAGGCTGTACGAAGATGGAAGTACAATAAATGTAAGTCACAATGCCACCACAACCAGGATTCCATGCACTCAGTATCATACTAAATAAAAAGTGATAAAACCCTCATAGGAACAGTAGTGCACTATAATTATAGTGACAACGTCCCATCAACGCATGATTTACTTGATAATACAACTCTACTGACAATGTAAATGAGAGCTATGTATAAATAGAGACAAGTGGAGATGTAATTACTTTTGTCAAGTTGCCTTTCATAAAAAGCTCAGGGCGCTGCAAGGGAAGCATAACAAGCTCCCTCAAAGTATTCTTTACATTCTCTAAAGCCCCAATGTCATCAAATCTCACCCCCACTTCATCTGGAGGTATAACAGCCGACAGAAGAGCTTTCTCATATTCATCCTCTGCAACTGCCTGCACCACAGCAAGTGGGTCACCATCCAAATGGTTTCCTGATCATAGGCCAAGTCAACCCACATACGAGCCTAAAGCCACACAAGGTTGCTAAATCTGCAAAGTCAAGTCAAACCTTGTAGTCCACCAGATTTACAGCTTTTCTGTTCTCCTGCTCTCGCAATCTTGAGATTGCCCGCTTCATGCTGTACATTTCAAACCAGACACATAAGAATAGAGATAATGGGCATGCAAGACACTGATTATTCTAAAATCAGTGTTCATCAGAGTTGCAACCACAGATCAGGTTGAAATAAATACACTCAGATTGCTTATAGTATTGCTGATTGTTTATACACTCATAGTAGAGACAGACAACAACCTAATATGAGGGATCATCAGCTTCCCATCAACGAGCAACGGTTCAAATAGACAAAGCCCCAAGTGATGATTCCTTGCCCACCCAACAACCTTCTCCGCTTCTGCACCCAGAGGACCACAAACTTGTAGTGTTATAAAGTGCATATGTAAAGATCATAACACCGACAATAAAAGAAGATGCCACCCAAGACTTTTCAGATGAAAAACCTCAGTGATAGATATCCAAGGCTACAAAATGCGCGAATACTCAAAACGTATAATACTGAAGAGGGAAAATTGCACACCAAGAAAACCACATGATATATAGAAGAGCTTATATATTAAACCTTTAAATGCTTGCAGTGACCAAATTAGAAAATTGACACCTTTTAAATGATTCTAGACAACCAAGGAGGGACTTATATGACTTTTGATCAATCTAACAAACTCAAGAGAATGACTTGTTCCTTCCAAAAAAATTTGGCCAACTACAACCCAATGAGGTTATCTCTAATTTATATACATTTCTTCCATAATTCCTTCGTAATGATGGCGTTTTCTCATTCTTTCGCAATCATTAACCCCTAACCGCCCAACCATGCATATTTTGCATGATGAACGGATTTGAACTCTGATTTCTCATCCATCATACACTTTTTGCAGTGTAAATTTTTTATTGAAAATTTTATGGAAAGTTAGCTTCATGCGTGTGTGATCCGATTAGAAAAGGGATGATTTGTGAAATTTTTATGCCTCATTTCATGTTGTAGTGTTCCACCCAAAATTTTGAAGATTGTAGTCTAAAGTGCTCTTGAAAAAGTCAACTACTAAAAATAAGCAACCAAAAAATCTTCAAAAATCACTACACTTAGAGTATTACATTTCAACCCATCCCAACAAATCTCATTATTACACTTAGAGTATTACATTTCAACCCATCCCAACAAATCTCATTATTAGATTGCCAGTATCTTAATCGTAATCATATTACAAAAAAGCTCTAAATTTTAAGTTTGAAAATTTATACACAAATATTGGTCACGGCATTCATAGATCTAACCGTATGGATAGAATCTAAAATTCATCATGTACAACTTTTGTTCATTCATCAAGTTGAAAATATCCCCCTTAGTTGCATTTTATAATGCATCTTTGAAAAACTGCCAAATCTGACAAGGGTGAGAGCGTTTAGGGGTTAAAAGCAAGGTGATGCCTGAGATTTTAGTGTTAAATTTGATGTTTACAATAGTAATCATCATTTAAGTACTTTAAAATAGCAAACAAATGAAGCTACAAACTAGTGTCAAAAATGAGAAAAAACACCAGGCATAGAAAGATTAGGATAACACACCGAACAACTCATTTCAGTCCACCTCAATCGATTTTCTTGGAAGTAACACAACCAATACGAAGGGGAAATATTGAATGATTTCACTGAGCAATCAGACAACAACGAATTGATAAATAAATTACAAAGGAAAACATACTAGAGTCGTTGAGGTTAAGGCCAAATGTATCCACGCTTGAGAGCTCCGGGCACTCCATATTATGAAGTTCCAAAACCTGGCAAAAGTATCAAGTTACCATCAAGCTCTCAGTACCTAACCAAAGGGAGTAAAACAAATGCATCCACAAACGATCTTTGAACAAAACACAGGCTGTTCACATACTGGCAAACTCCTAAAAACGAGGCAGTCAAGCACCTCAAAGTAAGATCTACCAAAACATACATAAATACCTTCTGCAATTGCTGAATGTTTCGTTTGGCATTGCAAAGTTCCTTGTCGTGGTGCAATCGTTTCTTCCATTCTTGGAGCTGCTGTCCATCCTGATAATCAGCCAGCAACAGAGGGCACGTACATCAATGACAAAGGTTCATCGCGTCTATTAAGTAGAAAAACTATATCGGTATTGACATCCCTATCGACAATGAATTCCTGGTATGCACCAAATATCGCACCTTCCATGTAAACAGAAAAAAACAAACTCCTAAAATACCGCAGTTTAAACGTACAATATTTCCATAACAAAAGTACAGCAAGCCAGCCCATTCGACTAAAATTCAAAGCCAGAAGTCACCTGAGGTGCATATATCTTGATGGTGTTCACAAATAACTCGTAAATGTCATCTGGACCAAGCCCTTCCTCAACGGTCCACTTTGAAGGTGGTAACTTCATGTTCTACCAATAAACAACCACACAAGCATATTGATTATGCAGAACCTAGCAACTGTAGCATCTACAACAAAATAAGCTACACCTATCAGAGAAATTAACCGCTATAGGTTTCAAAACATACCAATCTTGAGCGTATTCCATCCAAATGATCCTTCTGGCATAACAAGAAAGCAAATCATCATATTCATAGCACTTCCCATGGTTGGAATATATTCTATACAACAAAAAGTTTAAAAGGTTCCAGTTCACAATATAGAATTTAATTTAACACTAAATGTCTATTTAATAGGCAATTCAAGCACAAAGAGGTCACGTCTTTTCAAAAGACGTGACATTCCAAATTACAAAAATTTATAAGCATAAACTTACCAGCCTCTTTTTGTCATCGAAATCTACCTCTTCATTATTTGTACGACTGGCAATAAGCACAATAGGACCCTCAAGTTGGTCGAGCTTTGCTTCCACCCATTCAAGAAAATTCTTTCTTTGTGCCGACGGCACAGCCCTCTCAAACCATTGTTTAGGGTCAGGGAAGAAAACTACAAGCGGTTTTGAAGATGGTGCCATCTGCATGTTACAGCAAAATTATTAATGTTAGCTCCTTTTAACATGAAAGAAACCTCCAGCATTTTTAATTGCACTCAAGAGCATGAGTAATCCATTTGTGTTAAGTTCACACTCAGCAAGAAAAAGGTAATACCTCACAAAGAGCTTCAGCCGAAGCAAGCCAGTCATATGTTTCCTCAGATCGTGGACTCTCGTCAGGTTCAAGATCTGATACTGCAAGACATTAACGGTGCCCTCTTTAGAAAGCTGATCATTAGCTGAAACACAAGAGGGCATTTCAAACGCTGCACTTGGAACAGCTTAACGTTATCGTAGAACTCACAGTCACACCAGTCGACAAGTGGAGTAGTCCTGTGAACCTCTTCAAGCTTCTTATTTGTCTTCATAGACTCTTCACACTTTCGATCAAAAGATTCGAATTGCACACCTACTTTCCCTGTGTGACCCTTTGGTACGGATACGATACGCCCCCTTTGACCTACTTTTAACACCTGCCTGCCCAGCAACCTTCATCCATTAGGGCTCTACTTTAATTACACAATATGTAAGCTCCACTGTAAAATACTAGGAACCGAAATAGTTTCGTTTTTTGTAACAAGAAAGAATAATAAAAATGATTTGCACAGTGACCAATGCCGAGTTTGCAAACAGTTCGTAGTACAACCATCATATTCCAGTCAACAATACTCTTCCTAACTCGATTACTTATTAAGATTTAGCGAATAAATGAAATTGAGTGTTTCAATTGAACAGATAACGTAACCGAGAAGATAAGAAGGTGAAATAAAGGATCTAAGTAAGTCAAACAGAAAACCTAAATTGCTCAAGTGTCCACACCTTGCCTGCTCAATTTTGCCGAGTCTGTCGCTGCTGCCAACATACTTGACCCGATCGCCTGGAAAAGATGAAGACCAAGGATGTCAAGAATTATTAAAATAATCAAGACAAACCTATATCCTAAGACCTTGAAAACCAGATTATGAAAACTGCACACTCAAATTACAATACGACTAGTTCGATGCGGTAGCCTTTGAACTTACCCTTCCTCAGCCTAAAACTGAAGTCTTCATCATCTTCGTGGCCGGCATCCCTCCGCTCCTTCCTTTCCTAACCAGTTACAACAGTCAGAAAAGACCAATTCGACAATGTACATTAAATCAGCGTGCAAAAAATGGTGAGTCTTATCCACTCTCACAGAGCTGGCACGAAAGAACAGAATCTATACTTTGGAGATTAACAAGTGTAATGTGCTCAGAAAGAGATCCTTCTGTGGACAATCCGAAATTGCATTTCTGATAAATAACGGACAGTCCGTAGTAGTATTGTGTCATACAGCCGAGCATCAAGCTTTGATCCTTCCGAAGACACCACAATTTCACTAAGGAGGAATCTAGTAGTATGATGATACCTGCAGCAGAATTTTTTGCTTGTACTCTTCTACACTGTCAGCAGCAAACTCCAGCAAGGCATCAACTTTATATTCCCCATTCGTAGAATTCTCATTTTCAACATCTTGATCTTCAGGAGCATCTTGGGAGCTGCCATCATTGGCAGACCATCCCTCACCATGGTCAGATTCCGAATCTGAAAAATCATCCTCTGATTCTGAAGAAAATTCCTGGTCTCCATAGTCCTGCATCATGGGCTATCAAAAGTCAACGCAGTCCTCCCTGGAATCTCGTTAATAACAAGAAATGACCTATCTTCAGTCTAGTAATCTGTGCAATGATTCTGTGAAATAATTAAGGACATAAGGACACTAGTGTGACATGATCTCAATGTAGAGAGGAAAAAAGACAGTCTCACACATGTGGAGAAAGAACTGTACTGTCCAGGACAAGCAAAGATGCCTTCAGATGCTTTGCGAGCGCCTCCACCAATTTCTCTTGATATAACTCACTTCCTGATACAATCAAGTAAAAATCGTACATTAACACAGAGCTAGTATCATACTCACCTTTTGATTTTATTGCATATCCGTAACAAGAATCATAAATCCATTTAAACCTAAAGAGACTATTATCAGCAAACCATTCACCTGCTGGTCCACGAAGGCATATTCGTCGGCTAGAATCACGCAGACCTAACCCGTAAGAAGCAAATTTGGGCTGCCATAAGTGAGCAGCCGTGCAATCCACCAGTGCATCCCTTGTATGCTCACTGCCAGCAAACGATCCCAAACAGTCACAGTGATTACGATCGTGAGAAATAAAGAATCAAACCTATCCTGCATCCTCCTCAAGCGATACAACCTAATCCGTCAAATAAAAAAAATCCACAGCATTAACTCAACAATAGTAAAAAAAATTATGTCACCATCCCGGCAACTGAAATTTACCTTAAATAATAAGGGAAGGAATTCAAGGAGCCGGGAACGTCTTGCCAATCGAGGATGCGTTTCTGGAAGGCGTTGCGAAAGCGGGTGCGGCGCGAGTGGTGAGCGGGGTCGGTGGCATTAGGGTGGCAATGAGGAGAGTTAGGCGAGGAAGAGTGAGGCTGGTCGTGGTCAGAAGAGGAAGAATCTGAAGCAGCAGCAGCGACAGAGGAGCACTTGAATTGATCGTTGGCCAAAGGAGTGTTGGTGTTGTGATCGGGGTCGTCATTGTCGCCGGCGTTGTAGTGCGTGGAGACAGAGCGGAGGAAATAAAAATGGGAGCGCAGGAGAGAATTAGAGCCTGAGAGAGGGAAATTATTGGCAGCAGAAGAAGAAGAAGAAAACAATGGAGAAGGGACGAGATAAGGGGAGCGAGAACGAAGCGAGAGGCAGCGATGGGCGAGGGAGATGAGATGACGGGAACGTGACGACGACAGGACGCCCATGGCGAGGCTGCGCTGCGCTGCGCAGCACAACACAGACAGAGCAAAGGACGACAGACTGCGAGAGAAGGACTAAATTAGGGTTGGGAAACGGGGAAGATGAGCTTCACAACACCAACAACACCACCACCACCACCGCAACAACAAACAAACTCAACAACAACAACAACAACACTCACAACTTGCAGAACCGACGTGACGACTTGGCGACGTCATCAGGGCAGCCTTTCTCCTTTCTTCTTCTTCTTTTTTTTTTTTTTTTTTTTTTTCTTTCTTTCTTTCTGCTATGACCGTAGGGAAGAGGCATTGCAGGGACACTCATTTTTTTGGGCTAAATATTACTGTAGCAAATATATTCCGTCCACTGATTCCACTGAAAATGCATTCTCGTCCTTGACTTGTTCTATTCCGGTCAAAGCTCCTCGTAGCGTAGCTGCTTGTTTTTCTTGGCTTTTTAAGAGCTGGGCCGGAACAAGCAATTTTTCCTACGTGGCATCCTGTATATTTTAGTGTGAAAAAAATGAATCTGAGAGAACATTCATATCACTGTTCGAGATACTTTTTGAGCCAACCAGGAAATTTCCATTATTTTTCAAAAGCAACCGGTTTTTTAAGAATATATCCCGTGTATTTTCATCTATGAATACTAAACATGACTAATTTTTAATCATTAAGTCCGGTGTTTTGCCTCTATTCTTGAGATTCAACCAGCTATTTTGAAAAATCAATCGGTTGACTTGTAACTAACTGCCGGTACTTCCCAGAGAGTGATCCATATAATTTTAACCCCTAAAAGCCCGAGAGGTATTGAAAAAAACATGAATGTGCTATGATATGTGCCTTCGTTATATTTGATGAAGTTTGGTTCAACAAACAAAATATTAGGCATCATCTCTACAATTATTTGTACAGTCAAGCCTCCAAAAATAACTTTAGATACTCTTTAATGAATTTAAAAGCATTAACCTATGAAATTTGTATACATTAAAATTTTAACTTTTAGAGTTTAATATTTAACAGGATTGGTTAAAATAAGTTAATCTATTGTAAATTTCAAAAAGGCAAAAGAAATGATGGAAGGAACATCGTTACTTTCCTCAAATAGAAAATTTCTCTTGGATGGAGTTTAACCCCTAAACGTCAGAATGCGCCTTTGCGACCAATAGAATACATTGTATTTTGGTTGTATTTGGAATGAATCCACATCTCTAATAGGTTTGAGGTTAAAAGAGAAGTTGAGATTTAGATCAATGCGGTTCCAATGAGCTACTAAGATCCCAATTTAAAGTCTCTTGTTGGTAGAAAATCCCAATTATACGACAACGTATATACTATCTCCATAGGACATTTAGGGGTTAACTCAGATTGATATAATTCAAGTTGCGTTGGAAAATAGACTTGATGTAGTATTTTTTTTTTTTAATTTTTTTTCCAAAAATACATTCTTTTATTATGGGCAACCTGTTAAATTTGGGTAGCGATCAGAACATGGTCATTTGAGCATTTAGGGGTTAACCCTTAACCCTTTGAGACCTAATTGAACACAAAGTGTCCATTGTAGAATTTTAACACTTTGAAAGGTCATTATTTTGATGTATATGAAAACAATGTGTTGAAGTGAACTACCAGTATAGAACTCAACAAATAGTTGAATTGGCCATCAACGGATTTTTAGAAAGAAACATTATTTAATTTACCAAAAAAACAATAGAAATGAGTTACTAAATGCCATGTATTTGTGAACAAGTCATTACCTTCAAGGACCCATTATCGACGATGGGCCAGATAGTATGAGAACATAGGCGCCAATGTTTGTCTCTCAATGTTTGTCTCTCACACGCGTAAGAGCTTCAGCAGACACATTTTTGCGCCACAAAGCAAGGGCCCAAAAGCTCAATTGGGCGGCGGATGTCACCTCTCACAGGGTGAAATTTGAGAAGTACAACAACCACTTCATATTTTGGAGTTGTTATTTATGTCCCTATCCAAAACTAAGGAGATATTTCATAGATTACTTTTGAGTTCTAAAGAATTTAGATTCAGAATCCAACACAAGAACTGAGAAAAATATGGATAGATGAGCAAGTGATCAAGAGGAAAATTACAAGAATCAGCTGTCGTGCTGAGGCCGATAGCCAAGTCTGCCAGTTAACTTATACCACCACTTTGTTTCCTATGTAGCTTCTTTAACAGATCCTGTCACGTGATAGAGCACCTCCAAAACTAGCCATGGCAACCCATGCCACCACCGATACCCTCAAAAAGAATATCTAAAACTACCACTAGTTCTTATCAAATGCTCAACAAAGTCATTCAGTCCGCGGTCGTTTTAATGATGACACATCACCCTGGTTCAAAGTACCAGGCTCTGGGGTTGAGGCAAAAGCAACAGCTTCAGGCAGATTGAAACTCACGCACAGCATAATCTGTAAAAACACAGGAAAGATTGTCATCTTGACATCAGCTATCTTCGATAATCATCTGTGATTAGTATTTCCCAATGCAAACAAGCCAAACAATGATTCAACTTGGAAATGATGTGTGATCGCTACAAAGCAGCAGTGGTGTATCCTTTTTCAGACCCATTTTTACTTCACAAAAGAGAATAAAAAATTCAAAGAACAATGGCAGGGATTAAGCAGAAAACTGGATTTATTAAAAACATTTCAGTCACCTTATTAGGGGCCACATCACGGACAACAGTTATTTCAGCGTCGACAATAGAACTCCCCAAGTACGTTTCTGCTTTCTGCACATCCAACATTAACTTGAATCACGATCATAAGATCTTGAAAAACAAAACAAAATGGAAATCCCCCTGCTGCTGACATCCACATGGAAACCATCGCAAGTTTAAATTGAGATCAAAACAGTGTTCAGTGGGGTCTCTGGTAATATCAAGAAATAGAAATGTAAGCATGATGGCATTATTCACTAGACCCACTTTTATGATATCCCCATTTGTCTCTGTAGACCGCATGAAGCAGTAACAATGAACCCGAGGCATGGTGCTCTTCCATCTCCCTTTCAACAATAGTCCGTTCAGAACATCTGCAAGCAACCAGTATCCATAAGGAGAAGCATCTTACAGCACCCAATCCCGCACCCAATCAAAGGAAGCTAATCATTAGCAATCATTAGGAATTCCTAATGATTAGCTTCCTTTGCAATGCTTCCTCTAATGAATTTTTGACGATCGTGTAATACAATGAAAGTTCTAACCAACAAGGATGCAAAGTGAATAAACTGTAACAATGACCGGTTTATCTCTCAACACTCCCTTCACAGATGAAGTGAGAAGACTGACTAAGTGTAAAAGAGTTCTCTCTTCTATTTCGACATTTCGGGCCCTAAACCACAAACTTAAACGTATCATAAAAGGCACCAACAGTCCTCAAATTTGCGGAATGATATACTGAGTCCGACCCAGTGCTCCAATACCCTGACCCGATCGACGGTGATAAGAAGTCAGGTTGTCAAAAGGTCTAATCAAACAAATGACAGAAAAATTGATTGAGACGTACCTAAAAACTCTAGGGCAGATGCAGGTAAGTTCATAACAATATGATCAAAGTGCTCCCAAGGCTTCACATCAGATACGTTCATTTTGATAAGTCCAGACACTTTAGCTTTTCTCCCTTTCTTTTCTTCTGATTTTTTGGTATTGGTAAATGGCCTGTTATTTCCTACATCACAAGGAAGCAATAGTTATGCTGTAAGCTCCGTTCAAATTCCACGTTATTGTAAGAACTAACAACAGGAAGGACATGAACGCACACTACAAAAAAGAGGTTCAGGAAAGTAGAAAAATTACAAAACAAAGCTCCTAGCCAGCTACACAATCCTTCATGTTACCTTCCTCAGAAGATGGCGCCTCAACAATGTCCTCCCCATCTCTGGTGCAGTGCTTTCCTGCCTGCTGCTTTTCAATGTCGGGCTTATCACTTTTTTTGTTAGGAAGAGAACAAGAATCATGTGGAACAGTCTCGCTAATGGAGGTGGCCGGAGCTGATTCGCCAACATTTCCTTCCCCATCAATAACCAACTTCCGCATGAAGTCGCGGGCGTCCATGTTGAAAGCTTTCACTTGATCTGCAACTTTATTAATCTTGGCGTTCAAGCTTAAATACTTCACGCTGGTTGGATTTAAATCATTAGCAAAAACAACGCACCCTTGTTGAGCAGCTGGAATTGCAAACGGCCCTATTCCCGCGAACATATCAACGATGATTTGTCCAGGTTTAAATTGAGCAAACAAACGTCGATGTTCGCCCTCTAAACGAGAGTTCCAATACACCATACCATAATCCAGACGAAATGTAGCTCCATGCTGTTTGATTTCAGTAATTAAACTCGGATCACCAGCCAGAACCTCGAATTCTGGCACACGGAACTCATTGGTTATAGTCCCCACCTTATTCACCACAGTCTTCAATTTCGGGTTCTTCTGTAAACACACCAATAAGAATTAGTCATTGATGACGGCACGAGTATTAAGCGGTTCTCTAGCCCTTGAGGCATGTGCGAATTGCCTCCCAACTATCAGCTTCAACATACTAAACCTCCAGGCACAAGTTGATTACAAGGAGGCCACAATCTTCCCGCACATGAGAGAATTACTCTCACTACCGAGTAGAAAAACGACAAACACGGACACAATAGCCTCAAAGACAGGTAGAATTACTCACATCCAGGATGACTAAAGCAATGACTTCCTTGTACGCCAAAAGATCATCTCGTAAATTAAGATGTGCTATATGGCCTGTCAAGAAATTCTCAAGAACAAGAGAAAAATAGTTCAGTAAAGCAAGTTATAAATCGTGATGCCTATAAAAACAGAAGCCAAACCTTAATCAACAGTCAAACGTGAACTCTAAACCATGCAGACCTACTGAGTATGCTTGTTAGAAGATAGCCAACTCTCTGCCCTACTACATAGAAACGGAGAGGAGATGAAGCCAGGAGCACAAACCGATGGTCTCAAACGAGGAGGGAGCTTCACAGCCAACAGGTAGAATTTCCTTTAAAACGTGCTCTGCACCTCACATTCCCACGTGAACCTGATAAGAACCCCATGTCAGTCGTCAGCATCACTGACGCTAAACTGCAAACTACATACGCATGGCTTATTAACAACTACCAACACACATTGAGCAGGATGAACAGAGCACCAAAATACTGCAGCCAGGCTTATTCAGTCTGGTTATCGTCATTCAGATACAAATTATGGCAACTTTAAAATGATAGGCGTCAAAGGAATGCCGCAATCATAAAGATGACATAAAAAACAGAGGAAACCAATAGATCATAAAACAATGCCCTGAGAGTCACGCATATTCTATAAGAATCGAATCACATACCTACAGGCCAATAGGAGTAATCAAGCACCACTTCGTGCGGAACAATATCCAGAGGTACAATCTCGGTGACCGCCCGTTTCTTCTCGTCCGGAAGCCCCTGCAGACCTAAAAAAGAGAGTCAACGCCATAAACACACAGGACAGGAGAGGGATGGGATAGTTAACCCTTTAAGGACCACGGATTCGTAGATTTAAAATGACAAATTCAATCGATCATATTGTGAGAAATATAATTCAGATAGAACTGGATTTTATATCAGTGAAGAACATTGCATGTGTTGATCAAAAGACAAATAAGTTTGAATCAAGGAAGTCTACGTAGGACCTATTCAAAAACATGAAGCCCAATTTGGGCTTTTTGGTCCTTTTATGGGTTGAGCAAAAATGGGGGAGGAAGGCAAGGCAAGAGTACCAGGGAGGGTGATGGCGTCGGAAAAGAGGAGAAGGCGCAAAGATTGGTCGTCAGGATCCGGAACAATGTGCCTGATGCGCGGCATGTCCAACAGGTACCTGAACAAGACAAGAGGGTAAGAAGGGAGGAACCCCATGAAAGAAAGCGAAGAACGCATTCCAAATTGTACTGCGAAAAAATGTTAAGTTTATGGAAGAAGAAAGACCGCTGGATGGGAAAGGAAAATACGGTTCATGGTTTAGGATGTAAGGGAACGTACTTGGAAAGGAGAGAGGCGACGCGGTGAGAGTGCTGCTTGGGAATGCGCAAAGCTAAACAAGGCAAGTGCTTAACGAAGCGGGACTTGTCGAGACGGGTCGCCATGGTGAGAGAGGGGATCGAGTGAGTCGGGTTCCTTCAATTCCACATCTGATACAAAGATTTAAACCAGAAACAAAACAAGATATCAATAAATATATCGGGCCTTGCTAAACTATGAAACATTTAAAAAATAAAATTGTGCAACAACCGTCACCAATCTAGAAGAAGAAGCAGGGTCCTAAAAGGGCAGGGCCAAATTACAGTGTGAAACAAAACACAAGGGATTGCTTTCAAAGAATCTGCCACTACAGCTCAATGTGTACAGTAGATTTTGTTGCACAGATCTTCCCAGAGTATTAGGCGTTCCAGTCATAATCATCAGCATGTGAGGATACGAGCCCCCCTGAATTCGTGCATTCCTACAACATCAACCTAGGCCTAGATTCAACACATTGGATTGATCGAATTAAATTCCAATACCAATTAACCAATTCCACAATTTCTGTAAATTGACAATTGCATCTGAGGAAGACTCTGTAAGTCTGCATCCTCAACCAAAAGCAACAAAGAGGTACAAGCTATAAAGAGACATAAAGAGACGCATTGCACCAGACGAAACGAAAATCGCAGTACAACAGACGAGAGACGATAAAGAAGGTGATCACGAGATCAAGAGTTAAAACTATGAATAGAGGGTGTTCTACCATCAGCTCCCTAATTACTACATCCGCTACAAACAAGCACTGAAAGTCAACTTACAAGACTCAACAAATACTCGCTTCAGCTAAGCAAATCTACGACAGAGAAATCCCTCTCAACATATCCTTCTCCAAAACAGTGCTAACCAGTGATTTTTTGTTGCTAATTTTAGCCAAATTGCTATGGCTAATTGATACAAAGAGTTTTGAAAAATAAAAAAAACTAATAGCCAGATTTCCTACATGGAGTCAAGATGTGTAGCCTCTTTAACCTAGGTATCACCCAGGTATTGCCTAAATAGCACCTAGGTAGCCCGTGTATTACCCTGATATTACCTATACATTAATATGAAAAGAGCATCCAAGGATCCCTTTAAGTAGCAAAAATGCTAAACTGTCTCCTGACCGAAAAGAATCACTGCTGCTAAGGTTGAAAAATCTCACCATCACGAGATAAACAATTAAATTCGTCGTCAAAGAGCCTCTCAAATCGTCACTCTCACACCTGTCCTAATATAAGCTCCCACTCAAAAGCACTGACTCCAGACGCCAGTGAGGCTGCAATGCCCAGCAGCTATGAAACAGTCAACTTGTGTTTGCACCACAGCAACTGAGCCCAAGTTATTATCGAAATGGTTTAGGGTTTAGGTGCAGAATTTCAAAGACGGACAAATTTCGAAGAGCAAATCGTTGTTAAGCAGAGAAAGAATTGAAATCAACATCAATAGACGCTCGATGAACAGCCTGTCACGAAACCCTAGATGGCCGCAAGAGCAATCTCTAGACCCTCCGTTTTAGATAAAGAAAATCGAATCACAGTAAGGGCAATGCTGAGCGGAGGATCAAACCTAGCACAATTTCTTTTGGTGACGAGCATAGCAACCACAGCGGAAATTCAAATTCTGCACAGTGAAGTGCCTACAACCGCGGCACTAGTCAGAGAAGTTCGGAGGGTAAGTCACACTCACGAATTGCTCACCTTCAGCTCCAGAGCGTGTAGACACTTCCAAGAACCACAATAAATAAATAAATAACGCCGTGAACCTTCCTCACTCTCCCCGTCGTCACCTCCTCGGATAACCCGCAATGGCTTGCACCAGTTGATTGAGAGGATCCTGCTGTCTCCGAGAGACATAGCCCGAACACGGAAACACCGAAATCAACGAAACCCTAAACCAAATATCTCAAACCAGTTATTCTTATCAGTGTGAACAAGGTTCGAAGATCGTTTTTGGACTGCAATGTCCCTCCCTAAAGCCCAGGGCCCATCAAAGGAATAAATCACACGTGAAGGTATTGATCCTAAACCCTAAACCCCTAAATGTCTGAAAGTGCCTTTGCGGTCAGTAGAATACGGTGTATTTTTCTAGTATTTGGAATGAATCCAGACCTTTTATAGGTTTGAGTTCAACACAAAAGCTGAAATTTACATCAATGCGGTTCTAGTGAGCTATTGAGATCCCAATTTAGAGCTTCTTGTTGGTAGCAAATACCAATTATGCGGGCGCGTATCTTATGCAATAAGGGGTTAAAGGACAATGCAAGCTCCGTGGGCTTGGTTATATTTCAAGAGAATTTTGCTCATAACTTCTATTCCATTGTACTAAACGGGGTTTTCAAAATGCCAAACCGAGCACCCTTAGAGAGATCTATACTTTTTAAAATAAAGCCAAAGTAAATTAAAAACAAAATCATGTTTAAAATGAAATTTAAATCAAATTTTGGATGTGGTATAAGGAAAGCATACCGTAGTACCATAGCAGGTTTGTCCTTAAATAATTCTAAAAATAAAAACGTAAAAATTAGAAAATTCTGAAGACAGAAAAACAAAAATAGAATAAATTAGTTTTTGCAATATTTTGTTATTTCTAAGCTATTTAAGGTCATTTTTACTTATTTTTTTGCTAAAAAAAGAAACTTGAGAAATTCAGTTTTTGAGAGGCAAACCTTATTTTTTCAAAAAAAAAAAATATTCGTTTGGTAGGTGACAAACCTGCTATGGTGTTACAGTATGTTGTTTAAGGGTTAACACTTCAACGTTCCGATCCAACACTGTTTTCAAAGATTCGTTGTAACCTGTTTGTCAAAAAATAAAAATGGAGTTGATGCTAGTTTCTCCTTCAACCCATGTTTGTTTTCAAGAATTGTTTAGGTGAATTCCCTTTGAAGTTTAGCTATTATGGTACGTTTTCATGTTAATCCAAGTTGTTATGAATTTTTGGGAATCATTCGACATTCAAAATCTAATTTTTTTAGAGTTACAATGAACTTCAATGGTTTGTTTTTCCTTCATACAGTGTTCCCGTTTCCTATATAAAAAATGGTTGAGAAAGTTGTGTATATTAGTTCAATTTTGTGTAGTTAAAATTTCAATTCAAGATATTGCAAATTTCTCTTGCACTCACTCAATCGTTGCAAATTTCTCTTGCTTCGATCTCACTGCTATATTGGAGTTATCTGTAAAGTCACCTTGGATTTGAAGAATCAACAAAGAATTTTGCTTTATTATACTCTTACTAGTGAGACCCATGCCGTTGAGCACGTTGAGCTTGGATTGACTCCTCCCCGGATTCCAGCGCAGAACGGTAGATTGAGACAAACCATGTTGTATTGTATAATAGATTTGTTCACTCCAAATAATTAGAAGGTGTGGAAAATCTTGGTGGTTAATCATTATTAGGTGTGTAAGAGGTGTGTAAGAGCTTGGTGATCTTCAACGGAGCTAAAAAACTTTTAAAGACCACCAAGCTCTTACACACCTCTTACACACTTAATAATGATAAACCAATAAGATCTTCCACACCTTTTAACCCCTAAAGGCTTGGTTTTCAATGTATTTTGACAACCTTGGGCCTTTAGGGGTTAACCCTTTAGTGCCTAGCAAGCCAGATTATGGTCACTGCAACGTCGGAAATGCAAATAACAGAGAATCCGTGAAGAATTGGAACTTCAGTTCTGAAGTTCAGATTTTCGCACATACATTACGCACCTTCCAGAAAAAGAAATTTTCAATTTGGAATTGTACAACTATCAAAATACCTATCAACAGAACGCAAAAATACTGCAAATACTTGAAAATACAGTAAATACTTACAAATACAACATATGTATTGTGTAGTATTTCTTGTGTTTGGAAGTTTGTTATCTTGTTTTATTTTTTTGGATTGTGTTCTCTTCTTCATCTTCCATTAGTGTGTGTAATCCGATCTTGACTAATATACCCACTCCTGTCAATTTTCAACGTATAAAATTTTGTCCTAAACCGTACATGGAGAAGTCACTTTCACTTATAAATCTCACAATAATTATGTGTGAGTCTATTTTTGATATGAAAGATTGCAACGGAGAGGTGTTGACATAGGGCATAGCTGAACGTCTTTGCTTTTATTTTTGAAAATTTACCTCAAATTATATTTAACTTTGAAGTCACACACCCCCCAAAATCTCGTTTTTGAGCGTGCATTATACAGTTCAAATACATACTATAATTTTCTGATCCCACCATCGGATGATTCTCAAATTTTAATAAAATGTGTGCTCTCGAGTTGAGAATAGAATTGTACGGTTACTTTCTAATTTAACCCATTCTATTTTTGGTAGTCTCAACCACAGTGGAAAAACCCACTGAAATCCAGAGCTGTCTGCTACAGTACCCTAGGCACTAAAGGGTTAACTATTTGGAGTGAACAAATAAGAGTGTACTAAAGTAAAATTCTTCGTTGATTCTTCAAATCCAAAGTAACTTTACGGATAACTCAATTATAATTCACGAATCCCCTTGCACCCGAGGGAATAATAATAATAATAATAATAATAATAATATTAACAATAATAAGTTAGTTCTTCAAGGGCTGTACGAGCAAGCGTCTCTAGCAAGCGTCTGTCGGTGGCAGGCTTTCCGAGACTGATGATTTTGGTTGTTGTACTGTACAGTCTTCTTCATTCAGCACAGGCATTGCTTTTCAGCGTCCGGGCGGAATCCATAGCTTCCTGTCAGTGCCGTAACTTAATATTTCTTTCTTGTGCTTTTCGTTTAAAAGCTCAGTCTACATTGCGGTCGAATGCCTGTGGAAGTGCAGGGCGTGGCGTTGGAAGCACGAGTTAAGTTAGGGTTTTCTTATTCTTCATTGTGTGGAGCGGGTTGATAGCTCCTGCTTCCTGCTGCGATCACAGTCGACGTCTACTCCACTTTCTCAATTGAATTCGGGAGCCAATTTGGGAACGTGGCTGTGCTGCAGGGGTTAGAGGCGGTGAGCGAGGACGTTGCCGGTCATGGAGAGTACAGCTGAACTGGTGGCGTTCCCTCTACTGAAGCAATGGATCGATTATATTTACAGGCCGTGCACAATCCCGTGGCGATTTCCTTCCGACAAACCGCACCAGGCCACGGCTGCCGAGATTCTATGGATTGAGTTGTTTCGGAAGTCGATTCCCAGTTTTAGGTGAGCTCCATGTTGTGAATCCTGTTTGCTGGTATTATTATCCTGTTTGCAGAATAGACCGTTTTGGTCTGTATCGCAAATGTTGAGTTAACCCCTAAGCGACCACTGTTTATTTTCTCTAGTGTAGGAAACCCTAAACCCCCTGCTGCAAGTCATCTGTTTGCGTGAAAATGACTTCAGTTTGACACGATTTACACTGTTGATCTTGTAGTACAGAACAAGAGTTTTAAAATGATTTGGATTACACATCAAAATGCTGAGGTAAAATGGGAAAATGCCACCGTTGCGAAGTTCAGTGATGCAGATGGCCACATTGGGCGTTTTTAGACGCTTAGGGGTTAACCCTTAAAGGATTAGGACATAGTAGATACGTTGTCGTATATTTAACATTTGTTGTAAGTAGAAAGTTCCAAATTGAGATCCTAATAGCTTTTAAGACCATGTAGACATGAATTCTAACCTCACTTTTGATATGAAATAGGAGGTGTAGAACCATTCCAAATACAATGAAATACGGCCATATAATACTGGCCGGAATGCCAATCTGGACCTTTAAGGGTTAATGTGTGCAACCTTTCCGATATATGGTTCTCTTCTCATATACAAGCACGTGTGAGAAGTATGTGTATTTTTTCTCATGTACGGATCTGTCTGCCGAAATTGATGCGTAATTTTTCTTCCTGTTTCAGGAAGCAAGCGGAGTTGGACCCGACTGTGACAGATGCCCCTGTCAAAGCTGCCAAATTTGCTCTGAGGTTTGCTCTTGTAAAACCATCTGATTTTTCAAATTCAATCGTATGTCAGTTGTTGAACGCACCATTAACATTTCAGAACTTTTTTTCTGGTGCTTTTGTGGTAGTTTTTTGCGCTTTACCGTGTTTGCATAGTTGAAGACTTGAATTTGAACGTTAAAATACCATTTAATCCTTGAGGACAAGCATCCATATAGTGGATGCTGGCTGGTCAAACTCAATTTTAACTTTGAAAATGAGATTTTCTGCCTTCAAGAAAATTAATCTTATGAAATCTAGTTTCTGTATTACTTTCTAATTTTGAAAAATTCCAAATATTGAACACTTTATCACATTTGCAAGCTGAAGAGGTTAACCCTTACTTGCCTAAGCGTCCAATCTGTAGATGGTGTACAGATTGCATCCACGTTTTCTCATCCGTCATGCACTTTTTGTAGTGTGGATTTTTTACTATAGATTTAATGGCAACTTAGCTTCATGCATGCGAGAACCGATTAGAAAGGGGATGATTTTTGAATTTTTTATGCCTCATTTCATATTGCAGAGATTCACCAAAAATTTCTAAGATCTTAGTTCAAAAGTGTTCAAAAGTGCTCTTGAAAAAGTCAACTCATAAAATTAAGCAGCCAAAAAATCTCCAAAAATTACTACACTTCGAGTAATACATTTCAACCCATCACAACAAATTTCATCCATAGATTGTCAATATCTTATTTGTAATTGAATTACAAAAGAATTTTGAATTCTAAGTTTCAAATTTTATACAAGATATTGGTGATTGCAATCATAGGTTCAACCGTATGGATAGAATCTAAGATTCATAATGTACAACTTTTATTCATACATCAAGTTCAAAATATCCCTCTTAATTGCATTTTATAATGAATCTTTACAAAACTCTCCAATTTGGAGAGTAGGTGTACTCCTCAATACACTACATTGCATATCCACTTATCAAATCTTCAAATTTTAAATAGTTTTCTCATTTTGAGTATACGAGATAGTTTTTGTATACGTTTAAAATGTCCAAGCAAGAATTGAGATCATTTGGAATATTTATCTAATTCTTATGATTTTTTTTGCATAATAGATCTCAAAAATCATATTAAATTCATTTTAGCTTCAAATTTTTAGAAGAAAATAGGGTGAAAAGAAGATATATAGTCTCATGTATCAAAAATAAATTTACAAAATTTTAATTGGAAAACTGCTCGTACCAAGGAAGTTTGACCATTTTGCAAAGGATCTAGTCCTTAGAGGGTCCTAAAGGATGAGATGTGGTCTGTTGTCTCTTTTTTTTTGTATTTTAAAACAAAATTGTGCTTATGGTCAATTTTCTTTTTATTACTTTCAGTATAAATACAGGTACTTCCCAATCTGTGAAAAAAGTGCTGTTTTTACAGTCTGCGTTCCCCATTTTGTATTCCTGTTAATTGCAGGTACGGAGAAATCTTGGATGACATGTTGGCCGACCCTGAGAGTCATGGTGGACCTCCGGATTGCATCGTAAGTGCGTCCACATTTTCCTCAGTCATTGAGTCGTTGAGTTTGTTGCTTAGATGGAACTGTTGTCACTCTCATATAAAACTTTTATGTTGTTTTTTGCTTAACTGTGATATTGTGCATTTTTCCAATAGGAAGTGTCTGGGTTTGATTAGTCTCAAGTAGCTAAATAATGAAGCTAGTGACTTTGGACATTTTACTTGAAGCAGATAGCCATGGTGTGACCTATTGTATAAGATGTACCACTGTCAAACTTTTTAATGTCCATCCCAGTGAAGTTCCTCATTGCACATATCTCCCTAGAGAGTGGATTTACTATTGCGGATTTGGAATCTGGGCAATGTTCTTCATATTTTTCTTTTTTTGACTTGTGCTTTTTCAATAGCTACGGTATCTAATCAACTATTTTTTCTCTTGTGAGTTTAAAATTGCTCATTGTGTATGCTACTTCTTGACAGCTTCTTACCAGGCTCCGTGATATTGTCCTCCGGGAAGTAGGGTTCTATGACATTTTCAGGAAAATCAAGGTACCTTTTGGGATCATACACTCTATTTGTTCACTTGCCCTTGTATAACACGCTTCTCAATATCTGATCTTTAATGTGACCTCGGTTGATGCATGTCCTCTGAAATACTCTTTGTTACGTGAAGGATGATGAGAATGCAAAGGCTGTAGCGTTGTTTGCGGGAGTGATTGCCAAGGCAGATGCAATTGAGGATATTGGAGCTCGTATTGAGCATCTTATTAAGGGTGTGTTCTCTGGGAACATATTTGATCTTGGAGCTGCACAGGTACTCTCTTACTTGATTCTTCTTTCGTCTGTCTCAAAGGTTCTCTTAAGAAAAGGATCTGTAATTGTGGCCGACTTTATACCAGAAGGCATTGTATTATCAGCAAACCTTATCTTTTTGGAAGACACTTACGTTGTGCATGGCTTTGGGTGGTTGTGAAAAGCTAGCGGAGATGTTTGAGTCTGCTGGTTCGAACTTTCAGGACAGTTTTGAGAAATTGCTTCCTCGCCCTTGGGTTTTGGATGACCTGGATCTTTTCAAACAGAAATGGCTACGCAAACCTTGGAAAAAGGTAGATTTATATGCTTACTTTCGAGCGTAGAGGTTAATCAATTATGCAGGTTTGAATGTGGGTTAGGGCTGCGTGCCCTTTTGGCTACCTATAATGTTAGTAACTTGGATGAGTAATTGGCCTTCTGCTGCTGTAGAAAAAATATGAATTTACACTTTCTAGCTGATATTGAGGTTGTGGTTTTAGTGTGTCAAAAAGTGACTGGGTATAGGGTATTTGGTCGCATATTCAAAAGCCTGTACTGTTTTTTGTTTGCCTAGTGGCCACATGTCTTGTGTGCGGCCAGTATATTTCAAGCTTATTCATGGTCCTACTTTGGTTGTGAACTTTCTGTATGAATGATAAGGTCGGGATACAGCCATAGTATGATTATTTTGAGTGCACCGATTCCTGGAAACTTCAACTGACCCATTCTTTCATGTACCTCAACAGGCAGTGATCTTTGTGGATAATTCAGGATCTGACGTTGTGCTGGGCGTTTTACCATTTGCCCGGGAGCTTCTTCGACGAGGTACAAAGGTTTGTTACTTGCCGCAATATATACCTTGATGCACATGGAGTGATTGGTGGTAGTCACAGTACCTTTCTTGGACTTGCTACACTTGCCCATGTACACCAGTCACATGCAATCACTTTGCTGATGATTAGATAACTCATAACATTCAGTAGCCTTCCAAGAGGGTGCCTTTTAGTTTCATCCACCTTTATATATGGAGTGACCAGTGATTTGTAATTGAATGAACTATTGAATCAAATAAACAATTACAAAACACTGTTGAGTAGTGAATGGAATCAAAATAAACAATTACAAAACACTGTTGAGTAGTGAATGGAATCAAAATAAACAATTACAAAACACTGTTGAGTAGTGAATGGAATCAAAATAAACAATTACAAAACACTGTTGAGTAGTGAATGGAATCAAAATAAACAATTACAAAACACTGTTGAGTAGTGAATGGAACCAAAATAAACAATTACAAAACACTGTTGAGTAGTGAATGGATCAAATATACAGTTACAAAACACTGTTGAGTAGTGAATGAATCAAATAAACAATTAGAAGACACTGTTGAATTGTGATTGAGTGCTTTTGAATACTGCTCACCATGGTTGATTGCTCTTGCTTAATGCCACGTGGCCCCATAGCTTCTGATTTGATGTGGAATATCCCACATCATTTCATTGGGAGGATGAAATGATGTGGGATATTCCACATCATTCTGTTGGAGGGAGGCAAGAGTCAGTAAGGCTACTGAATGTTAGGCTAGTATAACTTTGAGCTGGAAAATACTAATTTTCGAAGCTGTTTTGTACTGACAGGCAGTCGTATTTATGGAATGATGGATAACTCATATACGTTACTCTGAATGTTACATCTGTTTTTTTTTGTAGGTCGTCCTGGCTGCTAATGATATGCCATCAATCAATGATATTACCTATGAGGAGCTCGTGCAAGTTATCTCGAAGGTAGGTTAATCCCCAAGTGCCTGGGCGATATTTGGTCGCTCGAACTATAATAGTACATATGTAAACAACTTCACCAATTTTGAAACATTATGATATTAGCCAATCATAACAAGCTTCAAGTTTCAAGTATCAAAAATAAATTTTGGTGAATTTCCAGTGTCAAAAGATGTAAATTCAGTTGAAAAATAATTCTATCCTTTTTTTTCAAACTCGACCATATATAATTCTTCTAATTACCATATCTTATAGCTTTTCTTCGAAGTTGAAACTCAAAAAAGTTTGAGAAGCCACATCATATAATACTTTAAGTTATATTTAAAAGCCTTAGGCATTGAGGTGTTCTGGAAAAGCTCCGACATTGTTTATGTTACTAATGCCGCTTCACCTGCACCTGTAGACACTTGGTTTTATTTTTATAATCATAAATAGGTTTTGGACTTCTTTACCCATATTTTCGCCTACCGCATTTACTGTCTTTACTGTAGCTGACGACCTTGTTGGGGCCTGTTTGCTCTCTTGTACTTACTGGATTGATGCAGCAATTATATTGTTTTTTGTAAACATAGTCATGGTGGAATTTCTGACAATTGCAGCTTAAGACTGTTACACCGGAAGGAAAGGAATTACTGTATGGTGTGGATGCACAGCATCTCATGGTCTTAAATTCTGGAAGCGACTTGCCGGTGAGTGTCTTGCGTGCCAACTGAGCACTTAGAGATGTTATAGTGTAGATCTTTTACCTAGACATGCTCATGTTGATCTTTTACGTTGTTCATTTGCATTTTCAGCTGAGAGAGAATGTGTTGATCCAGGTTCTTGATTTATCTCACATTTCATCGGAGCTAGCGTATGCTGCAGAAGATGCAGACTTGGTTGTGATGGAAGGAATGGTAAATAATTGTGTCTTCCTGATATTTCTATTGGTTCATTGGGGCCTTGAGACGCAATGTTTCTGAAGCTGCATGTTTAAGGCTGTATTGTGAAACGTGTTTAAGGCTGCTTCATGAAGTCGCATGCTGGGATGACGTGCTGAAGAGACTTTTAAGTTGATTGTGTCGCAATTCCAATCTAAGGACTGTGAATAAGATTCGTTTGTTGAACAAGATCTCACGTCAAGCTCTGCCTTGCAGGGACGTGGTATTGAGACGAATTTATATGCACAGTTTAAGTGTGACTCGCTGAACATCGGAATGGTACGTGGCCATTGCATTTTTAACCGTTAATTGCCTTCTAGTTCCAAATTTCTGTCTCCTGTTCCTTGTACATACATTGCGCTGATTTGTGTTTAACTTCAGGTGAAGCATAAAGAAGTTGCAGACTTTCTTGGTGGGCGGCTCTATGATTGTGTTATCAAGTTCACTGGAGCTATCCCCTAGCGCTTTTGTGGATTTGAGAGTTCAGTTGTGGCTAGAAGCACACAGGATTTCCTCGTGTATTATTTCCTGTCTAGTTGTACGGTTTGGCCACTCCACGACAGTGTATTGTCGTGCCATCACTATGGATGCCACTGTCAAGGGTGAATCCAACTGGCCCACTGCACATGGTCTTACTTTACTTTGTTCATAAATATTGGTATATTGAAGTTGAATATGTGTAGTTCTGTGGCTACTTGAACAAATGTGCTTTCTCCCCTCAATGAATGGCAGCTGTGATGCTGCTCTGCTCTTTAAAAAAATTGAGATATCTGAGGGCAAGAGATCATCTTGGTCTACTTTTGTCACCTTTTTTTTGAGGGAATTTTCCACTCTAATTTGCTTGAACTTTGGTGTAGATTACAGAAATATGAGATGAATTGCAAAATGTAATAGTATAGGAGATTTCTCGCACTTTTTGCACTCTACATGGGGATAGTTAAAATCAGCTTAGTCCATCCTTCTCCAATTCACTTTTCATCGTATATTTACGTACTCGGTTGGCTCAGCTCAACCGTTCCAGTGGCGGAACCATCATGGAGAGCGTGTATTATATTATATAACTTAATACAATTGACCAATCTGTGCGTATAATAGTAAATAAGAGCAAGAAATTAAGTACTTTTTGGACCAGCTCATAAGTGGCTCTTATTGGATCGAATCATCATACACTGCCTGTAAATTCCATTTTCCTGCAACTGCTTCCCAGGCGCCTGTGACCTAAAGGGTTACCAAGAAATGAAATATTCTTCTTTTGATTAAATGTGTAATTGCAGAAGGAATATATTTACAATGCTTGTGAGTCACGCAATGCGAAAGTGTAAGAGTCACAGAACGGAGCATGAAACTGGCTTTTAATGAGAGGCAGGCAGGACCCACCTCTGAAAGCGTCCATGCTCTGTGAATCATCAGAATCCATGCCTTTGGAATGCACCTGCCGTCCACACACTTAATATCTACGTGTTCTAGATTGATTTTGGTCAGGCTCATCAAGCAACCTACATAACATTCAGTAGCATGCATTGTCTCTGCCTTGGCTCTACAGTAGATGGTGTGAAATATTCCACACCCAACAATACTTCATCGATAGCTAAGTGGACAGGTGGAGGCTCAAGGTGATGAGCAAAGTGCATGAAGGAAAGGCAATGGGTATGAAGGCTACTGAATGTTATGTATAAGGTAACAACACCAACAACCGTGACTTGTGGAGCCTCTTGGCTGAGGATTTCGCCAAGAAATTTTGGAAAAAATATTCAGAAATATGGCAAACAAAGAGGACGTCAAGGGAAAAAAAAACACACATCATTTCAACTTGTATTCGATTTTATAAGAAATTTTAAAGCTCTAGAATCATGTGGACTATTGTAGTGAGCGACAATAGTGGCTATCAAAACCGTGTGCAAGAGAACCAACAAACAATAAGGAGTTTTGTCACATTCTTGCTTCTTAGATATTGGTCCCATGCTTCCTAGTTATTGGTACACCTGTAGATCAACAACTGGTCCCTCCCAGATATTGGTGCTGCTACCTTACATCCACTACAGATGACAAGACCAACAAGTATTAAGAAACGGATTCTCGAACCAAAACATCAGCAAGAAAAAAGCATATTGGCTGATTCCATATGAGTGTCAACAGACAACGCTTGCTGATTAGCGACAGTGTAATTACAATTATATAGAGAAGTAAATCTAGAATTCAACCGTTTCTGAAGCTTGTCTCAACATCCAATGCACAAACATCTGCCAAAAACCGGGAACTTGCAATATACTATGGTTGAACTGTACACCGAAGTACTTAAGAACACCAATTAACACAGAGTCAACATAATACCTACGTTTGACCTACACAATCTCCGTCTCCGCTTGTTGAAGTGCCCTCTTAACCAAAACTGCTCCCCAAAACGTTCAGAAGTTCCTGCACAAGTACAGTCAATGCTTAGACTATGAATGGCTCACATTCCCTGTTTTCTGTGCATGATTGTCGTGGTCTTTCCAGAACTTGAGAGTTGGAGACCCTAATCTCAGCTTTCTGAGAATCGTCATTATAGTACCTCTTAGAGGTTTTGAAAGAGAAAATGGGGACACATGTAGTATCGAAAACCTCACCTCGGCAAATGTACCCCCTGGCTACATTCTACAGGAGATAATACACGGGAGGTCCCGATACTACATTCTAACCAGAGGGTGTCACACTGGGTTCAAAGAGGAATGCACATCATTGGCCCAGTGGATGGTGAGATTTAAACTAGTGTGACACCAAAGCTGGAAAAAAAGTCATACGTCAGAAAGACAACTGTACGTAGGATATAGAGTCATGACACAACTCGTAATGAATACACTGCGTCCCTAATTTCAGTGAGGATTTCTGTACACCCCTCTTAAGGACCAAGGATTCACAGTATTAAAAAGTGACAAATTCAATTAATCTTATTGTGAAAAATATTATTCAGATGGGACCAGATTTTGTATCACCAGAACTAGTGAAGATAATTGCATATAAAACAAATAGATTTTAACAAGAGGAAGTCCAAATAGGACCTACTCAAAACAGTAAAAAAACACTACCTGAATGGACACTGCAAGCCTTGATCAGCCACTTGTGTCCTCTAGTAAAGTCTCTTATTGTTGTTGTTGTTCTTGTAACCGCCGCAGCAGCGCTTGCTGAGCATCCTCCGGTAAGGCGTTAAACATGAAAACAGACTTGTCTCCAACATCGTCCTTGATAGATTGAGTGAACTTGCGGGATGCAAAGAGCCCGAACAGAGCCATCCAAGTAGCTAACAAGCCCAGCTGTACCGTCTCATCCATCAATCCTGACTGCAGGCAGTGTGTATTCCATTAGCACATTGTTGCGTCCAAGACTATTCCCTACACGTCTAAAACACCCAATATGGCCATTTGCATATATCACTGAACTTCGAAACAGTGGCATTTTCTCATTTTACCTCGGTTTTCTGATTGCAATACTAATCATTTTAAAGCTCGGTGTTCTATACTACAGTGTTGCTGATCATGTCAAACTGAAGTCATTTTCACACAAATAGATGATTTGCAGCAGGGGTCCAATTTTACTACACAACAGAAAATACACGCTTAGGGGTTAAGGGTATGTGAAAGACGTGCAGGGAGGGATCTTACAAGGCGACCGAGCAGCAACGCCGGAATGACGAAGAACAGAGCAGCTGCCTCTGGCTTGCCATAACAAAGCCCTGCAATTAGCATGCCATATGTGAGATTCTCAAGACAGGATCAGTGATCTCAGAACCACATTTTTGACATTTAGCACAGGATGCTACCTCCCACATAAATGGTAGATACTTTTGCTACCTTGTGAATGTACTACTCACGATACCTCTATAATATCCGGCAATACCCTTGATATACTAAGGTGATACCATGATGATATCCGCGGATATCACCTCATGAAGTTGCTACATATTTATAACATGATGAGCATTCTCGCTATATTTCAAAAAGAAAATTCATTTTCTTTCTTTGTATGTTTAGCAGCCCCATTTTTTTGGGTAGAAATCCAGCTAATTTTAGCCAGTTTTGAGATCACTGGACAGGATCATTGCATCGCATGGCATGGGACACAGTGATACATGCAACGATTGAAGATGGTGGGCAGCAAAGAAAGAAAGAAAGAATGAGAGAGAGAGGGAGAGGGAGAAGGAACTCGCCTTCCTTGAAAACAAGGCCAGTTAAGGAGGCAAAGAGGGGGCCAACAGCCCAGATGGCGGCAGGATGAGAAAGTGCAAAGGCCACCAAGCCTTGGTGTGCCGGCGCTGCAAAGTTGACGGCCACGCCCAGCGAGCCCAAGACGCCCACCGCCCATAACGCTTGCAGCGCTCGCTTGATGGGCGTCACGTAAATGTGAATGAGGACCAGCGAAGCGCCCAGCCCTCCAGCGCCCACCACGTACAATGCGTCGTACCCGCTTTGGATCACGCTTTTCACTGCGTTGTCGTCGGGAAGCAGCGCTGTGGACGCCGCTGCAACACATCCACAAACATCCATAACATTCAGACATTCAGTAGCTAGTGCTAAGTTACCTCTGCCTTGTCCTTGTCCTTGAGGAGAACGTCAAGCATGTTCCATGGCCCATCAGTAGCTACCCAAGTGCAAACCTCGGGGGTGCACTCTACATTATGTTAGAGAATCACGTGCGTTCATGACCCCTTCTAAAAACCTCCTTAATACAAAAGGTTATATGTCTAAATACCTTTGTATACAGATGTATTCCGTTTTAAATATATGTTGAGTGTAAGTATACGTGAATATTTTCAATTCTAAATGTGTTTATTGTATGTATACGTAATACGGCAGTGTTCAAATTAATACCCTTCTGTGCACTCACGTATACTTGTCAATTCTAAATGTGTTTATTGTATGTATATGTAATACGGCAGTGTTCAAATTAATACCCTTCTGTGCACTCACGTATACTCGTACATGTTTAGGACAGTGCACCCCCAAGGTGCAAACTTGGGTGACCCACATGTGTGCATTCATTCCCTCCTTGCGCATCATTTTCTTTCATGCATGAAGACCCCAGCTTGTGGATGGATGGAAAGGCAAATCACACCATTCACAGTCTCTTCGTGCATCACAACTAATTCCATGAATGACACTCACTCGACAGCCCATGAATGATTCATACCCTCCCTCCCTCACTTACTGAATGGAGCTGTCACCTGCCATTAACCCCCGGCTCCTCCAAGAGCATTGATCCCTAGAGGATTCACGCTTTTAATATGACCGATTCCATGCAGCAGTACATCATAGGCGTCATTCCGATGGGGCCTAATTGTATCAGTGAAGAACATTGCATGTGTTGTGTTGGTGAGAAAATAATAAAGCAGCACTCAAACGCTATCTGCTATAAAAACATAAGGCCCAATTTGGCCTTGAGGGGTGGGGCGGGGTTAACCACTGTAACGTCACCGCCGCGCTGTTGCATTAAGATTATTATTATTATCATTGTTATTCTAGTCCACAAGCTACCCAGTGAAAGTGAGGAATTTCAGCCTCTTTAGCAAAATTTGATAGCCAATTTTGGCGAAATATTCTAGATTCCTTGATACAGTTGTAGCCACTTGGCTAAAATTCGCCCAAAACGTTTTCACTGAGGCCAACTAACTAGAATGAGGTGCCCGTAGAAACCCACTCAAAAATCGAATTGAAGGCTTGACAAACCCTAGCCATGAATTAATTAAATAAATTTGTTCTCGCGGTTCCATAACGGATTGAACGCTTGACAAGCAAGTGGACTGAGGGAGAATTGACGAGAAGATACTGACCTACAATGAAAGTGGTGGCCGCGGTGACCAAACCTGCGCGGTACAGCACCACCTGCAATCACAGGGCGGGACAGAAGAATTCATGCATGCACGACGGAAGAGAGTGAGTGAGGGTTCAAAGGAAGGAAGGAAGGAAGGCAATGAATGAATTTTTGAGAAATGAACCTCGCGAACGTCGGCGGAGTCGAGCGACCAGGGCCCGTAGACGCCGGGGTAGAGTGGAGAAGGCGGGGAATTCGCGGGGGTGCCGTCATTGAGCTGGGCCATGAGGACGGAGCCATGGCCATGGCCAATTCGGCGCCGCAAAAGGGGGCGGGGACGGGGTTGCGAAGAGCGAAGAATGTGGGTGGGGGGGCGTGGAGGCAGCAGCAGAGCCGGGGTGGGCATGGCAGCCACGGTGAAGATTGCCATTGCTGGAAGCGAAACAACTCAGGAATTCTCACTGGCAACAACGGCCGTGGAGGAATTACTACTACACTGATAGATCCAGCAACAAGAGTGCCGCTACGGTAGTGTCATCACCGACTTCCTAGTCCACCAACGCCGCACGGACGGAGCAACTGAAGCACGGCACCGACAGTGAGCCACAAACAATGTGAAGGCCCATTCACATCCCCCAACTCTGCCGCACCTACGCGTGCGTTCAATAACTTTGAAGGAATATGAGGTCCAAAGAAAAATGTAAAATCTATTATACAATACAGCTCGAGCTCGGTTTGTTTCACTCCACCGTTCCGCGCTGGAATCCGTCAATGTGCTCAGCGGCACGGGCCCTACTAGTCTATTATACAATACATTTCGGTTTGTCTCACTCGACCGTTCCCCGTTGGAATCCATCGAGGAGACAACCCAAGCTCAATGTGCTCAACGGCACAGGTCCCACTAGTATGTATACGGTATAGGAAGTACTCCACCGCATGTTAGGAAGTAATGCAAAGCAAAAAATGAACATGACAATAAGGCAAGAGCACCCAATTCCAACAGTGTACCCAATCCTGATAATTTCTACACACGGTAGTCATTCTAGAACGTAAATCTAGATAGCTTATCATTTTTGTCAACAAACAATTAAGGCTCTATAATATGTTTAGATTTGCATTCTAAAATGAATGCCATGTTCAAAAACTATCACCATTGGGTACACTGTCGGTATTGGGTGCTCCTACCTTAATTGCGACACTGTAACGTAGTTGCACAGTAGTTCAGGAGTAGTTGCAGCAGGGAAAGACAAAGCTGTGAATATTTTCTTGTTTCTTCATTTTATCTCCCATCCTTTCAGGAACGCGAACGCAACATGGACATGGGTTGGTGTGAATGGGCCATGAGAGTTGGAGGGAATGAATAGGCCGGGTGGGGTGTCACACCTCTTTCTTCCCCCATTCTCAACCAGTGTTTTTTCCGAGTGTTTTTTTTCTTGAAGCCCAACTAGCAGCGATAAAAAAATTGGGAATGAATATTTGGCGAAATCTTACGCTTACAATTATATTTTGGTAGAATAATTTCTTCATATTTTGGTAGTTTTCTTCACAAAATCTGACTATCTTCACAAATAACATAGAGAAAATTTGACGAAAAGAATCAAATTTTTCTTATTTCTTTCCTTAACAAAAGAGAAATGCCATATTTTTAAGAGAAATTTGGCGATATATAATCGAACAAAAATAAACAATGTTCTCAACCTTCACAGAATGCGTATGTGGCACTTTCTCCTTGAATTGTAGATGATCCATTCTCCGAAAATTGAGACATTTCATTTGTCCCCTCCGGAAGTGAAGAATAACCGTGATGATTGAGCGAGTGATTGAGAAACCGTGGGGAGGATTACGAATTCATACCTTCTCCAAGAATCAAATTTCTCTGAAGATTGAAAGAAAAGAGAAGCCAATAGGGACCTTTCTCCATGAAGAAGGTGTGACTCTCCTTTTCTGCCTTGTAAAAAATGAGAATGGAGAATGAGACTTACCATGATTAGCGAAAATCACGAAGCGACAACCCTCTCAAGCAACAAGGGTGAATATTGAAGCAAAGGTAAAAAGGAGAAGGTCCGTGGTGAAAACTTCACACGTGAAACCATTCTTCATCCTTGGAAGAACTTCTCAATCTTTAAAGAATGAGCCCTATGCAATTCAAGGAGAGAGTGCCACGTTGATTGAGAAAAGTGTAACATCTTCAAGGAGAGAGTGTCACATAGATTGAGAAAGGTGTAACAATTCTTATTGAGAAGTTGTGGAGAAGATTAGCAAGTCATGTTCATTATCATTCTTCCACGCATTCCTCACACAACCTCAAGGGGAGGTACACCTTCTTTATGGACAATAGCCATGATTGGTTCCACACTTCTCTCCTAAGGTTTTCAATCTCTAAAAAATCAATCTTCTTAAAAGAGGTGTAACAGCACCTAAATAATGTCAAAGGTGAGGCCCTCGCAAGAGGGCCTTCTGTGCAATGAGGCCCACGAGACATGCCCTCAAGGCCTCATTTTGCAACATACCCCTCTTGCCCACTTATTATCTTCTCCAAGATACAATCACTCAAAAAATTTGAGTCTATGCTTGAGTCTGTCAACTTTGGAATGCTATAGTTGGAGCTATAGATGCAATCTATTTTTACAAATTGTCCCATTTGAAAGCGACTTGAATGTAAATGCATGCCATGTTGCCCTAATCTCACTACACGTGTTTAATTTGAAAGAGAATGGAAGAAGAGAGGCTACCTTGATAGGCTCAATTTTTTGAGCACTTTTGAAACAACCTCTTGTGAATGAAACTTTGTCAATTTGATGCGTTTGGAGTGAATTTTTTTGTGGGTGGGGTTCAATTGACGCTATAGAAGGTTTAGGGTGAGTATTGAGAGGCTGTGAGGTACTATGAGGTTGATTTTTAAAGAGAAAGAGTTGAATGTGGTTGTTCTTCTGCAAAAATGAGATAATTTGCGCGAGCTACTGGTTTGTCACAGTCTACGGCGAATTTTATAAGAAAGAAATGCTTTCCAAACATAAACATGTCTAATTAAAGGAGGGCATCCAAAGCTCTAAGAAAGTATGAGAAGCGATATGTAGTACGTGCAGTCATTGTAGGGGACTTAGAAAACGCATGGGACGCAACAAGAGCAGTGAAGAGTGAGAGAAGAATAGAGGACTGTGTTGAAACATTTAGGAATGCCTTGAAAGAAGTAGATTTAGGATCAATAGAGAAGATTTTTACGCCAACTCTGTCTCCTAAGAACGGGAAGGATAGATAGGATTTTGTTAGAGTACACAAAAATTAAACAATTAGTGATTGGGAGAGGGTTGTTTTTTATGATAAGACGAATGTCAATTGTTGTTGTATTCTCTTGACTCAAACATAGACTTAGTTTTTTGAAAGACTGTATTCACATTGCTTAAATAGATGATGATAACCGGTACTTCCACCTTTATTGTACCTTACAAGGGGGAGGCTACTAAAACGCTTCGTTTCTAAGAGTTACATGATTAAATAACAAAAACAAGCCATAAATATAAATCTAGGATAAATACTAAGAGAGGGACTACAGGACTAGCCGCTTGTTATTTCTTGTTCCAAGCCATCTCACACGCACACACCCACACACCCCTGCGCCACACGCAGGTTCACCAATAAGTTATTTTCTCTCCGCAAGCTCACACCCTGCCTTCCTAGTCAGTGCTTCTCTCTATGGCCATATCTTGCATCTGTCAACTTTAAAAATAAAAAAATAAAAAATAAATTTGCATATATTGCTAAATCCTCTCCATTTTTTCTAATGGATGAAATTGTTTAAAACTACCCATTTTTTTTTCAAAATTTGAAAACTTGCATGATATTGAATGAATATACATCTATATTTAGGTGAGTATGTTATGTTTAGTCTATAGTATAAAAATTCATGAATGAAAATAGCTTCATCACTCTCATAGAAAAGTTTTCAATTTATATTACCCTGGAAAAATGCAAACAAAAAATAAAACAAAATTGCTATATCAAACCACACTACGTTGGTTGAGTCTTTGAAATCCCTCAGTCATTCTCACTTGAGCTCTTGTCCATGCCCATACCCTACCAGCAATTTTGTACAAGTTGTTGTGAATGATTTAATTATTTTAGTGCCACATACTATCTTGTAGATTATAATCAATGCCAATGTGACACGTAGGAAATAGATTTCATCAAACTAAACATTTATTATTTTTGTATGATCTTACTATATGGATATGAAGTTATATTATCATGAGAGGTTGGATCCCTCGTCCACCTTGGCCAAAAGTGTAGTCCATTTTTCTTTTGTCCACTCTAAATTAAAAGCTACTAAGCCAATTAAATCATTTTGTTGAATATGTACTCTACAATCGGGTACAACATGCTTACAAATTTTTTCATAAGCATTGAAAGTAGGTAGATCCTATATCAAGTGGCCACATTCATTCTGAAGATTGCAAATATGGTAAGAAAAAATTCCTACCAGTAGAAGATTAGAGTAGGAATGTCCCTTTTAATTTGTAGGTTCATGAGTGCCATATCAAACACATTACAATTTAAAGAAGGGACTCTATTTTTATGAGGGATGAGTCAAATAGTTTGTAAGCAGCTTATACCCAACTTTACATTGTTCTACTTCATTTGACTTATCCGCAAAGTGCATGGAAAATAACCTATCTTCTAGCCAACATTTTCAATAATGAAACAGATTTTTCAAACACTTCACACAAGCTACCAAATTCTTTCTTCTAGAAGAACTTGAAGCTGCGTCGAGGAGGACATTGAGATACTTGTATGGGAACTTATGAGAGGCTTGGAGGAACTTCTCTTGCATTGGAGAGGTAGTAGGATCGGAGCTTCCTACCAACGCACTAAAACCTTATTGGTCTAAAAGGAATGGAAGCAAAACCCATTTTTGTTGCCTTTGAAGCTAAAAATCAGTTTTGCCTTATCTTTCCTCTTCTAATAATGTTTTGCTAAACTTTAAAAATAACTCTACTATGTTCTATATTTTTCATTATTTTAAATTTTCTTTGTTACACTAAAATTTCTAAAAAAAAATAGGTTTGTAGGACATGTAAAATATTGTAGAAATTTGTATAATGAATAGTTTCATATCACTTAAACACCATAATACTTTATTACAATATGATTCGAAACCCTACTGCTTGAATCAACTCGGATCAAATTATACACGTACGGTTTTTCTTGGAACTAAGCTAAGAGAAGACATTTGGCATTGTATCAGGGAATTTAGTGAGAATCAAATAGGAAAAAGAGCATCCAAGAGTATCCAAGTGCATCTAAGAGAATATTGAAAACTTTAGTAGGGGTAGAAAGTCTCAACAACGTAATGCTAGCACATAGAGATGAAGTTGCTAAATTTCAAAATAGTTTCTTTCATAAAAAATTAGAAAACAATCAAAACTACACATAACTTATACCTTGTATTAAAGCTATTCAAAGAGTCAACCCAAAGAGAAAAGTTTTGGCAAACTTGTGTTGAATTCCTCTTAAACTCATATTAAAATATAAATAGACCAAAACTAATCTATGATGAATTGGGAAACAATTTAAAGCAAAGCACTCTCATTATTTTCCACATCTCGCTAGGACTCCCACACCTTTCACCAAAGCTCCAAACCCATGGCCTACAAGGGGATAATTTATGACCCGACACTATTCAACCCAAGTACACTTCAACAGAGGTTAGGTGTGCTTCTTTTTGGTTAACTTAGTTGCCCTACATAGTTGAATATTTAAACATCATTAGCCATTCTATTGAGAACCCCATAATTACCTACATGTTTTAGATTATTCATGACACATTTTCAAATTTTCAAGCTTCAAAAAAATAAAATCATGCATGAATTAAAAAAACAAAAAGTGTTGACTAGTATGCAGTCATCAGCATTTATTGTCTAAAGCAAATTATGCTAAACACTATAATTCTTCAAAAGCAATTTACTTTGTTTTTAATATAATGTGAAGAAATTGCACAAAACAAACACCTATGCTAGAAGAAGCTATGTCCCTATAGCACGGACTCACTTTTCAAGTAGCAACTTACTCAAACTTCCTCACATTCACCTTTTTTTCTTAGCATATTTGTTTCCACATAGATTGACAGGAGTCCATGTACTTGAAGGACTTCATGGGTTGCACAGGAGAAAAATTGACTCGTCACTTCCATCAAACAAACAAAAAGCAACCTGAAACATATCAGGAGACAGTCAGGACACAACCAAGTTCACTATTACTAAAAGATGACTACTTGCACATACTGTAAGAAGTAACCAAGGAATTAAAAGTACAGATATACCTGCTAGAAACAACCTTGTAGCAAGCTTTATTGGAGAATATTTTGTTTGACACAGTCAATTCATCCATTTGGACCTGCACCCTCTCAACGGGTTTACTGACATGAGATGCAACACCTTGGACCAAAGGTGAAACACTAGAGTCCATTCACTCTGATTTCTTAACTGGTGTAGTATAAAAGTAGGCCATCCATGACAAATCTCAACTGCCGCCCCCCCTGCAATTAGACATCCTACTCATCAAATTTAAGAGTTCTGCAAGACGGGAAACAATTCGCATACTAAAATGGAACGGTTTCTTCCACGACATGCACCAATAGTTTGATGTAAGAATCAAGGTAGTACATTATATGGCACGAGTATTGTACGAGCCGCATCCGCCACATTTGTGATACAGCCAGTGAAATGGTGCAGTAGCCTTTTGCTCGCAATCATTACACAGGATTTCCTGCATATGAAGGGACACTTGTCAAATTAAAACACTTAAGTACTGAAAGATGTTCTACTTAGACATGTAATTGATTGGATAACCCAAGGTGTTTCAAAATGTCTAGTGTAAGAAATCAAGTCTATTGCAGATGAATAAGACAAAATACATGCGTTGAATGCAATTGATCTGAAGTATCTTAATTGTCGGGAGATATTTTTAAACCATTCAAGGTTCGTGGCCAGAATAATTACCTGATCTCTATTCCTATACTCATCAGGAAGCTGCTCAGCAGCCAACAAGGCGTCAAGCATACCAAAATAAACCTACACGATACAACAGATATAATGAGATTGGTACAAAGTCAGCGATGGAACATCTCCATGGCTTCATGAAAAACTCACAAAGAAAATAGAAAAAAATATATTAATTACTAACCAAATGTCTGTCAGAGTATATTATTGTCTGGTCACTCGATACCTCACATACAGTAATGACTGCAAAGGAGTACATTCATAAGTTAGAACGGATCAGTTATACGAAATCTACTTACCACCATATCTCCAAGCGACTTGCTGCAGATAGGACAAGTGTAATGACTGCACGTATAGGCCTGCACAATATGAAGTCTTACTTACAATGGACATCACATTCTATAGCAGTTGTAAGAGCTCACCCTTCTCTACAGTTCTCCACTATCGATGGCAATGAAAAAGAAACACTTATCAGATTGTTGCTTGGGATAAAAGGGCCTCGTGTCAAGAATAAAAGGTCACTTGCCACTGTTGTGGACAGTGGAACTGACTAGTGCTATAGAATGTTATGGATGATGATACTCGCCAGCAAACACTAAAAAAGAGATCACACTGCTTCTTAACAGTTGGATATATATAAAGCCTAAAATCAAACTACTTGGGTAAGGAGATTATTACAAATCAACTTGCAATGAAATGTGCTGCTATTAGTTTCTATAAACATTCAAAGCCAAAGAGTTAATACATACCTTGAAGCAAGCAGAATGCATGAAATGACCACAAGGAAGCTCTTTGACAGGTGTATTGGAGGTGAACAAAAAATCATTGCAGATAGGGCAATTTGATTCCAAGCCTTTCTCCATACATTTATGTTCTTTGAGTTGCATGGCCATGCAAGAGTTGCAGGTCATACAATGAAAGAAATCGATGCCTAAACCCTTGCCAACACGGCAAAGATTGCAGGATGGACAATGATATATATCCCTGCATTGCACATTAACCGACCAGTAAGTTAACATCTTTTGAACCAACATGTCCTAGTACGAGGAGTACACACCCTAGGTGACCTGAACTTTACATGGCAGACTTCCTTCAGACCAGGTGTCACAAAGAACAATAAAAGACATCAAGACTAGGACGTGATGTAATGGCTTGTTATAGACTTCAAACGTGAAGTTCTTTTGTATTCTCTACATGACCTCTAGAAAAAAAGGGTCAGGACAGAAAGGACGGCTGTAATTCAACTCGTCTATTACCGGTACTGACAGCATCAAGAACATAAAAAAAATCTACAGTTTATGTACCTATTGTCATTGTCAAAGAACTTGCAGATATTACAAAAATAACGACCCATGGAGAAGCCGTTGCATGATGGAGTGCTACAGACAGCAGCCACAGGCTGCACCTCTAAGCACTGCATGCACATCATCTCCTTCGTTGCATGCCTGCAAGACATTGTCAACTTAGTATGTTGTATAGCGTAGTCTGTAAAATATGTTCAAAAGATTCGTCCTTTTCCTACAAGGCAACAATAAGAATTATGGTTGTATCCAACCATAGAAACTTTAAAAAATCTGAACGAATGAATGTCAGACAAGAAGAGTAAAATAATCACTAATGTTATTTACGATTAAGGGTAATAATTTACCTGTCCATAGAGTGATCACTGACTTTGTCATGACAAAAACGACATGGAAAAAGGCTACCACAACAGGCAGCTCTCACTTTGCAATTTCGTTTGTAGTGCTCACAACCATATACTCCATTTTCTTCATCTTGATAAGACCTTCTCCGACCAGGAATATCGGAAGAATCTTCCCCTTCTCCTACCTCATTTGAAACATGCTGCTGGGCTGCAATCCATCGGCTGCGCAGTGCAACCCAGTTTAGAACCATTAGTTAACTATAGTAGTATCTTTCAGATCACAAGCATAACTAGATTGTGTGTCATAATGAAGAATGACATTAACCAACAAACACATAACGTTCCAACACCAAAACCAAAACAAAATACCTAGTCATGAGATTTTGCATGAGGTAAGCCTTCCGTCGTGGGTCGAGGGAACTGTCACTAGAAACTTTCCGGATGGCTGCCTCCAACTCTTTTTGATTCATCCTGAATATATCTCGCCATCCAGGTTTAAAAATTGCATTTCTATTCGCTTGATCTGAGGTTGGTCTGTCCATATTCACGACATGTCTATCTTCATCATCTGTGCAGCAATTGCTTGGATGAACAGAATCTGTAGGGAAAAAATACGGTCAATAGGTGGTTAAGTGTCACAGTTAATGCCCGCTTGAGTGATAAGAAAACAATCTCCTACCCTCTTTTGACCTTACCAACTGGCAAAACAATATCCGACCAGTGTCAGTCCCCCGCCCCAGTGAAAACTAAAAATTTGAAGTTAAAAAATGTCCCATACCTGCATCGATGGTATTTTCAGGATTAGAAGCCTCGACCGTTTGATTTTTTTCATCCGTAGTTACCTCTCCTGTAGAAACAACGCCTTTAGACAGGTAATCAACAACCATCTGCAATGATTCAGTTGTGCCCACAGGAGGAACAGGATGCTTTTCACATGCCTCCGCAGTGTCACTACAGGATGCTGGATTATTCTTCCACCAGGCCCGCAGCCATTTGTCAAACATTGTATTTCGAGTAGCCTGTCTCAACGTATCCATCATGATGTTCTGTTCGTCTTCAGAAAGTGCCGTTGTGACCCAAGGCAGCATTGACTGCAAACAAAATAGTGTACAAAAACAACCATGAATGCTGATTAGGGAATCAGATGTTCACTACAATACAATTCAACGTTCTTTTCAAGGAAGGTAAACTATATCAAATGTGCATGAATTTTGTGCAGAAGGAAGAGGAGTTGAGTCGAGATAACTTATGTAAATATAGAGTTCTGTTACCTGCAGCACTTCGGCACCGGTAGTTCCAATAATGCGTCCTACAATTTGATCCTGCTCCTCAACACTGAAATGAACACCAAAAAGGGGCCAGAGCTCTTCCTCCTCCCTAGAAACGTGATGATCAAGACTAACTCTGATGGATTTGCACATTCTTTGCAGCTTGCCTGCCAGATTTCTTCGCTGAATCATTTCAGCTTCAAATCGCTCATTCTCTGTATGTGCTTGTCTAGCCTCGTTCTCAACATTAACCATGTCTGATGTAGAGGTTGATATGGCATAAGTATGTATACGGGTATGCAGTGTAGAGAGTTCCGATAGTACCTTTAACAGAGGAAAATGAGATATCAGCTGGAGAAGGAAGACGTAATTAAAAAACAATTTTGATTCATCACCAGAACGAAACAAGTTGGGAAAGGCAGAGTTCAAAGAATATATTGAAACCGAAGAGTATTCTACTCACCTCTGAAATATCTTTGAACAATTGCTCCTCTTGCTTGTGATCTATAGTATATGAATGGCTTACATTATGCAGAGCTTCCTTTGCTTCAAGTGCCGGAAAGACGATATCATCCTCAGCATTGCTATGTGCTCTATATAGACCCCATAGAAAGTGAAACCTTCCCTGGAACTGCCTGAGAAAATCCTCATCACAATCAGCTAGTTTTGCAGATTCAATATCCAAATACTCGAGGTCCTTCCTAATAGCCTTGTGGAATTGAAAAATATGATCAATTGGCTTTGGCCCCGGATCAGAAGTAGGACCTGTGTCATTTCCCCATCCGAAGATCCCCGAGTTCAACGAACTACTAGCCGAACCTGCTGTATACGGCATTAAAGCAGGCCCTGGAGGACGGGCAGTGATACTTCCACAGCCTAGACCAGGGGCACAGCATGTGGAAGCACCTCCACAACGATTTTTGGTCTTGGTATCCTCAATTGAATAATCCCCACTTCTGTCCTCAACTTCACCCCCTCGAGGACGCTTTGATGCTCTCGTATCAAGAGTTTCTAGAGAGTCATCTGGCCCATGTACAGTACCCACGTCTACTGAATTTTGCTTCAAATCTTGCGGCGGGAGGTTTAACCCGATTTGCATGTTTCCGGTTTCACTCCCTGCACTAAGTTTCATTCTCATAACAGGACATCCATCAACCTGTGTTGAAGAGAGACAGCGGATGCTTCCAGTACTTGAGAGATTTTGAGGATGCCCTTTGCATGCCCAGCCAGAAAAAAGGGTTACAAGAGCTATGTCTTCAACAGGGGCTGCAGAACCAGAAACAACAACGTCAGCACAAAATGTTGCTGGACTAAACAACCCAAATCGATCTCATAAGCTTCATGGTACCTATGGAGAGAAACATTGCAATACCTGCTAGACGCAAATTCTGAAGCATTTCCTTTGTTTCATCCTCGCTAAGGATGGCAACCATCCACGGGAGAACTCGCTCTAGCAACTTCAAGGGCATCACCCTTAGGCTTTGGTAAAGTAAAGCACGTTGTTCCTCAATACTACAATGTGTTTCCGTGAAACGGAGTACCTGGAAAGAGGCAACCAGTGGCACGTTAGTAATTGAGTAAAATGGAGCGCAATATTGAGAACTGTCCTAGGGCCCTGAGGTTCTTTGCCTAAAGCTATTTTTTGGAGCCTTCCCTTTCTACTTCACCCAAATATGCACTGTATAACCAAATCTCCGAACCACCTTCAGGATAGCATTGCATGCCAAACCTGATATTATTCAACATCTTACTTTTGATCAGAAAATTGATATAAGCTAAGAACTATGATATCTAAAATCAACGCCTAAGAAAGAGAATAAATCCACTGTGATATCTACAGAAGAGTATATGCGTTTCGAGTAACATGGAAAAAAGAGAATAATTAGTGTGACAAACTAAGACCTCTTCTTCCTCCAATAGATGTTGCTGAATTGACTCCACGATAAGTTCTGCTTTCTCACAAAGCTCACTATGCAATTGAGTAACTGTTGTACTATTATTCACAGCTGCCTGCACACCCTCAAGCAATCGAAGTACATCCTCAAATCGTCGATCTTTCACAGCGTGGTCCATAAGATACGTCACTCGCTCCTGCACTTTCTGGTGTAAAGTAGGGCACATTAGCTTATCCTCCGCCGAACTGCCAAATCATTCAAATGCATCAGTACTCAGCAAGGGTCAATCCATACAACTTCACAGTAAAGAACCACATCTGTCAAAGCAAGGTGGAACTCGTCATGCTGGCAAATTTGTAGCAATTTATGTCATACTTCATCATTAAAATGAGTACCTTTGTCAAGAAAATTCTACTCCAATAAAAAAAAAATCCCTACATTAAAAGCTGAATCAATACGGACAAACCTCACCTTTGGAAATTGCACACATCGGCTAAAAATTGTGACCGCTCAATAAAAGCCGTTAATTTATCTGGAGAAAACGCCCCCATTGGTTGAATTTGACGAGCTTGTTCAGCAATTTCTTGCAGCTCTTTGCGAATTGCATTGTGCCAATAAAGAAGCTCTTTCAAAGGAGATACTAATTGTCCATCTTTCAAAGGTAATTTAGCTTGCAAATCCTCTTTGTTTTCAGAATTCTCTCTATCTAGAGCCCATGTCATTGCTAAGTCTCCTGCCACTCTTGAGTCAATTGCAGCCCAAGCAGCTGACTCTGCATCTGTATTTGCTTTGGGACCATCATAAGGATCTACAACTCTACTTCCCCCCCTCAGCCATGCAAGTACCACCTGCATCATACACCACATTAAATCAAAATCTTTGAGTGGACAACGTCCAACCTCTAAATATGGTCTACACAAGAGTTGCAGTAATTCTTGGTCTTTACTGCGAACACCAGTCAAGGTGCATGTGCAATTCTACGAAAAGTTCAGACATTCTAGCAGTGGCAAGTACTTTAAGTTTCAAAAACATACTGATCGACACTTTCAAACCCACCTTCTTTCTCAGAAAATACGTACGTGTCATAAAGATGACGACCACCCATACACAATCGTTGTACAACGACGAGATTGACATTCAGTTGTATAACTGATCCACTAACAACTACTGAGGAAAATTTGGAGGTCGTGGCCAGCGATGCCACACTAGACTTCAGTAGTCTAAACCACGAGGTGCTGGAAATTTTCAGTGTAATGTCTTTTACCGTAGTCGGCCCTCAAACACTCGAAAGAAATCTAGTGAACTCTGAATGCTATACTAAGCTTCGATCAGAATGCAGATCTAGAAGTAAATCCAACAAATCAGCGACATAAAAAAAAATTCCAAACACCTCAGGTGTCCCGAAATACCCTAGTAAGATTATCATTCAGTGTGTGCATAGAGTGTCTGACTATAGTTGCACGGAGGAAATGACTTCCGATGCCAACCTGCTGAAGCAGCTCCTCTGGTGGAACAACTTCACACATGAGAGTCACCATCTGTTGGCGCTCGTCGTCTGAGAGAGAAAAAGCAAGCCACGGCAGGAACTTCTCCAGAAGATTCACAGGAATACTGCAGATAAATTGCCAGACCAACCCAGCCTGCTCCTTGTAGGTGAAATGCTGCATAAGAAGAGGAAACACCTGCATATGATGAAGGAAGGTGAGCTGCAACCTACAAGACAGCATCGCATGACCAATGTGGAACTGCAATGAGCGAACAAACAACTGCGAAATTTAGGAGTGCATACTACGCCAATCTTAACACATCCAAGTTTTAAGCTAAGACACAAGCTGAAAAGGTACATATTAAACCTCGATTACTTAGACAACGTAATAGTGGCGGTAAATAAACTTCAAAGAGAAAGTTGACACTGTTAAGACCCTTCAGCTTAGTACGATGTGGTGATTACAGAGGCGCCACGATTGAACTGGCATGACCGAAAGCTAATCTACCAATTTTTATGTGCGTTTGTATGTAGCTGGAAATTCGTCTACGAGAAATTCTACACGAAAAACCTTCTCTAGGTGTCTATCAAGAACCTCCTGCAATCTTGTGTACATGATCGATGCCATTAACAACGAGATGACCTATCAGGTGTGATTGGAAATAGCTTGTACCTGTTCCTCCTCCTTGGCTAAATGCTGGTAGAGAGTGGTATGGAGAGCCTGTGTGCAGCCTACAAGCTCCGAGTGAAAAGTAGAGGGAACTTGCCCTTTATCAGCCAAAGCAGCACTTAAAAGGCGTGCTATCTGGTCAAACAAATCGCTCTCCACTTTGTGCTCGAGCGAGTAGGAATGCGCTACATTCTTGACACGAGAATCGAGAGCCGGAAGTATCACCTGTCATGCACAGAATTCACCAGCTTCTTGATGAGAAGCCATACTGACAGTTCAGAGTAAACAAAACTATCAGTGGCTGACCACCTTTCGAGAATTTTCCCCTGCAGTTGACGAGTGGCCACAACAGGTGACAAGGAGGATATTCCTTAAGTGGATATCTCCCGAAGTTCAACTGCTGAGCGGATTAGCCCAACAAGTCATCACTGAAGAGACATCATGACTTAGGGCAATACCATGAATCATCAATAAAGTAGAAAAACATGTTTCCGCTTGACAGCAAGACTTGGCCTTGTGACTAAACCTCCAAATTCTACGTAACTGAATGCGGCATACAATTACACAAAAGTTAAATCTGCAAATCAAATTAGAAAGTTCCCTGAAAGAAAACTAACCTCATCTTCTGCGCTACAGTAATGCTTGTAGACTGTACGCAAGAATACATATCGATCGATGAAAGCCTGAATATCCTTCTCAGTTCCATTCTCAACCGCTAGAGCATCCCGATGCAGCCTATCCATCTCCACGCGGATGGCTTTGTGGAAAAAGACAAACTCTATTATGGGAGAAGCCAGCGGCACACATGACATGCCCATACCGATTGCGGTGATTAACGACGTCGCGACTGGCTGAAAGTTTTGAGGAAGAGCGACGGAGGCCGCCATTTCAAGCAAACCTAATGAGGTCGAATTGCAATGCCAGGAACATGTTCCTACACCTGACTAAACCTAAGTATTAATTGCCAGTCTTTTCAGATTGCATTCTCTCGCACTCCACTTTTACAGCAAAACGAACCAACGCGCAATCCTGGTCTGAAGCTCCAGCTGTGCGTAAACGCCCCATCAATTTCAGATGAGAACACTTTCCCAAAGCGGTTACACGGGAAGGCCAAAAATTAAATAAAAATGAAAAACAAAAATAGAAATCCTTAAGGTGCTCAAAACCTCGATTCAACTATCCCTAATTCTGCAAACCGGGGGAAGCAAATAAGAGGTCACCATTAATATAGGGCACCACGACATCAAACGCAAATAGTAGTAGATATCCTGAAGGAAGGAAGGAAGGAAGGAAGCAAGCGCCAAAACAATCGCCGACCTAATTCCGTTGGGAGTGGAACGGCAGCCGGAAAACAAGACGAACATGCGGAAACGAAACCGGAAGCCCGAATTGCAGCGAGAAGAATTTCCGGTAATGAGCACACGAAGCTATGGACGGGGACAGACTTGAGGATCAAAACGGCGAATGAGACAGCGATGAGGCGCAGCGAAGGAGGCGGAGCGATGAAATGTGAGTGGGCAAACCCGGCCACGGCTTCTCTACGCACACAACGGAACGGAACGACAGCCGCACTTCACAGGGAAGTGAAGGGATTTAATCTCCGCCATAGCGCCTGGGACTGACACCAGATTCAGCAGAGCGCAACCAGTGAGTGGTGTGGACTAGTAGCGACGACGGCCACATCTCCACAACAGTGGTAAGTAAAATCCTCCGCCAGCCATGCCCCGCCATGCCCGCCCCCCGACGTCGATTCACCCCGCCCATCCACGACGGCCAGGCAAGCGAAGCGGGACGGGACGGGACCGACCGGGACGGCACGGCACGGCACGGGACGGGACGGTAAGATGCCGGCCGGCGAGCGACGGCACGGCACGCAAGGGAAGGGTTGTGCCGGCACTGCCCGGCATGTGGACCAAGGCTGGCAACACATGCCTCCACAGGACTAGCCCTTCCTCCCACACCCTCCGCGCATTCATCCTCCAGTCCGCCATCCGTCCTTTCTTCATCCGCCCTTTTTCATCCATCCTCCCATCGAACATGCTGCACAGTGATCTCAAAATTGGCTAAAATTAGCTGGATTTCTACCAAAAATAAATTAAAAAATGGGGCTGTTAAACATACAAAGAAAGAAAATGATTTTTTTTTAAATGTAGAGAGAATGCTCATCATGTTATAAATATGTAGCAACTTCATTAGGTGATATCCGCGGATATCATTATGGTATCACCTTAATATGGCAAGGGTATTTCTGGATATTATAGAGGTATCGTGAGTAGTACATTCACAAGGTAGCAAAAGTATCAACCATTTGTGTGGGAGGTAGCACCCTGCGCTAAATGTCATAAAGTGGTTCTGAGATCACTAATGCTACATGTTCATTCAACCACGCAATTTAACCCCTAGCTCCCTCAGCGTCCATTTTTTGGATGATGTACATATTTCATCCATGTTTTATCATCCGTCATGCAATTTTTGCACTGTGGATTTTTTATTTGAAATTCTATGGGAAGTTGACTTCATGAATGTGTGATTTCATTAGAAATGGGATGATTTGTGAATTTTTTATATTTCATTTCATGTTGTAGTGATTCACCCAAAATTCCAAAGATTTCAAGGTAAAAGTGCTTTTGAAAAATTCAACTCATAAAATGAAGCAAGCAAACAATCTCCAAAAATCACTACACTTAAAGTATTACATTTCAACCTATCACAACAAATTTCATTTACAAATTGTCAATATCCTATTCGTAATCAAATTATGAAAGAATTTTGAATTTTGAGTTTCAACTTTTGTACAAAAATATTAGTGATAGCAATCATAGATCTAAACTTATGGATAGAATCAAAAATTCATAAAGTACAAATTTTATTCATACATTAACCCCTAAAGGACCGGGGGGGGTTTTAGCTTAGCTCTTGTTTTCTTGACTAACTCTTATAACAAGCTCAATTCCTCATTGGTGTGGATTACTTTTGACGATCGGCACCGTTGAAATTAAAAAAGACTTTCATAGCTTTTGTATGAAAAAAGGATCAACAAGATCGCACACTTTTTGAGAAAACGCCACCGTTGAGAAGATTGATGGAACTTGTTTAGGGTATTTTGTACATATGCTGAAATCGGATTGATCATAAGTGCTCCAAAAATTCTGAATTTTTTACCATGCATAGTGATCATTATTTTGAATATGCGCTAAAAATTTCAAACAATTTGGAGGTGCGATGAGAAAGATGTGAGGGTCTCAAGTGACACCCAAATAACCTCGTTGTAGCTCTTAAAAATCACCAAAAATTGCATACTTCATGAAATTTCAATCAAGAAGTACCCACGGATTCAACTCTCAAAAAGAACTAGGGTCTCTTTGTTGCTCACTTAACAATTCACGGTCCAACAACTTGAAATTCCTCACTTTCTAGTTCCAGAAGCCACGTGGTGGCCTCGTGGTCCTTTAGGGGTTAAGTTCAAAATATCCCTCTTAGTTGCATTTTATAATGCATCTTTACAAAAGTGCTGAATTTGGAGAGGGCTTTAGGCTTTTAGGGGTTAACCCCTAAACGTTCTCACCCTTTTCAGATTCTGCAGTTTTTCAAATCGCATTGTAAAATGCAACTAAGAGGGATATTTTCAAGTTAATGAATGAATAAAAATTCTACATCATGCATTTTAGGTTCTATCCATACGGTTAGATTTGCGATTGCTATCACCAATATTTGTGAATAAATTTTCAAACTTAAAATTTAGAGCTCTTTTGTAATAAGATTACAAATAAGATATTGACAATCTAATAATGAATTTTTTGGGGATGGGTTGAAATGTATTACTCTAAGTGTAGTGATTTTTGGAGATTTTTTGGTTGCTTAATTTGGTTGACTTTTTCAAGAGCACTATTAGACTAAAATCTGTGAAATTTTGGGTGGAATACTACAACATGAAATGAGGCATAAAAATTTCACAAATCATTCCCTTTCTAATAAGATCACACATGCACGGAGCTAACTTCCCATAAAAGTTTTAGTAAAAAATCCACACTGCAAAAAGTGCATTATAATGGATGAGAAAATGGACTTCAAATCCGTACATCATGCAAAATATGCATGGTTGGGCGGTTAGGGGTTAAAGCGTTGTGCCATTCATTCCTTAATCCCTTAGCATCCAAAGAGCCCCATGGAGCTATTTTTCTTGTCTTTCAATCAAACTTTGATTTTCACCTATTTTTTAATTTCGAATGAAAATGGTCCCAACTAAAACAGTGTGGGGCATATCTTTTACTTTCTAATTCAATATACCATCCTTCAAAATTGTTTTATTGTGGTTTTTATAACACTTTACAGCTCAAAGCCTTAAAATTCCAACATGCATTACATAAAAAGTTTTTCTATTGAATTTATTTTTTGAAAGCTCAAGAAGCATGCCACCTACACCTTGTTGTTTACCACTATTATTTACATTTTCCCTAAACCTTCATACTATTTAAAGAATTTTGTAATTACTATGATTTTTACATGAAACAAACTTAAAAAATCTTATCAAATTCATTTTATTTACATATTTATTAAAAAAATAAGATAATTAAATCAATTTAACAATTAATTATATGAGAAAAATACCATTAAAATTGTATAATCTGAAATGTGAAAAATTGATGAGGTTTGACATAGTATCTATAGTACGGACGTTTAAGGGTTAAGAGCAAGCCCTTGTTGATTTTGAAATTTTCATTTGTAGGCCTAGATGGCAAAACACACCCTACTAATTTTGCATTTAATTTGTCAATTATGTCAAGGAAACGTCATAGGAATGACGAAAACCTAACTCTTAACACCAATGAGGGAACGCACTATTGATGACGCATTTTGTACGGGATCTTGTTGAGGGGCTTGCTCCAGTACAAAATGCACCATCAATGACAAATTCTCTAATACGTTGTATCCCACTTTGAGCATCTCTACTACATGATGGAACAAAATGTCAGCTACAGGGCCCGGACACAAAATTGTATGGTACCCAAGCATATGCCATGGCATTGAGAATATGGATTGTGGTAAATTGAGTGAGGCCGTTGTCTCAATTTTTTCAAATCCTCAATTTTCCAAAGCCATGCAACTTTTTCCCGTGTGCTAGATTTAGGAAAAAAATCATGTTACATGAGTTCACACAACCAATGGAAAGAAGGCCACATGATATCGTCTCGTGCAATTCAAGGGATATGAACTCTTCAAAAAATAGGGACTCTTCATAGAATCTTTAAATATCACGACACTATCATGGCAGTTCCAGAAAGTGATTGTTGGATATACTCTTATACTTTCACCTATTCAGTCCACGCATCACATGTAATAGTAGTATATGACATACACATATATTCTTCACAAGCTCTCTAAATATCATGGTACTATCGTGACAGTTTGGAAAGTGACTATTGGATAAATTCTTATACTCTTACCCATCCAATTCATGCATCACAAATAATATTAGTATGCAACATACACATATATTATGATAAGGTGAATAGTAGGAGGTGTTCCTTCTACCTACGACATTGTATAGCCACAATTTATACACCTAGTACAAATGTACATGTTTACTTATCATAACCTATCTCATAGAATCCAATATCGTATTTAGCATAGTTACCAGTTGATGTTTACGATGATAATATTTTATGATGCTTGAATAAATGTAAATAAAGAACTTTAAATATACCACTAGTTACATCTTGAATCATATCCTACGTTGTAGTCAATTGCAACAAAACACAATTTACAATAAGATTGTTGAATGTTTGAAGAAATCATAAATTATTGTTATTTGAAAATGCAAATTGATCCTTTTATTTAAATAAATGTAAAAAATTTCAAACGAAAAGAAAAGAAAAAAACTAAAGTTCCAAAAGTCCTATTTTGGAATTCGGAAATCCGACTAAACTATAAATAATTTATTTTATAAACCATGGTAATAAGTTATGATGTCTAAAACATCATGTTATTGTAGCAATTTAATTTCCCTAAAAAAATCGTTTAATTATTACCTCACAGTCACTTATGAAATATTTGAAAACCTTCAAAAATTATGTTTTTTACAATTTGTTACTGAAACCTCTAAACTGGTATGTTTAAAATCCTACATTCATAATTCAACAAATCTAAATTTAAAGGTACAAAAGTGTTTTTAAATTGTAGCCTTTAAAATTATATTAAAATTTAAAAATGCAGACATGTATTATCAACATGATAGATAATTTGTAAAAAAACTAATTAATCTTTTATTTGTAAATTATTAGTAATCATACATGTTGTTTGACAAGCCCTTTAGGCTAGACGTGTCATAATTTGAGAGTTAATTAACCCTTTAGTACCGAGGAGGTCAATATGTGGTCACTAGTCATAGTTTTTATTATAAATAACTCAAAATCAATATACGATGGGGATGGGATGTCTGAAGAACAAATGAGGGGGTTCTCTTTGAGCATGTTGTGAAAAAAAAATTATGATTAAGAGTTGAATAACATGCCTAAATACAAGATTAGACGGCTTCTTGTACAAAAGAAATGTACACGTAGTGGGGAAAAGATAGACAAGATAAAAAAAAATCGTAGGGCCAGAGCATTTGGAGATGAATGACTACATGAAAGAAATACCACGTGTCTACATGTAATTGCCCAAGTAGTGGAAAGAAAAGAATACAGGCTCTTCTAGTACAATATGGTGCCTTACATCGTATAATTTTGTTTTTTGTGTTGTGAAATGGTCTTTTAGGGTTCTTTTTTTGTACATTTGGATGGAATGTGTAGAATTGGGAGCGTGGAGAAGTCCGATTTCCCCCGCATTCGATGCTAAAAATACTAATCAATGTATAAAGCGAAATACGAAACTGTATACATCACTGCATTTTGCACTTTGAAATGCCTTCAAAATTCTATTGATTTTTGCATAAACAAGGAAGAAATTGAAATGAGAGTAAGTAGCAAAGGAGATTCACGTCCAACTTGCGGAAAAAAAAAACCAAAAAATTTGCAATCACGGTAACAATTCAAGTAAAGACATCTCTATTGTACAATATAAAATGCAATGAAAAATAACTATGAATACATGCTGTAATACAACTAATGAACTATTGGATCCCCACAAGATTATAATAGATAGTAAAGCCCTAAGTTGTGTTTATTTTAGTACGGTAAAATTATAATTTTAGTAATTTTAATTGCTAATAATGTCATCCAAATGAACACATGTCATTACAAAAACTGTTGTTTTATGACAACAGCCTTGGATACTAAAGGGTTAAATAGGTAGAGAGTTTAATCATTTTAAAAAAAATCCTTCAATTTTGATCAATCTTTTTGGAGTCTCTATGGATATAATGATTTAACTTGGGGTCATTTGGGTTGAATTAGAAAACCATGTGAATAAAAACATAGGTATTATTCAACTTCTATTTTAACAACAACGTATTAGAGAATTATATAATACAACAATGTCAAAAAATACTAAATTTTGACATATATAATACCCCATTTTAAATACCTTTCAAACCTACATGGTTTGTTTTTTTACAGGGAAGTGTTCTCCCCTAGAGATTTAGGTATTAATTCATCTTTTATTTACTTTACTCTTAGCCTTTAAAGATCCCCCATGATAGTAGATAGGTTAGTATATATTTGACATTTGTTGTAAGTATGAAGCTCCAAAATTGGGACCCTAGTAGCTCGTTAGAACCACATTGATATGAATTTCAACTTTTATTTTGATTTTAGACCGTTGGATGTGATAAACTATTCTAAATACAACAAAATACTAATGTATTATATTGATCGGAACATGCTTTTTGGACCATCAAAAGTAGAATGCCATTACTCTTAAGATCCCAAAACAAAAATGTCATTCAATTCTTCAGCCCACACTCACGAGACACTACTAGAAACTTTGTTGCATTTCACCCCCTAAACTGGGATGAAGCCATGGGGAACTTTTTTCCTGTTGTGATCAACACCACTAAGCAAACGTAGAAAACCCAGACAAAGTCATTGACAAGGTCATTGACAATCCCATTTATGTGGTGAAAAATAACATGATGATCTACGACCGGTAGTGAGACCATCATAATTATGAATGATGTCAAACCTTGTCATTAACCCCTATATGTCCAAACGTCCATTTTTTTGAACAATTTCATCCACGTTTTCTCGTCCATCGTGCATTTTTTTGCAAGAAAAAAAAATTACAAAATTGTATGGCAAGATAGCTTCATAAATGTGTGATCCAATTAGAGAAGGGATGATATGTGAACTTTTTATGCCTCATTTCTAATGTTGCAGTGATTCATCAAAAATTTCAAAGATTTTAGTCTAAATGTGGTCTTGAAAAAACAAGCTTATAAAATTAAGCAACCAAAAAATCTTCAAAAATCATTACACTTAAAGCATTACATTTCAACCCATCACAACAAATTTCATCCTTAAGTTGTCAATATCATATTCATAATTGATTTACAAAAGAATTTTGAATTTTTTATTTCAAATTTTATACAAAAATATTGGTGATAGCAATTGTAGATCTAACCATAAGTATACAATCTAAATTTTGTAATGTACTCCCTCCGTCCCAAAGTTATTATCATGTTTGAAAGTCATGTTTGAAAGTGCTTTTTAAGTAGGTCAAAAAAATACTTCCTTGTGGCTAATTTTATTTAGGTTGGAATGAACACATGCAATGTTCTTCAATCATTCTAGTGACACAATTTGGAACCTTTTTTAATCATGTTTCTTACAATATGATCAATAAAATTGGCTCAAAGAAATACCAAGCAAACAAGTTGGATAGATAGATAGATAGAAACACCAACCCAAATAAATGGGCCAGCGTGAATAAAGTGTCCGTTCGTAATGTCAATGACCCGATGCCCACGGGACAAAGGGACATTGGAACAATACTACTCTCCCCTTTCGAGGATGGAACAAGTTGGACATTAACTTTGGGGCGAAGGGAGTACAACTTTTTGACATGCATCAAGTTCAAAATATCCCTCTTAATTGCATTGTATAATGCATCTTTGTAAAACTACTGAATTTAGAGAGGAGTGAAGACGTTTGGGGATCATGATCTATAGTCAATCCATCTAAAGACTTGCCAAACAATAAAAATGAGCATATGATATTGTGATGCAGTGCAGATCAAATCTTAGAATGGACCTTACAAGCAGGCATGATCACTGTCTAGCAAACTCACACCAGTAACAAACTTGTCATTTTTTTATTTCACACACTTCATGGGAACGGTGAACAATGGCAAAATATTATGCCTATATTATTTTTTGTCTTCTTGTGATCAAAACCACTCACCAGCATTCACACAACCCATGTGCATGACTTGGTTTTATTCCTTTTCATTTATAATAAGTGAAAATGATACATTTCCTACTAGTGTCTTGTATGAATAACCACATGCCATACCCATGAAAGAATCAAGCACAGGACTAGTGGTGAAAGAGAAACTACTTCCGAACGGACATTCATGCTCTTCATGGTGCCAAGAAGGAAGTTTGCTAACTTGACACTACAAGGAGAAGGCGTCGCTTTTCACTCGATAGGTGAATCAAACGGCACCATTTCTCAATCACTGCTCAAGGGCTTTAGACTTGATGAGTATAATTCGTCACGTAGGACAAGTATGTATATAGTGAACTCTGACACTCTTTGAGTGAGAAGCGACACCTTCGCTAGTAGTGTGATGCCAACTCGACCAAAACCGATACAAAACGTTTTTGACTTTGTAACTACTAACATCCTCTAAGGTAAACGTATTATAGACCATCACGACACCTAAAACCACCAACTTCTACACCCCTCTTTCATTTCAGGAAGGAAATGTAGGCTTTCATTACATGACTCATGCATCAATTGCTCAAAAGTTAAGTCATGTACCAACAACTTACATTTCCTCTCTAAAATGAAGAAAAGGTGTAGAAGTTGGTGGTTTAAGGTTCGTCTACCTTAATTGTCATTCTCCATCACGCAATCAGTTGTTCAGTGTGGAGGGGTCCAGAAAAAGCTACTGTACCTATTCAGAGATAAAGAAACAATTTTAAAACTACAGAAAAGATGAGTTGTGCATTAAACAAATGCATGCCTATGTAAATGAGGTGAAGTGGCAAAGGAAAGAGACAGACCTAAGCCTACAACTAATTGAATAAGCGTTTGTAAACTGAGAGAATGCCAGGCACGCTGTTGGTCAAGGATTCCCGACTGTGGCCCCTGCATGCTTCAGAAGATGCATAGAATGAGTGAGCCGTAAAAACAGGATTGCCATAGAGTTGCAAGAGCAGAATTGAATTGAAAGACCACCAATGTCTGAATAAGTTATAAGTGAAAATTAGTAGCACATGGTGTGGACATGGGAAAACCTAGAGGTCTGATTTGGGTCACAATGTTTTTTTCACTTTGAAAATTTGTATCAATTTGAATATTGGGAATTAAATTGCGAAAATTTGTGCATTCTGTGAGAAATCTTCTTACACAAGACTGAAAAAATATTTCTCATAAATAACCTTGTTAAAATGAGGCCATATTTCTTAAGTTGGTGGTTTTAGGACATCCAACCTTATAGTAGACGATTGATAATGGCGCAAAGACCAAGTCGAATATAATTTGACGCAAGTGATCATGGCACGTCCCAGTTCCTTTCGTGATTATATGCCATGCATGCAAAGACCTCCCCGCACTGTACCTGCTTTGAAACACCTTGCAAGTCCCTTCAGTGATAGATTAAACAAACAAAACTATACGATGCTGCACCCTAAATCCTAAAACCCTGAACCCTAAACAGGAAAGCTCAGCGCACAGACAGACCCGCAATGGGGAAGGCGTTTTTATTTGATAGCATATTTGATAGGTATGTTCGCACCTGGCCTTAGGGCGCGGTCTTAGTGGCAACTTTTAGTCATTAAAAAGGTAGACGTTCACACCACCGTTCTTTGGTAATTGCCGATCCTACATGGATGCGCATGTGGCAATGGGATAAGAGCGGTTTTAGGAAAAAAGTGCCGCAGCAATTATGAAGGAACTCCGGAATAAGTGGCAGCTTTTAGGTGACACTGATTCTTCCCAAATTGAAGATTTGAGAGATTTCTGGGCGCTCTTATGTAATCTCTCTCACAGAGCTCCATTATGTAGGAGCGGTGAATTAAGAAGTCGGTCTTTGCAGATGAGAGGCTGTTGTTGCATTCTCAAATCTAGTTATATTTTCATTGTGTTCGACACTGTTTATAGCATTACAACAGCTTGCTAGCACACCAAGTGCTCAGCTTGTTACATGTATCCTCTCGACTGGTAATTTGAATACATAGAACGTTTTTTGAGCTGTGTGTTGCAGAACAAAACATTTTCTATCAATATGAAAGATAGTTTCTTTTGACTTTGAAGCTCTAAATTTTGAAAAGGATAACCGTGCTCATGGGCTGGTAGTGAAGAATGTTGCAACGTCGTTGGAGGTGAAGATACTGTACATTATGCTGAAAAAATACGATGGCTTTTCAGTTTGATGTTGTTGTGCATCAGTAGAATTCATATTGATTATCACGCATTACTTCTTATTTTTTGTTGCCTGCCAATACTAGCCAAGTCCAATCTCTACGACTCTCGAATGGATGAGTTCTGCATTTTCAAATGTACTTGCAACAAGTTTGTTTGGTGCAAGAATTAGAGTTGTGTCAAATATTTGATCTGTGTATATTGTATCAAATATTATTGGGGTTGTGCAAATATTATGATCAGTAGTAGCTCACGTGGTTTGTGTGCTTCTAGACAGACACCCGGGTGAAGCATAAACATTTCTGTCTATTACAAGTCGTGCTGATAGTGTCAAGAATCCCGAATATCCACTGGTTATATTTTCCTTTCAATATGGACTAATGAGGCGCAATGAGGAGAAAAAAATTGAGGAGACGTTGCAGAGAAGTGAGAGAATTTGCTTCGGAATACATGGCAGGGGGCCCTCATATTTAGTAACCAATCCGCTTGCATGTGTGAACAGGAGGTTCATATCATTATAAAACACCTTTCCGAACCTCATTGATGACACCTTTCCTAAAAAGAAGGTATTCCTCCCAAAATTGTGGAGGTGTTAAGTTTTTATTCACGTTCTTTGCAAAGGCCAAGTGGGAACGGGCCTTAAGATTCTTGGGTATTTTCTGGGCATAGACTTGGGGAGGTTCCATTCACTGGTTTATTTTATTAATTTATGCATCCCATAGTTACAAAATTGAGTATTTGTGGTGGTCAATTTTGAAACCAAATTACTTGTAAACAACAATTGTTGATTAAATTGAGTCAACTGTTTTTTACATTTTTCATTAATTATGATGCCTTAATTATAGGTCCTACCAGAAGTTGGACTTTAACCCTTAAACGTCCCATGGAGATTTTCTACTAACAAGAAACTCTAAATTGGGATATCGGTAGCTCGTTAGAACCGCATTGATCTAAATTTCAACTTCTCTTTTGACCTCAAACCCATTGGAGGTGTGGATTCATTCCAAATACAATCAAAATACAACGTATTCTATTGGCCGCAAAGGCACATTCAGATGTTTAGGGGTTAATGTCGCTTTTGAAACTACATATAGTGATTTCAAATCATGAAGCAAAATGATGATTCAAAGCTAGGTATCCTCTTATCCTTAATGCCAACTTATAGAAAACTAAGGTTGATTGTCCTAAAACCACCAACTCAGGCAATTTGGCCTATTTTTGGCAGTGATAAATTTTAAAAAATGACCGCATTCAAAATAGGTTTGGATGAGGATTGCAAAAATTTGCAACATTTAATTCACATTTGTCAATTTTATACAAAATTCCAAAGTGGAAAGTAACATCTGACCCAAATCAAACCTTTAGGTTTCCACATGTTCACACCATGTAGTACTGATTTTCACTCAATTTTCACTCATAATGATACCCAAAACCACCAACTATTTCTTCGCAATGCTTGGCATGCCATTGGTCTACTTGAATAGTGAAAATGGTAGTTTTGGGTCTCAATTGTGATGGCCCCGAGAAAGGTCTAGATGTCATAATTGGGGAGGTGGTGGTTTTAAGACATCCTACCTTAGGGTCACTTCACACTACGGCCGTCCAAGTCAAGAGGCCATGGGATTGAGAGTCCAAACTTTGTTGAGAGTCCAAAGAAATCTACTGAAAATAGGCAATAAAATATAGTTTCATTTTTTATGAAAAGAAATCGACAGCCTCTCGACCATAGTGACGGGTCTTGCAAAATGTAGGACCCAAACTTCCTCTCGAGAGGCCGTCACCTTGGTCAAAAAGTGTTGCCATGTAAGCATTTTGAAGGTCCACGGCCTTTGGACTTTGGCCTCTAGTGTGAAGGGTCGAGAGGCCGAAACCATGGTTTCTTGCAATTTGATTAGTGGAAATCGACGGCCTCTCGACCTTCGGCCATAGTGTGAAGCGGCCCTTAAACTCAATCGTGATTGCCCACACATGAGGTTGCTTCACATGTGAGGGGAGCCGCACTGAGACAATTTGGGTTGAGTTGAGTTTTCAGAGTTGACCATTTGGTTTGGTCATTGACCTTGAAGTCCATGACAACCAAAAATAGATAAACGCATGACTATCATAAGGAGAAAGTTAGTGCTAACTGCTAAGGTCTCATACCAGAGCGGAGGGTATTAAAGGAGCCCTCGGTTACCAGGTGCTCACGCCATCAAGTGCAGTTTTCTCCAGATTTTGAATTGCACTTCTGTGCACAGTTCTCAATCAAATGTTTTCAGGACATCTTGTTTGAAAGCTAATGTACTCAGACAGCAAGCAAATTGAACGTCTGCAGTGCAAGAGATCACTAGGAGCAAACCTGTCGTTTTTCATTCCTCATTTAGTGGGATCAGTGAATAGTAGCGAAATATTATACTTACGTTTCTATCTTCTTGTGACCAAAACTATTCATTAGCACTAACACAACCCATGTGCCTGGCGTCATTTCATTTCTTTTTCATTTATAGTAAGAGAAAAACGACACATTTCCTTCTAGTGGATGACAAACATGACAAGAGACTATAAACACAAGTGTACATGTTTTCAGATTTCTCGCTCATTTTTGGGTCAATGCTTACTAACAATTCACCTCTTAAGGTCCAACCATGCATTTTTGCATGTACATAAGCAAACTCTATTTTCTCTTCTGTCAAGTGTTTTTTGCAATGTCGATTTTTTACTATAGATTTTATGAAAAGTTAACCCCTAAAGGACCACGAGGCCACCACGTGGCTTCTGGAATTAGAAAGTGAGGAATTTCGTGTTGTTGGACCGTGAATTGTAAAATGAGCAACAAAGAGACCCTAGTTCTTTTTAAGAGCTGAATCCGTGCGTACTTCTTGATCGACATTTCATGAAGTGTGTGATTTTTGGTAATTTTTTTGAGTTGCAAGGAGGTTATTTGGGAGTCACTTGAGACCTTCATATCTTTCTCCTCACACCTCCTCGCACACCTCCAAATTAATCGAATTTTTTGCACATGTTCAAAATGATGATCATTATGCATGCTAAAAATTTCAAATTTTTTGGAGTACTTTTGATCAATCCGATTTCAGCATATATACAAATTACCTTGAACAAGTTCCATCAATCTTCCCAATGGTGGCATTTTCTCAAAAATTGTGCGATTTTGTTGATCTTTTTTTCATACAAAAGCTATGTAAGTCTTCTTTGATTTCAACGGTGCCGATCGTCAAAATTAACCGACACCAATGAGGAATTGAGCTTGTTATAAGAGCTAGTCAAAAAAAGAAGAGCTAAGCTGAAAACCCCCCCGGTCCTTTAGGGGTTAACTTCATGTATGTGTACGTGAACCGATTAGAAAGGGGATGATTTGTGAAATTTTCATGTTCCATTTCATGTTCAAGTGATTCACGTAAAAATTCTAAGATCTAAGTAGTTCAAACGTGTTCTTGAAAAAATCAACTCATAAAATTAAGCAACCAAAAAATGTCCAAATATCACAACAAAAATACTAATGATAGCAATCATAGATATAATTGTATGGATAAAACCTAAAACTCATAAGATACAATTTTTATTTCAAAATGTCCCTCCTAGTTGCATTTTATAATGCATTTTTGCAATTCTCTAAATGTGGAGAGGGGTGGGGACCTTTAGAGGTAAAAGCCATTGAGGTAGTTGCACAACTTCCCCAAAAGTTATTTGTCCAGGGTAGCGGTGTGTCCTCTCCATCAGCATCGAAGATGTCGAGGCTACGTTGGTAACCATGAGAAGGTAGTATGAGAATTTTGGCACGCCCACGTGGCTTTGCGGTTGTGGAGTTACTACTAGCAAAGGGGTCGCTTCTCACTTAGAATACTAGAGTTAACCGAAAAGTCAACTCAAAGAGGAAAGTTTTAGCAAATTCCTCTTGAACTCCTCTTGAACTCATATTGAAATATAAATAGACCGAAAACTAGTTCAAGGTGAGTTGGGAGACAATCTAAAGCAAGCCATTGTCATTATTCTCCACACCTCGCAATGACTTCCACACCTCCTACCAAAGCTCCAAGCCCATGGTCCACAAGGGGACAAGTTATGACACGACACTATTCAACCCAAATATAGCTCAAGGGAGCTCAAAAGAACGCTTGAAAGAAGGTTGAAAAGGGAGGTTCCAAGGCCTTCTTTTCGGTTAACTCTACTGTCACTAAGTTCACTGCACACGTACACTTGCCCTACGTGACAAATCACACTCACCAAGTCTTGAGAACCTAAGCGGGCAGTGAGTGCAAAGTGGCGCCAATTGACTCACCTATCGAGTGAAAAGCGACGCCTTCTCCTTGTAGTGAGCCCAAGGCCAAAGCTTGTTGTTGATGGTGTAGTGATTTAACTTGCATCTGCTTGCATTGCCATGTCGGAGTTTTAGATTTCTTGTTGTAGTTGGGCATTCAGAACTGTAGATTGCCTGCTTGCCGTTGTATTGTACTGGAAAGTAGGGGGACAAAATGTTTGTTGGCTATATATTTTACATTCCAACTTGAGAAAATTAAATCTGGAAAGGCAATTAAATGATTCTCTACCCACCAAATTTGGGATATAGGTTCATTTATGATTTAATTTTATGTGTGCCAAGTTTTGTGGCCTAAAGATTTTCCAAAATAGAATTATCGCAATTTTACTAATGGGTATGATTTTTGAATTATTTTTGGGTAATCAAGTTAATGTTGATGGAAATATGACACCTCGTGCTTTTAATATGTAATGTTCCATCATGCATAATCCTATAACATAAGTACTTCTCAAAAATATCAGACACTTGTCAATATGAAACTGCACACTTGTTTCATGACCGTTTGTTGTCCATGTTTGAAAATCGCACCATTTTGTATGTACCAATACATGTGTAACCGTTAGAAAATTTGCAATAATGTCATTTTTGACTAATCCCTGTGGCACGAAACTTGGCACACATGTCATTAACTCATAAAAAAACATGTTCTTTAGATTTGGGAACTAGGGGCAATTTGTGTGCCTTAGGGAAACTTTCAAAAATCAAGAAACTTTTTATTTCTACTCAAATGTAAAAACGCCAAACATTTTGTTTCCCCTACTGCACAACACTAGGTTGCAATCTTCATCCATAACCAGGTTAAATTTGTGACAGGCTCTATGGAAGCTGGAAACTAGCAGCCAAGAAGTTCATTTTCACCACTCGTCTTAGTGATATGACGTTGATCACAAGCAAGAGAAGAAATGTGCTAGACCTATGATATGGAGACACAAAGCTGGTTTCCATGAGCTCCTACCACTAGTAGCAAACCTGTCGTTTTTCATTCCTCATTTCGTGGGAACAGTGAATAGTACTGGAATATTTTACTTACGTTTTTGTCTTCTTCTGACCAAAACTACTCATCAGCACTAACACAACCAATGTGCTTAGCGCCATTTCATTTATTTTTCATTTATAGTAAGTGAAAAACGACACATTTCCTTCTAGTGTGCAAACAAGCTGTAAATAGTCATGGCAAATTGGCAAGCCCCCTCCCCCATCCTCGAGCCTCATATACACCCCCTTTTTTTTTTTTTTTAGAAAATATTTGCTCCTCATCTGCTTGGACAGACGATCATGGAAACAGGCTCATAGTGCACTCAAGCAAATACAACGAGTTTAGAGTGTGCACTCACGTGGAAACACTTTCGAGGTCATATACTGGAACTTCTTATGCAGAGATCGGAAACAAATGCAGGTGTGAAAGTGCTAATAGATTCAAATGCCAGGCAGCAGAATTATTCCAACGCTCTGGAATATTGTTGCCTTCGAATCCTACATGACGATAGCACGAATTCTCAAGTGATTAATTAGCATGCAAGTCATAATATATATATTAATATATAGTTACAGTTATATAGTTGTTAACTTTGCGCACACGTGGCCACGATTCCTGGGCCATGAAAATAATGATGCATGCTGAGTTACAAGCACATCAATGTCCATCATTTGGGTTAGTTACTATATGCGTTGTTGCTCCAGAATCTGCCTAAAATTGCTATGGTAGAGCTCTTCATTTGTCCCGTCACTATAAGGAAATATGTTGTTTTTCACTTACTTGAGTTATCCATAAAGTCACTTTGAGTTTGATGAATCTACAAAGAATTTTGTTTTACTATACTCTTATTTGTTCACTCTAAATAGTTAAAAGGTGTGGAAGATTTCGGTGGTCTATCATTATTAGGTGTGTAAGAGCTTGGTTGTCTTCAAAAGTTTTCAAAAGTTTTTTAGCTCCTAAAAAGGAGCTAAAAAACTTCTGAAAACTTTTGAAGACCACCATGCTCTTACACACCTCTTACACACCTAGTAATGATAAACCACCAAGATCTTCCACACCTTTTAACTATTTGGAGTGAAGAAATAAGAGTATAATAAAGAAAAATTCATGGTATCTTCTTCAAAACTTGATGGACTTTAAGGATAACTCCACTATAGATGAAAAAGAAATGAAACCGCGCCAAGCACATAGGTTGTATTAGTGTTGATGAGTAGTTTTGGTCACAAGAAGATAGAAATGAAAGTATAATATTCTACCACTATTCACTGTTCCCACGAAATGAGGAATGAAAAATGACATGTTTGCTACTAGTGCGTTGTGACAACACCACTGAGTAAAACCACTGACAATCCCATTTTACGCAATTGTGATGCCATTCCCTCACCACAAAGAGAAGGCGTAGCTTTTCACTTGGTAGGTGAGTCATACGGCACCACTTCACACTCACTACCCAAGCGCTCAAGACATGGTGATTCAAACGGCGTTACTTCGTACTCATTGCCCATGTACTCAAAACGTGGTGAGTGCAATTTGTCACGTCAGACAAGTGTGTACATTGAACTCGGACACTGTGAAGCGAAGCGATGCCTTTGACGCCTTTGCTAGTAGTGCCTGCTTTCTGTGGTGAAAAACGACAGCATGTTGTACCAATGCTGGCTTTTTTTCACTAATACTATGGACAAGCATCTTCCATCCGGACGGCTCATGCACTACCAAACGGTCTTCCAAAAACTTAGAGACTAAGCTTCATATCATACTTACAAAAGTCTGATCCGGGGGCCGTTCTCCTTAAATCATTGGAAAGAATCCACAGAATCTGGCTGTCAACCTGCTGGTACACCTAAACCACCATATACTGTGGCGTGGGTTCATTAATCCATTTGGAGAAATTCTCATCCATTTCAACAAAATTTCATCCAATTTGGATGAATTTAACCACAAAAAAGTTTATTAGTAAAGCCTCTAATAAATACTGTGGGCCACAATATATGGTTTCGGTATACTTATGAGGTCAAAAGTGACTGCCTTGTCTTCTATAATATGGTTGGGGTAATAGAGTTAACCGAAAAGAAGCCCATCTAACCTCCCTTTTTGCCCTCCTTCTAACCTCTCTTTTGAGCTTTTCTTGGGTTGAATAGTGTCCTGTCATAACTTGTCTCCTTGTGGGCCATGGGCTTGGAGCTTTGGTAAGAGTTGTGGAAGTCATTGCGAGGGTGTGGAGAATAATGACAGTGCCTTGCTTTAGATTGTCTCCCAACTCATTGTGAACTAGTTTTTAGTCTATTTATATTTCAATATGAGTTCAAGAGGAGTTTGCTAAAACTTTCCTCTTTATGCTGACTTTTCGGTTAACTCTAATACACTCCCAACGGGTAGAAGGAAGAATGTAACATCCCAAGAACGCAAGATGAATGGCAGGGTTTTGCCACGGTGTTAAAAGTAGAGGGAATCAACGGTATGGGAATGGGTGCCGTAGATGTAAAGTTGGGCATGGTAAGGAACCAACTGAACGGCCTCGGGTGGTCGGCAGGAAAATTGAAAAGCCTGGAATCCTGACGATCGAGCCAGACCTTTTAACTGGGGCCAGTCGGCATATTCTTGCCCTCCAAAGGAAAGTGAGGCAGCAACTTGACTGATCGAAATAAATAATGGACATGACGGTCTTCGTCCGATCCTTCTCTTTATACTATAAATTACTAGTACTATAGTATTGTTAAATTATTATTATTATTCATGTCGACGACTGTTCCAATACCTGTACACTTCAACATGAATATTAATAATAATAATAACATTATAAAGATTATGCCGTCGACCCTAGCTGCCTCCCTCTCTATGGATCATAAATTTTCCCTCCTACTAAGGTTGGATAACCTATTACCACCAACTTAAGCAATCTGGCCTATTTTTGGCAGTGCTAGATTCCCAAAAAAAATATGACTGCATTTGAAATAGGTTTTGATGAGGATTGCAAAAATTTGCAACATCTAATTCGCATTTGTCAATTTTATACAAAATTTCAAAGTGGAAAGTAACCTTTTACCCATACATCACATACCAATTTCCTAAGTTCACACTTTGTTGTTCCTAGATCCGCTCATGAGCTAACCCAAAACCACCAGCTATTTCTTCGCAATTCTTGGCATGCCATTGGTCTACGTGAATAGTGAAATTGGTGGTTTTGGGTCTCAATTGTGGTGGCTCCAAGAAAGTTGTACCTGTCATAAATGGGGGAGGTGGTGGTAATAGGTTATCCAACCCTAACCACTAAGTTACTAGCAAAAACATCGCTTCTCACTCAGAACAGTGTCAGAGCTCATTGTACATACTTGTCCTACTTGACGAATAGCAAGTTAGCAACCATCAAGTCCTGAGCGACTGATTAGTGAGTGTGAAGTGGCGCTGTTTGACTCACCTAGCGAGTGAAAAGGGACGGTTTCTCCTTGTAGCTAGTGAGCTCCCGGCCTGTCCACCATAGCCACAACCGTTCCACACACTCAGTTCCCTATATAAGCTTGTTCTATCTCCTCTGTCTCCACCTCACAATGCATACTTGGTAGCAGTTTCATCAATCGGATGCTCCCTTTAATTGTCTTCAGATCCAAGTTGATTTGAACGTCAGGCTTCTGCACTGCACGTAAGTACAACGTACGTCTGCACTTAAGTTGCAGAGTCAGGTCAGTCCATCATTCTCTCGATCTCATTACACGCCTGAGCTAGTGTCTTTGCAAGTTCATCTGAACAATCTCGCACTGTACGTGTGCTTGCTTTGTGCTTGTTGGCCCTGTACATTCAATTTTAGGTTGGTTCTAGATTGATTACTTGTGCTGAATCTAATTCTAGTAAGTTATGACCTACCCAGATCGGTCTCATTGTATTAGGAGAGCGATCTAGCTGTATGACGATATGTATGACAGGTAGTTGATTTTCTAGATGGTTTTAATTTGCAAGGCAGGTAGGCACACCGACATTCAGTAGCTTTCTGCCTTTCCTTCATACATCATCTTGGGCACAGGGAGACCGGGAGGCCATTACCCGGGGTATTTTGCATGGTGATGTACGAATACCCTCCCCCCGACCTACTTGTTTAGAAAGTTTTGGGGGGGTAAATCTACATTGGCCTCCAGGATACGCCTGGGGTAATGGCCTCCCGTTCTTCCTGTGGGGACTCCACCTGTCCTCTTAGGTATTACTGATTTGGTCTTGTTGAGTGTGGTTTTTTTGCTGCACCATCTACTGTGTGGCAAGGCAGAGCCATTACAAGCTAGCGCCTGTGCTGGACCTGACTGTTTACATAATTAGTGCTGCACCTGTTTACTTAGATGAGGCTGATCAAGACTAGATTCGTAGTGCATGCAGTACATGATGATACTCTAGCTATGTACATACTTTACTTGGGGTATTATTAATCAAATAAATTTCATTAGAAGGATCGTAGCAATTAGCCGCTCAAAAAATAGAGTAAGAGGGGGCCAGAAAAATCCATCATTACCCCCTTTCTTTTTTATTAGCTTCTCATAGCACACGATTCTTAATTAGCCTGGGGTTAAACCTCTTGATCCTCCCAGTGAAATTAAATAGCTTGCTGTGAGTAGTCGAGTCCGTTCAAATATGCTCAGGCTACGCAATGGACGAGTTTAGCTTACATTTGGTTCACATGTTTGTAGGATTGATTCATATATAGTCTTCCTGCTAGATTGACGAGGCACCTTTGGGCCAGAGTTATGATTATTATAATTATTGATTCATGCACTACTAGAAAGCTCGTCGTATTTCATGATCGTCTCTTAAAATGGGAACATACGGGGAACTTTTGTCTTGTTGTGACTAACACTATCGAGTAGAGCCACTAACAATAGTGTCGTTTTAGCCAATTGTGTCGTCCTTCCACTGCTTTATGTGGTGAAAAACGACACACTTTGAACAAGCAAACTTGTCGCTTTTCACTTACTGAAATCGTGGAAAAGGTATCATTTCCTTGTCCTATGTGACCAAAGGCACTCATTAACTCTGAAATGGCTCAAATTAGCAGTGAGAAACGACTAGCCATTTCCTTGTAGTGACACCATGTTCTACTAGTGATGATATGTATATGGTGATTGCTTGCAAACATATGAAACAGATCTGAGGAGAGGAGAGAAATTTTAAAGCAAGTGCAACGGCCATGGGGTACGAGCATCTTCTGTCGCCCACACAAGCAGGGGACATGCAGCTGAAGCACCGAGTGGTAATGTCACCCATGACACGCACGCGAAACGACCCCATCACGGAAGCCCCACGCGACCTCAATGTTTTGTATTACTCGCAACGTACCACTCCCGGCGGTCTTCTCATTTCCGAAGGTTTGTCACCTGCCCTTCGTTTATATTTTACTTGCATCACATGTATTTGATCATATTAGAGTTGTTCGTAAAGTAGAGCAAAACATTTTTCCAAGAGGAAAGACGAGGCAAAACTGGTTTTTTTAGCTTGAAAGGTGGCGAAAATGAGTTCTGGCTCCTTTTGTTTCAATCAATCACATGAAGCTCTGCGGCGTCATGGAGATTTGAACCTTGAGCCTCCCCAATGCATGAAAAGCTCCCCCAACTCCCATATGGGTTCCCATGAAGAATCTATGAGTGCCCCCACTTCCAACTCTGAGCTCCCCATAGCTGGCTCTCTTGCTATTCATGTTAGAGAGTGTGAGGAAATGTATTTTTAGTAAGAAAAGCCAAGACAGAACTCAGGCTTCCTCTTTACAGATAACTCTATTATGTCAACCGGTCTTATTGTAAATTAACGCAGTCACCTAGTGCGTTATGTGTGATCAGACAACAAATCATTTGTCATAATAAGTACAAATAAATAATGACTTCTAGATAGGCATCGTTAATTTCAACCTACAGTTGTCTCTAGACTCTAATTTGGAAAGCCTTGTCTTCAAGGTGGCAGGCATGGATCAATCACAAAAATGACTTGTCACATGTGTTTTCTTTGAAACAATAATATGGTCATATTATGGAGTGTCACTTTACATAACTGGTCGTTTTCATTGCCTGAAATCAAGGAAACCCTTGTTCTATCTGACCCATTGCACTCATCAACTTTGTCTTACGTGACCAATTGCACTACTGTAACCAACTCTGGGTCAAAACAGCAGTGAGAAGTGACCGGTTTTCTTGTAGTATTGTCATTGTATGGCTCAGGGTAGACTGTACATACAATATTTATTGGATCATTCAAATGCGAAGTTATGAAAGGGTGGCTCTGTCAATTTTGAATTGTACATGTTGAGTGAGTTTATACGATTGGGATCCAGTAATAATGGAATGCATCGATCATGTGGAAAGAATTGCAGGTGTGGCACCGTCGGCGCACGGGCGGGGGTACATTCGCGCGCCGGGGGTGTACAGCGATGCACACATGGAAGGGTGGAAGAAAGTAACTGCGGAGGTTCACAGAAAGGGGGGATTTCTGTTTTGCCAGCTGATGCATGCAGGCCGAGTCTCGCATTCTTCCCTGTTGCCCGACCAGCACCTGCCTCTCGCTCCCTCCTCTGTCAAGCCTGCAGGCCTCGTCCACGTCGCCTCTGGTAAGGTACGTGAGCCGTCCGCCCTTAACTTCCGTCGTCACTACATCTTGATCGACGATCTCTCACACATACATGTATGGCATTTAATAGAAATTTAAACTCAGGTACTGCCGGCCCTCCCCCAATGAAATGATTCAGAGGTATATGCGCGCTATCATTAGCTATTTAAAGGGGCACATCGCTGGCAGGGGCTTCAATTCTTCCGTATCGGTTTTCGGCCATTCTTCCCTTCTACACACCACATTCATTCATATATGAAACGTACAGCCTCGATCATTAATTTATGTCGTCGATGTACCTACGTCATGTCTGAAATTAAAATCTATTTTCAAACCCTCACTCCCTGCCTCCGTCCCTCCTAATTTAATTCACTAAATAGGCAATTCCATCGATTGCGTCGTCGGCCGTTTTGTATGTAACATTTCGAATTTTGATTACTGTGATCAATGTTACTATAACGAATTTTCATTAAGATTGTTTGGCCCCCGACTGATGAACTGTACTGTAAGCTAGGTACCCTATGAAGAGCCCCGTGCCTTGGACATAGAGGAGCTTCCAGGAGTCATCAATCAGTTTGTGACAGCTGCCAAGAACGCAATTGCGTGTGGATTTGACGGCATCGAACTGCATGGAGGTGAGATCCACTGTGTACCAAATCAAAGTCACTCACAACCTTCCACAGCAGCACTAGTAGGAAATGTGTCGTTTTGCACTTACTAAAAATGAAAAAGGAATGAAACGGCGCCATGCACATGGGTTGTGTTAGTGCTGGTGAGTGGTTTTGGTCACGAGAAGACAGAAATATAGGCACAATATTCTGTCACTATTCACTGTTTCCACAAAATGGGGAACGAAAAACAACAAATCTTCTATTAGTGAAGATATATTGCAACTATAGCCTGCCTATGTACGTACAGCTAGCAACCATAAATAGAAGTTTGCAGGGTCTGGCCAGGTTATTATATATGCGCAAGCCAAATAATTTGGTCAAGTAGACTATACATATGTTCGCCCCAATTTGGAAATTTGGGATGGATTGAGTGGGTACTCATTAATTGTTACTAAGAGTCTTGTGTAAGTTATGGTCCATGCTGTTTGGAAGATCTAAATTTCACCATGTTGAAAATATATTAAAGAATTTATTTAGTTAATGCTTAACTTGAAGCACTGGACTATATATAATTACGATAGCTAGCTAGCTAGGTTTGTGTATTGGTAATGCCTGCAGACATCCTATCCTGTGACTGACACTGGGTAAGCATGATCAATTATCGTGCATATTAGAGTTTTCCACAAACTCATGGGGGGATTGAACCTCAGATTGGCAAATTTCTTGTGATACAAAAATTGGCCTGAGTTACTGGTTGTTGGGCGGGGTTGTCAGTTACTGCTTTTTCTATTTTAGTGAATGAGCTTTCAAAAGCTTTTATTTTTTAAAAATAGATTCAAGGAAGACCCACTCCATGTAGATACGTGTCAAGCCAAGGAAGCTCATGTGACAGAGCATCCATGAGAATAAAAAGTGAGGTTGGGAAGTTTTTGGGCACTGTTTTTGATGCCTTGAAACTTCAAACCTCTAGTTTATTTACGGCATCGATCTGACATGTCTACTTTTATTGTGTTCCCAACCTCTCTTTTCACAAATTGTGGTCCAGTCACCCCACTCTAGAGCACTTTGAGGATAACTCTATTGTGTACGTACAGGAAATGGGTATTTGCTGCAGGAGTTTATGGCCAAACACACCAACAGGCGAACTGACAAATACGGTGGGAGTGTTGAGAATCGAGCTCGATTTGTTCTTGAGGTCTACCTTCCATTCTCAAACCCTTAACTTGCAAGAAACTGTATGTATATGTATGTAAGTAATTATGAAACCTTTTATAGCTAGCTAGCATCCCATCGTTTGGTTATGTTACACATGTTCAAATGTTGATAAAATCTTAATTGATTTTCCTGGCCTGTATAGATTTTACAACCTCGGGGCTAAACTAAAGCTGGACCTTCACTAGCTCTTTAATTTGATTTGCAGGTAGTGGATGCATGCGTAGATGCTATTGGGGCAAGCAAAGTGGGAATCAAGCTCCAACAGGGGGTCACTTTCAGCGACTTAATTGAGCCTGAGGATGACGTCATAGCACAGTATGAGTATTTGGGTCCACAATTAGAGGAGCGCAACCTTGCATATGTCTGCCTCTCCAGCCTCAATTCCGAACCTTATTCCAGGTAACAAGATATAAGAACTGGAAACTCTCCAATCACCCAAGAACTTGATTGTTGATGCGTCATGAATGATTGATTGTGTTGTTAGCTAGCTAGATGCATGAAATACATCTAATATATATATATATATTGAAATTGAATTGTACACATCTATTTAATTATGTTGTGCGTATGTAGACACCACCTGGGTCTCATATGCAATTTCCTTGTGTGATTTCCCTGCGAGTCTCACCTTTCCTATCGAGTCTTAAAGCTGCTTATTCACCAATTTTATATTGTTGACTCACCTGCTTGTAAAAGGAAAGTTTAACAAGTGTTAACTCTTGAGGCTCAGTGTGAAAAGTGAGACTAAAAGAGAAACGCACACAGGGAAACCATTATGAGCTCCCTGTGAGAGTTCTTAGATAAGTTTCACTTCTTCGAGACAAAAAGAACATGTAAGGTGAGTGTGCCAATAATTGACATTGATCATAAAGAGACTCTTAAAAATACTTTGTGAATGGCATTCTATTGTGTCAAAAACTAACAATCGCTAAAATAATTTAGTGATTTTTGACTTTGAAGCACTACTTGGAGTCACCTCATTTGTAGGAACTATATTTATTTTAAGTTTTTTTATGATTCTTTAAGGCATATTCTCTGTCAATTTCAATCCAAATCTATTATCACAAATAAGCAATCTAGACCTTGGACTTCGAAAATTCGTAACTTATTCAATATAATTCCAAAAATTATGATTCAACTTGGGGTAGATTTAGAATCAATTTGTTAATTCATTCAAACTATCACATTGCACCTCAGATTATTATAAAATTGACACATTGCTTAAAGTGTTGGTTTTATGGCCCACTCACCTTAACTATTTGAAATTTTCTTTGAGACAATTGATAATCAGACGCATGCATGCATGGCAGCTTGTTTATAACCTTTAACTCCTTGACATACTTCAAATGCTTGATCTCAATTGCAGCATGATGAAGCTTTCGAAGCCACACCTCAGCATAGATCCATTTCGGTATTTCCGCAAATACTACAAAGGAACGCTGATGATCAATGGTGGATTGAGCCCTGAGCAAGTAAGTTGAGACCCGCACTACTCTACTTCACACCTCAGTACGTACAGCATAGTACCCGGCAGTTAAGATATAATACACCCAACATGTTGCAACAAAGTGTAGACAATTGCAACTTCAAATTAGTGCCACAAGAGTATGTGTAGATGATCATATAGTCAGGATCACAACCTCAAAAATCCATCAAATTGAGAACCATAAAGTGCAATAAAAAGATACTTTTCAGTTCTCAAGCAATAGGATATTAAAAATCATTGAAATATGCACGAACTTCAGACTGAACCAACATTCCTTCTAGGGCAACAGGGGAAGTACGTAGAGGGAAAACATCCGTATCTTAACTGCCGGGTACGTACTGTACAGTTCAGTTTAACTTGGAAATTTCTTGTAAGGGTACGGTTGCCTCTTGTAATCCAACGGTTCATTTAGCGCAGTATGGTAAGCTCGTATTCACAATGTTTGAACTGCTGGTTACCGAAAGTTCAAATTAAGATGTTTGTAGAAAGTTAGCAATCGCTTTACACTAGTAGGAAATGTGTCTTTTTTCACTTACTATAAATGAAACTGCGCCGGGCACATGGGTTGTATTATTTAGTGTTGGTGAGTAAATTTGGTCACAAGAAGACAGAAATATAGGTATAATATTTTGCCACTCTTCGCTGTTCCCACAAAGTGGAGAATGAAAACGACAGATGTACTACTAGTGTTAAGTTAGCGCCTTATGAGAGCTTGCATGAAGGTGAGGCTTAGCTTAAGAAAACAAGTGATAGTAAAATAATTATGTGCAGTACGTACACTAGGACATATATAGCTACTGAGTGTGATTGATGCATGCATGCATGGGCTGAGCATCATTCTTGTGATTGTGATAATGAATGAAGGGGGAGGAATACGTAGCAGATGGGACAGCAGACCTAGTAGCGTATGGCGCACTCTTCATAGCCAACGCCAACTTACCTGCAATGTTGGCCGCTGACAAGCCCCTCGACTTCCAGAGTGGCTGGCAAGTGGGCTTGTGGTACGGGCCGAAAAATCCTGAACATGATGCAAAGGGATATACCGACTGGCCCTTGGTGGATACGGTCCTCTCCGCTGTGACATCTGCTGTGACATCTGCTGTGACATCTGCTGTCACCACTGTCAAGGAGACTCCAATTCTCGGTGCTTAACTCCTTCATCTGCCTTAATTGCAGGCTAGGCTCTCCATATCCCTTGTCTACATCCGCCAGGATCACTAGCTGAATGTCTCATACTGTACAAGACTACAAGCTCTTCTGCTCTGCTATATATTAAGGTAGACAGTGCTTATTACGTACGTGCTTGTAAACCGTGCCATTGGACCGGGCATTATAACCGTGCACCATAAGACCCAAATCCGTGACTATGCCTCCAAGTTGCATGATTTGATACGTAGATTTGAACACCACCATGGCCGGTTTAAGGATTCGTCTTGACTGCCATTAGTGGGAGCAGGGCACCGCTATAGAGAATGTTGTTGTAATCACTTTCAAGATTTCTCATTAATTGATCAGATTTGATAATTTTGTGAGACCGTTGCTAAAAGACTTCTCTCACTCTTGCAAGCGTTTGGAATTTTTGCATCCAGTTTTCCCGCAGTCCATGTTCAAGAATTGCTTAAGTGCACAGAATAAGCACCATCTACCTTATGTTACACCCTCAATTCAGAAGACTGTAAACCAACCAAAGACTTTGATACTCTGTTTATCCATGTTCATACTACAGTTTATTCTTCATATATACAGAAGAATAATTCAAGCCAGTATGATGAAGTTGAAAGACCATGACCCAAAAATACTGAACATGTAATGAGAGTCTTATTATTTATATATACCTGGGTGAAAGTCTTACAACTGATGTGGCATCCAATCACTCTTCCATAGGCTTGAGTAATTAAATCCCATGGTTTGATGAGTGATCCAGGGATGGACATAAGGTAGGAAAACCAAAAACTGTGAAAATAAGGTGATGTGACCAGAAGGAATGTAGTTAGAAATTATGTGAAATTTTTTTAAGATGAAGAAGAAGAAATGATGAAGAATGCAAGTTGTTTCGTATTTTTATTCCCTGTAAATAATTATCTACAATTTCTCGAAGTGGGAAGTTTGTCAAACCCCCTTCTTGTATACTAGACTCTTCCTTTTCTACACATGAAAACACCTAAAACGGTTAACTAATATCGCAGAAAACTGCACACAAGGCTACTAAAAATTCAAAAAAAAATTAGTAATTTTTAGTAAATTTCTAGTAATCATGGTCATGCAAAAATTCTCCATTTTCGGTCTACCACCTCCCTGTTTTTCTGCAACTCTAGTGCACGCCTTGAGGGCATTAACCCCTAAACGTCCTTACCTATGTCCAGTTTAGGCAGTTTTGCAAAGATGCATTATAAAATGCAATTAATATGAATATTTAGAACTTGATGTATGAATAAAAGTTATACATTTTTAATTTTAGATTCTATCTATACGGTTAGATCTATGATTGCTATCACTAATCTTTTTCTATGAATTTTGAAACATAAAATAAAAAATTATTTTGTAATTCAATTACGAATAAGATATTGACAATATGTGGATGAAATTTGTTGAATTGGGTTATAATGTAGTACTTTAGGTGTAGTGATTTTTGGAGATTTTTTGGATGCTTGATTTTAATAGTTTATTTTTTCAAGAACACTTTTAGACCAAAATCTTCAAGATTTTGGGTGAAACACTGCAACACAAAAGGAGGCATAATTTTTTCAAAAATTATTTCCTTTTTGATCGGATCACACATACATAATGCTAACTTCCCATAAAAAATTCAGTAAAAAAATCACACCACCAAAAGTGCATGACGGATGAGAAAATACAGATGAAATCTGTACATCATGCAAAATATGCATGGTTGGGCAGTTAGGGGTTAACTGTTTTTGGTTTTCCTACCTTATATGGTTACAAACTTACAATGCCAACTACACACTTTCTTTTCATTATTGAGGAGTGTGTTTCAATGGTTGGGCAATGTATCACTGGAAACTTTGATCAATTTGGCAGGGGCTAAACTGAGGTAGTTTAGCCCCCTCTTTAGCCCTCCTTTGCACTATTTTTCGTCCAAAAGTGCCACATGTCATCTTGTGGTTGGTTTATGGTGACGTGGAAATATGATGTGGAAATTAGATTTCAATACAATATTGTCCGAATTTAACCCTCACATACGGTATGCGAAAAATGGGGGGGGGGGGAGGGGGGCTTATACCCAGCAGACACGAGTCTTGACAAACAATATGGGTTTACCAGCCCCTTCCTATGCTGTCCTCATTCTTTAAGGCCTCAAATGACGCCCTTCCGGTTGTTTTTTGACATTTTGAGGATGTTTTCACTATCATATGCTCGTATATGAATGCACTAATGACTTGTAATTTAAAAGGACGAAAATCGGGAATGCATAGTAATAGTTGTTGGGTAGAAAACGGGTCAAAAAACTGGCCGTCAGTAAAAGTGGCCATTTTGAAAAATTATTAAAAAAATGAAAATGATTGGCTGTGAGAATTTTGGCCACACGGCCCCCTGAATTTTGCGAAAAATCCGGGGTCTTGAAAAATGCGCCTTTTTGCTGCCTCCGAGGATAAAAGTGCTGTCCATGTCATTTTCTCCTCGGTTTGTCTTTCGGGTGTAAAGTGACCTTCCTTGGTCTTCTCGATTTCTACGCATCCCATTGGCTGAAATTTCTTTTCTCACGGCCCCTCGCCTCTAGTGTAAAGAGGGCCTTAGTATTTATACGGAGTAAGTAGGAACAGCTAGGGCTTTGTTGAGGCTTTGTACTTCTGATAAGCAGCAAGAACTGCTGTTGGTCAAAGATCAGGTTTTGTACTGGAGCGTGTGCCTGTCTCAGAAATTGCCCCTACTGCCAGTGACATTTAAGCATCACACTACATATTCTTCTCACTTAACCCCTAAACGTCCCAGCGTCCAGAAACTGGATCACGAACAAATCACGAACAGATTCAAAGCCTTCTCACGTTCTCATCAATGCTTGGATGAAACTCATCCAATTTTTTGGAGATTCTTCACCAAGTTGTCGTCCTATCTAATGGCTGGATTTAGTCATACTAGAGTACATATTTTTCTAAAATTACAAATGTAGAAGTATGTCAAGTCGTTGACCGAGCCAAAATTGCATTGACTCTAGTTCAAAGTGGAATGGTGAAAAATGAGGTCATAAATTTAAGAAACACAAAAATTTCAAAGCATCACCACGTTTAAGAGTATCTCATTTCAAACTCATTCCAACAAATTTTACTCAAAAAATATTGAAATTTAGTTTGTAATCGAATTTAGAAGGAATTTTTAATTTTAACTTTCAAATTTTATAATTAAATATTGGTGATTGTAATAGTGAATGGAACCGTATAGATGGAATCTAAAATTCAAAATCTAGAACTTTCAATTGTATATCAATTCCAGAATATTCTTCTAAATAGTAGTTTATAATGCTTTCTCTCAAATTGTCAATTCCAGGGACACCCTGGTACGTTTAGGGGTTAAGGTTAAATTAAACCAATTTATCCTAATTTCATCATAGTTATTTAAATAAAATAAAAAAAATTATAAGATTTTCCAAAGTTCTTTTTCTTGTAAACATCATAGTAATTACGACAAGCTTATAATAGCATGAATTTTTTTAGGGAAATGTGAATAATAGTGATGGACACAAGGTGTAGTTTGCATGCTTTTGAGCTTACATAAAAAGAAATTTGATAGAAAAACAATTAAGTAGACACGCCTTGAACCACAGCAACAGATGAATTAACCCTTTTAGTACCCAAGTAACCACTAAGTGGTCACTTGATCATTAGAAAATGAAATGCTGGAAAATCCATGAACCATCTCAATCTGATATTTGAAGTTCAGACGTGTAACTTTTGATTTTGCAGATGATGCAAAAAGAAAATTTGGAATCTCACTTTCTTAGCTATCCAAATACCTATGCACAAAATACCAAAATACTGCAAATACCTCAAAATATAGCAAATACTTACAAATACAACACACGTACTATGTTGTATTTCTTGTGTTTGCAAGTTTGTTGTCTTGTACTTTTTTTTGGATTGTGTTCTCTTATTCATGTTCTATTAGTGTATGTAATTCTTATTCATGATCCATTAGTGTATGTAATTCTTATTTATGTTCCATTAGTGTATGTAATTTGATCTTGATCAATGTACCAACTCCTTTCTTATTTTATCGTATAAATTTTATCCTAAACCATACATGGATAAGTCACTCACTTATAAAATTCACAATAATTACGTATGAGTTCGTTCTTGACATGAAAGATTGCAATGAAGAGATGTTGACACAAGTCATTGCTGAATATCTTCACTTTTATTTTTTGAAAATTTAACCCAAATTCTATGTAACCTTAAAGTCACACCCCCAAAATCTCATATTTGAGTGTGCATTATATGGTTCAAAGACATACTATAATCTTCCAATCCAACAGTCCGATCTTACTAAGATTTACCCGACGCTTGTTTCATTAAGCTATGCTTACATTCATACGGTTGGATACTATATATAATAGTACCCATAATTTCAACATGGAGAGTTTTAAAGAAACATCACCTAGAAAGCTTACATTCATCGGTTTGATAGTACCCCTACTTTCAACTAGAGTTTTAACTAGATTTTTAAAGAAACATCACCTAGAAAACTGTGGTTTCTCCAGAACCACCCTGGGCACTAAAGGGTTAAACCGCTGTCATCCTAAATGGGAGTCCAGATACATAAAACCTCCTCGAAAACGCTCAAGTCACTTGACATCCTACCTAATCCGTAGCATTCACTCAAACATTAGAGGGAGTCACAGTTATCACAGTAGACTACTTATACCGACCCACGGGTAATCAAATTCCTGATCAACATCCCCTGATATAAGCTAATGCTGCAAACCACAAGACGAGCAATGACCTATAAATCTAGTATAGAGGTGCTTCAAATGTCATCATGTTGGACAGTAGGTTAACATCCAAATCCAGCCATACTCGAAACAAGTCACAGTGATCAAAACCACGCATGAGAGGAACAATTGCTATAACTGGAGAGTAATGCTGCTCCTGAAGTGAACGAAAGCAACGTGACAGCCCTTCGTGTTTGTTTGGGAGTGCAATTGCATCAGCTACCAAAAGCTTCGTCATTGCAACTTACCTGATTTCTCAGAGATCAAGTGTATACCATCATTTGCAAGACACTCTCCCAAACAAACACTGCACACAACGTCCAACCCCAGATCTCAAACTAACAAATATACTAAACTATACACTAACAACAATGAACAAACAGTCCACTGTTCGACAGCAGGAACAACCAGGAGGGTGAAACAGCACCCTTCACACAAAACATACATGAAGCACAAAGGATGCACAAGGGCAGACTGGGTACCATCAATAGAGGGCTCAGCATAAATAGAGCTCGGGTTGTTGGGTGGACAAGCTCCTTGCTCTGAAGAAAGCGACGAATACTTGAGCTGACAGTACCGTGTTGAAAATTCTCACCCACCACAGAGATCAGATATGGCCCATAATGTTGAGCATTGTTAAATATTAGGGGATGAACCTCCCCATCGGCATTATACTACAATGTGTATAGCACACTTGCCACACTCATCACAAGCGCCACACGACACCTGTAACCTCCAGTGCAAAATTTGAGAAGGTGCAAAAGTTGCCGCCTCCAGTAAATAATAGTTCCAGCACAGTCTCAGGTCCCACTCTTGATCAATTGGGTTGTTGCCTTGTGGGATACTATCTACAGGCTCACAAGGAGCATGTCTTGGCAGACACACACCGAAACCTAAACCTAGTCCGGCACAGCACGGTGGGAACCACCAGGATGGATCAAGTGAAATAGTCAAGAAATAGGGAAGAAGAATATCCTACAGTCACAGTAGACAAACGGAATCAACATTCAATGCGAGCGGACCCATTCTGCGACGACACAAACTTAGGCATCCGGCGAAAGTCAGTAATACACTGAACAACATCGCCCACCTGAAAATTGACCCACTCTTCCAGAATCATCCCACACTCAACACCTTTGGCCACGGTGTCCACATCCTGTTGCTCTCGCTTCAACGACTGCATGAGACCTTCGAACAAGACCTCACCACTGCGCAAGACCCGGATGCGGGCAGCCCTCTCAAGGCGGCCATCCACTACTCGGCATCCAGCAATTTTGGTGGCGCCCTTACCAGTGCGTCCTTTGCCCTTCAACTCAAACACGCTAAGAACCTCAGCCTGGCCGGCAACTTGATCCTCTTTGATGCCAGGAGCCATGCCCACAATGAGAGCGCCAACATCCTCCAACAGATGGTAGATGACACGGTGCTTCAGAACCTGGACTTTGGCAAGTCGAGCGGACGTCGCAATGGCGGAGCCCATGGAACCCACGTTGAATCCAACAATCAGGGCTCGACAACTCGCGGCAAGGTCGACATCAGACTGAGAAATGGGGCCAACGCCAGAGTGCACGATATTCACCTCGACTTGAGGACAACTGAGAAGGGTGAGCGCCTGGCTGACGGCCTCCGCAGTGCCCTGAACATCCGCCTTCACAATTAATGTCATCTCTCGTTTCTCAGAAGCCACGCGCTCCTCCGCTCCATCCTCGGCATTGGCGGCCTCAGCCGCGGCCGCATCTGCAGCAACGACTCGTCGCTTCAGATGCCACATCCGCTTCTCCTCCACTCTCGTCCGCCGAACCTGGCTCAGCTTTCTCGCTCGTTCCTCACTTGCTACGATCTGAATGTAATCCCCAGCTTCAGGAAGACCCCGCAAGCCGTCGATCTCCACCGGTGCTGATGGCCCTGCCGACGGCACAGGTCGTCCCAGCATATCCTTGAGCACACGAATGCGTCCCCACTGCGTCCCTATCACAACAATTGCACCAGGCACAAGGCTCCCCGATCTTACCACAACCGTCGCGAGTGGTCCCCGGCCTCTATCCACCCGCGCTTCCACGACAACAGCGTGCAATTCATCAGAGGCGGAAGCCCTGAGTTCCATCAGCTCTGCTTGCAGCAACAACGCCTCTTCCAATTTCTCAAGCCCAGATTTCGCAACAGCTGAAACTTCTACCACCTGAACATCACCACCAATTTCCTCCAGCTCCACGCCCTGCGCAGCAAGCTGCTGTCGAACGCGCGCAGGGTCCGCTTCAACCTTATCACATTTGGTTAACGCCACAACGACAGGAACACCAGCGTCCTGAGCAAGAGACATAGCCTCAAGAGTCTGCGGCATGACTCCATCATCGGCAGCCACGACTAAGACCACGATATCCGTCACGGACGTCCCGCGCGCGCGCATGGCACTAAAAGCAGCGTGTCCCGGAGTATCAAGAAACGTGAGAGATGCGCCGGATGGCATGGCGACCACAAATGCACCCAAATGCTGTGTGATGCCTCCAGCCTCCCGTGCGGCCAGCGATGTCTGGCGAAGCGCATCCAGCAAGCTGGTCTTCCCATGGTCCACGTGCCCCATAACTGTAACAACGGGTGATCGAGGCAACTCGCCGGCAGCGCTCACTTCATGCTTCAGCAGTTTCTTCACACTGAAACCAAACTCCAACGCCACCAATTCGGCGGCATCCGCAGTCACAACTTGCGACCCATGCTCTCCAATTCCCGTCAATACCGTTCTCACCGTCTCCGCAGACTGCGATAATCGAGCCGCAAGCTCGTCCACCGGCATGCCGTCGAAAATGTCCACAATCACATCTTCCTTCTCTTGCTGAACCGGAAGTACGGCAGCTTTCGGCTCCCCGCCCTTATCATGCGGCCTCTTGCCCTTGTACCTGTGGCCGGAAACGGAACCTGACGGACCAACTTTGGCCTTCGCGGGCGCAATAGCGGATGACCTAAATCCACGCAACGCAGAGAAGGCCTCGATGGAGCCAGCTCTCAACGCAACGGAGCCCGGATCTGATCCTACAACGCCGCCACAGCTGCTGCTGCGAGGCAACAACAAACCCGAAAACCTCCCCAAAACCCTAAAGTAAGAAGAAGAGCCAACGCTCGCAGCAGGATCAAACCCTAGGGCATCATCATCATCGTCGAGGCGCAACGATGCGGAACGGCGGGGTGGAAAAGAGCGGCACGACAAGGGAGCACGGGAAAGGAAGCGATCAGTGCGGGAAGGAAGCGCGGCAAGGGCCGAGCGGGCCAGCGCAGCAGGGCGGCGCCAGGAGGAGGGCTTGGCCATGGCTCCTCTCGCTGGAAGGCATGCCAAAGAATTGAGCTGCGGAGGAGAGGCTGCCCAACGCAAATCAGTGCACGAGAGGGAGCGAGGGATCTTTGCGAGGCTGGCTGGTGCCTCGCAAAGACAGTGGAGGCATTGTTAACTTTTATGCTGTGAGAGCGGGACTGACTGCGGGTCCGTCCTGCAGCACCCACCGCAAATCGGGAACGAAGAGGACGACGACGTCGACGTCGACGGCGGGCACTCTCGCACTTCTCTACGTCCGTCGCTTATATACCACGAAATTCAGCAGCAGCACTTCTTTGCCCGGAACTTCGTAATTGAAACTTCGTGATTAGGGTTTTGAACTCCTGCTGAAGGTAGAGGGCTCATAATCCGATCAAATTTCAGTTTGAACAAGAGTGTTTAAAAGAGTTTTTTTGGGAGAATGTGCAAACTTTGTTGGAGAGCATTAATGATGGAATCAAAACTTTCCAATTTTCCTTTATTTAGTTATGAATTTTGGAAGGTGGTGTACATTTGAGGGTGGGCTTGAAGGCTAGAATCTTCTTTTTGAGAAGATTGGCCTAGTGCACGGTTTCTGGTCCTGCACGGATTATGAGCCCTCTACTTTAGTGCGTAAAGCCCTTAACCCTTATCCCTAAGGTGGTTACCCTATTATCAACTGGCTTTTTTCACCAACAGCTAGGGGCATTATCCGCAATCAATGTTGTAATGATGTTGGTTGTAGCATGAGTTACAGTTGGTAATGGGTTCTCTCTTGTTGGTTTTAATATATGTAAGTGTGGTTATGAATTCGTTGTTGTTGATTTAAGCATCTTTAGTGTGTGCAATACAAATCTTCTTTAGACAGAGAGAGGTGTACCCATATAACATGAATGGGATGCGTCATACTTCAACTTTGAAAATTTATAACTAATTCATTCTTCATCCCAAAATTATGTTCAACTTGTGTTGGAATGTGTTTCTTCTTGCCTACTTCTAAAAAAAAAAATACTAGATAATATCAATGCCTCATATCCGTATTTCTTATTCAGTTGGGAATGGGGTAACCACCTTAAACGTACCAGGGTGTCCTTAGAATTGACAATTTGAGAAAAAACATTATAAAGTACTATTTAAAAGAATATTTTGCAATTGATATACAAATGAAAGTTTTAGATTTTGAATTTTAGATTCCATCCGTACGGTTTGATTCGCTACTACTATCATCAATATTTAATTATAAATTTTGAAAGTTAAAATTAAAGATACCTTCTAAATTTGATTAGAAACAAAAATTTAATATTTTTTGAGTAAAAATTGTTGAAATGAATTTGAAATGAGATGCTCTTAAACATGGTGACTCTTTGAAATTTTTTTGTTTCTTCAATCTATGATCTCATTTTTGCAAGGTCACTTTTGAACTACAATGGCAATGCAACTTTGGTTGGGCAAGTATTATATATAATATTATGTATAAGTATATTTGTATAATATTTGTATGTCAAGTATATTAGTACACAAATGTAGAAGTATGTCAAGTATATATATAATATTATGTAATCAAGTATGACTAAATCCAACCGTTAAATAGGATAACAACTTGGTGAAGAATCTCCAAAAAATTGGATGATTTTCATTCAAGCATTGATGAGAATGTGAAAAGGGTTTGAATTTGTTAGTCGTCTGCTTTCTAAACGCTCTGAAGTTTAGGGGTTGAGAGGATCTCCATCCTGCCGCATTAAAGGGACACGCAAAGCTCTTTAACGCAAATGGGGCAGTGCAACCAAGCCTCACCATCTGCACCTCTCAACTCGCCAACGTCGTGAGTATATGAGGCTTATTATTATCAATCTGCAGATTCAGCATTGGGATTTAGTGCGTTGGGATTCAGTGGAGCAGTGAAGTTATTTGTTCTTTCGAGCATCTCCTTGTTCCTCAGGGCGCGTGGTCGTCACTTGATTCTGCATGGATGGGGTAGTATGATTCGGCTTCGTGTCAGGCTTGGCAAATCACTCTCAACGCATTAGTGGGGGACAGCCGCGCCAAACGCGTACCAAAGTAATTTCCAAGCCCTGACAGCCAAGGTTTACGAGTCCTCGAAGCTGCGAGAGAGTGGAGACTTAGGTGCATCAGAAAAGTTGGGCCAAACTATTTTGGTGCCATTTTGACACCAAAGGCCGCATACAAGTTATTTTGGTGTCATTTTACCCTTACTGGGTTGATATGGAGGTTGGCACCAAATTATCTTGATTGCATTTCATTGCACCACCATGGCATCATGTTCACATGCCTTGAAGTTTCTGATGTGGAAATGTTCTAAGCATGCAAGGAGCCCCGTGGGGCGATGTTTGGTTGTTTTTCAATCAAACGCGATTTTCACCTAGTTCCTAATTTCAAATGAAAATGGTCCCAACTATTAAGAAAGTGTCGGGGGGCTATCTTCTACTTTCTAATCCAACTTACCATTTTTCAAAACTTTACAGCTTAAAATTCTAAAATTCCAATATACACTACAAAAAAGTTTTTCTATTGAATTTCTTCTTATGTAGGCTAAAGAAGCATGCCACCTACAACTTGTTGTTCATCACTATAATTTACATTCCTTTTTTAATCATACTATTAATAGAATTTGGTAATTACTATCATTTTTACAAGAAAAATCTTTGAAAAATCTTATAAAGTTTATTTTTATTTAAATAATTACAAAAAAATCAGGGTAAATTGATTTAACAATACCTTATATGAGAAAAGTACCAAAAATAATAACAACATATTTCAAAATGTGAGGAGTGGATGAGGTTTGACTAGATAATTTAGTGAGGACGCTTAAGGGTTAACGTTGTTGTGTCCAAAATCTGAACACCAAATGAAAATAAATGCCCTTATGTAACAAATTGAATTCAAAGTTGATCATTTGTTAATTGTATAAACGGAATCAAATCAAAGTATGTTTTAAGAATGCCTTTTATGACAATGATTTATTACAATGTAGCGATTTCAAAAATAAATAAATTGCATAGTAGTATGTTTCTATTGCGTAGATTCTAAGTTGTCAAAAATCTATGTTTCTAGGTCTTAAATGTGAAAGGGTTATTAAATGCATGTAAGGCCAAGATCTAGTTTTACAATGTGTCAGACTATTCAATTCCGAGTGCTAAACGGATGATTTCCATTCAATTCTTTTTGTGAAGGATTTTTGTCGGTTATGTCAACTTTCCAATTAAAAAATCAAATCATCTGAGCTATTTTTGAATTTTATATGCGAACCAAACTACAAAAGAGTCGTAAAAAGAGTCCACCATTTTGGATTTTGTGCATTTTGGATTTTTTTATTATTTTATTGCTTGAAAACTAAATTTAGGCCATAAAAATGAGTGTTTTTTTTGCATTTGCATTTGAGCTTAACAACAAAATGAAGATTACTAAGTTTAGTCTCTACTCTACTTTGAATGTTTGAAAACTCTAAAATGTAGTGTTTTATTGGAGTCATTACACTAGAAGAAATGTTGGCTTTTACGATTACAAGTATACAACCCAAACTAGTTCATAATAACTACTGACAATCTAGTTTTTGCACTAGTTGAGTTATATACTTGTAGTTGTAGAATCCCACATTTCTTCTAGTGTAAGTTGGATGAGTATTTTTATAGTATAGCATCAAGAGAAATTTTGGTAATTAGGAAATTGTTTTTTGAAAGGTCATTCATTTTTCTTGGGCTGTTTGGGTAAACCACCTTGGGTTTCACCTTTGTAGTTTAATTAAATATTTGGCACAAATGTATCGACTTTATCCTCTGTCTACAAAATTTCATCGATTGAAATTTATTTTCTCCAAAATTAAATATTTGGAAGATATGTGCAAATTCTACCATCTACCTACCGTATATGTTAAGATGCTTCCTTTGGGGGGGGAAAAAATAAAATGAGAACCACAATAAAGGAACAATTGATCTTAGAGCATTTTGACAAATGACTCGTATCCTTAAATTTTTTGTTAAAAATTGAGGCCCGATTTGAATTGATAAGATTTTTTTCCACCTAAAGTGTTCAATTCAAGGCTTATATATTTGAGTTATCTGTAAAAGGCTTCACAAGGCAGCCCGTCTGTTGCACTATGTTTTCAATTACCATTGTTAGTCATATTGAACCAAATTGCTTGTTTTGGAAGCGCATGAGGTTGGTCTGGGGGCACTTGAAGATTCCACCATAGGAACTCAAGTGTGGCTCGGGGGAGCTTCTTTAGCATTAAAAAGATATGTGGTTAAATCTTTGTGACAATGCAGAGTGCTGTGATTGGTCAAAAATAGAGTCAAAACTTGATTTTGGTGCCTTTCAAGTTAAAAAACGAGTCCTTCTTTGTCTTTCCTCTATTAAATTTATTTTCCTCGACTTCACAAATAACTCCATTGCTTGTGAATAGTAATTAAATTCCTTTTCTCTGACAAAATTTAGGTTCGAAAAATAGGGATACCAGGGTCACTAGTGTGCATGCTGGTATTGCCGGGCACTGTACAGTACATGCAGAGTTGTACAGTAAGGTGGTTACTCCATTCCCAACTGGGTCCTTTTACCAACATCTAGGGGCATTATCCACAATCAATGCTCCGACGGTGTTGGTTGGAGCATGAGTTACAGTTGGTAATGGGTTCTCTCTTGTTGGTTTTAGTATGTGTAAGTGTGGTTATGGATTCGTTGTTGTTGGTTCAAGCATCTTTAGTGTGTGCAATACAAAAAAATTTAGACACAAAGAGGTGTACCTGTATGACGTGAATGGGATGCGTCATACTTCAACTTTGAAAATTTGTAACTAATTCATTCTTCATCCAAAAATTATGTTTCAACTTGTGTTGGAATCTAATTCTTCTTGTCTATCTCCAAAAAATAATACCACTAAATAATTTCAATGCCTCATATCCGTATTTCTTATTCAGTTGGGAATGGGGTAACCACCTTACATGTAGAGTTATCTGGGTTTAGGGTTTCAATCTCCTCTCCCGCACGCGACTATCCGTCCGTCACTCCGTCCCCGCGCGGTTGATGATTCTACCCTCATCTTCTTCTCTCTTCCTCGCTCGCTCTCTCCTCCGGTTCCTTGCGATTGGGGTTTGTCAGAGATGACCCATCACCACCTAACGTAGCTAAGTTATTTTCTCCCACCATTGCAATTGCCCTGTGAGGTACGTAATTTATTTGATTGGCTTCACAGACTTTCCTTTCCTTTCCTTCCCTGCTTACAGCATTCATTCGGAGCTTTGGAGCTTGACAGCTGAAAGTGATCAACATTAGGCCGCGCTTCATCTTATCTTCCGCACTAGACTTCTGATCTCGTTCCGTTTGTTTCGGCCACTATTCTGGTTTCTCATTAGGGTAAATCTTCTAGTTCACTAGGTGCACCGTTGACCATGGATTGGTGAGGTCGTGAGAAACTAGAGGCCTACATCTGTCGGTTCCTGCAGGTTGGTTCATAGAGCTTTGACTTCGCTGAGAGCAAATTATGGAAAATGAAGTCGGCATGAGGCAATTGAGTTGCGGAAAATTCATTTTCTCTTGAATGCGCAAGCCGAGGTAATGTGTAATTGAAGGGTTAATCCCGTGTCAATCTATTTATTAACCTGGCGTCTTGCTAATTGGACAACTGTTCGCCCACACTATTGGAATGGGATTCAATGGCTGTCTCCCTCCACGATCTCCTTTATCAATTTGCTGTAGTAACTCTCCGCGGAGATTTTGGACTAGTGCCATGGCGACGACCATCATGCGTGAATCTCGAGTGCGTTGTAACTGGAATTGGAAAGCGCGCCCCGTCCCGGCTCTCAATTTCCAGAATTGCGCAACTCCAGAGCTGTCCAGTACTCGCCGGTAAAACCTCGAGAAGATTTGCTTTTGAATGCATGGCGGGGGGCGGCTGCTGCTGCAATGATGTTTGGCAGGACCTGAGGATATCATGTATTGTGTTGAAAGTGGTTGTGATGGTGGCGAGAGTTTGTGGGTAGGGCCCGGAGCAGTGGGGAGCAGGAGAAGGGCAGTGAGAACAGGCCCTTGCAGTTGGAGGCGAAAGCATGTGAGTTGATAGCTCAGCTAACCGTCTTGTCAACGACCTCCCTTTAGAATGTCAGTGGATGCTGTTGCTTGTTCTTTGCTTATACTGTACTACAACTTTGAATGGGAAGCTTGACTCCGGGAACCAACCTATGACATGGATCCAACATGGATGGCTGGGCTGGAGAACTGACTGATTGGTGGCGCAGTGGCGGGAGGGGTGGTAGCCTTGGGCAAGTTCGATGCCTTGCATGTGGGCCATCGTGCACTGGCTGAGCGTGCGGCTGAGCTTGGCGTACCATTCTTGGTCTCATTTGCCGGGATGGCCCAAGTCCTCGGCTGGGAACTCCGGTATAGTGTTGCTCCTTTCTTCCTTGCCAGTCAACCCTTAAAGGACATGGCTCTCCTGATTCCTACACCCAAAATCTCTTTTAAACTCCATTTTAAGCATTAAAATTCTTTGGTTCTATTCTAAAGAAGTACGGATGCCTTAAATATGTTTGTTTCGGTATTTAAAAACCCCATTTGGTTCAACGGAGTGAAAGTTATGAGCAAGTTTCTCCCAAATAAAAAGTAAGCCGGTGGGCCTAAGTACGTTCTTTAAGGGTTAGGTAGGTCGTTTTCCTTCAATGTTCCTTCGAAATAGTTAAATTCCCCATGCATGTCAAGGAGATACTCTGCTTACTCTTTGGACGAACTCAAGCCTGGGCTTGCAGGTTACCAGTGGTTGCTCCATGCGATCGGACTCGCGTGATGGGTCTGTGGGCGAAATATTGTGGTGACATGGTTCCTCGAGAGTACATGCTTGATTTTGCCAAAGTACGTGCACTAAGCCCAGAACAATTTGTGGCGAAGTTGGCGTTCGAATTGAAGGTGAAGGGCGTTGTGGCTGGTACGACCTTATGTCACGTGCACTCCACTTTCAAGTTTGTTTTATATATATGTTATAGGTAAGGTAAAAGCTCAATGCGAACGTTCTTAAGGAGACTGAGTAGTTGGTTGCATTGTGTTGCGTTTTGACTGACTGTTCCACTGACAACGTCGTATTTGAATGAATGCAGGGGCCAATTATCGATTTGGTTACAAGGCAGCAGGTGATGCCTCGGACTTGGTACGTCTTTGTCAAGAGCATGGCTTGCAATCAGCTATTGTGAACCCAGTGATGGATGCCGTAAAAATGGGAGCACCCGTTTTTGTTGATGACAGTGGTCGAGAGAAGGGACAAGTGTCTACAACTCGGGTCCGCAAGGCACTCGCCAGTGGAGACATGAAGCGAGTTGCAGAGCTCCTTGGTCGAAGCCATAGACTAGTCATTCGACCAGACAACCATGAGCTGCATGGCAATCTACTCACCATACCTATCCCCAATGCACTGAATCAACCCCCCAGAGTAGGTTCTTATGAATGTAGATTTATTCTCGAAAGTGCAGGTGCTTTGTTGGATTCCAGGTCCTTGATAGGGCATGCAAGGATAGAAGAGAATTACATCACATTAGTTTCGCAAGAGCCCAATATCCTAGATACTATTACCCAGCAAAGGCAAATTGTACTCGATTTTCTTGCGTAGATTGGACGATTCTTTCATTCATTCGCTTGCTCGCAGCAGTTTTGGCCACGCCTTCCTCCTAAATCGAATTGCAATATGGATTGTCATGTTACTGATAGTAAATATGTTCTCATAGGAGGGGTTCAATGAAGTTGGAAGATACCACTGTCACAAACAGATCGTGACATGGAAACGTTGCAATGGGCTTGTAGTTATCGGTCACACTCACTCAGGAATGGTGTCTATAGAGTGTACGATTTCCACCAGAGGCCAGTGCAAGCTACACCCAATTGTACTAATTGCCTTGACCCTTAACCCTTAAACGTCAAGGTAAGCCCCATGGGCTTATTTAGAAGAGAATAATGAAGAAAAAAGTGGATTTTCTCAACCAAATCAAGCAAGGATTGGTGCGTTGGAAAGCTATTGAAAAAGAGATTTAGATTCCAAATTTGTGCCTCATTTGAGAGATTGTGGAATTATTGGTAAGCAATCAAAGTTGTCAAATTGAACAGGTTTTGAGGTTGGTGTAGTTGAGGTTTAGCAATGCTATAGCGCCGCAATGCTACAGTGTTGGCTAGCAATGCCTAGTAGAGCCTCCTTTTTTTTTCCTCGTCTAAAAATTTAGATGCCTTCCAGTCTGCTCCACCTAGGTCCTCTTGACATTTTAAGGGTTAACTGCTTGAGCGTCCAGTTTTTGGATGATGTACAAATTTCATCCATGTTTTCTCATCTGTCATGCACCTTTTGCAATGTGGATTTTTTACTATAGATTTTATGGGAAGTTAACTTCATGAATGTGTAATATGATTAGAAAGGGGATGATTTGTGAAATCTCTATGCCTCATTTCATGTTGTAGTGATTCATCCAAAATTTCAAAGATTTTAGTGTAAAAGTGCTCTTGAAAAAGTCAACTCATAAAATTGAGCATCCAAAAAATCTCCAAAAATCACTACACATAGAGTATTACATTTCAACGAATCACAACAAATTTCATCCACAGGTTGTCGATGGTTTATTTGTAATCAAATTACATAAGAATTTTGAATTTCGAGTTTCAAATTTTACACAAAATATCGGTGATAGCGATCATAGTGATAGCGATCATAGGATGTAAAATTTGTAATTCACAACTTTTATTCATGCATCAAGTTTGAAATATCCCTCTTAGTTGCATTTTGTAATGGGTTTTTGCAAAACTGCCAAATTTGGAGAGGGCTTTCGACATTTAGGGGCTATGTGACCTTTGCAACACATTGCAACGGAGTAATCGATTGGACCCAACACTGTTTTGTACACTCGTGTGCATTGACTGCCAAAATTGAGTGAATATTGGAATCTTTTCATTTCATTGAGAAAGCTGTACAACAATGATCATGTGAATAACATCATCTCTAAAACTATAAGAATAAACAATTAAAGCAAGTCAACTGATTTCAAAATTTACAAAGAATGTCACACACTAATTTTCTGTTAAATTTACAAATAATAAAGTTAACTGAAAAGAAGTACATCTAACCTCTCGCATTGCTCTACTTCTAACCTCACCTAGTACTGAACTATACTTGGATTGAATAGTGGTGTGTTATAGATTATTCCTTTGTGAGCCATAAACTTGAAGCTCTGATGAAAGGTATAAGAACCATAGCGAGATATGAAGAATAATGACAGTGCCTTGTTTTAGTTTTTCTCCCAACTCGTCATAGACTAGGTTTTGATCTATTTATATTTCAATATGAGTCTAAGAGGAATTCAACACGAGTTTACCAAAACTTTCTTCTTTGGACTCACTTTTCGATTAACTCTAGTGTCACACACTAAATCAGGTGGGCACTGGGTCATTGCCATTACGAACAGACACTTCATTCACGCCGGCCCTGAAACACGGGTCCGGAGTTTTTATCTATCTCACACACTAATTACTTGTGACACTAATTGCCCACGCACACTAATAGCCAGCTTGAGGGCCCCACGTTATCCAATGTCATACTGGTACAGTAGTAGCCATGTCACACCCATTTTTCCAGAGCCAGAGTGCTGTGCAGGCTGCTGGTGAAGATGCTCTCAGTTAAGTTAGTTAGGGGTCTGGGTTTAGGGTTTTCATCGCTTTGCTATCTTGTGAGTTCCCACTCTGTTCCGGACGGAGCGACGTTGCTTTCTCTTACCATTGCAAGTGCACTGCAAGTGCTGCAACTTTCGTATTGAATTGGCGTCCAGGAATTTCCTTCCCTGCTTTCAGCGTCAGCAGCTTCGGAGCTTGACAGCCCTAGGCGATCGACGATGGACCGTGCTTCTCCTCCTCCTTCTCTTCCGCACTAGCCTCTCTCGTATGGTGCCATATTCTGGGTTTTCATTAGCGCAAATCTTCTAAGTTATATTTCATACGGTGCACCGTGAACCATGGATTGGTGAGGTCGGGAGGAACTGGATACATTTCTAGCAGGGCTGCATTCCGTAGTGATAGAGCTTTGACGCCAATTATGGAACATGATTAAATCGGCATGAGGCAATTGAGTGCGAATTTCAAGTGTTTGAGTGGTGAGTTTGTGATGGCGCGGTTCACAACTTCATCCCTCAAGTCTCCTCTTCCCGCATGGCATTCGCGCTCAATATCTTCCGAGAATTGTTGCAGCAGCATTCCAGCTGCAATGTTATCCTCCTCGACGTCCTTTCATACCGCCCCGGGCTTTCTCCATCAATTGCATTCTTTGTCCTCGTCTTCGCCAAATGTGGATGTAGACGTTTTGCGGAGCACTCAGGGGCGGCTAATGAGATTCAAGGCTGCGGGCTTCAGTACTTTGGGAGTGGCTGGGTCTAGGGTTTCAAGCCTTAGGGGTTATAACTTTTCGCCTATCGTCAATTTCAAGAACAACGGCAGGAGATTGATATGTAGCAGAGCCTCTTTATCCTCTTCCATCAATATTGGTATGCCCCTCCTATTCTGATGCTTTTTATCATATTCTCTACGCTGCTGCCCAAATCGAAACTCATGCTGAGAGAAAGAGTCGTGATTAGATTACATTGGTTTTTAGTTAGCAGAACATGGACTGTGCGCCCCTCCCCACTCTGGCCTGGAATTGTGTCACATTTTCAACTGGGCTGCCTGGCGTTTCAATGAAGGCTGGCTCATGTAAACATTTGTCGACTGACCCAGTTTCGGTTCAGTTTAAAAGTATGGTTGAGGCTGTGCGCTCTAAGACACTGAGTCATTGTTAAGTACTGTTGTTGTGTGTTCCAGGCGGCAGTGTCCATGAAGAGAGGTTCGATGTAGTAGTGGTTGGGGGTGGTCATGCTGGCTGTGAAGCTGCACTTGCGGCGGCACGAATGGGAGCTCAAACCCTTTTGTTGACGCTGAACTTGGACCGCATTGCCTGGCAGGTAGCTTTCTGTGCCTCGATCTCTCTTTACTTTTGTTTTAATCAAAGCTCGTGTTGTGAGCGATGATCAATGCGGCATTCTCCTGACTGCTCTTGGGTTTTTCTGGGGGTGCTTGTTAGCCTTGTAACCCAGCCGTAGGTGGCCCCGCAAAATCACAGCTGGTACATGAGGTGGATGCTCTTGGTGGTGAAATTGGCAGGATGGCAGATAGGTTTGTGCCCTTCCTACCTCTTTTATTATTTTCCACCTCGTTCAATGGCAGAGGCTCTGTTCCTGTATTTAATAAAAATGGACTTCCCAGTTGCAGTTAAGGCTAAGATCAGACGCCTTTGACAGAATTATCTCGGATTTGTGCAAATGTCTGGGTGCATCCAGTGACATCACTTCAAAAATACTAGTGACCATCAGGTCGTTAGCTTTGATTGCTCATTGTTGCTAACATGGTCAGGCATATGTTTTCTATCTAATACATGACCATCAAGTTTGTTCTCTTCTCTTCCCTTCCTGAATTAGCCCATATTTGATTTTGAGAGATTGATGGATTCTCATGCAGATAATTGCTTACTCAAGGACCCGGACCTAAGAGCATTGAGTGGTTTATCTGCAGATGCTATCTGCAGAAGAGGGTATTGAATCGCTCGAAAGGTCCAGCTGTGTGGGCACTTCGAGCTCAGACTGACAAGAGGGAGTATGCAATGGAGATGAAGAAAATTGTGGAGAAGTGCGTACTGGCTATCTTATGATAATCCTTCTGCAACTTTATTTCATGCTTCATTACATTCTTTGTCAGTGGTGTGAAAACCGGTTGAAATACACGCAAGGATGGCATAAAACTGCCATTTTCAATGCATCTGTAGAGACACGACGGGTGACATTTCCGAGCGTTTTGATCATTGAACTCTTTATTGGATCCATGAATTCTTTATGCTATTTTATAGAGCACTTTCTATTAGCGAAATGCTTCTCATGTACCTGTAGGAAATGTGGTACCTATCACTGAAACAAGCAGGAAGCCAAAAGAGGGGATCTGTTGGTACTGTCCGACTTCATATTTTCTCCAGGATTATTTACGTACCTGTTTGTACATGTCTGAACGTACTACATGCTTGGTTCGGATTGGGATTAACTTTATATGCTGTTGTTGTGATCAGCACACCAAACCTGCACATACGAGAGGCCATGGTAACAGAGATACTTGTGGGGAGCAACGACGATGTAATAGGAGTGCGCACATTTTTCGGAGTTAACTTTATTGCACCCTCGGTGGTGTTGACTACGGGCACTTTCATGAATGGCAAAATATGGGTCGGCCGCTCTTCTATGTCTGCAGGAAGGGCAGGCGAGTCAGCCTCAGAAGGGCTTACGGAAAACTTGCAGACTTTGGGTTTTGAAACTGATAGGCTGAAGACGGGTACTCCAGCAAGAGTCGACATTCGCTCAGTGGATTATTCAAAATTGGAGGCACAACCAGGAGATGAAGAGGTAAGTTGGATTATGATCAACTGACCTTTTACCTTGTTTCCTTTTAATTCTCCTAAAGCGATGTGTCGATTTCTGTTTCTGGTTGACCCTCTTAGAGCTCTAGTGTGTCACTCGTAGCATCAGTATGTTATGAAGTAATGACTCTGTAATGACCTCTCGTGGCTACGTCAAATACCACGAACTTCGTGGCCACAACATGCCTGATGCGGGCATACCCAGCGGAGAGTTTAGGAATCTTCTAGGACAGTTTGATGCAATGAAAGTAGAAAGACCCTAAAACCGCATTTCTATGTGGCAATTCGGGACTACAGTTCACGTTGTGTTGAACTCGAAATTATTTTCATGACAAAATTATGTGCAATGAGGCTTAATTAATTACTGTGGTTGAGCTTATGTGCTTTGGCTGGCGGTTGGTGCAGGTGAGATGGTTCAGTAACGATCCATCGGTTCACGTCGAAAGAGAGCAGATGTGTTGTTACCTTACCCGTACCACTCCTGCTACTCATAAAATGATAAATGACAATTTGCACGAGACTCCTACCTATGGTGGCTGGGTGGAAGCTAAAGGACCTCGATATTGCCCTTCCATTGAAGACAAGGTGCTTATTACGATCTAGACCTAAGTTTTCAATTTGGTTCACTTGTTACTTTTAAGATAAATTGTAGTGCCTAGTCGGCCTAACCTGACAGTTCTCGTATTTCAGATCGTCAGGTTCAAGGACAAAGAATCTCATCAAATATTTCTGGAACCTGAAGGCCGCACTGTACCAGAGCTGTATGTGCAGGTACGTTTTATTTATCCGGAGACTGGGTTCCTCAAGAACATTAGTTTTTCTAATGGGCACATGAGCAACCGTGTACTTCTAGCATGAATGACTTCTGTACTCTGGTAATTAACCTATTGTAGGCATGATGTTCACTCTCGATCTATGTTAAAGCAGGCTATTGGGCTTTTGTATATCAGGCCAGAAGCCGTTATTCTGTAGGTTGCAACTAGAAGGGTCTGCACCGTTTAGTGTTCGAGATGGTTGCGAAAGTACATTGAGCCACTTCTATGACTAGTGATACTTTATAATCTAGTTGTCATATTATTGGTGCTGCACAGGGGTTCTCGACGGGATTGCCTGAAAGATTGCAACTAGCTCTTTTGAGGACTCTTCCTGGACTTGAAAAGTGTGCAATGCTCAGACCAGCATATGCTGTGGAGTATGATTACCTGCCAGCTCATCAATGTCACCGAAGCCTGATGACCAAGAAACTGGAGGGTTTGTTCTTTAGTGGACAAATTAATGGCACTACTGGTTATGAAGAAGCTGCTGCACAGGTCAGTCCACCAGACTTAGCATAGTTGATGACAGCTGTTAATATGCTTTGCACCTCCAATATTCTGCAACAAACTACGGTAGTAGAGGGTCAACTTTGAAGTAAGATGTATTAATGATGGGTCTGTCAAAGCTGAATATATTGATTTTGTGGAGCAATGTTCAATAGGGACTTGTAGCAGGTGTGAATGCTGCACTTCGCGCAGATGGTAAATCATTGTTGGTGTTAGAACGCGAGAGCAGCTTCATAGGCACCTTGATTGACGATCTTGTCACCAAAGATTTGCGGGAGCCTTACCGCATGCTTACAAGGTTCGATCTATTTTTGAGTTTGTTATGTTCAAGTTGGTGAATTATATGGTTTTTGTTTCCTTGAAGCACTAAATATATATTTTTGGATCATGTTCATTATGTATGATGATAGGAGGCTGACTTAGTAGCATTAATGTGTTGAGTCGACACTCTGCAACGTCTTGATTCCCAATCGTCCTGCTCCTAGTGAACGTCTAGAGCTAGGTATTAATCGGAAACGTGGCTGTTGTTGGTTGCAGCCGATCAGAGCATCGTCTTCTGCTGAGAGCTGACAACGCAGACAGCCGATTAACTCCACTGGGTCGTGACCTAGGCCTTGTTGATGACCGCATGTGGAACCTTTTCCAAGAGAAACAATCGCGCATTGCTTCAGAGAAACAACGACTGCAGACAACAAAAATTTCTCGTAGGCAACTTGACTCGTGGGTTCGATTCATTTTTGAGTATTATGTATCTGGCTGGAATCTGTTTTCACTTAACCAATTTTGAAACTCGTCATGTTTCATGAGCAGCTGGTGAGAAGATTGCAGAAGAGGTCGCTCAGGTTTCAGGGCAAGGAATCAAAGAAACCGTGCCACTAGGAACAATTCTAAAACGGCCTCACGTTCATTACACAGTTCTCGATAAGCATGGTTTTGGAAATCCAAACCTCACGAGTATGGATAAGGAATGCGTTGAGATTGACATCAAATATGCTGGCTTTATTATGCGTCAGCAAGGCCAGCTTGAACAAGTAAGTCGTTCTGTAGGCCTTGCAGTGAATAAGATAGGCAATTCTGGATTTTCATTTGCATTTTGTCTGGTATCTGATGTTCATTGGGAAACTCTGTGAGCAGATGGCACACAAGCAGCACAAGGTTATACCAGAAGATTTAGATTATCAATCTATCAAAACATTATCAATGGAGGCTCGAGAAAAGCTAACAAAGGTGATACTCTCGTTCTGATTTCTGTTCTAAGCAAGCAGTAAACATGTAATATACCCTTCCAAGATTATTTTTCTCTGACCGATTCGACGTAGTTGTTTTACACATGCAGGGAAGTAATGTGACCTCACATATATGTTACTGGTGGATAGATAAACTCTTTACGTTAAGACACAGTGATGGATGCAGTGGTCGCACAACTTTTCTACTTGAGTTGCTACTTGCAGGGCGCTGGAAGATTACTGTCAAGATCGGATTCTTGGTGTTTACATTTGCAATAATCATCGTTGTCTCCAGATGGAAATGTAGACCACCTGACGCTGTTCTTGCTTGTGGATGTGTAGATACGACCTCAGAACATAGGGCAAGCTTCAAGGATAGGAGGAGTGAATCCAGCTGACATAACGGCCTTGCTTATTCACTTAGAAGTTCAACGGCGGCAGAAGGAGGGATTAAAAGGACGACGGTCAAGACCAAATGCAAGAGCATCAGGCAACATAGACACACTCGTAGCAGCTGGTGGGGTGGAGGAAGCAGTTGAGCAAGCTGTGTCCGCTTGATGAGCATTTTGATGAAGAGGACCCATGAATAGTAGTCAGAATTTGCAACCTGCCCTTGGTGGTGGTCGGTTGTACCGTAGGGTGAGTAGATAGGAGAGCAGCTCATGGAATATCTGTTTCAGGAAATGTAATTGTACAAATATTAAGCGACCGTTGGAGATTGTCCCAAGCTCTTTCATCATATAGCAACTCCCACTGAATTCATGCATTTGACGATCGTGGTACACAGTAACCAATTGAGGGGTGGAAGATTGATTCTTCAAGAATAATTCAATTGATATGGCTAGCCTCCGGAACTTGTGTCAACAATTTAACCTTCACAAATTATGTACATTTCATCATGATAGGCCCCTTCTGTGCAGCCATTCTAGTCTAATCTGCTCAATCATTGGGATCCAGACCAGAACAGATCACTTGGACCAGTCGCAAATTCTCCGTCAAATCAAGTGAACTCTAATTAATACACCAGTTGGCCCGCAAGCATCTAAACTACGTCGATTGCCAGCACCACCGCAATTCTGTCTCTGGAACTGGAAGTTTCAACGCCCGCCGATTGACCTTCCCTTGTGCACTGCAAGCTAGCGTCCACAGAGGATTTCAAACCGGGATTTCAGTGAAACTCCTGGCGACGACTGGTTCCAAAGTTGAATGTGTATGTAATTGACACGAGTCAAAGAGTTCAAGCAGGTGCGTGCTGAAACACCTACCTCCATGTACTGTACTGGAAGGTGCTGTCAAAGGATAGTCAGAGTTAACTAGCTAGCAATGTTGCTAGAACGCCGGCCAGCTGCTACGGATTCTCCACCTCTGCTGAAAATACATCCATTGTTGCGAACACAACGACGACCCAGACTGGGTGGGAAACAGCCAGCATACGCCCAAAACGTTCAGCGTGCATACTGGTGGTGGGAACTCTGATCTGCAAGGGATCAAGCAGATGCCACATAATTATTTATGTTCAGTTATATGAGGGTCAGTTTAGACTATGGACCAAGAGCCGGGACAAAGAAAAATGGATTATTCTCACAGAAAAACAACTTGGACCATGAAGCAGTTTGGCTGTTCGAGTCGGGAATGACAGAGTACTCACAGTATTCAAGTCATTTCATTTCTGCCTATTGCGGTTACTTGTGAACAAGCAGATGAGGGCGATGCCGCGTGCAGCCAATCCGTAGGCTACAAGGACAATGAGGCTCTGTCTCCAGTTGCCGATAGAATAGTGTAGGCCCTCCAGAACGGCACACCGTGTAATAATCCAGACGCCTCTGTAACTGCCACCAACTCAACAATAGAGTCCCACTCAGGATATATTTCCTTCATTTCAGACCAATTATCGTTCGTACCGCCAGCTGAAGCTATGCGGAATTAATCATGGATCAGAAGATTCAGGCGAGTTTGAGGCCTAGAAAGACATTTTAAAAGGAATGCATGCATACCAACAACAGTAACAACGAAAACAAACTCCTGAGTAAGTCTACAGCCTTGAGCAAAAATTGTGTTACGAGCAGAGCTCCCTTACTTTGAAGCATTCGCAATAACGTAAGCCTCGTTGGCGTAGCGAGCATAACTGAGATACTGAAGTTTGAGAATAAACGAGCCCTGTTTGACCGATACAATCAAAGTAGCCAAGATTGGTAAAAACACCGACCACTGCGCACATACCAACAACAGGCACTGTGAGCACTCCATAACGCTAGCTGCTCCATAACGCACATCCCATCAGTCACTAGCAAGGCTGATTGAAACATAGTCACTAGCTAGACTCCAGGCCGGGTTACAGCTATCTCACACTGTAAGCTAGCTACTTACTGTACGTAGTGTCGGGCAAAATAAGTAAATATAATGGTGTTAGGTCGGGCTAGTTCGTTGCACTCACCAGTTGAGCCGGTGCAGGCTCAAGAAGGATAGAGCAGATGTACGCAATGCCCGTCACGCAGTACACCAGGACCAAAGTCACAATAAAATTAGTCACGAATGTTGATCGCGGGTTGCTGAAGAAGTAGAACATGGACAAGTAAATGACAGGCTTGATCACCACATTGAAGAGGTCCACCACGTCCTTGGCGAGGAAGAAAGCCACCCGATTGATCCCCGAGGCACTCTCACGCCAGAACGTGAGCTTGTCATTGGAAAATGTTCTCAACGAAGCAATCATAATCAGAAGAGCTGCAGCAGCTCAGGCACCATGCGAAAGAAAGTAAGTCAGTCTATCGAGAGAATCGAAACTGTTAGTATCCTGGATCGAAAACCCACCCATGCAAGGCACGACAACACAGTCAACCATTATGAATTAATATATGGATCAGGAATTAATTCATTCATTGATTACCACTTCGATCAGAGTCTAATCGATCAATCAATCACTCAATTAATATTCCAATTTAAGAAAACTATGTACAGGATGGATGTTGCATCCCGTTTGCATGAATTAATGATGTATATAAAGACCTTTAAGTTTTTTCGAGCAGAAAGCAAGCACTTGGTGATACAGACAGCCTAGCCTAGCCTAGCCAAGCCTGCCCTGCTTGCAGATAGAATATCTGAGTGCGGCTTACCGAGAGCGATAAGCGTGTAAAAATAGCCTGCGGCTCCGAGGGTGGTATCTTTCATGTTGGAGAGGGGACCAATACAGGCCCCCGCCAACAACAATATGACGTAGTCTTGAAACTGCACTCGGGACTCTCGGAAACGTTGCTTCATTATCCTACACACGGGACATACAGGAGCACCAGCAGCAACCACATCATCATTACTCATATATCATCGATCGGTCGACTAGATGCACACAAGCTTGGAAATTAAATCGCAATTTGAATGTCCTCGTCTGTTTGCCATGCATGCATGGATGCACATGAGCAGAACGAATTTACTACCCCTGGCTGGATCATTCGAAGCTTAGCGCGCGCATGCATGATCGATAGAGCTGCATCACATGCATTGATTGCAGAGCGAGCGAGCGAGCGAGCATATATGTGAGCGTGAAGCTTGCATGACGGTCCAAATACGTGTCACGGACGTACTTACCGGCCTAAAATGATGAAGAACTGGCGGAGGAAGCCAGGAGTGTTACGGCCGGATTTGTTCTCGACCCTTTGAAAGGAAGAGACGAGCAAGTCTTTGCGCACAATGAAGAAAGCCCGAACTTCAGTCCATAAATCTTGGAAGAAGGACGTCTTGCGTTTGGGCTTACTATCCTCGCCCCCCCTGGACTTGGACCTCTTCATGGTTTGGCCTCGCTGAAGGTCCGCGGCGCGCTTGGCCAAATCCGAGGGAATGTTGTAGCCCCTGTTGATGAGCCACATGACAGGGAGGTTTTGAGGGTCGAAGTCCGGCTCGTCCAGCGGCACCGCGATGCCCTCCAGCGCGTCCATGTAGTGATCCGGCGGGTTCATGCGTTCCGGCACCACCAACCCAATGCCCGCGAAGTAGTCCTCCACTTCGCACACGGGCCCCAGATACACCGTGCGCCCTCCCTTCGCCAAAAACATCACATCGTCGAACATTTTGAACAACCCATAGCTGCAGGGCTCAGCATTAGCAATTATGCAGTACTTAATTAGTCCGTGGTTCACCACCATGCATACTTTGAGTCACTAAAGACATAAATTTAGTCGTTAAAGTCACGTCACATTGGACAAGATTTCTACCAGTGACACCTTGCTCCGTCACATAATATGCCATAGTGGATTCATGCTGTTGATGATGAACATCAGCAGCAATATAATTCAGACAAGTAAACGATATAATGATCAAGCTAGTTGGGTGGCCTACTATACATTACAGTACGTACCTGGGTTGATGGAGCACGACGCCCACATTGACGCCCATACTGGCTTCGCGGCGCAAAGCTTGGAGCACGAGGCGGGACGAGGTGCTGTCCAGCCCGGAGGTGGGTTCATCCAGAATCAACAGCGACGGCTCCATCACCATTTCCAAGCCCACGTTCACCCGCTTGCGTTGCCCGCCCGAGATGCCCCGCTTCTCCACCGTGCCCACCTGCGAGTCGCGAATGGGTCCCAGCCCCAGCGCCGCGATGATCCGCTCCACCACCAGCACTCGGTCGCGCTTGCTCATGCCCACCGGCAGCCTGCAAAATAATGTACCAGTAACAACTTATTCCTATGATTCATAGGTCTATGAGTCAGCCACGAGTATGTTAGCTCCATCGATAGATCCACTGACCGAACTTGAACTAAACTGTTATGACCAAAAAAACATCCGTTATGACTGAAAAAATGTCCCTTGTGACTAAAATTTTAGTGATAATGATCTGGTCACAAAAAGTCATATTTCTTCTAGTGCCAACTGTTTATACACTAACCTCTACACAGCAGGGAGGCCAAAAACTGGCTTATCAATTTAACTCACTATTCAATTCAGACTACTACAGGGACGATTTTCATTTTGTTCTTTTTGTGAAGAATTTTTGTTGGTCATGCTACCTGTTCAAGTTATATTCAAATCATTCAAGCTATTTTTGGATTTTATATGGGGTCCCAATTACAAAAAGAGTTGCATAAACAGTTCACCATGAAGTGTATTTTGGATTTTTCTGTTTTTCTTACTTAAACTAAATTTAGGCCATGTAAATGAGTTCTATTGCATTTGAGCTTAACTAACAAAATGAAGCTTACCAAGTCTAATTTCTACTGCACTTTGAATTTTTGGAAAACTCTACAAATTAAGTGTTTTATTGGAGTTACAAGTTCAACATGTATTACCATGGTGTAGGAAAAAATAATCTAAATTTAGATACAAATGATTTTAATTTCTTGTAATGTTTCTTCATTGAAATTTACACCTTTGGTTGAAAGATTGAAAATTTTTAGTACATTTTGTAATTGATATGAATTTTCATTCAAGTCACTTCAAAAAATCATAGTAATTTCAAATTTTCATCAATTTTTTGAAAAAACCATATTTATTTTGTAGCAGACATAAGGCTTCACCTATTAAAAATACAAAATTGAATTTTTATCTTGTTTATAGTAGCAAAATTGAGTGTGACAGGTAAAGCATGATTCCATGGTCACAGGCCGAGGCATTCAAGGGTTAATGAATGAATGAGAACTCGATCCTGGAAGCCAAATCAATGGACTGTAACAGAATATATATTTATATATTGATTAATTACCTGTAGCTGGCACTGAACCACAGATTTTCCTCCACCGTGAGATTGCCATGAACGATGTCGTCTTGGGGCACGAAGCCAATGATGCTCTTGTACGACTGAATGGAGTCTTGTTTGCCGTTGATGAACACGGCGCCCGTGGTTTTGCTGTGCGTGGCCTTGCCCGCCAGCGCATTCAGAAACGTCGTCTTGCCGGCGCCGGACGGGCCCATCACCGCCGTCACGCGGCCGGGCGTCAGCTTGCCCGTCACGTTGCTCAGAATCTTCCTGCCGGAGCCCTTGAGGAACAGCGACAGATCCACGAAGCTCAGCTCGATGGGCGGCCGCAGTTTGCCCAGCGCCTGCGGCGCGCCATAGTACTCACCCGCAACAGCTTCAATATCATGGCCATGGGAGCTGCTGCTGAAGGCCGCCTTCTCTTTCTCAATTTCGCCATAGGCGTACGCAAAGATCTGCCTCGACGTCTGCGGCAACCCCGGCAAGTGCAGGATGGACGGTCGCTTCCGACTGCCATCCTTGCTTTTCCGACCCGATCCCTCCTCTGGCACGCTGGCTTGAATGCCATCGTCCATGCCTGCATGCACTTTCGCTAGCGCAGCGTCGTCGATTTCATCGCTGGAATCCGAGCCTGGGGCCAACGGAATGGGGCTGAAGGGGATGTCTCTTCCGTTGGTGTTGCCGTCTTCGCGGATGGTGTCCGTCATCAATTGCAGTGGCGACAAATGGCTCTTCGTGCCACCAAACGTGCTCAGAGCCTGCACGTGCACACGTGCAAAATGAGCGAATTGCATGTTATGTTGCTCGATCGATCAGTCCGGTCGAGAACTTCATGAATTATGTATATTCAGGAGTCGCCATATACGTGATATGCATGCATGCATGCATGAAACACAAGATATGAGCCTGAGGTTTGACAGCCAGGCCGGCACGCATGCATGCATGCATCATCGCATAGACCTTGAATTAGTAACGGCCGGCAGTACGTCACCTGTTCTTCTTCTCGGTCGTCATATGACGCTGTCCGTCTACGGGACACGCTGTGGCTGAGCTTCCGGGAGAAATGGCTGGCCCCGCGTTTGGCAGCATCCTTGGCCTGCCGGAACCGCTCCATACCTGAAATGTTCTCCACGGCCTGCTTGTGCGCCTTATCCCGCGCCCTGGACTTGCGCTTCTTGCGAATGTCCATGAGCCAGTCGGAACACGTGAACACCACCAACAGCGTGATGGTCAAAACCGCCTGCAGGCATCATCAATTAGTCAGAATGATTTGTTATTGTTTCTTCCATACGACCATATATCATAGCATCATGCCATCATCATATATCATCCTCGCTCATCCCCAGGCCTACTAACGTCATATATATGAGGTGTTGCACGCATAGATCCCTGCCTCTTGTTCCCACTCAATTGCCATTCCGACATACAATCATACATTCATTCGGAGCTCTCCCCCACTACTCGAGCTACATATATATCGGATAGAAATATCTGACATGTATCGCCAAGGAATGGCCATGACTCACGTGTAGCAACGTAACACCGCGCCCATAATACATGACTGCACGAACTTATATAAATGTAGATCTCCTGGGGCTGTCCTGGATATCACTCCTGAAGTCACAATTTTCTAGTCCAAAACCTTTGAAGGTAGGTGTGAATTAATGAATGACTTAGGATTAGAGGACTCACAATGATCAGCCCACCAACACCCGTCAGATTCTCCTTTTGCAGCTGCTCCTGTGAGCAGGTCGTCAGCTTTGAGCATCCTGTTCATTCCCACAGGCGACCAAGTGGTTAAGTTAACGGACATGGACCTCTCTCGCAGCTGACATACAAGCAGGCTAGCTAGCGAAGGAAATAAAAGCTTCCTCATCCTCGATCAGGCTCATTCATATTCGACCTACGCATGAACTGCAAGTAAGTTGAAACCAGAGATCGACCGACGCTTCAAGAGTTGGCGTAACATACGTTCTTCAAATGTTGAGCCGAGCCGACAGTAGTGCCTGTCAATGCATCATTCCATTACGTTCAGGAGAATTAGTGAGTCCGACGATGACATCCACATAGCACAGACAGACGACAGCACTGAACAGGGAGTTTTCCAAGGAAACCAGCTAAAATCCAATATTTTACACAAGCAACCGGTTTTAGACAAGGATCCATCCGGTTATTACCCATGTTTCGCCTAGGTAGCACCCGAGTATCACAAATCTTATCCACACTTTACCCTAATTCCATTGCCAAATTAGATTCCGCTGATGTTACACTAACTGCCGGATCTCCCCGTACATTGGACTGACATAATGCCGCGCGCAGGCTTTTAAATCATGGAACTTACAAGTCTCACACTGTACGTACTCTCAATGCCCTCAACGTACGTCCTTCCAAATTCTACCCTCTAGTATGTCCGTCGGACCTCAATTGAATTGGTCGACTACGTACTGCACCTAGCCAGGTAGCTGGATTTTCAACAGAACCGGCCTACTACGCCTGCAATTGATGTACGTGCGAGCATGAATTCCAAATCATTCAACATCAAGTAGACATGATCCATTCTACATGCTTAGTGTCCGTATTCATGTGCCACTCACCCTGAGGTACAATTGGTAGCATTAACGGTTGAAGGGCAGAACTTGCCAGCTGGGCAGAAAATATCTTGTGTGGAGCCAACATCAGCCCACTTATCAGCTCCCCCGCACGTCGCATTTTGAAGGTGCGGCACCTGGTACGCATACCTGTAGGCCACAAGTGAGTTTCCATAGATCGATCACCCATGATCATATCAACACCTGAACACCACCGTACCACGCTCACTGCCTTGGAATCGTTACTGTTCATATAATTACACCAACTGTAACGTAACCCTAGCTACATGCTGATGATCCTCACTCCGGCCTAAAGGTATTCCATCCATGGTTACGCTTGCACTCTAGCTACAGTCCTCAGAAAGACAAATGCTCGCTGGCTGGCGCACCAGGCCTAAGCCGATAACGTTTGTTAGCTATTTATCTTCCCTCTAGGATCTATGCGAACAGGGCTCAACCCTGATTTCTGCGCCTTGCAACTGAGCAGCTGGAAGTGGACGATTCCATCGTTTTCATAGAATCTTAAGCAGACCAGGCTATCCAAGGTTCAACAACGCTCGATCTCCGCCCGGACAAGATTCTAAGTTACAATTCAATCAAATTTAAAGGGCTGGGAAACGCTCCACTCGGAATGCACGACATCACGCACTATAGTTCCTGGCTAGTCAGAAAGAAGGAGATGAGAGTTGTCAGAACTTACGGATCACAAAGCTCCGTTGTTGTGTTTAAAACCGCTCGGGGACAGTACGCACCAAGTGGACAAGCTGCCAATTCAAGCAGTGAAAAACCGTAGCCAACTCATAGTTAGACTTAAGTTTACTTTGAGGAATATTATAGTCTATCGAATCTTACGTACGTAGAAAAATAATCATGACACGTGACTTCTCATCAAACCACGACGTCCTTAAAAACAGCCTAGTGATTGTTCAATTGCATGGTGAACCGGTAGTACATATATAAGCAATTATTACTCCGTGTAAGCATCCTAAACTGAGTATGAACAAATTTTATAGAATTTAATCAATGAGCACATGATGGCCAGCAAACGCACGCGCTTGTGGCTGAGCTAGCGAGCGAGCACTTACGGAACATGCACGAGAGGCCCAAGGGGCAGAAAAAGCCATCACAGCAAGGCAGAGGGTTTTCATTGCGAACGGGCACCACTGAGCTGCTGAGGTCGACGGTATCCGTACTGGGTCGCATAGCAGACCATCCCGACTCACACTGCAATCCCCAGGTAGAGGAGTTGCAATTTAGGTTCGGTTTCGGTGTATCCAACTCCTTGATATTCGAGAAGTACAACTGGATCTCTCCATACCCACACACGCGTAACAGGACTGTCTCGGCTGCATACATGTGCACACCCACCCCGGCGCCAGGTTGTCATTTCTGACACATTTTTGTAACTTGACGTCATATTCCCGAATGTTCAGACGTCTGATGTTGGTGCTCTAATTAGAGGAGTGTCAAGATATATTCCCGACTGTTCAAAAATGTTTTCGAATGATCCAAAAATATATATTCGAAGAATACACTTGTCTGACAGGCAGGGAGGTCTACTAGACGTCTTCAATGTCGTGAGCAACACTGTCTAGTGGTCGAGTAGGATGACCCAAACCCAACGCCATTGATTTCTCTATTTTACAGTAACTTAGATATTCATGACCGTGATACTCGTCCACCAGACACCATAGCCAAAGAACTAAACTATGCGACCTCAGGCTCGCAATTCAGTCCTGACGACTCAATCGTCAGTTTCCTCGACAGAATCACTTCCGAAACGCACAGCCAGCAGGCCTTGCTTTTGGCCAGCTAGGTTATGTATTTTGGTGCAACTAGCTTGCCGTGGATGACACATTAAGATACATGAACACAACGTACACTTATCTGACTCTTGAAACAGTAATAATTAATTAACCTGTAGGTGAACTGTGAGTGTGAGGGAGTGATCTAGCTGTACCTGTGTCCGAGAAGCACTTGGTTAAAAATGAATTCGAAGAATTCCATTCAAACCCAAACACCTCGTCTCTCTCCTTCTCCCTGCAGACACACGCCAATTATCACAGATCATAAGTTCCCAGTTTCCTCCCTGTCCCTTCCATCATCCACACATAGACCTACATACATACATGTACAGGCTCACACGATTCTTCGGCACCCCTGGCAACAGAAAATTGTAACAGAGCCCACATGCCTAACTGTTAGTGCCGCCCGTCGTGAAATTATTAGCACCACATCAGTGGTCACATAAGCGTTTGTCAAGTCACCTTGCAAGTGTACGTCGGCAATTAATTAACCAGGCTGGTCGATGAATTTCCCGAAGATTGGGTTGCAATTCCTCCCTCACTAGATGTGTCCATCAATCAACGGATCGAGGAGCAGGATTTAAGGGGAAACAGGGCTCTGACCTCATTAGTGTCTATATTTATATATAAACTTTTTTTTTAAATTTTTATGTTTTGGCATTTGACATTAACCCCTAAGTGACCGATGGACCATTTTCTGGTCGCAGCCCAAACAGCAGTGACTGTTCATGAGTAGAAAAAGAGATTTTTCATGTTTTGATTTTTTGTTTAAATTGAGGTCAAGATCATGTTCTAATACTTTTTAAGACATTTTATTTGCAATATTGAGGTTCACCAAGGATTTTTTCAAAAACAAAAACCTTAATATTGTCCGAGTGTTATAAAACTTATTATTTTAGGAAACTAATGATGTTCACTCATTTGAAAAAAATTCCTTTTTAAATTTTAGAATAGATTGTCTAGTTTTAACCAATCATACCAAATTTCAAATTCTAAAAATAAAAATTGAAATTTTGATGAGTTTTAAATGGTAAATGCTCCTAAATTCATTAAATGAGTATCTAAAACTATTTTTAGAACGTTGACCGTATGAATAAATACTAAACATCATGCTTCTCATTTTCTCTTTTAAACCAATTAAACTTCATGAAAGTTGCAGAAGTAACATTTTATAACACATCTCAGTTTTTCCCTTACCCTCTGTCATTTAGGGGTTAAACGAGACGGGCTCTCAGCTACAAGATGATGCAAAATCCATCCGTCAGTCCCAGGCCGCCAACAGATGTATATTATGGGCAGAGTAGACCAGGCTCCCAAATGGGCCTGAGAACCGTCAGTCAATCGGTGAACTAAGCTCTGAACGTGACTCTCCAGACTAGTGGAGGAATTCAAGCTAACCCTCGACGCATCCTCGGTGAAGGAGATCAATTTGGCGGGCAGGCAGTTGCGAAGACATCGAACTCATGATCACTGAAGGATTCGATGTGGTACGATACCAAAATGGTGAGTCTGAGCGAAACTAGAATATACTAAAGGAATTGGATCCAAAAGAATTAACATGTGGGCTCCTTCAGGAGCACATGCGATGCGAAGGAAGAATAAACATAATTCCGGCAGAGCGATCTATCGATCTCGAGAAAAAGTGAACCTGAGCAGCAGCGAATTGAAGCAATGATCGAAGCTAGGGATTGGGAACTCGTACCCATCGGTGATACAAAAGCCGTACTTCTTTTCAAGCGCCGTGGTGACGTTCTGGGTCAATTTCAGAACCTCCTGCTGCAACTTCTGGTAGGCCTCGGACGGGACGGGCGGCGCGGGCGGCAAGGCCACGTCGGGCGGCATGACAGCGCCCGGAGGTGGGAACGGCGTGGGCAAAGTCACGCCGGGAGGCTGCTGGGCTTGCACCCCGCTACCCAAGCACACAACCAGCAGCAGCACTACTCTGCACATCCATATCGTCCAGCCTGGCAGCCTTGGCGTAATGCCAATTGGATTGCCTTTCCCGCTGGGAAGCGCAGCGGACCTGGTGGCCATGCCGTGCTGCTGCTCACCCGTGAGCCTGGGCCCTACCGCCGACCATCCACCCATTCTTGAGGCCTAATTCCCACCGATGCATGGAAAAATTAGGGCTAGCCTTGATCTAGTCTGCCTGCCTACTTACCTGCCCTGCCTGAGGCCTTGCTGCTGGAGAGTAGCTAGTTACGGGAGCAGCCGCAGCGTCGTAACAACGTTTGCACTCCCCTGGAGCTCACTCTGATCTCGCCCGCTAGCTTGCAATATACCCAATCCCAAAATTGTATGCCCGCGGAGACCAACCTCGATCTCGAGTACTTCCTCTACCTTCGACCACAGCTTACTAGCTCCCCGCACTACTGAATCGCTAGTCAGCACAGTCTAACTCCGCTGTAAGGGAGTGAGTAAGTGAGTGAGTGAATCTGTTTCTCCACAGCCTTGCCCACTCGCAAATGAATTCGACCGACTCGAGCACCTGCAGGCGATTCCGTACTAAGACCTCCCCAACGCAACGCTCGCTGCTGGATCCTCTCCAGCCACCGGAACGGCGTTTCAGTGACACCACTTCGCACGCATCCGCATGAATGTATTGACCACCGCTTCCAACTAACAGATTCGAGCACTGCCTGATGATTAGAAAGCTAAGCTAAGATAGCTGGCGGCAGAGCGAGCAGCGAGCAGCGCACCGGAAGTGGCAATCGATCGCTCAGTCGGAAGAGCAACATGATAGATATGGCAGAGGAGCTCCTGTAGCAGAGCGCGGAGAAAGGAAACTGAGGAAATTAAGGAAAGGGAAAGGAAGGAAGGAAAGCCTGACTGGGGACTGTTGTGTCCGTCATGATCCACGCGCTCGCTCGCGCACCAGTCAACACCGAAGAAGCAGTACTTCCGTCCTTAACCACGAGCAAGGTTGGAGGAAATTGGCAACTTCGTGTGCCGGGTTGACTACCGTATCCGTGTGTACAGTAGCCCAATGACGGCTGGGACGAATTTTCATACGGACTGAGTAGTGAATTTTCTTTCATACACTGCTAGCCTCTGGGCGGGCGGCAGTGTTCAAGGGCTCAGTACCATAGTCTAGTGCGCTGCTGAACACGTAAGTCAGTAACTTAAGCTTACTAACTTACTGTATGTCAGCTTACCAGTTGGAAGTTCAGATGATATAAAGTGCTGGTCGATCGAACTACAGCTTACCGAGTGAACTATGGAGTTGCCCATGCCAGTTCGCCGCTATGCTGCCAGTTCTCGGCAGCTACAGTTGTCGAAATTGCTACGCTCACTTCGTGGAAGTCCCACTTCTATTACCGGTAAAGTAACTTAACCGTAAGGACCTTAACAAGTGATTATTGCCTGGTGCACCGGACGAAGTCCATTGTCCCTGTTGCTACCAAAAAGTCCATTACAGTCTCCTTCATTATTTGTCAATTTAATAGTATTAAGTGGACCCATCTGTCGTCACTCCTGCGCATGATCCCCACAAGTAAGTTTACCACCTCGTTGCTCTCAACATGCCCGCTAGCTGGCTCCCTGATGACGAGGTCCAAGGTTCCCCTGCCTATTCCTTCCCAATTTTAAGTTAGGGGTATTCACAGTGCACTGGTTGCTCCACCGAATAACTTAGGGGTATTCACAGTGCATTGACCGTTGCTTCACTGGATGCCTCCGTCCAATGGCCTGAAATCAAAAAGTGAGAAAAATAAGGAACTTCCATGGGCCCCCCATTTTCAAGCTTCACCCATAAAGAACATGGGCTCAAATGGCGGGCAATTAAAAGGTTGCCCAAATGCTATAATTATAAAGTATAAAAATTTCCAAAAAAAGGGTTTAACCCTTGAAGGATTTAGGGAATAGTATATACGTTGCTGTATATTTAACATTTGTTATGAATAGAAAGTTCCAAATTGAGATCCCAATAGCTTTTAACACCATGTAGACATGAATTTTAATTTTACTTTTGATACAATACTCATAGGAGGTGTAGAACCATTCCAAATACAATGAAATACGGTCGTGTACATTGGTTGGAATGGCCAATCTGGACCTTTAAGGGTTAATGACAGGATCATAACAAGGCGGGGGCGAGTCGAGTCGGCCAACTCGGTGGGGTCGGTCCGGGTCGGTGGCATCGATGGGTTGGTGAAGCATGGCCGGCTCGACGAGGTTGGGCTGGGTCGCTATAGATCAGTCGGACACTCGGGCTGAGAGAGTGCCAAAGGATTCAATTGATTAAATCTTCTCCCTACTCTTGACCTTCATGGAGGTTTGTTCTCCAAAAAATAAACCATTTGCTTCGGTTGCATATGTGAATAATGTTCTTGAATTCTTAATACAATGCACATCATTTTTCATTAATTTTATTCCTACACGTTTGTACATTTATTTGAATGGAATAGTGTAAAGTCCAAGAAACGTCTTTCAAAAAATGTGTATGAGTTACATTTACACAAAAAAATAAACATCAAATAAACACTTTGGACAAGAAGTTGATTTTAGACAGTTTTTGATCATCGCACATCGATAATCCTCTATCAAAGAGTTTTATATTGAAAAATTAAATATCATGTATGACTAACCGCTAACATCACTAACTTCTATTTTTGGAGTTAGTGATATTTGTTTTAAAGTGAAACACTCAAATACATAGATATTTTAAAAATAAAAAAAAAATTTACAAAATGTGTAGGAACTTTACTTTTAGGCATTTTACTTTCAGTAGGTATTTTACTTTAAAGTAGATATCTTGTGTCACTAATGTTACTAACCTCAAAAATAGAGGTTAGTGACGTTAGCGACACATGATATTTAATTGTTCAAAATAACTCCTCGATTGAAGAATATTGATGTATAATGAGTAAAAAATTTGTCTAAACTTTGACGTTTTTGGGATAAAAATAGTCGTTTGAGACTTTGCGTTTTTCCATTCAAGTAAATATACAAATGTGTAGAAATAAAATTAATGAAGTATGATGTGCATTTTATGAGAAATTCAAGAACATTATTTGTCAATCCAGCCCAATCCAACCAAACCCACCCATCTGACCGACCTTGCTAATCCGGCACGACACCGCGGACTTGCCCCGACCCCACCAAGCCTCGCTCTTGGCCTCATGCTAAATAGACCCACACACATGTCCCGCTCACGCTGGCCGACCCGAAATTAACTACCCAAAAATATCCCTCACTTTCTCGATGCATTCTTTCAATCACCATGAGCTCCATAGTTCATCAAATTAGGCACAAGTTGGGAATCTACTCTTGCATTTTCAATACCTTTTCGAAGCACCAATTTTTTTATTTTTTAATTGAGAAAAAGTAAAATTTCCTCCTATATTCCCTCGAAACTAAGTCCAAAGGGCTTAATACGTCCTTTAAGGATTAAAAGGGAGATGGCACAAGACGAGGGGCTCCTACGTTTTAATCATTTTAAACGTGTCACGAAGATAAGCCACCTTTTTAACCCTTTAGTGCCCAGGGTATTGTAGCTCAGAGCCCTGGATTTCACTAGACTTTTTCACTGTGGTTGAGACTACCAAAAATAGAATGGGTTAAATTAGAAAGTAACCGTACAATTCTATTCTCAACTCGAGAGCACACATTTTATTAAAATTTGAGAATCATCCGATGGTGGGATCGGAAGATTATAGTATGTATTTGAACTGTATAATGCACGCTCAAAAACGAGATTTTGGGGGGTGTGTGACTTCAAAGTTAAATATAATTTGAGGTAAATTTTCAAAAATAAAAGCAAAGAAGTTCAGCTATGCCCTATGACAACACCTCTCCGTTGCAATCTTTCATATCAAAAATAGACTCACACATAATTATTGTGAGATTTATAAGTGAAAGTGACTTCTCCATGTACGGTTTAGGACAAAATTTTATACGTTGAAAATTGACAGGAGTGGGTACATTAGTCAAGATCGGATTACACACATTGATGGAAGATGAAGAAGAGAACACAATCCAAAAAAATAAAACAAGATAACAAACTTCCAAACACAAGAAATACTACACAATATATATGTTGTATTTGTAAGTATTTGCAGTATTTTTGCGTTCTGTTGATAGGTATTTTGATAGTTGTACAATTCCAAATTGAAAATTTCTTTTTCTGGAAGGTGCGTAATGTATGTGGGCAAATCTGAACTTCAAAACTGAAGTTCTAATTCTTCACGGATTCTCTGCTATTTGCATTTCGGACGTTGTAGTGACTATACTGTGGTTTGCTGGGCACTAAAGGGTTAATGAAACTTGAAAATCAGAAAGGCCCCATTGAAGGACCCATTCTCCTCTTTCTTCCCTCACTTTCTAATTTCAGGCCATCAAAAAATATGGCCGTCCAAGTCTAGAGGCCGTGGGATTGAGAGTCCAAACTTTGTTGAGAGTCCAAATAAATCTACTGAAAATAGGTATAAAATATAGTTTTCATTTTTTATGAAAAGAAATCGACGGCCTCTCGACCATGGTGACAGGTTTTGCAAAATGTAGGACCCAAACTTCCTCTCGAGAGGCCGTCACCTTGGTCAAAAAGTGTTGCCATGTAAGCATTTTGAAGGTCCACGGCCTTTGGACTTTGGCCTCTAGTGTGAAGGGTCGAGAGGCCGAAACCATGGTTTGTTGCAATTTGATTGGTAGAAACCGACGGCCTCTCAACCTTCGGCCATAGTGTGAAGCGGCCCTAAGAAGGTACAAGAAGAGGGGCTCCTACCTTTAGTGGATGAATACACTATTGGATAGATCAACAATAGTGTCCATTACTACAATTTCAACAACATTGCAACTTAGAATGACCATTGAGTATAAGCAAAACTAATGCAAGAGTTATAAAAAGTGATACACATCAATTACATATATGTTTGGTAAACTTTAACATATATTGTATTTATAAAAAAAAATTATAACACTAGGGCTTCGATGATCTCCGCACTACCAGTGACAAATGATATATTATGATAGTAAAAACCATGAAATCAAAAATTATGATGTGTTGTAGTAATAATCCTTTATTCATCTATGTAAAATGTAAGATCCGTATTCATTCTTTACAGACCCTATAAAAATATTTAGTATCACTCGACAATGGCTAAAAGCATCCGCACCCATGCACGCTAAATTTGACTCGCTAAAATTATTCATTTACTGAAGAGCTCTTGAACTTACACTCCTCCACCCTTGAATGCCCCTCAAGCACCAAAAGTGCACATCAAATAGTCAATGGACCAATATGTCAAATATAGTCAACTAAACTTAAATTTGAAAGGCCATTTCTTAACACGCTAAGATTGAAGATCGAGAGGCATTTTTGAAGGGCACTTAGCATTTTTCACTTAGTTATTGCGTGTGTCACACTCTGGAGGACATGGGTGCAGATGATCTAACAAATCGCTTCTGCGACAGAAGCAAACCTTGTCTGATGTCCCTAAATTAATCTACACGTAGAAAATACAGGTAAGGTCCCAAACTTTGAAATTTGAGAATCTGTCACAAATAGAAATTCATAAAATCAAATTAAAAAATCATTTGAACAAATTGCATTCGCATTTACCTCATATGCATTAGAGTTAACCGAAAAGTCAGCTCAAAGAGGAAAGTTTTAGCAAATTCCTCTTGAACTCCTCTTGAACTCATATTGAAATATAAATAGACCGAAAACTAGGTCAAGATGAGTTGGGAGACAATCTAAAGCAAGCTATTGTCATTATTCTCCACACCTCGCAATGACTTCCACACCCCCCGCCTCTATATCCCCCGGTGGTCTTGAATGCGGGTGCACTGTTCATAGTCCCCCCTTTTCTGAAATTTCCATTTTGGGCACCTTCGGTACTTTTTTTGGAATTTTTTCTTTTTTGCAAATTTGGGGCCTACGGTCCCAAATTACCCTAAGAGGACCTACTTGGGAATAAAAAAACCATTGGAGGAGGGGGTTGTTTTTTAAGGTGGGTGTGAGAGCACGATATTGCTCTCTTGTTTTGTTATTGTTTATTTGTTACTTTTATAAATATAATGTTAACAAGCAATGTCATCTTGAGGTAATTTGACGAAATTTAAGTTAATTAAGTTGTGAATACAATATGCATGTTAGAGGATAGTTGTTGCAAGGCCTTGGGTAGGTCGTTTGGCACTAATTTAAGCTTTAGGTTAGATTTAGTGTGGAAGGACTAGGGAAGGTTTAGCCCCCTAGTGGATCCAATGAAGGATGGAGAAGGACTAGAGGAGGGAAGATCCCCCCTAGTGAATCCTAAAATTAGGAATAGGGTTAGTTGCTTAATTTAGAGTTGAGTGTTTTACCGTGGGCCTTGCGCAATTAGCTTTTAATGTTCATGTTTGTGTTTATGGCGTGATTGTCTTGGTTTCGTTCATTTAACTTTGTGGTGGTGTGTGTTACATTCATTCGTGGAAGTTTTTCAAGATGGAGCGCCATGGAGGTTGGAGCTTTATTCATCCGTCATTCCGTCAACGCCTTAAGTTAGGGCTTTTAAGCCTTAGGGTTAGGGTGAGCCGCCTCTTTGGCGGCTTCTTCTTTTGTACTTAAGAGCTTGTTTTCAAGCTTCAAACATCAATCCCTCTCATTGTTTATCAATTCATCTTGTTTCTCATTCTTCTCTCTTTGTGATGGCTAATTGATAGGAGAAGGAAGGCCTTAGGCCTCCTTCTCACTCCTCTTGATCTCCTCCTCCATTGTGTTAGTAGTTGCTTGTACTCAAGTATTGAGTACTATCTTCCTTCAATCCCCATTAAAGGCCTCTCAGTTCTTTCCCCATCAGTCCCTCGGTTTTTGTCCAAACAAATCGAGATTTAGGATGATGGTAGATCTCTTCAGTAGCTTTCTATTGGTATATGGCTCGTCAGATTCCAAATTATAGGGAGGGAGAAATGGCCTCCCAAAGATAGGGGTGTTGAAGGTGTCTCTCGGCCGGCGTGTGGAAAAAGAGCCCCAGTCAAATGGCAATCAGTCCTAGAGGTTTCGTCCTATGCTTTTGAGATTTTTAGGGTAGATGCATAATCAAGTTAGCTTTCTAAAAAGCTAAGGCACGCCCAATTCCGAGCTAGGATGAACAAATGGCGGCCCAAACACTGGAGGGTACTTTGAAAGGCATCCGGCCGGGCAGTTTTCTTCATCTTCTTCCCCTTGTTCCTCATTTCCTTCTTGTCTTCTCTTGTCACTTCTTCTTCTCTTCATGTAATCTTGTTCTATAATCCCCTTGTGACCAAAAACCACCTTCATGGTGGAATTTGCCCTCACAGTGGGCCCGTACAAGGACCAAAATAGGGGGCACTTTTGTCCCCATTCATTGAAGACCACCGGGGGATTTAGAGAAATCCTTCCACACCTCCTACCAAAGCTCCAAGCCCATGGTCCACAAGGGGACAAGTTATGACACGACACTATTCAACCCAAACATAACTTAGCTCAAGAGAGCTCAAAAGAGAGGTTAGAAAGAGGTTGAAAAGGGACGTTCCATGACCTTCTTTTCGGTTAACTCTATTACATGACTTTTTGCCCCTTTTCCACATCGGAAACTTCTGACCCGGCTGCAATAATCTGTAGCAGAAGAAAATGTATTCGTTGAAAGCTTGGTCGAAACGCATAAAGAATATACAATAGTAGGACTAGAAGAAAATAATAAATCCAAAAACAATTAAAAGGTGTGTTGAATCGACGGTCATGTCCGAAAAAAAAATTCCTCGCCGTGTAGATATCAGTCGTACTTGAAAGCTGCACTTGGAAGAAAACCCGCCCCCCCCCCCCCTCAAATCCCCGCAGCATATTGCTGTACAGTCGGGTACAACATGCTTACGAATTTTTCAATCACTTTTCAGTAGAAAGTTCAACAATCTTTAGGAAGCTTTAGCATGCTCAAAAATGAACCAATCAGTTTGAAACGACAAATTGCATTGGAATTGCAATGAAGCGTGCTTCAACTTCATGATAAGTGAACAAAGAATAATTTAAAATCATACAGCAATTTAGATTTCTTTTATACACTATCTATCATTTCATAGTGAACCTTTGGAAGATAGTCAAAGATTTTTGCGTTTAAGTACAGAATAAGTAAGAAATCATACAAGTAGTTCAAGCAGTGTGGGATCAAGTATCTCTAAAGCAATTGTGAAGGTTCATTTCTAAAATGTACCATTAAATACAAGTTGTAATTTTCACAAATGGTGATAGCACTAAATGGTAGCACTAAATGGTACTCCCTCCGTCCCAAAGTTATTGTCATACAAATTTGTTTGGTATTTCTTTGAGCCAATTTCATTGATCATATTGTAAAAAACATGATTAAAAAAGGTTCCAAATTATGTCATTAGAATGATTGAAGAACATTACATGTGTTCATTGCAACCTAAATAAAATTAGCCACTAGGAAGTATTTTTTTGACCTCCTTAAAAAAGCACTTTCAAACATGACAATAACTTTGGGACGGAGGGAGTAGATAGTATATAGAAAACATCAGATTTTTTGTATGATTTTCAATTACATATGTGTATTTGTATTGATGATAAAGTAGACTTTAGTGTGATTCCAATGCAATTTGAAAATTGAAATTCCGTTCATTTTTTAGCATACACGGGCCTTCCAAAGTTCCCACAAATCTTAACTAGATCCAAAAATTTGTCTTGTACCCGACTGTACATTTATGCAACCGTTAGATAGTCATCTTTTAAACCTACAATTTCAGTCACCTCAATCACACTCACGTAATTCCAATCTCTTTTAACTTTTAAGGACAAGAATTCATAGTTTTAAAATGACAAATTCAATTATTCATATTATGAAAAGTATAATTCAGATGGGACCAAATTTATGTCATCAGAATTAGTGAAGAACATTACATGTGTTGATAAAAACAAAAATAAATTTGAACAAAGAAACTTCACATAGGACCCACTCAAAACTGCTAAAAGAAACATGAAGCTCAATTTGGGCTTTTTAATCCTTTAAGGGTTAAAAGAATGGATGAATAGCCGCACCATCACGCTAAACAGGAGAAGCATTCTTTTAGCATGAATCCACCAATTTTGAAAAGATGACTGCACATAATCAAGCAAAGTTCTGTAGGAAAATGTAGAACAAGTCTACACTAAAAAAATCAAAAGAGTTAGAGTGAAACATGACTTACAGATGCTAAAGTTTCAAGACGTATCAAGACACGGTTGGCCTGGGGAACAATATGCTCATATCATGACCAAATCCAATTACGTCAAAACACACCAAAGTAGAGAACAACCTCAAAGAAGAAAAAGGATGAAATGCAGAACCAGCCTTTGAAATATCAACCTCTATTGCGGCCTTGATGGACAACCTGCTGAAATTCGACGATGAAGCAATTCTCTCCACAGTGTTGTTCGCTTTCAAACTGGTCGCATTGAAACTTGCCAATGTTTGATTCATTAGCATCGACGTAAAATAGCAATTTCCCAGTACATAACCCGTAAAGGACTGGGGATTTTTTAGCGTAGCTCTTGTTTTCTTGACTAGCTCTTATAACAAGCTCAATTCCTCATTGGTGTGGGTTAATTTTGACGATCAACACTATTGAATTTAAAGAAGACTTACATGGCTTTTGTATGAAAAAAGAATCAACAAAATCACACAATTTTTGAGAAAATGCCACCGCTGAGAAGATTGATGGAACTTGTTCGGGGTATTTTGTTCATACGCTGAAATTGGATTGATCAAAAGTGCTCCAAAAATTCTGAAATTTCTACCATGCATAATGATCATCATTTTGAGCATGTGCAAAAAATATCACATAATTTGGAGGTGTGAGGAGGAAGATATGAGGGTCTCAAGTGACGCCCAAATAGCCTCCTTGCAACTTAAAAAAATCACCAAAAATCGCACTTCATGAAATTTCGATCAAGAAGTACTTACGGATTCAGCTCTCAAAAAGAGTTAGGGTCTCTATGTTGCTCACCTTACAATTCACGGCCCAACAACTCGAATTTTCTCACTTTCTAGTTTCAGATTCCGCGTGGTGGCCTCGTGGTCCTTCAAGGGTTAAACCCTCGCTAAATCCTACTCAACCCTGAAACTCGACAAAATCTCCATAACTTTAGATGCAAAAGAGGGTTTATGAGTACCAGAAAAGGCGTCGGAGTTCCTGGACAAGAGAATTCCGCACCCACAATATATCTTATCCACAAATGAATAAACCCAAAACTAAATTACGTTGAGTCTTCCCAAAGCGAGCTGCACGAAAGAACCTCAAGAACTTCGCGTAAAGATGAAACTGACTATATCACCCCTAACTTCCCCACACCAGCATAATCTTATCACCTCCAATGAGCTTCCTATGAGCAGAAGAAGTGTATCCCACCACCAAAAGAGGGAAACCCTGATTTTCCCACATCAGCACAATCTCATCGCCTCGCTCCGAGCTTCCCATGAGAAGATGAAATATATTTCATCACCAAAAAAAAGAGAAATCCTAGTTTTTTCCCACACCAACACCCCATTTTTACCTTGTTCAAAGCAATTTCCTCCGGCGTGTTGTCATCTAAAACAATCTCAGGTCTGCCATGACGTCTCAAGTTAAATTGATCAAATTCAAAATCGCCACACTCTTCTTTCAAGCTCAAATGGGAACTCACTCGACGATCTCATCTTTTGTTTCTCCCACATGCTCTATTGCCAGCAGATGCATTGTGTCTGTACAAGAACGACTGCGTTTGATGGACGATGAATAGATGTGTGACTCCGAATCATCTGGCCGCCACCCCATGAGATGCATCAGGAACTTCAAGGCATGTGAACATGGTGCCATGATGGTGCATTGAAATGCAATTAAGATGATTTGGTGCCAACCTCCATACCAACTTAGTATGGATAAAATAACACTAAAATGGCATGTATGCGGCCTTTGGGGTCAAAATGGCACCAAAATAGTCTAGCCCAACTTTTCTGATGTGAAGCAAATCAGACCATCACGGACTTACAACCATTACCGGCAGGCATCGTCTCTCCCCCATGTTGCTGCTCTGATCTCCTCCACTCCATCCGGTCCATGCTGCTGCTCCAATCTCCTCCGCAGAGGGCGCTCCATCCGGCGTGCAGCGAGCCTCGTCGCACTGCGCATGGCAAGATCCGTGTCCAGAACGCGAAGGATGAATCACCTCACATCCCCACATTTTTCAACCATGACATTACCCACCTTTTCTCAGCCGTGATTGACCTGTCTGAGGAAGTGTCTGCAGCTTGATCACAAGTTCACATAGCCAGTATACAAACACTCATTACAGATATGGATTGTGGTTTTGCCATTGTTGTTGGCCTGCATCGTTCTTCAAATTTGGACTTGTCGGAGGCTTGTGCTCACTTCATGTCTCTTGCACTGATCCAAAAACAAATCTCAGAGGTATACAGGGTAAGCATGATTGTACCCACTTCCCTTGTGCCAAATATCTCTTCATCGAGGATTTGCCACAAAAGGGTATAAACATGCCCATCGCCTCTTTCAAAAATAATTTCCTACAAGTGTAGGGGTGCACGTGTGTGCATCCCCCTCGTGGAAAATTCCTCTTCCTTGAGAATTTCCCACAAATATGGTAGGCACATGGTCATCCCTTCTTCAAAAATAATTTCAGCACTAGAAGTGTAGGAGGTGGGTATGTCCCCACCCCCCTTGTGGCAAATTTCTTGTCATTGAGAATTTGCCACAAAAGGGGTAGGCACATGCCCACCTCCTCCTTGAAAAATAATTTTTTAGAAGTATATGGGGTAGGCATCGACGACCCCCCCCCCCCCCCCCCCCCCCCTTTTATCTCAAATAACCAACAAATATCCCAAGGAATCAACGAATTTATCCCAAAATCTTAAAAAGAGATACTTAGGCACATGTCTACCCCTTCCTTCTTTTGTTTAAATATTGAAAGTGAAAGTGAATTAGTTAATTAGTATTTACAATAATTAGTGAAATATAGAATCCAGGCACAACAAAGTGATTCATTAAAGTTTCAAGAGAAAAAAAATACATTTTAGAAGTGTGAGTTGTAAAGGAGGAAAACCTTGTGCTTTATGCAAAATGCATTGCACTTGTGCCAACAATGCATGTGGGATATATAACACTTTTTTCACTCGTAATCTCATTTTTAATCCAAGATTATGTGAATACCTCAAAAAAAAATTCAAATCAAAAAAGTTTTTTTGGAAGTAAACATGTTGAAAATATAGTGTAGTAAGAATTCACAGACTTGCAAGTGAATTAGTTAATTAGTACTTACAATAATTAGTGAATATAGTGAATATATGTAAAACATTGTGCACATGGCTATGTGCACTTTTGACAAAAAAAGTGTTTTTTATAATCTAAAGAGAGCTTTTACTAGCCACATTTCCTTTTAACATTTATTGATTATGTTATTTGATTGGTTAAAATAATCATTAGTTTTAATTCTGTTTTATCCTTTATCTCTACTATAGTTCCATCCTAAAGGGCATTCTCTCTTATCAAAACCTTGAATACGGCTTAAACTTAGCTATGCATCTTAGAGTGATTGTTATCGTTGCTAATTAAACAGTTGATTCCACAAATATTGGTTTTTTTCCGTAAAGTAAACTACCAAACTAGCTAATTTTTTACTATAACTTCAAAGTTTGACAAGAAAATATAAAAATAGAAAACCACTATGTTGACTCTTCAACTCTTTTCTTTGGGAATGCACTTAAAGTTAAGACTAGGAATCACATACTTTTGATCCCCTATGTATATATTAAAAAGTCATCTAAAAATTGAAGAAAATATAAAGTTATTAAACACAATCTAAAGTTCTTGTTGTATAAATTTCAAACAATAATCACTTATAATTAATTTTAAATTAATTTTTTAAAGTAAAAATAACACATTTTAATTCGAACTTCTATCATTTGTTTAATTTATAAGATTTTAAAATTTTATTACATATTATATATATTTGTGTGCATGTGTGTGTCTGTTATGCTATTAAAATGCACTTACGTGTATTCCTAGTCTTAACTTTAAGTGCACTCCTCGAGACTCTTTTTCCATGTATTTTTACTATTCTCCCTATTTGTTTACAAAAACACATTAGCATTAAGAAAATCAAATAAAAAAACCTTTAAGGACTAATTGCAAATTAGGAGGCTCACACAATCGTCATCAAAGTTTTGGATAGTTGGCATTTAGGGTCTCTCAACTGGAGGAGAGAGACAACACCTTCTAATTTTTATCATAATTATATATTTTTTGGCACACTTGGCTATGGATACCGTACCAGGAAGGCATGGTCGGCACTTTTGTGTCGAATAATTAATAAAAGTTCAAAAAGTACAGGTCGGCACTTTCAAAAATAATTATTAAAAATTCGGCTATTAATAACTAACATTGAATTTTACTAGCAGCTAAACGTTTTCTTTTGTTTTTTTACTACAATTTTTGTTGACATCATTTTTGTTGATTTCGACAGAATACTTGATATATTTTTATTTTTTTCGGCATTTTTTGAGGGAATTATTTTCTGCCGACCCTGCCTTTCTGGTACGGTAGTAGAAATAGGGCAGGTGTAGTAGAAAGGGTGTGGAGGTGGTTGCCATGTCTTTGCCACTCCACACGTCCTAATTTTTTTGGATTAGGAGTCTCTAGTTTGAAAGGAGAGGGCCAATACCACCCAACCTCAATCAAAATTAAAAATTAGGCACATGCATCATCCCACATAAATCAAATGAAACACTAAAAAAATACAAATCATCTAAAAATACAATACATACATTTTCCAATGGTCATTTCAAAACAACCTAACATATAATAAATGGATGCAACAATGCTACCTCTTGTCACTAAACCTCCCATCCGTAGTCAAATACAATATTATCCCATTAACAAAATACTACACAAAGAACCATAATTATACTATAAATACATTAAAAATGCCCATTTCACCCCTATATAGCCCCGAGACACAAGATTCATCCCCCCACCAATAATCATCCCACTTTTGTATGTTTTCATTTCCAAATGCAACCCTGAAAAAGATATCATCATCAATAGAGATACCATACAAACTACGAACGACGAAGCACACATCTACAAAGCTACCACTAAAAACCTCATCACCATTCCAACCACCAAACTTCAATAATTATGACAACAATACAATAAAGCCATATACATCACACATGGCCTAGTACCATCTCCACAATCTTTTGAAATTGAATTTCTACGGCTCTATCAAATATATCACTAGAACATATGGGGTATTTTGTGACTAAGGAAATGTGACTGGGGATAACTCGTGACTGATGGATGTGACATTTATAGAGGCCAAGACCTTTAGAGGGGCCAAATTCAAAGATATGACTTGCAATCATTTAGCATTGTCAAATTTGACAATTGTACCGTACACGACCTATAGGAACGCCTTGTAGCTTCATAGGGGATGACTGGAAACGTGTTTGGTGAACACCCAATCATACTTGGCAGTCACATTTTTGCATGAGTCATATTCTATAGTCACGTTTTCAACATAGTCATCTTTTTTCTTTTCTGGGCAACCCAAGAAAATGTTGGTTGCCCTACTCGAGTCTATTTCTGCTCTCCAAATGATTATCTAGGATTAAGGTTTAGGAAATCTATTTAATAATTACAATTTGTGTTCAAAGTTGAGTACTTTTTGTTGTATGGTTTGACCACTAGAGAATTGGGTAACGAAAATTGGAAATTGCACATGTTTGTTTGTTTATTAATTAATTAATTTTTACCTCATAAGGGAAAAATTGGGGGAGAATATATAAAGTAGTTGTTACCAAGAGACAATAGATGGGTTCAGTCCTCACATTGCCCATTAGAAAGGGGCGACGAGGGTCTTTGTGTGCATGTTACAGATTTTTAGGGTTCTAACAAGGGTGTTTATATTTTGGTGTCTACATATATATTAGGAGGAGACATATGATTGTCCTAGAAAGTATTAACGAAGATTCCAATGTAGCTTTGACTTGTCAATTTTATTAATTGTATTCATGATGTAAAAGTTAACAAATAAATGAGAGTGTATTGGGAGGAGAGGATGTGATGTGTGAGTGTTATGTGACCGAGACAATATTGTACGAAATATCTACGTATAAAATATATATCCAACAAAGTTACATGTATAAAATTGTTTGTCTTAGCCGGGGAGTCAATCACGGTCTGAGTCAGAGTAGTCTAGATCATCTACCGATGTGTCATCATGTCTAATACGTTCTACTTTAGCAATCACTTCCAGCCCTACTTCCAGTGCATTGCTCAAAATGGGTGTCTTTGGTACAAGATCGTCATATAGGCCTGTGGCTTTGAGTCCGCAAAAATTTGATGTTTAGTCCAAGGATATGCATTGTACTTCATCTGTTCTTTAATGTTTAAAGAATAACCGAACGCCTCTTAGTTCCTTGCACATAACATTTTCCCATCCACGCTTGGCCACGTCATGTGCAAAAAAACTTGTTTGATGTGGAGAGGGAAGGCAAATGACTGTGCAGAGTACGGGATCAAACTATCAAAGTTTATAGTAGTGAAACTATAGTCATTGCACTTCATAATGGTCCCATCACCCTTCATGTTTGCAACCACTCAATTGCAATAGAGGACTACAACCTCAAAGTGTCCATAGTCCACAGATAGGATTTCCTCCACTTATTACACGTACTCCAACTTTGCTACCTTTAGATTTGTATCCTTGCAGCCTGCTCGATAAAGTTGTAGAAAGGTTTAGACTACTCCCGAGTCCATTGTTGTCAATTGTGCCTCTGCGATTTGAACACAAACGTGAATTCTAAATGCATACATATCTAGGGGACAAAACTGTGGAAATTAGTATTTTGTCACGGGTGCCAATACAAATATTGTGAGGACATGATATACTCTCCTCCGTTGATGTAACACGTGTCTAAACTCCTATGCATAACACATATACAAACAATGCAATTGAAAAACTTGTCATTCAAACTCGTGAATGAGTCATAAGGTCACCTACTATGCATTGTACCTTACGTGGAGTAATGTCTTGTAAGGAAAACTGAAGAGTATTTTTGTCACATCCACTATATTAGTTAGTCATTTACACAAGATTTGCAATATATTACAAACTTGGCAAGTCATATTTTTGCATTGTTTTACGTATGTTGTTGAGATGAACATGGGTGATTACGTTTGACTCATATGTTTTACGTATGTTGTTGAGATGAACATGGGTGATTACGTTCGACTCATATGTTTTACATATATTTATTGTAGATAAAACGTACAAATGACATATTACAAACATGTAAATTTTATCATAATGTGTTTTTTTATGTTTGTAGTATGTCCTTCATACTTTCTTTATACGATAAACATACGTAAAACGTATGTCAAACGTAATCACCCATGTTAATCTTAACAATATACGTAAAACATTAAAAAAAACATGACTTACTAAGTTTATAATGTAGGCTGCAGCTTACATATGTATGTCACGGTGAAAATATTTGATACATTATTTTGATTTTAGCATTCAATTTTGCAAAAAATATTTCTATATTGTTTTGCCTCGGGTACACAATGCCCCAAATGGTTCGTATATATGACTAAGATTTTATGCCACCATAGTCATGTTGGACAAAACACAATTGAGTGTAGTCATGCCATGAATGGACTTTTGGATGTCAGCGTACAATACGGTGTATGGGTTGTATGCATAGTACTACACACAGTTCTTTTCCGGTTGAAATGTCCCTTGTCGCTATTGTATTTACATGTCCCCATTCTTAAGTGTTCCATGGTTTAAGCAACATACAGAACTCCGACACAACATTTCCTATCTCGTTGCGCCCTATGGAACTATTAATGAAGCCAAAGACATTCTTCCTTCGCCGAGAGGAGGAAGATCTGCAACGCCGTGGAGCTTTTCTTTGTGCAGAGGAGGCCGTGTAGCGCAGGGTTCTGACCACGGATCGAGCGTTTAGGATTAGAAATCACTTTGGATCGCATTGTAGCGGCTAGGGTTTCATGTACATAAGTCTACACCGTGGCGTTGTCATGCTTGTAGGAGGGAAATGTATAGCTGCTAGTATGCTAGGGTTTTGTGCAAAACAAATTCCACTAGACCGAGGAACTATAGAGGGTTGGTGCAGAGGGTTGGTGCTAGTGTATGGTTGTTCATTGTTAGTCTGCTAGGATTTAGACACTAACAGAGGAATTCATAGATCATTGTACTGCAACTTGTCTAGTATCTATAATCTATGATTCTTTTTTGTTGTTTTGGCTTTGAGGTTTAACTCAATATATAAATTTTGAATCAATCTCAAATGTCTTTAATTCTCTCTTTGTAGTTGGAAATATTTTTCAGTCCCTTAGTTTAAAGTTTTGTGTCCTTTAAGTTTAAGGATTTGTTGTTGCCAACACCCTTAACCCTTAACTTCCTGAGCGACCCAAAATAGGTCGTGCTATTTTTAGAACTAAAAATATCTTGAGGAAAGAGTGTCCGAATGATTCAAAATTTGGGCCAATTTTGTGTAGAAACGAGTTAGCTATCCAATGGTGTAGTCTGATTTGGAGAAATGCACATTGTCAATTTTACAAAAATCCACAAGTGTTGGGTGGTCACAAAACCGAGGAAGAAAAGTCAGCTGAAGAGAGTGACAGGCGAATGACGAGCTGCCACGTGTTCCGTTTGGGAAGGCGGTTTGTGGGTGCGTGTAGCTACAGAAATGCAAATCTTGCACTTGGATTTCACCTTTTTCCAAAATTCTTTTTCTTGTTGTATGTGTTCTTTTGTGTACTTTCAACCTACCGTGTCCGATTTTGCAATGGAAGATCAGTTTTGTAGGAAGTTGTAAGATTTCTCTCAAAGTCACAAGTGAACTAGTAAAAAGTGGATGTCATGTCAAGGCCTCTTTCTCACTCATTTTTTATCCTAAAAATACAAAACTTGTTGTCATGCGTAGGGAACTTGATTATCTTTAGAATGACAAGAAGCCACCAACTTTCTAAAATAGTATGTGCCCAAGAGAGTCGGTCAAAGCTCATTTTCAGCAATGAGAAAACAGTGAATTTCTTGGAGTACCCTTCATTTTTATGTCCCATCCAAACAACTTATAACTCGGATTGATACCAAACTTTGTAAAGATGAAGGTGACTTGTATATCTACAAGACCTTACGGTTGATTTTGTAAAAAAGTGAACTACATAAGTTTGAGCAACATGTATCCCTAACCAAAAAATCGGGGTCCAAAACGCGCTGAAAATGGTTCAGGAAGTTAAGGGTTAAATATACAAAAAATCCTTGAAGAAAGTACCTTGGATGACCTTCTTCGCCAAAAGTCCAACTGTGTGGGCTCTGATCTATTTTCATTTTTGTAGCAATTGGTGACATTACACTCTTCTTTCATAGCTCCCTACTTATTTGAAATGAGTCCAACGTGATGGCTAATTGCTATCCAAATGCTTGGAATGCTTTACCCCTAACTGTATATCTATTGGACATTTTTGGGGTACATTCACCTTCAAAGAGCTATAACTTTTGCAAAATGTGTCCAAAATCAATGAAAATTTGCAAAAAAGACTCCCCGCATGATGTATGGAATGTGTGGTAAAAAATTCAAATCAATCTAAGATGTATTGAATTTTTGATGATCGTTTGAAAGTAGGTATCTTTTTTTTGGACAGTTTTTGTGTATTTTAATGGGTGCAACTTTGGGGGCTTGTATCTCTTTCATCCCATGTTTGTTTTCAATAATCATTATTGGGTTGAATTTTGCTTGAAGTCTAGTTATCATGGTAATTTTTTCATGTCACTCAATCCATGTTATTGTGAATGTCTGGGAGTCATTTTAGTGCACGGGTCTAGTTTGGTCACTTTTTGCTTTCTGGGTCACATCGGTCATTTTTTGAGCTACTTTTTGACATTGAAAGGCCGTTTTAGGGCACATTAAAATTTTCATGATATTTTCTTGGTATCAATGTATTTATATGATGATTTTGAACTAATTTATAGCTAAAAGTTTTCCCATTTGAGTAATTCTGAAAATGAATTTCACCTCAAATTGTGTTGCTAGGAAAAAATTTGGATCCTTTTTTAATACTAAATCACTATGATCTTGGAATCTATATGGCCAAATGATCTCAAAATTGATCCACATGATCTACAACATGTACATTACAAGACTTTATGCTTGAGATTTCTATACCTCACTTACATTTAGACCTATAACACATCAAAAGCAATGATGATTTTAAGCCCAAAAAAGAAACATACCATAGACATATTTAAAGCTAAAAATATTGATGTATACTTACATTAAACATATATTTAGGAGGGAATGGGTCTTTATATAAAGGTTTTTAGACATTTAAATCCTTAGATTTATACACAAGATTTTTAGAGGGGGTTTTGAACCGAGTTTTGAACTCATGTGATTCTCAAACACAATGTAAAGTGCACCCCCCTCGGGTTCGAGTGAAGATAACATCACGAAGCTTAACATGTCCAAAACTTGTAGAGGAGAATTTACCATACCAAACATTTGGAATCCTCACAAAGCCTCTGCTTATTCACATCTTCTCCTTCCATTGCCTTTGTGGCTACTTTCCATACCTGCAACAAAAACATTAACATAGATAGATAGGAACTCCAGACCTCCTTCGAGGCCGGCGTGAATAAAGTATATATTTGTTTTGACAATGAGCCAGTGCCCACCGGACAAAAGGCCATTGGTGCAAGACTACTCTCCCCTTTTGGGAATAGACAAAACATTAACACTCATTAGGTGAAGAGTAAAGCACAGCATATTGTCCTAAGAGCATAGGATGTATAATGTATTGATCAATATGTAGGCAATACAATGTGCAACGTACTCATCAATATGCACGCAATGCATTGTAAAAACAAACCTTCCTTAGTCTGCTCTTCCTTCGCTCTTGCGGCTTTAATCTTCTTTGATGAGGCTTCAATTAATTTTCGAAGATGCTCAAGAGCTGTCAATAATACAATATGCACAAATTCATGAATAATAATACGAAAAAGGTACTTTTGGAATCAAATGAAAGTATTTGATCACTTTCACAACAATTGCAAAGAGTTGAATTATCCATAAAGTCACCTTGAGTTTGATGATTCTATAAAGAATTTTGCTTTAATTACTATACTCTTATTTGTTCACTCTAAATAGTTAAAAGGTGTGGAAGATTTTGGCGGTTTATCATTATTAGGTGTGTAAGAGGTGTGTAAGAGCTTGATGGTTTTCAAAAGTTTTCAAAAGCTTTTTAGCTCCTTTCTTGGTGCTAAAAAACTTTTGAAAACTTTTGAAGACCACCAAGCTCGTACACACCTCTTACACACCTAATAATGATAAACCACCAAGATCTTCCATACCTTCTAACTATTTGGAGTGAAGAAATAAGAGTATAATAAAGAAAACTCCATAGTATCTTCTCAAAATTTGATGGACTTTAAGGATAACTCTAGTGATTACAACTTTTGAAAGTGAAAAAATAGAGTACACTCTACAATAAAATATTCATAATTTCCACTTGAAATGCATTAAAATGTTTGAACAAAAATATCACTCTACTTATCATAACTTTTGATACAAATGAAATTTACCATAACCTATTTTCAACACAAACTATAAAAATTAACAACTATCAACACACAAATTCCGAGAAAAAAAATTCATGTTCCACATCGTCATACTCGTAATTCACGAATTCCGCATTTATTACAAAGACCATCAAGCACAACGTGTTCAAAGTATAATTAACAACGACTGTTGTTGCATCAGTATTAACCCTTTAAGGACCGCGCATCCAAATAGTGGATGATTGTTGGTCAAAGCTAATTTTGAACTTAACCCCTAAGTGACCGAACGACCATTTTATGGTCGCTGCCCTTTTTTTACGAGCTGCCCGAGATGAAAAAAAACTTTTAAAAAAAATAAAAAAATATTTTCAAATAGGAAATCAAGTCTACTTTCCAACCCAATTTGAATTATGTCAATCGAAGTTAAACTCCATCAAGGAGAAATTTTCAAAGACAAACACCTCAACATTGTCCTAGTGTTACAAAACTTACTATTTCGGGAAAGTAATGATGTTCCCTCTTTGTAAATTTTTGCTTTTTTGAACATTAGAATAGAATGTCTAGTTTCAACCAATCATACCAAATTTCAAATTCTAAAAATAAAAATTGTAATTTTGGTGAATATTCAACGATAAATGCTTCTAAATTCGTTTAATGAGTATCTAAAACATTTTTTTGAAAGTTTGACCGTACGGATAATTACTAAACATCGTGCTTCTCATTTTCTCTTTTGGACCAAACTTCATCGAAGTTGTAGAAGCAACATTTTATAGCACATTTAGGTTTTGCCCTTACCCCCTCTGTCATTTAGGGGTTAAAGATGATGTTTTTTGATATTGCTCTCAATTGAGAAAAATGAAGTTTATCAGGTCTAGTTTTCACTTCACTTTTCGGATCTTACAAATTTCAAGTATTGAATATTTTATTTCTATTGCAAGCTAGGTTGCTCAAGGTCTGAATTGCACTGCATAGAATGTTCACTTTTTTAATTTTAAAATTAAAATTCAAAAATTCTACAAAAATATATCATGTGATTCTCCATTGTCATTTGCACATGTTCTAAAAAAAATTATATTTTTTGAAGATTTTTTGTAATTAATATGAATTTCTTGAAGTGTTTGACCTAAAAATTTGTAAAAAATTCATTTTGTATTAAAAAAATCAGAAAATTTTAGAACTAATAGGAAACATACAATTTCATGCATGAAAAATATCAAAAAAATATATTTTATTAATTCTTGAATGCTGAACTATGTATAAAAGTGTAGTTTGACTATTCTTTAAAGGAATGGGACGTTAAAGGGTTAAGCAGATAACCGTAACTTCTTCACTAAACCCTAATATCAAACAGGAGAAGCTACAGCACTACGTTGTTGGCCACCGGGTTTCTCACGACGTTGGCAGCACCAGTAGGGATTGTTAACATCCCACTTGATGTTGATATTAAAACAGTCCAAACATTTGTAAAGAATTTACAAGATGATCCCAAGTACATTCACGCCTTCGACAATGTTTTTTTTCTTGGCGATTAATCGCCAGATTGCTACAAATAAAAATCTTTGGCAATTGGCCTTCTAAGAATTCATTGCCTTTTCAATCAAAAATGGCTAAAAGGCAAACCGCGTCCAAGGTTTGTGTGCCAAGTGGTCTCTGGATAAAGGGTATGTGACCTTTGGCATCGCCAGATCTATTCAAATAATAATAAAATAAGCCAGAAAAAGGATAAAGGGTACATGACCTTTGGCATCGTCAACCCCATTGAAGACAAAAAATAATAATTTAAGTAGCCATATCAAACATTGAAATCTCAATGAAGTAGCCATATAAGCGTTTGGCTCAAAACCAAAAAAAAATCACTGTTCGACACGCTTCCCTCCACCAAAGCGCTTGTTGAAGCTGTAGTAATTAATATAAGGAAGTTGTCTCAATCGTAATCCAAGGCAGTAAGCTTTGCTCCCAATTGCTATCACCAACTTTGGAAATCAATAGAAAAAGTGTAAGCGTAATCGTCACCCTTCGCCACCTTCACCTCTTTGATCGCCTCGTTTCCTATCCACACAATCTTGTCGGTTCTATAAAAACACTATGGGGTTCCGCTGTGAGTTAGGTTGTGGAAAAAGAGGATGGTGATAAGTGGCAAGGTTGTGAAGGAGGGAATGACAAGTGGCAACCTATATGTATTATAGGGACACTAATTTTCTTCACCTTTTGATGAAACATGGTATAAGACATCAATTCCTCGGGGAGATCACACCCCTTTACGTTTCATAACCACGTGCGATCAAAATTTGCTACCCTATATTATATGCCTTAGATAGTTTTAATAATTATGATATATTTTCTACATATACATAATCATTGATAATATCTTTTGTACATTCTTTTGAAATTTTTCGTCATTTTCATTTTTTGTAGTAATTGTTTTAGTTCAATTTGGCGTCAATCTAGTTAAAAACGGTATGTTTTATGAAAAAAGCAAATCATCAAATTTGGTTACCATTTTTTACTATGTAATAGATTGTGATTTTATCTACTCATGAAAAAAATTTGATAAAATTTTGATTCATTTTGGTGGTCCTTTATGTAAAAAGTAGATTTTGTTTTATCGCACGTGGTGTTCAACTTGACAATGGAGTGCACTCCTCGAGATCAATTCTCCTCGAACACTGTATATGCCATTTAGTGTAGTATAAGTTGAGGACCGCTTATAACAAAGAACGTTCCTCCTTGAAAATCGGGAAACTTTACAATTGGAAGGATGAAATTTGACAAGACATCTACATTCTTTACGTCGTGTGAAGCCTTAGGACTGGGTGTTCCCTATGTAAGGATCCACCTTCGCCTACGGCTTCGGAGGTCCCTTACATGAGGACATTACTCTACACTTTTCATCCATAAACTAGAGGGGCCAAAATGATGTTCCCAAGGTGGTAGGAGATGTTCAAAGGAGGATTTCTCTAAATCCCGCGGTGGTCTTGAATGAATGAGGACAAAAGTACCCCTATTTTTATCTGGTGCAGGGCCCACCTTAAAAAAACCCCTCCTCCAATGGTTTTTTATTCCCAGATAGGTCTTGCATTGGTAAATGGGGCTGTAGGCCCCAATCTTGCAAAAAAAAAATTTGCCAAAAAAAACACCAAATGTGCTCAAAATAGAAATTTCAGAAAATGAAGAGGTGAATGAATAGTGCCCCGCATTCAAGACCACCGGGGATTTAGGGACGGGGTTCGAAGAATACTCATTGGACTGACATCGTCCGTCAATGCACTTCACGTAACTTAAGTTACATGCGGCCGCTGCCGGCGCGCCTGCAGCCGTCCGTCATCACCGTGATGTGCAAGCAGCTTCTGGCTGGATATGTATCAAATCTACAGTCGACACTCTACAGCGACGCGCTTGCTTGCTTGCTTGGTGCCATGGCTGCTAGTGTAGTTGCTACTGTACTGTACAGTACTGTATAAGTCCCACTCTCTCGCTCTTGCAGTCGGCGAATTAATAAGTTAAATATAGGCTGGCTATTCCATCTCCAGCTGCCCTACTTGTTCGCCGTGGAGGTAGTCAGTTCAGTGGGATGATGATCCATCGTGTTTCCCTTTGGTTCCCAGGCTCTTTGGATCCATTGCCATTGCTGTTGGGACGCGGCCATGGTGGCTTCCCTTTGATAAATTTTACGACTGTCGCCATGGCTGTGACGTCGTCTTTTCCCTTTGGAAGCAAGCAAGTTAGATGCTCTCTTCATACCCTCGAGCCCCGCGATTCGTCTTTGTGTCTGGCCTCGGGATCCGCGTTACCGATTTTGTGTTCGCAGAAATTCCGCGACACTTCCTCCGAGGTCGCTTATTCTCGTGGGAGCTCTCTTGCTGCGGCGCTGCTGCTGCTGCTGCTCCTGCTGCTCCTGGACGTTGTGGCGTCGCATGCCGGCTGAGAAAGTTTATTGGCTGGAAAGTATTGTTGCAATTTGAGCCTGGGTTTTGCGGGGGTTTGGAGTCAAGTTTTGGAACAGAAATACTCTATTCAGCATTGCAGGTGCTGGAAGCTGGTTGTTTCGGGTGGCCGAAGATCGCCGTGTTTGGGTCGCATCATTTAGTTTCTACAGATCGTCTCTACTGTGGCAGCAGTACATGTTATTTTGTTTTTAGTTCTCGACAGGCGTCAGCCTTCTGCCTGCCAGCGCCGGCACATGGACCTTGAAGGCAAGCTTCATCATTCCCCTTGTTCGACTGCAGCTGCTTGCCAGCCCGTGTGATTAAGACCAAGATCCTCCGATCCTCTGCTGCCATTGTACGTTGAAATCACGTGGAGGGTTTCTCAAAAATTAAAATATTCTTCACCCGGTTTTGACAGCCCTGGACGCTCCAGTCTTCTCTCGAGGGAGCTGATCCCTGTCTCGGTGGCTACGTGTGAAGGAATTGTGGATGTAAGTTACTAGCACTTCACGGATTGATTCGTTCAGTTTGCCAAGGTCACGGTCGGTAGTCTGCTTCGTGTCTGTATTGCTGAACCCCGGCTAGAAGAGTCGTGGTGCCTGCTCCTCTTGCACAAGTATTCCACCTCGATGTAAAGAAAGGAACGAAATTGGAACATTGGACCGGAGCGCACCATAGCCACGGCTGGAGCCTCGGCAGTGAGGAGGGGAGTGATATCTATCTATCTGTCTATCTATATAGTCGAGGCTGTTGCAGGCTAGGGGTTCAGCGTTTGCAAGCAGGACAGGGGGATTGCAAGTAAGCAAGTAAGGTCAAGAAGGGAATGCGGGCAGGGAAGAGCTTGCATAGCAGAGCTGGGATCCAGGATGGACGTGAGCAGCAGCCCTGCGAGGGCGGCGGAGGCAACAGAACACGGAACCGGAACCGGAACCGCGGGGCTGGTGAATGCGGTGGATGCGATGCCATGCTGCACCGTTCATGCGGTGTTCATGCTGCACGTGTTGCTGTTGCTGTTGATCTCGTGGCTGTTCTTGCCCGTCAATTTGACGGGCTTGTTCCTCTTGTGCGTCTTAATCGTTTACCTCTTCCAGGTACGTACAGTGCACGCGTCACCCTTCTAGGCCCCGGCCGGAGTTTGTATGTACATGTATGTCATCGTTCGCTAGTGTCTGCTTGTGACATACGAATTCTTGGTCGGTCACAATTCCATCACGGCATGAACAGCCCGGGATGCTTTTCTGCCCACCATCGCATTCTCAGAATCACATAATCATATCTAAAGCAGCCACCATTTCTGGGTCTCGCTGTACTCCTACTGCATTGCGGCTCGTGATCCTTGTCTTTCTCAACCTTGATCAGTAGCAGTCATCACTTTTGGGGTTCCAAGAGCTGGTGGGAAACCGATCTGGCAGTAAGTACGTGAGGGTTGCCGTGGGGTCGCTTCTGAGGCTCTTTCTACATTTGTAAGAAGATGAAATGGCTGTTGCTTTTAGGGTTTAGGGTGCAATGCTACGTGGCCTACTAGTTTCAGTGTTTTCATTTATTAAGTCCGTCTGTACTTGTGTATGTGTGGTGTCTCATATCCATGAAACAGGTAGAAAGATGGGCCCGGGAAATTGAGCAACGTCGAATAGCTTCCGCCGAGCGGAGAAAGATAAACACACGACGAGTACAATGCCCACTGACCTCTTTGAATGACGATTATCCAAATGCTTTTGCAAGGGAATTAACATTCATTCATGAATATTATGCACCTGGAACCTTATTGTAAAGAATCTGATTCTTGTGAAGGTATCTATCTTACCCCATTTCGATAGTTTTTTTTTAATTCAATCTTTCTTGTTCCTGTAGACATTTGATGAGGGAGAGACGTCAAGATGGCTGAACGAGGGCATCAAGAGCATGTGGCCGTTGGGCATGGAGATGTTTGCGTCGAAGCATTTCTTTGGTCCTATGGCCCCCTACTTTTTAGATAAATACAAGCCAAGTTGGATTGTGGTATGTGCAATCACCTCTGTCTGTTCCTCCTCTTAGATACTGCACTTCGGTTTGCCTGTGTATCATAGGCCGGTTACTTCACTACCGAAGCCGAACTCGTACTTCACAATAATGAGCAAGTTGTTAAGTTTTTGTGTTGGTATAATAATTGTTTCACAATGATAACCCCACTTGAGAGAACACGGTGTGGTTTCTTAGCGTCATGAAATGCCTGCGACTCTGGTAATTAATAATGTCTGGTCTTCGGAATTTGAATGCGTAAGTCAAGTTTGCCTGGTCAACATCTCCGTTGCAGTATGTGAAAATTGTTCACACTGGCATGTTAATGGGGCAGAAAGAAGCAAAGATGGACATCATAAGCCTGGGAAGCACGCCACCAGTGTTCAACTTCATCCGGGCAATTGAGCAACCTCCAGAAGGTGACCATGTGGTGAGTTTGTACTGTAATGGGCTTGATCATGTCTCGGACGGACTACGCATGTCAACGGTGAATATACATACACACACATACACACACATACATATACATACATATTCTCCGTATAGGTGTATAGGTCTGTGGGTTGTTCTTTGGGTTTGAATTTCTTTTGCCGCTGCTGCTCGGGAGGGTTATCATCAGCCAGCCAACTGAAGATAAGTGTTGGTTCCAGGCGTACGAGGCAAATATGGAATTCCATTCCGGCGATGACATGAATGCTGAATTGAGGGTACTAAATACCACTTTCTACATCTCGCGTCTGCATATTGAGGGCAAGGTGCGCACCATTTCTGGTCTACCTCTGTGTTTAGCAGCCATTGTGACAAAAACCGGCCCTCCCCAGATTGGGCAGTTTCGCAAAGATGCATTATACAATGCAACTAAGAGGAATATTTGAACTTGATAAAGGAATAAAAGTTGTACGTAATGAGTTTTGGATTCTATCCATGCAGTTAGATCTATGATTGCTATCACCAATATTTTTGTATAAAATTTTTGAAACTCAAAATTCAGAATTCTTTTGTAATTCAGTCACGAACAAGATATTGACAATGTGTGGATGTAATTTGTTATGATGGGTTGAAGTGTTTGATTTTTGGAGATTTTTTGGTTGCTTGATTCTATGAGTTGACTTTTTGAACACTTTTAAACTAAGATTTCCGAAAGTTTTGGTGAATCACTGCAACATGAAACGAGGCATAAAAATTTCACAAATCATCCCCTTTCTAATCGGATCATAAAAAATGGACCACATCGTTCCAAGAATGGACGCCTGGGCAGTTAGGGGTTAACATGAAGTGAGTTTGCAGGTCAAGATCTCGGTGAAGTTTCTGAACGGTTGGCCAGTTGTCGGGAGAGTGCGCCTCTGCTTTGCCAGCATACCTCAAGTAACAATGTCCTATAAGCTATATTATCTCCCCGACATGAGCCTCTTTCCGGGCGTGGATAATTTAGTGGTAAGTTTTCAGGGCATGTCTTCCGCTTCTGTTTCCGATGATCCGTTGATGCTCGCTCTATTCCGTTCATTTTGGTGCTTCCAGGTTCATGCCAGTGTTGATCGAACAGTGCATTCATTTGTCAATCGTACTTGATTATGCGGGTCAAGGGTTGGACTTGAGCTGATGAATTGATTACGCTGAACTTGGTATCTCAGAAAAATATGCTGCATAAAGCAATGGAAGACTCTATTGTTCAGGTGATCTCTATTTTCATGTCCTTTTTTGTTTAAGTTATCTGTGAGCCTTGCACGTCACTAGTACCTGTATGCAACCTGGATCCTTTTAGTTATTTTAACCGCACTTTTCTCTCGTTAATTAGTTCACAATTACTAACAGTACTATGATAACACGTCACTGTTGAGCTCTGCTAATGGATCATGGAGTCGGTGTTCAAAAGTTTTAGAAACTCCAACAGTGTTGCTACTGTGCAGCCGAACTTTTTGGAAGTGGACATTGAGGCAATCGCCGCAAGTTTGCTGTTTCCAGACTCAAGACCACAACAAGGTAGGGCATCTGCCAATTGTTTTGAACCTTGTTTTTTTCCAGATGGATAAACGTGTGGTCTACTCAGAAATGTGCAGATACTGTGGGCCACACTGGAATTTACATCGTTTTTTCATCTTACATTAACTTTTACTTGTATCAAATTTTCTAGTTTATCGAGAACCAAATTTTAGATAAACTTGTGTCACAATCCCATTCCTTTCTAAGTTAAAAATGATGACTTTTATACACACCTACTCTTTACAGTAAGAACTTATTATAACTAGTTTGGCCCACAGTAGTGTATTTGATCTTTTCTTCTTCTCGATCAAGTATTGACATTATGGCAACTGACGTTGTAATTTTCTGGAAGGTGCGACAGAGAACAAGTCCACTCTTCTTGTGGAAATCCTCGAGGCTACATCCCTTAAGGTTGCAGACCGAAATGGTACGTTCTTAAGTTACTAGCTCAACTTCATTTTCCTGGGTGACAATTATTTGGTTGAAATTTTATTTTTCAACCGTAGCTGTTTCTTCCACCATATAGACAATGGTTGAATGTCTTTCGAAAGGAGTGGATGGTGATATAAATCCGGGCTGTTTTTGTCGACACAAACTTTTGGTGAAACTGCTAGAAATTACCAGATTTAACCTTTAGTGATTCAACTGCTAGGAGTGACCAGATTCAGGGGTTGTGCAAGTGAAAATGTCAGTCACTAAAATATTTCTGGTTGATTTTGAGTGTTGTTACGAAAGAATTAAGCAGACAAATGATGGACATTGTCTGCAACTCTCTAACCTTATTTTGGATTGTGTTCAGGACGCTCTGACCCTTTCGTGAACATCTATTTTGGTGGTGGAAAAAAAAGAACAAAAGTTATTAGAAGAAATCTCCACCCAAAGTGGACAGATGAGAAGCATGAATTCTACATTAAAAACTGGGATCTGTCAAATTTGCTGGTTTTACATGTGCAAGACTGGAACCGTGTGCGTATTAGACCTCCCCCCGATCTCGGGTATGTTTTCTCTTCTGACTAATAAGTGCTTGGGGTCTGTTCATGGACCTCTGTTCAAAGAATCGTAGGGGCGTGGCAGGGCTGCAAGTAGATAGTATGGTTTGTGAAGTACGAGTATCAAGAGAGAAGCAAGATTTATATCGGTGAAAATTCTAGCTACAAGCTAGCGCATAGATATACTTTGTGTCATCTCCCAGGGGTCCTCCATTGGCCGTTTAGATTGAGGGCAGACGTTGAAGTTCTTGGCAGCCAGCTAGGCATGTATGCATGCTTGCTGAATTGGTGCCTAGTAATTGGTTTCCCCAGGTGCTCCATCTTCCTGGTAGTGTTGTTGTGCTGCCTAGCTTCTGGACATCGGGTATGAACAGTGCCATTGCAAGCTTGCATACATGTGAGGTTTCGTCGTGTCTTTGATTCTTCCCAGCTTGGTTCTGCAGGATTCGTGATCATGTGGTTTTTCTCGGCTGCTGCTCAGGATGTTGACTGTGGACTTGAAGAAGCTGTATTATCAAGACGAGAAGAAGTATGAATTTGGGAAGCGATACGAATTTCAAGAAAGTCTGGAAAAAGTGTCAACAGGTCAATTACGATTCGCCATCACTGTGAATCACGGTTCTTCAAACTTTGAGGAACCTGGCACAAGTGATGCTGGGTTTGAGGTATGCATGATTGAATTCAGCATTCCTTGATCATCATTCAGAAACTGCTGTAGATTCGGTTCAAGTCCACAGAGCAGATCACCGTGATTCCAATGTAGACAGACTCGTAATAAATAAATTTCCCTGCATCTCTACATACATATATTGTACTGTACAATTTAAAGTCCATACTTCCGGAGTACCTAAGTTCTCTTTTATCATGATATACTTCCGGACTGATCCTATCTTGCAAGGACTAACCCTCAGGATATATCGTTGGCTGTGATGCAGACCGTCACACAAGAGATCAAGTCAGATTATGTTGTATACAACGCACCAAGCAGAGCTGGAGCAACGACAGAAATGAAGAGGTCCAAGAGTGATACAAACCTCAACAAGCTGAGGTCGACGCCAGCAGCAGCGCGGAAGCTCAAGGGGAAGGCGAAACGCAGTACGCCTGATCCAATAGGGAATAATGATAAGAATAATACTACTGCTACTACTACTAATAAAACTAGTAATCAGTCCATGGGAGCCTTAAAGGACCAAATGGTGTTTGATGAAACGTACGAAATCATTGATATGCCCTATGGCCCTTGCGGCGCCTTCACCATTTTTCGCCCGGGATCATTGGTGCAGCGTGGGGGACCCAGCTCCCGGGAGGACACAGGGAATGGACAGATGACATCAAAATCAGCAGCCACAGCAGGGATACTGGACAAAGTAGATGGTGCAGCAGTAGGAGCCGCTGCAGTGTATGAAGGACAAGCAGCAGAGGCGCTGGGAAAAGCGCAGGTACCCAGCTGGCTACGCGTTCCCTTTCGCGGGCGCGGGAAGAGAAGGACGTCGCGGGAGTCGAACGTGTTGACAGAGACCATGAGCGAGCAGTCAGAATCACTGGAAAACATTGACATGCTTATTTCCACCGACGAACTGACAAGATTAGGCCTTGATCAGCTGAGCCACCAGTACCATGGTCCTGTGCGAATGGACCGCATTGACACCCCTGTCAACATTGCCCCGGACGAGCCCCCGGACATGTACACCCCCACGACGTCGCTGCCCCCTCCTATCCACAGTTACAATGGGAAGATAGCCAGCTCATCCCACGTCCACGCTGAAGTGTTAGATCACAGTACCAGCACTGTGATTCATGCCAGCCCCGAACCACAACATCATGTGCCCAGGAATAATATCAATGGCACGGCTTTCTCTGGCTATGGGCCAACTGCGCCGAGGCCAGCGGATGATGACGATGATGGGGAATCAGTTCCAGATGATCACGTGCTGCATGCTCCTTCTTCGCCACCGCGACCTCCACAGCGGCAGTCAACAGGGAAGTTGATGCCCCCTTGGTTGCCGAAGATGTGGTACCAGAAGATAAGGTCATTGGCTGCCAAGAGTGGAAAGAAAAAGACGACGAAGACGACGCCGATGCCGACGCATGGTGCAGCAGCAGCAGTAGTCAATTCCAATGGGATGGCCTACTCGTCGGAACTCAATGCAGAGGATGGAGACCATGCCGACCAGGGCTCTCTTCGTCATCAACATCCTGCTGAAGAATCACAAGACTGGGACCACGTGACTACATCGAGGACCCAATCCTTCACCATTGAACATTCGTCACCACTTGATGTGAACAATACTAGTAATTATTATAAGCAGCAGCTCATCAACAATGGCAGCACACCGGGAGATTATTCCCCAGCTGATGAGCTGCATCTGCAGCATGAGCAGCGGAATCTCATGCAGGAGACGCCCCAGAGTAGATCTGCGGGCAGCCAGTCCGACAGATCCAACTGGGCGTCGAAAATGAAGAAACTGATCCGTTACCAGAGCAAGAGCAAGTCTCTCCGGTTTGAGAAGCTGAAGCCGCCGCTGCCGCTGCCATATGATAGCGCGTCACTGAACGGCACCGCTGAGAGGTCCACTGGACCGGTAAATACTGGTAATAGCACATCGGTACCTGCCTTGCCGAGGTGATGGATTGTAAAGTAGGGTCTAATAAAGTTACAAAATTTTCTCCTCCTCTATGTTCTTTGCTATTCACAAAAGCATATGATACCATGACCTTCACTTCAATGTAATTTCATGCGGTTGAATTAATATGATGATGCAATTGAATTTTCAAGATTCAATTAGAATTTTGAGTTACTATTCAGCAAATTTAGGTGGGTGACCAATTTTTGTGGCCAAAATTCTACAACTTTTATGGGCTATTGGGCTATTGTACCTCACTCTCAGGCTTGGCATAATATACTTCAAAATTTCAAGAATTCCTCCACATGTCGTTTCCACATTGGTTGAGATCCAAGTGAATCTTACAAGGAAATTATTTTTTGGCATTCAAAGTGCCGGATCAGAATGTGAGGTACAATATCAACTTTGCGTGGTATCAACTTTGCGTGGAGATGTAAAGCACCCATATTTTCTACATATGCACTCAATTCAATTAAAAAAATTCATCACCAATAATTTTCAATTATTTCTTTCATAAAACGAGGAAAATGAAAGAAAAAATACTTTGTAAATGGAGTTTTATATTCTCTAAGTGAAATTTGACTTCATTGGTTAAGATTGTAAATGATGCTCTTCCACCTTCCAATAGAGTTGTTGATGTCTTTGTCATTGTTGCTTTGAGGTTTAACCCCTCTACGTTTCAACATCCAGAAAGTGGATCACGAACAAATTCAAAGCCTTGTAACTTTCTCATACAACCTCGGATGACTTTCATCCAAGTCACCTCTGCAAGGTCATTAGGTTCTCTACCAATTAAAGTGAATCTCTTGTGATGGAGAGATGTTGATAATATTGGAGAGGCCTCCAAATACAAGTACGTCAAATTTGTTGGGTAGATTTTATGCTTGCAATGGACCTGTCATGTACACCTCATGTACATTTGAGTCATGCTAATATCTATGTTTTATGCTGACATCTACTTCTGTTCAAAGAGTTGGTAAGTGTAGGGGTTAATGATCTTGATTTTTCTCTGTCCCTGACGACATTGCTGATCTGATTTCGTCTTCAGAATTTGATGTTTGTTTTGGAGTCGGCTTAATGCCTTCTTCATGTCCAATTTCTCCACTTGCTGAGGATTGTAATCCTGTGCATGACTATCCTGTGCATGATAATGGTTGAGTTTGTACCTTCTATTTAATTTATTGTCGTCATTATTGACTATCATGTTGTCAAATTTTGTACGTTTTGATTGTGTTTAATTTATGTATGTTTGATTTATGTTGCGTTTGCAAGTATTAGTCTTTATTATAAGAACCCTAGTTTTACTGTTGGTTTTAGGTCTCGGTACTGTACCATACTACAACAACGTCTCGATTTATAATAAAGAAAGTGAGATGTTAGCTTTGGAGGAGGCTTCTATCAACACACTATCGGGTCTTAATAAAAGGATGGGCTATTATTTGGCACATAATTTCTTCATTACAGGTGGACAGAAGATGCATGATGTGTACTACAATTAATTCTAGATTGTTCAAGATGAATTCGGGGATGAGAATTTTAGATAATTATAGTCTTTTGATTAATATTGTGTATATTTTTTTTTCTAAGAAAGTGGAATATTTAATTTAATCACTTACTGCATTGTTTTTCAAATTTACACTTGGACCATGTAAACCTCAAAAATTAGTGTTGCTAATGTTGTGGATAGGTCTTTATGGAGGCATGTAATGTGTTCTAATATGGATGTCATAATAACCTATCAAAGAATCGTTTCTCATTGGCCTCACTTCAAAGATGCTAAGTTGGCCAGCTGTCATTTGTTTTTCTTAAAATCGCTGAGGAAATTTAAGAAGGATGTTAGGTTTGGTTTGAAATTGGACTTGTGGGAAGGAACAAATTTGCGAAGTATACGAAGATTCTTGCTATTGATGTTGAGTCCTTGCAAGGAAAAAAAATTACAAACAAAACAGACAGAAATGTTGGTATAACTTGTCTCAGCTCTGGGTTGGTTCCAATTGAGAAAGCTTTGGAGACAACGGGTCATAGGACCATGGATGCTTTTGAGAAGTATAACCAGGAGAAAAAACCATCTCAAAAAGGGCTACCCAAAGAGTCTTGTCTAATGACTTGAAAGTTGGGCGACCTATCTTGTACCCAAGTGGCATACAAAGAGGAATTGGATAAATATGAGACCAAGGTGCATAATAAATTGATTACTTTTGAATTTTGAAATTATTTTATTATTGGATCGTTCTAACTCGTTTTTTGTCCCTACAACCATCCAGTTCTTCCAGACATGGAGCTGCCTTGAGCGATTTGAAGAATTTTCAGAGGTAATTTTCTATTTTCTATGAATTTTCAATTTTTCTTTTGTGATGTGCTTGGTGTGTTTATGTTGGTCTGTTTGATTTGTTTATATTTATGTTTGTTTCTTTGTACTTCTTGCAGTGTGAAACCAGATCAGAGTTCAAATACAGAGAATAACGTGAAGGGCAAAGAGAAGTATGATACTGGATCTTACCAATTGTAACATTTTTAGCTTGGTTGTGAACTCAAATAACGAGGGTAGTGAAGCTATCTCTTCTTTTTTAGATTGTTTCAAGAGTTTTAAGAAGGTCAAATGATTTGAACACTAAATGCTTTCCATGTTTTAGTTTTATCGCTTGTTGGTTTCTTAAACATGTTTTTGAAGCAGGAGTTCTTTTCATATGTTCTAGGTCATTTTGAGTAGTATACATGGCTTTTAGTTCGAGTTTCAGCGTTTTCCAGACTGAAGAAACAGGCTGATGACTTTGGCAAATCATATGCACAATTAAACTCGTTTTGTATTTGTTTTTACTGATCATGTTGTGTCAAGTGTATGACTATTTGTACATTGTTTTTGGGCAAACTGAGTCTATGGTATGTGGGCAAGAACTTCGTGCAAACTTGTATAATATAATGGGAACAACCACCCCATGTATGGGAATGAATTGGGAACGCTTAATATGCAAATAAGGTGGTTACCCCATTACCAACTGACGCCTTAAACCAACAACTAGGGGCATTTTCCATAATCAATGTTGCAATGATGTTGGTTTTAGCATGAGTTACATGTGAAAATGGGTTCTCTCTTGTTGGTTTTAGTATATGTAAGTGTGGTTATGGATTCTTTGTTGTTGTTGGTTAAGCATCTTTAGTGTGTGCAATACAAATCTTCTTTAGACATAAACAACTCTACCTATGTGACGTGAATGGGATGTGTCATGCTTCAACTTTGAAAATTTATAGCTAATTCATTGATTCTTCATCTTGTGTTGAAATCTATTTCTTCTTGCCTAACTCTAAAAAATAGTAATACTAAATAATATCAATGTCTCATATTTGTATTTCTTATTCACTTGGAAAATTAATGGGGTAATCACCTTAGGATGTATAGATTGTAAAGATGAGAAGAGGTAAAAAAGAAATCTTTAAGGTGTATATGGTGCGTGTATTGTAAACAATGCAAAACCACAGAAACAATGCAAAACCTGAAAAACACGCACGGGCGAGATTTTTTGCATTAGAGCATTCCCACCCATGTACGCTAGGACTCCACCCATGGTTGCTGAAGGTGACTCGCTAAAATTATTCATCTATATTTGAAGAGCCTTTGAAATCACACTCCCCCACCCTTGAATGCCCCTCAAGCACCAAAAGTGCACGTCAAATAGTCAATGCACCAATCACAAGTAGAATGTCAGATTCAGTCAACTAAACTTAGATTTGGAGGATCATTTCTTGACACGCCAAAGTTGAGGGCCAAAAGGCATTTTTGAAGGGCCCTTAGCATTTTTCATCCACTTATTGCGTGTGTCAGACTCTTAGCGAGTATGGGTGCGGATGCTCTAACTCACCAAAAAAATACATTTGAAGAGCCCTTGCACTCACACTCCCCCACCCTTGCACGCCCCTCACATATCAAAAGTGCGCATCAAATAGTCAATGAACCAATCACAAGTAGAATGTGAGAACATAGGCAACTAAATAGTGATTTGAAGGCCCAATTTTTAACACGCTAGGATTGAGAGTCAAGAGGTATTTTTGAAGGGCCCTTGACACTTTTCATCTACTTCTAGAGTGTGAGACTCTTATCAATGAACCATCCGAAAGAATTCTTTCAGTGCTTGACGAATCAAGATAACACCAAAAGTAAACTGCATTCTATGGTGTAGCCCGTACTAGGCCGCGGCACTACTCGCTCGCTCGCTCCCTCCCTCCCTCGTCATTTTCATTCCGTTTAGTCTTGGTGATCGATTGTAGTAGGTCATTAGCGGCATCACTAGGACGTTGGCCATGGTGTGGATTAGGGTTTTCCACCAGCCCTGCTTCTCGCGCTCGCTCGCTCGGGATCGGACTCCTCGCCGGCCGGATTGGACCACGGATCCTCGTGTTTGTTGTGTTTGACAGCATGTCGTCTTTTCTTTGTGCCCCGACTCTTGAGGTCGTCGTCTACCGTCTTTGCCCTCCCCTGGAACCTGTGGACGTGTTTCCAGCGTCGACGACGCTTCTGCTTCTGCTAGGCCGCTTCCACCGTCGCTGACGGACCCCTTTCTCCTCCTGCAGCTAGCTGGAGAGTTAGTTGCGTTTGTTTGCGTGGTGACATGGACCATCTCATCCCGACCGTCAACGAGGTCGAGGACTCGTGGCAAGTCGTGCGACCTCGAAAGGGAAAGCCTCATACCAAACGTCTCTCGCACAGGAGCCCCGCGGATGATGCGCACCTGTCTTGTTGTCCTGGCCATGACCCCAACTCTAATCTTATTAGTTCGAGGGGTACGGATGAAGAACACCAGAGACTGCGTGCCAAGCTTCAGAAGTCTCTGGAGCGCGTTCGGAGCTCCGTCTTCTTCAAGAAACTCGTTGAGCAGATGCAGTGTTTACAAATTTTAGAGAAGTTATTGGCTAACGCGACAAAAGCGGCGAGTCTACATTATGATCCCTCGGTTGTGAAGGCAGATTTTGTCGCTGTTCCAAGTGTAGGTCTCAATTCTGTCGACCACGAAGCGTGCACTTTTCATTTCTCGGACGGTACGTCTGCTGCCCTTATGATTCTATCCTATTATATTTAGGATGTATGGCTTCAGGGTTGAAGGATTGTGCTTTTGGGGAAATTTCCTCATGGCTCGATCCTTGTCCCTCCGGCTACCAACGGTTGTTGCAATTTACAAATCTATGTCCACCTTCTTCTACCATGAAAGGCAATGCCGCGAGGGTCGCAGCTCAGAGTGTGTAGGTTTTGCGCAATATCTGCTGCTCTTTCTGGACGTTACTGAAGGCGCCCGTGGAACGCCCGGGAATGGCTGTCTGTGCGAAACCGATGGGTGACAGTGTCGAACTAGTTGCGGAAAAGGATCCAATCGCTGTGCAGATAGTTCCTTTCTAAAGTGTGGGCCCGTCGTATGCTGGCAGGGAGTTTGATAATAGAAAGTGTGGAATACAAAGTGAAGGAATACCACGGTGGAGAGACCCGAGCTGCGGCGAAATCACCAACGGTGGTGGAGCTTGTAGTGCTGGGCGTGGGGAGCATTTTAGACAGCGAGGTGTCACGCTGCCAAATGTGTCTGGCTCTTCTGCTGAAGGACCGATTCTCCTGCATTGGGGAAATTCTGGTTTACGATCCGGTGCTGTCTGCGATGGAGTGTAGCTTCTTGACGAACCTGGGATGCACTCCGATAGTCCGAGACGAAAAGGGCCGAAGACGAGCACTCGCTCCCACGTTGTTTTACATGCCACATTGTGGCGCTTCTCTGTACAACAATCTCCTGGAAGAGAATCTGGATCCCTGGTGCCTCGGCTGGGTCTCCATCCTGGGAAACAGCTTCCAGAAATATCAAGATAGTTGGTCCGTGTTTCCCAAGCCCAAGCATGCTAGGCCTGATTGTTTGTTAGGGGTGCAAAAGCATGTAACAGAGCATCCTGTGAATGCTGCTTCGTTTCCATGCTTGTCAGCTTTCAATGACATGAGTTGGCACCTCTTTCCAATTGACAAGATTTTATGAGGAAGCGTTTCCTTGAATGTACTTGTGTCTAGTCTCAGGGCGGCTGTGGGGAGATTTCCTTCTTCTTTGTCAATTTCTGGGTCTGCTGACGTGCATTTTGAGGCTCGGACTCTTTTTTTATGCCTTCGAATCTGTATTTCTCCGCTGTCGTCGTTGTTGTCACGTCTCTTAAGGAGCTTTAGGTTTCTGGTACGTTTGAATAAGCTTACTGATGTACTTTATTCTTTCTGAATCTTCCTCCGGTTTACGTATTAGGTAACCGTTTCTCTGGAGCTGGTTATCGATCGTGAACTGGCCGCATCAGGTAGGGTGAGCCTGTAGGGCGAACCCTAGCCTGATGTGGACGGGTTGCTCCAGTTTATGGAAACGATGTCTTTAACTACCAGGCTCTTGATGCTAGCTAGTTGTTGAGTCATCATTGGTTAGTAAATAGGTACATTGATTAGTTTGTGATTTTGTCTAAATTGTACATAAACATTGTAAGATTTAGGTTTGCTTCACATTTCAGAAGCTCAAATGCTCAATTGTGATTTTTCTGTTATTCACATATTATGCTATTTTTTACTTAGTGCACACTATATTTACTCACAATCTCCCTAGTCGTTCACTTTGATTGTGCACATTCTCGGAGGTATCGACAAGCTGAGTTTCAAGTTGTGTGAGCTAGCTAGTAAGAGCTTGTGGATCCCTGCAGTAGACCTTTCGGGTAGAATTACAGTGGCGTAGAGTTGATCTACAAGTGTTGGAGTTGATTTGGAAGTGCTGAAGTTGATATGAGCTCAAAGTTGATATGACAAACTTGCAGGTACCTTATACGGTCGAATTACACTTGTGGTACCCTATTTCCATGGATGTTAACCCCTAAACGCCTGAATGACCAATTTTGGCTGATCAGTTTTTGCTGCAGCTGAAATGCGATTTCGGCCATTGAAATGATATTTTTTGAATTTGAGCTCAACTAACAAAATGCAGCTTACGAAGTCTAGTTTCCACTCCATTTTGAAATTTTGAAAAATTCCTAAAATTGAATTATTTATAGCAATTACAAGTTCAGGGTCTATTACCGTGGCACCTCCACAGTGTTCCACGGTTTTAGGTTTTTCCACTGTATTTTTAAATTTAAAAATATTTTTTGAGCACGGCAAACAAAATAATGTTTATCTTTGTAATTTACACATTTGGCAAGTTTTTTGTATTTTTAAAATATATTTTATAATTGATGTGAATTTTCTTTGCTTTTACCACTTTGAAAAATCATGATAATTTGAATTTTGCATTAATAATTTTGAAAAAATCATATATTGTAGTTGACATTCGGTTTTCATGTAGGAAAAATATGAAATTTAATTTTTTCTTCAATAATAATGGTGAAAGATAGCATACAGTCTAAAGTTCTTCCACCACGGTAATAGGGTCAGGCATTTAAGGGTTAAGGTGTATTGTCATGAATTTGTAATTTTTCATTACACCAAGTGTCATAATCTTTATCATAACCGGTTGTTGACTTTTCAATGCCAATGTGGCTCCATCCCATTGGCAACCCGTCACCATCGCCATCACAAGTTGCAACTCATAACCTTCTCTCCTTTCAACTTGCATCCTATGCCCTTGGATCATGAAGATCAAGGGTTGTGATTGAAAAATGAACAACCGGTTATGTACGATAACCTACTCGCCGCTACCGCGGCTCGTCGGTTATCTAATACATATTCGTTTATACTTCTATTCATATCCGTTTCTTGAGATCGGTGATTGATTGATTGGTTATCGATTGCAAATCACATTGCTTGGAGCCAATTGTTGAGTGGCATGTTGGCGAAACACAGGATGAAACCAGTTACGGCCCTTACAACCAAATGAGGCCAGTTCAAATCAAACAAGGTCGAGCTGTTGTGTTCAGACAATTCTATGTTGCTTAAACCAGATAAGGTGTGTTGTATTGTACTGTACTGTACAATCAGGTCTAATATGCTTACGAATTCCCTTCTGTATGAAAAAAATTGAAAAAAAGAAACTTTGAACATGTGTGTACTCAAAAATGATCCGATTTGGAAACCGTAAAGTGCGTCGCAATCACATTGGAGTGTACTACAATATCAATATAAATTTAGACATGTATTAGAGAAAATCATACAAAAAGTTAAAAATATTATATACCTATCTATCGTTAAGTGCTCTCACCCTTTGCTTCAATTACAGTGTTCATTCTAGTAAGCATATTTGAAATGAGCGTTCGAAATTGTTTTTGAGATACTTGAGCATGTACTTGTTGGAGTAGTTGTATCATTTCCTTTTTCCTTTGCAATTTCTTCTTTTGTAATGGTGTAGGAGCTTTCATTGGTTTTGACAAAAGTTCACTTATTAATAGTTGATTAATAAGTGAACTAAACAATTAATAGTTGATTTTTTGGAACTTATTTATAAAAATACATTGATCGGCTTCTATTTTATGCATGATAGACCTATTCAACTCACATTGATGGAGGCTGGTACTCCTATACACCGTAGTAGGTGCCCTAATGACTGAAAACAAGTCCATGGAATTCAAAAGATTATGAAAGACAAAGTTGATATGATACAAATCACTCAACAAGTATAGGCTCAAATATCTCAAAAACAGTTTCAAACGCTCATTTCAAATATGCTTGCTAGAATGAACACTATAATTGAAACAAAGGGTGAGAGCACTCAATCGTAGATAGGTATATAATATTTTTAACTTTTTGTATGATTTTCTCTAATACATGTCTAAATTTATATTGATATTGTAGTACACTCCAATGTGATTGCAACACACTTTACGGTTTCCAAATCGGATCATTTTTTAGTACACACATTGTTCAAAGTTTCTGAATTTTTTTCATATAGAGGGGAATTCGTAAGCATATTAGACCTCATTGTACATAGGGGTACCTTCAAATTGCACCCTATTACTGCTCATTCCAAAATTTGAACACTCAAACATGCAAGTAAGGAGATCTTGGACATTTCTTTACTCAATGAAACCAATAAAAAAAAACTCTATTTTCTAATATATTTCAAGAGGATTTCAAAGAGCCTAAGCTCATCTTTCAAGAGCCTAAACCGTCAAATTTACAAAGTTATGTACTCACATGCATAGAAATGAAACACCACATGAACAATGCATAGAAATGGAACACCACATGAACAATGCATAGAAATGGTGTTCTCATTGAGTCCCATCCTAATCTCAATGAAAATTTGAAAGATGATACATATGTACCAGAGGCAACTTTGTACAACATCAACTTTAGCTCGAATAAGTAAAACCACACATATAATTTCATCGAACTCATACATCTACCATAGGCGCAGGGCAGCTTCGTCCATAAACAATTAAAAAATCCAAAGCCAATATTTTTTAATATTGCACTGTAAGGGTGCTGGAACGAGGTCTTATCAAAATTGAATAAATAATGTCAAAATAACAAATATTGTTGTGCATGACCAAAATTAATCCAATTGAAAGAGTCATTAGGAAAGAAATGAGGTCTCAACAAGGCCTCATGCCTTTGAGAAATTGAAGAAGAAATTAGGATAACGGTCAATGTGAAATTTTTATCATCATGACTCGAATTTGTGTTGACTTGTGCCATAATCTCCTTTCCATGCGCTTTCCAACGCCCTTTAAAACTCCAAAATCCGAGTTAATATACAAAAGTTACACATGTTTAAGTTTGTGCATTGGGGACCACTGAGCAGCCAGCACGCAGTGGTCCCCAATGCACAAACTTTAAACATGTGTAACTTTTGCATATTAACTCGGATTTTGGAGTTTTAAAGTGCGTTGGAAAGCGCATGGAAAGGAGAATGTGGACCACCAAAGATGACGTGGATGATGATTGTCCACGTAGGACTCCATAATTTTCCATGCCCACATCGTCAATTTGGGTTCGGGCAAGGAATGAAAGTCGAGGCCTTCTTGAGACCCCAATTCTTTCCTAATGCACACAAGTCTCCATGCATAACATTCAGTAGCCTTCATGCCCATTGTCTTTCTTCGTGCACTTTGCTCATCACCTTAAGCTTCCACCCATCCATTTAGGGCCGACTTCCATGTGAGGATCGGTCCGGTGGAAGCAGTGGTCTCAAAAACACTTTATGAAATTTAGCACAGGATGCTACCTCCCACATAAATGGTAGATACTTTGGCTACCTTGTGAATGTACTACTCACGATACCTCTATAATATACGGCAAAACCCTTGATATACTATGGTGATACCATGATGATATCCGCGGATATCACCTCATAAAGTTGCTACATATTTATATCATGATGAGCATTCTCGCTACATTTCAAAAAAAAAATCATTTTTTTTCTTTGTATGTTTAGCAACTCCATTTTTTGGGTAGAAATCCAGCTAATATAAGCGAATTTTGAGATCGCTAAGTGGAAGGCAGTAGAAGACAAAAAACGAGGTCTCAACAGTGACCGATACTCCACCCATTTCGGTGCAAGGAAAAATTATACTCCTGAGTTTCACCTATTTTCACCGATTCCGTGGAGCTCCCCTCTTCTGCGGCCTGATCACCGATCACCCACCCCACATGGAAGTCGGCCCTTAGCTACTGGTGAAGTACTCTTGGGTGTGGAATATACCACACAATCTAGTGTTGAGCCAAGGCACGAACAGTGCATGCTATTGAACGTTATGTGCTCCACACGAACCCCTTGCAAGCCCCTTGCACAAATAAAAATAAACATTGTCAAAGCCCATTGTGAGTGCTCGCACATACCTTGGCACAAATAAAAATAAACACAATTCAAACCCATTCATAACATTCAGTAGTCTTCAAGAAGGGTGCCTTTTTGTTTCATCCACCTTTATTTATAGAGTGACCAGTGATTTGTATTTGAATGGACTATTGAATCAAGTAAATAAATATAGAACAGTGTTGAATTGTGATTGAGGAGTGCTTTGAGTTCCTGTGCACCATGGTTGATTGCTCTTGCTTGATGCCACATGTCCTCGTAGCTACTGATGTGATGAGGAATATCCCACATCATTTCATTCGGGGGATGAAATGATGTGGGATATTCCACATCAAGCTGTCAGGGAAAGGCAGCAGTAACCAAGGCTACTGAATGTTATGTTGTCACTGCTCGCACATGGACAATTGTCGAATTTCCCATTAAATGATTTTTTACAAAAGTCAAATACTAAAATATTAATTTCCTCAGTACCGAACTCTACTTTTCCAAAACAATTAATTATTTGACGGCAAAGGGACGCAGCTGCCCTGTGCCTACAGTAGTCAAAACCATTGTCCATGTTGTATATTGAGCGGCTATAGATGAGGTATACAACATACTCAAAATGTTGTTCAATATGCCAACATGTTCAATTAAAAATCAAACCAGCTTGGGATTATGAAACACACGAATCTATAATTCAAAACGAACACAAAGAAAGAACCACTTCAAAGTTAACCCCTAAAGGACCGGAGTGTTTTTCCTCCAAAAACACTCCAATGCTGCCATTTTTACTCCCCCATGCAAAAAATCCAATTTTTTATTATTATTTACCTTCTAACCGTAAGATCTTGTCTTGAACTATTTGAAAAACATACACAACAAATTTCATTGATTTTGACCGCACGGATTGCTAGGTAATTGCGTTTGATGGAAAAAAACACCCCAAAAAAACACATGCCCGGAAATTTCAGATGCGTTTGACCATGGCTACATCAAAAAATTCTCACTACCGAAACCTGTCGCACTTCACTTTCACATTCTATATGATGTTACTTAGTTGTGTACCAATTTTTGTTGCATTTGGAGATGTTTAGGATGTTGAAGAACACCTCGCACTTGTTGGGGGTTTAAACGTTCAGAAAAGACTATATGTTTTTGGAACTGCAATATTTTTTACTTTATTTATTTAAAATAAAAATCCGAGCGGTGAAACACAAGTACATTCCACCCTCTGTAGAATGGCGAATTTTTTTTTGAAAAAAAAATAAATTTTGAAGTTTTAGAAGACATGTAACACATTTTTTAAGAATTTTGGGGGTCAGGGGGGAAATAAAGGGTGGAGGAAGGGAATTGAAGTGCCAACCCATTCCAATGTTCATGACCCCACTAACTCTCAAGGTGTACTGCCACGTGGCAGTCCCTCATTGGATGATTTTCATTTTTTAGTTTTTAAAAATTTAAAAATGATTTTAATTTTCAAAAATTTAAATAATATATTATAATTATAAATTTGAACTTTTAGTTTTAAATAATATTTTTTAATTAAAAATTATATTTTAAAATTTTAAAATAATAAATTTCAGTTAAAAATAATATTTTTTATTTATAAAACATTTAAATATAATTTATATATAATACTTTTAATTTTTTTAAATAATGTTTTTAAATTTTTTGAATGAGTTTGCAAAATGGGGTGGTCTTCTCTCCCCCACAGGCCACCCCATTTTCCACACACCGCCCATCTTGTTGCCCCCCCTAAAATTCAACTATTTCTCTACTGCCCCGCTGCCCTTTCTCCCGAAAAAAACACATTTCCCCTCATAACTTTCACATCCGGTGTCGGAATTCAAAAAAAAAAGAACCCCCATTTTTGTGGCACATTGGGGAATCTACTATTAAATTTCCTTCAAAGTTTGATTAAAAACGTGTTCACCGGAACCTACCCGATTCTCTAAATGTCCTAGTTAGGACACTTGGTCCTTGGGGGGTTAAATTAAAACAATAGGACTCAAAGCGCATGCAAATCAAGACCTGGTGAGGCAGTGACGAATGCAAACATCAGTGAGTAAAATGTAAACGTAGCCAATGCATCCTTTTACCCGTAAACGTCCTCACCCCTTTGGCCCTCTCCAAATTCGGCAGTTTTGCAAAGATGCATTATAAAATGCAACTAAGAGGGAAATTTTGAACTTGATGTATGAATAAAAGTTGCACATTAGAAATTTTAAATTCAATCCATACGGTTAGATCTGCGATTTCAATTATCAATATTTTTGTATAAAATTTGAAACTTGAAATTCAAAAATACTTTGTAATTCAATTACGAAGAAGATATGGAAAACTTGTGGATGAAATTTGTTGTGATTGGTTGCTAAATTTTATGAGTTTATTTTTTCAAGAGCACATTTAGATTAAAATCTTCCAAAAAATTTGGTGAATCACTGCAACATGAAATGAGGCATAAAATCTTCACAAATCATCTCCTTTTTAATCGGATCATACATGCATTAAGCTATCTTGTCATAGAATTTTGTAATATTTTTTATATTTGCAAAAAATGCATGATGGATGAAAAAACGTAGATGAAATCTGTACATCGTCCCAAAAAAAGGATAGTTGGGCAATTAACCCCTAAAATTCCTTGATGGTATTCTCACAAAAAACCATGAGAAACGCAGCATTTGGAAGTTGTAGAACAAATCATATGTTTTTAAGTTTTTTCATCATTTAACCGTAAGATCTAATACCCAACTTGAATTTTCATGTGAGCACAAAATTTGAGAGAAAAATGACCATAAGACTCTTGGATTATAAAGATCAAAGTTGCAAAAGAAGATTTTTTGGGGTTCAATCCGGTGACAAATTTGAACTTTAGAAATTAATATCTTTTTTTTTTGAATGGGTTAGAAATTCATTGAATGGCAAGGCCATGTTAACAATTGAGTTAAGTCTTCAAATATAAAATCTTGTAAGAAAAAAGCTCATATTAAATTTTTCATAAAACAATTACTAGAAGTGGGTACAAAGTGAAAGGAAGAAGAAAATCATTAATAAGTTTGACATGGAATTGTAAAATGTCAATCTTAACGGTGAGAATGTTGTACTTGGAAATCTTCACCTAGTGCCTTTTATTTCATTAAAAAATATTGAAAATTGAGTTTAGAAACGAGCTTCAAAGTTTTTTTGTCCATATCGCCCAAAAAACATATCTCCTCATAACTTTTATCCCATTACTCAAAATGGGTAGATTTAAAGCTTCATTTGTAGATAAAGATCAACCAATCATGAATCAAAAAAGAAATTTTGAAAAATAGTGAATAATAAAAAAAATTCTTGCTGCCCGATCTCGCTTCAAAAACTTCAAATGCTTATAACTTTTGCAATACTTATCGGAACGACATGAAACAAAGTGCGACATGTAGAGTGTAGTTTTTGGAAGCTACACTGAAATTTTCATTGAAATCTTTAAAAGTATGAGGTCCCTGAAGGCTGCCCAAAAGGCTGCCCAAAAAGTGGAACGACCAGAATATGGTCGCTCAGAATTTTTGGGGTTAAAGGTTAACTTCGCGCTCCCTCAAGTCTCCCCTTGGTGCTTCCCTCAAGCCTAGACGCGCACGTTTTCCAACCCAATGCGACTCCCCACAATCCCACCTTTCTACGTCAGACGCCTACAACCCTCAGACCCGCCCTCAGATGAGGCAAAAGTCTCGAAAAGCTAGGATGTTGTCTGCCTATGGTCCGATTCAAAGCGCCTGAGTAACTTGGCCTGTGCACGCATTCTCCAGCCCTTCGCACTTCCCCATGGATGGATCTTTGCCATGTAGTATACTCTACATCCTTCAGTTGATCTCTAAAGAGGCATAGAAGGTCAAGATTCTCCATGAACATGACAAGTTCAATCCATCTAAGTGATATGGGACATCATTTTTCTTGTTTTTTTTTTGGAAGCCTAACTAGCGAAGTAAAAAAAGTTGGAAAAGAGTATTTTGAAAATTTTAAGCTTACAATCATATTTTGATAGAATTCCTTCATATTTTGATAGTTTTATCCTCAAAATATGGATATCTTCACAAATAATGTAAAGATAATCTAGCAAAAAAAAAAACCAAAATTTTCTCATTTTTTTCCTTACCAAAATATAAAAGCCATAGTTTGTAGAGAAATCTGGCAAAATGTAGCCAGAAAAAAAAATGATGTGGGACATATACATAAGAGTGCTTTAAAAAATGAGTTTCCAAGACTCTTTTTAAGACACATACATGTGAGTGTCTTAAAACAACCTCGTTTTTCATATAAGCCTCCTATTGCGGGAGAGAAGTCACAAATTCTTACACCCCAAATCTCAAACTCCACTAGTAAAAACACCACCCACGTAGACTAAAAAATTGTTCAAATAAACCCACAATTAGTTTACTTTGTCATGTGGGGTCTTCTCATGGGTCTTTTCATTAGTTTAATTGGGATGTGCTTCTACTACACCCATTACCTTATTTAGTCCGACTTGAACAAAGAACAAAAACTTGGACTAATTCAAAAATTAAAAAAAATGTCCAAGTTGGAGTAATTGAGATAATTGTGATAATGTAGGTATAGTGTGGCCTATACTATTTTTTCTAATCTAAATTATTAGGAATTTACCATGCCAAATATGAATAAATATTATGACATTACTATTTTTAATTGATTGAAAAATAAAATTTTATAATAAAAATAATAAAAATAAAATAGTATCATTATATTTTGGTCTGATTTGGATAGTACATACCCAAATTATTTAGTCTGAGGATTTGTAAAAAAACATACGGAGAAGCATACTAGAGCAGAGCGAGGGAGTACTCTTTTGAATGTGATCCTCACTTCACTTCAAAATAATAATGAAGAGTGTGACATTTCCTCACGAATCCCCAAACTCATAGTATGCACATGGCATTCTCTGAGTTAAAAAAGATCCAACTAAAGATTCCCTTAAGATGCTCTTTGGAAAAGGATACTCACTCCCTCTGCTCTAGTATGCTTTTTAAATTCGGACTAATTGTGGCTCCGAGAGTAAACAAGATAATGCTGTGACATCTGGAACTCTGACACCCCTGGAGACGGAATTGAAGAAGAGACAAGGGAGGGAGGGAGGGGGGATGTGGCAAGCATTGAGTGCAGCAGCAGCAGAGTGATCTGTGATGAGAGCAGGTGGCATCGGAGAAGAGCGCAAGCAGCAAGGCACGGCACCGCCACCGCCACAGCCCACAGGCAGGCAGGCAGGCATCACAACTGAAATATATGCAAGTAAGTTATGCAAAACCACTAACTTAACCGGGCTCATTTAGTTGCAATGATGAAGTGAGTGCAGCTTCGCCAAATTCATCTCAGTCGGTCGAAAAAAGAATTAAAGGAAGCAACTTAAGTCAGTTACTTAGTGAAGCACGATGAAGTTACGTTGTTCATCGATGCTTCGATCGTTGTGTGACGCCATCCCCTGGCCGCCCGCCTTGAGTTGAGTGGTTGCTAAGGCTGCTGCGGCTGCTGCTGCTGCATCCCCCTTGTAGCTTAGCTTCGTATTACGGTACTCAGTTACTGGAGTGCCGTGATTTCACCTGTGCTCCCTTGACTCGGAAGCAACTTGCGCCTACTTCACCTTCGCTTTGCTTTTCATCAATCCCCGTAAGTTGCAGTTGCAGGCTTGCAGCTAGCTAGCGCCGCTAAATACAATACAGCTACGCCACGTAACTTACCTCACTCCATCCGTGCCCCTCTCTCCGCTGTCAGTGTCTCTCTCCCTACTCCATCATTTTGTATATTGTACTGTTCAGTACGACTCACCTGCCCCACTTACATCGTCCCAACCAATCCTTCATTTCGTTTCTTTCCTGTTGTGCCCAATTAAGTGCACGTTGATCTGGAAATTCGCTCCGCGGGTGCCACACGGGACGTTGCTTTTTTTTGTTCAAGATTAGACAGACGTCCGGTGGGAGACCTGTGCTCGGTTTGATTTCTTTTAGCTTGACTGAGCATGCAGGTTGCAGCGGTGAAGAATTAATTGCGCTGGGTCAGGCCTTTTTCGATTGATCTTGAGAGGTGAATTTCGGTCAGACGTCGTTCGGGGTTCACAGCCTGCCTGCCTGCGTGAATCCACTTGGTTGAATTTGGCGTGGCGGATGGTTTGATGCCTTGTTCACGGTGGTGCAGTGAGGTGTGGTTCGATTGGACTGACTGAACCAATTAGCAGCAATTCTGTCCGGTCGGTCTGTATTTTGGTGACGGTTAATGTGTCGCATGCAGCAGCTTTAATTAGATAGTGTAGGTGTGACAATGCGAAGAAGCTTGAAAGTTGAAGCCTGGTGGCCATGGCCGTGGGGAGGTGACGACGACGACGACGACGACGACGAGCCAGAGCATATTCCTGACCTAAATCCAGTGCTGCTGGTGCCCGGCATCGGAGGGTCCATCTTGCACGCCGTCAATGAGAAGGGTCACAAGGAGCGCATCTGGGTGCGCCTCTTTGCTGCCGATCACGAATTTCGTGCCAAGCTTTTCTCTTTGTACGACCCTTTGACCGGCAAGACAAATTCGTTGGATCCCAATACCACCATAGAAGTTCCTGATGATCGTTCTGGGCTTTACAGTTGTGACATTCTCGACCCAGCTGTGGTAATTGGCTTTTTCCCCTAATACTGTTTATTATTCCTTTATTTTTTGTTTCCTTCTTTGCCCGTACATTCATGTGTAGGCATGCAGCTAGTGCGTGCAGAGCTTAATATGACTGAGGGTGCTACTTGGCAGATCTTTCGTATGGACGATGTCTACTATTTTCATGATCTGATCGATCAATTGACGAACTGGGGTTATCAGGAAGGGACCACTTTGTTTGGCTTCGGCTATGACTTCCGGCAAAGCAACAGGTGTTCTAGTCTGTATATGAATTTATTAATCAATTATGCGTTAAGTTTCTGCTACCAAGCTCGGCATGGCTCCTTTATTTTTTTATCGATGTTTGTGGTTATCCAGGTTATCAGAACACATGGAGAAATTCAAAGCAAAGCTGGAGAACATGTACAAAGCATCTGGTGGCAAGAAAGCCGACATTATTTCTCATTCTATGGGCGGAATTCTCGTGAAGTCATTTCTGGCCCTTCACCATGATGTACGACTACAGAGGGGAATAATTACCATTGTGCATTTCTTCGCAACATATTTATGAAACAACCGTGTTAAAATCCTTCGCCCTGTTCTACCTCAATTTTTGTATCTGGGCGTACTAATTTCAGAAATTTTGGAGTGCAGTTTTTTGAGCAGTATGTAAATAGCTGGATTGCAGTGGCTGCTCCGTTTCAAGGTCAGAGATGCCTATACGTACATTACCACTGGTTTGTCAATAGGGATTTCCTTTGTCCCTTGTCAACTCGAACAGAAAAGACTGAGAATCTGGTGAACAGGTGCTCCAGGGTTCATCATGGACTGCCTGCTCACAGGAGTCGAGTTTGTCAAGGGCTGGCAACGGCAGCTTTTTGTGGCCAAGTGGAGTATGCATCAGCTTGTATGAATTCAATCACCACTCACTTTGCCATTGATTTACGTCTCCGAGGTTCACAATCATCTTTTATTATACCCTGGCTTGCGTGTACGTTCACGACTACATGAATGAAATTTCTGGTGGCTGAGTGGCAGTTAATCGAGTGCCCATCAGTGTACGAGCTCCTGGCTTCAGGGGACTTCCCGTGGACGGACCCACCTGAGCTGCGTTTGTGGCGAAGAAAAACTGACGAGAAAGGGGATTCAAATACCGAACCTCCATCAGTGATGGAACGATATGGGCCCAAGGATTACCTGGAAGTTATGATTGCTGCACTTCGAGGAAACACGGTACCAGGATCCTCCTCTTAATTTTGGCCTGCAAGTCTGCTTTGTGCAGACAAGAACTAACTAAGCATTATTGTTTCGCTTTGGTTAAGATGTCCGACTCATTCGCATCGTTGCTGGTGGGGATGATCGATCATGAATGTAGATGAATTTTAATGGGGCTACCATCCCTACACCAATGAACATGGAAATCCTCCAGTGGGCTGAAAAGACCAGGCTTCTCCTCCAAGTTGCCGAGCTGCCTGCCAGCGTCAAGTTCTACAATATCATGGGAACCTCAAATGATACTCCTTTCCATACCTGGTATTGTTTCAATGATTGCTACTCTCTCTTTCTCTCATGAGTACTACTACGACTAAACTAACATTTAATTGTTGCAATTCAGGAACTAACTACTCCAGCAGTGTTGACGTTTTTCCATAGCGAATGAATCTAGGCAAATTCCGATCTTGTATGAACCACATATTAATTCATTGGGCCTTTGTGACGTGCAGCTATGGCAGCAAGGAGAACCCGATTGAGCAGCTTACCGACATTCTAGACTTGGAGGTAAATACTGTACTGTACTGTACTGTACATCAGTTTCACCGATTTCATACTTACGCACTATTCTTTCTCGTGCAATTGGGCTGTTAGGAGTGCAAGGCCTCGAGACGATGCAGATTACTAAGTCTGTGGACCCTGCTGCAGGCTGATTTCACCTTTGTGGATGGGGATGGAACCGTTCCTCTCGAGTCGTCCATGGTATGTTGGGATCAACCACCACCGATGCATGATTGATGTCTGAGCTTTGGATTGGGTGAATGCACACTAGGGTCAACCAACTTTTTTGTTGCGGTGCATTAGGGCCTAATCTTTTGAAATTAAGTAAGACAAATGTAACAAATATTTATTTTGAAGATATTTAATTTCTAGAATTATATGCACACCAAAGAATCTTAGAAAATTTAAATTTCTTAAAATCTTTGTTATGTTTGTCTGAATTGATTTCAAAAGATTAGGCACTAGTGCACTGCGACAAAAAAGTTGGTAGACCCTAGTGTACTGTACTGTACATTCACCCTATTGTGTTTGATGTGGAGGCTAGGCATGCATGTCAGGGGATATCGGTTTATACCCTGTAAGTTCCTGTGTTCCACTTGTCCCACTAGAGTTATCCTAAAAGAGAAGTTGTGTTTGAACAAGATATAATGTGTTTTGCTTTAATATACTCTTATTTGTTCACCTTAAATAGTTCAAAGATGTAGAAGAGCTTAGGCCTCTCATTATTAGGTGCGTAAGAGCTTGGTGGTCTTCAAACTCATGCTCAACTAGTTTAGCCGTCAAAAAAGACGGCTAATCTAGTTTATCATGAGTTTGAAGACCACCAAGCTCTTACACACCTAATAGTGAGAGACCACCAAGCTTTTTCAAACTTAGAGTGGACAAATAAGAGTACATTAAATCGAAACACATGGTATCTTACCCAAACACCACTTGACTGTAACCATTATTACGATGCGGAGATGCGAGTTTCTGCCAAATGATGTTGACTATCCTGAGGACGTGTTCAGGCGGACGGCTTGAATGCGGAGCTGAGGATTGGAATACCTGGAGATCACCGGCGCATACTGAACGACGAACGTCTCTTCAGGCTCCTCAAACATTTTTTGAAAGTGGATCCAGACCCATATTACAACCCCGTGTGGGATTTTGTTGTCGTCCCAAGGTGGACCGAGGAGTTTGAGCTGGATCACCCAAGATGTTCGGAGACGTGGCATCTCATTGTCTCGTCGGAGGATGGCAAGCATTTCACGGAGACACGAGAGCCGGCTGGCGTGGCTACCATCACTACTGGTCTGTGAATATAATGCCAGTGAGATCATGGAGAATGGACGTCAATTAATCGCTCAGTCACTGCTTGTTAATTGTATGTGACTGTACAGTACTAACTTTGGTTTTTGGCCCTCCGCCATTGAATCTCACCGTGGTACTTAATTGCTGGTGCAGGTCCAGGTGCTAAATCAGTGAAGATGAGGATTCAGAGTCGGACATCCTGGGCATTGAGGCGGAGGATATGGTGATTGATCCCTCTCATCAGCTCATCAACTCGATGAACTGGTGTGCACCCACATTATATATACTGACCGTGACGACCTGTACTGTACAGTCAGGTACTGGCCGTTAACGAATTACAGAGGGATTTTTTCTGAAAACTTTGAAAATTCATTGTGAACTCAAAAATGATCGGATTTGAGAACCGTAAAGTGTGTTGGAATCACATTAGAGTGTACTATAATATTATGATAAAACATCAATTCCTTTTTGTGCTATCATATAACATATAACAAGTATTTTATATACCATTTACCATTGACTACTCCTAAGCCAAAAACTACTTCCTCCAAGCCAAAAACCAAACAAGCTATATATCAATGATACCACAAATATGTGCTCAAGTATCCCAAGAACAACTTTGGAAGCTCATTCCAAATTTGCAATTGAAATTTACATTGTAATTGAAGCAAAAGATAGGAGTAGTCAATGGTAGATAGTGTATAAGGTAATTGTATTGTGTTGAATGATATTACAAAAAGAAACTGATATTTTATCATAATATTGTAGTATACTTTGATACGGTTCCAACACACTTTACGGTTTTCAATTCTGATAATTTTTTAGTTCACAATGAATTTTCAAAGTTTTTAGAAAAACTCCCTACAAGAAGGAATTCGTTAACGGGTAGTACCCGACTGTACAGTACTGAACACTCGTATATTCATTCTTTTCCTCTACCAGTCCCTAGAGCCTCCCTCTGATAGATAGAAACTCCGACCCTATTTCAAGGCCGGCGTGAATAAAGTGTCCGTTCGTAATGTTAATGACCCGGTGCCCACCAGACAAGGGGACATTCCTCCCTCTGCTATCAATCACCAGGCTATCTCGGGGCTACATCCATTTATCACTGTGTGCCATTCCTTGTGCTCAGCCCTTTTTCTTTTTTCTTTTTTCAGAGAGTGCTAAACTGGCCACACAAATTAATATGGTAGAACCATATATTTTTACATTCATCCTTGTTTTGGATAGAAAATATTTCATCCATATTTTACCGTTCTTTTGGTACAAATTTGGTGATTTCATCCAATATTTTATAAAATAAAAAAATTGAAGGTGCTTTGGCAATGTAATATTGAGTTTTCGATCGTCTTGTAGCTAGATTATTTTTTATTGGTGCAATTTGGCACTAAATAGCCCAAAAAAGAAGGATGTTTATGGACTATACAATTGGCGACATAACATTCAGTAGCCTTTGTGAGTGTTGCCTTCCTCCAACAAAATGACATGGAATATCCCACATCAATTCATTGGAGATGAAATAATGTGGGATATTCTACAACACATCAGTAGCTATGGGGGCATGTGGCATTAACCCTTTAACGCGTCAGCGTCCATATTCTGAACACTGGATGATTTTTGACGCGTCCCTTCACCATATGTGGTGATTTTTTTCATCCATTCAGTATTCTCTTGATTCTTGTGCTAGTTGACTACCATTTGTACGACCGGTATGGATCTTCAAAATAAAATAATGTGAATTTTTGAAAAATTACAAAGGTGGTTTATGTCAAGTTTCAATCTAAGTTCAAAAAGTGAGACTGTAAACATGATTTTCCATAATAAGTAGAATCAAATAATGGAAACCATACTTACTTGTAGTGCATGTTATTCCAATTTCATTAAAAATTAATTAATTTTTCTGTGTTAATTTTGGATTTTTAATTGGATTTCAAGAGAAATCCTTGCAAAATTAATTAATAAATGTTAATAATAAATATGATGAATCCAACCGTACAAATGTGATCTTCATAATGACATTTACAACTTTGCTTTGTACCTCAACTCCATATTTTGTTTTCATCAACCATTTTATAACGAGTCTTTGAAAACAGTGTTGAATCCGGACCTTAAAGGGTTAAGCAAGAGAAATCAATTGTGGTGAGCAGTAATTAAAAGCACTCACTCAATCATAATTCAATAATGTTTCGTAATTGTTTATTTGATTCAATAGTCCACTCAATTACAAAACACTGGTCACTCCATATATAAAGGTGGATGAAACTAAAAGGGAGCCTCTTGAAAGGCTACTAAATGTTATGGAGGACAATTACACTAGGGATGCAAATTTTAAATAGCCACATCTGGTATGAGGGAGTTTCAAAGAAGGTAATAAAATGTACCAATATACTCAAAACTTCTTTAATGTGATCACCATGGATCCCAACTTTTTGACTATGACATAGATAATTTTAATGTGTAACAAGTATAGTATAGCATGATAAAGCAATGGGAAGCAACATCCTTTTGCAATGGGACCATAGTCTAGTTACAATTAAAAATTAAGTTATGTGGCAATGACATGGTAATCTCAAAATTCATGGAACATAAAAGGCCTTCCTTCATCATTTAGAAAAATGGATCTAAGTAAAGATTCTCTTTTGATCCAATTTTAAAAAGGATACTCCATTCCTGACTCCCTTGCACTACTCTATCATGCTATGAGTCTACCACTCTGGATTATATTGTTCCAAGTATGTTGGATATTCTAGAAAAGAAGGTAATTATAAAGAGATTTAAATGTACAAAGGAAAAATTGTATCTTATGATTTTGAACAATAAAAACATGTTTTGAAAGTTACTATAATCAACTATTAGCTTTCAAAGTAGACTTGTTATTTTTGGCTTGGGCATTTTGGGATTAATCAAAATATACCAATTGTCTTTAATTTTCACGTTTTACTTTTGAACCACTTGTAATTTTAAATATTCCTACCTTATTGATGCTAAGGTAAGAACAAAAGTAAGGAACCTTTAGTAAGTGTATTGTAGAGTCACCTATAGAAAGTAGGGTAACCCCACAATCCATCATTTATTAAAACGCTTCTCAAACTCACTGCAATGGTTTGTTAATCATGAGGAAATTCCCATAATTCAGCTTGTGCATGACGCCTTTTGTGCCAAATTTGGTACAAGGAAGATGACAAGGACTTGCAATAATGTTAATTTATCAATTTTTAGCATGATGTATGGGATGATCACTCAATTAATTATGATCACCCTATTTTTTTATTTTTTTTATTTTTTATTTTTATTTTTGGAGGGGAGGGGAGGGGAGGGAATATGTAGCAAAAGAGAATTATGAATTTTTGAGCTTGGAAGGGTAGGGGTGGCGGTAGTTGCTCCACAACAAAATGTTAAAAGGATGGCTTTGGGTGCCCATCCAACCACCTCAAGAGTGCACTTAATGTTAAGACTAAGAATACATGTGAGTGCGTTTTAATAGCAAACCCCCTACAATACTTGGTCTTAAAATAGTTTTCAGATAAATTAATTTCAATTTTAAATGCTAAATCATTACATATATATATATATATATAGGTATAAATTTCAAGACTAAATGTTTTTAAACTCTTATAAAAATATGATAGAAGTTTGAACTAAAATGTGTTGTTTTTCACTTCTAAATTCAACTTAAAGATATGTACATGTGATAATTCTTTGAAATTTATATAACAACTATTATAGATCGTGTTTAACAACTTCGTATTTTTTTTTAACAATTTCTAGGTGATTTTTTTTGCATATACATAGGGGGGTCAAAAATACGCACTCATGTGATTCCTAGTCTTAATTTTAAGTGAACTCCCCGGGCCCAACACCCTCTTGACGTTTAACCCCTAAACGTCAGAGCATTCAAAATTGGACAATTAACACGTTCTCACAAATTCAAACTCTTCTCACGTTCTCATCAATGCTTGGATGAAAGTCATCCAATGTTATGGAGATTCTTCACTTAGTTGTTGTTCTATCTAACGGTTGGATTTAGTCATACTTGATACATATTTTTCTAAAATTACAAATATAGAAGTATGTCAAGCCGTTGACCAAACCAAATTGCATTGACTATAGTTCAAGAGCGGCCTTGCAAAAATGTGGTCATGTTAAGGGGGGTTTTCTAGGAACCGACCTTAAACGAATGAAGCTACTGCGCCCCTCACTATTCCTCTATCGACTAGTTTCTAGAGATTGAGAGGAGTAATAAGAGATCTCTACTATGAAGAATGAACTGTCGGCTAAGGGAAAGCACCAGTATGCTAGTAAGTCGACTCCTGCATACCCACAGACTACTGCAACTATCCAAAATACAACCACAAGGAATGATTCAAGGGTAGGAAACAGCAGTAGTCTAACAGCAGTAGTCTAACATACTAGTGCGCACAAGAAGAGCTTAAGACAAGAATGAAGTACAACTGAGGCTGCAAAAAAGATGTACAAATGGTATAGCAACAACTCTCTCGAAGAGAGTGAAGGTACATATAGGAGACTAGTCTGACAGTGTGTCAGACTGGTCGACCGGAAAAGTCGGGTCGACCAATCTGTACCAGCCTGTACTGCCACGTGTCTCCTGCTGGGTCTATTCCTGCCGGGTATAGACTAGCCTACTCTTAGCCTAAGGGAATATCCACTAATATTCGGTTAACAGGTCACAGATTTAAGGCACACAAAAAAAATATCAAAGAATCACCACGTTTAAGAGTATCTCATTTCGAACTCATTCCAACAAATTTTACTCAAAAAATATTAAAATTTTGTTTGTAATCGAATTTAGAAGGAATTCTTATTTTTAACTTTCAAATTTGATAATTAAATATTGGTGATAGTATTAGTGAATCAATCCGTACAGATGGAATCTAAAATTCAAAATTTAGAACTTTTGTTTTTATATCAATTCCAAAATATTCTTCTAAATAGTAGTTTTTGATGATTTTTCTCAAATTGCCAATTCCAAGGATGTTTAGGAGTTAACCCCTAACTGCCCAACCATGCATATTTTGCATGATGTACAGATTTCATCCGTAGTTTCTCATCCGTCATGCACTTTTGTAGTGTGATTTTTTTACTGAATTTGTTATGGAAAGTTAGCTTCATGTGTGTGTGATCCGATTGAAAAGGAAACAATTTTTGAAAAAGTTATGTCTCATTTTGTGTTGCAGTGTTTCACCCAAAATATTGAAGATTTTAGTCTAAAAGTGTTCTTGAAAAAATAAACTCATAAAACCAAGCAACCAAAAAATCTCCAAAAATCACTACACCTAGAGTACTACATTATAACCCATCACAACAAATTTCATCAATAGATTGTCAATATTTTATTCGTAATCAAATTTCAAAATAATTTTTTATTTAATGTTTCAAAATTTGTAGAAAAGAATTAATGATAGCAATCATAGATCTAACTGTATGGATAGAATCTAAAATTCAAAATGTATAACTTTTATTCATACATGAAGTTCCAAATATTCATGTTAGTTGCATTTTATAATGCATCTTTGCAAAACTGCCCAAACTGGACATAGGTGAGGACGTTTAGGGGTTAAGGGTTGATTACACAAAGCTTCCAAGGATCCAAATTTGTATTAATAGAAGGTAGACGTCACAATTTGAAACAATATGGTGTTATAAAAAAATAGTGCTTTAAAAAAGATGGTGTTATTAAGTATTTTTGTATCCATATGCAATCAAAATTAAAAAATTATTGCCAAATTTTAATTTGATTATATAATAAAGTATTTTTCGAGGTATTTTTCCTAATTTGGTCATTTTTTTATACCATATTATCTCAATAATGAACAATATGGTGTCATAAAACATTTGACAAAATTAAACCATTACCTCATACACTGCCTTCAATGGTTGTGTTAACTCCTAAATGCCTAGAACCTTTTCCAAATTTGGCAATTTTGCAAAGATGCATTATAAAATGCAATCTAGAGAGATATTTTGAACTTGATATATGAATAAAAGTTGTACATTATAAACTTTAGATTCTATCCATATGGTTAGATCTATGATTGCTATTACCGACAATTCTGTATAAAATTTGAAACATGAAATTCAAAATTATTTTGTAATTCAATTACAAATAAGATATTAACAATCTACAGATGAAATTTTTTGTGATTGGTTGAAATGTAATACTCTAAGTGTAGTGATTTTTAAAGATTATTTGGTTGCTTAATTTTATAAGTTGATTTTTTTTACAACATTTTTACACTAAAATCTTCAAAATTTTGGATGAATCACTACAACAGGAAATGAGGTATAAAAATTTCACGAATCATCTTCTTTCTAAGCAGATCACATATACATGAAGCTAAATTTCCATAGAATCTACACTAAAAAATCCACACTGCAAAAAAATGCATGACGGATGAGAAAAGATGGATGAAATCTGTACATCGTTCAAAAAATGGACCTTGAGGCAGTTAGGGGTTAACCTTTAAACGTCAAAAAACCCCACAGGCTTGTTTATAAGAGAACAATGGAGAAAAAAGTGGATTTTCTTAACCAAAATTGAAATGGATTTGTGCTTTGGAAAGGTGATGAAAAAGTGACGTTAGATCTAGCAAACACTTCTAAATTTGACAACTATGGAACAATTCACAACCAAATGAAGGAATTGGGAGAAGGTGGGAGTTATGATTGGGCAACAATTGTAGAGAGAGACAAAGCATTTTATCAATATTAAAAAGAAAAAAAACATTGGCCAACGCCGACAGCATGATGGCAGGTTTTTTTTCTCTGGCAACAGTTCTTGTTGTAGACTTTTGGAGATGCTCTTTGGGCTACCCTCCAAAGACCCTTTTGAGTTGAAGGGTGTCTTTTTACCTAATGTGGAATCCTAGTGGCACTTTAAAATTTCTTGCAATATACCTTTAAAATTTATAGTTAAAGAAAATTAATTAAAATGTACATACTTTGTGGTAAAAGATATGATTTTACATGCTAGGACTTTGTATTTCAATTCATATGTGAATTAGTTTAAAAAAATTTCATCACCCTTTTAAATCATCGAATCAGAATTAGTATTAAAACAAGGCGAGCAACAATTTGCAAATAGGCCTCCATGTCAATCTGAGTATAGAATGGCAACAACTCCGTTCATTTCCATTCTTTTGTTGCAAAGGCCAACAGCCTACCTCCTTCCACGGCAAACCGTCATTTTGGAGTCATGTTAGCAGGTCTTGGGGGCCAATGATGTCACTCATTCCCCTCTCCTCATCTTTTCCTCGTCCTTCTTTCTTCAAAGATACGGGTGTCATAGGGAATTCCAACCACGCCAACAAAACGGTAGAAGCCGTGCTTGATTTCAGGGTTTTGGACTCCTATGTTGTTGAAGACGCAGGAAGAGGTCTAACATCACCTATCTTGCCAATTCACACTTGTCACGTTAAAACAAGTTGTTGTTGGCCTTGTTCTTACAAATAGGGTGCAATGGCGCTCAACCCTAATCCTTAAAGGATATAGTAAGCTCCACATGTTTACTTTTATTTTCAGAATAATCTTGCTCATAATTTGTATCCTGTTGAACCATATGGGGATTTGAATACCAAAATGAACATATTTAAGGCATCTATACTTCTTTAAAATAGAACCAAAGTAAGGTCAAAAAATAATCATACATCTAATGGAGTTGAAAAGAGATTTTGGGTGTGGGAATCAAGAAAACAATGACCTTAACCTTTAAACGTTCAAGGTTTTTCTTCATTTTTGTAATTACAGTATTTTGTAATTGTTGTTTGATCTATTCACAATTCAACAATGTTTTGTAACTGTTTATTGAATTATGTTTCGTAACTGTTTTGTTCATTTAATTACAAATCACTAGTCACTCCATATATAACCTTTTAGTGCCCACAGTACTGTAGTTGGGAGCACTAGATTTCAATGGATTTTTCCACTGTGATTGAGACTACCAGAAATAGAATGGATTAAATTAGAAAGTAGCCATACAATTCTATTCTCAACTGGAGAGCACACATTTTATTAAAATTTTAGAATCATCCAATGGTGGGATTGGAAGAATATAGTATGTATTTGAACTGTGTAATGCACACTCAAAAATGAGATTTTGTAGGGTGTGTGACTTCAAAGTTGGTTAAATTTTCAAAAATTAAAATAAAGAAGTTCAGCTATGCCTTATGTCAACACCTCTCCGTTGCAATCTTTCATATCAAGAATAGACTCACACACAATTATTGTGAATTTTATAAGTGAAAGTGACTTATATCCGTATACGGTTTAGGACAAAATTTTATACGTTGAAAATTGACAGGAGTGCCACGTACATTAGTCAAGATCAGATTACACACACTAATGGAAGATGAAGAAGAGAACACAATCCAAAAAAATAAAACAAGATAACAAACTTCCAAACACAAGAAATACTGTATAATACATGTGTTGGATTTGTAAGTATTTACTGTATTTCAAGTATTTGCAGTATTTTTTCATTTTGTTGATAGGTATTTTGATAGTTGTACAATTCCAAATTGAAATTTTCTTTTTTTGGAAGGTGTGTAATGTATATGGCCAAATCTGAACTTTAAAACTGAAATTCCAATTCTTCAAGGATTCTCTGGTATTTGAATTTCGGATGTTGCAGTGATCACATGGGCACTAAAGGGATAAAGGTGGATGAAACTAAAAGGCACCCTCTTGGAAGGCTACACTAAATAGCGTATTTAGTGTGAGATAATTATAAGATTTGAAAATGTTATAGATTTTTACTCTCGACAAAAAAAATTACCAAAGACATTGATTCCAATACTATTGAAAGATCCCCATCTTGACCAATATAGAGGGTAAAAAAATTGGTCAACAGTAAAAACTTACAACATGTTTATGTAAATTAGTGTATCTCACACTAAATAGAGTCTGTCGCCCCCCTTGGAGGAGTCTAGTCAGCAGGTCCAATTTATAAGATGCCCAAGTGAAGGGAGAGGAGAGGATGAACATGACGCGTCAGCCCAGTCCTACGAACTTACTGTAGTGACTCACTGGGTGCGGTGACTCACTAACGTATGATGCATCCCTTCCTCTCCCCAAGTCGCCTCATCAAACAGCACCGCACAGCTGCAGGGTAGGGTAAGGTAGGCCGGAATAGGAACGGGAAGAATCAATCGGAAGCCTGTGGGGACTGGGGAGTCATCGTGTGGAGTCGTCGTCTTCATTTGATCATCTTCCTTCCTCCGTCCTCTCTCTTTCTCTCTCTCTTTCTCTCTGTCTGTCAAGTGCGTTAAGTTACTTTGCCGATCGATCTGTGTGCATGCAGAAGAGGCTTGCTCGCTGACCTCTCCGTAGCTGACATGGCACGATAAATTAGGATGGCATTGATATCTGCCCTAGCTCTCGCCTGGCGTCTCTCTCTGCAGATATATTCCCTCCACCCTAACTTCCATGCATCACATCCCGCAACCAAAGCAACAGAAAAGTAAACTAAGTTTAGTAAACTAAGCAAGCCCAAGCCCCTTTACTCCGCCATCTCCCTCGATCGATCATCAACGACAATATTCAGTACAGTACACAGTACAGTGACGATGGAGCCAGGTTTTGAGCTTACTACTACTGTACTGATAATTATACTACTACTACATACACAAGTTCGTTCAGTTTCAGGAGTAGTAGTACACTACTAAGTTAGCTTACACTCACGTTACTTCGCTTACGATCCTCGACTTCCCTGGAGCCCCATTAACTTATTGAGCCACGCCGACGCTCCGTCGTTCCTCCTACCTCGATCGTCACCCACTGAACTAGGTTTACATTTCTCCCCCGCCGCCTTGCCTTGCCTTCAATTCCTAGCTTTCATTTCATTGCTTTTCTTACTTTCCGATCCTTGTTATTTCTCCTCGATCGATCGATCGAGTCTTCACTTGCTGTCTGCGCGCGTTCCTTTCCATGCCATGCCTCCTTTTTTACTTCTTTCTCCACTTCGTCCGTTCCGTTGCTGCCCTGCGCGCACCCCAGAGCTACACGTACTCGCTTCTCCCTTTTATATATCACTATCGTGGATGCTTTTATGCCATTGCGCCCTGGCTGCAACCAATGCACGCAAGTAGGCAGGTACTGCGCCATGGCTGCTGATGCTCGTTTCTAGCTCGGTGCGCGGCTGTGCATCTACGGAGCTCAGAAATCATTTATCTTTTGAATCGTCCTGTTTGTTCGCGTCGTGTCAGTTCAGTTGTAGAACATTAATTATTAATTACGTACCTCATCTTCTTCAATTCCTTCCATAGAGAAGGCGTCGTGTCTCTCTGTTTTCGTAGAAGCTATTATAGAACCGATGACGTGCAGTCTGATTGTTGATGATATGATTGTGCAAATTGCAGAAGAATTGAACGCACACATTACTTATCGGCTCAACCTCATTCTTGCAGTTGCAGAGAGAGCTGGTGTCAGCTGTGTGGGTGAAGGGCCTTCATCGTCGTCGTCAGTGCCAAAAACAGAGGATTGGCTAACACTGAGTTTCGGCAGGTTTTACCCAGGATTTTACATCAAAGAAATTTTCGATACGTAGAAGTAGTGACCAGGTTCAATATCGACACAGTCTCGTTTGGCGGTTCTGGATTCCAGTTCTGACTTTAGGAATTGGGAAGGAAGGGAGAAATGGTATTAATGGGGGTGATGGCACCCTTGGCCGGTGTGCCTTTGCAATCACCAGTTACACGCCAAATCACACCAGGCTCAAATTGGAAAGCCATGGCATGCAATCGCAGGGCCATGGCGTCCAGCATGGCGTCAGATGGCGTGGAACCCTTGAACGGTAGCAGCAGCCATGGCCATGACGTGCCGAAAGCGAAGCCCTTCAATCAAAGTCGAATTAGTCGCCTCCTGCGTGAGCCCTCGCTTTTGGAGAAAGCAGATCAGGCACTTGCAGGTATGCAATATCTCTCTCTCTCTCTCCCTCTTTATCTCTCTCAACCCACAATTAAATATCCACAGTGAGAGAGCAAGTTCAAAAGTTCAAGTGAACCGACATGACACCGGATGAACAAGATCCACATGGCGTAGTGTCTCAACGAGGAGGAACAGACAAGTTGCCAAAGGCTGTGTTGAGCCTCGTGTACGATGCATATAATCCAAACAAGTTTGGAACGATCTGGATCTTGTGGAATCACCTAACGGGAGTACGCGATGTGGCTTAATTTCTTTTTGTGGGTCTTATCTGCAGAGAGGTGCACGCATCTAGAAGGCGATGAGGCGTATCGTTGCTGGGAAGCGTTGTTTGAATTTGAGAACATCAAGGTACCTACTCGTTCATCAATTCTAATTCTTCAGTCGCATCATTTAAGTACTTATGATCCGCTCCAATATGGCAGAATCAGCGGGATGCGTAATTTCTCATTGTAGCTGAAAACGTATTGATATGAACTCGATCATTAATTGTTTGGCTCGGTCCATAATCTATTAAGTAATCGAAAGTTAACTGTGGTTCATCGGATGTTCAGGAGGCGTATCAGCAGGAGTGTGATGCTGCAAGTGGTGATGAACGCGCAAGCGCGTGCCGTCGTTTGGAGCGGTTTCAAAACTTGGTCAGACAATCAGGTCTATGCTTTACCACACTTTTTCTGATACTTGAGAGACTACCGGTTTTCTTGTTCGTTGTGTGTCAATGATCGAAGCCTTCTCGCTTCATAACTAACTTACCACTGTTACCCATTACTGAAGGAGACCCTTCATGGCCAAATTGAAGCAATCCTCCAAAACCAAACTGCCTGAAATTGTAAACAACGACATGCATGCGTAGATTATATATAGTCTAAACCTAAACCCTAAACCCTAAACCCTAATTGTGTTAACGCCTAACTTGTGTTAGTGAAATGGCAGGAGGTGTGTCGGGACTAATCGACAACATCCGCATGGTTGCCAGAACGGCCAGAAAGCAGCAGGCAGCAGAGCCAAGCGAGGAAGCGCTGAAAGGAGCCGAGAGACCGGTGTTTCCTGAAGATGGAGGCTTGCCGCAGGACCCGGTTGCAGAGGAATCATCAGGCCTGCTGCCAGAATCCAATCTCACACGCATGCTGCGACACAGCGGCCGCTCACCTGCATGGTTCACCCAAAGACCTGATCACGAGAGTGATTAATAACTGAATATAACATTCAGTAGCCTTGCCTTTCATTCATGGACTCTGCTCATCATCTCAGTTAGCCTTCATGCGCTCTGCCTTTCATTCATGTACTCTGCTCATCATCTTAAGACTCCACCTGTCCGATTAGCTACTGATGAGGTCCTGTTAGGTGTGGAATATGCTGCACATTCTCCTGCACATCCTCCTGTGGGGCGGGCAGGCAGGCAGAGCCACTGCAAGCTACTGAATGTTCTGGTCGACGACCGGTTCATCCTCTTCTCGTCAATTCGAGTCTGGAAGAAAGCATCCATCGGTTGGACAAACCTTCGTCTGCACATGTACAGTACTGTATTGTACAATCTTGTAATTTTTGTCCATTGTAGTGAGTTGTACTTTTAGTTGCAGGGTTTTCAACTCTAAGCTGTAGACAGAATTTTTAGTTATCATAATTTCTGTGCTCCTTTTTAGCTGTAGAAATTTATCCCTTTTGCCATCAGCAATTTTCCAAATCAATCTATCATCTCACACTTGTTTGCGGTGTAGGGTAAAAGCATAAGTTGGATACTTGACTGGTAATATAAATGTTGTTTACTTATGTAAGCATTTGAATTGTAAATGCGTTTGTAAACACTATGAGTTGGGGGCAAGCACAATAAACTGTATCACAAAAGTCCAATGCTCAAATTGCATGCTTGAAAAACATGAAAAAATGAAATCATTGATTGACACTTTTTTTTTCATATACTTATGTTCTTAACTTGTATAGGCATTGTAGGAATGTGAGGTCTCCTACCCAAAACTCCCTCAGTTTGGTTATTTTTGTTGATGATCTGTGTATGCATTTCAAAGCTTTTATTATTACATTCCAGTTGTAGTATCTTGTATTCCTATGCCTTATAAACCATCCTTCAAATTTTCAAATTATTTGACTACACAGATACCAAAATCATAGCAAATGAAATTGAGATATTGAAATTTCAAGCTTTTAAAAATCTAGGCAGCCTTGCTTTAAAGGGCTCCTAAACCAAAAAAAAGTTGAGATCCTTTGGTGCCTAGCTGACCAAAATATTGCAAATACTTACAAATACAACACATGTATTATGTTGTATTTCTAGTATTTAGAAGTTTGTTAGCACGTTTCTTTTTTGAATTGTGTTCTCTTGTTCATGTTTCGGTAGTGTATGTAATCTAATCTTGATCAATGTACCAACTTCTTTCAAATTTTAACGTATAAATTTTTATCCTAAACCGTATATGGATAAGTTACTCTCACTTATAAAATTTGAAATAATTATGTGTGACTCCGGTCTTGATATGAAAGATTTCAATAGAGAGATGTTGACATAGGGCATTGTTGAACCAAGTCACTTTCAATTTTAAAAAATTAATTCAAATTCTATTTCAATTAATTGTTGGCATAATTATATTTGAAGTCGCACACCCTCCAAAATTTCATTTAATATGAGTGTGCATTATACTATTCAAAGACATACTATAATCTTGCAATTCCACTGTTGGAAGATTCTCTAATTTTGCCAAATTTTTTCCACTCCATTTGAGATTACAATTTCTCTACTCCATTTGAGATTTGTACGGTTATTTTCTAATTCATTCCATTCTATTTTTGATGGTATCGAACACAGTGGAAAAAAATACCGAAATCCAGTGCACGCAATTGTAGTACCCTAGGCACTAATTTTTGATAGAGCAATGGGAGCCAACACACTTTTGCAATGAGATCACAATCAGTTTCAATTAGAAACTACAAATACGTGACAATGACACAAAAGTCTCAAAATTTAAGAAATACAAATGGCATTCCTTCATTACTTAGATTGCTTACTCCGAGAGTTCAATTCACCAAGTCATTAATTTCAACTGGGAATTTGTTCAAGAAGGAAGTTGGCGAATGAGTCTCACTATAAGGATTTCTTGAAGAGAAGGATCACCTCTTCCACTTGGTAAATGGTAAGTATGCTACATCGATTGACATTCATCGAGGTTCAGCTAGCACTAGTAGCAGACTTGTCGCTTTTCATTCCCCATTTTGTGGAAATAGTGAATAGTGGCTATATATTATACTTATATTTTTGTTTTCTTGTCACCAAAACCACTCACCAGCACTAACACAACCCATGTATTTGGCGCAGTTTCATTCCTTTCTCATTTATATAGTAAGTGAAAAACAACACATTTTCTACTAGTGTAGCTGTAGCAGTCACATCAATCTTGTGCTGAAGAAACAGATGATGTGGCGTTGTCTACCAAGTGAGTGAGCTTACTTGTTGATATTTTCTGCTCTTGCATGGAACTTACTGCTGTGTGTTGTGAATCCTTCGATTCATGGATACATACGCATGCATGCATGCTTCTCTCTGAGGCGACTTGCAATGAAGAACGGCTTGAGAGCATCGTTCATTTGCAAAACCGTGTAAGTATGGATTTTCGTGAGAAAATTTGACAGGGCTGTCTTGCCCCCTTCAAATATATTGCTTACTTTCCATAGAGGAGAGGTGAGGTAGTTAGCCCCACAACGCTGGGCTTGGGGCCCAGCTCCCGCTCCAGTACCTGTGATGTCGATGCAAGCGGAATGAAGACGAATGAAGAAGAACGGCCCTTTTATAGCCTGGTTTAAGGAACTTGCGTGAAGTCCACTGCTACTGTAGGGAGTGCACTGCAAGTTTATGTCAAGCGGCACTGCCAGTTTAGCCCTCAACAAAAATATGGCTTACAAATGGAATTGCTATTATTCAATTCCAATTGCCACGTGGATGATTTCCATCCGATTCTTTTGTGAACTTGTGAAGGAAACGAATGATTTCCATGCCACCCCTTCAAGTTAAATTAAAGCCATGTAAAATTTTAAAATAGGTTGAATCCTTTTTACTGCTTTTCTTGTACTATGGGACCATGTAAAATCTAAAAATAGGTTGCACTAGTGCAAAACCCCTGTTGAAACAACATCCTAAACAACATTAGAATGTTGTTTCAACCTTGTCTTGAGGGTGGTTGAAACAACATACCAATGTTGTTTAAGATGTTAAAAATATGTTGTTTCAACCATAGTGGTGAAACAACATTTTTCAAAATGTTGTTTCAATGGAAGTTGAATCCACATGTTTTACATGTTGTTTGAACGCAAGTTTAATCAACATATTTCATATGTAATTTCAACGCTGGATGAAACAACATTTTGAGTGATGTTTGAACAAGTTGAATGAATCAAAATTTCCCAAATGTCCCATTTCCAATTAAAGATTGATGATTTTGTGATGTTACAACGATGTAGATTTCAAGATGGTATCAACATGTTCAAGCCAATAAGATGCCTTGTTGCTTTCAAAATTCATAAATTGAATACATTTTTCAATCTTACAGAGGAGTACATATCATCATGTTTCACAGTGTTCGTTTCAAGCTACGCACTGCAATTGTAGATTTAACTACATACTACAGCTGCATATTCTGATCCAAGTACTACATGGGCTCATGATCTACAACAAAAAAATAGGTCCTCAACCTAACGAAGCCCCGAGCTGATCAGTTTCCCTCACAATCGTATCATCTCAACATTCAGATGTACGTAGCAATTTTGGCTTAAAACAATCGCCCTCTGTCAAAATTTGAATTAAAATTTCCTATACACCTCTGAAACATTGGAATTTCTTCCCAACAAGTGGGTAGGTATACAGGTAGGTTTTACTTTGTAGTAGAGTATAATACCCTATCGCGATGAACCGACGTTGTTGCAGAGATGGATAAAGGATATGGTAGTGTACGTGAAGTCGCTGAACTGGAAGCACTTACTGGAAGTTGGAGTGGAAGGCTTCTACAGCTCGCGAGTGAATCCGAATTCCGTCAGTTCGCAGAGTGTCAATCCTACGAGTTACGCGCAACAATTCGTAATGGCCTTCATCCTCAACGGCCAACCTGTTGAAATCTATTTATGTACTGTGTACTCCCACCCCGATAGCTGGTAAAGGGACACATGTACGAGAACATTCCATCTGATTAGGCTAACCAGAAATCTTGATAAACCAAGACAATATCCAGGCGGCAATTTTCAAAGAGAGGATGAGTGGTGTGGTTTACTTTGAAGGCATCATTTTGTAATAGTAGTAACGGTGCCTCTATGTGTTTAATTTATAGTCTTTATTGGTTTTGTAGATAATATGGCAATATATGTGTATAAAAGGAAGTTCAAAAAGTTATTGGAAGAAGACAATGCCGCAACTGAAAATGAAGATATCACCTCAAACCTTGGGGGGTGCACTGTACTAAACATGTACGAGTATACATGAGTGCACAGAAGGGGTATTAATTTGAACACTACCGTATTACGTATACATACAATAAACACATTTAGAGCTAAAAATATTCATGTATACTTACACTAAACATATATTTAAAACGGAATACATCTGTATACAAAGGTATTTTAGACATACAACCTTTTGTATACAGGGGGTTTTTAGAAGGGGTCATGAACGCACGTGATTCTCAAACATAATGTAGAGTGCAACCCCCCGAGCCTCAAACTTAGAGCATATCAACAGTTGTAATAACGAATACTTTGTGGTGACAATTTGTTGTTAACCGAATATTAGTGGATATTCCCTTAGGCTAAGAGTAGGCTAGTCTATACCCGGCAGGAATAGACCCAGCAGGAGACACGTGGCAGTACAGGCTGGTACAGAGCTTAAGACAAGAAGCCTCAAACTTACTCCAGATCTAGATCCTAGTCGATCCTATCACCTATCACTAAAGCGATATACGTCCCTAGGAAACAGCAGCTATCTGCTTCCTACACGAAAATCACACGTCTTGAGAAAAATCCAGAGCCCGAGTAGCCGAAAAGTGCCTCGGAGATCAGTCTGTGTAACAGTCGACCAGGGTAGTCAACAGTCGATAAAGGCTACTGACCAAGAATCTGTAGGAGCAGTCTGTGAACAAGGCTTACGGTGCCACAGAGCAACCGACTAGGCCAGCACAAAAGACTAGCCAAACGGATCTCAGAGCCCGACCTACCTAGCAGAAGTCGGATCTAAATCCCAGATCCAGATCTAGATCCGATAACTGCCAAGTCGATAGTATAGAACGACCGCGTACACGCGCTACCGGTTCTCCTTTAGCAGTCGAAGTAACTGCCGACCAGCTCTCTAACCCACGTTTTCATAGAGAATGGCGAAATTTACAGTCGGAGATCGTTCCACCGACAGTAGTCCATGAGACTACCACGGGAATAGATCCCCGACCAACATACGAGATTCGGAGGCAAGTCGCAGCATCGACTTATAACGACCCATCTTTACAGCACTACATGGAGTTCACGCAGGGAAGGATGAATACCCCGGAAGGTACCATTTTTCACGAAACTTCGGTACCAATGGGACGCGGCATCCCAAATATACCAACCCGACCCCTGGCAATTCTACCGACCATGTACACCGCGAATCATCAGACCCGCCCGACAGTGGCGTTTCAGACAAGGTCGAACCCGACTTCTCCACGAAGGGTCCTGGACGACCCGCTCAACTTACCGGAACGACCTTCCAGTGCGCATCAACGACTAGTAAGGTACGCTACCGAACCTCCCATCATTTCATATCAACGACAGTTAGAAATAGACCAACTACGTCGTAATAGGGATGAATTGGACTCCCAACTGGCCGATCTTTTATCTAGCCAGAACCCGACACCTGAGCAACAACACTCGGAATCGCAACCAGGTCGACCGGACCAGTCGCCTACATTTCGCCAGGAACCCAGTTCTCCTGGTCAAATGAATAGTTGACCCGGATCACCAGGTACTGACAACCCATACTCGACCGGCATAGATGACTTTGATAATGACTTAGTCGATAGGATCAGACAGATCTATCACTCCAACCAACCAGTCGACCAAGTTGTTACTCGACCCAGTCTCCCGAATATTCGCACTCATATTCATGAGCCGAATATTCTATACATAGATCAGCCGAGGATAACCCACACTACAACACCCAGAGTGTCGACCCCTCGGACTAGTCTACCACCTGGTTACCCAACTCAACCAGCGATAGGCATTCCTATAATGCAACCTATCAATCAACCATCGTTTTCACAGACGCATAATAGGCCCATGCCACAAAACCCATACAACCGACCGGTAGCCTCCCAGCCACCAGTCCTACCAACTGTGACCCAGTACCAACCCACCGTACCTATGTGTACATCTTGTGGCGACTATGGTCATCTTCTCGACCAATGTGCACTATACAATCCTCGGTCGATAGGCTATTCGGCACCTGCAGCTCAGACGCAGCAGCAGCCTCCCTACCCAGCAGCTACACTCCCGACTCGGACGACTGCTCGGAAACCGGTAGCGATGCCTACCTACAAGAAAGGCAAGTGTGCCATTACGCATGTCCATCGATTCCTCAATGCCCTTACGTTGAATGGCGAAACCGACTCGACTATTACTATAGCGTTGTTCAGAAATTCCCTAGTCGATGCTGCTAACTATAATTGGTTCTCGACTCAACAGACGTCATACCCACACCAAAACTTACATGAAATCCTCGATGCCTTCAAACATCGCTACCAGGATATCGACAATGATGACCAGGCATACCTACGTTTCCGCAGTATGAAACAGGATGCCAAAGATTCGGTTGACGATTACTATGAACGGATGATGAAACTAGCCAGCCAGTTTGAGGTCCTTCCGGCTGATAATTTCCTACTAAGCAATTTCTGAGCTGGTTTGCTGAAGTATCTGCAGGTAGCCACAGTCGGACTACCAAGATCGACACTAGCCCAGGCCAAGAAATCGGCTAAGCTTGCAGAAAGCGGACTACCTAAGGAACCCGACTCGACTACTACCGAGCGGCCCGAGACTACAAAACGCGCATTTTGCAACCGATGCAAGAAGCCAGGCCATTTCGAACGCGATTGCTGGCTCAATCCGGAGAGCGAGATCGGAAAAAGGCGCGCGGCGGCTAATAGGACAGCGCTAGTAGCAGCAGCAACACCGGTGTCGACTACCGCCGGATCAAGGAGTCGACCACCGCGAGATAGCACACCACGACGGATATTCCCTTGCTCTCTGTGCAAAACATTGGACCACCCGACTCACTTGTGTCCCCTACTGAAGGATCCGAAGGTCGTCCAATTCCTTAATCAGCAGATCGAGACCAAGCCCCACACGTCGTCAGTAGTCATTGAAGAACTACCGAACACCTCGGTTGGTGTCCTAACGGTCGCAGCAATTACCAGAAGCCAGTCGACTACCAACCCGCCGACCCCTGACGAAACCACAGAGAAGCCCGACTGGACTGCCCAAGAAATACTACGTGATCAAATGATGCTGGAAGTTCGTCAACTCCAAGCCGAGTTGGAAACAACCACTTCCACTAAAGACCCAAAGACGACTGAGGACTCGTCCTCACTCGACTAGGACGCGGAGGCATTACCGCAACAAACGATCACCCTTCAAGACTTCCGAGACCAACCGACTCTGGCCACAGTCGACCAAGGCAGCATCGCATTCGGCGCCGTCCAGCAGCAGATCCTCGATCAACTCCAAGACTGCAAATTACAGGTTTCCATCCGTGACTTACTACAGTTATCACCGACCCTCACCAAACTAGTTAGGGATCGACTGACGCATTCAGACCCAGAGTCGACTCAAACGTTACCCTACTCGACTTCGGAGGAGGTGACGATCGCTGCTGCAGCAGTCATCGGCAAACACATGCCAGTCATCACAGTATCAGTCGGAAAAAACATGGTCGACGACGTTCTAATCGATGGCGGCTCCGGCGTCAATGTGATCACCGAAGATGAACGCCGACGGTTGGGACTAGCCAAACAGTCACCCGCACCATTCAACCTCAAGATGGCTAATGGCACCATAGCACGACCCAAAGGATTGATCAGGGATGTCAAAATTCACATTCATGGCATCCCCTACATAGTCACGCTTATAGTCATCGACTGTTCCACAGTCCAGTCAGACTACCGGTTATTACTCGGTCGACCCTGGCTTCGACATGCCAAAGTCATACACGACTGGGGCAACAATGAAGTGCAGATCATGGGCAATGGCACAGTCAAGACAGTCAAGATAAATCGCCAGTTAGGATACGAGGCGATTACACCACATGCGCTAGTCTGTTACAACTTCGCGGAAGGAATCACCGATGAAGAGGAGGAAATTTTGATGGCCTCCGACCCGACCCTCCACACAATGGGCACAATCGACTGGAACCTCCTAGCTACCGAGTCGACAGTCGACCAGTCTGGAATGGAACCGACTTCGACGGCCAGTACCCCTGGGCACCAAGGTATTCAACATAGACCAGGAACAATGTTGGTCGACGAGACACCTATACAAGACAAGCTGCGATTCATGGACATTGCCCATTGGAATCACAATGAGGAGGATCGACTCGACCATGTCAACGTCGGTACCTCTACCGACCCCAAGCTGTTGAAGCTGAACGCGAATTTGAGCCCTAGTCTCCGAGCTAGCGCAGAATCCCTGTTTAAGGAATACATCGACATTTTCGCCTTCTCTTACGAAGATCTGCGAGGCATACCGGAACACATAGCGACTCATCGGATCGAGCTCGACCCAACCATCTCACCTAGTCACCAAGCACGATACCGAATGAACCCGAATTATGCACAAGCCGTAAAGGACGACCTGGAACGACTTCTAAAAGCAGGATTCATCGCACCAGTCGACCAGGCGACATGGCTATCCCCAATAGTCGTGGTTCCCAAAAAGAATGGGAAACTCCGAATATGCGTAGATTTCCGTCGACTTAATGCAGCAACCAAGAAAGACCCGTACCCCCTTCCATTCACGGACGAGGTACTCGACGCAGTCATAGGCTATGAAGCCTACTCCTTCATCGACTGTTTCTCAGGCTACCACCAGGTACGGATCGACCCGACCGACCGCCCCAAAACAGCGTTCATTACCGAATGAGGCGCGTATGTATGGGTCGTGATGCCGTTTGGATTGAAGAACGCCCCGCCGACCTACTAGCGCATCGTCAACCAGATCTTCAAAGAGTACCTGGGCGACTTCATGAAGCTATTCCTAGACAATTTCAGTGTCTACAGCGACATCGACTTCGACCTACCAAAGTTCAGACTAGTCTTCGACTGATGTTGACAGTACGGGGTAAGCCTCAATCCAGAAAAATGTATATTCTATGTTCCTTCTGGTGTAATTTTGGGTTACATTGTAGGTCGGGAAGGGAAGTTTCCGGATCCAAAGAAAATTCAGGCCTTAGTCGACATGCCATCACCAAAGGACGTCAAAGCCATTCAGACGTTCAATGGCCTAGCCCAGTTCAACCGATGCTTCATAAAAAATTATGCTGCCATCATGGAACCCATCACCAAACTGACCAGGAAAGGCGAACCATTTGACTGGACACCGGCGTGCGCAACCGCATATCAGACCATCAAGGATCGATACCAGACTGCACCAATCCTGATCGGAGTCGACTGGTCACTCGACTTCCACATACACACAGACGCATCCGACATAGCAGTCGGGGCGATGCTAGCACAGAACCCGACCGGCAACATCGACCAGCCGATAGCCTACGCTTCTCGACTACTCAACAAAGCAGAGAAGAACTATACAACAACCGAGAAGGAAGCTCTCGCAATGGTGTACGCCATCAACAAATTCCGCCATTACCTCCTAGGTAATAAGTTCGTCTTCTATGTCGACCACCTGGCGCTCCAGTACTTGATCAACAAACCTCAGGTATCGGGTCGACTCGAGCGTTGGCTACTACTGTTTCTTGAATTCGACTTCACTGCGGTTTATAAACCAGGCAAAACACATGGAGTAGCCGACGCACTATCAAGAAATGAAGGGGCCGAGCCAGCCATAGGCATACCCGACCAGACAGTCGACGCACAACTCTTTTCCACCGAACCCGACTGGCTACACCCGATAGTCGACTATTTGACTACCGGGACTTTTCCAACCCACATGACGAAGGAGGCCCGCAAACGAATCGCTCACAAAGCCATTCCGTACCAAGTACTCGACGGACAACTGTACCGACTCGGCAAGGACCACCAGCTCCGACTAGTCCTGACCGGCAGTCAGCCGACAACAATCCTCCAAGAATTACACAAAGGCAACGCGGGAGGACATTTTTCGCATGACATCACTGTCCGAAAAATACTAGACGCAGGCTATTGGTGGCCGACTCTACACCAAGACGCTGTCCAGTACTGCCAGTCGTGTCATGAATGCCAGAAGACTGGCGGACTACCCAACACAGTCTCCTCGAAGCTCGTCACCCAACTACCCGCAGAACCGTTTATGAAATGGGGACTCGACTTCATAGGCCCCGTCAAGAAGACCCGACATACAGCCTGTCGATACATTTTGGTGGCTACCGACTATGCCACCAAATGGGTCGAGGCTAGAGCTCTCCGAGGAAACACCGCCAGGGAGACCGCGCAGTTCCTATACGAGGCAATCCTCACCCGGTTTGGATGTCCACTCCACCTAGTAAGCGACCAAGGTACCCATTTTATCAATAGCACGGTGCACACTCTCACCGAGCATTTCTTACTCCGACACACGACTTCAACGACATACTATCCGCAAGGCAACGGCCAAGCCGAGTCGACCAATAAGGTCATAGTCCGAATGCTCCAAAAGCTAGTCAACGAGAATCGAACCGACTGGGACTTACAGCTCCACACGGTCCTATTTGCTTACCGAACGGCATACAAAGTTAGCACATGCCACACACCTTTCCAATTGGTATATGGTCTGACGCCATTGATGCCAACCGAATACATCATCCCGACCCAACGGTCGACATCGACTACCGACTTCACTCCCAGGCGAGTACTAGCAGCCCGAGCCGCCGAACTCGAGAAGTTAGACGAGACCCGACTGACAGCAGCCACCCACCACGGCGCACAACAGTGGAACCGAGCCCAGTGGGCCCACACCCAAGGTCAGTCGACTCGATACAATGTAGGCGACTACGTCCTATGGCACCCGAAAGGGAAAAATGTTCATACCGGTAAACTTCGTAGCAAATGGTTCGGTCCATATCGTGTCCAGTATACCCTCCCTAACAACACTGTCGTCCTAGTCAGCATCCAACACTTTGACCCCGACCCGGTAGTAGTCAACGTCAACAAACTCAAACCCTACCGAGTTCTAGGCGAGCTACCTCCAACCGACCTGGCTAGCCCACTCACTAGCAGATAAGAGATTAGGTCAACACTAGAACAGAACGAAGATGAGCCCAACCGACAGAAACGGAACCGACCCGACCTAGTTACCGTGGATCGACTCGACTGGTCGACCCGACTGGTCAACCCGACCGGTCAAACCCTAGACGAGCCGCCATATTTATGGCCGCCGCCCTCACCTATCTTCTCAGTTTTGAATGCAAGGCCCATAGGACAGGTATTTAGCACCATGGCCGCACCTCTTCTTCCTCCTCGTGGCTCCTCGCCATTAGCTTCCTCTCCACCCGACCCACAGGCCGCGCGCCTTCTATCTCCCATTTCTCAATCTCCTCGTTCCTTCCCTTCTCCTCCGGCCGACCGCCACTCCGCCGCCCTTGCCTTATGCATTCTTAGCAAACGATTTAGAGTATCACGAGTAGAACGGCGACGAGTAGTAAAGCGACCCCGTAGCCCGACTGTGCGAGAGATCATCGAGAGTAGATTGAGTAGGAAACGACCGCGCCCATCGCCACTGCAGCCGACTGTGTGCGAGCCGACTTCGGGACTACGCCGACCTTTCTCTTGTCTCCTTGTGCGCAGATTTACAGCCGACCGATCGATGGCGAAAGGCAAGTCGACTGATCGCGGCGTCCGACGCCTTTGGTCCTCCGCACCACCGAGTTACGAAATTCTGATCCGCACTAGGGAGGGACTCTACAAAACCCTCGCCTTTCAGTCGATGCGGCCGATGCGAGAATGGCGCGAGTACGCAGCTAAACACAAGACCAAGGCCGACTTCATCAAGGCAATCGGCGTTTCAGACTTTGTAGCACTCGACTGGGACAACCCTCAACGCGCGCCACGCATGGAGCTGATGGAGGAGTTCGTCAACGCTGCGGTAGTCGACCTCCCCAACAAGTCGATCACCGCGCGCGTCCGCACACATACAATCATAGTCAACCCGACTGTGATTCACGAGGTGCTCAAACTGCCTTTTGGCATTACTATCCAGCCAATCGACCCTACGGAGTTCCCACCGAGTCGGTTAGAAGAATATTCTGCAGCCGGCAAGACTGCCGAGGGCTACAGCATCTGCCACTGCAAACCCGAACACCACAGGCGACTGACGGCATTCATTCAAGGCCTCGGGTTCAAGCGCAAGACGACCTACATCAGCAAGGAAATGCTCGACGTAGTCTGCACAGTCGAGGCCCTGATCGACCACGACATGCAATGGGACTGGGCGACATGGATGTTCAACTCTATCACCATCGACATCAAGGCGATGCACACCACAAAGACCACGATCTGCCCTTCAGCCGAGGTATTAGACTTCCTTCTTGAGTCTTATTTTCCTAGCACTGACGAAGAATATGCACACCAAACAGTCGCCCAGCAGAACACCAGAGACCGACGTCGACACTCAGAGATCTCGGAAAACAACTCCCGAGGACCCGACTACATCGTTTTCCAAGGCTAGGAGCGACTAGAGAAACGTGCCAAACGAGGTAAACTCACACCCTTGAGTCAGTTTGGACCTCGACAGGTCGACCTGACTTCATCCGACAGTGAGGCCCAGTCGACTCCTCCACCAACGCCTAAAGAGATTCCCATCCCGGACACACCTCCGCCTTCTCTATCCGACTTCGCGCCGCTTAACCTCAAAGCGGCATATGGAGCGGCACCAACCGGCGAATTTCGCCAGCCACCACCCGTCTCCCCCACGACTCGACCGCCGCCATCACCTGGGGCCAATCGACCCGCACCCAACTCACCAACATCACGAGCTACAACACTAGCAATGCATTGGAGCCAGCGCTTGGAGGACGTCCAAGGAGCAGTTGGCCGACTCGAGGATGTCGGCTCCCGAGTAAACCTCCTCTTGTTCGAGGCGGTTCAAGCAAAAACCACCCTTCAAGCCGAGCTCGACCGCCACCGATTGGAGAGTAGTAGACTGACCAAGGACTCAACAACATACAAGCAACAGGTCGACAACCTCACCCTCGAACTGGCAAGACTCCGTACTACCCTCACCACCGTCACGGAGGCGAAGAGTCAGACTGACAACAGATTGACCCAGCTAGAAGCCGACCTCCACAGCAGTCGACAGCAGGAACAGAAACACCAGAGTGAGCTCATGGTAGCACGAAACGAACTTGGGGCGGCACGAGCCGAGGTAGCATCAACCCAGCTCAGTCTTCAGCAAGCTCGGAGGGAGATAGTCGACTCCAACAACCGACTCGACCTACTACTCCAAGACAACGAGGAAAAGTCCCGCCAATTCGCAAGTCGGGAGCTGCAGTTACACAAACTTCGAGCGCGCAAGTACCGACTCCGACTCAAGGCAAGAAATCGTATCAAAGTTCTCAAGCACACCCTCAGCACCGACCGCCACCAGCTCAACATGTACCGCAGGCAGCTCGACCAACTTCAGCTCGACCACCCGGACTTGGAGATTCCAGCAGTCGACGAAGACGAAGAGGAAGATACGAGCCACCTCGAACCGGACCATTCGCTCTGGGAGAACCAGTCGACTGACGAAGACGAGGTCCTGACTACCGACGTCAAGTTAAGTGAGGACGACGACAAAGACGACAGCGAGTCGACCAATGAAGACGAAGACTGCGATCAGCAACAACAAGATCAGCAGCCACCGACCGTCAACCTTCCAGACAACGTGCAACAGCCGCCAGCCACTCCACACCCTCCACAGCAGCAGGAGGATGAGCAGACCCTAGCACCCGACCAGGTGATGACAGCATCTACACCATCGGTCGACAATACCTCAGTCGACTTACCGGTTATCTCTTCACCACACTCTCTGGGGTTCGACTTCTCAGGAATGCCTCCCGGTATCCGCTGGCCAGGCATGACCCAGGACTCTAGCGACGTCCATGACTGATGACTCGACCTCAGCTGGGTCGATTACTCGACCGTGGGTAATTTTGTCATTTCTCATGAACAATTTTCCTAGTCACCGACCGGGGTAGTCTAAAGTCCACAGGAGTGTACTTAGCTCAGAGGGAGGGTAATGTTAACCGAATATTAGTTGATATTCCCTTAGGCTAAGAGTAGGTTAGTCTATACCTGGCAGGAATAGACCCAGTAGGAGACACGTGGCAGTACAGGCTGGTACAGACTGGTCGACCCGACTTTTCCGGTCGACCAGTCTGACACACTGTCAGACTAGTCTCCTATATGTACCTTCACTCTCGTCGAGAGAGTTGTTGCTATACCATTTGTACATCTTTTTGGGAGCCTCAATTGTACTTCATTCTTGTCTTAAGCTCTTCTTGTGCGCTCTAGTATGTTAGACTATTGCTGTTAGACTACTGCTGTTTCTTGCCCTTGAATCATTCCTTGTGGTTGTATTTTGGATAGTTGCAGTAGTCTGTGGGTATGCAGGAGTCGACTTACTAGCATACTGGTGCTTTCCTTTAGCCGACAGTTCATTCTTCATAGTAGAGATCTCTTACTACTCCTCTCAATCTCTAGAAACTAGTCGATAGTGGAATAGTGAGGGGCGCAGTAGCTTCATTCGTTTAAGGTCGGTTCCTAGAAAAACCCCCTTAACATTTGTACGTTTTCTTTTCTCATGATTTTTATAGTAAAATTTATTGTTATTTTTCATTGGGAAAATCACACAGTGAATTGTTTTTTTATTAGTTCATGATATTTTCGAATTGTGCAAGTCGAAGAAATCAAGACAAAAGAAAATTAGTGGAAAGAGAATTGGACAAGTTTGTAGCACCAATTGAAAAACAAAATGTTGTTAAGTATAAAAAAATTGAGAAGTTGGTGTATTCCGTAGGTGATGTAGATGTTGTTACAATTACGGTGAAGGAAGTAGGAATTCTTGAATCAACAGCTTTCCTAAATGACAGCATCATAGACTTTTATATGAACTAAGTAAATTTATCACTTTCAACCTAACACTTTCACTTGTGTTTAGTTTGTAACATAAACTAATGATTAAATCTTTTATGACATACAAGTTTTTGGAGACAACGCTTGTGGATGCACAGAATAGAAAGTTTTACGTCTTTAAATGTTTTTTTTTCACAAAGCTTTGTAATGTTAGTCAGAAACATATTGTTAATGGGAATGACAGATTCAAGATAGCATTTGAAGCTGTGAAGAAATGGACCCATGGTGTATCAATTTTTGAGAAGGATTATATTTTCATTCCTCTTAATGAAAGGTGCATGAAGTTTTCTTGAATACCCTTCCATCAACTAATTACAATGAAATTGCTTTTGATTTGATTTTTCCATTTGTGTACAAGTACATTCATTTCATAGCTTTAAAACTATAGACTTTGAAAACATACCCTCTTATATTATGTTATTATATAATTCTGAATGAGTAGATTCCACTGGAGTTTGGTCATAGTTTGCCATCCTCGAAATATCAACAATCTAAGCTCTGGTACATATATTCTTTAAATGTTTCTAGTTGTATAGTGAAATAATTTTTATTTTTCACTTGTTTTGTGTTATTGATGATATTTACAAAGTCATCTAATATTTGGCATTATAATGTTATAGAGGAGTTAATGAGCACATCATGCATCTTATGTTTGGATTCTCATAGAGTTTATCATATGGAGGGTGTAGAGGAGCACATACGAATGTATTTAGTACAAGTATGGATAAGTGAACATCCTGTTGTGACGCAATCCTTTGCAGAAACAATCATTTCAAATATGAAATACATAGAAGTCAAGGTGCATTGTTTTTATGATCGTGTACTAATGTGTGTATGTGTGTGTATATATATATATATATATATATATATATATATATAATTAATATGAGTTGTAAAATTTATTATGATTAATGCGTTTTAATTGTAATTTACGTTAGATTCATTGAATTCAAAAATGGACAGGTACCTCAACAAGAAAACGAGTATGATTGTGGAACGTATGTGCTCCATTATAGTGAAATTTTTATGAGAGAAACACCCCAAGTGTTTACAGAACAATGGTTTCATGCATCTAACACACATTTCGTTAATTTTGTACTATTTTCATTCCGGAATTAGTATATTTAGTTAATTTTGGACGGGATAATAGCGATGGGGAGGTGGCTAGAGCAGCTGGAAATGGGGAGGCCTTTCTAGAAGACAGAGGAAGCCCATGTAGAATACAGCTGCTCGCACGCAGCGGGAGCGCGCTACTCAACTGAATTCGAGCAGAGGCATAATGTTGGATGGGGAGATCTCCCCACCGTATCTATGAATCAGCCTGTAGGGAGGTGTGATTGCCACAGACTGGACATCTAGACGGTAGGGAGACCTCCCTATCCAAGGTCTGTGGATGGGAAGACCTCCCTACTTTGGTAGGAAGGTACGACGACTGAGTATTGAACAAGACGCGAATGTCCAATGCAGAGAAAATCCCTACTTTTGATTTCCTTGGTGGTAACAATTTGATGCACGGTGTATTCCAATTTAACAAGAGGACTATATTTACATTGATGAAAGTACAAAATTCCGGCCACGGTCATTACAATGCATTGCAAAGTTCATAGCCTACATCGTTCATTTAAACTTTGGGAAGGGTTTAGGGTCTCCTACGCTACAAGGTCGTCACTGCAGCCGTCTGTTGCGGCGCCTTAGAGCCCTCCAAGAGGAGTCTCACACGATCAGCGGTAACAAGTGGATTAGACCAAGCGGGTCTGTTCCGCTCAACATACTCCCGAACGTCGCCTGTCCACCCACGCAAATTGATTAGCCACCGCTTCATCGCCATGAGCCCGGGAGGTGCATTCGGATCACTCGAACGGTACGTAAACGGGTGGATTGCATTGCGGGGATCGTTCATGCAACTCTTGTCGGGCGAGTCGTCGATGAGGACTGTGTTCGACGCATTAGCATCGGGGCATTGTGCGAAGAACTTGGAGAGGGGCTTTAGGAAAATGGGCTTCTCCGGGTTCAAGGGATCCCGATGCTGGGAGCACTCACAAAGGTCTTGGCCAAATAGCCAGTCCGACCTTAGAATGACTTTTGTGAGTTCCTGAAGCTCTTTCTTGTATCGCTCCAATTTTTTTCCCCCACATGCGGACCAGAAAACGACCTCGAACTGGGCAAAGCAATATCGCAGGAAACCATTCAGGTTCTCCCTCCACCGAATTTTGCCGCTGGCCCCGGAGTCGGAGTCACATAATAGTCCGTTCACGTCAAACACGAGAAATATTGTCAGCGGCGGAGACGAGGGTAGCCAACTCAAATCCACCTCGGGAAAGTCTGCCATATGGAGCGAAGCCTACAGTGTCGCCCGGTCTGTGCAAGATACAACGACGGGCTGTTAGATACAAACTACGGGCTCTTAGAACCAAAGGCCACGCTCGGAACGCATTGCCTTGTCGTGGAATACCAGAGTACCGATGGGGAGACCTCCCCATCCAAAGAGAACACAACACTCATGAAATGAATGACCTTAACATGCACGACACACATCGAAAGGCCAAACGTTGTGAAAACATAAGTCATATTTGATAGTCCAAATAACACGTACAATACAGAAAACGGTCCATCGCGGTTATCACGGCAGACAACACATACGGGTCGATATTCTACGAGGGGAAGCCTCCCTATCTACCTGGAGGTATATGAGTGTCCGGTGCCTCCGACATGCTCGCCATCATGCCCTCCGCGCTCAAGTCAACAATGTCTGTGTTCGATCCGCTAACACGGTCCGCTCGCTTGCTGGACTGCTTCTTGGATTTGCCAGCATTAGACCGGACACGCCTCGCCGATGTCTGTGACCCGCCGGCGTCTATGGATTCAGAACCTGCAACGTTTGGGGCACCCAATCCCACGGGTGTACTCACAGGAGTAGTGCGGCCACGTACAGAACCCCGGCCGCCACTCCGGGGAGAGCCAACGACATCACCGGGCGCCCGGAACTGAGAGCGCGAGCTCCCCCCCGCGTTGGCAGAGGCCTCGCCACCTCGTCCGCGACGCCCGGCGTTGCCACCCCGGACATTTGCTGCAGCACCTGCACCTCGGCTCGAGGGGGTTATGTCGGGGAAAACCACGGGGCGGGGTTCTCGGTTGGACCTCTAAATGATGGTTGCACCACCATCATCCTCATCCGTCCCCTCGTTGTGCGGTTCTACCTGTTGGTGGTCTTTGGCCTTCCTCTTTTGCGAACCCTTCTCCAAACTCCTTTGCAATAGGGAGGCCTCCCCGCCAAGGATTTCGTCGCCTCCGCTGTGGGGATTTCCAGGCACGGAGGCCCCCGAAGCCCGGGAGGCCTCTCCAGGATCACTGCAGAGCTGGATTCCAGCCAGACGTGAATTAAGATTTGTCTGACTCAGTGGCACAGGGGAGTGCTCCCTTAAAGATCCCGACATGGCGGGAGTGCACTCCAGCGATGGGGAGAGCTTTCCCTGACGGCCGGAAAGTGTGTCCGAGCTCAGCGGCATCGGGGACGTGGCCCTAAGTCGTCCTGACTCTGTTAACCAAATATTAGTTGATATTCCCTTAGGCTAAGAGTAGGCTAGTCTATACCCGGCAGGAATAGACCCAGTAGGAGACACGTGGCAGTACAGGCTGGTACAGACTGGTCGACCCGACTTTTCCGGTCGACCAGTCTGACACACTGTCAGACTAGTCTCCTATATGTACCTTCACTCTCTTCGGGAGAGTTGTTGCTATACCATCTGTACATCTTTTTGGTAGCCTCATTTGTACTACATTCTTGTCTTAAACTCTTCTTGTGCGCACTAGTATGTTAGACTACTGCTGTCAGACTACTGCTGTTTCCTGCTCTTGAATCATTCCTTGTGGTTGTATCTTGGATAGTTGCAGTAGTCTGTGGGTATGCAGGGGTCGACTTACTAGCATACTGGTGCTTTTCCTTAGCCGACAGTTCATTCTTCATAGTAGGAACCTCTTACTATTCCTCTCAATCTCTAGAAACTAGTCTAAAGTGGAATAGTCTTGGGCGGAGAAGCTTCATTCGTTTAAGGTCGGTTCCTAGAAAACCCCCTTAACTCATCCGGTTCGTCCTCCTGGGTCTCGTGTTCCTCCGGTTTGCCCGCGTCCACTTCGCATTCCTCTGGCCCACCGGCATCCATCCTGTCTCCCTGGCCACCGACATCAGGCTGGCCGTCTACCTCTTGGTCTTCCCCGGGTCCTAACTTCCTACCGGGGTTGGTTCCGATTCCTGCCAAATCAGCAGCCTGGTCTGCCAAATTAGCCAGACTGGCCTCCGATAGGTCCCCTCCGGTACTGGCACCCGGATTTCCCCGTGGCATACTCACCACCGGACTCGCAGCTGGTCTTGAAGTCTGTTCCGGAGTGGATTGGCCTCCAGCCATCATCTTATCCATCTCCCCCATCCTGGGGTGCATCCTGCGATACATGGAACGCGGCCAACAAATCACTATTGGCTAAGGGTGCATTCATACCTCTCGGATTTGCCACCCTCTCATCCGGTTTGGACCCGGATGGAAATCTTGCTTGATGCTCCACCAGCAGTTTCCGGAATTCCACCAATCCTGTCTCGATCCTTGTGGCGTACTTCTTTACCACGTTCGTCACTCGGGTGGCGTCGTCTAATCCGGCTTCGTCCATCCTTTCCCGGTACAACCGGGCCTCTGTCTGGGCCTCCCCATCCGGTCTGAACAGTGACGTGAGGAGCTGGTAAGTGGGCAACTCCTGCTCCTTCAGAGTCCGGATCTCATCCTGTTGCCTTACCAATGCCAAGCTCCTTTCCAAAGCTTCCCTCCGGACCTTGTCTACTTCCTTCCTCATTCTCCGGACGATCTCCGGGTACCTCTCCACCTGTGTACTCTGGATGACACGCCCGACTTCCTTCATTGAAGTGCAGATGGTGCGGCATTTACCTTCCATCGTCTCTAAGGCTTCCCGGACTGGTTTGAAGAAGTCCTCCTCCGATTCTCGTAGGGAGATGTCCTCCAGTTCCGGTTCTGCATTCCGGGGAGCTCGTTCATAAGTCCGGGTCTCCTCCGGATACTCCTCTTCGTCCCGCACCGGTTTCGATTCTCGCACCCTCTTAGTTTTCACCCGGACGTTATTCTGTCGTCCGCTCGACTCCGGTTTCCTCTTCCTCCGGCTATCCACCGGTGTCTCCTTCCTGCGTCTCTTCCTCGGAGGAATCCTAACTCCTGTCACGATCGTGTCCTGGTCCTCATCCTCTTCCTCTTCTTCTTCCTCCTCTTCCGGAGTCCCCCTCCGGTGTCTCTTCACCTGCCCTCGGGATGGTGTCCCCTGGTCCGGTCCCTCCACGGGTTCCGATTCGTCTGGAGTCTCCTGGAGTTTCTTGAGTTGGCCTCGGGTGCGCGCCCTGAAATGGCCCGTCCTCAGCGGTGTCTTCTGACCCGGTTCCTCCCCTTCTGCTCGGGTCTCCGAGGGCTCCGGTTGGCCTTCCTCTATATCCGGAGTGACCGCTGCTTCGTCTGCTCTTCTTCCTTCCTGCTCTTCCCGTTCTTCCTCGTCCGGGGTGTCCTCGTCCTCGCTCTCATCCGGACTCCCTTCTCGGACCCTTGGCGGCCTCCGGTCCATGATCCTCCGGCTGTTCTCCCATTGCTCTCTCTCCTTGGCCTGGAGACATCCGTGCTTGTCATACAAGTGAAACAGGAAAGGGGTTAGAGGACATCCCTTCTTGTTTCCGAGTTTGCGCGCTTCCCGTTCCACCACCTCGTCCACAATGAGTCCCCATCCGGTCTTCCGGGTTTTGAAGTAGGCCCCGTAAATGGTCTTCGTTAGCTTGATCGTGCAGGTGGTGGGTTTGTCCGGGCTCAGAATAGGCACCAGAAACCGCAGCAGGCGCCTCTCCCGGTCGTCTATGCAATCCTGCACCCGGAATCCGTTTTTCTCTGAGACCGGTTGAGAAAACCTTTCCTTCAACCATTCATAATCCTGCTTGGTCTTGTCATATCCCAACAGGCTGTTGGGGAAGTTGTATGTCACGCGCCAGTGTTCCGAAGTCCACTTCTTCCACTGTCCCCGGATTTCGCTGTCCCGGAATTCCGCTGGTACAGGTTTTCCACCTAACTCCTGCAACATGGTATCACTGTGGAGCTCCCACGGTAGGTACAAAAATTCCTCACAACCCATTTTGCGCAAATCCTTCCGCAGCTGCTCCCTGTGGCCCGCATCGGTCGGAGCAACCGGGCGTACCTACTTATCCGGAACCGGCAGCCCGAGCCTCCAATCATCCTTCCGTCCCATCGCTGCTGGCTCCAAAACTTCCTTCCCTCGGTTTCGCGCGCTCCGCCTAAGCTCTCGGAACACTTGTTTGCCACCCGGTCGCTCTCCCTACTCTCTCACAACATCCGGAAACACGAAACTCTGGTGCAGGGGTGGACTGGAAACACTATGCGAAAATGAACAGTGAACCGCCCTAATTAAAGCCGCCCATTTCAAGGCGTGAAACGTGGCCGGGTCCATTCCTGACCCATCCATCCTCTACCCGGTTTCCAATCCGGAAACCGTGTCCAATCCGGACACCTATCGTCAAAACCGGTCCCTAGCAATAACTCTACCACGCGCGTGAGTGCCTCCTCTGCATAAACAACTAAGTGTGCCATTATGGTCACTCCCATACTCATTTATGGAGATTTAGGCTACTCCTAGCTACTCTAAAACCCTAACTTTCTACTTCTAGGTCAAACGAGGTTTGACAAGCTCTCCCCAGGTGCGAGCGCGGGGAGCTCTCCCCAGGTGCGAGGGTGGGGAGCTCTCCCCCGGTGCGAGCGCGGGGAGCTCTCCTCAGGTGCGAGGGTGGGGAGCTCTCCCCCGGTGCGAGCGCGGGGAGCGCTCCCTTGGTGCGAGCCTGGGGAGCTCTCCCGATGCCTGGGCGTGGGGAGCTCTCCCCAGGTGCAAGGGTGGGGAGCTCTCCCCATGTGCAAGGGTGGGGAGCTCTCCCCAGGTGCAAGCGCGGGGAGCACTCCCTAGCAGCGTGCATGGGGAGCTCTCGCTGGCAGAGTGCGTAGAGAGCTCTCTGGAGCAGCGTGCGTGGAGAGCTCTCTCGGGTAGCTTGCGTGGGGAGCTCTGTCCAGGCTCGAGCGTGGGGAGATCTCTCCACGGACGCTGCTCGGGAGCTCTCTCCACGCGCGTTGCCAGGGAGAGTTTGCCACGCGCGCTGTTGGGGAGCTCCCTACGCGCTGTTAGGGAGGGATTCACACGCACGCTGCTCTAGAGAGCTTCCCACGCACGCTGCTGTGGAGAGCTCCCCTCACACGCTGCTCTGGAGAGCTCACCACTGAGATGCTAGGGTGAGCTTCCCACGCTCATGCCTGGAGAGAACTCCCTTCACGGGCACCTAGGGAGATCCCCCCACGGAGGTTGCAGTATCCACTCGCGTGCGTGTGCAGCGCTTGCAACGGTGGTGTGCTCGGAGGAATGTGTAAATCTCAAGCATACGGGGATCTCCTTACAATGCCAGCATGGGGTGGTCTCTCAACAACCCACACATTGGGTCTCCTTACCATCTCTCTGGGGAGGTCCACCAACCATCCCACCGTGGGGAGGTCTCTCCAGTACCCTAGCACGGAGGTCTCCCTGCCATCCCACCCTAGGGACGTATCCCTACAACTACAGTATGAGAAGGTCTTCCTACCATTTGCCTTTGCAGAGGTCTCCTCACAACCTAAGCAGGGTGAGGTCTCTCTACAACCGAAGCAGTGGGAGGTTTCCCCCCCATTTCACCCTTGGGAGGTCTCCCCGTAACCCAAACAGGAGGTCCTCCTACCATCCATCCCTGGACGTCCCTACAACTTAAGCATAGGGAGTTCTCTCTACCATTCCACCTTGGGAGGCCTCCCCATAACCCAAGTACTCGGAGGTCTTCCTACCATCCAACCCTAGAGAGGTCTCTCTACAACTTACGCATTTAGGGAGTTCTTCCTACCATTTCACCTTGGGGAGGTCTCCCCACAACCCAAGCACGGGGAGGTATTACTACCATTTCACCCTGGGGAGGTCTCCCTACAGTCCACGCCTGGAGAGATCTCTCCACAGCCCATAGCAAGGCCTTCCCCAAAACCAAGAATGGAGGTCTCTCTACAATCCCACCCTAGGATGGTCTTCCAACAATCCAATCGTGGAAGGACCTTGAACGATCCCCTGATTGGTTTTATGTAGGTGCGTTGTCTGACTCGCTGTCATTGATGTCTTGCAGGGTCGATATGTCCCAGATCCCTGATGAAATCCGACCAATTGCGCTGAAGCCTCTTTGCGCAAACGTCCTCGACGATGCCCTTACTGGCTTTAAGAACAAGCCGGGGTGTAGATGACCCAATATCTTGAAGTGGGGCATAGATGTTGAGACAGCAGGTGTCCGCCCGAAGATCTGTTTTTTGTACGTACTGGCATCCGCAGCCGAGCGCCCCATTAAGCCTCCCCACATTGCTGTGCTGCAAGTGATTCCTGCCCCTGGTGCGCAGGAAGTCGATGTTAATATGGAGGAGTGTCCGGGTGGGCGTCGGCTTTCTCGACGAATTGCCTTGCGTTTACCTATTGCAAAGCTTTCCAGTGAGCTGTCACCGGCGCTTCAGGAGAAGGGATTTCTGTTTAACTGGCAAGCGCAGGTCTTCTCTCAAGGCGATGTCCTAATCGGATTCCGAGACATATTTGAGGAATTTGAGGGCATCGAGGACGACGACGCTGACCAGGGTATAGCACTCACGGCCGGCGCAGCACCTTCTCCAACCAAGCGATCTAGAAGGAAACCCGTCAATCCTGAGTCGCGAAGGCTGAAGGACATGGAGGACGCCATCATAAAATTGGAGAAAGCGTTCGACTTGAAGAAACACGTGAGCAATACTAGAGCACTGACCGAGTGCTCCGAGTTTCTGGCTAGCCAGGTGGACCATCTGTACCCCTGGGGCAACTCTGCGGTGGATGATTCGGCGGGGCGGCGCATAAAGGTGCCCCTCCAAAACTTCCACAAGGCACCAGACACTTGGGTGTACCGCAGCATCGTGCCTAAACGGGTGGATGAGTTGAAGGCCCAATTCATCGGGAATCGGAGCACCGTGCAAAGGCTCCCCATCATTGTCATCCCTGTGCAACCAGTCCAAGGTGCGGAGCCTGGCAAGTTTGAAGTGGTGCCTACCATTCCTACAGATCGCGATGCGATGGCCACGCACCACTTCTGGATTGTTGGCGGCCAACATACTATTATGGCATCCGAGGCTGTAATCCGCGAAAATGCGAGTGACCCCACCTTCCAGGACCTGTACGGGAAGCACGAGATAATCGTGGTTTGGACTCTAGACATGAACCATATTCGATTGTTGTCCAGGATTCTTAATTCCCGGGCCTAGAACAAGGAGAGCACCCCGGACCTCTTCGACAAAATCAAGCAAGCTCGGGCTGTCAGGAAGGAAATGGGTAGCCCTTCTGCGGTCAAAGTTAGGAGCGTTGAATGGATTGTAAGCACCCCCCCCTCCCTCTATTGCTCCCAGACCTGCTTTTGTGAATTTCTTCATAGGGAGACCTCCACATGAGCTTGCAGTGGGGAGACCTCCCCATGACCTTGCACTCGGGAGGCCTCCCCATGTCCTTGCAGTGGGGAGACCTCCCCATGACCTTGCAGTAAGGAGACTTCCTCATGACCTTGCAATGGGGAGTCCTCCCCATGACCTTGCAGTGGGGAGACCTCCCCACGAGCTGTAAGTAAGGTGGTATCCCCGGGAGCTTTCATATGGGATGCCTCCCTATGCGCTTCCTGTAGAGAGGTCTGTCCGTAGAGTGTCAGTGGGGATGGCCTCCCCATTGACAATCACTGCCTCAAACAGGGAGGCCTCCAAGCATCAACGGAGTGGATAGGGAGTCCCTGCCTAATATATGCGCGGTTGATATTAAAAAATGTGACAAATCGATTGAATGTCCGTAGAATTTCAAGGGGGCCGTCACTAGTATCCTCAACGCCGCAGATAAAGTTGACCTCAAGGAGGTCTATGGGTTTGTCTGTGGGTCGGACGCGGCCTATGATATGTGGAGGAAGATTTCGGACCTGTGGGTGAAAGGATCTCTCCCTGATGGTAAAGGGCAAACGCTGGAGCATCGGAGGACTGGACAAGGACGCTCGACCGTAACAAAGACGGACATCAAGCCTGTCCACACGATGTCAGACTGGGAAATTTTGGAATGCGGGAAGAAAGTGCTGGCCGGACAATTGTGCCTGAAGACCGTCACTGAAGAGGTATGGACTGCCCCTGCGCATTTCCTTGGTCTGAGCCCCGCCGCGACAGCGTTGCGTGGGGCTCGCAGTTTGCATTGGACCTCCCATGTTGGTTTCGTTAGTGAATCCTTCTCAGGTGCAGAGTGTAGGTAGACTCTAGGAAGAACTCCCCACGCACTCACCGGGAAGAGGTTTGAACGCATGCTAGTTTAGACAGCTATCTCACGAGCGGCTCGTGGGTGGGGAGCTCTCCCGAGCGGCTCGTGGGTGGAGAGTGTGCACCGTGAGACATGTCCCTGCTGGGGTTGTAGGGAGACCTCCCGAGGTAGGACCTTTAGGGTGACCTCTACATGCGGGGACGTGACAAAGTGGTGCGTTCAAGTTTATTTTTTGATACGGAACCTGTTGTTCAGGGACTCGCTTTGCGATCCGTCGCGGACTGGGCAAAGTCCAAGAAAGAAGATATTGCCGTCATGCGCCGCGTAATGCATAAGTTCGGGCATCCCCTCCAAGGCAAAAAGGTGAACTTCACATTGGAGGAGTGGATCGATAAGGCAGATCGGTATAAAATGGACGAGACTTTCTTGCGGTACATGGCGAGGGTGGCTCGAGAGACGGAAGCAGGCCGGCAATGGTTTGATTCAGAGATGAAGGACAACCTACGCGGTGTAGCCCAGAAGAAGTCTCCGCCACCTCAATTCGGCCGTGCACTTGAGAATTGGATTGAGCGCCTTGGAATGGCCGAGGTGGATGTGGAGGAGGTTTACGGCCCTACGCGCAAGTACATCTGCTTAGCGCAGGATTCCCTTGCTCATCTCCATGAGCACTGGGCTCACGTGAGCGCAAAACTCCAAATCTCTTCGAAAGAAGCCCTGTACACCGTCACTAATCTATTCTCACCGGTGACGGGTACTGAGGTAAAGGGGCCCATCAAATTCGAATCCTTTTTCTCCCACTTCGAGGAGTTGGTGCCGAGTGCGGAGACCACCGAGAACGTCAGACTTTTGGTGGGCGTGCACATCCTGTTGTGCGGTCGTGCCCGGCTACACGACCTATTATGTTGGTATCATTCGGGTGAACCGGTCAAAATTTGGGCGATGCACGTTTGCATCTACCACCCGCACCCGGGGGATGGATTTACTCCAGACTTCTCGACTGACGGACAAATTGTACACGTTGTGTACCTCTGGCCAACGCCGAGGAAACTGGACGACGTCAACGATGCCCGAGTAAACATGGCCTTGCATGTTGGGAAGCAATACTTGGCTTCCTACATCTTGGGTGACTCGGCCTTTATTCAAGCGGGAGGGCTCAACCCAGCCAAGCAGCGATGTCGGCCATTGCCAACTGCGTGCTCAAGGATAACAGAGTCATTGTCAACATCTGGAGCGGCGGCCCGATGACCATGGAAGGACTGGTGAGTTTCTGTGTTTCTTTGTTTTACCTACACTTTTAGAATCTGCCCCCGACGGAGGTTGATGGGAAGGCCTCCATATCAGGAAGTTCATGGGGAGGTCACTCCACTGCAAGTTGCTGGGGAGGTCTCCCCACTGCAAGTTCCTGGGGAGGCCTCCCCACTGCCAGTTCCTTGGGAGGCCTCCCCACTGCAAGTTCCTGGGGAGGCCTCCCCACTGCAAGGTCCTGGGGAGGCCTCCCCACTGCAAGTTCCTGGGGAGGCCTCCTCCCTATAACCTTCTACTCCGGTCTCCCCAAAGGAAGTTCATGGGGAGGTCTCCCCACGACACATTTCTTGGAGATGTCTTTCCTCTGCATGATCCTAGAGAGGCCTCCCAATGGAAGTTATGGGGAGGCCTCCCCATTGCAAGGTGATGGAGAGGCCCCCTCTTTGCAAATCCTTGGGGAGGTCTCCCTGCCGCCAGTTCCTGGAGAGACCTCCCCTCTGGTAGTGTCAGGGAGGTCTCCGCACTGCAAGTTTGTGGGGAGGCTTCTCGACTGGATGTTTCTGGATTGGCCTCCCTAGTAGAAGGGATATGGGAGGTCTGTTTCTTGAATTATCATGGTCGTCTTGGTTTGCTCACAGTTGGGGAGTTTGTCTAGCCATGCGGGCGAAGCCGGAGATCTGTATTGTTCTCCATTGGGGGTATCCACCTTCTCTGCGTCGCTGGGGTAGTTGTATAATTCTTCTCGGCGCGGCTCAGTAGTCGTGAGGCGTAGACTATGGGCTGGTCGATTTTTCCGGTAGGGTTCTGCGCCAGCATAGCTCCTACTGCAATATCCGAGGCATCCGTATGAATGTGAAATTCCAGCTTCCAATTGACTGCGATAAGGATCGGGGCGTTAACATAACGCTTTTTTATCTCCGTAAATGCTTGGTTGCACTCGGTAGTCCAGGTAAATGGTTCGTCTCTTCTTGTAAGTAAAGTGATGGGCGCCATAATCTGGGCGTAATTGCGGATGAAACATCGGTTGAATTGGGCAAGGCCATTGAAAACCTGGATGTCCTTGATGTTCCGAGGGTGTGGCATTGTGACGAGAGCTTCGATTTTCTTTGGATCTGGGAATTTTCCCTCTGCAGAGACGACATACCCAAGAATCATGCCGGATCAAACTAGAAAACAGCATTTTTCGGGGTTTAGACTGAAACCGAACTCACGGCATTTGGTGAAGCACTTTCGGAGTTTGTCGAGGTGTGTCTCGGTAGTACTATACACAGTGAAGTCGTCGAGAAAAAGCTTCATGAAGTCACCGAGGTATTCCTTGAAGGCTTGGTTGACTGCTCGTTGGTACGTTGGCGGAGCGTTCTTCAGCCCGAATGGCATGACTACCCAGACGAAGGCTCCCCAGTCGGTAATGAACGCCGTCTTGTGTCGGTCCTTGGGTGCAATCTTGATCTGGTGATAACCGGAGAAGCCATCGAGAAATGAGTACATCTCGTTGCTTGCTACCGAGTCGAGAACCTCATCGGTAAACGGTAGGGGATACGGATCCTTCTTTGTTGCCTTGTTGAGACGCCTGAAATCCACGCAAATGCGTAGTTTTCCGTTCTTCTTGGGTACCACGACGATTGGTGATAACCAGGTAGCATGGTCTACAGGTTCAATAAATCCTGCCTGTAAAAGTTTATCAAGATCGGTTTTCACCGTTGCCGCATAATTGGGATTCATTCGGTAGCGTACCTGATGAGTTGGAGGAATGCTGGTATCCAATTCAATCTTGTGTTGAGCAATGTGTTCCGGAATGCCACGTAGGTCATGGTATGACTATGCAAACACATCTTTGAAAGTGCGGAACAAATCTTCAGCCTCCGGTAGTAAGGAGTCCGGAATAGACGTACCGATACGGATAATGTTGGGGTCGGTATCGGTTCCGAGGTTGAGGTCCCGTAATTGTTCTTCCTCCGTTTGCGACCATTTTGCTACCGAGATTGTTTTTACCTTCTCCCAAATCGGTATTTCATCAACTGGCATGGTTCCTTCTGTATGGGTAATGGTTGGTAAGGTGAGTTCGGTAGTGCTTACCTGGCACAAGTCGTCAATGGCTAATGTTCCAATAGGGAGGAGGAACTCTTCGGCCTCAAGTAGAATGAGTTCTTCTTCGTCAGTAAGGCCTTCCACATAGTTGTAGCAGACGAGAGTATCGGGAGTTGTAGCTTCAAAACCTAACTCCCGGTTAATTCGTACCGTTCGGATGGTACCATTACCCATGATCTGGATGTGGTCGTTAGCCCAATCGTGAATGACTCGGGCGTCCCTGAGCCATGGTCTACCGAGCAACAACGTATAAGCTGAATTGACATCTTGACAAGAAATAACGGTGAGAATAATGACATAGGGAATACCATGAATGAAGATCTTGATGTTCCGGAGTAAGCCCAGTGGTTAGACCAGGGAACTATCTGCCATTCGTAATTTAAAAGGTGCCGGTGTTGGGTTCGGTAATCCAAGCCTACGTCGCTCGGTTTCGGTGATGACATTTACTCCCAATCCTCCATCTAAGAGGACATCATGCAATTGATGACTCCCAATTTTGACCGAGATAATTGGCATGTGACGGTCGACTGCTACTACCGAATGTACTGCCACTGTGGGCGGCTCGGTAACCGGCATGGTTGTCGTGCTTGTCTGACCGAGTCGGCGGTGTATATGTTCTGTAATACTAGGTGCAATGGCCATAAGGTTCTTGAGACTTACCTGGATTGTTTGTGATTCGATTTGTTGAAGAATAGTCTCACAGATCTCCATGGTGCTGTCCGGAGCGGTTGGAGTGTCGCGAGGTGATGGTGGCTGTAATGGCGAGAGGTCTTGTAATTCACGGACCGTTTTGATCATTTCTTCGCGCAGCTGCTCTTCGGCTTGCCAATCGAACACCTCGGTTTGGCGGGCTGCTTCGGTAGTAGGTGTGGCACTGTTCGGGACTACCGAGTCTGGATGTTGTGTCTGACTCCGAGTGCGAGGACCGATGTGAGAGACATCCACGGTATGTACATCGGTAATGACTACCGAGGATCCTGAGTGGGCAGGTAGTTTGTTTTTTATGGCTTTTTTAACATCCTCATCTAATAACAGTGGACAACGATGTCCCGGATGTTCAAGAGATCCACAAACATTGCATGGGTACCTTTGTACCGGAATCATACTGCGAGAAGTACGGCGGTTTTCGGTACTTACCGGAGTTGGTGTTTGCTGAGTTTGAATCTGATGGACGGAAGCCGTATCGGTTTTCTTGCTATAGTCACTGGCCGGGTTTCGGTAGCATGTCCCCCATTCATGATCCATACGACCGCAACCGGTGCACTTCAGGTTACATCGGGGGTTATCTCCGGTACTGGTCGAGGGAAGGGTCGGTTGCCGTGATTTGGGTAGACCTTCCTCTGCGGTGCGTGCCGAGTCCACTGCTTCGGAGAATGTTTGACGTTGAAGGCCTACCGTGGCTACCTGTAGATACTCCAATAAGCCAGCGCGAAAATTGCTCAACATGAACATATCATCCGGAGGTACGGTTAGATTTTCCGCGAGTTGTTGGAGACGTTCGGCGTAATCATCGACCGATACCTTCGGTTGCTGATTGATGGTACGGAATTGGATGTACGTTTGGTCGTCCGTCTTGATGGTTCGGTAGCGTCGTTTGAATGCGGAAAATACTTCCTGCAGTGTATTAGTAGGATGAATGCGTCGATGGTACGCAAAGCAATTCGACTCTTTCTCGGTAAGAGTGTTATCGAATAATTCTAACTAGACCATGGTTTCTGTTTTGCCATTTAATCTAATAGCAGATTCGAACTTGCGACAATGTGTTTCAGGGCACTTACCGGTTTTGTACTCTGGGTACGGTACCGCTTTCCGAGCAGTCGAGGTAGGGCGTCGATCCGTGGGTTGAACGTTTGGGTTGCCGGCAGGTCGGTAGGTTGGAGTCGGTACTCCGGTAGTCATAATGCGGCGTGGTTGGGGAAAATTATAGGGACAGGAGGTAGAAGGGTGGTCGGTATGGCCACAAAACGTGCAAAAACGGAGAGGAGGTCTAGGACGAACCTGGTGGAGGTGATGTGGAGAAGGGTATCCGAAGAACTGCTGCTGTACCGGGTATTGGTGTCCCGGTATCGGTTGTGGGCGTACTGTGTGATGCCTGGATGGAGTACGTCCTTGATTTTGTCGAAACTGTTGTAAACGTAAATTGGGCAGTTGTAAACGGGATGCAGCTAGGTCGAAGTCCAGTTGGGGAGTCGGTTCCAAGGCTGCCAGAAGTTCTTGGTCTATTGCGTCCTCTGCCGGTAGTTGTTGGAGTCGGTGTTGAATAGCGGAGGATTGCAGAAATGCTTAGCTACGAAACCTGTCGCGTTTTTCGTCGGTGAGGTGTAAGTCGTCCGCGGTAGCTGCTGGGTTGTGGAGTACCGAGTCGGAGGATGGCCTCTGCCGAGTGGATGAATGTGGGTGTCGTGCAGTTTGGAGTTCGCGCGGGGTTGGTAATTCGTCCTGCGTGAGTAAAGGTTGAGGTCGGCGTGTCGGATGAGTAGCTGTTGAGGGAGCTCGGAACATCGGTGACGGTAGCAAATCTTGAACGCTCCGGTGCATCCGAGTGTTGGAAATCGTGAGAGCCTCGAGATCGAACTCGAGCGGTGGTCCTGCGGATCGAGTGTGGCGCCGGGCCATGGAAGATTCTGGGCACGTGAAGTGAGCTTGACAACCGGACTGATCGATTCCGGTAGAAAAGAAAGAGGACGCAGTGTCACACTAACGAAGTGCTACTAGAGTACCGGGATCGGTGACTCTGTGTTTTTAAGCAATGGAGTTCTGGAATTCGAACACTAGATGGTCGCCAAATGGTAGCTCTCCCTGATAAGACCCTACTCGGTAATCAGTACCGGGAGTAGTAATTGCTACCAAGGATAAGAAATGGAACGTAATCAACATGAAAAAGGCCCAAAACCAGGTCGGTAATCAGGAAACCGAGGAGATAAAATTGATCAGGACATACAACAATCACTCAGAAAATTACTCGGTGGGCATATAAACAGGGAAGAAAAAACGTCTAACCAGAAATCAATTATCTGGGAAAATGTGGCGTGCCAATAAGGTTGGCTCCATTGCTTATATACCATAGTACAACCAGATCTGACTGTTAGGTCAGATCGGTAAAAAGTGTTACCTAGATCTACCCACTGGGGTAACTTGGAAATTTACCCAGGTAAAATTCAGATCGGTAGATCTACCGATATTCCTAATTTACGGTTAACAAATAGCACGGTGCACACTCTCACCGAGCATTTCTTACTCCGACACACGACTTCAACGACATACTATCCGCAGGGCAACGGCCAAGCCGAGTCGACCAACAAGGTCATAGTCCGAATGCTCCAAAAGCTAGTCAACGAGAATCGAACCGACTGGGACTTACAGCTCCACACGGTCCTATTTGCTTACCGAACGGCATACAAAGTTGGGACAGGCCACACACCTTTCCAATTGGTGTATGGTCTAACGCCATTGATGCCAACCGAATACATCATCCCGACCCAACGGTGGACATCGACTACCGACTTCACTCCCAGGCGAGTACTAGCAGCCCGAGCCGCCGACCTCGAGAAGTTAGACGAGATCCGACTGACAGCAGCCACCAACCACGGCGCACAACAAGGGAACCGAGCCCAGTGGGCCCACACCCAAGGTCAGTCGACTCGATACAATGTAGGCGACTACGTCCTATGGCACCCGAAAGGGACAAATGTCCATACTGGTAAACTTCGTAGCAAATGGTTCGGCCCATATCGTGTCCAGTAAACCCTCCCCAACAACACTGTCCTCCTAGTCAGCATCCAACACTTTGACCCCAACCCGGTGGTAGTGTTGAACAGAACGAAGATGAGCCCAACCGACAGCAACGGAACCGACCCGACCTAGTCACCGTGGGTCGACTCGACTGGTCGACCCGACTGGTCAACCCGACCGGTCAAACCCTAGAAGAGCCGCCATATTTATGGCCGCCGCCCTCACCTATCTTCTCAGTTGTGAATGCAAGGCCCATAGGGCAGGTATTTAGCACCATGGCCGCACCCCTTCTTCCTCCTCTTGCCTCCTCGCCATTAGCTTCCTCTCCACCCGACCCACAGGCCGCGCGCCTTCTATCTCCCATTTCTCACTCTCCTCCCTCCTTCCCTTCTCCTCCGGCCGACCGCCACTCCGCCGCCCTTGCCTTATGCAGTCTTAGCAAGCGATTTAGACTATCACGAGTAGAACGGCGACGAGTAGTCAAGCGACCCCGTAGCCCGACTGTGTGAGAGATCATCGAGAGTAGATTGAGTAGGAAACGACCGCGCCCATCGCCACTGCAGCCGACTGTGTGCGAGCCGACTTCGGAACTACGCCGGCCTTTCTCTTGTCTCCTTGTGCGCACATTTACAGCCGACCGATCGATGGCAAAAGGCAAGTCGAATGATCGCGGCCCCCGACGCCCTTGGTCCTCCGCACCACCGAGTTACGAAATTCCGATCCGCACTAGGGAGGGACTCTACAAAACCCTCGCCTTTCAGTCGATGCGGCCAATGCGGGAATGGCGCGAGTACGCCGCTGAACACACGACCGAGGCCGACTTCATCAAGGCAATCGGCGTTCCAGACTTTGTAGCACTCGACTGGGACAACCCTCAACGCGCGCCACGCATGGAGCTGATCGAGGAGTTCGTCAACGCTGCGGTAGTCGACCTCCCCAACAAGAAGATCACCGCGCGAGTCCGCACACATACAATCACAGTCGACCCGACTGTGATTCACGAGGTGCTCAAACTGCCATTTGGCATTACTATCCAGCCAATCGACCCTGCGGAGTTCCCACCGGGTCGGTTAGAAGAATATTCTGTAGCCGGCAAGACTGCCGAGGGCTACAGCATCTGCCACTGCAAACCCGAACACCACAGGCGACTGACAGCATTCATTCAAGGCCTCGGATTCAAACGCAAGACGACCTACATCAGCAAGGAAATGCTCGATGTAGTGTGCACAGTCGAGGCCCTGATCGACCGCGCCATGCAATGGGACTGGGCGACATGGATGTTCAACTCGATCGCCATCGACATCAAGCCGATGCAGACCACAAAGACCACGATCTGCCCTTCAGCCGAGGTATTAGACTTCCTTCTTGAGTCTTATTTTCCTAGCACTGACGAAGAATATGCACACCAAACAGTCGCCCAGCAGAACACCAAAGACCGACGTCGACACTCGGAGAACTCGGAAAACAACTCCCGAGGACCCGACTACATCGTTTTCCAAGGCGGTTTTAGGGTGGACCGCACCTCGAAGGACCATGTTCGGCCGCCCCGACCAGTCGACCAGGGCCAAACATCGACTGCTCGACCCCCTAGTCGACAAACTACACCCGACCCAGTAGCACCGACCACCACTACCGGGAGCCAACCGACCACAGAACGAAGAGAGACGCGCTCCTCACTCGCACGCAAGCGGGACCAAGAGCGACTAGAGAAACGTGCCAAACGAGGTAAACTCACACCCTTGAGTCAGTTTGTACCTCGACAGGTCGACCTGACTTCATCCGACAGTGAGGCCCAGTCGACTCCACCACCAACGCCTAAAGAGACTCCCATCCCGGACACACCTCCGCCTACTCTATCCGACTTCGCGCCGCTCAACCTCGAAGCGGCATATGGAGCGGCACTAACCGGCGAATTTCGCCAGCCACCACCCGTCTCCCCCACGACTCGACCTCCGCCATCACCTGGGGTCAATCGACCCGCACCCGACTCACCAACATCACGAGCCACGACATTAGCGATGCATTGGCGCCAGCGCCTGGAGGACGTCCAAGGAGCAGTAGGTCGACTCGAGGATGTCGGCTCCCGAGTGAACCTCCTCTTGTTTGAGGCGGTTCAAGCAAAAACCACCCTTCAAGCCGAGCTCGACCGCCACCGATTGGAGAGTAGTAGACTGACCAAGGACTCCACAACATACAAGCAACAGGTCGACAACCTCACCATCGAACTGGCAAGACTCCGTACTACTCTCACCACCGTCACAGAGGCGAAGAGTACCTTACTAGTCGTTGATGCGCACTGGAAGGTCGTTCCGGTAAGTCGAGCGGGTCGTCCAGGAGCCTTCGTGGAGAAGCTGGGTTCGACCTTGTCTGAAACGCCACTGTCGGGCGGGTCTGATGATTCGCGGTGTACATGGTCGGTAGAATCGCCAGGGGTCAGGTTGGCATATTTGGGATGCCGCGTCCCATTGGTACCGAAGTTTCGTGAAAAATGGTACTTTCCGGGGTATTCATCCTTCCCTGCGTGAACTCCATGTAGTGCTATAAAGACGGGTCGGTAGACGGCTCGTACCTCGGGAGAGCTCCCCACGCCCAGGCATCGGGAGAGCTCCCCAGGCTCGCACCTGGGAAGCGCTCCCCGCGCTCGCACCTGGGGAGAGCTCCCTGCGCGCGCACCTAGGGAGAGCTCCCCACCCTCGCACCAGGGGAGAGCTTTCCACCTCGTACCTCGGGAGAGCTCCCCACCCTCGCACCTCGGGAGAGCTCCCCACGCCCAGCCATCGAGAGAGCTCCCCACGCCCAGGCATCGGGAGAGCTCCCCAGGCTTGCACCAGGGGAGCGCTCCCCGTGCTCGCACCGGGGGAGAGCTCCCCACCTTTGCACCCGGGGAAAACTCCCCGCACTCGAACCTAGGGAGAGCTCCCCACCCTCACACCTAGGAAGAGCTCCCCGCGCTCACACATAGGGAGAGCTCCCAACGCCCAGGCATCGGGAGAGCTCCCCACGCTCGCACCTAGAGAGAGCTCCCCGCGCTCGCACCTGGGGAGAGCTCCCCACCCTCGCACCTCGGGAGAGCTCCCCACGCCCAGGCATCGGGAGATGCTCCCCAGGCTCGCACTTGGGAAGCGCTCCCCGCACTCGCACCTGGGGAGAACTCCCCGCGCTCGCACCTGGGGAGAGCTCCCCACCCTCGCACCAGGGGAGAGCTTTCCACCTCGTACCTGGGGAGAGCTCCCCACCCTCGCACCTCGGGAGAGCTCTCCACGCCCAGGCATCGGAAGAGCTCCCCAGGCTCGCACTAGGGGAGCGCTCCCCGTGCTCGCATCGGGGGAGAGCTCCCCACCCTCGCACCTGGGGAGAGCTCCCCGCGCTCACACCTAGGGAGAGCTCCCCGCGCTCACATATGGGGAGAGCTCTCCACCCTCGCACCTAAGGAGAGCTCCCAACGCCCAGGCATCGGGAGAGCTCCCCGCGCTCGCACCTGGGGAGAGCTTCCAACGCCCAGGCATCGGGAGAGCTCCCCGCGCTCGCACCTAGGGAGAACTCCCCACCCTCGCACCTGGGGAGAGTTCCCCGCGCTCGCACCTGGGGAGAGCTCCCCACCCTCGTACCAGGAGAGAACTCCGCGCAGTCGCACCTGGAGAGAGCTCCCCACGCCCAGGCATCGAGAGAGCTCCCCACGCTCGCACCTGGGGAGCGCTCCCCGCGCTCGTACCTAGAGAGAGCTCCCCACGCTCGCACCTGGGGAGAGCACCCCACCCTCGCACTTGGGGAGAGCTCCCGACCCCCGCACCTCTGGAGAGCTCCCCACGCCCAGGCATCGGGAGAGCTCCCCAGGCTCGCACCTTGGGAGCGCTCCCCGTGCTCGAATCGGGGGAGAGCTCCCCACCCTTGCACCTGGGGAGAGCTCTCCGCGCTCGCACTTGGGGAGAGCTCCCCGCGCTCACACATGGGGAGAGCTCTCCACCCTCGCACCTGGGGAGAGCTCCCCACCCTCGCACCCGGGGAGAGCTCCCCGCGCTCGCACCTGGGGAGAGCTCCCCACCCTCGCACCAAGAGAGAACTCCGCGCAGTCGCACCTGGAGAGAGCTCCCCACGCCCAGGCATCAAGAGAGCTCCCCACGCTCGCACCTGGGGAGCGCTCCCCGAGCTCGTACCTAGAGAGAGCTCCCCACGCTCGCACCTGGGGAGAGCACCCCACCCTCGCACTTGGGGAGAGCTCCCGACCCCCGCACCTCTGGAGAGCTCCCCACGCCCAGGCATCGGGAGAGCTCCCCAGGCTCGCACCTTAGAAGCGCTCCCCGTGCTCGCATCGGGGGAGAGCTCCCCAGCCTTGCACCTGGGGAGAGCTCCCCGCGCTCGCACTTGGGGAGAGCTCCCCGCGCTCACACATGGGGAGAGCTCTCCACCCTCGCACCTGGGGAGAGCTCCCCACCCTCGCACCCGGGGAGAGCTCCCCACGCTCGCACTTGGGAGAGCTCCCCACGCCCAGGCATCGGGAGAGCTCCCCATGCTCGAACCTGGGGAGTGCTCCCCGTGCTCGCACCTGGGGAGAGCTCCCTGGGCTCGCACCTTGGGAGAGCTCCCCGCGCTCGCACCAAGGGAGAGCTCCCCACCCTCGCACCTGGAGAGAGCTCTCTACGGACGCTGCTCGGGAGATCTCCCCACGGACGCTACTCGGGAGATCTCCCCTCGGACGCTACTCGGGAGATCTCCCCTCGGACGCTACTCGGGAGATCTCCCCTCGGACGCTACTCGGGAGATCTCCCCTCGGACGCTACTCGGGAGATCTCCCCTCGCGAGTGCCTGGGGAGATCTCCCCTCGGACGCTACTCAGGAGATCTCCCCTCGCGAGTGCCTAGGGAGAGCTCCCCACGCACGTAACTAGTATCTAGAGAGACCTCGCTAACAAGCAGCTCGGGAGAGCTCCCGAGGGAAGTTGCTGAAAAGAGCTCCAGAGCCGGTGGGCTGGGGAGTCCTCTCTACAAAACGGATGGGCAAGTCCATGGTGATCTCTCCAGAGACAATATAAAATCGATAGAACGCACAACCGGGCAGGGTTGAAGAGCTTACCCCATAGCCGTGGACGAAGATATTTGCATTGAGGACGACGAGACCAAAATTGGGCAGCGCTTCGCGACGACAGGAAAAGCGAGTGAGGACAAATGAGGTCTGGGATGACCTTATATAGTGTGGCGGAGCCGCTTGAGCTTGATCCAACGGTTTAGGGTGGTTGCCCTAGATCTGACGGTCGTCCGTGCGGCACTGCCACTGGCTACAGTAGGCAGAGTTTCGGCCGTGTAAGACCGGGTCTCAGGCGTGTAGTATGGAATGGCAGCCGGGTATGAGCGGTTCTCAGCCTTGTACGAGCGGATCTCGGCCGCATATAGGAGGGTGTCGGCCGTGTATAAGGGATATTAAATATCTTCCCAAATATCTGGACGCGTGGCGCCATCTGAGCCGTCCATATGTGCAATCCGACAGCTGCGGAGGCCCACCAATGGGAAGGCAGGATGGAAAACTATGAGTTTGAAACTCTACAATAAATCGCCATTTCAATGCCGCCAACCATTTTGAGAGCCCGCTCATTTTGAATTCCGCGTACTTTCTGTATTAAATGTTCTTGTGTTGACGTGGCACATCCACCGCTTGACACGAGTACTTTCTGACGTCAGCCGCCTACGTGGCAGGTGGGTTTATTCGCACCTACTGCAATTGTCAAACCTCGTTTATTCAAAAATGGGCAGTTAGGGTTTGCAGGGCAGTAAAAGGTAACCCCATCCGTCATAAATGGGAGAAATGGTGTTCCTAGTGACCTCTTTATTTATTTGGAGAGAGTGGTGCTCTCACGCGCGTCTTAAGTGTTTATTACGGAATCTGGGAATGGCGGCGGACCAGACAGGAGACCGGATGGGAAACCGGGGGTCGGGGAACGGGCCTCTGCCGGGCCCGGCCACGATCCGGGAATTGAACTGGGCTGCCTTAAACTAGGCGGCTCAGTGTTCATTCCTTCCCGGTTCCTCCAGCCCTCCGTGCGCACCCATTTTTGCACCTCCGGAGAGCGTTGGGGTTCCCATTTCGCACCCGAAGAGAAAGAGCAGTGAGCGGCCGGTGTGTGAGGATTTGGAGCACCCGGGAGTGAGGGAAATTGAGCGCCCGGGGAGAAACAATAGCGCAAGGTCAGAATTTGGGAGAGGCGAGCACCCGGACAGCGAGAGCCGCCATTTCCGGCAGAATTTATGGAGAGGAGTAGGTGCGCAGCCGGGAAGAGAGGCGCGGGGACTCCGGGAGGTCAGGCGCACGCTACAGAGGCGAAAAGGGAAGCGTCCGGAGCGCGAGGAGAGCAGTTTGCCGGAGAAGGAGCTGCGCCATTCTCAGGGGAGTAAGGAAGCGCGTCCGGAGTCTACAGCCATGGCGCGGAGGGGAACCGGAATGAAGATTACGGAGAAGCACATCTGTCCGGACATCCCGCCACACGAGGGGGACTTGGACGAGTTGATGAAGGACCTCGAGAAGATGGGGTGCGCGAGGCTCTTTGGGAGAGTGTGGGATGTGCAGGATTCACGGATGCTGGAGGAAATTGAGGGCGGGTCTATGCTGAGCGCCTTCCGGACGACCATCCGAGCGAAGTATGGGAGCTGGACCCAGGAGATGTGGAGGGAGTTATACGGCTTCCCGGACACGAGCATAGATTTGGAACCGGGAGGCAAGGGCGACTCGGATTGGGTGAAGGCGCGATTCACCCACATTTCAGGACTCGACGGGTTCAAGGTGGCGGACTGCATTATACCCCGGGAGCAACGGTTGCTCCAGTATGTGGTGCCCATCCTCAATCCGGAGAAGCCCACCACCCTCACCGTAACGCTGGCCCGGGGCATCTACTCCGCTCTGCTCCGAGGAAGAAGGATCAACTGGGCGATCCTAATACACCGGAATACGCAGAAGTGGGCAGTGAACCTAGACAATAAGAAGGGGTGTCCGTTGGCCCCATTTCTCCACCACCTGTACAAGAGACATGGGTGTCTCACGAAGGAGGAACGGAAGAGGTTGGAGGAAATGCCCATTCCGGGGCTGAAGAGCCCGACCAAGAGGAGGATAGTTCTTCCGGGTGGAGGACCGGGTGCCAGCAGACCCGGGTCGTCCTCACGACCGGATGAAAGGAGAATGGCGCCTCCAACATCCCAACCGGACAGGAGCAGGATCCGAGGAGAGGAGCGCAGGAAGGAGAAGGAAGATCGCCCGAAGAGGGATCAACCCGGAGGGGCCAGCGTTAGCTCGGAGCAAAGGACGAAAAGGAGAGAAGACCGGCCCGAGAGGGGCGAACAGGGTGACACACGGCTGCGTCAAGAGGAGCAGCAGAGGAGGAAGGACCCGGAGACGGACCAATCAGGGGAGGCAAGGTTGCAGCGGGAGCTGAGAACGAAGAGGAGGGAGGATCCGGAAGAAGTGGAGGATTCTCCGCAGCCAAAACTGACCCGGAAGAAGCCGGTGAGGAGTCAGGGAGGAAGCTCCACCCAAGAGCCACCTCAGGTGACCCCGGTGGTGGAGTCCGGGCCAGAGAAGGAGACAGGACCCACTCCAGCACCGCCCCAGGAACGACCGGAAGCAAATTCCGGATTCATGGATGAAGACCCTGCCCCGGAAGATCCACAGGAACGATTGGCTAAGGAGAAGCAACCAGAGGAGGAGGCAGGTACGTCTCAAGTGCGACTTCCGGGCCTGAAGAGGAAGTTGGTCCTCATTGAAGAGGAGGAGCCGGAGGGTCCGGAGACCACCCCTAGGAAGGACAAAGGACCCGTCCGGAAGAAGACAACCCCGCTCAACAAACGTCCCAAGGAGGCAGGGGGACGACGGGGAGGAAACAGGGGAAGAGGACGACCGGAGGCAGGAACCACCGTTGGAGGAAGAACCGGTACAGGAGGAAGGTCCACCCGGAGGTGTACAGGAGGAAGGGGAGGCCCCACTTCAGGCGGAGAACATAATCCTGCAGACCCGGATTGCCCTGGACATGGTGACGGAGCAGTACACTCCCATGTTCGCCGCACTCCGGGAGACAGGAACTCTACTACAAACGGAGGATGCTCTGGAGTATCCGGCACGGATCCGGAAGCTTCAGAGGAAGCTGATCCGGAGTAGGGAGAAGGAGAGCAAGTTGGCCGGACAACTGCAGAGTCTCCAGGAGGATGAGAGCGAGTCCGTCGCTCTCTTGAAAGGTTTGAAGGAGGAGCTGCAACGGAAGGTGGCGTACATCAAAAAAATGGAGGCCCAAGTGCAGAAGCACGAGTTGCAGATCCGGGAACAGGAGGAGACCATCCGGAGGATAGTGAAAACAAGTCGGCAGTGCATCACCAAACTGTCGGGGTTGTTCCACCCGGATGGGGAGGCACAGATGAAAGCCCGGCTGTATGACGAGAAGGTAGGTCAGCCGGGATTGGAAGGAGCAGCCCGGATGAAGAACGTGGTCCGGGAGTATTTGGAAAAGGTGGAGGCCTATTTGATGGAGTTCCGGGAGCTGGCAGAACACATGAGGGGGAGCTTTTCCGATGAAGAACTGGGCCAGGAGGAGACAGCCAACCGGGGCGATAGAATAGGGTCCGGGGAAGGACTGCAGGGGATGTTCAATGTGTCTGCAGATGCTCCTCAGGAGGGAGAAATTGACCGGTTGATGCGAAAGGGGAGCTCAACGCAGGAGCACACCTCCCGGGTTAGGTTGGATGTGGAGCCAATCCACATGGTCCGACCGGCCGATGTGAGCCCTGTGGAAGTCCGGAACCTCTCGGAGGAAATGGAGGCGATGGACGATCAGCCGGATAGAGTGGAAAGGCAACAGGGTGGGCCAGGAGGTCACCCGGGTAGCCAGTCGGGAGGTACGCAAGAAGGCGAGCCAACCGGAGGACGACAGGTGGAGCAGCCGGCCGGGCACGAACTACGAGGAGCTCGGCCCACGGATCCAATCATGGTGGACAGCCCGGAAGTCCAGGAGGGGCAGCCAATGGAGGATGAGCCGCTGCCCGGGACCGCCGGGGGTCCAGGATTAGTGGTCCGGATTTAGTGGATCTGGTCGTGTAGAGTAGGACTTTTTGAGTAGGTAGAGTAGAAGACTTTTTGTGTATAGGCTTTTTAGGACTTTAATGTTAGTGGCGGCTGAGGATAGGAACTGAGCCGTGGAGGAAGCTCCCCGGATTTCCGGATCCCGAGAATGTAGGATCTGCGGATTTCCCGGATCTGGGCGTTTGGGGCGGCTTCTTATCCAGGAATGCTTGTCATTCTTGGGGGCCTTTTTGTGTACTATTGTTCCGTGTGAATGAGTAGAGGCGTATGTTCTTTCCACCAACTGTGTGTGTGTGTGTGTGTGTGTGTGTGCATGTGTGTTTGCTCATGGTATTACTCGGAACAATGTCTCAATTAGTCCCTTGGTAACCGGATGGATTAGCCGGGTTCTGGTGTAAGAGTCAGTTCAGAGTCCGGGTAGAAGATTTGGGAGAATTAGGAGCGTTTGAATGCAGGGTTCTCCGGGACTGGTTGCAGGAAATATTCTGGATTAGTGGCTGAGTGGGCAGGAGGGGGTACTCCGATTCTCTCAAAACTCCTGGACGGGTAGTCCGGTAGAGGTGCCAGCATCCGGGTAGATCTTGTAATTGCAGGGTACGGGGAAGCCAGAGTAAAACGGGTCGTGAGGAATTCCATCTCTTCCGGACACCCTAGATACTGTCCACCCCGGTTAGCAAGTTGTTGTAGTATTTTTAAGGGGGAATCCGGGTTACTCTTGTGTGACCGGCTGGGGGCTTGGGATAAATCCACAGTTGAAGAGTAATACGGAAAGCACCCGGAGTAGGAAGTGAGTTTGGATAATCCGGAAGTTGTGAAACCCTTGTCACGGAAATCAGAAGGGGAGGGTGTAGCTTTAAATCCAGCATCCTTAAAAATGTAAATGGAGAACCCTCTGAAGGAAAACAGAGGTTAAAGGGAAACCGGATTAAAAGGGTAGGATAGATCGGGTAGAGTAGGGTTGGTCAAACTCCTAACCTAGACAGATACCGGATCTATCCATAATTGGGTCAGTCAGTGGGAATGATCCGGTTTTGAGTAGAGAAAAAGGGGGTAAATTGGTGACCGGAGGAGAGTAGTCACCAATCCGGATCAGTCTCCGGAAACTTCCCACTTCACAGAATCTCCGCGGAACGATAACCCGGAAATCACTCTACGAGCATTCTTAATACGAAAAAGTGCGCTCTAGGGGAATATCCGGTATCACGTTCTACGACAGCAATGCTCATTTATGTTTTGTCCTTGTTTTTAGGTTTATTTATTGTAGGATTCTATTTCTGTCATTTAATGTGTACGGAAATATTGTTTCGCCGACGACACTCTTCCCCGTCTGACACGTGGAAGAAAGATCTGCTTATCGGATTTGTCTTACCCATAGGAAGGCCTCCCTACATGTCAGCCCTAGGATGCCAGTCGGGAGGTCTCCCCAGCAGACAATGCCCGTAGATAGGTCTCCCCTAGATAGGCCGGAACAACCACAGTCCCGCCATGGGCGGCCACCATCATGCTTCACAGAGGCCTCCCGGAGCGCCAGGTGGGCAGCCAACCCCACCTCGCCCTCCGTGTGGAGCGCTAGGTGATGGGGAGGTCTCCCCACTCGGATGCCCGGGACAACCGCCGCGCCTCCACGGTCGCCTCCGTCACGCTTCACGGAGGCCTCCCGGAGCGCCAGGTGGGCAGCCAACCCCACCTCGCCCTCCGTGTGGAGCGCTAAGTGATGGAGAGGTCTCCCCACTCGGATGCTGGGGCCGCGCCTCCACGGTCGCCTCCTTCACGCTTTACGGAGGCCTCCCGGAGCGCCAGGTGGGCAGCCAACCCCACCTCGCCCTCCGTGTGGAGCTCTAGGTGATGGGGAGGTCTCCCCACTTGGATGCTCGGGACAACCGCCGCGCCTCCACGGTTGCCTCCGTGAAGCGTGACGGAGGCCTCCCGCAGCGCCAGGTGGGCAGCCAACCCCACCTCGCCCTGCATGTGGAGCGCTAGGTGATGGGGAGGTCTCCCCACTCGGATGCTGGGGACGACGGCCGCGCCTCCACGGTCGCCTCCGTCACGCTTCACGGAGGCCTCCCGGAGCGCCAGGTGGGCAGCCAACCCCACCTCGCCCTCCGTGTGGAGCGCTAAGTGATGGGGAGGTCTCCCCACTCGATGCCTGGGACGACCAACGCGCCTCCACGGTCGCCCCCGTCACGCCTCACGGAGGCCTCCCGGAGCGCCAGGTGGGCAGCCAACCCGACTTTGCCCTCCATTTGGAACATTTGGGGTCCATTATCCTGGCACAGAAATTATCCTTGCAAGAGTCTGTGAGGTGGAGGTAGAGTGAATCCCCCAGGCATTGCTACCATAGCTGGGCAATTGTTTCTGGGGGGCACTCTCTATCTCTCACTCGCCGTCTCTTTGGCGAGTTGTTTGGAGGGATTAACTGTCATGCCGAGCCTGCGGAACTGATCGTGCGTGATGGCACTGATGGGAATAACGGCGTGTTTGCATCCGGCAGAAGAGATGGCGAACTGGCAAGTGCACGAAGATGTCCTCCTACTGATGGATGGGCGAGTGGCTGCATCCGGCATTGTGGTGTCTAGTCCTTTCCGACATGTTGGTGACGACGGCCTTGAATGCGAGATGTTTCTCGTAAGAATCTCCACCGTTGAGGCCGACTTTGAAAATACAGTATTGGCGGGATTCAATTCCTGGAGGCTTGGCGACTGTATCGGCAAGCAAGTTCCTTGGCCACATGTGGATATTGTACGTGCATCAGCTGGCGCTGCGGACTCCAGCGCAGCCTCCAACGATTTCTTGCGATGCTTGAATGCCATCATTGCCGCTGACGCGACGGATGACACCGACGACCTCGCTAGAAATGACGATGGCGGGGACACTGTCAATGATAGTGAATATGACGACGATGGGGAGGCCTCCCCGTCCTCTCACAATGAGGAAGAATCAATGATGGACGACGGCCTTCGACGCTTTCCACCTCGAATTCTATGGCGAGGAAAAAGATGTGTGCTTGAAGGTGAGGGTGGAGCCGTAGTAGCTGCAGGCAGAATTCAAGCAAGCATGCCCGAAGAGATATTTTTGGACGCTCTTTTGGGGCACGACGAGGTTGGAGTTCTTGTGCTCCAGGAGACTAACGCCGCCGGGGGAGAGTTGATGTCGCACCGTCCATGGCCCCTCACATCAGTGCGCTTGGAAGGGGGTGAGGTGCTCGCCATCATCGCCGCTTTCCACACGGACGGATTGGAGAGTACTCTCTGTATGTCGAGTCATGCGTGGTAAGTTGTTGGCATGACGTTTGCGGCCCGCTGTTGGTGGAGAGGCCTCTCCATCCATCGTTGATGTATCGTAGAGGCAATCGTAGCGGGGAGGCCTCCCCACCCGTCGTTGAGGTAATGTAGGAACAGTCCCTAGTGGGGAGGCCTCTCCACCCGTCGTTGAGGTAATGTAGGAAGTCTCTAGTGGGGAGGCCTCCCCACCAATCGTCGAGGTAATGTAGGAAAAGTCCCTAGTGGGGAGGCCTCCCCAACCGTCGTCGAGGTAATGTAGGAACAGCCCCTCGTGGGGAGGCCTCCCTCTATCTGCAGGGCCTCGTAGCTCGAGACCCGTCACGTTTGATGGAACTAATTGTGGCTTCTCCGAATCCCCGTGTGTTGTAGGTGACCCCGCCCCGGTGAAGATGAAGCCCGTCTGGGGATGCGAGAGCGGTCTTAACCCGAGCACGAACTCGGAGGTGACCGAAGAGGACGCCGCGAGGTCACGTGAGAGCAAGCAGTTAATTCGAGCGGGGCTCCAGAGATTTGTGGACATCTGGAAGGGTGGCTGCCATCGCAGCCAGGCCTACAAGAGTCGAATGGAGGCCTACGTGCAGTATTGGGTGGACATTATTACGGAACTCCGTTCGGACGATCCGCCGCAGGCCCCAACGATACTGGTGTATGGGTTTTAGCCGACGACGCAGTGGACGACAGCCCACCCTCCTCCCCCGCCAGCTCCAGATGAAGTGCGGAGGCAGAGGGATCTTGCCAACGCAACTCCAAAGGACAAGCGGCCTGATCCTTGGTGCGGTCCTTTACGGCGGCGACCAAGGCCGGCGTTCAACCCATACCGCGACGCCCTCGTTGGGAATTTTGTCCTCATTAGGCCCAACGACACCACAATCTATCCAGTGTGGATGGGCAGGGTGCTTGCACCGGCTGTGCGCAACGCCCGGTCCCCACACCATGGAAAGTGCCAGATTCGATATTGGAAGCCTGCCAGAGGAAGCCGGGTGATGACAGACCGAGACAGATATAGAGGGTGTTGGGATGTGAAATGGGAGCACGATGGCAGTGATGACGCCATGCAATGGGTGGACTGCACTTCCATCCTCTATGGAAGCTCGCCGAAAGTTAACTTCGCCGAGACCTCACTACGCAAGATTCCAAGGTTGGATGCGGACAATGCCAAGGCCATTTTGGCCGACTCGCACGCCGCCTCCGAGGCCGAGGGTGACGTGCGTCATGCAGGGTAGGTCGCTGAGAAAGTCATGGAATTCTAAGTAGAGTTTGGGGACACCCGCGGAAGCATGTCCTCACGTAATCGATTGGAATCGAAATAAAATTCCCCTTCTCTACATGGTGTGCATGTAATGCCACGTCCATATGTTCAGGCTTTGCAGTGCCGAATAGTACAAGATGACGTATGGCTGTGGGCAGGGCTCCCCATCACAGATTCACAGCCCATGACTGCACACATGGAACCCTGAAAATGGCATCGCTGGGGAGGCCTCCCTCTCATTTGGCAGATGACAGTGAAGATGAATCTATATCACGATGGGGAAGCACCACTATTCTGGAGTACCACCATGGAAACAACTCTTTGGCGCAGAAAATCAGAGTGTCAATACCTCTATATTAGAACACTCCTCCCCACAAATGGCGATCTCTCCATGACATCTCCCCATGGCAATTCTGGATTCTCAGTCCAAAAATCGCGCATAAATACAAAATTAACGAAATGTGTGTTATCTGAGGCAATTGCAAAGAGAAAAAGAATCCATAATTTGATTCTATCATTGGAAGATGCGGCAAGAGAGAAGTCAACTCTTTACGCACGGAGAGGATTCACCAAATGCTCAATGGAAGTAAAAAACATCCATGACGATAACCATTTTATGTTGGTTGCCTGTTCTTTTGCATGTGAATGGATCTTCCTGTTAGAGACTATTGCGCATCGCGTACATCTTGTTTATGAAGAATCAAAATTGTTTCAAATGTTTCAAATTCTATATTGTAAAGTGCTTTGTGTTTCTAATGTACTTTTATGAAGAGCTTTGAGAAGTACAAGACCAATAGGAGTCCAATGGAATTGACGTATATCATATTAAAACATGGTTCGAGATTTTTGGGATGGCTATAAGTTGTATTGCTATGGCCATTATTCTCACTGCGATACGTCTAAAGAGCACTTTCTGAGTAGCAAGATGGGTGAGTTTAAATATGGCTAATCATTTTATCTCTGCAATTTCTTCATTTGTAATTTAATGTATGTATGAAAGCGAGATCTTCATAACTCGTTCTTGAGCTTATAATGGTATTTATTTGGAAGAGTTCTAAATGCAATATTTGACTTATTTCCCAATGATTGGGATGGCTGACCTAATTTTCTTGAAGACATGTTGTATGTTTAGCAAGTTGCGTTGTTGATATATCTACTTACCCATTGTTGTTGCAGGTCAAATTGTTTGTATATTGCACAACGAAACGGATGTTCAATGGGTAGAAAATTTTGATGAGACAGTAAAGCATGTATGGGCCATGATAGAGGAATACTTAAATTATCACAATGGGAAGGACTGCACAAACGTCAGGTCAAGTTCTTGTTATAGTATCCTACACATTGAAGTAGAATATAAACAAATGCTGTAAATAAGTGAAAAGTTGTAAGAGCGTGGTGATATATTGGTTTACTTTGTCCATGAAGTACAGAGTAGGATCGATGAGTACAGAGAGTTGAATCGATGAGTACACAGTAGGATCGATGAGTACAGAGTTGGATCGATGCACAGGCATACAACTGTTTAGCTTTGGATAAATGTTGATGTTTTGTGTTAACCGAATATAAGTTGATATTCCCTTAGGTTAAGAGTAGGCTAGTCTATACCCGGCAGGAATAGACCCAGCAGGAGACACGTGGCAGTACAGGCTGGTACAGACTGGTCGACCCGACTTTTCCGGTCGACCAGTCTGACACACTGTCAAACTAGTCTCCTATATGTACCTTCACTCTCTTCGAGAGAGTTGTTGCTATACCATTTGTACATCTTTTTGGCAGCCTCAGTTGTACTTCATTCTTGTCTTAAGCTCTTCTTGTGCGTACTAGTATGTTAGACTACTGCTGTTAGACTACTGCTGTTTCCTCCTCTTGAATCATTCCTTGTGGTTGTATCTTGGATAGTTGCAGTAGTCAGTGGGTATGCACGAGTCGACTTACTAGCATACTGGTGTTTTTCATTAGCCGACAGTTCATTCTTCATAGTAGAAACCTCTTACTACTCCCTTCAATCTCTAGAAACTAGTCCAGAGTGGAATAGTCTTGGGCGGAGTAGCTTCATTCGTTTAAGGTCGGTTCCTAGAAAAACCCCCTTAACATTTGGCGACCATGCAAAGTTCAGCTCAGACGCTAGTCTTTCTGTTGGGCTAGTCACATCCAGATCTAGATCTAGATCCAAATCCAAATCCTGGTCAATCCAGATCTAGATCCTAGTCGATCCTATCACCTAGCGCTAAGGCGCTATACGTCCCTAGGAAACAACAGCCATCTACTTCCTACACGAAAATCACACGTCTTGAGAAAAATCCAGAGCCCGAGTAGCCGAAAAGTGCCTCGGAGATCAGTCTGTGTAACAGTCGACCAGGGTAGTCAACAGTCGATAAAGGCTACTGACCAAGAATCTGTAGGAGCAGTCTGTGAACAAGGCTTACGGTGCCACAAAGCAACCGACTAGGCCAGCACAAAAGACTAGCCAAACGGATCTCAGAGCCCGACCTACCTAGCAGAAGTCGGATCTAAATCCCAGATCCAGATCTAGATCCGATAACTGCCAAGTCGATAGTATAGAACGACCGCGTACACGCGCTACCGGTTCTCCTTTAGCAGTCGAAGTAACTGCCGACCAGCTCTCTAACCCACGTTTTCATAGAGAATGGCGAAATTTACAGTCGGAGATCGTTCCACCGACAGTAGTCCATGAGACTACCACGGGAATAGATCCCCGACCAACATACGAGATTCGGAGGCAAGTCGCAGCATCGACTTATAACGACCCATCTTTACAGCACTACATGGAGTTCACGCAGGGAAGGATGAATACCCCGGAAGGTACCATTTTTCACGAAACTTCGGTACCAATGGGACGCGGCATCCCAAATATACCAACCCGACCCCTGGCAATTCTACCGACCATGTACACCGCGAATCATCAGACCCGCCCGACAGTGGCGTTTCAGACAAGGTCGAACCCGACTTCTCCACGAAGGGTCCTGGACGACCCGCTCAACTTACCGGAACGACCTTCCAGTGCGCATCAACGACTAGTAAGGTACGCTACCGAACCTCCCATCATTTCATATCAACGACAGTTAGAAATAGACCAACTACGTCGTAATAGGGATGAATTGGACTCCCAACTGGCCGATCTTTTATCTAGCCAGAACCCGACACCTGAGCAACAACACTCGGAATCGCAACCAGGTCGACCGGACCAGTCGCCTACATTTCGCCAGGAACCCAGTTCTCCTGGTCAAATGAATAGTCGACCCGGATCACCAGGTACTGACAACCCATACTCGACCGGCATAGACGACTTTGATAATGACTTAGTCAATAGGATCAGACAGATCTATCACTCCAACCAACCAGTCGACCAAGTTGTTACTCGACCTAGTCTCCCGAATATTTGCACTCACATTCATGAGCCGAATATTCTATACATAGATCAGCCAAGGGTAACTCACACTACAACCCCCAGAGTGTCGACCCCCCGGACTAGTCTACCACCTGGTTACCAAACTCAACCAGCAATAGGCATTCCTATGATGCAACCTATCAATCAGCCATCGTTTTCACAGACGCATAATAGGCCCATGCCACAAAACCCATACAACCGACCGGTAGCCTCCCAGCCACCAGTCCTACCGACTGTGACCCAGTACCAGCCCACCGTACCTATGTGTACATCTTGTGGCGACTATGGTCATCTTGTCGACCAATGTGCACTATACAACCCTCGGTCGATAGGCTATTCGGCACCTGCAGCCCAGACACAGCAGCAGCCTCCCTACCCAGCAGCTACACTCCCGACTCGGACGACTGCCAGGAAACCAGTAGCGATGCCTACCTACAAGGAAGGCAAGTGCGCCATTACTCATGTCCATCGATTTCTCAATGCCCTTACGTTGAATGGCGAAACCGACTCGACTATTACTATAGCGTTGTTTGGAAATTCCCTAGTCGATGCTGCTAACTATAATTGGTTCTCGACTCAACGGACGTCATACCCACACCAAAACTTACATGAAATTCTCGATGCCTTCAAACATTGCTACCAGGATATCGACAATGATGACCAGGCTTACCTACGTTTCCGCAGTATGAAACAGGATGCCAAAGAGTCGGTTGACGATTACTATGAACGGATGATGAAACTAGCCAGCCAGTTTGAGGTCCTTCCGGCTGATAATTTCCTACTAAGCAATTTCCGAGCTGGTTTGCTGAAGTATTTGCAGGTAGCCACAGTCGGACTACCAAGATCGACACTAGCCCAGGCCAAGAAATCGGCTAAGCTTGCAGAAAGCGGACTACCGAAGGAACCCGACTCGACCACTACCGAGCGGCCCGAGACTACAAAACGAACATTTTGCAACCGATGCAAGAAGCCAGGCCATTTTGAACGCGATTGCTGGCTCAATCCGGAGAGCGAGATCGGAAAAAGGCGCGCGGCAGCTAATAGGACAGCGCCAGTAGCAGCAGCAACACCGGTGTCGACTACCGCCGAATCAAGGAGTCGACCACCGCGAGATAGCACGCCACGACGGATATTCCCTTGCTCTTTGTGCAAAACATTGGACCACCCGATACACTTGTGTCCCCTACTGAAGGATCCAAAGGTCGTCCAATTCCTTAATCAGCAGATCGAGACCAAGCCCCACACGTCGTCAGTAGTCATTGAAGAACTACCGAACACTACGGTTGGTGTCCTAACAGTCGCAGCGATTACCAGAAGCCAGTCGACTACCGACCAGCCGACTTCTGACCAAACCACAGAGAAGACCGACTGGACTGCCCAAGAACTACTACGTGATCAAATGATGCAAGAAGTTCGTCAACTCCAAGCCGAGTTGGAAACAACCACTTCCACTAAAGACCCAAAGTCGACTGAGGACTCACCCTCACTCGACTAGGACGCGGAGGCATTACCGCAACAAACAATCACCCCTCAAGACAACCGAGACCAACCGACTCCGGCCACAGTCGACCAAGGCAGCATCGCATTCGGCGCCGTCCAGCAGCAGATCCTCGATCAACTCCAAGACTGGAAATTGCAGGTTTCCATCCGTGACTTACTATAGTTATCACCGACCCTCACCAAACTGGTTAGGGATTGACTGACGCATTCAGAGCCAGAGTCGACTCAAGCGTTACCCTACTCGACTACAGAGGAGGTGACGATCGCCGCTGCAGCAGTCATCGACAAACACATGCCAGTCATCACAGTATCAGTCGGTAAAAACATGGTCGACGACGTTCTAATCGATGGCGGTTCCGGCGTCAATGTGATCACCGAAGATGAACGCCGACGGTTGGGACTAGCGAAGCCCTCACCCGCACCATTCAACCTCAAGATGGCTAATGGCACCATAGCACGACCCAAAGGATTGATCAGGGATGTCAAAATTCACATTCATGGCATCCCCTACATAGTCACGCTTATAGTCATCGACTGTTCCACAGTCCAGTCAGACTACCGGTTATTACTCGGTCGAACCTGGCTTCGACATGCCAAAGTCATACACGACTGGGGCAACAATGAAGTGCAGATCATGGGCAATGGCACAGTCAAGACCGTCAAGATAAATCGCCAGTTAGGATGCGAGGCGATTACACCACATGCGCTAGTCTGTTACAACTTCGCGGAAGGAATCACTGATGAAGAGGAGGAAATTTTGATGGCCTCCGACCCGACCCTCCACACAATGGGCACAATCGACTGGAACCTCCTAGCTACCGAGTCGACAGTCGACCAGTCTGGAATGGAACCGACTTCGACGGCCAGTACCCCTGGGCACCAAGGTATTCAACATAGACCAGGAACAATGTTGGTCGACGAGACACCTATACAAGACAAGCTGCGATTCATGGACATTGCCCATTGGAATCACAATGAGGAGGATCGACTCGACCATGTCAACGTCGGTACCTCTACCGACCCCAAGCTGTTGAAGCTGAACGCGAATTTGAGCCCTAGTCTCAGAGCTAGCGCAGAATCCCTGTTTAAGGAATACATCGACATTTTCGCCTTCTCTTACAAAGATCTGCGAAGCATACCAGAACACATAGCGACTCATCGGATCGAGCTTGACCCGACCATCTCGCCTAGTCACCAAGCACGATACCGGATGAACCCGAATTATGCACAAGCCGTAAAGGACGACCTGGAACGACTTCTAAAAGCAGGATTCATCGCACCAGTCAACCACGCGACATGGCTATCCCCTATAGTCGTGGTTCCCAAAAAGAATGGGAAACTCCGAATATGCGTAGATTTCCGTCGACTTAATGCAGCAACCAAGAAAGACCCGTACCCCCTTCCGTTCACGGACGAGGTACTCGACGCAGTCATAGGCTATGAAGCCTACTCCTTCATCGACTGTTTCTCAGCCTACCACCAGGTACGGATCGACCCGATTGACCGCCCCAAAACAGCGTTTATTACCGAATGGGACGCGTATGTATGGGTCGTGATGCCGTTTGGATTGAAGAACGCCCCGCCTACCTACTAGCGCATCGTCAACCAGATCTTCAAAGAGTACCTGGGCGACTTCATGAAGCTATTCCTAGACGATTTCAGTGTCTACAGCGACATCGACTCCCACCTACCGAAGCTCAGACTAGTCTTCGACCGATGTCGACAGTACGGGGTAAGCCTCAATCCAGAAAAATGTATATTCTATGTTCCTTCTGGTGTAATTTTGGGCTACATTGTAGGTCGGGAAGGCAAGTTTCCGGATCCAAAGAAAATCCAGGCCCTAGTCGACATGCCATCACCAAAGGACGTCAAAGCCATTCAGACGTTCAACGGCCTAGCCCAGTTCAACCGATGCTTCATAAAAAATTATGCTGCCATCATGGAACCCATCACCAAACTGACCAGGAAAGGCGAACCGTTCGACTGGACACCGGCGTGCGCAACCACATATCAGACCATCAAGGATCGATACCAGACTGCACCAATCCTGATCGGAGTCGACTGGTCACTCGACTTCCACATACACACAGACGCATCCGACATAGCAGTCGGGGCGATGCTAGCACAGAACCCGACCGGCAACATCGACCAGCCGATTGCCTACGCTTCTCGACTACTCAACAAAGCAGAGAAGAACTATACAACAACCAAGAAGGAAGCCCTCGCAATGGTGTACGCCATCAACAAATTCCGCCATTACCTCCTAGGTAATAAATTCGTCTTCTATGTCGACCACCTGGCGCTCCAGTACTTGATCGACAAACCTCAGGTATCGGGTCGACTGGCACGCTGGCTACTACTGTTTCTGGAATTCGACTTCACTGCGGTTTATAAACGAGGCAAAACACATGGAGTAGCCGACGCACTATCAAGAAATGAAGGGGCCGAGCCAGCCATAGGCATACCCGACCAGACAGTCGACGCCCAATTATTTTCCACCGAACCCGACTGGCTACACCCGATAGTCGACTACTTGACTACCGGGACTTTTCCAACCCACATGACGAAGGAGGCTCGCAAACGAATCGCTCACAAAGCCATTCCGTACCAAGTACTCGACGGCAACTGTACCGACTCGGCAAGGACCATCATCTCCGACTAGTCCTGACCGGCAGTCAGCCGACAACAATCCTCTGAGAATTACACAAAGGCAACGCGGGAGGACATTTTTCTCATGACATCACTGTCCGGAAAATACTAGACGCAGGCTATTGGTGGCCGACTCTACACCAAGACGCTGTCCAGTACTGCCAGTCGTGTCATGAATGCCAGAAGACTGGCGGACTACCCAAGACAGTCTCCTCGAAGCTCGTCACCCAACTACCCGCAGAACCATTAATGAAATGGGGACTTGACTTCATAGGCCCCGTCAAGAAGACCCGACATACAGCCTGTCGATACATTTTGGTGGCTACCAACTATGCCACCAAATGGGTCGAGGCTAGAGCTCTTTGAGGAAACACCGCCAGGAAGACCGCACAGTTCCTGTACGAGGCAATCCTCACCAGGTATGGATGTCCACTGCACCTAGTAAGCGACCAGGGTACCCATTTTATCAATAGTGGTAGCTCTCCCTGATAAGACCCTACTCGGTAATCAGTACCGGGAGTAGTAATTGCTACCAAGGATAAGAAATGGAACGTAATGAGCATGAAAAAGACCCAAAACCAGGTTGGTAATCAGGAAACCGAGGAGATAAAACTGATCAGGACATACAGCAATCACTGAGAAAATTACTCGGTAGGCATATAAACAGGGAAGAAAAAACGTCTAACAAGAAATCAATTATCTGGGAGAATGTGGCGTGCCAATGAGGTTGGCTCCATTGCTTATATACCATAGTACAACCAGATCTGACTGTTAGGTCAGATCGGTAAAAAGTGTTTTCTAGATCTACCCACTGGGGTAACTTGGAAAATTACCCAGGTAAAAGTCAGATCGGTAGATCTACCGATATTCCTAATTTACGGTTAACACTATCCCCCCTCTAAACCAAGTTCACACCTGGAACTTGTTTCTAGTGCAAGGTGCCGGAGGGTTTTCTACTCTGTGGGACCAGTAGGTCGGCTGATGTCGCGAGAAACCCTAAATTATCCGGCCTCAGAGTCGGAAGGATCCTCGGTAGTCGGCGTGTTGTGCCGAGGGTGGTGTGGTGTCCCGGTGTCCTGTCCACTGATATTACCTTGCGTGGGCGGGCTAAGAAGTTCTCGGCCGTCGAAGGAACCCCCAAACATGGAGTCAAAGCCTTCTGTTGGTAATGGAGGTGCTCAAAGTGGGCCGTGTTCCGTCGTGGCTGGATTTACGATGTTGGTATCGGTAGAGTCTGGTGATGGCGGGTCCGGAACGAAAGGCGGATGTGCTCTTCGGTACTGGTTGAGCATCCGGTAGGTGTTGTTCAGAGCCGTCTCGATCTCCGCGTATCGGATGTTCAGGGCGTCGTATTCGGCAAGTACCTGCTCCAGTTCGGTGCTGATCGTTTCGCGGAGATCCGTCTCGGTTCGGAAAGCCTGCCTGTAGTATCGATGGTGGTCTGGTCTGTCGCTCTATCGGTTCTGAGCTGATTGCGTTCTGTTTCGGCGGCGTTCAGGAGGATCGCTCGGGTTTGTAACTGCTGCGTCAGATCTGCCACTTCGGTAAAGGCTCGATCACGGTCTTCTTGAACTCGGGCGAGGTTGGTAGCGTGCTGCTCTGCTTCGGTTTGGGAGGTGGCGAGTTGGCGCTCCAGTTCGGTAATACACTTCTGGGCGTTCTCCAGTTGCTGCCGGTGTGTTTCCTAGTCCGTGACTGTAAGTTGTTGAGCTTGTGTCTGGATCTCTGTAAGCACGTGAGACAGCGTCTCGGTTGTCCGCTGGAGGTAGCAGACATTCTGCACCAGGTTCCGAGGGCCGTGGTGTGGAAGGTCGGCACGCGCAGTTGGTGGAGTAACCGAGGTCAGGGGTGGTGCCATCTGTGCTGATACTTGGATCCCGGAAGTACGAGTGACCTCGGTAGTGAGCATACCTGAAGTGTGGAGCAACGGCGGTGGTAAATTAATACCGGTGATCTCGGGTGGTGTCGAGGACTCGCCGCCTTGTGGTGATGGTACCGGTGGAGGCGACGGAGTGCGCTGAGATGATCGGTTCGAGGAGGAACCACCGCCATGATTGGTTCGGGGTCGAGGATTCCTGCCAAATTCGTTTAAGGCGTCGGTGAGGTCGGGTCGGTTCTTGCGCTTGGAAGCCGAGGGTGTCGATGTGATGCGGCTGCGAAGTCGGGTCGAAATCCCACCGAGGTCAGGGACAGGAGTGAGGAGGGGCAGTGATGACCGCCGCCTCGGTAGTGGGTACCGAGTCACTCCTCCTGGTACCGGAGAGGATGGAGTACCGGTACCGGTGCTCCGAACTGATCCTTGTGCTGCGTGCTGTGTGCTTGAGCGGGGTCCCGGATCTGCTGCCGTAGCTGTGGCCGGTACGGTTGCTGGCGTGGTCGTGGTGGCTGTCGGTTCTTGTCCTCGGAGGAGCATGTCCCAGATTTCCGCTGAGTGACATAGCGGCGAAAGGTCTCCCTTGAGGACTCCGAGTTCCTTCTGGAGCTGTCCGAGCATGAAGGAAGCCCAGTTCCAGGAGTCTCCAGTAGTGGACCGGGAGAGTTCTTCAGCTGTCAGTATCTCTTGGAGGCAGCGCTTGGACGTATATGACTGCTTCCTCTTGAAGTAGATGGCCTGCAGCAAACCATACTTCCAAGCTTGTAACTCCTTCGCCCCCAGAGAAACACTGTAGCCATCGGTGTCGGGTCGGTGAAGAAGTTCATGTCCGTTGGGCCCGATGCTCCAGTACTTGAATTTCTCCGCATCCGGCTCGGGGTTGACTTCGGTAGTCGTGCCAGTTGGTAGGCGGAGGATGTTGGTGATGTCTACCGGGGTGATAACGTACGTCTTCCCCATGACTTCTCCGATGATGGAGTGTTGTTTGGTGTTGTGGGCGGTGTTGATGAAGTTCTCCACGACATCCTTCCGTATCGGCTGTCCCCACGGTAGGTTGACGAATCCTTCGAGTCCGACTTGTTGGATCCATGCGCGTTCCTCCGAATTGACGGCGGCGTAAGCTTTCCAGGCAACCATGTGCTTGAGCGGTAGGCACGTGAATTCCCGCCAGTTCGGTCCTACCGGGGCGACGCGTGAAGAGCCCGCTCGGCGGCTATCGACCGGGGTCTTCTTTTGCCCTGTCATCCTGCAAAAACGCACACGGAGAGGGCCTCGCGATTTCTCTCGGAAGGAGGAAGGACCGGCTACCAAGCTAGAGGGAGGAAGGTATCTAATCCGCGCTATTCGCCTCGGTCGATAGTGTCGGTGGAGTAGAACGGTAGCTACCGGCCGTGGCGGCCGGGGAAGAAGAGATGGGGTCGGAGAAGGAGGGCGGAGGCGGAGAGCTAACCGGGAAGGAGAGAGCACCGTGGCGGCGGAAGAAGGCATGGTGCGGAAAGAATATATAGAAGAGGGGGCGGACAAAGATGTAAATGAAGAAGGTGGTGTAATGAAGAGGAATGTAGTGGGTGGGTGTAAACTAGGTGGCGGCGCGTTAGGGTTGGGGACGTCCGAACTTGGCTCTCGGTCCGGTTGTTGCCTCGGTGTTTCCGAGTGGGTTGGTTTGGTAAAACGGAGTGGCAGCTTTGGTGGCGGCTGTACAACTGTGTTGGCGGCTGTGGTGCTGTGGTCGGTTACCGAGATCAGTGGTCGAATTGAGATGGTCGGCAATACTACCGGTTCGGTAACCGGGTACGACTTGGTATCTCGATCCGACTGAGAGGAGACCTCTACGGTGATACAGTTGGTGGAGATGGAAGTCTTGGTAACTTTGGCTTCGCCTTCTGTATCGTCTTCGTCGGTGTCGAGGTCTTCTGGTTGGTGAAGGATGGTAGTTTTTGCTGGGGCGGTTCAGGCGGCATGGTGAATTTGTTCATCGTTGAGAAATCGGTACGGTTTAAGTTTGTTGGTGTTGACTATGATCGGGTCGGGGTCGAATTTGTCAACGGCCACGAGTAGCACCGTATTGTTAGGTAGTGGATACTGAACTCGGTAAGGTCCAAACCATTTGTTCTTCACTTTTCCGGGGTGGATGTTAGCTCCTTTGGGGTACCAGAGTACCGGGTCGCCCAGTCGGAACTGATGGGTTGGCCCCGTGGTATTGGCCCATTGAGCTCGGTTCCATTGCGATATTCCTTGCGTCTCGAGGGCGCGATGGCGGGATTCATCCAAACGCTCCAAATCTGCCGTGCGTGCTGCCAGTACTAGACTGGGCGTAGGGTCGGTAATGGGAGATTTGGTCGGTACCAGGTATTCGGAAGGCATTAAGGGGATGATGCCACTATAAAGAACCCGTGTTTTTTGTCATGTCTTAAACACAACGTGTAGACATGGTGTAAGAGATCTTCTAGCATGCAAGATCTGGGGAACATCTTGTCATGTCTGCAACAACGCGTAGACATCCGTGGATGTCTATCAAATTTCGGAGGCTGAAAGGTGTGACACGTCGGCGCCACGTCAACGCCACATCAACGGCAAGAGGACGGGCAGTGCTACGTCGGGATGGAATTCATCCTCCCCGTGAGTGACGTGGAAGAAAACGTGGTCCCGCCACTTTCCGACGTGGCAGCGGGAAAATCCGTCGTGGACCCGGGAAATTCTGACGTGTCACCTGGGAAAATCTGACGTGGCATGCCACGTCAGCAGATGCCCGGGTGTCTTTCATTTCCGCCACATGTTGCCCTGGACGTCTCCCGGGACATGACTGTGTTTCAATAGACATTCGCGCATAGACGCGGACGTGTCCTGCGAGAGCTCCGCGACGACATCGTTCTGTCTTTGAGGATGTTCACGATGACATGCGCCTTCTTATTCAAGACGTGGCAATTTGTTTAGCTTCTCGTGGCAGATGTCCTGCGAGACATCACTATGCAATCGTGCTAATGTTCTCGACGACGTCTTACATAACATCCATTGTGGTGACGTGGATGATTTTGGAAGACATCATCATGATAAGAGAGTCGTCCCAGAGAACATCCCGAGGTCATCTCATACGTGTCACGGAAGACATCATCGTCATCGCAAAGACGTGGTCTGTAATATGTTGCGTCAATTATGAACATGTTCTAAAAGACATGAGCATAGACATCCTTCAGTCGACACAGAAAACATCCTGACGTCTTGTAGCGTGTGCTGTGAGATACAGCCGCGCTAATTGTAGACGGGTCACGAAGCATGGTCACGTCATTCGGCAATCGTGCCCATGCTCTCGAAGACGGCTTAGAGAACATGCACTGCGTCACGAATTTCGTTTCTGGAAGACATCATCGTGATAAGAGAGTCGTCCCCACATCCCCAGATCTCGTAACACGTGTCACGGAAGACATCATCGTCATCACAAAGGCGTTCCATCAAACATTTGACGTCACTCACAAACATCTTATACAAGACAGAATCATCATCACATAGTCGACCCATAAAACATGCTGACGTACTTTACCGTGTTTTGTGAAGACAGCTGCCGCTATATGTAGACGTCGCACGCCGTATATTAACGTCACCAATCGAACATGCACCGAGTCATCCTTCGCGACCACCCCAACATCCCCACGTCATGATCAACATGCACAACAATACATTTCCCGTAACATGCACTAGTCTCGGTGAGCATCCATACGTCACATTGCAAAGCAGTTGTACTGTACCATGGAAGTGATGCCTGCCAGTCACAAATACGTACTCGCATTGCATATGCATAAAATGTTTCAACTGCACAGTTCGATTGTGATAACTACTCAGTCCGTGACATAAATTGGCGCTGAGTCCACATCTACAGGCCCGTCCACCACACATCGCTCTACTATGCATCCACTAGCTGCGCACGCTCCAATGTCATCGGTTGCTTTCGGTGCTCCCAAAATTATCAGTACTCTCCTCGGCGCTTGTCTGAGACTGCACATGAACATATGCCAACAACCATTGCGGTTAAGCAATGCCCACGACAATGGCCGTAAACTACGGAAATCCTCATACTTGGGACGTTCTACATATGCATGGAATGTTGTACACGTGCCTGACAGCTGGACCCTCATCCAATACGATAAACAACGTTCTATACGTCTCCCAGCAAATACTGCAAGCTACATCACAGGTTAAGACATCTCCTGGGATATTCTATGAAACAAGCGGCTACGCTGCTGCAGTCGCGACAGCGTCTGCACTGATGTCTGCGAAGACGTCGTGCCCATACTCTAACACTTGAGTACCGTTGCGTTCAGTCCGGGTTGCTGTGGCTCACCTGCGTCTCATTTGTGGTGCATGTTCATTTCTTCTTGGCCGCCTCCGCTCTTGTTGACGTGCCACGCTGCACTTGTCCAATGACATCATGTTATGGACTCTTTCTATGCAATGTCCCAGTATACTATGAATGAGAATCTAAAAACCACTTAGACATTGCATAATTTGCCGTATTCAACGCGAATCACTGAATTTCAGACATTCACGGGAAGCATACATGCACGTCCAAACATGACAGTGGATCATTATTTCCCAACCTTCTCAGTCGCACTCTCCGGTTTCGACAGGCCCGCTTGCTTCGTGGAATCAACCTTGGTCGTATTGGATGCCCCCGTCGGCTTCGTTGTGTCGCGACTCCCAGCTTTAGACAATCCTGCAGGCTTCGGAGTCTTCGCAGGTGCCTTTGTTACGCTGTCGGGCTTAGTATTGCGCCTGACACTAGCTGTGGAACCCCCGAGTGTGTCGACAACCTTCTGCACTTATAGTTCAGCGGTACTACTTGTAATGCACGCATTCACAGTAGACATTGAAGTATGGTATGCACACCAAAGACTCATGACCTCCCCTCTCCACCCACGTCATCAAATTCAATCTAACTCCCCTACTTGTCATGACGCAAGCTTTCATTCACGCACATTACAACTTCAGTTCCATACACTTCACACTCATGACAAGGACAAGGAAAACATACATCGCATGCAAAAATACACCATGCTCAATTGCCTAGACAGAGTTACAAAAAACATCGTAGTGTTCCAAAACATGTCTGTGCGATGTCTCCACAAACGCGGGGATGTTTCGGCAGACGTCCATGCGCTTCCTAAGTCGTTCTGCAGATGTCATCCACAACGTGGTTACACCTTACTGTTCCAGCATATCTACCCTCAACTCTTTACTTGCTTGGTCTGGACCATTGTGTTCGCGTTGTCACTGCAGCCAGTATCAGAAAGAACTGCCGGAACCATGTATAGGTTGCACGAGAAGACAGTGAACATCTCCGGTAACATCTGGCTGCGTTCGTGACGACATCAATGCGCATTATGAAACATCCTCACGTTGTCTAAGACATTCACTAACGTCACCTACTATGTTCAAGACGCTAGTGGAAACAGATGGATGTTTATAGAGGCATTTTCAATCACATCAACGTCTACTCAAGAGATCTTTACACATATAGCAAACAACATACAACAAGCTCTACTGTACATACATACATTGCATAAATTGTGACGCACCTGCTTCGCTACCCGCAGCCTCTCGGAGTGCGGCCATCTGTGTTGATAGTGTGCCCTTCCCCTTGGATACTTTGCGCATCTGCTCCGACTTTTCTCTGGACTCTCCAGTCGGCAGTCGCCCTCTTTGCCACAAAAAATTTCCATTTCTTGTCGGTTATATCGGGTGGCCTTTGTTGTATTTGGTCGATCAGTCCGTCGAGCCTGAACCATCTGTTGGTTAGCGTCTTGTTGACTCGAACGGAAATCCACCCCGGGTCTACTGTCTTCCGGCCGTTCTCCCCCCTCACCTCCCATCCTGCGAATTCACGCATCACGCATGCATTAGAGTCATTCACGGCAAAGAAATAGTAAAAATTAAAAAAAAGACGCAGTGACAAGGTAGAAGCACACGAAATGCAACGTGGATGTTGTGATTGAGACGTCCCCTTGTCACAGGGGACGTTTCCATGTACATCCTCACACGTCTCATAAGACATCCTTAGACGTCTCTATAAACATCCGTTAACGTCCAAGAGGATATCTGCACATCACTTTCAAGACATGGAGAATCATGTGTATGGAATGTCAAATCATAACGTTTATATGTGATAGGCAGCAGCAGATAATGAGATGAGCATGTCATTTGTTTCAATTCTGCACTACGGCTTGGGAGTTTGTAGCACAAATAAGAAGGGTGTACCTGCCCACACGCGCTTCAAAAATCTTTCCTTCGCCGGCTGAATTTGCTTGGGACATTTTTTACATGGATCGAAGTCCCTCGAGAGCAGCCGCAAGTCATTCTCAAACGCCGACACCAATGCCCGTATGGGTGGCCATTTTGGTCCACAATCAGCAATTTCTTGTCCCAATCCCGCTCCATGGTGCCGCTGAGACGGAGGCGGTGTCTCCTCCATCTTCCGTGTCTTCATTTAGGGTTATCTCTGTCCTCTTCGTCCGGCTCATCGTCGTCCTCCTGCTTGGAGTGATTGTCATACCCTTGGCTGTACAACAAAAAACCTTGCCTAATTACATGTTAATATCACGTACCATAGCATTCCAGAGTACATCTTGATGTAGCAACCCCTTCCACAGCGACCCACGACATAGTACATCATAGCATCTCAGAACATGGCAACTCAGATTATGATGTTGCACTTGCATCATGGAAACGGATCATGGACCTGATACAGCTCATTCACACGCGCAATGGTTCTCGGATGTCCGGTGAGACGTCTCTATGTTTCATGGAACGTCCCCCTCTCGTGTATGACGTCTGCAACATAGTCACCTTACTCAATGATCAACAAAGCCCATTCTCACAGATGAATCATTCCAGGACACTTGCGACATTCTACTGTTCGCCTTCGTACATAAGAAAGCTATATGCAACAAAATTACGTCTGGCAGGGGGCGTCTCACGAGACGTGAGCATGTCTTCTACCATGTTTCCAGGGATGTCTGGCTAGACGTAAATATGTCATCTTCCGTGTTGCCAGGGACTACTGCCTAGATGTAACCATATCTAATGCAGTGTTGCCATGGATGTCTGGCTAGATGCAACCATGTCCTAATCCGTATTCTAGGGAAGCACTGGCACATAATTGTGTTCAAAAATTCCACAAATGCTTGCAATGGTTCACTGTCCTGATCACATTCTTCATCACCATGTTTCGGTGGAAAACAGGGTTGTAGAATTAGGAGCTCAAGCGCAGACATCCAGCCCAAACATCTGTGGTGACATCTCTGATGACATCTTTGGTGCCATGCCCGATGACATCTCTGCTAACATTGCTAATGACATCTCTAGTGACATCTATGATGTAAATATATGGTGCATGCTACGAACATGAAGGCCATACCTGCATACACCCGCTTGAAAAACCGCCAATTTGCAAGTCGCGACCGCCCTTCCCAGTTGTGTCTGGGATTCAAGTCTTTAGCGCTGCATATACTAGCATACTACAAGTCTTAGGGTTTCTTCCACAACAACACCTTCTTCATAGTGTCATACAAGATGCCTTTGAAATCCACTAACACCAGTTTCTTCATCAAATTTCCCCCCCCCCTCCGTCCTTGACCTCGCCGGCGTTGCCGCCACGCTTCCAAAGCCACGTAGCATTAGGGTTTCTACAACTACTATTCTCTATTCTCTCTCTATAACTAGTTGTAGAGATGGGTATCTAAAACTACAACTACTATTCTCCACACCCATCTCTACAACTACTATTCTCTTACTATAGTTTACAATCATTCTAAAAATAGATGGCAACACTTTTCAAAACCTCTACACTCTAAATTCTAACTTCTTGGAGAAATGAAAACGAAAATGAGCTTGGTGCAACCTCTAAATCCTCTTAAAGGTCTCATGACCTAACTTTGAGTGTGGCAGCTAACCCTAGCCGCCTCTGTTCATCCAGTGAACTGGATGAAACTCATCCCAGTAGATGATCACAGTGACGTCATGGACATCATCTTAGACATCTTCATGGACATCATCTTAGACATCTTTATAGACATCATCTTAGACATCTTTATGGACGTCATCTTAGACATCTTCATAGATAGCTGGATGTCATCCTTGATATCCTTCCAAACATTCCAATGTTGGCAATTGACTGTAATTTTTGAATTTATATTGCACTCAGATAAACTTAAAGACTTCATATTACTAAAACGTCTTGCTTTTCTAAAAAAGTTTTACTTGTCTAAGAATTTGTTAAAATGTTCTTTTACAAGATTCTAATCAAATAAAATCTGATACAAGCACAATTTTATTTGTAAACAAATAAAACATCTTACACTTGCGTCTAAATGCTTATAAGTATATTAAGAAATATGAAGTTTTTGACGGTACCTAATTTATTTTTAAAAAAACACTGTAATAAACATGATGAAAGTTGAATGATGAGTATGGGTGTTTGCATGGTATGGTTCATCAACTTCTTTGTCAAAGTGCAAAACTTTGCTCTTCTTTTTGATCTTTTAGAACTTCATAAATAGAAATTGATGGTAGAAATTTAAAAATTTTGAACTACTACAACTAAATGATGTCTTATACAGTTATACCAATGCCAAAAAAAGAGGTCAAAAATAACAAACTTGCAGTCCAAATTGGTATTTGTGTAAAACATCAGTGCCTTGTTGTAGTGCTCAAGTGCACACAAAAATTATGAAAGAGAACGTCAGGTCCCTCCTATGAGCACCTTCAAATTTATGTACATGCACATGGCCATGTTCATATATATGATTGAGTCACAGTAGGAAACGCATCCGCGTCACGGGTGATGTCCATTGGGACATCGTCCAGAACATGACGGCGTTGTCAGGGATGTTTCGGCATGCAGAGCTCATGTCTTTGGGGACGTCAGCACGGACGTGCGACTGTCAGTACTGACGTCTCAGAGGAGACGTGCGCAGTCTCAGCTGCTGTAGGCGTTTACCATGCCTGTCCATAGTCTAACAACAGAGGTGGGTGTGGTGTCCAAGGAATACATAACCGCAAAGGGACGCCGATGGGAAGAACGAGAGGCGTTTCGAGGGCAGTCGCGACGTCGTCGACCTGGTAGAGCAGTGTCGTACCCTCCCGAACTCAGCGATTTACCATGCTTTGCTGATTGGCTAAAGGAACGTGTGCTGGAAGCGGAAGAGGCTGGTGTTCGACTCGACGAGGACATCGTACAGTACTCATGTCCTCCTGAGCATTATGCAACCTCCCATCGGCAAATGCACGCATTCGGTATGCATTTGCGTGTTCGGACGGCCGAGGGGGGCCTCGTCACTCGAGACTCGTGTGTATTGGCCACCTAAACACAGCAACTGCGTTGGGGGATTCGCAATGGGAGGCCCATTGACCATACCGCTGATCATGTGGGGTACATCGAGGAAATACTCGAGTTGGATTATCGTAATCACTGCACCACGGTGTTGCTATGCGATTGGGTGAAACACTCACGGGATGTGCGAGTTCCCAGCATAGAACGTGACAAGTACGGATTCAACGTGGCAAATTTCAACCACATGGATAATAGAGTACATCAGGATTTGTTTGCATTCCCATTGCATTGTCAGCAGGTTTTTTTCTCCGATGACCCCACGAGAAGCGGGTGGAAGATCATTTGCTGAATAGACGTCAGAGGTAGGCGTACATCACTTCTTGCTCGAAATCCGGTGCCCGATGGAATCATTGTCGGTAACGACGATGACTTCAAAGGCTCGCAACCACAAATTCGGGAAACGGATCCAATTTGAACAGCAGCTCCAACGGGAGGGAGCTTTGTTACAGCCGCAAGAGAAACAAACAACCGGGCTCAAATCGAAGAGGACTAGCGATTGATGACCTTCGTATTGCTTGTACCACCGTTCTGTAGCGCTGCATTCCATGATCCTACGCGAACACTCTTGTACTCCTTGTGTGTGCGAATATATGTACATACGAATATTGTAATTGTAGGTTCTATAGAGGGCAATGCCTCTGCAGTATTTACTGAACCAATGTCTGAAACAGTGACTGAAATAGAGCAGTGAATGGAAGATGGACGTCCGCAAAGACATCCCCGTGGACGTTTTTGCTAACATTCCCAGGTATCGGATGAGGCGCACGACGACTTCACGGATGTTTAGAGAGACACCAATGTAAACGTGTACAGAACCACCCAGACGTCTTGGACCACGCCATATCCCTATACTACGGAAGACATCCACACGTTCTGGTGGACGGTGTCCACAATGACCGGTGTTGTGACTTCTTAGACGGTGCTACGTCCTCCCCTACGTCGTACGACGTCGTCGACCGTCTCACAGTGGACGTCTCTGCAAAGACGCCGTATAGCAGGACAGATGTATGCGGCGATGTCTAATGGTACATCGCTGTGAACATCCTAAAAGGCAATGATGAAGACGCGGGCATGTCTGTTACGGATCTCATCGGTGACACATCACGAACAACGTGCAAATGTCCGCCGGGATGTTCCAGCCGACGTTTGGAGCGCGACATTGGACATGACCGCGGAGACACCGCGCACATCGAGTGAGACGTTCGTGCAATACCAGGTCCCTGATGTCGCGCCCGATGTCTTCACGGGTGTTTACAGAGACACTCGTGACGACGTCTGTAGAAGCATCCCGTACGTCTTAGAGCACGCCATACTGCTATGTTCCGCAAGACATCCCAAAAGTTTTAGTGGACATTGTCCAGAATGTCCGTTTCATTGTCTTCCGTCACAGTGCCATGACATCCATGACGTCTGAAGACGTCTTGGACAGTGTCACAGTGGACGTATCCGCCAAGATGCCCTTCTGCGTGACGGATGTATGCGGCCATGACTGATGGGACATCTCTATGGACATTGTCGTAGACAATGATGAAGACGCGGACGCGTCTGAAACAGATGTCATCGTTGAGACATCGCGAATAACGTGCAAATGTTTGTTGGGATGTTGCAGCCCACGTTCGGAGCGCGACATCACAGATGACCGCGGAGACAACGCGCACATCGAGTGAGACGTTCTGTGCAATCCCAGGTCACTGATGTCGCGCCCGATGTCTTGACGGGTGTTTAGAGAGACACCCGTCAGGACGTCTGAAGAAGCATCCCGGACATCTTAGACCACGCCATTTGCCTCTGTTGCGGAAGACGATTCCGATTGTTTTGGTAGACGTTGTCCACAATGTCCGGTTCTGTGACTATTGTCACGGCGCGATGTTATCCTTGACGTGTGTAGATGTCCTAGACCGTGTCGCAGTGGACGTCTCCGCCAAGACGCTGTACTGCGTGACGGATGTATGCGGCCATGTCTGATGGATCATGCTCATGGACATCCTAGAAGACATTGATGAAGACGCGGGCGCGTCTCATACGGATGTCTAAGCCGACACAACACGAACAACGTTCAAATGTCCGTCGGGATGTTGCAGCCCACGTTCGGAGCGCGACATCACATATGACTGCGGAGACACTACGCACATCGATTGAGACGTTTCGTGCAATACCAAGTCACTGATGTCGCGCCCGATGTCTGCAGGGGTGTTTAGAGACACCCATCATGACGTCTGAAGAAGCATGTCGGGCGTCTTAGACAACGCGATTTTGGTATGTTGCGGAAGACGATTCCGAATGTTTCGGTGGACGTTGTTCACAATGTCCGGTTCTCTGACTCCTGTCACCGTGCCATGTCATACTTCACATCTGTAGATGTCCTCCACTGTGTCGCACTGGACGTCTCCGCCAAGACGCCATACTGCGTGACGGATGTATGCGGCCATGTCTGATAGGACATCTCCATGGACATCGTCGAAGACAGTGATGAAGACACAGGCGCGTCTGTTACAGATGTCATTGCTGACACATCATGAACAACGTGCCAATGTCTGGCGGGATGTTGCAGCCGGCGTTCGGAGCGCGACATCAGAGATGACCGCGGAGACACCTTGCACATCAAGTGAGACGTTCCGTGCAATCCCAGGTATCTGATGTCACGCCCGATGTCGTCAGTGTTGTTTAGAGAGACACCCATATTGACGTCTGCAGAAGCATCCCGTACGTCTTAAACCGCGCCATATTGCTATGTTCCGGAAGACGACACCGAATGTTTAGTTGGATGTTCTCCAGAATGTCCGATTTGGTGACTTCTGGGACGTTGCCATGTCATATCCGACGTCGTATACCGTGTCGCAGTGGACGTCTGTACCAAGACGCCCTACTGCATGACGGATGTATGCGGCGTTGCTTGATGGGACATCCCCTTGGACATCCTAGAAGACAATGATGGAGACGCGGGCCCGTCTGTCACGCATGTCTTCGTGGACATGTTATGAACAGCATGCGGACGTCCGCGGGATGTCCCAGCTGTCGTTCGGAGAGCGACATCACGGGCAACTCCTCACACATCTTTGATGTCAGCGCAGACATAGTCTACGTGAACTAAAACATCCATGGGAGGACGTTGTATCTCATGTCGCCAACTATGTCTCAGTGGATGTTTATGTAGACATCCGCTGCGACGTGCTCAGAAGTATCCCACATGTTTTGTAGGGTGATGAGGCTACAATGTTTCGGGAGACGTGTAGCTGTTTGATGGGACGCTGTCTGAGACGTCTCCGACCATGACTTACGTGCTTCTGCGATGTCTTCCAGGACGTCGGCTATGTGAGCATTCACTGTTGCACAGTAAATGATAATGGTGATGTACCATGGGACATTGCAGTTCACCACCGTAGACATCATTGCGCTTCGAGGACGTCGTTGCAGACATCCCAATGGATGTCCACGAAAACATCCCCACGTCGTCGAAGTCATCGTGAATCAGATGTCTTGCGAACGATGGCCTAAACACAGTATGTCGTGGCAGCTCGTCCAACGTGGATTTTTCCGTGCCATGTAGGTTAAGTTTAGAAAATTTGGAAATTCCAAATTATATCCACGTGTATTTTCCACCATAAATGTTGAAAAATCCGCCTATATTATGAAAAGCTATTTTTGTCCGACGTGGTTTTTTAATATTATAATACTAATAAATTATAATATTTTTAATATTTTAATATTAAAAATCAATATATATATATTTTATATTATATAATATGAAATTTATTAAAATATTATTATTATTATATTATTATATTCTTATGATATTGTTATAATATTATAATATTATAATTTACAATTATTTTAAAGTACGGACGAATCAGAAATATTGCGAGTACAAGATACTGAATATGAAATCACTATTCCAAATTATGTGGTGATTTTAAATAAAAGTATATTGGACAAAAAGGAAATAGAATTTAATAGTGTGAACCGGTTTTTTTTCCGCTCTTGCAAACCGCTGCCCATTATGCTGAATTTTTTACATCGGGTAGCATTTCACATTGCATTCCAGTAAATTTCAAACACTTACCCTCGGTGAAACCGTAATCCCATGCCAGCGTGGCAAAGTTGCGTCTATCCAAATGTCTGGCGTCATGTCTTCAGAAACGCGCAGATGCACGCAGACATCTACGCGTTTTTTCCGAGACACGCAACTCGCCGAACCATCTAATCCCAAAATTATCTTCAACAACGTACAGACATCCCTCTGTTGTGCGAGACATCCATACCAATGGGAAAGACATGACACGGATGTCTCCATGTTTTCCGAAGACATGACAAAAAACACGGGTTTCTTATAGTGTGCCATACAGAAGTTGGAATGGTGTATGCCCGGTACCGATCTTAAAAGCCGTGCGGTAGGCGAATAAGACGGTCGGTAACTGTCGATCCCAGTTTGTTCGGTTGTGATTGACCAATTTCTGAAGGAGTTGGACAATCACCTTGTTGGTAGACTCCGCTTGACCATTTCCTTGAGGGTAGTAAGTGGTGGACGTAGTGTGGCGCAGTAAGAAGTGCTCCATAAGGGCGTAAATAACCTTGTTGTTGAAATGTACACCTTCGTCGCTCACAAAATGGAGTGGACAACCGAAGCGGGTGAGGATGTTGTCATATAGGAATTTAGCCATGTCCTTGGCGGTGTTGTCACGAAGTGCAACTGCTTCCACCCATTTGGTGGCGTAGTCTGTTGCCACCAGGATGTAGCGGTTGCCGGTGACGGTGCGTTTGAGGGGACCTACAAAATCCAGTCCCCATTTCATAAAAGGTTCTGTCGGTAGTGTGGTAAGCAATTTACCGGTTACCGCTTTCTTGAGTCCTCCTACGCGTTGACATTCATCGCAGCTCCGACAGTAGTCAAACACATCCTTATGGAGGGTCGGCACCAATACCCGGCGTCGAGAATTTTCCGAGTGGTGATTTCGGTAGAAAAATGTCCTCCCGAGTTACCGTGGTGCAGCTCCCTGATAATCAATTTTGTCTGGTTGTCGGTGATGACCTTCTGTAAAGAGAAATTCTTGCTTTGTCGATACAAGGTGCCATCGACTAACTGAAATGGGAGGGCTCGGTAGGCTAACCTTTTCTTGCGCTCAGTACTCCAGTCGGCAGGGAAGGTACCGGTTTTGAGGTAGTCCTGCACTGTCGTGAGCCACTCCGGTAGTACGCTGAATAGCTGTGCATCGGACGTGGTATCGGTAATCCCTGTGGCCGGTTCGGCTACCGTGTTTCGAGAAAGGGCGTCAGCAATACCGTGTGTCTTGCCTGGTTTGTAAATGACTGTGAAGTCAAATTCCAGAAACAAGAGTAGCCATCGAGCAATACGGCCGGAAACTTGAGTTTTGTTGACCAAATAGATCAACGCCATGTGGTCGACGTAAAACACAAACCAATTACCGAGGAGGTAGTGTCGAAATTTGTTGATGGCGTAGATGATGGCTAAAGCTTCACGCTCGGTAGTTGTATAATTCTTCTCGGCGCGGCTCAGTAGTCGTGAGGCGTAGACTATGGGCTGGTCGATTTTTCCGGTAGGGTTCTACGCCAGCATAGCTCCTACTGCAATATCCGAGGCATCCGTATGAATGTGAAATTCCAGCTTCCAATTGACTGCGATAAGGATCGGGGCGTTAACATAACGCTTTTTTATCTCCGTAAATGCTTGGTTGCACTCGGTAGTCCAGGTAAATGGTTCGTCTCTTCTTGTAAGTAAAGTGATGGGCGCCATAATCTGGGCGTAATTGCGGATGAAACATCGGTTGAATTGGGCAAGGCCATTGAAAACCTGGATGTCCTTGATGTTCCGAGGGTGTGGCATTGTGACGAGAGCTTCGATTTTCTTTGGATCTGGGAATTTTCCCTCTGCAGAGACGACATACCCAAGAATCATGCCGGATCAAACTAGAAAACAGCATTTTTCGGGGTTTAGACTGATACCGAACTCACGGCATTTGGTGAAGCACTTTCGGAGTTTGTCGAGGTGTGTCTCGGTAGTACTATACACAGTGAAGTCGTCGAGAAAAAGCTTCATGAAGTCACCGAGGTATTCCTTGAAGGCTTGGTTGACTGCTCGTTGGTACGTTGGCGGAGCGTTCTTCAGCCCGAATGGCATGACTACCCAGACGAAGGCTCCCCAGTCGGTAATGAACGCCGTCTTGTGTCGGTCCTCGGGTGCAATCTTGATCTGGTGATAACCGGAGAAGCCATCGAGAAATGAGTACATCTCGTTGCCTGCTACCGAGTCGAGAACCTCATCGGTAAACGGTAGGGGATACGGATCCTTCTTTGTTGCCTTGTTGAGACGCCTGAAATCCACGCAAATGCGTAGTTTTCCGTTCTTCTTGGGTACCACGACGATTGGTGATAACCAGGTAGCATGGTCTACAGGTTCAATAAATCCTGCCTGTAAAAGTTTATCAAGATCGGTTTTCACCGTTGCCGCATAATTGGGATTCATTCGGTAGCGTACCTGATGAGTTGGAGGAATGCTGGTATCCAATTCAATCTTGTGTTGAGCAATGTGTTCCGGAATGCCACGTAGGTCATGGTATGACTATGCAAACACATCTTTGAAAGTACGGAACAGATCTTCAGCCTCCGGTAGTAAGGAGTCCGGAATAGACGTACCGATACGGATAATGTTGGGGTCGGTATCGGTTCCGAGGTTGAGGTCCCGTAATTGTTCTTCCTCCGTCTGCGACCATTTTGCTACCGAGATTGTTTTTACCTTCTCCCAAATCGGTATTTCATCAACTGGCATGGTTCCTTCTGTATGGGTAATGGTTGGTAAGGTGAGTTCGGTAGTGCTTACCTGGCACAAGTCGTCAATGGCTAATGTTCCAATAGGGAGGAGGAACTCTTCGGCCTCAAGTAGAATGAGTTCTTCTTCGTCAGTAAGGCCTTCCACGTAGTTGTAGCATGGTTGTCGTGCTTGTCTGACCGAGTCGGCGGTGTATATGTTCTGTAATACTAGGTGCAATGGCCATAAGGTTCTTGAGACTTACCTGGATTGTTTGTGATTCGATTTGTTGAAGAATAGTCTCACAGATCTCCATGGTGCTGTCCGGAGCGGTTAGAGTGTCGCGAGGTGATGGTGGCTGTAATGGCGAGAGGTCTTGTAATTCACGGACCGTTTTGATCATTTCTTCGCGCAGCTGCTCTTCGGCTTGCCAATCGAACACCTCGGTTTGGCGGGCTGCTTCGGTAGTAGGTGTGGCACTGTTCGGGACTACCGAGTCTGGATGTTGTGTCTGACTCCGAGTGCGAGGACCGATGTGAGAGACATCCACGGTATGTACATCGGTAATGACTACCGAGGATCCTGAGTGGGCAGGTAGTTTGTTTTTTATGGCTTTTTTAACATCCTCATCTAATAACAGTGGACAACGATGTCCCGGATGTTCAAGAGATCCACAAACATTGCATGGGTACCTTTGTACCGGAATCATACTGCGAGAAGTACGGCGGTTTTCGGTACTTACCGGAGTTGGTGTTTGCTGAGTTTGAATCTGATGGACGGAAGCCGTATCGGTTTTCTTGCTATAGTCACTGGCCGGGTTTCGGTAGCATGTCCCCCATTCATGACCCATACGACCGCAACCGGTGCACTTCAGATTACATCGGGGGTTATCTCCGGTACTGGTCGAGGGAAGGGTCGGTTGCCGTGATTTGGGTAGACCTTCCTCTGCGGTGCGTGCCGAGTCCACTGCTTCGGAGAATGTTTGACGTTGAAGGCCTACCGTGGCTACCTGTAGATACTCCAATAAGCCAGCGCGAAAATTGCTCAACATGAACATATCATCCGGAGGTACGGTTAGATTTTCCGCGAGTTGTTGGAGACGTTCGGCGTAATCATCGACCGATACCTTCGGTTGCTGATTGATGGTACGGAATTGGATGTACGTTTGGTCGTCCGTCTTGATGGTTCGGTAGCGTCGTTTGAATGCGGAAAATACTTCCTGTAGTGTATTAGTAGGATGAATGCGTCGATGGTACGCAAATCAATTCGACTCTTTCTCGGTAAGAGTGTTATCGAATAATTCTAACTAGACCATGGTTTCTGTTTTGCCATTTAATCTAATAGCAGATTCGAACTTGCGACAATGTGTTTCAGGGCACTTACCGGTTTTGTACTCTGGGTACGGTACCGCTTTCCGAGCAGTCGAGGTAGGGCGTCGATCCGTGGGTTGAACGTTTGGGTTGCCGGCAGGTCGGTAGGTTGGAGTCGGTACTCCGGTAGTCATAATGCGGCGTGGTTGGGGAAAATTATAGGGACAGGAGGTAGAAGGGTGGTCGGTATGGCCACAAAACGTGCAAAAACGGAGAGGAGGTCTAGGACGAACCTGGTGGAGGTGATGTGGAGAAGGGTATCCGAAGAACTGCTGCTGTACCGGGTATTGGTGTCCCGGTATCGGTTGTGGGCGTACTGTGTGATGCCTGGATGGAGTACGTCCTTGATTTTGTCGAAACTGTTGTAAACGTAAATTGGGCAGTTGTAAACGGGATGCAGCTAGGTCGAAGTCCAGTTGGGGAGTCGGTTCCAAGGCTGCCAGAAGTTCTTGGTCTATTGCGTCCTCTGCCGGTAGTTGTTGGAGTCGGTGTTGAATAGCGGAGGATTGCAGAAATGCTTGGCTACGAAACCTGTCGCGTTTTTCGTCGGTGAGGTGTAAGTCGTCCGCGGTAGCTGCTGGGTTGTGGAGTACCGAGTCGGAGGATGGCCTCTGCCGAGTGGATGAATGTGGGTGTCGTGCAGTTTGGAGTTCGCGCGGGGTTGGTAATTCGTCCTGCGTGAGTAAAGGTTGAGGTCGGCGTGTCGGATGAGTAGCTGTTGAGGGAGCTCGGAACATCGGTGACGGTAGCAAATCTTGAACGCTCCGGTGCATCCGAGTGTTGGAAATCGTGAGAGCCTCGAGATCGAACTCGAGCGGTGGTCCTGCGGATCGAGTGTGGCGCCGGGCCATGGAAGATTCTGGGCACGTGAAGTGAGCTTGACAACCGGACTGATCGATTCCGGTAGAAAAGAAAGAGGACGCAGTGTCACACTAACGAAGTGCTACTAGAGTACCGGGATCGGTGACTCTGTGTTTTTAAGCAATGGAGTTCTGGAATTCGAACACTAGATGGTCGCCAAATGGTAGCTCTCCCTGATAAGACCCTACTCGGTAATCAGTACCGGGAGTAGTAATTGCTACCAAGGATAAGAAATGGAACGTAATCAACATGAAAAAGGCCCAAAACCAGGTCGGTAATCAGGAAACCGAGGAGATAAAATTTATCAGGACATACAACAATCACTCAGAAAATTACTCGGTGGGCATATAAACAGGGAAGAAAAAACGTCTAACCAGAAATCAATTATCTGGGAAAATGTGGCGTGCCAATAAGGTTGGCTCCATTGCTTATATACCATAGTACAACCAGATCTGACTGTTAGGTCAGATCGGTAAAAAGTGTTACCTAGATCTACCCACTGGGGTAACTTGGAAATTTACCCAGGTAAAATTCAGATCGGTAGATCTACCGATATTCCTAATTTACGGTTAACAAATAGCACGGTGCACACTCTCACCGAGCATTTCTTACTCCGACACACGACTTCAACGACATACTATCCGCAGGGCAACGGCCAAGCCGAGTCGACCAACAAGGTCATAGTCCGAATGCTCCAAAAGCTAGTCAACGAGAATCGAACCGACTGGGACTTACAGCTCCACACGGTCCTATTTGCTTACCGAACGGCATACAAAGTTGGGACAGGCCACACACCTTTCCAATTGGTGTATGGTCTAACGCCATTGATGCCAACCGAATAAATCATCCCGACCCAACGGTCGACATCGACTACCGACTTCACTCCCAGGCGAGTACTAGCAGCCCGAGCCGCCGACCTCGAGAAGTTAGACGAGATCCGACTGACAGCAGCCACCAACCACGGCGCACAACAAGGGAACCGAGCCCAGTGGGCCCACACCCAAGGTCAGTCGACTCGATACAATGTAGGCGACTACGTCCTATGGCACCCGAAAGGGACAAATGTCCATACTGGTAAACTTCGTAGCAAATGGTTCGGCCCATATCGTGTCCAGTAAACCCTCCCCAACAACACTATCCTCCTAGTCAGCATCCAACACTTTGACCCCGACCCGGTGGTAGTGTTGAACAGAACGAAGATGAGCCCAACCGACAGCAACGGAACCGACCCGACCTAGTCACCGTGGGTCGACTCGACTGGTCGACCCGACTGGTCAACCCGACCGGTCAAACCCTAGAAGAGCCGCCATATTTATGGCCGCCGCCCTCACCTATCTTCTCAGTTGTGAATGCAAGGCCCATAGGGCAGGTATTTAGCACCATGGCCGCACCCCTTCTTCCTCCTCTTGCCTCCTCGCCATTAGCTTCCTCTCCACCCGACCCACAGGCCGCGCGCCTTCTATCTCCCATTTCTCACTCTCCTCCCTCCTTCCCTTCTCCTCCGGCCGACCGCCACTCTGCCGCCCTTGCCTTATGCATTCTTAGCAAGCGATTTAGACTATCACGAGTAGAACGGCGACGAGTAGTCAAGCGACCCCGTAGCCCGACTGTGTGAGAGATCATCGAGAGTAGATTGAGTAGGAAACGACCGCGCCCATCGCCACTGCAGCCGACTGTGTGCGAGCCGACTTCGGAACTACGCCGGCCTTTCTCTTGTCTCCTTGTGCGCACATTTACAGCCGACCGATCGATGGCGAAAGGCAAGTCGAATGATCGCGGCCCCCGACGCCCTTGGTCCTCCGCACCACCGAGTTACGAAATTCCGATCCGCACTAGGGAGGGACTCTACAAAACCCTCGCCTTTCAGTCGATGCGGCCGATGCGGGAATGGCGCGAGTACGCCGCTGAACACACGACCGAGGCCGACTTCATCAAGGCAATCGGCGTTCCAGACTTTGTAGCACTCGACTGGGACAACCCTCAACGCGCGCCACGCATGGAGCTGATCGAGGAGTTCGTCAACGCTGCGGTAGTCGACCTCCCCAACAAGAAGATCACCGCGCGAGTCCGCACACATACAATCACAGTCGACCCGACTGTGATTCACGAGGTGCTCAAACTGCCATTTGGCATTACTATCCAGCCAATCGACCCTGCGGAGTTCCCACCGGGTCGGTTAGAAGAATATTCTGCAGCCGGCAAGACTGCCGAGGGCTACAGCATCTGCCACTGCAAACCCGAACACCACAGGCGACTGACAGCATTCATTCAAGGCCTCGGATTCAAACGCAAGACGACCTACATCAGCAAGGAAATGCTCGACGTAGTGTGCACAGTCGAGGCCCTCATCGACCGCGCCATGCAATGGGACTAGGCGACATGGATGTTCAACTCGATCGCCATCGACATCAAGGCGATGCAGACCACGAAGACCACGATCTGCCCTTCAGCCGAGGTATTAGACTTCCTTCTTGAGTCTTATTTTCCTAGCACTGATGAAGAATATGCACACCAAACAGTCGCCCAGCAGAACACCAAAGACCAATGTCGACACTCGGAGAACTCAAAAAACAACTCCCGAGGACCCGACTACACCGTTTTCCAAGGCGGGCTTGGAGCCGACCGCACCTCGAAGGACCATGTTCGGCCGCCCCGACCAGTCGACCAGGGCCAAACATCGACTGCTCGACCCCCTAGTCGACAAACTACACCCGACCCAGTAGCACCGACCACCACTACCGGGAGCCAACCGACCACAGAACGAAGAGAGACGCGCTCCTCACTCGCACGCAAGCGGGACCAAGAGCGACTAGAGAAACGTGCCAAACGAGGTAAACTCACACCCTTGAGTCAGTTTGTACCTCGATAGGTCGACCTGACGTCATCCGACAGTGAGGCCCAGTCGACTCCACCACCAACACCAAAAGAGACTCCCATCCCGGACACACCTCCGCCTACTCTATCCGACTTCGCGCCGCTCAACCTCGAAGCGGCATATGGAGCGGCACTAACCGGCGAATTTCGCCAGCCACCACCCGTCTCCCCCACGACTCGACCTCCGCCATCACCTGGGGTCAATCGACCCGCACCCGACTCACCAACATCACGAGCCACGACATAAGCGATGCATTGGCGCCAACGCCTGGAGGACGTCCAAGGAGCAGTAGGTCGACTCGAGGATGTCGGCTCCCGAGTGAACCTCCTCTTGTTCGAGGCGGTTCAAGCAAAAACCACCCTTCAAGCCGAGCTCGACCGCCACCGATTGGAGAGTAGTCGACTGACCAAGGACTCCACAACATACAAGCAACAGGTCGACAACCTCACCATCGAACTGGCAAAACTACGTACTAATCTCACCGCCGTCACAGAGGAGAAGAGTCAGACCGACAACAGATTGACCCAGCTAGAAGCCGACCTCCACTGCAGTCGACAGCAGGAACAGAAACACCAGAGCGAGCTCGTGGTAGCACGAAACAAACTTGAAGCGGCACGAGCCGAGGTAGCAACAACCCAGCTCAGTCTTTAGCAAGCTCGGAGGGAGATAGTTGACTCCAATAACCGACTCGACCTACTACTCCATGACAACGAGGAAAAGTCCCGCCAATTCGCAAGTCGGGAGCTGCAGTTACACAAGTTTCGAGCGTGCAAGTACCGACTCGGACTCAAGGCAAGAAATCGTATCAAGGTTCTCAAGTACACCCTCAACACAGACCGCCACCAGCTCAACATGTACCGCAGGCAACTCGACCAACTTCAGCTCGACCACCCGGACTTGGAGATTCCAGCAGTCGACGAAGACGAAGAGAAGGATACGAGCCACCTCGAACCCGACCATTCGCTCTGGGAGAACCAGTCGATTGAAGAAGACGAGGTCTTGACTACCGACGTCAAGTTAAGTGAGGACGAGGACGAAGACGACAGCGAGTCGACCAATGAAGACGAAGACCGCGATCAGCAGCAACAAGACCAGCAGCCACCGCCAGTCAACCTTCAAGACACGGTGCAACAGCAGCCAGCCACTCCACACCCTCCTTCTCCACAGCAGCAGCAGGATCAGCAGACCCTAGCACCCGACCAGATGATGACAGCACCTACACCATCAGTCGACAACACCTCAGTCGACTTACCGGTAATCTCTTCACCACACTCTCTAGGGTTCGACTTCTCAGGAATGCCTCCCGATATCCGCTCGCCAGGCATGACTCAGGACTCTAGCGACGTCCACGACTGATGACTCGACCTCAGCTGGGTCGATTACTTGACCGCGGGTAATTTTGTCATTCCTCGTGAACAAATTTTCCTAGTCACCGACCGGGGTAGTCTAAAGTCCACAGGAGTGTACTTAGCTCAAAGGGAGGGTAATGTTAACCGAATATTAGTTGATATTCCCTTAGGCTAAGAGTAGGCTAGTCTATACCCGGCAGGAATAGACCCAGCAGGAGACACGTGGCAGTACAGGTTGGTACAGACTGGTCGACCCGACTTTTACGGTCGACCAGTCTGACACACTGTCAGACTAGTCTCCTATATGTACCTTCACTCTCTTCGAGAGAGTTGTTGCTTTACCATTTGTACATCTTTTTGGCAGCCTCAGTTGTACTTCATTCTTGTCTTAAGCTCTTCTTGTGCGTACTAGTATGTTAGACTACTGCTGTTAGACTACTGCTGTTTCCACCTCTTGAATCATTCCTTGTGGTTGTATCTTGGATAGTTGCAATAGTCTGTGGGTATGCAGGAGTCGACTTACTAGCATACTGGTGTTTTTCCTTAGCCGACAGTTCATTCTTCATAGTAGAAACCTCTTACTACTCCCCTGAATCTCTAGAAACTAGTCCAGAGTGGAATAGTCTTGGGCGGAGTAGCTTCATTCGTTTAAGGTCGGTTCCTAGAAAACCCCCTTAACATTTTGGATGAACGATTGTCGTCGTCGTCCTCCCACGTTCAGCTGAGCGGGTATCTTCCCCCGTCTCTCTCGGCTGTTCGTTGTTGTTGTTGTTTTCTCATCTTTGTTTAATAAAGCATGAGCGATATGCTCCAGCTAAAATCATCTGTGATCACTTGAACATGAGTTTTATCTGGTTCAGTAGTAAAGAACAATAGATTATGGGCGCTTGTACACAAATTCGTTAGAAGTGAGTTTTTTGCTGTGTACTGAGGGTTTTCTTGTGCACATTCAAGTTGCGTACTATTTATTCTTCCACTACCAAGTAAATGAGTCCAGTTTTAGAAAACACTTAATCATTAGTCGTTTGAAGCACTATTCGATTAGGATAAGTTGATTAAGTTCACATGTCATGGCAGAGACGTCACACAACAAGATTCGAGAGGCATCTGGTGTTGAAAAATATGAGGGCACCAATTTCTAGTTATGGAAGATGCACATGTCTTTTATATTCCAATTGCGGGATCTTTTTGGTATTGTCAACGGCACTGACCAAAAACTTGACTCCCTGTCTGAAACTAAGAAGGCAGTTTAGAACAAGAAAGATAAGGCAGCGGTTGTTGCTATTCTTTGTGCGATTGATAAGTTTCATAAGCAAGAAGTCATTCACTACCTCACATCAGCTGACATGTGGAAGCAACTTAATGCTTATCATGAGCTTCATTTAGAGGAATGTATTATTTCTCTTCAAGAAAAATACTACAGCTCTAAATTAGAAGAGCATGATTCCATTGCTGTTTATGTTAGTAATCTTCAGAAGCTTGCTAAGCAGCTTATTGACTTAGGCCAGCCGATCACAGATCGACAGCTCATCAAAAAAATAAAGTGTGGTCTACCTCCGAGTTATGACTCCTTTCTTTTAGCCTGGGATAGTGTCTCTTTTGTTGACTAGACTCTCACCTCTTTTCAGTCTCGCTTAATCAAGAAGGATTCTGCTATTAAAGAAAGGGCCGGTCAAATAGATGTTCAAGCAGAGAAGGCTTTTTACACTCAAAGTCAACATCCTACTTCTCATTCAAAGCGTCTGTTAAGGGGGTTTTCTAGGAACCAACCTTAAACGAATGAGGCTTCTCCGCCCAAGACTATTCCACTTTAGACTAGTTTCTAGAGATTGAGAGGAGTCGTAAGAGGTTCCTACTATGAAGAATGAACTGTCGGCTAAGGAAAAGCACCAGTATGCTAGTAAGCCGACCCCTGCATACCCACAGACTACTGCAACTATCCAAGATACAACCACAAGGAATGATTCAAGAGCAGGAAACAGCAGTAGTCTGACAGCAGTAGTCTAACATACAAGTGCGCACAAGAAGAGTTTAAGACAAGAATGAAGTACAACTGAGGCTGCCAAAAAGATGTACAGATGGTATAGCAACAACTCTCCCGAAGAGAGTGAAGGTACATATAGGAGACTAGTCTGACAGTGTGTCAGACTGGTCGACCGGAAAAGTCGGGTCGACCAGTCTGTACCAGCCTGTACTGCCACGTGTCTCCTGCTGGGTCTATTCCTGCCGGGTATAGACTAGCCTACTCTTAGCCTAAGGGAATATCAACTAATATTCGGTTAACATTACCCTCCCTCTGAGCTAAGTACACTCCTGTGGACTTTAGACTACCCCGGTTGGTGACTAGGAAAATTTGTTCACGAGGAATTACAAAATTACCCGCAGTCGAGTAATCGACCCAGCTCAGGTCGAGTCATTAGTCGTGGACGTCGCTAGAGTCCTGAGTCATGCCTGGCGAGCGGATATCGGAAGGCATTCCTGAGAAGTCGAACCCTAGAGAGTGTGGTGAAGAGATTACCGGTAAGTCGACTGAGGTGTTGTCGACCGATGGTGTAGGTGCTGTCATCATCTGGTCGGGTGCTAGGGTCTGCTGATCCTGCTGCTGCTGTGGAGAAGGAGGGTGTGGAGTGGCTGGCTGCTGTTGTACCGTGTCTTGAAGGTTGACTGGCGGTGGCTGCTGGTCTTGTTGCTGCCGATCGCGGTCTTCGTCTTCATTGGTCGACTCGCTGTCGTCTTCGTCCTCGTCCTCACTTAACTTGACGTCGGTAGTCAAGACCTCATCTTCGTCAATCGACTGGTTCTCCCAGAGCGAATGGTCGGGTTCGAGGTGGCTCGTATCCTTCTCTTCGTCTTCGTCGACTGCTGGAATCTCCAAGTCCGGGTGGTCGAGCTGAAGTTGGTCGAGTTGCCTGCGGTACATGTTGAGCTGGTGGCGGTCGGTGCTGAGGGTGTACTTGAGAACCTTGATACGATTTCTTGCCTTGAGTCCGAGTCGGTACTTGCGCGCTCGAAGCTTGTGTAACTATAGCTCCCGACTTGCGAATTGGCGGGACTTTTCCTCGTTGTCCTGGAGTAGTAGGTCGAGTCGGTTATTGGAGTCGACTATCTCCCTCCGAGCTTGCTGAAGACTGAGCTGGGTTGTTGCTACCTCGGCTCGTGCCGCTTCAAGTTCGTTTCTTGCTACCACGAGCTCGCTCTGGTGTTTCTGTTCCTGCTGTCGACTGCAGTGGAGGTCGGCTTCTAGCTGGGTCAATCTATTGTCGGTCTGACTCTTCTCCTCTGTGATGGTGGTGAGAGTAGTACGTAGTCTTGCCAGTTCGATGGTGAGGTTGTCGACCTGTTGCTTGTATGTTGTGGAGTCCTTGGTCAGTCGACTACTCTCCAATCGGTGGCGGTCGAGCTCGGCTTGAAGGGTGGTTTTTGCTTGAACCGCCTCGAACAAGAGGAGGTTCACTCGTGAGCCGACATCCTCGAGTCGACCTACTGCTCCTTGGACGTCCTCCAAGCGCTGGCCCCCATGCATTGCTAGTGTCGTAGCTCGTGATGTTGGTGAGTCGGGTGTGGGTCGATTGGCCCCAGCTGATGGCGGCGGTCGAGTCGTGGGGGAGACGGGTGGTGGCTGGCGAAATTCGCCGGTTGGTGCTGCTCCATATGCCGCTTCGAGGTTGAGCGGCGCGAAGTCGGATAGAGAAGGCGGTGGTGTGTCCGGGATGGGAGTCTCTTTTGGTGTTGGTGGTGGAGTCGACTGGGCCTCACTGTCGGATGACGTCAGGTCGACCTGTCGAGGTACAAACTGACTCAAGGGTGTGAGTTTACCTCGTTTGGCACGTTTCTCTAGTCGCTCTTGGTCCCGCTTGCGTGCGAGTGAGGAGCGCGTCTCTCTTCGCTCTGTGGTCGGTTGGCTCCCGGTAGTGGTGGTCGGTGCTACTGGGTCAGGTGTAGTTTGTCGACTAGGGGGTCGAGCAGTCGATGTTTGGCCCTGGTCGACTGGTCGGGGCGGCCGAACATGGTCCTTCGAGGTGCGGTCGGCTCCCAGCCCGCCTTGGAATACGATGTAGTCGGGTACTCGGGAGTTGTTTTCCGAGTTCTCCGAGTGTCGACGTCGGTCTTTGGTGTTCTGCTGGACGACTGTTTGGTGTGCATATTCTTCGTCAGTGCTAGGAAAATAAGACTCAAGAAGGAAGTCTAATACCTCGGCTGAAGGGCAGATCATGGTCTTCGTGGTCTGCATCGCCTTGTTGTCGATGGCGATCGAGTTGAACATCCATGTCGCCCAGTCCCATTGCATGGCGCGGTCGATGAGGGCCTCGACTGTGCATACTACATCGAGCATTTCCTTGCTGATGTAGGTCGTCTTGCGTTTGAATCCGAGGCCTTGAATGAATGCCGTCAGTCGCTTGTGGTGTTCGGGTTTGCAGTGGCAGATGCTGTAGCCCTCGGCAGTCTTGCCGGCTGCAGAATATTCTTCTAACCGACCCGGTGGGAACTCCGCAGGGTCGATTGGCTGGATAGTAATGCCAAATGGCAGTTTGAGAACCTCGTGAATCACAGTCGGGTCGACTGTGACTGTATGTGTGCGGACTCGCGCGGTGATCTTCTTGTTGGGGAGGTCGACTACTGCAGCATTGACGAACTCCTCAATCAGTTCCATGCGTGGCGCGCGATGAGGGTTGTCCCAGTCGAGTGCTACAAAGTCTGGAACGCGGATCGCCTTGATGAAGTCGGCCTCGGTCGTGTTTTCAGCGGCGTACTCGCGCCACTCCCGCATCGGCCGCATCGACTGAAAGGCGAGGGTTTTGTAGAGTCCCTCCCTAGTGCGGATCGGAATTTCGTAACTCGGAATGCGGAAGACCAAAGGCGTCGTTGGCCGCGATCAATCGATTTGCCTTTCACCATCGATCGGTCGGCTGCAAATCTGCGCACAAGGAGACAAGAGAAAGGCCGGCGTAGTCCCGAAGTCGGCTCGCACAAAGTCGGCTGCAGTGGCGATGGGCGCGGTCGTTTCCTACTCAATTTACTCTCGATTATCTCTCGCACAGTCGGGCTACGGGGTCGCTTTACTACTCGTCGCCGTTCTACTCGTGATACTCTAAATCGTTTGCTAAGAATGCATAAGTCGAGGGCCGCGGAGTGGCGGTCGGCCGGAGGAGAAGGAAAGGAGGGAGGAGAGTGAGAAATGGGAGATAGAAGGCGCGCGGCCTGTGGGTCGGGTGGAGAGGAAGCTAATGGCGAGGAGGCAAGAGGAGGAAGAAGTGGTGCGGCCATGGTGCTAAATACCTGCCCTATGGGCCTTGCATTCAAAACTGAGAAGATAGGTGAGGGCGGCGGCCATAAATATGGCGGCTCTTCTAGGGTTTGACCGGTCGGCTTGACCAGTCGGGTCGACCAGTCGAGTCGACCCACGGTAACTAGGTCGGGTCGGTTCCGTTGCTGTCGGTTGGGCTCGTCTTCGTTCTGTTCTAGTGTTGACCTAATCTCTGATTTGCTAGTGAATGGGCTAGCCAAGTTGGTTGGAGGTTGCTCACCTAGAACTTGGTAGGGTTTGAGTTTGTTGGCGTTGACTACTACCGGGTCGGGGTCAAAATGTTGGATGCTGACTAGGACGACAGTGTTGTTGGGTAGGGTATACTGGACATGATATGGGCCGAACCATTTGCTACGAAGTTTACCGGTATGGACACTTTTCCCTTTCGGGTGCCATAGGACGTAGTCGCCTACATTGTATCGAGTCGACTGACCTTGGGTGTGGGCCCACTGGGCTCGGTTCCCTTGTTGTGCCCCGTGGTGGGTGGCTGCTGTCAGTCGGGTCTCGTCTAACTTCTCGAGTTTGGCGGCTCGGGCTGCTAGTACTCGCCTGGGAGTGAAGTCGGTAGTCGATGTCGACCGTTGGGTCGGGATGATGTATTTGGTTGGCATCAACGGTGTCAGACCATACACCAATTGGAAAGGTGTGTTGTTAAAGGGGGAAAAAGGTGCTGATCTAGTAGTACTCTACCTACCGGTAGAGAAGATTGACACCAAAAGACTACATTGAAAAACACCTACAACCTCCATGTGTTCTCACACCAGGAGGTCTCACTTATATAAGAAGATACAACGGGAAGATCCAAGATCTGGATCTAGATCTAGATCTAGATCTAGATCTGGATCTGGCTACCGAGTCGACTACCTGGTCGACTGCCGGGTCGACTTCCTGGTCGACTACCGGGTCGTCTTCCTGGTCAACAACTGGGTCGACTAGCCTCTGGACCACTAGCCTCTGGTCGACTACCGGGTCAACTACCTAGTCGACTACCGGGTCGTCTTCCTAGTCAACTACCGGGTCGACTAGCCTCTGGACTACTAGCCTTTGGTCGACTACCGAGTCGACTACCGAGTAGACTAGCCTCTAGTGCTACTGAATCGACTACCAACTGGGAGGAGATACATCGTAGCACTGCCTACATGGGTACTGGCTACTAAGGGTTATAAAATCCCGTTAACATTATCCTCCCTCCTAAGGCGTTACGCCCTCGTAAACGCCATACACAACTAGGACATTTGCTTACAGATTCTACAATTAGTTAAAAGTGGCCGCCATTTGGTAGAATTTCTTGTTGGGAACCTTCCTTCAAAAGTCTTGCTGCCACTTGAAAGCATCCTCGCCATTCGGTATTCACCCCTCTAAATCTGACTCGGTTACTCCTTCTCGGTTCTTCATGAGTCCAATGGGAGTCCTATGCTCCTTTTGATGGTAGTCACTTCACCACTGGAAGTACCGAGTTCAGTAGGTAGTTACTTTAGGGCCGTCTGAATGATTGTCCTCCAGCTTGCAGTTACTCTCCATCTGGTGTTGCCGGGTCGACTAGCCTCTGGTGCTACCGGGTCGACTTCTCACTAGTGCAACCAGGTCGACATCTGACTGGTGCTATCGGGTCGACTTCTGACCGGTGCTACCGGGTCGACTCCTGACTGGTGCTACTGGGTCAACTCCTGATCTGTGCTACCGGGTCGACTCCTGACTGGTGCTATTGGTTCGACTCCTGATCGGTTCCACCGAGTCGACTAGCCTTTGGGAAATCTCCATCCGGTGTTTTCTCCTCCAACTCTTTAACTTCAATAGAAATCTGCAAACTTATATACTTCTACTAGGGAAGAACATTTGAACACTTGGATCGGTAATGATTGGACAAAATCGGTAGTGACAGACTGTACTAGACTGTACTAGACAGTACTGGACTGTACTAGATTGTACTGGACTGTACTCGACAGAGTCGGTAGAACAAACTATGGCTTTAAAATAGACTAGAGTGACAACATTTCTACCCTTTAGTTCTAGTTCTTTAGATTTGGCTCTTTCTCTTAGCTTTTTGGTATCTTCCTTCTATGGCTCACCTCATCTAAGTTCATCAAAGCATCAAACTTTCACTAAAATCTTCAAGAGTGTCGCTCTAGATCTAGATCTCTTTTGAAGAGCTACCAATCTTCCAAAACAATAACCTATAGATCCAAGATGATAAGAAAGAGCACAAGAAACAACACATTGCAACAAGAATCACTAAGTAGCAAACAAGAGATTAGAGTACGAAACACTACATGGTCGCCAAATGTTAAAGGGGGAAAAAGGTGCTGATCTAGTAGTACTCTACCTACCGGTAGAGAAGATTGACACCAAAAGACTACATTGAAAAACACCTACAACCTCCATGTGTTCTCACACCAGGAGGTCTCACTTATATAAGAAGAAGATACAACGGGAAGATCCAAGATCTGGATTTGGCTACCGAGTCGACTACCTGGTCGGCTGCCGGGTCGACTTCCTGGTCGACTACCGGGTCGTCTTCCTGGTCAACAACCAGGTGGACTAGCCTCTGGACCACTCGCCTCTGGTCGACTACCGGGTCAACTACCTAGTCGACTACCAGGTCGTCTTCCTAGTCAACTACCGGGTCGACTAGCCTCTGGACTACTAGCCTCTGGTCGACTACCGGGTCAACTACCTAGTCGACTACCGGGTCGTCTTCCTAGTCAACTACCGGGTCGACTAGCCTCTGGACAACTAGCCTTTGGTCGACTACCGGGTCGACTACCGAGTAGACTAGCCTCTAGTGCTACTGAATCGACTACCAACTGGGAGGAGATACATCGTAGCACTGCCTACATGGGTACTGGCTACTAAGGGTTATAAAATCCCGTTAACATGTGTGGCCTGTCACAACTTTGTATGCCGTTCGGTAAGCAAATAGGACCGTGTGGAGCTGTAAGTCCCAGTCGGTTCGATTCTCGTTGACTAGCTTTTGGAGCATTCGGACTATGACCTTGTTGGTCGACTCGGCTTGGCCGTTGCCTTGCGGATAGTATGTCGTTGAAGTCGTGTGTCGGAGTAAGAAATGCTCGGTGAGAGTGTGCACCGTGCTATTGATAAAATGGGTACCTTGGTCGCTTACTAGGTGGAGTGGACATCCAAACCGGGTGAGGATTGCCTCGTATAGGAACTGCGCGGTCTCCCTGGCGGTGTTTCCTCGGAGAGCTCTAGCCTCGACCCATTTGGTGGCATAGTCGGTAGCCACCAAAATGTATCGACAGGCTGTATGTCGGGTCTTCTTGACGGGGCCTATGAAGTCGAGTCCCCATTTCATAAACGGTTCTGCGGGTAGTTGGGTGACGAGCTTCGAGGAGACTGTGTTGGGTAGTCCGCCAGTCTTCTGGCATTCATGACACGACTGGCAGTACTGGACAGCGTCTTGGTGTAGAGTCGGCCACCAATAGCCTGCGTCTAGTATTTTTCGGACAGTGATGTCATGCGAAAAATGTCCTCCCGCGTTGCCTTTGTGTAATTCTTGGAGGATTGTTGTCGGCTGACTGCCGGTCAGGACTAGTCGGAGCTGGTGGTCCTTGCCGAGTCGGTACAGTTGTCCGTCGAGTACTTGGTACGGAATGGCTTTGTGAGCGATTCGTTTGCGGGCCTCCTTCGTCATGTGGGTTGGAAAAGTCCCGGTAGTCAAATAGTCGACTATCGGGTGTAGCCAGTCGGGTTCGGTGGAAAAGAGTTGTACGTCGACTGTTTGGTCGGGTATGCCTATGGCTGGCTCGGCCCCTTCATTTCTTGATAGTGCGTCGGCTACTCCATGTGTTTTGCCTGGTTTATAAACCGCAGTGAAGTCGAATTCAAGAAACAGTAGTAGCCAACGCTTGAGTCCACCCGATACCTGAGGTTTGTTGATCAAGTACTGGAGCGCCAGGTGGTCGACATAGAAGACGAACTTATTACCTAGGAGGTAATGGCGGAATTTGTTGATGGCGTACACCATTGCGAGAGCTTCCTTCTCGGTTGTTGTATAGTTCTTCTCTGCTTTGTTGAGTAGTCGAGAAGCGTAGGCTATCGGCTGGTCGATGTTGCCGGTCGGGTTCTGTGCTAGCATCGCCCCGACTGCTATGTCGGATGCGTCTGTGTGTATGTGGAAGTCGAGTGACCAGTCGACTCCGATCAGGATTGGTGCAGTCTGGTATCGATCCTTGATGGTCTGATATGCGGTTGCGCACGCCGGTGTCCAGTCAAATGGTTCGCCTTTCCTGGTCAGTTTGGTGATGGGTTCCATGATGGCAGCATAATTTTTTATGAAGCATCGGTTGAACTGGGCTAGGCCATTGAACGTCTGAATGGCTTTGACGTCCTTTGGTGATGGCATGTCGACTAAGGCCTGAATTTTCTTTGGATCCGGAAACTTGCCTTCCCGACCTACAATGTAACCCAAAATTACACCAGAAGGAACATAGAATATACATTTTTCTGGATTGAGGCTTACCCCGTACTGTCGACATCGGTCGAAGACTAGTCTGAGCTTCGGTAGGTGGGAGTCGATGTCGCTGTAGACACTGAAATCGTCTAGGAATAGCTTCATGAAGTCGCCCAGGTACTCTTTGAAGATCTGGTTGACGATGCGCTAGTAGGTCGGCGGGGCGTTCTTCAATCCAAACGGCATCACGATCCATACATACGCGCCCCATTCGGTAATAAACGCTGTTTTGGGGCGGTCGGTCGGGTCGATCCGTACCTGGTGGTAGCCTGAGAAACAGTCGATGAAGGAGTAGGCTTCATAGCCTATGACTGCGTCGAGTACCTCGTCCGTGAACGGAAGGGGGTACGGGTCTTTCTTGGTTGCTGCATTAAGTCGACGGAAATCTACGCATATTCGGAGTTTCCCATTCTTTTTGGGAACCACGACTATTGGGGATAGCCATGTTGCCTGGTCGACTGGTGCGATGAATCCTGCTTTTAGAAGTCGTTCCAGGTCGTCCTTTACGGCTTGTGCATAATTCGGGTTCATCCGGTATCGTGCTTGGTGACTAGGTGAGATGGTCGGGTCGAGCTCGATCCGATGAGTCGCTATGTGTTCCGGTATGCCTCGCAGATCTTCGTAAGAGACGGCGAAAATGTCGATGTATTCCTTAAACAGGGATTCTGCGCTAGCTCAGAGACTAGGGCTCAAATTCGCGTTCAGCTTCAACAGCTTGGGGTCGGTAGAGGTACCCACGTTGACATGGTCGAGTCGATCCTCCTCATTGTGATTCCAATGGGCAATGTCCATGAATCGCAGCTTGTCTTGTATTGGTGTCTCGTCTACCAACATTGTTCCTGGTCTATGTTGAATACCTTGGTGCCCAGGGGTACTGGCCGTCGGAGTCGGTTCCGTTCCAGATTGGTCGACTGTCGACTCGGTAGCTAGGAGGTTCCAGTCGATTGTGCCCATTGTGTGGAGGGTCGGGTCGGAGGCCATCAAAATTTCCTCCTCTTCGTCGGTGATTCCTTCCGCGAAGTTGTAACAGACTAGCGCATGTGGTGTAACCGCCTCGTATCCTAACTGGCAATTTATCTTGACTGTCTTGACTGTGCCATTGCCCATGATCTGCACTTCATTGTTGCCCCAGTCGTGTATGACTTTGGCATGTCGAATCCAGGGTTGACCGAGTAATAACCGGTAGTCTGACTGGACTGTGGAACAGTCGATGACTATAAACGTGACTATGTAGGAGATGCCATGAATGTGAATTTTGACATCCCTGATCAATCCTTTGGGTCGTGCTATGGTGCCATTAGCCATCTTGAGGTTGAATGGTGCGGGTGACGGCTTCGCTAGTCCCAACCGTCGGCGTTCATCTTCGGTGATCACATTGACGCTGGAACCGCCATCGATTAGAACGTCGTCGACCATGTTTTTTCCGACTGATACTGTGATGACTGGCATGTGTTTGTCGATGACTGCTGCAGCGGCGATCGTCACCTCCTCCGTAGTCGAGTAGGTAACCCTGGAGTCGACTCTGGCTCTGAATGCGTCAGTCGATCCCTAACCAGTTTGGTGAGGGTCGGTGATAACTGTAGTAAGTCACGGATGGAAACCTGCAATTTCCAGTCTTGGAGTTGCTCGAGGATTTGCTGCTGGACGGCGCCGAATGCGATGCTGCCTTGGTCGACTGTGGCCGGAGTCGGTTGATCTCGGTTGTCTTGAAGGGTGATAGTTTGTTGCGGTAATGCCTCCGCGTCCCAGTCGAGTGAGGGTGAGTCCTCAGTCGACTTTGGGTCTTTAGTGGAAGTGGTTGTTTCCAACTGGGCTTGGAGTTGACGAACTTCCTGCATCATTTGATCACGTAGTAGTTCTTGGGCAGTCCAGTCGGTCTTCTCTGTGGTTTGGTCAGAAGTCGGCTGGTCGGTAGTCGACTGGCTTCTGGTAATCGCTGCGACTGTTAGGACACCAATCGTAGTGTTCGGTAGTTCTTCAATGACTACTGACAACGTGTGGGGCTTGGTCTCGATCTGCTGATTAAGGAATTGGACGACCTTCGGATCCTTCAGTAGGGGACACAAGTGAGTCGGGTGGTCCAATGTTTTGCAAAGAGAGCAAGGGAATATCCGTCGTGGTGTGCTATCTCGCGGTGGTCGACTCCTTGATTCGGCGGTAGTCGACATCGGTGTTGCTGCTGCTACTGGCGCTGTCCTATTAGCTGCCGCGCGCCTTTTTCCGATCTCGCTCTCCGGATTGAGCCAGCAATCGCGTTCAAAATGGCCTGGCTTCTTGCATCGGTTGCAAAATGCTCGTTTTGTAGTCTCGGGCCGCTCGGTAGTAGTTGAGTCGGGTTCCTTCGGTAGTCCGCTTTCTGCAAGCTTAGCCAATTTCTTGGCCAGGGCTAGTGTTGATCTTGGTAGTCCGACTGTGGCTACCTGCAGATACTTCAGCAAACCAGCTCGGAAATTGCTTAGTAGGAAATTATCAGCCGGAAGGACCTCAAACTGGCTGGCTAGTTTCATCATCCGTTCATAGTAATCGTCAACCGAATCTTTGGCATCCTGTTTCATACTGCGGAAACGTAGGTAAGCCTGGTCATCATTGTCGATATCCTGGTAGCGATGTTTGAAGGCATCGAGAATTTCATGTAAGTTTTGGTGTGGGTATGACGTCCGTTGAGTCGAGAACCAATTATAGTTAGCAGCATCGACTAGGGAATTTCCAAACAACGCTATAGTAATAGTCGAGTCGGTTTCGCCATTCAACGTAAGGGCATTGAGAAATCGATGGACATGAGTAATGGCACACTTGCCTTCCTTGTAGGTAGGCATCGCTACTGGTTTCCTGGCAGTCGTCCGAGTCGGGAGTGTAGCTGCTGGGTAGGGAGGCTGCTGCTGTGTCTGGGCTGCAGGTGCCGAATAGCCTATCGACCGAGGGTTGTATAGTGCACATTGGTCGACAAGATGACCATAGTCGCCACAAGATGTACACATAGGTACGGTGGGCTGGTACTGGGTCACAGTCGGTAGGACTGGTGGCTGGGAGGCTACCGGTCGGTTGTATGGGTTTTGTGGCATGGGCCTATTATGCGTCTGTGAAAACGATGGCTGATTGATAGGTTGCATCATAGGAATGCCTATTGCTGGTTGAGTTTGGTAACCAGGTGGTAGACTAGTCCGGGGGGTCGACACTCTGGGGGTTGTAGTGTGAGTTACCCTTGGCTGATCTATGTATAGAATATTCGGCTCATGAATGTGAGTGCAAATATTCGGGAGACTAGGTCGAGTAACAACTTGGTCGACTGGTTGGTTGGAGTGATAGATCTGTCTGATCCTATCGACTAAGTCATTATCAAAGTCGTCTATGCCGGTCGAGTATGGGTTGTCAGTACCTGGTGATCCGGGTCAACTATTCATTTGACCAGGAGAACTGGGTTCCTGGCGAAATGTAGGCGACTGGTCCGGTCGACCTGGTTGCGATTCCGAGTGTAGTTGCTCAGGTGTCGGGTTCTGGCTAGATAAAAGATCGGCCAGTTGAGAGTCCAATTCATCCCTATTACGACGTAGTTGGTCTATTTCTAACTGTCGTTGATATGAAATGATGCGAGGTTCGGTAGCGTACCTTACTAGTCGTTGATGCGCACTGGAAGGTCGTTCCGGTAAGTCGAGCGGGTCGTCCAGGAGCCTTCGTGGAGAAGCTGGGTTCGACCTTGTCTGAAACGCCACTGTCGGGCGGGTCTGATGATTCGCGGTGTACATGGTCGGTAGAATCGCCAGGGGTCGGGTTGGCATATTTGGGATGCCGCGTCCCATTGGTACCGAAGTTTCGTGAAAAATGGTACCTTCCGGGGTATTCATCCTTCCCTGCGTGAACTCCATGTAGTGCTGTAAAGACGGGTCGGTAGAAGTCGATGCTGCGACTTGTCTCCGAATCTCGTACGTTGGTCGGGGATCTATTCCTGTAGTAGTCTCATGGACTACTGTCGGTGGAACGATCTCCGACTGTAAATTTCGCCATTCTCTATGAAAACGTGGGTTAGAGAGCTGGTCGGCAGTTACTTCGACTGCTAAGGGAGAACCGGTAGCTCGTGTACGCGGTCGTTCCATACTAGCGACGCGGCAGTTATCGGATCTAGATCTGGATCTGTGATTTAGATCCGACTTCTGCTAGGTAGGTCGGGCTCTGAGATCCGTTTGGCTAGTCTTTTGTGCTGGCCTAGTCGGTTGCTCTGTGGCACCGTAAGCCTTGTTCTCTGACTGCTCCTACAGATTCTTGATCAGTAGCCTTTATCGACTGTTGACTACCCTGGTCGACTGTTACACAGACTGATCTCCGAGGCTTTTTTCGGCTACTCGGGTTCAAGATTTTTCTCAAGGTATGCGATTTTCGTGTAGGAAGCAGATGGCTGCTGTTTCCTAGGGACGTATAGCGCCTTGGCGATAGGTGATAGGATCGACTAGGATCTAGATCTGGATCGACCAGGATTTGGATTTGGATCTAGATCTGGATCTGGATTTGACTAGCCCAACAGAAAGACTAGCGTCTGAGCTGAACTTTGCATGGTCGCCAAATGTTAAGGGGGTTTTCTAGGAACCGACCTTAAACGAATGAAGCTTCTCCGCCCAAGACTATTCCACTTTAGACTAGTTTCTAGAGATTGAGAGGAGTAGTAAGAGGTTCCTACTATGAAGAATGACCTGTCGGCTAAGGAAAAGCACCAGTATGCTAGTAAGTCGACCCCTGCATACCCACAGACTACTGCAACTATCCAAGATACAACCACAAGGAATGATTCAAGAGTAGGAAACAGTAGTAGTCTGACAGCAGTAGTCTAACATACTAGTGCGCACAAGAAGAGTTTAAGACAAGAATGTAGTACAAATGAGGCTGCCAAAAAGATGTACAGATGGTATAGCAACAACTCTCCCGAAGAGAGTGAAGGTACATATAGGAGACTAATCTGACAGTGTGTCAGACTGGTCGACCGGAAAAGTCGGGTCGACCAGTCTGTACCAGCATGTACTGCCACGTGTCTCCTGCTGGGTCTATTCCTGCCGGGTATATTCCTGCCGGGTATAGACTAGCCTACTCTTAGCCTAAGGGAATATCAACTATTATTCGGTTAACAGCGTTGCTCAATGACCTCAGCGCAGAAGAAAGCTAAGGCCGAAAAGTTTGCCAATCTGAAAAAGAACTCTTGATGCCCCAAATGCAACAAACGTGGACACTATCACCGTGATCCAGTCTGTAGGAAGTATAGTGGCAGTGATGATGGTGATTCATCTCTTATTCATGGACATTGATCGAGACCCACATCAAAACAGAAACAGAGTCAGGCTAATGTCTCAGCAAGTTCCATTCGTGACTCTTCAAGTGACTCTTCATTATCTCCATCTGAGAGTGAAGCCCATGTTGTCACTTCTTCTGAGCATTCTCAAGCGCATTCAATTTGGTACTCCAATTCTGGAGCAACTGTACACATGACGGATAAACGTCACCAGTTCCAAACGTTTTCGCCAATTGCAAACCAGTGTTGGAGTGTTACAGTTGCTGACGACTTTACTCTATCGGTGCGTGGAATAGGAGATGTTGTAGTTATAGCCACAATTAATGGTTTGCTCTCCACACTGCGGCTTAAGGATGTGCTTTATATTCCTAAGCTAAGAAAGAACCTTGTATCAACGAGCAAGCTTACTGAGAACGGTATTGCAATCGTTCATATCAGAGCGCTCTGCAAGATGATTTCTAACGACGATGAAGGCGATTTCATCATGATTGGTCAACGTATTGATGGCCTTTGGTCTCTTGACGTTACTGCTAAAAGTAAGCAAAGCTCAGCTAATGCAGTTGTTAGTACTCCTACTATGAATATCTAGCTATCTCGAGCTGGTTCTAATCTTCGGAAGTGGCATCTTCGACTTGGTCATGTTAACGTTCACACGCTTAAACAGATGGCCCGACAAGCAACGATAACTAGGTTATCTGTAATTGATAGTTGTGATGTAGGAGTCTACCGCGGGTGCGCTCATGGAAAGCAGCATCGCATTCCCTTTCCAATCAATATTGAAAGAAAGTGTGCAAGATCTCCTGGCCAGTTCTTTCATACGAACATCTCAGGACCAATGCAAGTTCCGTCTCAAAGAGGTGCTAAATTTTTTGTCGCCTTCAACGATGACCACAGTTCTTACCGATTTGTCTTCATGATGAAGCATAAGAGTGAAGTCTATGATATCTTCAAGCAGTTGTATCAGGCTTCATTCAATGAGACTGGTAATCGTATTACCCAGCTCAAAAGTGACAACGCCAAAGAGTATTTGTCCAATCGATTTCGAGTTTCCATTAATAAGACAGGTATTTGTCCGAACAACTTTGTTTCTCACAACTACACCTGTTGGTAGATTTGGAATATCATTTTTTTTGTGGGTCTTTTGGACTTAAATTTTTCTACATGTGTAAACAACATAAAGAAATTCCTACTCCAAAAATTGCATGTGAAAAAAAAAAATTCTTCAATCCTTGGGAGGGTGTCAAAGTTGGCAGCTGTGAAACATTTCTTACAGCTACCCCTAGTTGGTAAATCTTGAATATCTTTTTATGTATCAATCTTCTAGCTTTGAAATTTGGTACACATGATTGTTGTCAACATAAAAATGATTTTGTGTCTAAATTTCATGTATAAATAACAAATTTCCAGCGCTCGGGAGGGTGTCAAAGATGGCAGCAGTGCGGGCACTATCCCTGGAATTGCACAAGGGGCCAATTTCGGCGGGGGTGCTAGTATGTGAGCATAAGAGCGGAGAGCGGAGAGCGGAGAGCGGAGAGCGGAGAGCGGAGAGCGGAGAGCGTAGGATTTTTTGAGATTTTTTTCGCGCAGTTAAGAAAAGAACCTATGACCGTGGGACGAGGATCTATGACCGTGGGCCCATCACGAATAGGGATTGAGGGATTTAGGGTCAGAAATGATGTATCCATGCAAACTTAGGTTGAATTTTAGATCAGTGTTTAGGGTTTAGGGGTGAGCTCAGTCGTGATGTAGGTGAATGTTGTAGAAAGGGTATATCAATTCATGAATGCATCAACGACCACAGAAGACAGTGATGTGAAAATATAATACTGCAACGAGAACCAAAGTGAAGTGGACGTTTCAGTCTCACTACCAATCATAAAATAACATAGGAATGCAAAGTACATTACACTACGAGGAGTCATCACAGGAGTCCTCATGTGTAGAAGAGGATGTTCTAGAAAAAGAGCTAGAACTATGGGTGCGAGATGACTCCGCAGCCTCTAAGTCCAAGTACTGTGAAACGCCGGTATCAGGTACTCCCTCAGTCATGTCCACGTCATCCAGGCTATTCTCTGCAAATGCCCTAGCTAGTGGCTCCACGTACATCGGGAGCTCAAACGGTTTCGGAGGACTTGGAAAGAACATCCGGGCAGCAAAAAATGGCTTGTGTCGAGGAGGGCTCATTCCAATTGAGAAGCTATAACACATATGGATAACATTAGTACATTCAGCTTCCTGAAATCAGTTCAGAATCAAAGAGCTAGGGAATTTGAATTAAAACAGACTTACTTACTCGTTTTTCTTCTCTTCACCTGCGATGGTACGACCTCCATATTGTTTGGGTACTGAAAACGCTTTGATCCGGAAGGCTGTGGCGATGGTAGGGTAGCCTTCGCACGCGCCAAAGGAGCGATGAGAACATCAAAGATGGCCTTGTCTTCCTCTAAAGCCACAATGTGGCGATTGACATTCTTGCAAGCATGAATGGAAGCGCCTGGAATACACATACAATGTCTATGAAAACAAGTACTATGAATAGATAGATAGAACTTCGTCGATTAAATGAATAAACTTCAAAGCTAGTAAGGGTTTAGGGATTCACCAGTCATGGCATGGCAGTCTAGAACAATGTCTCCGGGCTTGGAACAAGCCTCAATTAGAACTTGCCAAAAGCCTTTGCTCTTCTCTCGGGGTCCACGCCAGGGCTTGGAGCCGTTCATAGCTTGGTCAATTTTGGTGGTGTAGTTTTATAGCCACTCATCCGAACCAGGGTCCACTCCGAACTCGTTCATGGACGACACCGGATTGAACTCGAAGGAAGAATCCTCCGATCTCACCAGAAGGTAGGCACCGAATCTTTGCGTCTGTGACATCAGAAGACAATCAAAGGAAGAAACACATAAGGTATAGGGTTTTAAGGATTGATTTATATCGCATGGACAAGTTGAGAGAAAGGTCTAAGCAAAACGTACCGTCAAATCCTTCTTACTCGGATGACACAAGTGCAAGCGATTCATGCAAACCCAGTTTTTCCTCTCCACGGACCCGTAACTCTTCGCATACCCGAGTACAGAAGACTTCACCACCACGTCGTAAGGGTGGATGACGACCATCGCCCCACCGTCATGAATGTGATGATCTGCGAAGTCAAATATGGCATCCAAAGTAGCAGGATCCAACTTGTTCCAACGTGGTATGTCGTGGGAGGGGTCCGATACAGTCGGGACGCGCAAATTCTCCGGGTAGTCCACCAACATCAGGTCAACGGTGACTTTTGCATTACGGCGACCCTTAAACACTCGGTCCCGATCTCCACGATGCTGCAACAAAATTTAAGATATAGAGGTGGTTGAGTTAGAGAACACGGGGATGATTTATGCAACGAAATTTAAGTTGACAGGAGAAGAAGGAAATGTTGAAGGGTTTAGGGTACCTTCTCCAAAAATGCCACAAGGTCTTTGAAGGCAGGAAGCGGCGGGTTGTCCTCTGGCAAGAGTGATGAGAAGGACAAATTCAGAAAGAACTCATCGTTTGTAGCGTGAGAGGCTGATGCAACTTCATCAACAATGGGACCTTGGGTGAGTCGTTCCTGTGTAGACGAGATCACGGGTACTTTCAAAGTTTGGCCAGCGTCCTTTGGTGCCCGATTGCTTTGAGCCTCATCCACCACCGTCGAGTCGTTTGTGATGCCAACCTTGTTCTTCTCCGCTCGTTTCAATCTTGTCTTCTCTTTCTTTGCTTGTTTCTTCTCGGCCTCTTTAATCCGCTTTGCTTCTTCTTTAGCAAGTCGTTTCTCAGCAGTGGCCGCCATCTGCTCTTTCTTCTTGAGATCTTGAGCCTGTATCTTTGCAATCGCTTTGGCTTTCGCGGCCTCGTCTATGGACCCTTCGACAGTGTCAAGGAGGATGATTTCCTTCGCATTCTCCGCGTAGTCAAAAAGTGCCCGTTCCACATCCGGTACGGCGTTGACACCGCACTCCAAGTACCACCCAGCGCTACGGAGATGAGACGATGTCTACATCTTCATCTGATGAGGGCTAAACATACAGGTGTCACTAAAGAGATCACTCCATGTCGCCAAGAAAGGGGGTACAGCATCCTTTGTGATAGCCTTTTTCGGTACCAGCTCAAACATGAAGTACCTGCATAAGAAATGGTAATGATCAAATACATGAAATCAATGAAGTAATTCAAAGTAAATCAAAGTGTTGGAGATGAAGGATATTTCGTAAACGAACTGGTATATGACACGATTGACTAAGGAAGTTGAATCCGCGTGTTTGGCGAAGTCGTCGTCCTTTTTGAAGCCGTTTCCTTTGAAGACATCTGGGAAGCCAATGTCCCAGAGCTTCATTCTCCAAATCTCGAGGTACACGTCAATTTTATCTGCAACCTCGTAATCAATCACAAGCCCATCTTTCTCTGCGATGGTCCTAAAGGTGTCGATAGCCGCGTCCATGAACTGCGGTGATCAATGTGAAGAGAATAAGCACAAGAAAGATTGAATTTCCAAAATCAACAGGCAGAGGAAGTGCATATAGACTCACCCCTGCATACCAGCAAGCCTTGTCTAGCCAATTACTCAGTATGTCCTTGGTGGTTTTGGAGGGGAACTTTCTCGCAGCCCGAGTTTGTTCTGAACTGTTCCACCACATCAACCACTGAACCTTGCTATCCGGGCTTGCGATAGAAGTCGCAATGGCTTGCAGCTTGTCAAGTTGCATGACAGGTTTGAGGGAATTCCGAGCATAGTGTCTTTCGATCTGCAGAATTTGCAATTATTAGGATTGAGCATTATTAAAGTAAATGCAACAATGAAAGAAATAAAAAGTAAATACCTCGTGCAGGAATTTGTCTCCATACAGAGGATTTGCAACTGCAGTCATTTTGCGCAGTTTGACCTTCAACTTCTCCGTCTTGTCTTTGACGCCCCTCAACATGGCATCCCTCATGCCATCCTCTGTGATGTCTTCGTCAAGGGTGTGTTCACAGTACTTTCGAAGCTCGGCATCGCCAGCCTTGGCAATGTCATGCTGCACCGCAAATGAAAGTCACTAAATGAATGACTAAATACAAATAAATTGAGAGGAAGGATACAATGGGAATAGTTGGATAGATTGACTCACACGAAATATAAGAGCGGTTAAAGTATCAGCCGGAAGAGTAAACCACGATTGAGGAACATAGGCCTTGGCGCGTTCGTACTCAGCGGGACTGATAATACCTTTCAACTGCTCCACTGTCATCATTCCATACTTACGAACTTGATACAGATCGTGTACCAAGTTCGTCTTCACATGTGAGTTCTCTGTTGATCTGTAACATCAACAGATATTGGACTTAGAATTTGTTGTAAATGGCAAACTGATATATCAAAGCACTAGAGTTGGTTTTAGATATACTAACTTGTTAATGTCTTGCATAACCTGCATAACCTCTCCAATACGCCCTTTTGTATCCAAAACAATGGCGTCAACAGAGTAATGCCATTTCATCTCTAGCGGGTGGTCGCGAGAGATGACTTTCATCCAAGCTTGCAGACGGTGGTTGCCATCACATACAAAAAACTTGGCGTTGCTGAGATGTTGAAGGGACGGCTTGGTCCGCAGGAATTCCTCAAAGCGGGCATCCACAGCTCTCCAGTGCGCATTCCAAGTTTGCTTTTCTTCATCAGAGAAGGTATGGATAAGGCCGTGCTCATCAGTCGTGGACAAGTAGAAAACGGCTGCTCCTTCGCAGTATCCATGCACAAAATCAGCTTCAAGTAACGTCAAATCACACAACAAAGTCGGTCTCACAATCGGCATGATAGTCATTCGACAAAGGAGAATCAGAATTCGAGAGTCCTCAATTGGCAGAAGACGAAGCTGTTCAATCGTTGTCACCGAATTCAAAGTGTTGATCGCTCGAAGCTGAACAGTTGTCAAATTAGTAGTATCATGGTCCTTGTCGTCGCTATTATCACCATCCGATTCCCCGAGATTTGGCTGAGGATCGTCAGTGTCAGATACAACGACAAATGAAGTATGTGCATTCTGCAAACATAGAATAAAAAATATATGAAGAATGAAGAAGTAACAAGGATTTGCTCATAGCAAATGTGTGCACATATAGCTAGGCTAAGCGTCTACAAATGCGCCGTCTACGCGAGAAAGCCCGACGACCTCGATGGCCACAACTGTCAACTCCGAGTAGCGGATAACGTGAGAATGGAAGAATAGAGTCCTGAAGAAGCAATAGGGGAGACACTGTAGGGACTGACTGAACTGGAATGACAGGGATATACTCAGGAGGAGCAGATAAAACAACTGGGACATTCTCCGCGGGAGAAGTAGGAACATACTCCGGCGGAGAAGAGGGAACATACTCTGGAGGAGAAGAGGGAACATAATCGGGAGTAGAAGAGGGATCGTACTCCGGCGAAGAAGAGCGGACGTACTCCGGCGGAGAGGAGGGAACAAACTCCGGCAGAGACTAGGGAACACACTCAGGCGAATAGGGGGGCAAATACTGGGGGGGGAAAGAGGAAACAGAATCCCGAGGGCAAATAGGAGTGAAGGCAGTGGAAGACATAGGAGCACACATGGGGAGAGAGGAGGGAACAAACTCATCGGAGGAGGTGGGACAGAATCCTAATGGGGAAACGGGGAGTGATAGCGGAGGAGGGACACTATCATCAGAAGAAGAATCCAGAGAAGACAGAGAGCGGAGAAGAGGACACAATGACTGAGGCACTGGAAGACGCGTAGACCAAAAATCATCAAAACAATCGAGATCGATGACAGGGTGCTCGCAGATACACTAAAGATGACCTGCACTATCATCAGAGCTCAGATCGATAATCTCCACCTGGAATGCTGCATTCTCCAGAGCACAGTCCTAATGCAATGATAACAAACAGAATTATAAACATATACTCATAAAGAACTCTAATAACGTAGAAATAACATAACTCAAAACACAACAATGCAAACAAGAGAATGAATACCTCCAGAACGGGAGATAACAGCGGAGTCTGAGGCCTCTCATGATCATGCATGACATCTTCAGTCTCAACAACGACCATTTGCGAAAACACACAAATCCAAACACAGACATATTTAAACATAGACATATGAAACGAACATTCAACCATTTCTGCGATGAAATCGAAAAGTATTCCTAGAAATCATTTTCTAAAAGAAATTTTCGTGCCAAAAACTTAAAAACCCAAGGAGCCCCAGGGGGGGCGTCGCCAGCGACGCCCCCCCTGGGACCCCCCGGGTTTTCGCGCCATGGCGCCACGGCGTGACGCCGTGACGCCGTGGCGTCAAGTTTTCCTCTCAAAAAACTTTCTCTCAGAAAGTTTTATGAGAGAAAACTTGAAAAACCGAAGGGCCCCAGGGGGGGCGTCACCGGCGACGCCCCCCCTGGGGCCCCTCGGTTTTTCACGCCATGGCGCCACGGCGTGACGCCGTGACGCCGTGACGTCAAGTTTTCTTCGCGAAAACTTGAAAACCCGCAGGGTCCCAAGGGGGGCGTCGCCGGCGACTCCCCCCCTAGGACCCCCCGGGTTTTCGCGCCATGGCGCCACGGCGTGACGCCGTGACGCCGTGGCGTCAAGTTTTCTCAACGAAAACTTGAAAACCCAGGGGATCCCAGGGGGGGCGTCGCCGGCGACGCCCCCCCTGGGACGCCCCGGGTTTTCAAGTTTTCTTCTCAGAAAACTTTCTCTCAGAAAGTTTTCTGAGAGAAAACTTGAAAAACCGAAGGGCCCCGGGGGGGGGCGTCACCGGCGACGCCCCCCCTGCGGCCCCTTGGTTCTTCACGCCATCGCGCCACGGCGTGACGCCGTGGCGCCGTGGCGTCAAGTTCTCTTCGCGAAAACTTGAAAACCCGGGGGGTCCCGGGGGGGGCGTCGCCGGCGACTCCCTCCCTGGGACCCCCCGGGTTTTCGCGCCATGGCGCCACGGCGTGACGCCGTGGCCTCAAGTTTTCTTCTCAGAAAACTTTCTCTCAGAAAGTCTTCTGAGAGAAAACTTGAAAAACCGAGGGGCCCCGGGGGGGGCGTCGCCGGCGACGCCCCTCTTAGGGCCCCCCGGTTTTTCACGCCGTGGCGTCAAGTTTTCTTCGCGAAAACTTGAAAACCCGGAGGGTCCCAGGGAGGGCGTCGCCGGCGACTCCCCCCCTAGGAACCCCCGGGTTTTCGCGCCATGGCGCCACGGCGTGACGCCGTGACGCCGTGGCGTCAAGTTTTCTCAACGAAAACTTGAAAACCCAGGAGATCCCAGGGGGGGCCTCGCTGGCGACGCCCCCCCCGGGACACCCCGGGTTTTCAAGTTTTCTTCTCAGAAAACTTTCTCTCAGAAAGTTTTCTGAGAGAAAACTTGAAAAACCGAGGGGCCCCGGGGGGGGCGTCGCCGGCGACGCCCCCCTGGGGCCCCTCGGTTTTTCACGCCATTGCGCCACGGCGTGATGCCGTGACACCGTGGCGTCGAGTTTTCTTCGCGAAAACTTGAAAACCCGGGGGGTCCCAAGGGGGGCGTCGCCGGCGACGCCCCCTTGGGACCCCCCGGGTTTTTGCGCCATGGCGCCAGGGCGTGACGCCGTGATGCCGTGGCGTCAAGTTTTCTTCTCAGAAAACTTTCTCTCAGAAAGTTTTCTAAGAGAATACTTGAATACTCGAGGTGCCCCAGGATGGGCGTCGCCGGCGACGCCCCCCTTGGGGCCCCTCGGGTTTTCGCGCCATGGCGCCACGGCGTGACGCCGTGACGCCGTGGCCTCAAGTTTTCTGTCATAAGTTTTGGCGCCACGCGTCACGCCTTGAGGCCCTCAGGTTTTGGCGCGACCCGTCACGCCTTGAGGTCGTAGTCAAATGAATATATTTTTATCTTTGTTATTATTTCAAACTAAGTATGATGGTTGATGGGAGCCTACCAAGCCACTTTGCTCTGCATTGCGCTTACTGCCACGCATTCCTTTCGCGCCGCTTGAGCTTGCTGCACGCGCTGTGCCTCCAGGTGGTCCCCCTGACACGCTCGACACTGGTGCTCCATCGCCACTCACGATTTTCGCGCACTGCACCATCAAATAACAAAAGTTAGAATTATTAATGCTTTGACTTAAACTCCCACTCTTGGAAGTAAACTTGTATTGGCCATGGGTCGTGACTCCCAAATGACCCGCGTTCCGCCACGCCGTGACGCCGCCGTCTCGCCGCCGACCCGGATACTCACAGTTTGTATTCCATGAATCCCAACGACAGTTTCTCTCTCTGACAGCACTCTCAAGTCATCATGACAAGCTCATGGACTTCGTGCGCCCAAGTTCAACAGTTCACGAGTTCTTGAGCCCACGAATCCAGCAGTACACGAGTGCAGCAGTACACGAGTTCACAAGCCCCGATTCCAACAGTACACAAGCTCTATGCGAGTTCACAAGCCCACGAATCCAGAAGTAATCGAGCCCAGCCGTTCACGAGTTCACAAGCTCCGAGTCCAACAGTACACGAGCGAAGTACGAGTTCACAAGCCCACGAATCCAGCCGTAGGAGTCCAGCACTACACGAGTTCAAAAGCTCCGAGTCCAACAGTACACGAGTTGTACAGTACACGACCTCACAAGTTCTCAATACATGCTCAACTATCAGACAAGTTCTACAAGCACCCGAGTCAGCAAACACGAGTCTACATCCACAAGAGTTCTACAAGCACACGAGTTCTACATCCACAAGTGTTCTCACAAGCCGTGGACTTACGTTTCAGGAATTTGGGCACGCTGGCCCTCCTCGAACTCACGGGCCACTCTTATTGCGTACTTCATTACTAATTCAGTCCTGCTGGGGATTTGGAGAATTCTGGTAGCCAATCACGCGCTGGGAGAGTTCCTCGAAGAGATCATGGGCCGGGGATGAGGACCAACACGAGGTCAGGTGATGTGGCGGCGAGGCGGCGGCGGAAGGCAGATCCTGTGACAACGCAGCAGCGAAATCCGGGGAAGAACTCCGCGAAAATGGGGGAGCGTGGCGGCGAAATCGGTGGAGCTGGGGCGGATCAGGTGCTTTCAATGTTGGCCCAAATTAGGTTCTCTTAATGTGCTGGCTGGGGCGGATCAGGTGCTCACAATGAGGCTAGGGACCTCGTGCGGGCTGGGATACTCGTGCTGGCTAGGGAACTCATGCTGGCTGCGTGATCAGGTGCTCACAATGAGGCTAGGGAACTCGTGCTGACTGGGGAACTCGTGCTAGCTGGGGAACTCGTGCTGGCTGGGGAACTCGTGTTGGCTGCGTGATCAGGTGCTCACAATGTGTTCGTCAAAGTGCGATCAGGTGCTCACCATGTGTTCGTCAAAGTTCGGAGTTGTAAGTCGCCCGAAGTGCGAGCGAGTTCCGATGCAGGTGCAAAATTTCTAAGTCCCTGTACGCCCCGGGACTTGATGAAGTCATAGGGAAATTTTTTTGAGTCCAAGCTCGCGCCATGACTCGGAGGATTTTAAGTCACGCATCAAACCTCTAATTGGAAAAGACCACCCGCTGAGTTTAAGCATGTCACTACGCGGAAAGGAGAAAACTAACCAGGATTTCACTAGTAACGGCGAGCGTACCGTAGTGTGCCCAGCGTGAAAATTGTATTCTGGAGAAGGTCCCTCTGTGGATGGGGGGACGTAAGAATAATTTGTACCCCATTGTGATTTCTCTGCATTTATGTATGCCTTAAAACAATATTATAAGAATAGCCTATTTAAACTTTAGAATCCTTGCTTCCAATAGTTCATAGCGTAAATGAGATAAAAACAAAATTCACTTACGTGGAGTTCGTTGTCGATTTTGGAATTCAGTGTCTCAGTTGAAGGCGCTCCTGCAGTGTTCAGTGCATTCTCGTTTTCGCTTCTGATATCGCTCGCCAATTCCACCACGTCGACGGCACGAAATTGGATGGCCTTTGGGACCGCACAATCTACTTCAGCTACCCTTGATCTTGTCCTCGTTTGCCTCATTCGGCTTGCCTCTATCTCCTTCCTACTTGAGTATACAACCTTTGGTTTCTTTCTTTTCCTGTTTTGCACATTCTGACTCTTTTGCTCTCTAACACGATCTTCACGTTGCATCTGTCCTATACTTGCAAAGACACATCCTAACTCTAAGACCCACTATCAGCCCACATTACTTTATGCAATTCTTCAACTCCAGCACTAAGATATTCATCGCAACATTCTCTACCGGCATCAGCCCTCCATACTATAATCAGAACTACAAGTAACTCTATCATAGCAATCAAAACGTTCTAGGAGAAACTGTGATTCACAAATGAATTGATGAACCCCACTCACTCAGTGTCTTGTATGTGTCCAAACTCTACAACTGTCCGTTCATCCATCCTCACCTTCATCAAGTCTATCGCAGTCGTCTCCCCAAATTTCGCTGACAGCATTTGAAGGCTTGCCGGCGGGCTCCCCAACTATAATAAGTTGTCAGCCAAAGATTCAAATTTAGTTTTTTTTATCCAATTTCTTTATAGTTCAATCACTCTGACATTGTCTTCTCATTTAGTTGTCCACAGTTGTCTATAAGATATCATGAATTTTGAAAATTTCTAATTCTGAATATCCAATCAAGTGTTTCACCTAATGATGTCCACAGAAATTGTTTGATTCGATTAAACCATGTCACTCTGGACTACCTTCGCATTTCATGAACTCTCCGATTGCATTCATTAGACCTAAACAATTTTCCATTCGTCCACTTTATAGAAAATGTCACTGATCTTTATATAATACCTTGCTAGAGTTCTATCAACTTCGGAACAAAGTTCTTGTCGCTTCGCTTTCCCTTCTCAAATGTTCGCTTGAGTTTCTGCCCAATATCTTTAATCTTGTGATGGAAGGTCATACTCCTCGAGGGTTTGAGGAATTCACCTGGAGACTCGGGTCGGCTCGAAGCATCGACGACTACCCTATGCTTTGGAAGAATGATAGGTTCGTCCAAATGAGATACCGTGTTGACACTTTGCAGGGGGCAATCGAAATGTGGATGAGCGAGATGCAGTGTTCTGATGACTGGCGCGTCGACATCTCCATCCTGCGCTTGGAAAAAGGGGTTCTTGGACGACATGATATCCCGTGTGGAATTTGGGATTTCTATCCTCGGCCTCCTGTTTTGTGGACGTTGATATGGTGTCATTATGTTTGCGACATGCTTGGACTTCCAGATCCATGCAATATCCAGTGCCCGGACGTTCAAATCGTTCCCCAGGCCATCTTTGATGCTGTCCAAGAGCACTTCGATGATGATCCCCAACCTCCGTTTTGGGATTCCATTCTTGACGCCACGAGCAACTCAGAATCTGATGACGGCGAGTCTTTCAGTTCCTCCCCGGTGCAAGGAGTAATTTAGACGTAGCGTTCTCTGGAGGCAACTCGTACAACTCAATTGACGTTGTCAGTAGCAATCTTTAGCATAAGGAATATCTGGAGCATATATATAGGGGGCTATAATGTATATTTTAAACTACTATAATCCATGTTATTAATTTAGGCATCGCTTGCTACGTGCGTGAATGTAGCCTCCATTTTGCCTCGGCTGTCTACACATTTTGTGATGTTGTCGTTTTTGTTTACGTAGTATCTTTAAACATGTTCACCATTTATAGATTATAAAGATTAATTAAGTATCAAGTTTCATTCTTGGTTCATTATGGATTCAGTACAGGCTACCAACTTTCTCAACACGATGCTTAACTGTCAGTGCATTAGCTTCCACAATGTTCATGCAGCCGTAATTTTCAGACAGCGTGCAATTTTGGCCATTCCAGCAATACATTAGCATCACCTTACCTGTCACAAATGTAATTTAAGTATACTATGGCCGCCGTCTTTGAAATTTGGTCCTTCAACGTCCACGTTTGTTTGATCCTGCGATATAATTCAAAAAACAATTACTTTACTAGTACGTCAAAATGGTCAACAATTGCTTTTTACATCGTTGTCCCTGATGAGAGAATAAATAAAAGAACTCTCATTTCCTTCTCACTTCTTTCCGTGACAGTACAAACATCCCGTGCAGTGCAGTATGGCTTTGATTCATTTCGAAGGTGATGAAGTCCCTCTAGTTGTTCCCATAGGCGATGAGGGTTTTGTGAAGGTCCCCGCTAATCTCCTCACCATCCGTTTTGGAATCGCAGAAACCTCTACCATGCTGACTGAAGAAGTTTTAGAGAATTACGGAATAGTCAAAGAGGCTGTCCTGCAGGCTAGATGTGAGGATCGCGATGGCTATTACTGGCTCCTTCACCCTGGTCAGTATAGAGCGTATGGTATGACACCGTCTCAATTAGCGGCCTCCACCGAGATCCTAGTTAACAACTCTGATACTTCTACTGTAGAAGCTCCGGTTCTTGCCACGCAGTGTTCTCAAACCCCCCATACTACTCGATCCGCTGCCGAGATCATGCTTAAGCTTCGCAAAGTGAAACAAGAGCATCTCCCTGCGATTGTAGAACTCTCTAGCGAATCGGAAGGAGAGACACCTGCCCTGTGTAGATCTAACGAGGGAAAGACATTGAATCCATTCCCGCTTCCGCATCAGTCCACTTATCGCACACCATGTACAAGTCCATCTTCATCCTCTTTGTCCCGTCCTCCTCTCTATCCTGCTTCTTCTGATTCTCTCACTATCATGCAATGTCTGAAACAAATGCATGGCATTCCTGGCTGTCGGAACGAATTGGCCCAGATTGATTTCGACGCCATTGAATATCAAAAGGTTCAGTTCCTGCCGCCCACGTTTGATGGGGATGTTGTTTTTGAATTGCCTGCGTGTAGAGGGAGTGTTCATTCCTCGAGTGCAAAGAGCATGGAAGGAATGGACAAACGGTATGATGGTCATGCTTGGACGCGCACTCTCACTTCTAATATTAACAATAATTTGGGGCTTAAGTTCAGAAGGTCAGCGTGCGTGGGCCATCTCTGTTGTGAAAACACTGTCTGTGATTATCTAAAACGCACTTCTAAGAAGAACGAGACTGAATGGACGGGTACATCCATAAACCCATTCTATGTAGTTCTGGGCCCGCAGTCAGATTCGTCTCTGGTTTGCAGGGTCTGCAAATCGGTTCCATCTTGTTTTGCTTTGTGCCCCGCACGTATCTATTATGTGCTCAATGTTGTAGATAGGTCGAGAGCATGCATCCATTTAGGACACCATCGCCACCCCGTAGCAACTGGCCAGTGCCGAGAATCTATGGAGACTATCACGGGCTTGATTGCATCAGATGTTCAGAAGACACCAACGGCAAAGAACTCTGCTATTGCATTAGCAGCAGGGAAGGAATTCATGGATACCTTCTTAGTCCATGCTGGACCGGGTCCAAAGGAAATGCTTCGAGGGGCGGAATTGGATGAGGTCATGGACAAGTTTCGCATGCTCAGCTCTCCAAACGTTCGAAACATCATCGCATCCTTCCGCGCATCTGCCAAAGGTAAAGGCGAAATTGACAGGATTCTAGAAATGAAGAAGGTGGCAAAGATGGAGTACATCCACAACAGCATCTTCCCTGGCCAAGGACAAGACAAAGTGTACCTGTTCAAGATGCTTGTGGACGGTCCCGGTAGTGGAGTTGACTTCGTGCGCCGAATGCAGCCGGGAGGAGACCTTCAGAATTGCTTTATCACGTGAAGAGAGTAAAGCCTTGGACAACACTGGCTTGTCACGTCTACGATTCTACGTAATGCACAGTCATGACAATTGCGGTTTGTGACATGCAAACCGAAGGTACAGATGGCCAAGTCATTTTCTGGAATTGCCTAAACAAAGTGATGGCTAGAAATGGTGTTCCTGACCCAAATTTCAAAGGATTCATGTGCGATAGTGCACAAGCTAATTTCAATGCGGTACGCATTGTTTATGGATCTGGAGACCCATCCGTGGTTATGGTGGACCGGGAGAGGACGTGCTTGTTTCACTGGTCTACTAGCATGCACAAGCATACGGAGAAGCTAATTGCAAAAAGCTTTCGGAACCAGCACATCAGGTTGTGCAGAGAGTACAAGGATGCTACCTCGATGGCTGAGGCGGATTTGATGTATCAAAAGCTTCGGGCTTGGTGGTATTCTTCAGGAGCTGCAACTGAAGATGCAATCCGGGAACTAGAGGATTGGTTGGCCTTTTGGCATTTCCGCTATCGCCAGTGGGGAGGATTTATGGAAACGGTATGGCCTTCTATTGTCTTCAACTCTCACATTCTACTTTTCCTTTGGCTACGACTATCTCAATACCGTGTGATCTTGGCATAGGATTTATATTGTGTTTATTCTCTCTGATGTTTGTCTTCCTCTTTTCTGTCCAGAACCTTACTCCAGAAGAACTCGCGGACATCCCAACTTGCAATCTGGCAGAAACTGTTCACAATAGATGGCTGCAGTCTTCGGGCAATTGCGGATCTGACCTCTTCGTAGCAACCACCGACGACTGGGCCTGCGCCTTCATGCAAATGACCAACTATCGTTCGTACTTGTGTGGTGGGGCGTCTGGAAAAGGACCTTGTAAACATGACTTGAAACTTAAGCGAGCTTTGCAATCACAGGATGGAAAGAAGATAGCTGATGCACTTGCTGAAATGCCCGGGGGTGAAGATTTCTGCAACCGTGAACCGCATCTAGAGGGCGAGGAGGTTTTTGGTTCCACGAAGAGGAAGTTGGACATGCCTATTGGTTCAGAAGGTGACTCCCATCGTCCAGACAAGGTAAACTTCTCGCACCCGCGTGTCCAGACTCGTTCAGCTGCTGCCCGCCAAACTGCACAGGAGACACTTGATTCTGAAGCTCTTGTGCCCTTCACGTCACACGTTTTGGAAACAGACTGTGATGTGACCAAATGGCACATTGCAAGGATAACGCAGAAGTCCAAAAAACGATGTCATGTAGTACAGGCAAATAACAATTCCAAGTGCCAGATGCTCATCGTCAAGGGAGGCAAAGCAACTGCAGCTCCTACCTACAGAGGCCTCAAACAAAAGTTTCGCGCTGAGGGAAGCGACACAGAAGACTTCTGGTTCTGTCCGGACCAAATTGCAAGGTGCATAATGGGTCCTAAGCGTGGGTTTGTTATAACGCGTCCGGAGATCCCTGATGTTTGGCCAGTCCTAACTGGGACCGATCTGTCCCGTCACGAGATCCTGGAGCTCCAAGAGGCTGGTTTCCACCTTCAATCTACGACTCCGCTCTCGCCACGGCGCCTCTTCGCAGGATCTAAGCTCTTTGAGGCGGTATTGTGGACTCATCCGAAACCTCCGAATTCTGATCGTGTCCCCACCATTCGGAGCGGCAAGAGCGTGCGCCGCAACCCCAAAGCGCCCGGAGAAGCTCACAGAAACCAATGGGAGAGCGCCCGCAACGTCAAGGCAACAATTGTCGGAGTGAACCTCCTTCCGTATCCGGGTCTAGGAGCGATCGTTGTCCTACAATCTGGAGTCGAGCCGACTACGAACACTTACAACATCACTCTCTGCAATTTTCCAGCTTGTACATGCCCGCATTATCACAGCATGACTTCTTCTGCAATTGGAAGGCGTGGTATGTACGTCAACTACAAGCACCTTTACTATGTCTTTCGCTTCCTTTGCAAGCTAGACTACAAAGTGGACACTTTCATCCATGCCCCCACTCTAAGCATGGACGAGGTCCAGCAGATTCTCGTAGCTGCTGGGATTATCAAGATTCCTTAGTGCCAGATGCCATGTTTTATCGTGGCCCAGGAACCCCAAACCGAAGACTGGTTAATGGACTGCTGGGGTTGTTTTGCTGTCTAGGGGGATAGTAGAATCCCAGATCTCTATTACAGAGTACAACAGTATAAGTTGTGGTTGATTGGAGTTATTGCCTACTTATTTTAACAGATTCGTCATTTGTTCGCAAAAATACTTAAATAAAATTCTACTGTATGTTAGACCAATTATATCCATTTATACTATTTTTCCCATCGTTTTCCAGATTGACTGCAAATTTTACATTATTTGCTGCAAACACACGGTCTTAGGGGCAGCGGTCATAGGTCACAAAAATTTACTATAAACAGTATAAATCCTATTTTTAGTATTATTTTATCTAAAAATATTGTCTAAACTTTAATTTATTAAGATTGTATGCTCTCCGCTCTCCAAATCAGCGCTCTCCGCTCTTACGCTCTCCATTCTACGCTCGCACGGTAGCGTCGTTGCAATTTCGGTGTCACCCCACTATACTCGATGGCTACCAAACTTCAGTGAGGAGGAAACCCATTGTTCCTATAGGTTTGAAAACCCTCATAAATCACAAACCCTATAGAGCCAAGCAGACGAGATTTCTAATAAGGCCAGAAAGAGGTTAGAGGTAGAGCAAAAAGGGAGGATAGATGGGCTTCTTTTCGGTTAACTCAAATTTTTTTGGCCTTTTTTTGTGCTATTCAATGTAAAATGAGATTTTAGCTGCTCCAAGTGTTGGTAGGAGTGGAGCTGACATATGCTGTGTCAACCAACTTGGAATTGAGTTTGGAATTCGCCATAGCAATCTCATATCCGCATTGGCAGATGCCAGCTCACGAAGGCTGTCGTAGCACGTGATACCGGATATTCCCCTAGAACGCGCTTTTTCGTATTAAGAGCGCTCGTAGAGGTGATTTCCGGATTATCGTTCCGCAGGGATTCTGTGAAGTGGAAAGCTTCCGGAGATGGTCCCGGACTGGTGATCTCTCTCTCTCTGTCACCAGCTGAATTCCTCTTTCCTACCAAACCGGGTCTCCTCCCACTGACTGACCCGGTTACAACTAGATCCAGTTTTCGTCCGAGTTGGGAATTTATCCAACCGTACTCTGCCCGGTCTATCAAAACAACTCAAACCGGTTTATATTTAACCTTTGTTTTCCTTCAGAGGGTTCTCCATTCACATTAGTGGTGCTGGATTGAAAGACACACCCCTCCCTACTGATTCAAGTGATGGGAAATTCACTACCTTCCGGTTATCTTAACAAAAAAAAACTCCTAATCCCCAATCTGGGTAATTTCCCGTACTGCACTTCAGCTGCAGATTCATCCCAAACCCACAGCCGGTCACTTAAGTGCAACCCGGGTTTCCCCCTTCTAAAGATTACTACAATGACTTGATAACCGGGATGGACCCGTACCCGGGGTATCCGGAATTGGTTGGACTCCTAATGTGTTCGTTTTACTCTGATCCTTCCGGCTCTCCTTATCACCTGGTCTACCCAAGTACTGGCACCTCAACCGGACTACCCGTCCAGGAGTTCTGAGAGAACCGGAGTACCCCCTCCTATTTACTCAGCCATTAATCCGGATTATACCTGGTAACCGAGCACGAAACAACCCACCTTCAAACAATCTCTGAGTTTTCCCAATACCCAGACTCTTAACTGGATCTACAACAGAACCCGGTTACTCTAACCATTCCGGACTCATCTGTCACATGATCTACCCAGGTGTTGGCACCTCAACCGGACTACCCGTCCAGGAGTTCTGAGAGAACTGGAGTACCCCCTCCTATCCTCTCAGCCGTTAACCCGGATCAAACCTTGCAACCGAGCATGAAACAACTAGATCCACAACAGAATCCCATCAACCCTTCCGGTTGCCAAGGGACTAATTGGACCACGATCTCAAGCAGCAACCACACACACACACACACACACACACACACTGGTCTGTAGAAAGGTATGCCTATGATCATTTACAAAGAGAAAATGGTACACAAAAAGACCCCAGGAATGAAGAACATCCCTGGATAAAAAGAAAACAGAGCCTATTCAGATACCAAAGCCTCTTAAAGTGTCTTTTTCTCCGACACCGTCAACAAGTTCGGGAACCACTTTCAAGGCTGCTAAGAGCACTGAAGGAAATGCCCTTGAGGAGCTTATCAAGGGTTTTCGAGAGCTAAGGGTGGAGTTTAGTGAATTGAAGAAGGCCAGAGGAGCTTCTCCTTCACAACCATCTGAAGGTGCTAGAAAATATGCAAGGAGGTGTGTTTGGTGTGATGAGGAGACTGAACATACTCTGAGAGGGTGTGAATCCTATGAAGAGGCACTCAAGAATGTTCTTGTCTTCTACAAAGATGGGAAGATTTATGATGCCTCTACAGGCTCTCCGTTGGCAACCAACTTTGGGAGAGGAGGAATGAAGAGGCTTGTGGAAGAAAGGATGGCAAGATCTAGCTCTGTGCAAGTGCATGAAGCTGATGCATACCACATTGAGATAGAATAGCATTCAATTAGTGCTTCATCTATTCAAGAAAACGTACTGATGAAGAGAGGGGCTCAAGCCATCAGGAAAGCAACTGGATGGGAAGACCCAGTAGATGCTAGTAGCATTAGAGCATTTATGAATGAAAGGAAGGACACTGATGAGTTGTATGAGGCCTCAGTTGAAGAGAAACGTGGAAGACTTGACGCTGAGAATAGTGAGGAGCTAGTATCAAAGAGGAGAATTCAATTACAAAATGATCCTGATACAGAAATGAGGAAGAGGGTTCCTACACGCTCAAAGACAGCAAGCCCTAGCACTGTACATCCAGGAGATGCACCACTACCTGAGAAGGATTGGGGGCAGTCCAGTGATAGCAAAAAGGGCCAAGAGAAAGGAGATTCTGGCAAGGCAAAGGGGAGAGTGCCTACTTACAAGCTCCTGTCAGACATTGAGACCTCTATTGACATGAAGGGAATATTAGAGGAAAGGATCTTGGATGCCAAGATCGAATTCACTTTGAGGGAAGCACTTGGCATAGCAAAGAAAGATTTTCATGATCTAATCATTGACATCATCAAGAGGAAGAGACAAATGACAGCTGAGGCTGTGATGGTCAAAGCTTTAGACACCCACATGACCGAAGAGGAAGAGATGGAGATTGGTGAAGTATTTGTCATGATGGATGATGAGGTGACTCAAAAAGAAGAAGTTCCAAAAGATGAAGGCCATGAGACACAGACTTTTGAGTGCTCTTATGATCTTCCCAACATGAGAGAAAATGAAGAAAGAATTGAGTATGATCTACCATTTTGGGCCAGAGCCACCACTGAGACAAAAATGAAGCTGGGAGGGCTTGATGAACATGTTTTGGCCCTTGTTGACCATGGTTCTGAGATCAACATTATGTCTCGGAATGTCTATGAGAAGGGCAAATGGCCAATTGACATAGACCATGGCTGGATCATGAAATCAGCCAATAGCGGGCGGACTCGATTACATGGAGCTTGCCCTGCGATACCCACAAAAATTGGAGATGTGGAAGTTGAACAAAATTTCTTTATTCAAAACCTTAGTGCCTATCCGGTAATTTTGGGCCAACCTTTCATCACCGCTTCGAGAATGGAGACCAAGGTGTTGGATAACGGGTCTCATTATGCCCGAATCAGGAGTCTTGATGGGAAGAAGTCAGTGCAATTCTTAACAGTGAAGCCTGACAATGAGAGGCATCGACTTCAACTCAGAGAGGTTCCGCTACCAACTTCTCTAAACTTCCCGGATTTCTAAAGGGCACACGTGGAATGTGGGGATCCACGAGTGCTAAGGGAAGTAAGATTGACAAATTCTCCACTGTACATACTGGTGTGAAGTGTGGATTTACAAGTGTGACAAACGATGGTATTGTGAGCTTTTCTGATGTCAAAGACTTGGACCATGTACATAGAAAGCTTGTGAAAAAAATGGAGAAAAATCTAAAAAAAATGAAGGTTCTAGAGGAAGATGAAGGCATTTCTGGTATTTATGAAGAAAATGGTATGCCAGATGATATCTTGCAGACTTTGCAAGATATAAAGACAAACAAGGATGCGAATACGGCTACTCATTGCTTTGTCAATGTTCATACAAGTTCAATGTATGATGAGATTTCTACAGCAGTGACAAGGCTGTGTGATTCCAAAATTGATGAATGGAGGTCAGAAGCTACAGTTTATACAAAGTACAAAACTGTGGCCAAAAAGGTGAAGCCAGTGGCTACTCAGTTACCACCTGACACTGATAAACATGTCAAACAAGTTGAGAAGGAGTCAAGTTTGAGAGAAGGAAGAAGAATTGGACACAAGTTCACCAAAGAGACTTTGGCAAACTTGAAGATTGGAGGAGATGATTTCTTGACTGAGCCGGAGAAGAAGAAATTTCAAGACATGCTTTCTATGCATGGAAAGGCCTTTACTTCTTTGCCAGATGAAATTGGGTATGTACAACCAAGCGTTGTAACACCAATGGTTATTTTTACTGTACCACACGTACCATGGGATTTAAAGCCTATACCTGTGCCTAGAGCTCTACTTCCAAAACTAGTAGAGTTGCTCAAAGAAAAGAGGCACATGGGCATACTTGAGCCTTCAATGGCGCCGTATTCAAACCGATGGTTCACGGTGCCAAAGAAGTCAGGAGCATTGAGGTTTATTCAAGACATGCAGCCAGCAAACAAAGTAACAATCAGAAACAAAGGCTCAGGGCCTATTGTTGATGAAGTAGCAGAAGCGTTTGCGGGGCATGCAATATATTCCATTGGAGATCTATATTCTGGCTATGATCAATTCCAACTAGCTGCTGAGAGCAGAGATTTGACAACCATGAAGACTCCACTTGGATTGATGCGCATGTGTACATTGCCTCAAGGTGCTACCAATTCAGTGGCACATATGCAGAGTGCTATGAATCAAATTCTAAGAGACTTTGTGCCTGACAAAACCATACCTTTTGTGGATGACATTCCCATAAAGGGGTGCGAGGAGAAAGAAAGAGACTTAACAGTTCAAGATGATGGTTGCAGAGCTTTTGTGATTAATCATATACAAGACGTGGCAAAAATCTTGAGCAGACTTGAAGAGGTGCACTTGACCCTCTCCATTGACAAGTCCAAGTTTGGGGTTGATGAGATTTTGGTAGTTGGACACTTATGTGGTTCTTATGGAAGGAAACCTAACCCTGAGAAGGTGGATGCTATTGGGAGAATGATGGCCTGTAGCAATGTCACTGAAGTAAGGAGGTTTTTAGGAGCCTGTGTCTTCTATCAAATTTGGATCCCTCATTTTGCTCATATATCGGAACCTCTATACAAGCTATTACGCAAGACGAACAAGTTTATTTGGCAAATTGAGCAAGATTTGGCTATGGCAGAGTTGAAAAGAACTTTACAGTCACCACCGGTTCTTAAACAAGTGAGCTACAATTGTGGACGACCGGTGATTGTGACTGTTGACACAAGTCCAATTGCAATTGGATGGGCTATTGGACAAGATGATGAAGAAGGGAAGAGATTTGCTATCCGATTTGGAGCAAGAATCTTGACAGATCGCCAGAGAGCATATCCACAAGTGAAAAGAGAATTATATGGTGCTCTTACAGCTCTAAAAGCTGACAGAAACTACTTGATTGGAGCGGAGGTGGTGTTAGAAACTGACTGCTTGACTTTGCTGGGGATGATAGCAAATTGTTCTTCACCAGACATTGCAATGTTGCGGTGGATAGCCTACATCAAATCTTTGAACCCTGTTTTAGTTCACATTGAAGGCAAAAAGAATTGTGTTGCCGATATGTTGTCTAGAGCAAGGTATTTCAATGAAGAGGACATGATGGCTAATGAAGGTGATGAAGAATTGTCACATGGAGGTTATGTGATGATTACAGATGGAGAAAGCTCATCCACCGGAGCTTTGCCTTTCGAGAGTGAGATCTACGAAGGAAGATTAAGAGACATTGGACTCTATTTGAGTACCATGGAACGGCAAGAAAGCTGGGTGGATAAAACATTCAAAGACATCAGACATCAGTCTTATGGATATTTGTTGAAAGACGGGGTTTTATGGAAGAGAGCAAAAAGACTTGGTGAAATGCCATTGAGGGTGGTGGGAGACTTTCAGACCAAGACCAAAGTTTTACAAGAATTTCATGATACGCTTTGGGCCGGTCATAGAGGAGTTTGGGCCACCTATACAAAAATCAAGGAAAGATATTGGTGGAAAGGGTTATACAAAGATGTTGAAGAATTTGTAGCTTCTTGTGTGGTGTGCCAATTACAATCCAAGGTACGACACAGAGACGAATTGCATCCGACCTATCCCATTGCAATCCATTTTCAATGGATGATTGATTTGGTTGCTATGCCAAATGCAATGTGGGGGATGAAATACCTTGTTTTGGCCCGAGAAGAACTCTCAAATTTTGTTGAAGGAAGAGCTTTGAGGACCAAAACAACGGTGAATGTTTGCCGATTCATACTTGAAGACATTTTTAGTCGGTACGGGAGTATTGGTCGGATGAGAGCTGACAGAGGAGAATTAAATGCTGCTGAAGCCAAGGAATTTTTCAACCGATATGGTGTGCAATTGAAGCTGACAACGGCTTACAATCCTGAGGCCAATGGCAAGATTGAAAGGGGACATCCCCCAATCATTCATGCTTTAGTCAAAGCTTGTAAAGGAAAGCCTAAGATGTGGCCAAAATTGCTACCGTTTGCTCTGTGGGCTGATAGAACCACACACAGTACGGTTACCGGTTACATGCCTGTAGAACTAATGTATGGACAAAAACCAATCATGCCGGTGGAGGTCGATATTCCCACATGGGTGTTTCTTGCATGGGAAGATGGCATAAGCAGAGAAAGACTGTTGGAGCTTCGCATCCAACAACTTGAAAGATTGCCAGAGGATGTTGGGATTGCATTGGAGAAAATGAAAGCTGCAAGACTGAGCAACAAAGAGCGCTTTGACAGAACACACCGAATGAGAAGAAAGAAGATTAGAGAGGGTGATTGGGTCCTTGTATTTGATAGCACATTGGAGCATCAACACAGCACGGTGCGAAAATTTGCAAAAAGATGGTTTGGACCCCATGTAGTGATTAAAGTGCACCTCAATGGCACTTATTCACTCCGTGAGTTAGATGGAACTTCTCTATGTATACCAGTAGTTGGAAAGCGCATCAAAATCTTTCGCAGAAGTGGAAGGTTTCATCTTGAAGACATTGAAGAACACTTCAATTCAGAAGAACTAGAGGATGATCAACAAGATGAAGAGGAAGATGAAGAACTAGAGGATGCAGTTGATGACAATCAAGACAGCGAGGAGGGCTAAACGTGGCACATACCGGAGGATGTGCAGGTTTAGAGAGGGTGCATGTCGTGATGGAAATGCTTCCATCGTGTACATTTATGCTCTAAGCTTTGTATTTTCAATGAATGGAGTAGCGGAATGAAAATAGTACATATAGTTTATCTTTCGTTTTAATTAAATCATCAAAGGATTAGGTGGTTTGAAAGGTGTGAATAGGAAGGGGGGGAAAAAGTACCTTCTTTGAAGCTTCAAAAGGGAGCATGGGCATATGTGCCCCACCGCCACCTTTGATTGGATGAGATTTAGTGAGGTCTTGGGGTTTTGAAGATTGTCAGGAGTTTTTTTTTGGGTGTGAATAGTGAGAGCTTTGGAGGCAGAATTTCGACTTGATGTAGCTCATTGAGCAAGACTTTGTTTAAATTGAAATATTGAGAGATTGTTCCTTGTAATGAGACCTTTCCGAATTGATCTTATAAGTTGAATTTGGATTTGTATTGCAAAAGTTGTGAAGGTTGGAAGTTTGTGGAAACCCTTGGCCGTCCATTGAGAGGGCAGAGGTTTCGACGAGACACAACTTTTGTTGTGTGTATCAACTTGCTTTGAAATTTTGAGAGTGTATGTATCATTGTAATAGCTTTCCAAAAAAATATTACTTTTATGATTTGGAGATCCGAGGAGGAAGTTATGAAGGTGTGAAGGCTTGGAGGTTGACTGCCTTTGGAAAGAAGGAAGCTAAGACTTCGAGGACCATAACTTTTGGTCACTGTGATAATTTCTTTTGAAATCTACAGGACTAATAGCCTATGAGATTAGCTCTCCAGATTGCTATCACTCAATCTATTTGGAGTTTTATTGAAGGAGTTGTTGTGTGTTGAAGTTGAGAGGTTGAAACTCTCTAAAAATAAAGAGACCGAAACTTTGATTAGCCATAACTTATGGACAGAGTTTAGGGTTTCTATAAAAATTATACATATTGTAGTAGTTTGCATTAGCTTTCCAAAATGCTATTGCACTTGTATGTAAGAGCTTTAGATCAAAAGTTATGAAGATATAAAGAGGCGGAGGTTGGTTGTCAAAAGAAAAATAAAGCTTCCACTTTGCTCTCTTATAACTTTTGGACAGTAACTTAGATTCAATTGAAATTTTGAGGAGTGTTAGTTTGTTGTTTTAGCTTTTCAAAAAGCTATTATACTTAGCTTTTGGAGACTTGAGCCATCTGTAGCATCAATTAGAAGCTCGCAGCCACAATAGAAGATTGCCTTGAAGGTTTCTTTGTGTTTTTAAACACTTTGAGACTTTAAAGGAAGAAGATTTGAAGACTTCAAGACAAGAAGACGAGAACATTTGTGTGTTGTGGCTTGTGGCTCGTTGTCTTTTATTGTTGTTCCTAGCCGGTTTTGGAGGCTCGTTGTTTTTTATTGTTATTCCCAGCCGGTTTTGGAGGCTAGTTGTTTTCAATTTTGTTTTGTGAACTTTGTTGCGGCGAAGTGGGATTGATCACCCACACGGTCGTGTTTATGTTGTTCCCACCGGTGAGGCACGTTTGCTGGTCACCGTTGGTTTGAAATTTAGGAGCCATCTTTCGGACGGTTTCAGCTCGTGGTCTGGCCGTCCCGTTTTACCCGTCCGAGGCCCGTGGTTTCTTATTACCCCACCCTTACCCTTAAACCTTTTAGAGCCATTGCAGGATAGGACTGGGAAGAGATTTGAAGATTTAAAGAGTACAAGAATTGAAGACAAGACCGATCTTCCAAGCTATCTGGTCATCGTGTCGCAGCTAGATTCCCCGCGAATTCTCAGAGCGCGCTCCTCTCTACCCGACACCGCCAGTACCCGGAACTCCACCAAAAACGCTTCTACCTTGTCCGAGTACTCCCGAACTACATTCTTCATCCGAGCTGCTCCCTCCAATCCCGGTTGAAGGACCCGCTCGTCGTACTACCGGGCCTTCGTTTGGGCCTCCCCATTCGATTGGAACAATCCGGATAGCCTGGAGACACACTGCCGGCTTGTCTCTGCTACACTCCGGATGGTATCCTCTTGCTCCCGGATTTGCCGCTCCTTCTGCTGTACGTGGGCCTCCATCTTGTTAATGTAGGCTACCTTTCGTTGCAGCTCCTCCTCAAATCCCTTCAAGAGAGCCGCCGATTCGCTCTCTGCCTCCCGGATGCCCTGCAGTTGTCCGGTTAGCTCGTTCTCCCTCTCCCAGCTCCGGATGAGTTTCCTCTGGAGCTTCCTTATTCGCGCCGGATACTCCAGAATGTCGTTCGTCTGGAGAAGGGTCCCTGTCTCCCGGAGAGCAGCGAACAGGGGGTTGTACTGTTCCGTAACCAGGTCCAGTGCCACCCGTGTCTGCAGTAACATGTCCTCCATCCGGAGCGGTTCTCTTCGTTCCGCTGGCACATTTCAGGATGGTCCTGCCTCCTGGACCGGTTCTGCTCCTGCTGGCATTTCCTGCTCATGTTCCCCCTCATCTCCTATTTCCTCTTCGTCCTCCCCTGCCTCCTTGGGACGTTTGTTGAGTGGGGTCACCTTCCTCCGGACCGGTCCCTTCTTCTTTCCAGGTGTGGTATCCGGTCCTTCCGGTTCTTCCTCTCCTTCAGCCGGGAGGACTAACTTCCTCTTCCGTCCCTGGGGTCGCGGCTGAGACGGACCTCCCTCCTGGTCTGTCCGGTTCTCTTCTTCCGTGCGCTCCTGTGGAGCCGCCGGAGTATAATCCTCCTCCATTGATCCGGGTCCCTCTACCGGTTGCTCCTGGGGCTGGGGTGGAGAAGGCCTCGTCTCCTCCTCTGGCCTGGGCTCCTCGATCTGATCCCCCCGAGGTTGTGTCCGGGAAGGACCGCCTACCTCCGGTTGAGGAATTGCCTCTCGGCCTCCCACCGGCTTCTTCCGGGTTAGCTTCGGCTGTGGAGAATCCTCCTCCTCATCCGGACTCCCCTTCCGGTCTCTTGTTCTCAGCTCCGGCTGATGTCTCGCTCCACCCTGTCGTTCTAGTTCCGGGTTCCTTCTCCCTTCCTGCCGCTCCTCCTGCTGCGGCCCGGTGCCACCCGGTCGGCCTCCCTCCGGGCGGTCTTCTCTCCGCTTGGTCATGGTTTCCGGATTGGGGCTGGAATCGTCCAGTGGCCTTCTTACCGGTTGGTCTTCCTTCTCCTTCCGGAGCTCCTCTCCCCGGACTCTGCTCCTATCCGGTTGGGCTGCAGGTGGAGCCATCCTTCTCTCCTCCGGTCGGAACGACGAGCCGGTTCTGCTGGTCCCCACTCCTTCTCCCAGAAGTGCCTTCTTCCTCTTGGCCGGACTTCTCACCCCCGGAATAGGAACTACCTCCAACTTCTTCTTCTCCCCGGCCGTGAGGCACCCATGTTTCTCGTACAAGTGATAGAGAAATGGGGCTAACAGGCATCCCTTCTTGTTGTCGAGGTTGTCTGCCCACTTTTGCGTGTTCCGGTGGATCAGGATCGCCCAGTTGATCCGTTTCTTCCGGAGAAGGGCGGAGTAGATTCCCCGGGCCAGCGTCACAGTGAGGGTGGTGGGCTTCTCCGGACTGAAGATGGGTACTATGTACTGGAGCAGCCTTTGCTCCCGGGGCAGTATGCAATCCGCCACCTTGAATCCGTCCTTGTCCGAGAGATGACTAAACCGCATCTTCACCCAGTCTGTATCGCCCTTGCCTCCCGGTTCCAGGTCCTCGTTGGTGTCCGGGAAGTCGTACAGTTCCCGCCACATCTCCCGGGTTCAACTGCCATACTTCGCCCGGATGGTCGTCCGGAAGGCGTTCACCATTGCCCCGCCCTCGATTTCCTCCAGCATCCGGGAGTCCTGCACATCCCACACTCTCCCAAACAATCCCAAACACCCCATCTTCTGGAGGTCCTGCATTAGCTCGTCGAAGTCTTGCTCGTGCTGAGGAATCTCCGGGCAGATGCGTTTCTCCGGAATCTTGGCCCCGGCTTCCCTGCGTGCCATAGCTGCGGACTCCGGGCGGGCTTCTTCACTCCTCCGGATGTGACGCAGCTCCTTCTCCGGATGCGCCTTCTCTTTCCTCGGTAAACCTCGCGCCTCGCGCTCCGGGCGCTTCCCTTTCTGCTTCCGGGGTGTTCTTCTAACCTCCCGGAGACCCCGCGACCCTTTTCATGACTGCGCACTTCCTTTCTTCCTCAAACTCCGCCGGAAATGGCGGTGCGCGCTGTCCGGAGGCTCGCCTACTTCGAACTCTAACCTTGCGTCACTATCTATCACCGGGTATTCAGTTTCTCTCACTCCCGGGCTCTCAGAATCTGCACAATACGGTCGCTCAACGCTCTCTTCTTCCGGTCCCACACTATCAATTCTACGGCTATCCGGAAGCTCGAAATTCTGTTGGCGCGGACAACTGGAACTGTAGAGAGTGAATGAACAGTGGGTCGCCCAATTTAGAGCGGCCCACTTCAATGCTCGGACCGTGACCGGGTCCATCGGAGACCCGTCCTCTCCTATCCGGTCTCCCATCCGGTTCCCACCGGAACTTGCTGTCAGTCTAGTCCTGTAATAATTCCCCTAGGCTGCGCCCGGATGGTACTCTCTCTCTAAATAAATAACTGGACCATTATGGCCACTACTCCTCTTATTTATGGAGGAAAGACTACTCCTAGTTGCCCTAGAAACCCTAACTAGCCGCTTTTGGTAAAACGAGGTTTGACAAAGGCCACGCTGGCACCCCGCCATGTTGTTACTCCGCCCTGTTGCCGGGTCAATAGCGGCATGCCCAAGTCTAGCACGAAGCCACATGTCCTCTTTGCACAAGCGGATGGATGGGCCTGACAACCCCCAAGCTTGTTTTTGCCCGTCAATTTTTTGAGATGAATTTCCCAAAACTTCAGTCAAACTGACCGACGTACTAAAAACTCTAATGTGCTAGGTTCGAGATGACCCTAAACTACCAAGGTGATAGTGGTAAGATACCCAAACCGAATGGAGAGGTGGGCGGTTCGATTCCCGGCTGTGAAATTGTCTTACTACTTGATTGGAAAACTTGCCGCGGGTTGCAAAAAAAAATGCAATTCGTGTGTGAAAAAAAAAACTCTAATGTGCTAGTTGTGGACTTGTGGTGCACAATTTCCCCAGATCGGTTTTAGGGTTTACCGACTGACGTGCTTGGGTAGTTCCATCTCCACCTCCCTCTGCTTTCAACCGGACGGAGGGAGGAAGGGAGGGAGATGCGATGCAATTCAACCTATGCTTTTCGAGGGCCGGGTTTCAGTCAAATTGCAAAAGTGCAAATGGGGGCCCAACCGCCCACTGGCAACTTGCCATGATCTGAAAAAGAGCAACTCAAATCCCGGCGTGCCTGGTGGCGCCTCGTCCAAGGAGTTTTCACTTTGGACACAGGCCGCCTTGAGACTCGCTCCGCAAGCCCAGAGAATAAAAATAATAATATATTGCACCATGCATGAATAATAGTACCGCTTTAAAACAATCCTCGATAAGTTACAGTACACAAGTGCCTGGGTTTCACACTTGTCGGTTCATTGAATTGGAAACTCTACGCCTGATCCTGGACTCACTCGGTTTGTTAAACTGCCAACAGTGAAACGCACTACTACTGTTCACCATCCAGATGATCAATCTTCAAGGAAAGACGAGCTCAGTTAAATGTGAGAATCGAGAGAACATGAAGGTCCAAGTCGGAATCCCGAGTTCCCTGCACAAGACACCACAGGTGCTGCACTTTTCCTCTCAGTATCGACAATGGGAATACTCACAGACAGTTCCGACAACTCCAGAAAGGTGCCTACCTATACCTACACCCGCAATCTTCTCTTCAGGATTCGTCATGTGCAGAATCGACGCTGTTTACACATCACGGCGACTATTACCTGCAGCCCACGATGGTCAACCGTCTCGCCGTTTGCACGCATAAGACAAGTGCCCTGCGAAGGCCACAATCAATGTCGACTTAAAGGAATATAAGACTTTTATTGATTCGCTTTGCTACTTATGGATGCGCAGCCCGGCATCTTCAACTACTGACGACAATTTCTCAACACTAGGTGATTAATCCTAACTCTGGTTCCTCATATGTATATTCCACAATAATATTGTGCTCACCAGATTTGTGCTCACAGATTTTTAATTATTAGCACAACTCTGGTTGCCGGACAAATCAAAAGAGTCCAACACCTAATCTGACATGCTGCTGCTCCTTTTTTCTACCTTGGGAAGTCGCCCTCGTAACATTCAGTAGTCTTCATGGCCCCTGCCTTTCCTTCATGCACTCCTGCTCATCACCTTACAACTCCACCTGTCCAATGAGCTACCAATGAAGTCCTGTCGAGTGTGGAATATGCTGCACCATCTACTGTGGGGGCCAGGCAGAGCCGCCTGCTGAGACTCAATTGTCTTCGACGCGCGAGTGGAAGATGAAACTCGGAAAAGTCGTGGTGATGTCTCGCAGATAAGGCAGCGTCATGTTTTTGAGGAGCGAGGGATGCTGCAGAACAAGCGTGTGCCACTCTTCTTTATCGATCCTGCCATCCATTTTCGTGTCCGCTTCCGCGAAGGTCTTGTTGATGATGTCCTCAATCACATCATCGGTGAGATTCAGCCCGGACTCCGCGAGCGTGGAGACCACCATGCGCTTGACCTCGGCGCGCTCGATGAAGCCTTGGTGGGACAGATCGTAGAGCCGGAAGGCAAAATCGATCTTGTCTTCCACGTTGGCGTTCGGGTGGAATACGGAGAGTGCGCTCGCGAATTCCGGAAACTCCAGGTAACCCTTCCCCTTGGCATCAAACAGCTTAAACACTCTGTCTGAGAAGAGGCTCTCACCCTTGTTGCTCTGCTTGAAGAGCGCCAGCTGGAATTCCTCCTTGTTCACCACGCCATCGTACACCCCGACACTGGATATCTTCTTGAAAAGCTCGTACAGCGCCTCCACCTCGCTCACACTGAACGCCGTGGTCTGGGCAATGGCTTCGGGATTGGCCAGGGTGTGCGCATCGTGGTCCTTGCTTTTGGAGCCATAGCAACCCATGGGACAGCACACAATGTGTGGGACGGAGCCGCTTCACAGTCCCACGACAACACAACTGGAACTAGCAAGCGCCATGACGACGCGCCGACTGTGGAGAAAGGAACAACGAGAAAGAGAAGCAGGACAAGAAAGCTCATACGAGCGTTATGCCGGGCGTTATGAGTTGTTGGAGCAGGAATTCGACGAGCTCGAAAGCAGGTGCGGGCGCTGCCTCATGACGGCCGCAAAGATTGCGCCAGGCATCGCTGAAGAGAGAAGCGAATGAAGGAACGCTAGTTGAAGACCAGGAAGAGAAAAATATTACAGAAGAATATATCAGCAAAGGTTCTCGAGACTTCAGCTGCTCCCTGCAACAGCTTCAAAGTTCGTTATCTTGCGACGAGGAGAAGAGACTTGCAAGTCACTTCCATGGCTTTATACCTTCGCAGATACCTTCGCAGGAAGGATCGAATAGCTGCACTAACTACTTAAGCTCCATTAAACTCCAACTACGACGCCTAAACCTACAATGCCGCTCCTCCTCCTCCTCCTCCCACGCCACCAAACCCTAATACGAATCACGGTTCCAATAAACAAAAAATCCCGCGAAACCTCACTTCTCAAAGCCGCCAAGAAAGTCTTCCACAGCTCTGTTCACTCCAGAAGGAAGAAAAACGATTCCGTGTCCACCGAACCCTAATGCCAAAAAGCACATAACCAAACAACCGTCGTCAAGCCGCAAATCGGCCTCGAACCCCCTAAAAAACGTCAATCGAAAGTTGAGCTGGAAACCGCAGACGCGCCAAAAGGTCGTCGACGACGACGACGACGAATCTGCACGAACTCCTCCAAAACGACTCACTGATTGCAAATGAACTGTCGCCAATCCCAATGACTACGGTAGCTCCAAATCCAAGACTCTAATGCAATAAGTAAAGGGAAGGGAGGAAGCAGCAGCCGAGGCATGCATGGCACGGGAGGAGAGCTGCAGCTACTAATTAGTCAAGGCAAGCAAGCGGCAAGAGGCAAAGCAGAACAGGAAGTAGGACCCGAAATTCAAGAGGCAAATTAAGTTAGAAAAACGAGTGGCTGCTGCCTGCTGGCTATGGGCTCCGTCCGTCAGGCAGTACGTAGTACAGTCCAGGCAGCCAGCCAGCCAGCTCTTGTGCGAGCAACACCACAGCAAACGCAACGAAAGGTCCATAATGAAGTCAGACCCCCATGGATGGATGAAATCTCCGTCATGCACGGCGGGCGGGCGCTGCCTGTGCCGGCCCTCCCTTGGCATTAGAGCATCTTCAATGTGGCCTCTAAACAATGGGCCCTCTAAAAATATTATCTTTTTGATGTTGGTGTAATTAGAAATTTCAATTAAAATTATTAGAATCACCTTTAAAAAATAAATAAATCACTTTAAAAATCTTGATTTGAACATTGCATGATCAAGATTCGCGCCATTAAAATTTGGTTCATTTTCAAAAAAATTAGAGTGCTCTTCAAATTCGGTGTAATTTTTTTTTTGATGGGCAAATGTGGCGTGTGTTGTGGTGTTTTGGGCTTAGAGGGCCCTCTTTAGCTTTATTATTTTGAAAGCCCCTCTAAATTAACACACATTTGATGGGATGTGTTTAAACCAAACAATGTTCAAATCCAAATTTTCTTGTATTGATTCACTATAAGTTCTAAAATGTGATTTTCACGTAGGATTCACACGGGTCTCAACCAATGTGAAAACAACACATGGCATAATTCTTGAAACTTTGAATAATTTTTATGTCGAACCATAAAATGAGGTACGATATTCATGAGCCTATTCTAAACATCAAGCCTTATGCCAAGCCTACTCTCCATCAATGGCATTAATTCCTAAACGCAAGGGGGGGTCACTCCATAGTCAAGTTGAACACCACGTGCGAGACAAGTTTGCTACCCCTATATTATATGACATAAATAGTTTTAAATTTTATGATATTTTTTCTACATATACATAACCATTGATAACATCTTTTGTATATTTTTTTGAAATTTTTAGCCATATTATTTTTTTATAGTAATTGTTTTAGTTCAATTCTGCGTCATTCTAGTTAGAAACGGTATGTTTTATTAAAAAAACACATCATCAAATTTGGTTATGAATTTTTAGTATGTAATAGATATTGTGTATATCTACTCATGAAAAAAAATTGATAAAATTTTGATCCATTTTTGTGATGCAACTTAGAAAAAGTAGATTTTTTTGTCTCGCACGTGGTGTTCTACTTGACAATGGAGTGACCTCCCCGTGCCTAAACGTCCATTGTGTATTTTCTATAGTGTAGAAAAATTAGACCCCTTGCTGCAAATTAGATGTTTGTGTGAAAATGACCTCAGTTATACACAATCAACACCATTGATTTTGTAGTATAGAACAAGAGTTTTAACCCCCTAAATGTCCCGACGTCCATATTTTGAACGTTTTTGGGAGACATTCACCTTTGAAGAGCTGTAAATTTTCAAAACCGTGTCTGATTTTAATGATATTTTGCAAAAATTCCCCGCATGATGTACGATATGTGTGGTAAAAATTTCAGATCAATCCAAGATGAATTGATTTTTGGTGATCATTTGAAAGTAGGTATCTTTTTTTTGGACAATTTTGTGAATTTTGATGGCAACAATTGTGGGGGCTTGTATCTCCTTCATTCCAAGTTTCTTTTCAGTAAAACTTGTTGGATTGAATTGCCCTTGAAGTCTAGTTACCATGATAAAAGTTTCATGTCAATCCATTTTGCTAAGAATTTTTTGAAGTCATTTTAGTGCACGGGTCTAGTTTGAACACTTTTCCTTTTTGGATCAAATGGGTCACTTTTTGGGCTACTTTTTGACATTGCAAGGCCATTTTAGGGCGCATTGAATTTTTTCATGAGGATTTTTTGGTACCAATGTGTTTATATGATGATTTTGAACTACTTCATAGTTCAAAGTTTTTTCATTTGAGTAATTTTGAAAATAAATTTCACTTCTAACTGTGTTGCTAGGAAAATTTCAGCATTCATTTTTAACACTAAAACACTATGATCTTGCAATCTATATGGCCAAATGATCCCAAAATTGATCCACATGGTTCACAACATGTATGTTACAAGACTGTACGGTTGAGATTTCTATACCTCACTTATATTTAAACCCGTAACACATCAAAAGCAATGATGATTTTAAGCCCAAAAAAGCTAGGGACCTTTAGAGGTTAACTTTTAAACGTACCATTTGGGTGTCCTTAGAATTGACAATTTGAGAAAGTTCATTATAAAGTATCATTTAGAAGAATATTTTGGAATTGATATACAAATGAAAGTTCTAGATTTTGAAATTTAGATTACATCTGTATGATTTGATTTACCAATATTATCACCAGTATTTTATCATAAATTTTGAAAAAATAAAAAAAAATAAAAAATACTTCTAAATTTTATTACAAACAAAACACTCACATTTCTTGAAAAAAAATTGTTGTAATGGATTTGAAATGAGATACTCTTAACCCCTAAGTGACGGATCAACCATTTTATGGTCTATGCCCTTCTTTTACGGGCTGCCCGAAATAGAAAAAACATTTTTATAGAAAATAAAAAATATTTTTAAATAGGTAATCAAGTCTACTTTCCAATCCAATTTGAATCATGTCAATCCAAGTTAAACTCCACCCGGGAGAGATTTTCAAAGAAAAACACTTCTACATTGTGTAATGTTAGAAAAATTACTATTTGGGGAAAGTAATGATGTTCTCTGCGTTGAAAAATTTGCAATTTTTGATTTTAGAATAGAATGTCTAGTTTTAACAAATCATACAAAATTTCAAATTCTAAAAATAAAATTTGTGATTCTTATAAATATTTGAAGTTAAATGCTTCTAAATTCATTATGAGATGATAAAAAAGCTATTTTTTGATATTTGACCGTAAGGAAAATTACTAAACATCAAGCTCCTCATTTTCTCTTTTGGACCAAACTTCATCAAAGTTGAAGAAGTAATTTTTTATAACACATTTATGTTTTGCCCTTACCCCCTCCGTCATTTAGGGGTTAACTTGGTGATTCTTTGAAAATTTTGTGTTAATTAAATCTATGACCTCATTATTGCAAGGTCCCTTGTGAACCACAGTCAATGTAATTATGGCTTGGTCAACAACTTGATATACTTCTACATTTGTAATTTCAGAAAAAATATGTACTTTAGTATTACCAAATCCAACCATTGGATAGGACAACAACTTGATGAAGTATCTTCAAAAAATTAGTTGACTTTCATTTAAACTTTGATAAGAATGTAGAGTGAGTTTGAATCTGTTAATTGTTCCAAAATTGGACGTTGTGACGTTCAGGGGTTAAAATGATGTATTGCAATGAAAAAACCGAGGTAAATTGAGAAAATACCACCGTTACAAAGTTGAGATGGTCATGTTGGGTGTTTTAGACGCTTGGGGGTTAACGATGTGAAGGTATGGATGAACGTATCTCGTTCAGTGTGACGGACCACATGTGGATGGATGAGAAAAGGTTAGGCTCATCTCATGCGCAGAACGTCTTCAGTTAGAGAAGTGAGGATTTCTGCTCGGTGGTTTTTCGACTTGGGTGGATATGGCGATGGCGACTCAGCTAGGGTTTGCTCTGCATACGCCGAGTGCAAAATTGGGGTCGTTTCAGGGCTCCAGGGCGACTCAGCGATGTGTCGTGGAGCGCATTGGCGGTCGGGTGAACCCTCGAGGTGCCCGGAGATCCGTGGCTGTGAGAGCTGCTACTGGGAATAATACTAATACTACGATTAGGGCTGCGAAGAAGGGCTCTCCGCCGATGATGCCCGCCGTCCTCACGCCTTCCGGACCTGTGGACTTGAACACGCTGATGCTCCGTAATCGAATTATCTTCGTCGGATCACCCGTGAATTCTGAGGTCTGTGCCAGTTCGTTTTCGTCGTGGTTTTGGCTGAGAACGTCTATTGAAATTGCTGCTGAAATTTGACGCGGGATTCTATGTGGCAGGTGGCACAGTCAGTGATTTCCAAGCTTTTGACTCTAGCGGCTATTAATGATGAGGAGGACATTAAGGTTGGCTAACGGAAATACGGAACTCTGAAATACTTTGTTCTATCCGAGGTGCTTTGTTGGTCTCTGTGATTAGGGTTGTGTTTCACATTGGAAACAAACGAGTTTGTGGTTGTGTTCACAAGAGTTACAAATTTCTCATGCAACTTCATGGAAATTTGCAGATGTATATCAATTGCCCCGGTGGAAGTACTTATTCAATTATGGCCATATATGATGCCATGCAATGGGTAAGTCTCTCGTGTGTTGTGACTGGTCGTTAGTGATGTGAGCTGCTAAGGCAGAAGATTGAACTATTGAGGACTGAAAAGATGTAGTTCTAGTGGCCTTGAATCCAGGGCAAGGGTGTAAAAGCCTGTCACAGTGTAAGACTCAACAGAAATCCAATTATAAGCCACTCAGTTTTGGAATTAAGGTTACAACACTAAAAACAAATGTTTAAGCACCTGAGCATAATCCCTATTGATTGAATGACAATATGCACAAATTTTGTTCATGAAAAACAGGCGAAATTGTCAAATGGAACTTCGATTTGCAAACAGATTTTGGAATGAAGTACGTGTGGTTGTTGTGGATGCAGATTAAGCCAGACGTCAGTACTGTCTGCTTTGGCATAGCTGCTAGTCAGGGTGCATTGCTCCTTGCAGGAGGCAAAAAAGGCAAGCGCTTTGCCATGCCAAATGCTCGCATCATGATTCACCAACCTCAAGGAGGTTGTGGGGTACTGCTTCTTACCACTTTATTGTCCTGATGCTTGCTAATCATGAAGACCACAGTTTGAGCTTTGATTTCTGTGCATCGCTTATTGCTAATTTCTTCTGTGTGCTGGCTGTTGCTTTTGCATTTCTCAGTAGTCGTGTTGACTCATTGGTGTGTTAGTATATTTGATGATACCTTTGCCCTTGATCTGGACAGTATTTCTTCAAACATTGGTCACTTGTTGTGTCATCTCTACTGGACACTCACCATTTTTTTTTCGGTTTGCTGATTGAAAGGGAACCGCTGATGATGTTAGAAGGCAAGTGAATGAAGTAATGTCCTCTCGGGATGTAAGTAATTTCTCCTTGATTCTATCATGTATATAATGAAGAGTTGTACACCGCTCGTCTTGTACTAACATATACGGACCTAATTTCTCGATGACCACCTTTTTACGCTCCTTTGCACGACAAGTAACTCGCTTACCTTGTTTGGATCCCAGATTGCATAGAATTAAAAACTGTAGTTTTATTGACAATTCTTCGTTCATGTCCTTGTAAGTACTGATTCTTGACCTTGAGAAGTACTGATAGGAAACAAAATGTGTGCAGAAAATAGACCAGATGTATTCTATATTTTGCAATCAACCTTTGGAAAGAGTGCGAAAATTCACGGAGCGAGATTATTTCTTCTCTGCAGCGGAGGTATCTTATCTCAAATTTGATGATTCAAACTTCGATTGAATTTTTTTTGCCCTTCAGAATCATGCCTTTCATGCCTTCAGAATCATGACATTGTTGGAAGCTTCTTGCAAGGTATATATGCAGAGAGACTCTGCACTTACCCCAATGTTTGGGCTATTTGGATTGCATTCCTTTCTTTACCGATGAACTGAAAATGTGGAGTGCCTTTCTGATGAATGCAGGCAATGGATTTTGGATTAATTGATGGTTTGCTGGAGACAGAATTCTGAGATTCAGATACGGCTCTTGCGCAGCTCCACTGTAAGTGGAGCTTTCACTGTATTTAGTGGTCCACTGGAGATTGTGAATCAAAGCAGAGTACGATCAAATTATCAACCCTCGATCTCTGTTCAGTACTCTCTATTGTCTCAAGTTTGGACGTCTAGGCACAAGAACTGTATCAACATCATCAGTTGGCCGTTTGAGTTAATGAAAGGGCTGTATTCCCAGGTTTTCATTGTACAAAATCAAAGGTTATCTAAAACAGTCCTTTGAATGGGTCAGAAACTTGCATTCATGGTAAGGAATGTGCATCTAGAATCTGAGGGCTTAACCCCTAAACGTACTGACACTTTGAACATAAGTAGATGCAAGCCTAAAAAATAAATATTAATATTAGCATGGCTCACATGTACATAAAGTGTACATGAGAGGGCCATTGCGAGCATAAAATCTACCCAACAAATTTGATGCACTTGCATTTGGAGGCCTCTCCAATATTATCAACATCTCATCTCAAGAGATTCCCTGTAATTGGATTCCCTGTAATTGGTAGAGAGTTTAGTAGCTTGTGGAGGTGACTTGGATGAGAGTCACCAAAGATTCTATGAGCAAGTTACAAGGCTTTGAATTTCTTCACGATCCACTCTTAGGACACTGTGACGTTTAGGGGTTAAAATGAGGACATTTTGGACAAGGGAATGATGTGTCTAGCTAAGAAACTGATCAAGTGAAATAAAAAAAAGTTAAGCTTAAAAATGAGAAGATATTGGTATTCACATTAATCCTTTAGTGCCCAGGTAACCACTAAGTGGTCACTAGATCACTAGAAAATGAAATGTTGGAAAATTTGTGAACCATCTAAGTCCGGTGTCTAAAGTTCCAAATACCTCAAAATGCAGCAACTACCTACAAATACAACCCACGTACTATGTGGTAATTCTTGTGTTTGGAAGTTTGTCTTCTTGTATTCATTTTAAAGACTGTTCCTTTGTTCATGCTCCATTAGTGTATGAATTCCGATCTTGATCAATGTACCAACTCCTTTCTTATTTAACAGTATACATTTTGTCCTAAATCCTACGTGGATAAGTCAATCTCACTTCTTAAACCCACAATAATTAAGTATGACTTCATTCTTCACATGGAAGATTGCAATGGAATGATGTTGGCACAAGTCAGTGCTAAACATCATTACTTCCGTATTTTGAAAATTAAACCCGAAGTCTATTTAAGCTTGAGGTCACACACCCCCCAAAATCTCATTTTTGAGTGTTCATAATTCGGATCAAAGACATACAATAATCTTCCAATCCAACACTCCGATCTTACCAAGATTTAACCAATATAAAAACCTATGCCACATTCATACAATTAATTACTATGAACAGTATCCCTAATACTGACAAGAGCAGTTTAATGGAAACCTCACCCAAAAAAGTGTGGGTTCTCCTGGCACTAAAGGGTTAAAAGCTGAATATAGTCAGGCACGAATAGTGATACCAAGGTCAACAAGTAATAATCATAGTTGTTGCAAATAGCAACTCAAGAGAGATTATTGGCAGGTCACAGGATTCCGACTCATTTTGGCATGAATTATTTGGATAGTGGAGTTATCCGTTAAGTCACAAACACAAGTTCCACAAGAGGACAGACAAGGCGAAACTAGAATTTCTTTCAGCATAAAAGGAGGAGAAAACGAGCATTGCCTCCATTTTATCGACAAATTACTATGCTCTGCACTGTCAAGAAGATTTAGACCTCTCACCTAACTTCCCAATGCTAACTTACGAAAGCTCCGCCAAATTGCACTCACGGTCCCAAGGGAGAAGCTAACCGTAACCCAGAACAATTTGGAAACGCAAGACTAGGGGAAAATTCATATGACTAGGTGAGTTAAAGCCTCTGCAGTCCTCACTTCTGAAACGCTCTCCCCAGTTCAATGACCAGCAACTATGCTCACAAACCAGTATGTATGTTGTACCACTTAGAATGCATGCACTGGTCGTACTGCATGCACCTTCAGAGGTTGCATGTGTGTACAACATCATCCACCGGTACGAAATCATCTGACTGCAGCGACAATATATATCGACGTGAGCGACATCGGATCCCGCTAAGGCATCAGTGAGGGCTTCCAAACAACTCTGCACAGCAGTGCCAGTCCAAGAGTGTGGACGGCCCAACAACGGGCGAGCTAATTCAGGAATTGACACTTGCTTGGAATCCAGTCCCTCCTCTATCTCACTAAGTTACTCAAGCGTGCAACAAATGCCTGCGCCAAAACGGTTGGTATCAGTGTCGATCTGATTCAGCGACCAATCACACAACCGGCACACTTGCTACTCCATCATTTGTCATTCAGGGGTGTCACCATAGCATTCGGTCGTCCAATTCAACATCTAAACTGCCTCGTACGTTAACAAAACTTTGATTGTATACCGCTGGCTGGATAAAGACCAACATGAATAATGGTTGCTTTCCTGTAAGGACAGCAAACTCAATTACAACCACTGCGTTCCTCAGCAACTCTCAAACTGTTGTTCTCTTCCTAAGCTTATGGTCGACCTTCACACCCTCCAGGGGTTACCGTTACTAACCGCATCCAACAATGACCTCTCTGAGAAGAGCACCGCGCCACGGCTGCCAACCAGCACTATCAAAATGGCTCATGTTCTGTCTATGATTACAAAACACGTACGACTTCTGCCCGTGTGCACAGTAGGCACAGTAAAGAAATATCGGGATAGGTTTGTCCGATCACCTACGGCACCATGATCCCTCCCAAAACACAGAAAATGGAAGCCATGACCAAAGCCTACATGTCAGCCTCTCTGCGACAGCTTTGCTTTCCACGACAACCCAAGCCCACTTGTTGACATTAGACATAGCCCACACAAACCCTAATCCTTCATCTGTGCACGATCCACCACGCCACGCCCAGCTAAATCGCTCAAACCCTAATTTCTGCTCATCTCGAAATCGGATTGGAAAACAAGGCCTCCCACCACACGACCCCGACCCACCAAGATATGAATGCAGGTCAAAACACAGTCTACAAAAACGAACAGAAAGTCTCCTATTCTACCAGACGGTTTCTCCCCAGCATGTCCAAAAAACAGCACCACAGTCAACTGGAACGAAGATGCACGACAAAACAACAGCACGTTCGGGGTAATCAACACTATGGTTTTAATGTCCACAGTTTCTTGACATAAGACTCAGCCAGACACCAGGTGTGAGCGAGCCAGCTCCACGATCGCTACCCCTGATCACTTGACGGAGGTTACGCGTTCCTAAGAGTGTGTCCAGTCTGTTATGAACGTTTCAAATGCACCAGGAGACAATGGAACTGCACGCACGCACGCACAGAGAGAGAGAGAGAGAGTGTGTGGTTCAATCAAACGTCGCAGTCAGTATTCACTTCACGGTTGCGAGTGATATCTGGCGAGTACTGATTTTAGGGTTCCGAGGAAAGTCACTTCTGCCTTCCAAAGGGATCCACCCTGAGAGAATTTATCAATTGAGAGATTAAATGGTGCTCTCTGTCTAGCTCACCTCTATGCTATCTACAGGGCCGTGTTACCCTCACCTCTGCGCCCCCACCGTTGATTGGACACAGTTGAACACCGGAAAGAACTCGGGCACAGGCGACAGTCAATCTCCACATTCGTTCATTACCAACCCCCGTCCTTGCCTCCCTGCAATATACGATGCAATCGGAACACCTCGCCTTGACCCCCGTTCAAGAACCGCCTCTCCACATGGCAAGCAGTCAGCTGCCGCAGGAGCTTTTCCAATGCAGATTGAGGAGGCTTGCCGCCCTTGCTTGCCACCGGAATGGACGGATTCGTGTCCAACACGAAGGCGTTCACTGCATCTGCCACCACCTCCCGCTGCGCAAATTGCAGAAGATAGGCAATCGGAGACTCCTGCGGCCGCTCGTAGGCCAGCAATGCCAAACAATCGTGCAGCAGAAGGTCCTGATCTCGGCACTTTCCAAAAAACGATGCCAGCTTCTTGCGCGCCAGGGTCACCGCGTCCTCCACTTGCCCTGTCCTCACCAATTCGATGAACTTCTGGCAGTGCAACAGAAAGATCACGGTCGAGAAGTGGTCCTCTTCCACCTGCGGATACCATTCCTGGAGGTTGGCGATTACACCATCCACATTGCCCTCCCTGATCAACCGCCGCAACAAATTCCGTTGGTCCAGTGCGTACATGTTCTCATCCTCGCACGCCCCCGCGGTGCCATTCGCTTCCTGCTTCGGGGCGATCTCAATAGAATCCACGCTGCCGTCCGCACTCGCAGCGCCACAGGCGGCATCGAATGCAGTCAGGGTGTCGTTGTACCCGTAGTGCAGCAGAAAGGCCCGCACGATGCTATGGCTGGCAGCGGGCGGAAGCTGCAGATTCTCCACCGCGCGCTGCCGCCGACCCCTCTCCTCCAGCATCATCGTCTCCACGTCGAACATGAACTTGCGCTGCCCGAAATTGACCTCCACTTGCTCGTTGGGGCTGTGCAGGCCGATCGTAGGATACAGGAGCGCCTTCACGTCCTTGTAGATGCCCGACAGAATCTTGCCATTGCGCGTGAAAAATATCTCCTGCGCGGCGTAATTGATGCCGGCGCCCACGGTGTCGCCCGTCGTAAACCCCTGCGCGTACGAGTCCCCGCGCCCCGGCCCGTGGTACAGCTTGCCGTCGTCGCCGTGGTAGCCGTAGCTGTTCACCTCCCACCCCGGCTGCCGCGAGTTCTTGAAGTACTCGTCCGTGAACCCTATGGTGGTGCAACCCTTGTGGCCGCGGTCCTTCACCGTCATCTCGAAGTAGTACAGCAGCCGCCGGCACGGCGCAGGCCGGTTGGCCTGAATGGCGCCCACGTCGTTGCCATGGCGCCCATCGCCCGTGTAGCGCGCCGTCAGCTTGTCCGTCGACACCACCAGATACAAGCTGCACGTGTTCGTGTTCAAATGCGTCGGCTCTTCCTCCACGTCGTCCTCCTCGTCCGGGGCCGCCCTGAACATCACACCCGACCGGCTCCCCACCGCCGGCTTCTCGAACGGACTCGACTTCTCCCGCATCGGAGAAGCCGGGGACGATGGAGATGCCGGAGACGACGCCAGCTTTCCCGTCTCTTCCTCCCAAATGCCGCCCCTCACGATGCCGTCAATTGCCCCCTTCGCCACCACAGCACATCCTCAACCATCGCCAATTCCCACCCCGGCCTACCAAGGGGAAAGGAAGCACATCGCCTGCACAACCCCCTGCCCCTAACCCCTGCCGGTCCACAATTCCGAATCCGTCTGGACACACCGAGCCTCACGCCACCTCCCACCACATCCTGCGCCACACGCCAACGCTCCGAGAGCCAACCATCAAGCAAGCAAACCACAAAACCGTAGAAAAACCGCACCACTTCACTTACGACTTCCAATCACGCTACCATGCGCAATTCCAATCCAAAAAGCACGCCGAGAAGGGCGACCACGAGAGAGAGATAGGGAGAGGGAGAGGGGCAGCGCCAGAGCAGAGCAGAGCAGAGCAGCGATGACGACCGAGGGCGAGGGCGAGCATGGAGAGCAGTGATGAGACTACCTTAGAAAGCGAAGTGAATGCATGGGATGATGCGCAGGCAGGCAGGCAGGCAGGCAGGGCACTCATCATCAGCGTCGACGTTTCCCGGACGAAGACTCTTCTCTCCGTCTGCCTCTCGCTTCAGTTCGGTTCCGTTCAAGCAGCCAGAGACGGACTGCCTGCCGTCGGATGAACGTAGTCCGCGTTCGTCCCTCATATGGCTGCCTGCCTGACGGACGGAGTGCCCCGCAGCGCTTACTCCCGGATGAGAATGTGCTCCCATTTTAACCCTTTACCGTTCTGGGTGTCCCATCTTAACCCTAAAATATCTTTGGTCATTTTTCAATCGGTGGATTATTTTCATATACTCCCTCTGTCCCATATTGGCTGGCACATTGGTTCTCTCAAATCTACCTCTTGAGGTATATTTGAGAGAACCTAGGTGCCATCCATTATGGGACAGAGGGAGTAGTTTCTAATCTCAATTGGAAATGGTCGAAACTAGGAAAGTTTGGGGGCTATTTCCTACTTCTTAAATTAATTTTATATTTGTCAACATTATTTTGTTATGATTTTTTTTTTTTGAGCAGTTTAATGGTCAAAGCCCTAAAATTTCAATATTCATCCCAGAATAATTTTTTTATCAAATTTCTTTTCAAGTGAAGGTAAGAAGCATGGCTCTTAAACCTTCTACTTTATCACTACTGTTTACTTTTTTCTTAAACAATTCATAGTATATTAATCATTTTTGTAGTCAATAAAAATCTTTTAACCCCTAAAGGCCCAAGGTGTTTTGGGACCTCCAAAACCAAAAACTGCGATTTTTGAGCACCTTGTGGAAGTTGATGTATGTTTCAATATGTTTTAACTTTTTTTGTACTTCCAACCGTAAGATGTTCAACCCAACTACTTGCACTAACACCATGTTAAATTTCAACCGTTGGATCTTTACCATTTGTGAGTTTATAACATTCAAAGTTGATTCAAAAGTTTTTTTGGGCTTTACCCAAAAGGCATAGTCTAAATGGTGCAAAAGGGGACTTGATGATTATTACCCCAAACATTTTGCTCATATTTTTTTCCATGTAGGTAACTAAGTTAGGCACCTCCATGCAAAATTTTAGAGACTCATTATGCTTTTTTGGCCTTCATGCAAATTATTTTCCAGAAGAAGGTTCAAAAACCACAATATGGTAAAACTTGAATAACGTTAAAGGTTTTTGGTTTAGTAAAGAAGTGAACGGTGAAAAGTTACATCTATGAGTTTGTGAATTTTAGAAAAAAAAAAAATCGAAACATTCCTAAATCTCAAATTTTGACAATTTTTGAAAGAAAAAAATGTAAAATTACAAAAAACTTTGAAGCTTGCTCTTGTAAATTTTGAAGGCTGCCCATGTAAAATTGTTAAAACTTTCAACTTGGATTTTTTTTAAATGTGTGTAGTAGTATTATTATAAACATATTTCCAAAAAGAAATTAAAAAAAACACTAATTCTTTTATTTTTTTTTGCTGCCCCAGTTGGGCTTGAAAACAAAATTTTGCATAATAAAATTCTAAAACTTGAATTTGGCTGCCCAAATTTTACCACATATAGTATGTATGTATTACCACACCCACACCAAATTTTAACCCAAAATACTAAAGTTAAACCCGTCATCTAGGCTGCCCGAAACAGCAAAAAGCCATTTTGGCTTTTAAGGGCCTTTAGGGGTTAAATTTTGTTTTTATTTTCAATGTAATGAAAGAAATTAGTGTAAACAATTTTAACATCAAATTGTATGAAAAAATTGTAGAAGAATGTAATATATTTTAAAATATGAGGAATCGATGAGGTTTGGTTGGGTAAGGATAGTGTGGACACTTAAGGGTTAAAATTGTTGATAACATTCAATAGGTTTCACTGGTTCTACCTTGCTCTTAAAGAGAATGTGGAGCAATTTTTTTGTATTATCATTCAAGAACAATGATTACCTACCCATGTTTTCTTATTGACGGAGGTTTGAGAAAACTAGAAGGGAAGGTAACCATGTTTGGTCTTTGCTGACACATCCCCTTATGTCCCCCATTTTTGAAGAGAGCAACATTATCAGTAATATTATTGTAACTCAAGAATGTTATAAGTGCATAGTGAAGCAATAGGAAATGGGCATTCAAAATTTAAAATATCCTTGAACATTGCGCTACTTCTTTTGTCCCTCCATCAACAATGGATTATGACCTTTCGTGCTTCTTTCTAAAATGAAAAATAAAGGGCTACACTTAATGTACTACATGGATAGAAATCACATGATGCATTACAAATCACTATATGGATGAAAAGACAAATTGGTGGAATGCTACTACTTGAACAAATTGAGTGTGTCACATGAGTAGATTGAATTGAAGAGAAATCATATTTTTAGGATTTGGTTTTATATTGCCTATGGATTTTTAAAGTGTTATGTCGTGAAAAATACAATTTTTTCCTAAGTGGGAGCCTTGTGCTATGCAAAAATGATTTACGGTCATTCAATGTTAGCATATAGTTGATAGAAAACTAACCTTTGATCCACCCCTTGAATGTACACTTTGACATTGAAGGAATTTACTTGATTGCCCATGCTAAAATTCCTCCCCAATTTGCTTTCTTGATTATCATAATTATTTGCCCACAATTTTGGGATAGGTTGTCCTCATTCATTAATCCCTAGTTGCACGGCCAATCATTTATTGGCTAATCCAAACAATCAAATGCCTTTTCTTCATTCGTCATGCACTTTTTGCAAGTAAAAACAATACTAAAAATTTCTATGGGAAGTTAGCTTCATGCATTTGTGATCCGATTAAAATGGAGATGGATTGTGAGAATTTTATACGTCATCTCATGCCACATTGTTCCACCAAAAGTTTCTATGATCTTATTTCAAAACAAATCAAAAGTGCTCTTGAAAAAATAAACTTATAAAATTAAGTAACCAATAGATCTCCAAAATCACTACATGTATAGTATTACATGTCAACCCCTTACAAAAATAATCTTCCACAAATTGTCAATATCTCATTTATAAAGATATTTGTAATAAAATTACAAAATAATTTTGAATTTTTAGCTTCAAATTTTATAAAAAAATACTGGTGATTGCAATCATAAATTTAGCCATATCATTACAAAAATATTCAGGCCTGTAAAAGGCCGTTAGAAATAATTAATTGGGGTACCTCAGCATGGTAAGAGTGCTCAATGAATGCTGCTTTCCCATATACTCGCGCAGTAGATCAACGGCTCAGATCTTAACAACTTCATGATTGTCGCTGCCCCTGCCCTTATTGTAATGATTGTTTGTTGCACTCCCGCCTTCACTGTCCCGCCTGGACGTACACGCAGGCCGCCTTTGAACTTGCTGGCATTCTTGTTGGCATTCCCCCGCGCGCGCTTATGCTTGCTGGCATCCCCCCCCCCCCGCGCCAAATTTGAGATCTGTCAATGCGACGCGTGGCATTCCCGCGTAGGGCTCTATTTGTGGAAAACTCTGTTTTTGGCAGTTTTTGGCAGACTCTGGTGTGTTGCAGTTTTGGCAAATTTTGGTGCGTCGAGATTGTAATTTGTGTCGGAAGGTTCTGTTTTGCGGCAGGCGTGGCCACGGGTACAATTCAGATTTTAATCCTGATTCTATCTGCATCCTCTTCCTGTGAAATGAACACAGATGATCAATGGCCTCTGCAGATCAGAAGCAAAGGATATGTTAGGTGACGACTGGGTTCATATTCAACGAAGAGTTGTTCAGCAGCACGGAATTTCTTATCAACGAAATGCGTGGAATAAGGTTTGCTATCAATGAGTCTCTTGTCCTTTTGATGACATTCGGCAGTTCTAGAAGTGCCTTTGCTTGTCCAGAATTTCGTGACCTAAGCTTGTCTTCATGACCTTAACTGCAGGTGTTGCAATATATAACCGGATCAGGTGGTGCATCCAGTGGTGATAGCGGCATTTCCAAGTCCCACCTTAAAGAAAGGTCTGAAATTATCTCTTGAAAGTATAGACGATCTGGTGTCCACTTGCAAGTATTACAGTCAAAATTTGTTGTTCTTTGTATGCTACTAGATGTAACGTATTTTGTTCTGCTATTTGTTGATGGCAGTTGATATCTCTAAGTGAATGAACATGCACGTTGCTTCTGGACTTATAAGGACTTCCAATTGTGTATTTTGTAAACAGATTGAAGGGTTTCAGCCTAACCTTTAAAAATTTGTATCTACGTCAAACTCAATGGACAATACCTGACACTGAGCTCAGAGAGTAGTTTGGCTGCAAGTCCAGGAGATTATTCTGCCTGCGTCCAGGAGAATATTGTTACTATTTGTTACAGTTGGATTGTAGTTGCTTAAACTTTGAGTCGCAAGTCAATTTTGGTTTGCTGCTAGTGAGTAGGAATGGAGGGGAATGCGGCAACTGATTTGCCATACAAGATTCAGGTCTCGTTGAATCCAAAGTATCGGTCGCTGATAGTTAGAGGTCGCTTGATCCACGAACAAACTTCAAGGTCGATATTTCCAGAGAAACGCAAAGCTGGTGACAGTAATTTGGACCTCTGGTTGGATGGTCGCATCTATCCGGTGGATCCTTCAACTGGAAAGCGACCAAAGTTTCACGATGTCAAAAGTATACTTGAGTTTGTAGGAGATGGGGAGAATGGATTGCTTGGCTATACGTGTAGCTTACAAAATTCAAACACTGAGGTTTCTAGAAGAGTTGTAGTCGATCGAGAGAAAAGTGACAATGAGATTGCAGCTTTGAGGAAAAGTTTGGAGGCTTTACAACAACGAGAGCAACAGCTGAAAAGTAGACAATTGGTAGAATCAGAAAGCTTGCAGAGAGAAATTCAAGGGTTGCAAGATCAGAATGTGGCTATAGAAAGAAGTTCCAATACGATGATTACTTCTCTGAGAGAAGAAATAAGGATTGTCACGAAGGAGCTAGAAAAGAGCATTCAAGCTGAAATTGAGCGTGAAACAGAAATTGAAGCAATCGAAAGAGAACAAGCTGAGAAAACGAGAAATTTGGTAGAAAGTCACCGCTCTGAATTAGAAAGAGTGAAGCGTGATTTTGATCAGACTTCAAAAGCACTTGCAGTGCTGGAGAGGAAGTGGCAGAAGGTTCAGAGCACTCCATATGGCTACAGAAAGCAGAGTAGAGCTCGTCGAGACTTGCACAATCTCTCTCAATCAGGAGGTCATGCAAAGGCTCAACGGAAGCTGGCTCGCTCAATTGTGGCACCTGCTACTGTCAGAGCAGTACAAGAAGGTAATGCTGTTAATCAGACGAAGCAACGGCTTTGCGGTTCCTTGGAGACTCAACTTGAATCGGGCAAAGTCTTCGCGAGTATTATGTCAAAGAGGGAGGTATCGACCATGTTGCAAATACCGGCCATGGAATCAATTGGCACCGACATCGCAAATCAATATTTAAATAAGATTGGTGCTGAAATCGGAGCTCATGAAATCCTAGCTGTTGAAGACTGCAGTGGGATCACAAATGAGGCTTACAGTGAAATCTATAAAAAATTTGTGGGAGGTGTGAAAAGTGCTGGAAAAGGAATTCGAATTGGTTGTTTACTGCCGAAGCCTTACCACGTCTCTTTATTGCGGAAAAAGATGAATGCGAAGCTTGCGGATTTTGTGGGAGAATACTATCCAATAATTAACACTCTGGAGATTCCGCCGGCTCCACGGTCCAAAAAAAAAGAATCCATGCTCATCGAATTGAATGAGCACAATTCTTTATTTGTTGATGTTGAAACAGTCCAAAAAACCATGGTGCAACTGTATAAATTTACCCCTGCTGGTATGTTCAACTTTCATTCTAGCCTTTTTTTTCCTTTATCTTTTTTGGCACGCATGAATTAATTCTATTCACCATTGCACTTTCAATCCTTTTTTAAGTATTCTTGCACTGATCTTCACAAGATTGTCCTTTTAATGAACCAATAATTGGATTTTTTTATATTCAATAATAGCATTGAACCTGTATCACATTGCTTGCATGCCCTAAATTTTTGTTGCTGATTTTAGCATTGCTTCATAAAATTTGAACTGGCTAATTGATACAAAGGATTTTCGAAGGAAAAAAAGGAATAATAGATGTGTAGATGGAGTCAAGATGTGTAGTCTCTTTGAACCTAGATATCATCCATGTATTTCCTAAGTAGCACATACGTATTACCCTAATATAAAAAGAGCATCGAAGGAGCCTGGATTGCACTTGAAGCCATAGAAAAGTAGCAAAAATGCTAAATTGTCTCCTGACAAAAAGTCATTGGCTTGTACAATGCAGAGTTAGCTGGTAAACCTCTTATCTTTGTCATCAAGTTAGATGAGGCTGAGATTGTGCACAGTCAAGAGCTGGAGCGTATCAGCATTACAATTATGAACCGTGCGTTGAATCCAGACATTACAGTAGATAGTCCTGAATACATTGCAGTACAAAGTGAACGTGAGATCTGGCCGATTGGCTGCTTTCAGGTGCGAAAAGAATCTCATGAAGTACTCTCGTGGGTCTTTAGTCAGACTAAGATTCCAGCCTTAATTGCAGCACAAGATAATGGACAATTGTTGAGTGTGCCTGGTATCGGAGATTTCAAGGTGGAGTGGCATCTGTCTGCCGACATGAAGACAATTAAATGTATGTATGGATTGAGCCATGGTGCATGCTCACAGTACAACTGTATATATTGTTCACAGGTAAAAATTACTTTGTCAACATTGATTTACTTTATGTCAATTTTAGATAAATCAACAGCCTAATCAAATCAATGTTGACAAATTGGAGTGTCATATTCACAGCCGCGTGCAAAGCCAACAATTGGAAACGAACAACAAGCATTAGCTGCTTTTGGGAAGAAATCAAGTGGCTGGGGTGGCGGATTATTTTGTTCGAAGATTGCAGCAAAGCCTGTCACTGGTACAACGGCACTTGGGAGATGGAAACCGGTGTTACCGATTCCAATGGACCGGGTCCACATGTGTACATTGCACGCTTTTAATCGAATTGTAGAGAAGATTGTGGGCCTGCACTTCCAGTTTATCTGGACCCTGCGTGACAAAGAGCTCCAGAAGAAAGCAGTATTTGACATGCAGAAGGTCTTGTCTTCTACCGGCGCACATGGAGGTAATGTTATTATCTTCACAGATGGCAAGGCTTCAGGTAAATCAAACGACGTGCCATGCAAACCTTCGTTCAATGGAGCTCATGCGGCCAAGCTTTTCAATGCATCGACATTACCAGGAGGATCAGAAAAGCTCTACACCGATGTTGTTGCAGCGGAGAGAAATTTTATTGATTCAGGAGTTTCAAAAATTAGAAAGCTTGAGGTTTGGCAAGGTCTGGAGAAACTAAAAGTTTACTTCACCGGTTTGATATTGAGTGATAAGAAGATCGCAGATTTCAAGTCGGAGGTTGAGGCATGGGGTCGGTCATACGTTGCTGCATTTGGCGAACATCACGTGACGCATTATATTGTAAGTATTGCTTGATGGATGCTTTTGATGTCTCTATTGCAAACTTGAAGACTTTTTCGCATGACTTTAGAGTTATCCTTAAAGTCACCTTGTGTTTGAATAAGATACCGTGAATTTTGCTTTAATGTACTATTATTTGTTCACCCCAAATAGTGAAAGGGTATGGAAAAGCTTGGTGGTCTATCATTGTTAGGTGTGTAAGAGCTTGGTGGTCTTCAAACTCATGGAAAACTAGTTTAGCCGTCTTTCTTGACGGCTAAACTAGTTTCCCTTGAGTTTAGAGACCACCAAGCTCTTACACACCTAACAATGATAGACCACCAAGCTTTTCCATACCCTTTCACTATTTGGGGTGAACAAATAATAGTACATTAACTCCTAAAGGTCCTCACCTCTTTTGCAAAAGTCAAAGCACTATAATTTTCATACTTTAAATATCACATTGAATGATTTATAATTTTTCATAGATAATCATCGACATCATGAAGGTATGACAAAATTTTCAACATGATTGGAAGATATTTTGAATATTTACAAATTTTATGATGTAAACAAGGTAAAAATTCAAAATAAATATGTTTTTGTCAAATTTAATATCAAAAATTATATTTAAGGTAGATAAAAGTTATATTTACATGGAGGAAAAAATTGAAGGTGAAGAAATTAAAAGAGACTTATGATTGAAGCATCTTTAGAGAGCCCTTTGTATTTTGGACACTCAAAATTCAAAGTTCTCAACGGTGGAAAAGCTTCAAATGAAGTTTATTCTCCAATCCCAACGGTCAAAAGATGTATCGTAACTTAACTTAAACATCTATTGAAAACACCAACTGCAATAAAGCTAAGACAATTGATTTTTGGGGCCTTTGACCAAAAATCAAGCATAATTGGGTTGATTGGTCCTTTAGGGGTTAAAGCAAAATTCACGGTATCTTATTCAAACACAAGGTGACTTTAAGGATAACTCTTTTGAGTATTGCATGACTTTGATTGAACAATGATTTTGATTGAATTGTGACAGTTTTGAATGAATAGTGAAGCATGACTTTAATGTTCTTTTTTTATTGTTTGTATTCTTTTCAATGGTCGTTGTTTCATAACTTTGTTTCTTTTTTGGCAGCATGTTCTTGTAAAGCATGCACTGTGGTTCGTCAATAAGTACGGAAGCCTCAGTGTATGGTCGTGTCAAGGCATGGAATACTCCCATTATGCCGCAAAAGCAGCATACAACAAACATACGCAACACGGGGGAGGTAGATCCAAAAAAAGTCCACTTGTCCAAACATACCAACATTGGTATAGAATCATTCAACACCGGTTCAAGGAGATGGAAAAAAAAGAGCAGCTTCAACATGAAAACAATACATTTCAAAATTCTGAAGTTGGGATTGACATTGAAACACGAATTTGGATAAGAAGAGAGGCGGCAACTAACTCTTGTGCTAAAGCACATGCTGCTCTATGGAGAGATAAATGTGATCGAGTTGGGAGCAAGTATGTGCCAAAGAGCCAAGAATCTCAAGCCACTGCTTCCATCAACGAGTAAGCTGAACTACACAATAGGTTTGACCAGCACTTTCTTCGGAGGGAACACCTCTCCAGCAATCACATTCTTTTCATTGCGTCGATTGATTTGCACATTGGTTTCTTTTCAAATCAGAAATTGATTTCTTTTCTTTGTTTTTTCTGGATTCGCAAGGGACCAGAGTCACTCTCTGTTCAAACTAAGATTAAGTTAATCCTCAAAAATAAAGAGTAATACCAACCCTCACACTCAGGACTACGAATCCCGAATTGAGAATCATGTGTTTTTAAAAGTAGTTTTGAGTAGGTGACTATGTGGGCTTCATTTTGTTCAAATTTGTTTGTTTTTGTTACCAACTTACGCATTGTTCTTCGCCAATTTTGGTGGTATTCAACTTGGTCCCATCTGAATTATCTTTTTGACAATATGATTAATTGAATCTGTCATTTTAATATCATGAATCTGTGGTCCTTTAAGGGCTAACTCTTCCCAAATGTAACTTGTGTTACTGATTCATGTAGAGCATTGTTGTATTACATCAAAACTTCCTCACTGATTATTAATGAGGTGAAGTGAGCTTTCATTATTCACAGGGTACATTGTTGAGCATTTAGCTGTTAAAGGTAAAGATAAAATACAACCCAGGGACGTGGATGAACAGAAGGCACAGAACAAGCAAGAGAAAATCAGTCATAATGGATCTAAGATCACTGCTAGCAAAGGCGTCGCTTCTCTCTGAGTTCACTATACACAATTGTCCCACGTGATGAATTGCACTCACCAAGTCTTAAGTGTCAAGGCAACGAGTGTGATGTGGCGCCATCTCACTCGCCTAGTGAGTGAAAAGCGACAGCTTCTCCTTGTAGTGGGTGAATGGGTGATGCTAGGCTATGAAGCGGCTGGTCTGAAATGAACGAAGTAAAATGTATTTCTTTATACTAAAGGACAAGAAAATGAGCTTAAGGATACATATGAAGTTTGGCTAAAGACAGTTGTCCCATTGGTTAAGGAGTCGAAACACCAATTTCTCCAAACCAAGAATCTCTAGTTTTAAATGAAACAGAAGTTTAGTTGTAAAAAATCCAACATCACTATTGTTAAACAAAACAAGCAAAATCCTTAACTTGTTTTTTACAAGTTTATGTTGCTATAAGTCGTTCCTGCTTGTCTTCCAGTAATAATTTACTCATGTTGGGACTTTTTCTTACCAAAGCTCTTACAACTCATTCAAGTTTTATCACAGAATGCTACCCAATGCCGTATCTACTTGTAAAATGATTTTCGTGCAAATTTTACTGCGGTTTCAAACAAAAGGAGGCTTGATCTGGCTTAACCCCTAAAAGCCCGAGGGATATTGAACAAAACATAGATGTGTTATAATATGTGCCTTCCATATGTTTGATGAAATTTGGTTCCATACACAAAATGTAAAGTATAATTTCTACAAATTATCTGTACGGTCAAATTTCCAAAAACAACTTTAGATCATTTTGGTTACTATAGTGTCCATCCTCGAAAGGGGAGAGTAGTATTGTTCCAATGTCCCTTTGACGGTGGGCATCGGGTCATTGACATTACGAATGGACACTTTATTCACGCCGACCCATTTCTTTGGGTTGGTGTTTCTATCTATCTGTCAAAAGGTGGTCAAGAAGAACGCTCTCATTCTAGCCTATTGGTATTCACAATGAGCTTTACACAATGTAAATTTCATGCCACAGTATTCTCATTGTGCATACAGCAAAGCTGAATTTCAGGCAGTAATGTGATGAATACCAAGTCGAAATGAAAAACAATGTCATACATTGCTAAAGCGTGGGATGTTTGTATATCTTGACGGGGCAACATGACCGAGTATACCATTTCATCATCATCATGAAGAGTGAATGAGTGCCTATAATAGAGAGCTGAATTGTTCTCATGGACTTACTTCAGCAAAAGAATTTGAAGCTGTAAAAACTGCAACGCCATCACAAAACTCTTGGAGAGCTCGAGCCCACAAAACTCTTGGAGAGCTCCAGCCCTTGATAGCAGGAAGGTTCTTCAGTTTCAGTTGTTGTTGCATCCACTCCCACCCTTCCTCACCGATCTCTCCTCCAAGACCCCGGACGACTGCCCCGCCCGTGCAGCACCCCATTTTACAGCAATCTTCAAGGGAAAGGCTGTTCAAAACGCCGTACAAGAATCTGCTCGCGAACAAATCTCCAGCTCCAGTGGTATCCACCGTGGTTGTCTCCCTGATGAGCCAAAGAGCCAAGAATCTCAAGCCAGTGCTTCCATCAACGAGTAAGCTGAACTACACAATAGGTTTGACCAGCACTTTCTTCGGAGGGAGCACCTCTCCAGCAATCACATTCTTTTCATTGCGCCGATTGATCTGCACATTGGTTGTGGGTGAGGTAAGTTAATTTTCCGAGAGTCAACCCCTAAGCATCCACTGTATTTTCTAAAGTGTAGGATAATTGGATCCCGTGCTGCAAATCATCTGTTTGTGTGAAAACGACTTCAGTTTTGACACAATCAACATTGTTGATTTTGTAGTGTAGAACCATAGCTCTAAAATCATATATTGCAATAAAAAAACCCTCGTATTATAGAACAAGAGCAATGAGAAAACCCAGGTTGTAGTATAGAACAAGTGCAATTAGAAAACTTGTAGTATAGACTATAGAACATCAGCTTTAAAATGATGTATTGTAATTTCAAAAATTATGATAGACAAAGCTATAAGTATGTACCTTTTCAGTTGGCTGGCCATCTTGAGCGATGCACATTTTGAAGTCCTCGGGTGCAGCAGAACCGAGTGCAATCTCAATTTCAGATCTCAGGGATATTAGAGGCCAATTATAACCTACTTCAATTTCCTGTCGCCAAGCTCCTATAACACACTCAACCATGACAATCTGGACGTGTTCCTGCTGATCTATTTGCTCCCATACACCACCAGCTTTGAGCCTCAATCTGTTGAATTGAAAATTTGCATATAATGTTGACCTGCCTATATGGTATTTGAAGAGCACAGAGCGGGAATCAACAATGCATTTGATTTCATCTGCCATCAGTACTATTGACTCATTCCACCCATTGTCCATTAATGAAGCAAAGAGCTCATCTGAGCTGTGTTTGAAGACAAACAGTGTGGGCGTTCTATGGATATTGCTAGCTACAGCGAAAAGATCTACCATAACATTAATCGGCATGAACCAACTAATTCGTGTTACTTTGCTGCCAGTGCCTGGTTTGCATGCACGTATAAAATCTTCTCTCATTTGTGCACAAAATGCTCGGGGGATTCACTAAGTGCAAGAGTTAAAACCCAGGAGAGAACAAATATAGGGTTCATTTTAATACCTTGGCCTAAAAATTATAAAAAAGTTTGTTTCAGTATAGGGTCTAAGTAAATAGAGAATACTGATTTTAAATAATATAGGGTGCATAATAGTGGTGGGTATTAGGGTGAATTTAGAACTAATTTAGCCTGCTGTAAATTAAAAAGGGCTGTGAAAAAACGGTTTTAGGAGTGCTTTTTGGGTATTAGCGCGGGTTTAGGGTTTGGTTTTGGGACCACCGTTGGATGGTCAGGGTTTAGGGTTAACGGTTGAGATGGGCTGCGGTTTTAGGGCTTTGCAACGGCTTAGGGTCACTTAGGGTTGAGAGCCCAAATTTTTGGTGACGGCTTGTGTTTTCCTGGATGTTTTCGGGGTTCTGCTGTTTTTTGAGCTCCTGTGCTTTGATGCTGCGAAGTGTGGTCTACGCCTGGTTACGTTCAATTTTCTTGGTAGGGCTGCTTGATTTCTCTTCTTACGTTTAGCCATAGCGCTGGCGGTGTCGATTTTAGGCTGTGGTGGATACAGTTTAGTGGGCTGGGGTTTGGAGTATCTTATGGCTTTGGCTTTCGTTGGTTTAGGGGTTTAGGGTTTGTTGCTGATGGGTGTTGCGATTTGGACTATGGCAATGGTGCAAGCAAAGAGGTTCATTTTTACAGTAGGGTTTCTTTTGCGGTCTTCCGTTGCAGCGTCTTAGGGTTAAGAGCATTGTAGTTTAGGGTGTTTAGGCTGTGTGCTTCTGTGCGTGCGGTCTGCTTCCTAGGGTTTGGATCGTATATGGGCTTGCGGGATGACATTGAAGTTTGTGTATATCGTGATCCTGATCGAGTAAAACTAAGAGCGACTTTGTTCAAGAGCCGAGTGGTTATGTTTTTGGCTACGGATTACGGTGCGATCTTATGCTGTAGAGTACCATGGATGAGAGCGTTTTTTTATCCTTGAAAAATCTGTGTTTGTGTGTTTGTGTGCTTGTGTGCTTGTTTTGGGGTTTAGGGTGACTAGGTGTGTGGAGCCTGGTTTAGGGTCAATTTGTCTGCCTTGCATCTTCTATCTACGATGTCTTCATGCAAGGTCATTCTTTACGGGTTAGACGACGAGAGCTCTAAGCCGGTGTTGATTAGTCCGTTGGTATGCCGAGAGAACGACTCATGTAGAGATCTGAGGCTCAAGCTAGAGTGTGCGGGTTGTGTGGAATGGCCGTTTGAGTTCTGGGACATTGAAGAAAAATGCAGAATCAAGAGGAGTTTTGAGGGGATGAACTCAGTGGGAGAACGTGTGTATGTTATTCCAATGTGCGAGATTGCTGAAGGTGGCACAGCAAAGCGTAGAAGAATCGAGCCTGGTTCATCTGGACCAGAGGAGAGCGGATTAGGGTTTAGCCCCCCGCTTGAATCCACTGACGGTGGTAATGTCAATGATCTTACAGTTGGTGATGATTTGCCTCCCTCTCCTTCAGTGCAATGCGCAACGGTTTTGGGTGATGGTCCACTGTCCGATCCTAAGAGTTTTTTGTTATCCACCCTCATTTCAGAGGAGGTAATGGACAAGTACAATAGTGTTGTTACAAAACTCAACAGAGAATTGGCACAGATGGACTTTGATGACCATTTGTGGCACTTGAAATCGTTTGACGTCAACAATGTGGGAGTGGTGAAGTTGCATTGCGGGGAATGCTCGAAGGATTTTGGAGGCACCACTGGAGATCATTCCAAGTCGGCCATACACAATCTGTTTGCTAATTTCAAGAAGTCTCACCTTCAATCGTCCCTGCACATTAGATCATGGTGTCGGAGGAAGGGTGTGGACTATTTAGATCATCCGCAATCACAAGCTACAAAGGGTAAACCAGTAATCCTCACGGCAGCTGATCATAAGCGTTTCGTTGAGGAAGGGCTAGCTATTTTAGAAGAGGTTAACAATTGTGTGGAATCTGGCCATGGTCCCTTTGTGGTCATTGGAGACCAAGATGGCACACAATTGAAGTCATTTTGGTACAAAGTTAGATGCAAGGTTGACGGAGAAATGTTCCAGTTGTGCCCTGCGAGAAAAAATTTGAAGGCCAATTTAGAAAATCATTTGCATGGTATCAAGCATACCAAAGCTCTGCAAGATTCAGCTCCTGGTGAGAGAACTTCTTCCAATGCCATTTACACTGGGCGCAAGGGTAGGCCATCAGCTTCGACACGCACAACCACTGGAAATCAACAGGATCTTCATTGTTGGTTTAGGGTTTCGGACAAACATGCTGTGGACAATTCCGAAACTTCTGAATCAGGTGAGCAGTTTTTACCTCTTGCCTTATTGTGTTGGGGATTTAGAAATAAGGCTACTACTTATGGAGGTAAATGGTATGAGATTTCTGGATTATTGCATGACCCTAAGCCGGGAAGGTTGAGGGTTCCAGAGCCTGCAACCTCAGCGAAATTTGAATGTCAAGGTTTAGGGACCAATGTGGAAGGGTGCTTTCGGCACATCAGATGTAAAAGGCTTAGCATTTCTGGGCGTCCATTTGAGAATTTCACATGCGCCGAGTGCACTGACATTCCAAAGGAAAATGATTTCCGACTTAGGGTATTGCGAGAAAATCATGCGAGTGTGAAGAGAGGATTTCGGGATAATACTCCTGGTCGTAGGGTTGATTATTTGTCCATAAGGGAATTAGCAGGTCGTAGTAGAGTCCTTGCTAAAAAATTCAAAGATGAAAAGACTTTGCATTGGTTAATGAAAGCCAAAGTAGCTCAGCTGAAATTGTCTACAAAGGGCTTGAAGTTGACTGTAGTAGAGAGTTTCAATCGGAAAGATGTACTAGCTTTCTGTAACAATATATTGGCTGCCCAGAGAACGAATGCATTCGGCGGGAAGCCAGCATTGTGGGACTTCCTCAAGGATGTCGTCACAAATTTGAACCGTTCGAAAGAAGGATATAGGTATTCTAAGAATACCAAGTCATTCTCCCAGGCTATGAAGATCTATGGTGGAAGGTGCATGTGTGACTTGTTTGCTTTGAATTTTGCGGGACCTTCGTATTCTAGTACTAAAAGAGAGAATAAGAAAGGGGTGCAGTTTGTCGCAGGGGAACATGCTGTGATTTTCAGATGTGTTGCAGGGATCTACCGGGAAGCAAAGGCAGCCCACGGAATAACCGGTCCAGTACCGGTTATTTTGGCTGAAGACGAGACTAAGGTCAAGAGTAGGATTTCTTGGGAGTCACGTTCTGATGTCCTTGTTGGTTTTTGTGGAAGTAAGGATAACCATCAGTGTGATTCACACTTCCGGCCTGTTGTTGGCTCTGGAGAGACGGGCTACAACAACATTGTTGAGGCGTTTAGGACTAACCGGATCGGGAGCTTTGCTAGAGTTATAATGGTTAATCCTCTGCATGATAGGTTGCCACGGCTTGTGCTCGTGGTCAATGTCACCTGTAATTGTTTTAATTCTGGTTGGGTTCGGGAGCAGTGGACGGTCATTGACGCGTTGTGGGAGGAACACTGTGAGGAGGTTGTTGGTCCTATAATTGGACACGCTTCGGATGGAGATTCCCGACGGCGGCAACTGATGGTCCAGGATTTCACAAACAAAATTGGGATCAGGTACAGTATACCGTGGGCGGGGTGGAATTTGTCTGGGTCAGTTTTAGATTCAGGTTGAGTTGTAGGGTTGCATGATCAAGATTACGTGCATAACGGGAAGAAGTTAATAAATCCCCTAGATAGCGCAGTGAAGAGTCTCCAATTGGGGGCTGATGTGTGTTTGCTGGAACACATTGGTCAAGTGTACAATAAGTTCTCTTATGATGATCATGGTTTGAGATTAGAGGACGTCCAGAGAACTGACCGGCAGAATTGGGCAAGTGCACAACGACTTTGCTCGTTAAAGGTAAGGGAGAGCCTCATGAAGCTGCAAGTAGAACGAGACGCACATCAGGAGAGGACTCTAGGGACCCAAATGTACCTGCAGATAGTATCCGATTACATAGATATTTTTTTGTCAATATCCTTAACGCTGCGAGATAGAGTCGTGCTGGCAGCTAAAGTCTCTTTTTTTTTTCCGACTATGGAAACTGTGGTTCAAGTTTGGTTATCACAGTGTCGGCGGTAATACTAAAACCCTTTCTGTGCAGGAGTGTTTTGTGTGTAACCAGTGCTATATAGACATACAGATCTCATGCCACTTTGTGGTTCTCCTAATTAAATATTTCCGGGAGTTCCATAACGACTTACCTGTCCCTTTGCATCTAACCGGGTCGGACTCCTGTGAGATTTTCTTTAGCAAGGTTGGCGGCATGCAGGGAATGGAGAGATCGTACGACTTTCACGAACTAATAGGATGTGCAAACACAGTGAACCACCTAGCTGCAATTGAGTACGGCGAGAATGGTCTCAAGTTTGATAGGGCCCACAAATATTTGGGCAAAGCTTCACCCGCTTGGAGAGGATGAAAGTGCGGCCAATCTTGCCGATTACAGTGGGCTTGAATCCGACGCCGCGATCGTCAATTGTCTGAGAGAGGGCTTCAAAAGTGCGCAAGGTATGCTTCGAGGCCTCAACATGGCGCCGTCAACTGTTGCCCGGGACAAAAAATGGTTTCTTGAACCATGGGCGTTGGAGGCCGCCGACGCTAAACATTGGAGCTACAATCCGCCCTCTCGACCCGTGCCAGGAGAGGATGGGGACGGCGAGGTCATGCGGGAGTCTCTTGCTGCCGAGGCACCTGACATGGAGGATGCGGAAGAGGAATGCCAATTTGCGGAGCAGGAGGCTGCAGTTATCGACGACGGCCTGGATCCGCTTGAAGTTGCCGAAGATGAGTGCAGGCATGCAATTCGAGACATTCTGAGTACGAGTGAGGGACTCCCGATTGCAAACCTGGAGGTTAATGAGGCAGGCTACGCATCTCGCCGGTGGTCGAGTATTCAGGTAAGTTTCTATACAAATCAACATTAGTATCTGAATTAAATGGTAATCCCTTTCTATCTAAAGATCGGCTAACGCGAATCAGGAACTCGGTTTATTTCAATAATGCCGAAGACTATTTATCTGCTTCTAGCTCGAGTAGCACTTGCCTTGTTGGGTTGGGGACGGACTGTGGTGTATATTTTGACCAGGACGACACGACTGCTACACCCTCTACATGTCGGGTTGCTCAGAAACGCAGCAGGAAAACGATGCAGAGGAAGGGACAACCTGTGGTAGTATCAGCCGCAGCAGACTCTGGTTCTTGGTGGATCGGTCGGGTTCAAAAGATCAGAAGGTCCTACGGTACTAAATGGGGCCCTTCACGGAACCCGATTGATTTGCTAAACAGAGCCACGAGTGTAGGTAAAAAGGTAAGTGGCTCTCCCACGGTTCAAGTTATGTTCAATTGGTTTTCAAAGGGACCAGGGCGTAATAAGTTCAAATATGATGTCACCGACACCCAATGGATTGACGTTGACTGCATCATCTCTAGTGTTGCTCTTACCTTCAATAGTAGGCAGAATCTGTATTGCCTTGCGGACGGAGATAGGCAAGTGCTAGACGATTTCGTCTCTACAGGGCAGCAGTAGCTATTTCAGCCTAAACCATAGACAGCCTAGGCGTTCATGACTGTACTATATGTGAAAATCATGATTGTACTATATGTGGCATGCTCCACGACATCATGTGAGATCCATTCTCATGCTTCAGGTAGGATTTTAAATCTAAGGTTAGTACTCTAAGTAATCTAAGGTTAGTACTTGAATGATACTAATCAAGTGCTAAGTGAATTAAGTGCTAAGTGAATCTGATCAAGTGCTAAGTTAATTACGATAATCAAGTGAGCCGCCCATAAAAATCAGGTGAGCCGCCCCTCTAAACCCAAAGCCACTCACTTTTTTTGTCATTGTGTATCTCCCTCTTTGTGTATATGCTCCTTTAGACTGCTCTGTGTTTATCTGCTCCCTCTTGTGTTTCTCCCTCTTTTAGACTGTGATTAGTCTAAGTACCGGCTGCAGTCCTTGTTGCGGCAGCTCCTCTCCTTCTCATCACAATCTACTGCAGTGTTCCTTTGAATCTCTGTCTATTGCTGCAGTGCTCCTCTGAATCTCTGTCTATTGCTGCAATCCTCCTCCTTCTCGTCTACATCTCTATCTACTGCAGTGCAATGGCCGTCATGCACACATCGACGATGGACGCGCTCTTTTCTTCCTTCTTTGAGCGTTTGATTGTGGATTCAGTGTGGGATGATGGGTACCACAAAGCGCCAAATTGGACTAACCTTGTTCAAATGTGGGAATGTGCGCAAGTCTGCAAGGAGTACCGAGGGTATTTCGAGGGGTGTCCGCAGTTTCATGCACTTCGCCTTGCATTTTGGGTGTACCAGCAGGAGAAGGACCCGGAGTGGATCGACCACGTGGCATACGTCCGGGAGCGCTACACACGGAACTACAAGGCATTTGCATCGATGGCATTGCACCCGCAGCAGCTAGCGCAGTTGGAGATGGAGGATCTCGCAGCAATCCGAACTGCCTTAGAGAGGGCACCTTGAAGCAGTGCTCATACCAGGAAATCAGTTACGGTGGAGACCACTTTAGACTTCTTCTTCTACCTTTTTGTTCTGTGATGAGGATTCAGTTTTGTGTGGATAGCGGCAGACCGGCAGTAGTGCATGTAGATATAGGATTTAGTGTAGTACTAGTCACTAAACTTCGACTCTAAACTTTGACACTATAAACGCATTTTGACGTTGTGCTTTTAATTGTGTTTGTCAACACATGTAAACAAAACACCATACTGTTTTTGTGTTTGTTGTGTGTTGTAAGATAAGTACCTTCAGTTTTGTTGATGGCTGTATTTTTTATTCGTACCCTAAACCCTAAACCGCATCTTGATTCTTTGTCTATACTGCCATTCTTGGTTTAGGATAGCATTTTCTGATTCATCAAAGAACCCTTGAACCTTGAACAAAAATTGTCTAATTCTAAAAATTCAAATTAACATAGCATGTAATCTAATCATCCCAAAAAAAATTACAATAAAAACAAGGGCTTCATAAATTGCCCATACATTAGGAATTATGTAATTTAAGGGTGCGTAAAATTTTATGAAGGGAAGATAATACCCCCCCATAAAATACCCCGTGTTCGCAGCTAGTTGTAGAAATGTGCACTAAGTGAATCCCCCGAGACAAAATGCTTCCGTAGTTGCCATATCAGGTAAAGGCCATGATGGATCATTGAAATCTGGCAATGGAATTGGATTTGTGTAGCAATAGTCATCGACGTTGTTGCCATGCGGGATATATTCAGCATTGTAGAAAAAAATAGAGTCTTGTAGTAACTCTCTATGATTCCGAGATCCTCTACTAGCTTCCCCAATATCAGCGTGAACAACACAAATCACTTGTAGGACACTGTCAGGGCTGATCCAGTCTTTGTAACGACATGGGTACAAATCTGTCAAACAGCAATAATAAAATTTTTGATCAAACAATGAGCCAAAAACCAAATAAAAGTATGGTTTCAATTTGAACAATTCGAAGCTGTAATTTGACGTAACAGAAATCTCACAATTTGAATTGAGTTGCAGAAATCTTACAATTGCAAGCGCTGGACTGCGTCACAGGTCGCACAGGGTGCATCCTCAATTCACGTCGCATGTATGCATGTTGGACTCTAATTTGAGTCACCACTCCACCCTTAACCTCAAATTCGCAAACCCGAGCCTTGTATGCACCATTGATTGAAGTTCCGCCAAGCTCATCAGAATGCAACGCAACCCAACTGTTCAACTCAATTTTCAAAGGGATATAATCGCCATCCTTGTCTCTCTCATTATACAAAACTACACTCTGTATGTAGCTCCGCGGCCTCATGATCGCAACCCTAAGATTGTTCCTAATCGAAATTTGATCACAAACATTGCAACATCGATCTTGCCAAAACGAAGCAGCACGAAGCAACTCTAAGCGCGGGAAATCAACTCACTCAAACCAGCGCGACAGTGTGGGAAACCCTCCCGCTCATCCAGCGAAGCAACACGAAGCCCGGTCTTCCCGCTCAACTTCTGTACCCCACACGCCATGAAGGAATGAAAACCAGCCAGGTGGACCTCAAGGGACCCAACGGCCGCATTCCGACCACATCACACCATTGTCATGATTAATTTTGTCAGGCAGGCAGGGCATTTATTGTGTACTGTATTTGTCATAAACTCGCAGCCCTGCCAAGGCCTGAATATTTTTCTAATGCATGAATAGAATATAAAATTTACAACGTATAACTTTTATTCATACATCAATTTCAAAGTATCCCTCCTAGTTGCAATTTATAATTCATCTTTATCATTTTCAAATTTGGAGAGGGTTGTAGGCATTTAGGGCCTCTTTACACTAGAGGCGAGAAGCACTGAAGAGAGAAATTTCAGCCAATGGGAGGCCTAAAAACCAAGAAGACCAAAAAATGTCACTTTACATCGGAAATTTTCAGTCCAAGGGACGAAAGGAGGAGAAAATGACATGGACAACAAATAGATAGATAGATAGAAACTTCGGACCTCGATTGAGGCCAACTTGAATAAAGTGTCTTTTTGCTAATGCCCATGACCCGATGCCCACCGGACAAAGGGTCATAGGGACAAAACTACTCTTTCAACATGGACAATACTTTTGTCCTTTGTGGGAAGAAAAGTGGACATTTTTTAAGGCGTGGGTCCAACACAAAATCTAGGGGCTGTTTGGCCAAAATTCTTACAACCAATTATTTTATATTTTTTAATAAATATGTAAGAACTTTATCTTAAAAAAATTATCACTTTATTTTGTGGCCCCTTCTCACTTTATACTATATCCAAAGGCCGCCAAGTTCAAAGGTTGGCTTCTCAAGCATGAGCTTTTTCCACGGCTTCTCACATGTAGTGTAAAGAGGGCCTTAGTCATAATTTCATGATCATATTATTAAATCCATTTTATCTATAGCTCCTATTTCATTTGTCCTTTGGGGGGATACCATGTCCGGAATCTTTAAGGCACCAGTGGCTTGGTAGGAACTGGTATACCATAATTGGAAGGCATGGTCGGCAGAAAATAACTCCCCAAAAAAATATCGAACAATAAAATAAATATATTAAGTATTTTGTCGAAATCAACAAAAATAAAGTAAGAAAAAAACCGAAATAAAATAAAGCCGAAAATTCTCCCGAATGGAACTTAACTCCGATTGACATAGTTCAAATTGAATTGCAGAGTAGACTTGGTGTAGTATTCTCAGATATTTTCTGATTTGTTCTATTCCAAGTAGCTCAATAGATTCGCACAACAACCATAAAATGATTGTATGAGCGCTTAAGGATTAATGCCTCTATGCCCCGCATAAAACCACATTAAAACAAAACTAATCCCAGCTGCAGAGAATAAGTTAGGGGCGGTTTACACTATGGACCAAGAGCCATGACCAAGAAAATTAAATCATTTTCATGGTCATGGCTCTTGGTCAAGAGCCGTGACCATGAAAAATCAAAAAAGCAAATTTAAATGACTTGGTCACTCATTGTAGTGTAAAGTGGATTTAGACCGGGACAAGTTTAAGCTCATCATTCTCTCTTTTATCGTCCCCTTTTTCCTCCTTTCTCTTTAAAAAATTGAACACTAGCCAATCAATGATTTTTGAGCTCCATGGTCTCCTAGATTATAGTTGACTCGAGGCATTTGCTTCAACTCAACTATAATCAAGGAGACCATGAAAACATTATCCATTTGGGAAATATTAGCATTTTTGGGGACCTCAAAGTTAGTGGTCATTCTCCTTTTTTCAAGGTAGTGTAAAGCCAAATGGGACCAAGAGCTCTTTCTGGGCTAATCACAGATTTTAGAATACAATGGTCATGGCTCTTGGTCCACAGTATAAACCGCCCAGTGAGCAGTAACCCATTCTCATCCACTATTTGACTGACAGCCGCACCACACTTCTCTCCCGATTTAGGGCTCGTGCCACAAGGCCGACATTCTCATCCGGGAGTAAGCGCTGCGGGGCACTCCGTCCGTCAGGCAGGCAGCCATATGAGGGACGAACGCGGACTACGTTCATCCGACGGCAGGCAGTCCGTCTCTGGCTGCTTGAACGGAACCGAACTGAAGCGAGAGGCAGACGGAGAGAAGAGTCTTCGTCCGGGAAACGTCGACGCTGATGATGAGTGCCCTGCCTGCCTGCCTGCCTGCCTGCGCATCATCCCATGCATTCACTTCGCTTTCTAAGGTAGTCTCATCACTGCTCTCCATGCTCGCCCTCGCCCTCGGTCGTCATCGCTGCTCTGCTCTGCTCTGCTCTGGCGCTGCCCCTCTCCCTCTCCCTATCTCTCTCTCGTGGTCGCCCTTCTCGGCGTGCTTTTTGGATTGGAATTGCGCATGGTAGCGTGATTGGAAGTCGTAAGTGAAGTGGTGCGGTTTTTCTACGGTTTTGTGGTTTGCTTGCTTGATGGTTGGCTCTCGGAGCGTTGGCGTGTGGCGCAGGATGTGGTGGGAGGTGGCGTGAGGCTCGGTGTGTCCAGACGGATTCGGAATTGTGGACCGGCAGGGGTTAGGGGCAGGGGGTTGTGCAGGCGATGTGCTTCCTTTCCCCTTGGTAGGCCGGGGTGGGAATTGGCGATGGTTGAGGATGTGCTGTGGTGGCGAAGGGGGCAATTGACGGCATCGTGAGGGGCGGCATTTGGGAGGAAGAGACGGGAAAGCTGGCGTCGTCTCCGGCATCTCCATCGTCCCCGGCTTCTCCGATGCGGGAGAAGTCGAGTCCGTTCGAGAAGCCGGCGGTGGGGAGCCGGTCGGGTGTGATGTTCAGGGCGGCCCCGGACGAGGAGGACGACGTGGAGGAAGAGCCGACGCATTTGAACACGAACACGTGCAGCTTGTATCTGGTGGTGTCGACGGACAAGCTGACGGCGCGCTACACGGGCGATGGGCGCCATGGCAACGACGTGGGCGCCATTCAGGCCAACCGGCCTGCGCCGTGCCGGCGGCTGCTGTACTACTTCGAGATGACGGTGAAGGACCGCGGCCACAAGGGTTGCACCACCATAGGGTTCACGGACGAGTACTTCAAGAACTCGCGGCAGCCGGGGTGGGAGGTGAACAGCTACGGCTACCACGGCGACGACGGCAAGCTGTACCACGGGCCGGGGCGCGGGGACTCGTACGCGCAGGGGTTTACGACGGGCGACACCGTGGGCGCCGGCATCAATTACGCCGTGCAGGAGATATTTTTCACGCGCAATGGCAAGATTCTGTCGGGCATCTACAAGGACGTGAAGGCGCTCCTGTATCCTACGATCGGCCTGCACAGCCCCAACGAGCAAGTGGAGGTCAATTTCGGGCAGCGCAAGTTCATGTTCGACGTGGAGACGATGATGCTGGAGGAGAGGGGTCGGCGGCAGCGCGCGGTGGAGAATCTGCAGCTTCCGCCCGCTGCCAGCCATAGCATCGTGCGGGCCTTTCTGCTGCACTACGGGTACAACGACACCCTGACTGCATTCGATGCCGCCTGTGGCGCTGCGAGTGCGGACGGCAGCGTGGATTCTATTGAGATCGCCCCGAAGCAGGAAGCGAATGGCACCGCGGGGGCGTGCGAGGATGAGAACATGTACGCACTGGACCAACGGAATTTGTTGCGGCGGTTGATCAGGGAGGGCAATGTGGATGGTGTAATCGCCAACCTCCAGGAATGGTATCCGCAGGTGGAAGAGGACCACTTCTCGACCGTGATCTTTCTGTTGCACTGCCAGAAGTTCATCGAATTGGTGAGGACAGGGCAAGTGGAGGACGCGGTGACCCTGGCGCGCAAGAAGCTGGCATCGTTTTTTGGAAAGTGCCGAGATCAGGACCTTCTGCTGCACGATTGTTTGGCATTGCTGGCCTACGAGCGGCCGCAGGAGTCTCCGATTGCCTATCTTCTGCAATTTGCGCAGCGGGAGGTGGTGGCAGATGCAGTGAACGCCTTCGTGTTGGACACGAATCCGTCCATTCCGGTGGCAAGCAAGGGCGGCAAGCCTCCTCAATCTGCATTGGAAAAGCTCCTGCGGCAGCTGACTGCTTGCCATGTGGAGAGGCGGTTCTTGAACGGGGGTCAAGGCGAGGTGTTCCGATTGCATCGTATATTGCAGGGAGGCAAGGACGGGGGTTGGTAATGAACGAATGTGGAGATTGACTGTCGCCTGTGCCCGAGTTCTTTCCGGTGTTCAACTGTGTCCAATCAACGGTGGGGGCGCAGAGGTGAGGGTAACACGGCCCTGTAGATAGCATAGAGGTGAGCTAGACAGAGAGCACCATTTAATCTCTCAATTGATAAATTCTCTCAGGGTGGATCCCTTTGGAAGGCAGAAGTGACTTTCCTCGGAACCCTAAAATCAGTACTCGCCAGATATCACTCGCAACCGTGAAGTGAATACTGACTGCGACGTTTGATTGAACCACACACTCTCTCTCTCTCTCTCTGTGCGTGCGTGCGTGCAGTTCCATTGTCTCCTGGTGCATTTGAAACGTTCATAACAGACTGGACACACTCTTAGGAACGCGTAACCTCCGTCAAGTGATCAGGGGTAGCGATCGTGGAGCTGGCTCGCTCACACCTGGTGTCTGGCTGAGTCTTATGTCAAGAAACTGTGGACATTAAAACCATAGTGTTGATTACCCCGAACGTGCTGTTGTTTTGTCGTGCATCTTCGTTCCAGTTGACTGTGGTGCTGTTTTTTGGACATGCTGGGGAGAAACCGTCTGGTAGAATAGGAGACTTTCTGTTCGTTTTTGTAGACTGTGTTTTGACCTGCATTCATATCTTGGTGGGTCGGGGTCGTGTGGTGGGAGGCCTTGTTTTCCAATCCGATTTCGAGATGAGCAGAAATTAGGGTTTGAGCGATTTAGCTGGGCGTGGCGTGGTGGATCGTGCACAGATGAAGGATTAGGGTTTGTGTGGGCTATGTCTAATGTCAACAAGTGGGCTTGGGTTGTCGTGGAAAGCAAAGCTGTCGCAGAGAGGCTGACATGTAGGCTTTGGTCATGGCTTCCATTTTCTGTGTTTTGGGAGGGATCATGGTGCCGTAGGTGATCGGACAAACCTATCCCGATATTTCTTTACTGTGCCTACTGTGCACACGGGCAGAAGTCGTACGTGTTTTGTAATCATAGACAGAACATGAGCCATTTTGATAGTGCTGGTTGGCAGCCGTGGCGCGGTGCTCTTCTCAGAGAGGTCATTGTTGGATGCGGTTAGTAACGGTAACCCCTGGAGGGTGTGAAGGTCGACCATAAGCTTAGGAAGAGAACAACAGTTTGAGAGTTGCTGAGGAACGCAGTGGTTGTAATTGAGTTTGCTGTCCTTACAGGAAAGCAACCATTATTCATGTTGGTCTTTATCCAGCCAGCGGTATACAATCAAAGTTTTGTTAACGTACGAGGCAGTTTAGATGTTGAATTGGACGACCGAATGCTATGGTGACACCCCTGAATGACAAATGATGGAGTAGCAAGTGTGCCGGTTGTGTGATTGGTCGCTGAATCAGATCGACACTGATACCAACCGTTTTGGCGCAGGCATTTGTTGCACGCTTGAGTAACTTAGTGAGATAGAGGAGGGACTGGATTCCAAGCAAGTGTCAATTCCTGAATTAGCTCGCCCGTTGTTGGGCCGTCCACACTCTTGGACTGGCACTGCTGTGCAGAGTTGTTTGGAAGCCCTCACTGATGCCTTAGCGGGATCCGATGTCGCTCACGTCGATATATATTGTCGCTGCAGTCAGATGATTTCGTACCGGTGGATGATGTTGTACACACATGCAACCTCTGAAGGTGCATGCAGTACGACCAGTGCATGCATTCTAAGTGGTACAACATACATACTGGTTTGTGAGCATAGTTGCTGGTCATTGAACTGGGGAGAGCGTTTCAGAAGTGAGGACTGCAGAGGCTTTAACTCACCTAGTCATATGAATTTTCCCCTAGTCTTGCGTTTCCAAATTGTTCTGGGTTACGGTTAGCTTCTCCCTTGGGACCGTGAGTGCAATTTGGCGGAGCTTTCGTAAGTTAGCATTGGGAAGTTAGGTGAGAGGTCTAAATCTTCTTGACAGTGCAGAGCATAGTAATTTGTCGATAAAATGGAGGCAATGCTCGTTTTCTCCTCCTTTTATGCTGAAAGAAATTCTAGTTTCGCCTTGTCTGTCCTCTTGTGGAACTTGTGTTTGTGACTTAACGGATAACTCCACTATCCAAATAATTCATGCCAAAATGAGTCGGAATCCTGTGACCTGCCAATAATCTCTCTTGAGTTGCTATTTGCAACAACTATGATTACTACTTGTTGACCTTGGTATCACTATTCGTGCCTGACTATATTCAGCTTTTAATGTGAATCCCAGTATCTTCTCATTTTTAGGCTTAACTTTTTTTCATTTCAGTTGATCAGTTTTTCTCTTTGGTAGACACATCATTCCCTTGTCCAGAATGCCCTCATTTTAACCCCTAAATGTGTAGAGCCCTCTTCAAATTTGACAGTATTGGAAATATGTATAATAAAATGCATCCTAGAGGGATGTTTTGAACTTGATTTGTGAATAAATGTTGTACATTATGAATTTTAGATTCTATCCATATGGTTAGATCTATGATTTTTATTACCAATAATTTTGTATAAAATCTGAAACGTGAAATTCAATACTATCTTGTAAATCAATTATGAGTAATATATTGACAATCTACGGATGAATTTTTTCATGATTTGTTGAAATGTCATATTCTAAGTTTAGTGATTTTTGGAGATTTTTTGGTTTCTTCATTTTATTGTGGATGATATTCTAATGTCATTGCAATATTTTGTAACTTTGTTGTTTAGATTTGGGATTTTATTATGATTTTTAAGAGTAAAGTAATTTTTTTAAAATAAAATAAATAATGAATCTAATTATACACATTGACATTACAACTTTTGTTTTGTTCATGAATTCGATTTTTGTTTTTGATCATACACGTTGACATTACAACTTTTGTTTTGTTCATGAATTCCATTTTTGTTTTTGATCATACCTTTTATAGTGAATCTTTCAAAACAATGTTGAATCAGGTTGGTAAAGGGTTAATGTACCAAGTAATTTAATTCTTTTCCCTGGTCTTGTTGTTTAAAATTAAATTTTTTTTTTTTTTGGATTTTTCATTTTGTGTTATGATGGTTCTTGTTATCACCATACTGAATACTACATTGTGGAGAAAGTAGTTTCCAAAACTTTTGTACTTTCAATGGATCACTTTCAATTGTTAATAGTGATCTTTTTGAACTTTGAATTGTTAGTAGGGATCTCTTTGAATTGATAGTAGGGATCACTCTTAATTGTTAGTTATGATCATTTTCAATTGTTAGTAGGGATCACTTTCACTTGTTAGTGGGGATTTGGGTTGGGTGTACAAGTGTGGGATGGTGATAAAACACTGTTGAAATGCTATCCTTTATGTAGATAGCGTTTCAACCAAAATTAGAAAAGGCATTTTTTCAACTATATTGAAACAATATTGAGATACAAATTGGTAAATTTAGGTTGGAATTAAGAAATTAAGAAATTATACATTTCAATGTTTTTTTTTATTCTTTTAAATTGGTAAATTTTACATGATAAATTGTCTATATCAATTGTCAAGGATAGTACAACTTGGAGAAACAAAGAGTGGGTGAATGAAGTGTTGCGGTCTCATAATTTTTGAAGAATTTCATAAATGTGTGCAACTTATAAGGCTCTTACACTTATGGATTATAGAAATCTATAAAATGTTTTGCTTTTGAGAAAAAATGTTGATGTTTCGAAGTCTAACAAAGACATTGATTATCTAAACTCTATAAGTTGAATTGATTTGCAAAAAAGTCTACAAAATAGGTAGATTTGTGTAAATTGAAAATTATGGAATGTAGAGTTGTCATGGTGTTGGACACGTTGCTTCTTCATCTGGTCCAGTTCGTCTGTCTAATTAGCCTCATGTCTATATGATATCAAAACATACAAATATATTTACAAAACATTTTTATCAAAACCCTAATTTGTACAATGCTAATAGGACAAAAGAACTGTATGTGTCCAAAAGCATTTCTAAATCCAAATCCAACCAATGTGACAATCTTCATGGCATGGGTCGTTTTTTTTAAATTATGAATTGTCCTGAATAGGAAAAGCATATCTACAACATGGGTAGATATTGGAAACCTTAAATTTATAAACTGAGCTAATTTTGTGAATTGCAAAATGTGTGATAGTAAGTGTTTCAACCCCTTGGAAATAATATCTTGAAACATAGTATACCGGTTATAGAACAATGGGAGGCAATACCTTTTTTGCAATGGGACAACAATTTAGTTATAATTAGAAGCTTAGTTTACGTGGCAAAAACATGATAGTCCCAAAATTCATGAAATATAAATGACATTCTTTCATTACTTAAAAAAGTGAATTTAAGTTAAGATTCTTTTTTGATCTAGTTTTCAAAAGGATGCTCCATTGCACTACTCTATTATGCTATGAAACCTTGATAATCGTTGTCGAAAATTCAAGATAGATTTTCAACCACCCTTAGGTTCTTATCCATACTTCTGAGGCATAGACAGACTCTCCATTTCATTCAAGCATAACGTTCTTTAAAGGCCTACTATTGCACCTTCGTATCTCAAGCATGTGTCAGGGGATTAGAAGAATCATAAAGAATTTTTTCTAACTTCACCCAGTTTAACTAACAAGGATTGGAGAGTTGGACTATTTAAATTAGTAGTAGTTTACACTGTAGTAGAATTATAGAGAAAGGGTGTGGTTCAACAAAGGCTGAAGAATGTTATGAGATGGTCTTTTAGACCGACGTTACTATTAATTATTATTCATTGAGTAATTTTTATTGGAGTCATATTATATTCTTTTCAGGGTCTTATTATGTTCCATAATATATCCTCTTATTCTCTTCACTTCATCTACCTCCAAATCAAGACACAAAATGTCAAAAATATACATAACTCCAATTTTTAATATTAAAGATAATCTTTATTGGTTGGAGCATCATGTGCTATAATAGGAACTCCATGGTGACTGCAGTCACCATTGGAGTCTGAATTATAACCCATAACGCTCTTCCCAATGAAGATTACCTATTAATTAATGAATTCAACTACCCCTTTATGGTTCAAACACTCTAATCCCAAGGGGAGTACGATGTCTGGGAGTGGTTCAACTATGTAGGTGTTCTACTAGTGGTGTATGTGTAATCGTATATAAAGGCTGTATGGTTGCTAAATCTGTCTGGGACTGATGGTTAGTATGTATTTGTTATTAGAGCATACACATCAGGCTACACAATCATGTATCCACCCTTGTCTCTTGGAATCAGATGTAATATCGTTGTATTTAATATTGGTTTTGCCAAGGCATGTGGGAGAGCTATATTGTTGTATTTAAATTTAGTGATGCTTCTACAGGCCTTCTGTAGTCCTTCTGTTAATAGATAATTCAAAGATATTCTAAATTGATGAACAATAATGATTACCCATGTATAGTGATTGTAATTGATTCACGCACTCTATAGAGAATAATCAAAGCGGTTGAAGGGTGTTGAGAGGATACTGTACGTGGAAGGTAGGGCCGGCACTTTCATGTCGAATAATTAATAAAATTTGAAACAGTTGAGGTCGGCACTTTCAAAAGTAATTTCTAAGAAATTGGCTATTAATATCTAACATTAAATTTTTTCCGGCGGCTAAATGTGTCTACGATTTTTGTTGAGTGTTATGTTTTCATCCAATTTTGGCTTTTCATTTTTTTCGGCTTTTGGTTGACTTCATTTTTGTTGACTTTGACAAAATACTTAATAAATTTATTCATTTTACCGGCTGTTTTTGTGGGGAATTATTTTCGGCCGACCCTGCCTTCCACGTACGGTAGCTGCTGACACCAAATCTTGAATGTGATTGTTCTGAAGTGGGTGAATTGAAAGGAGAAGTGTGCGCATGGCCATTTTTTTGAGATTAGAGATCTCGATTGGCCGTTTTGAAGTAGGGAATTTCTTTTGGATTTGTGTGGGAGATTGAGTGGGAGCATCTAAACTCCCCCTAGTAAAGAGCAGGGCATTTTTTTTCATTTTTCATGAAGTGCCAAAGTTGCGATATAAAATGTTATAGTGGTGCCGTGAGTGGTGCTCCATATTTCAACATTCATCCAGATATTGAATAGAAAATATTGCATATTCATAATCTTGTACTATTTTCATTCACAATCCGACGGTTTCATCCAAGATTTTAAAATTTAATTTAATTTAATTTTTTTCTTTTTTTTTTGGGTGAAAAACTTCATGGATTTGGCCATTTTCTATCCACATATATATGTGTGCTGCATGGCGATATTTCGCCCAAAAATTGCCCTGGTAAAGAGAATATATTATGGAACTGATTGATTGATTTATTTTTTGAAAACAGATGGGTGGGGGTGTAAAACCCCTTTCTTAGAAGGAACTCAAGAGGCATGCATTTTGGTGCATGTCAAACCATCGGATTTCACTTGGACTGCGGATGGATATGTGCTGGTATGACTAGGAATTAAACTACTCGGCCCACCTCATGAGCCCAAAGTGTATTGATCAACCAAGCTAACAACTAAGAACATCCAGCTATCCGGGTAATTGAAGGTCATTAAATAATAAATTTAAGAGTAAGGGACCATTTAGGAACTAAGCAATTAGCAGCGGCATGGTACAATTAATCAATTGCATTCAGATTTCAGGTAGTGGACGATGGATGGGTGAAGTGTCAAGACATCAGTGCAATGCAGCTAGTACTAATGGGTGAATATGATTTTCTGTGGAAGAGACTTTGGATTGGTACATGAATTCTTCTTGGCCAGCGGGTGGGGATTTAAGTTATGGATAGTACTGTTGAGAAGCGAAATGGGCCATGCAGAAATATTTCATTGCATGTGTGAACAACAGCACTTGACTGTGTGAATTGTTGAGCTAGGTCGCCTCAATGTAACTCACAATTGAGGCTGCACATACATACGTACATACATACACTATTCATTGAAGAAAGTGATATATCAAGAAGGTTGATTCCTCAGTCTTGGTTTGTGATCGAGAAGTACTGTAGTTGAGGGCATAAGAGCATTCACACCCATGCACGCTAGAGGTGACTCGCTGAAATTGTTCATCTACATTTGAAGAGCCCTTGCACTTACGCTCTCCCACTTTTGCACTCCCCTCACACATCAAAAGTGCACATCAAATATTCAAGGGACCAATCACAAATAGAATGTGGGAAATAGTCAACTTAATAATGATTTGAAGGGCCATTTCTTAACACGCTAGGATTGGGAGCTAGGATTGAGAGTCAAGCGGCATTTTTGAAGAGCCCTTGATACTTTTCATCTACTTCCACTACAAGGAGAGGCATCGTTTCTCACTCACGAGGATCCTGTTCATTGCCTTTTTTTTATTTATTGTACACGCTGTCCTACGTGACAAATCGCTCACCAAGTTCAACCAAATAAAATTGGTGAGTGCGAAGTGGCGCCGTTTGACTCACAAAAGGGAGTGAAAAGCGACACCTTCTTGAATGTAGTGTTCTTGACTGTGAGAGACTCTGGGAGGGCATGGGTGGCCATGCTCTAACTCACGAGTGAGTTCGGAGCAGACCTCGATCGATCAATCGAGATATGATCAAGTTCCGTGTGGCCATTACGTACGTACATAGCTGAGTTACATCCGACAATCATTGATCCAGGACAGTTTACAAAAGTTTTCAATCTTGAGAACGTACTGTAGTTGAGGGCTCCTGTTTCTTTAATTTGTATATATCTCGAGGATTTACTCCTTAATGCATGCATGCCATGCCTTGGCCGCGTGCGCACTACCCGGTGCCTGCATGCTAACGTACTAGTAGATCTCTGAATCACCAAGATATGTTGTTACGGACATTTAGTCGTTAAAGACATGTCACATCACACAAGATTTCTACTAGTGATGTTATCTAGAGCTCTATGTTTTCTACTAGGAAGGGACGTTATCTAGCTCTGCGTATATATATGTTGTACAGTACAACAGAACTGCTTGCGTTATTCCACGTTCCTTGAACTGTATAGTATAAACAACGTACAGCCGCCCGGGATCTCTGTACCATCACAATCAACCTTCCAAGACTATCAATTCAAGAATTGAAAGCTGTAGAGCAGGACTACAACTTTCAGGTTACAAGTGATTTTAATTGTTGTCAGGCTGTTCTTTGCAGCTATTTTGTTAATATATAATTGCATGACTTTCTGGACCGTTAGGGTCCACTTGTAAGGAAGGTGTCTGCTTTAATTAGGATCATTTTGGTCTGCCCAGATTTATAGAATTGCTTAAAATTTCCTTCTGGTTTGGAACTTTGGATCATTTGGTTTTTATTTTCATTTAGCTTTCCTTGATTGCTGTCCTGGACAGTTCTAGTATCTCTATCAGCTGGGTGAGGTAACTACCTCTCGGAGTCCCACTTTTGATAAACAGTACAGTTTCCGAATCGGCTGTGTATTGCAGGAGGGCCAGAGCCATTTCCCTGTCTAATGCATTCATTCTCTGCTGCTCTGCGTGCATAGGTGAATATGCAGATGACCTTTAAATCGGGCTGTAAGTGCATCTGTCACTCCGATCGTCTACGCACAACTGCCACAATCTGGACCATCAACAAAAACATACAGTAATTAAATTTGATACATATATTTTTTTGTGATTTTCGTATATGTATGCTGTATTAATGCTTCTATGCTGCAAAAATCGAATAGGTGCACTCGTGACCATTTGAATTGGACTCTGTAAGCATGACCATTTGATTTGGACTCAGTAAACAATGGCAACTGTCAGTTTCACTAAAACACTTTCACTACTAGCAAAGGTGTCGCTTCTCCCTTAAAATAGTGTCAGAGTTTATTGTACGTATTTGTCCTACTTGACGAATCGCACTCACCAAGTCTTGAGACCTATGCACTAAGTGCGAAGTGGCGCCATTTGACTCACCTACCAAGTAAGAAGCAATGCTTCTATTGTAGTGTTTCTGTGTTAGACGATGTATTATTCTAGCAATCGGTTGGCAGAGAATGTCAGCTTCTGGAACATCGTGCAGTTACAATTTGAATCTGTTCTGGATCGAAATAGTCAGTGAGAATGCAGTCCTTGTTACCACAATTCAACCTGGACTGTAACTCGACATTTAAGCTTATTGTACAAGTTTGATTAGAAATTTGTCACATCTGTCTCTACTTAGTTTCTGAACTCTGTTTCGTACATTTAGAACTCATTCCAAGCATATGAACATTCACACGACCTCCATCTCCATATATCACCAGGACTGGTATATCATACAACGTAGCATGGTCGATCGAAGAGAAGGCATGGCAAGACAGCACCGACGATTGATGAGAGGAATTATGCAGAATATCAGAATAACTGACCAACGTGCGAGTGAGACGATGAGGTACCATAACAGCGAGATGAATTCATTGAAGCGTCGGAACCAAAATTCACAGAGCACGAAGGGATAACAAGATTTAATGAGCCAGTTGCAGGGCCGATCCTCAAACGTTCCCAGATCGATCTTCCCCAATTCAGCTACAGTAGTCGAGCGCAATAGAAAGAAATTTACAGCAATTACAGAGTCGGTGCACGACGCTTCTATTCTCTCGATCTTCACATGAGTGGTGAAAGGACCAATTATATTCCCACAAGGTTCCATCTAGAACCAGCTCCTCTTCTTCTTCTCCTCTCCCTCCTCGTCTTCTCCATAACCGCTCTTCTTGCGGTAGCCTGCGGACTCGTCCTCATCCTGGCCATAGCCGCTCTTCTTCTTCCCATAGCCTGACGATTCCTCTTCACCCTCTTCGCCATAGCTCGTCTTCTTCTTGTACCCGGAGGTTTCGTCGTCGTCCTGACCGTAGCTTGCCTGCTTCCGGCCGTAGCCTGCCGATTCCTCTTCATCCTGGCCATAGCTCGTCTTCTTCTTGGGAGCCTCATCGTCATCGTTCTTCTTCTTGTGACCAAAGAATCCGGTGCTCTCCTCGCCTTGCTCACCGGTGTTCTCCTCATCGTCTTTGTTGAAGTGCTTGTACGCCGCGTATCCAGCGACTCCCAGCACTCCAGCTCCGACCACGCCCGCTGCGACTTCGGCCATCAACACCTTCCGGCGATGCTCCCTCTCGTCGTCGTCAATGTCAGTGCGGTTCTTCAAATCCTCGACCTACACATTAATTGCACCATGAACCTGAGCATTGTCAAAACCAGGATCTTGAACCCAATGCAAGCTCCATCAACCGCTAGACTAGTAAATCTCAATCAAAAACTGCAGATCTCTCACACTGCGTCATACACAATTCACAACAGCATATATCCAGTCACCGGTCGATATTGCTAAATTTGTCACCGTAGTGCAGGACAAGCAACAACTCACATCCTCCTTGTTGTATTGGCTGTTCTCGAACTCATCAGGAATGCCATCGCCATCGGAATCCTTCTTGGATCCATAGCCGCCGGAGGTTTGCTTCCTCTGGCCGTAGCCACCGGTCTCCTCATCTCCGTATCCAGAGGTCTTCTTCTTCTGGCCGTAGCCACCGGTCTCTTCCTCATCTCCGTATCCCTTCTTCTGGCCGTAGCCACTGGTCTCGTCCTCATCGTCGTTCCTCCGAGTCCCATAACCGGATGACTTCTTGGTGGTCTCTCCATCGTCACCGTAGGCACTAGACGACTTGTACGCCGACTCCTCAGCGGTGGTGTCATCGCCATAGCTAGTCTTCTTAGTCTGGCCATACGAGTCGTCATCACCGTAAGTGCTGGCCTTGTAGCCCCCTTCGTTGTCGTCATCGCCGTAGGTGGGCTTCCGGGAGCCGTAACCGGACTCATCTCCGTAAGACATGGTGATGGAGAGCTTGACTGATGAGAAACAGGAATGCAATGGAGCGGAAATGGAAGCAGATGGGCGGGCAGCAAGCGAGCGAGCGGGTGGGAAGTGCAGTGAGCCTGGGATGGTCGATGGGAAAGGCGCAAGGGAGATATTTATACGATAGACGAAGGAAGCCAGTGAGCCGGGCTAACTTACAGCTCGCGATGGATCAAGGGAGAGCGTGCCGGCGGGGGCGGGCAGCGCGCGCGGGCGTGGAGGACAGTGCCGATCGCCGCGGACGAGAATCTTCTCTCGCCACGTCCTGTAGATGACGGATGCTGTCGCATATCATCAAGTAAGTTACCAGGGGCGCCAATTCCTCAAGATCACTGCAGCTCCTCCACCGTCACGGTAACTTAGTGGATCCTTTTGCTTGTCGATCCGACCTGATCACTTCTCAATCTACTCGGTAACTCCAATCTCCAGATTGTTTATAGTGCATGCAAAATAGTAAGTTACATGCGGAAGGCCCACCGTTTCCTTCATGGTGACCACACTGTACGACTTGTCCTGGAGCGTGCATCTTTTTTGGGACATTTTGATCTCACATTTGATTCCACCCGTAACATCCTTAGGGCCGACTTCCATGTGGGGTGGGTGATCGGTGATCAGGCCGTAGAAGAGGGGAGCTCCACCGAATCGGTGAAAATAGGTGAAACTCAGGAGTATAATTTTCCCTTGCACCAAAATGGGTGGAGTATCGGTGACTGTTCAGACCTTGTTTTTTGTCTTCTACTGCCTTCCACCGGACCGATCCTCACATGGAAGTCGGCCCTTAACCCCTAAGCGCTCAAATAACCATTTTTTGGTCGCTGCCTAAAGCTAATGGGTTGCCCGGAATTTTTTTTTTAAAATTTGGAAAAGATAAAAAAATATTTTAATATACTACATCAAGTCTACTTTCCAACCCAATTTGAATTATGGCAATCAGAGTTAACCCTTGTAAGGTTATCATCTTTGGTCTATCAGTTCCCTCATAAGTAACTTAATTACCATATGAGTAACTTAGGCATAGACCCTTGGTCTATCAATTCCCTCATGAGTAACTTAATTACCACATGAGTAACTTAATTCCAACACTCCCCCATAGTTAGAACCACCTAAAGTAATAGTCTAGTTAGTCTGTACATATTCTAGGTATTAGAACTATAAGTGTGGCTTGGTGGGTGAAGGAGATATCAATGTCTATAGGACAATATCTCACTTCTATGGTTGGGTGGCAAGTCACATAATAAACTTTGTTTACCTTCTGTGCACATTATCTTTCTTTTGGATACGGTTGAGATACATAGGAAATGGTTGAATTAATAAAGGGATTATAGTTTTTATTTTTATCTGAAAATTTGCAGAAGTGATGCCTACAAGGGTTTCTGATGGCCATGATTTTTTTCAGATTTTTTGCAAACTAACTTACAAAGTAATACAACAGATGTACATCCCAAAGCACAAGGACACATATGTCCTCGCTTGCTCACAAGGGTTAAATTCCATCGGGAATTTTTTTTCAAAGTAAATCACCTCAACATTGTCACAATGTTATAAATTTTGCTATTTGGAGAAAGTAATGATGATCCCTACATCATTTCTTTTGTTTTCTTGAAATTTACAATAGATAGCCCAACTTTAACCAATCATACTAAATGTTGGACTCTAAAATTGAAAATTATGATTTATACAAATTTTCGAAGGTTTAATCTTTAAATTCATTAAAAAATGATCTAAAGTTATTTTTGGAAGTTTGACTATACGGATAATTTGTAGAGATGATACTCTACATTTTGTTCATTGAACCAAACTTCATCAAACATACAGAAGGCACATATTATAACACATCTATGTTTTGTCCAATACCCCTTGGGCTTTTAGAGGTTAATCCTTTAGTGCCCACAGTGGTGCTGGAGAAACCACATATTTTTGGGTAATGTTTTTTTAACATTCATTTGTTGAAATTAGGGATACTATTAATAGTATCCAACCATATAAATGTAAGCATAGCTTAATGAAACAAGTGTCAGTTAAATCTTGGTAAGATTGGACCGTTGAATTGGGAGATTATAGTATGTCTTTGAATTGTATAATGGACACTCAAAGTGAGATTTTGGAGGGTGTGAGACCTTAAAGTTAAATAGAATTTGGATTAAATTTTCAAATATGAAAGCAAAGATGTTCACCAATGACCAGTGCTAATAGCTCTTCATTGCAATCTTTCATGTCAAGAACGGACTCATACATAATTATTGTGAATTTTATAAGTGAGAGTGAATTATCTATGTACGAATTAGGACAAAATTTATACATTAAAGTAAGAAAGGAGTTGGTACATTGATCAAGATCGGAATACATAATTACACGCCAATGGAACATGAACAAGAGAACACAATCCAAAAAGAAACTACAAAATAACAAACTTCTAATCTTTAGAAATACAACATAATATATATGCTGTATTTGTAAGTATTTGCAGTATTTTAGTATTTTTTACATAGGTATTTGGATATTTAAGAAAGTCATATTCGAAATTTTCTTTTTTCATCATCTACATAATCAATAGTTACACTTCTAAACTTCAAACACCAAACTGGGATGGTTCACAGATTTTACATCATTTCATTTTTTAGTGGTCTAATCACCACTTAGTGGTTACCTTGGCACTAATGGGTTAACACATGAGTTCTGCACCCTCTACATGTTCAATAAACTTTCATCAACAATAGTATGATTATAGTGGGTTTTGGGTTAAATCCCCGAGAAAGATTGATTTCAGGACATTTGGAGTATTGTTGTGCCACAATATACTAGGTCTACATCCCTTTTATTTCCATGTCTAGCTTAGTCCTTCAAAGAAGTGCTTGAAAGTGTTCAAACTATAAACGAAATATAAAGCGGAGTATATGTATCAAGAGTATATTTATCTTGGGATCTTTTTAGTCATAGACGTACTAAAAGAACTTTTTAAGAACGTTATGACCGTATCATTTATTTATTTTTGTTAGGAGGATTCTATTTTTAATCAACAAGTACAAAAATCAAGGTAATTATTTTCTTATCTACCAACCTTTATGCTAAAGTCACTACAATAATTTAATGATGTTTGTTTTCGATCACATTCCCTACATTTGAGTCAATTTTGATGTAAATAAATTATATTTTTGCCAAAAGTGACGTTGAATGTTTAGTTGATTGCAATTATCTTGATACTCTTGTGATCCCTCCTCGTAAACTCATTCTAGTAATCGAAAGAGGATCGAAGTATCGATCAATCAATCCATCCATCAATCTATACATTATTGAAGGTGATAGAGGAATGCACAAGGCATATACACAACACAACCTGGAATGCGTAGAAAGAGATGATCTTTACTCAAGAGCTTCCCTTCTTAAAAGATGTACACTAGGAGGTGTGCATGACAACCCATATGGGATAACTCACTACAAGAGGTCACTATGATCAGCCCATGCCTTGACCCCTCTCCCACACATCATTTATTTCCATCCAAACGCCTTTAGCTTCTAGCAACACTACCCTACATCTTCTACTTCAACATCTATCTATCCATTCATCCATTCATCCATCCATCCATCTAGAAAGTGAATCAAATTTCGGAGTCTAGGGGAGACGGTGTGGGAGAGCTTCTGAGCTCTAAGAAACCCAGTAAGGTACCTCCTATGTCTTAGCTGCATTTTAACAACCATCGCTTCAGCCTGCACTAAATCCAAGTTTACATAGGCCTCTTGCCTTTTGTTCACTTTAGTGGCCTTTACACAACCATGTTCTTTTTCTTGAGTGACAACATCACCCCTTTTAATATGGGGATTTTCTTCCACCAATGACTTTAGAGCCATTGCCATCAACCTATATCCTAAAGCATATTACCATGTGAATTGGTTATAATGCCAACAACAACACTTGCAGCATTAGACTACTTTCCCGGACTGGATCAACTGTTAAGACATCAACTTTTTCCCCAATCCTAGCAGCGACTAAATTACATGTATCCCAATATGCCTACTTTACCCACTTTACCTGCACTATCCTAGCCGAGGTGCAGACTATACTCTCACTGGGATCACAATTCCAAAACCACACATCTAACCCTTCATCACACACAAATTTACATACCTCTCTTACAACCACACAACACTCACACATTCCTCCCACCACTACACACCACCTCTACATTCATGCATCCTACATACCACCTCTATATTCACGCACTTTACACACGTATTGACATTCATTTACACCCCCTTATAGACTCACTTACACTACAAGCCATTATTCCACCACTAATTAACTCTATACTTTTCAAAATTAATAAAATCCAAATTACAAAGTTCTGCACACTATTGAATACAATGTACCTCTACCTCTGCAAATTTTTCTATACACCAACACTTATAACCACACTGCATCACTTGCACCATGCGAGTCTTTGAACAAAAAAAACTACCCTCCATTTCACTATGCACTCTCTTTTATGCTACACACTCTAATTCCCCTCGCAGCCTCTCGATTCACACTTTCTACTCAATCCTATACCACCTCTATGTCTAATCCAACCTCCTCTGCTAACACATATAAATTCCACCCAACCTTCACTCTTTCCAACACCCAAACCACAAAATCTACTCCGGCCTATATATACAATCCACCGACAGCCATAACTCGCTCGATCCAACCTCCTAGTTTATATTACGGCCTTCCACCCAAAACCATCACTCCAACCTCCCAACTTTGCATCTACAACCTAAAAATAGGCTATGTTTATTCCCTAAGCACCACACCCACTTTCTGAACAATCAAACAAAATTCCTTCCTCTAGATTGCACACCTCTCAATTCATCCACTCACCCACAACCACCCTCGACCTCTCAAAATCTGGCCTTACTTCCCTCAAACTCATATAATTTGCCCTCCTCACTCTTACCTACACTCTCCCCTCATTAACACAAAGTATGAACACTATCCATTTCTTTGCATTTTCTATACTTTTCAATTCCAATAATGGCTACTATGTCATCATATTATTAACCGTTTCTTTTGCCCCATAAATTCTATTCCAATTCTACGCATTCATTCCACTCTCACCAACTGCACCAAAAAAGTATATAGTTTTGCTACAAAATCCTATGAATTTGCACACACTACTCTATATTGTTACCAAAAATATGAATGGTCTAGACCAACACGACTCCAAAAATAACTTAGAAATAATGGCACAACGCTTCCCCAACATAAGTAAATGGTCAATGAACCCCGCTATAGACAACAAAATCTCGAACAAATTTTAGTTCAACTCTACAATAACAAACTCACAAAACACTAGCCTCCTAAGATTTCGCACTTGACAAAATATGGGTAATGCTAAAAAATAATTATTTTTCGGCATAGAAAGATTTCCGTCCATTTCATATCCCTTATGTAACTCCCTAGATGCCAATACGTGGCTACATGTCCTCCTCAAATGTAACCAACACTACATACACACTCTTAGAATCAAATGCTATAATAAAGCAATATTGGAATTGAGACAACTAATATTATCAACACAAAAATCAAGATGCTACACTTTCATGAACTCAAGCACCTTCAACAACAAACCACAAGAAAATACAATACCCCCTTGGCTCCTTGTTTGTACATGCGGGCCACAAAGATGTCACTGCAATGCCAGATTCAAATTTCACATTGCCCCACCAATACATCCAACACACAACCTCGCTATACAATTTATCAAATTTACTTAATGTAATGATGGATTCTCTCAAGAATCAATTGACAATAAAATTTTAAAATATCAACCATTAATTAATAGCATCTTGAACCAAGGTTGGAAGATTGAACCCCTCATAGTGATCACTGCCGGAGCTCGTGGAACAACACACACCCCTTCTATGAAACTCCTAAAAAACAAACTAAAAATAATAGAAAACTCCATCAAAAACACATTCAAAAGAATAAATGCCATTGCCATACATCATGCTGCATCAATTATACTATATGAAAGGATAATTGAGAATAATCAATCCCTCCCACAAAACTTAGGCCCACCTTGATCAACTCAACCAAAAGGGGGTAGTGATTAAGACCACTAGTGAGCACTTGTCTCAAGATAGATAGGACGGGGCCGCTTGGTTGGTATAAACTCTCCTCGCTATGATAACTCACTAGCAGCACCAAGTCATGAATACTACAACATTGTTCAAATACATCAGGAATTGAACCTAGACCATTCATTTTTAATACAACGCCCCTCACCAACCAATCACAAAATTCATGACTTGGCAATCTACATCCAAACAAACTCCAAATTATCCCAAACAAACTATCCATCCAGTGGATTAAAGATACTTTTGATGTGGTAACTCTTGTTTTTGGTGACTCTTTGTTAGTGGTTATTTGTCACTAAAGTGTCTATTCCTAATAGGGGAGAGTAGTTTTGTTCCAATGGCCCTTTGTCAGGTGGGCACCAGGTCATTGTCATTATGAATAGACACTTTATTTATGTTGGCCTCGAAAGAGGACCGGAGTTTCTATCTATCTACATCAGATTGCCACAACAAAATGTAGAATTTAACCCAAAAATACGGTAATTTGTGGAGCTGGAGTTGGGAGGCTTGGATGGTGATGATGAAAGTTAGCTCACAAATCTACAGATCGTGCTATGTTGTATACTCAATTGTACAAGTTTGCTTGTATCGTTTGCAAAGATATCCAAGGTGTGTTAGAGGTTACCAAAGCAAATTGGAGAAGTTTGTTTTTTTCCCAAAACAACCAAAATCACTCACTCATCAATAAAAACATTTACGAATGCCCCTTAAACTAAGCTGTAAAGAACGTATGCTTTTCACATCCGGGGTCCGAATTTGAGTCATCTAGCATAATCTCTATGATTGTAGGTCATCCAATCATGAAACAAAGAAATCTTTGAAAACTTAGTGTCATGATAAAACTGAAAAGAAGGGAGTGGTTATGGCTTATAAATGGAGGATTAGCAGCTAAATGCAAATTATAAGGCCACAATGAGATTATGTGATATCTTTTGGTGCAGACTGGAATTTTGAAGTTTTTCTTTGAAACTCTCACCAGTCAGTGAGTTTGGTATTGCCGCGTGATGGTAGCAGATTTATTCCATTTTCCTGAAAAGCATAAACACCGACACCCCTCACTATTGTTGGAAAGAGTAGTCTTTGCAACAAGTATGGTTTAATGGTGGCACAGACCATGACCACGTTCATTGTATGATCTGGTTGCAAAAGCAGAGGTGGGAGCAATGAAGGCACAAACATGATGATACTGACAAAGTCAATGATGAGTGTACCTACTGCCCTTGAGCTCCACATAGTACAGTACAAAATGCGGAATCGTCCCATTTTCCGTTCGTTCGTCACCCACAGGTTACTACAAAAACAATTGGATAGAAAATGGGGAAGTAAACAGTGGACAGAACCATGATCAAATCCCAACCACAGTACCACACCAGTCATGATGGAATACGTGTGCTTTTCTGCAACAGGTCTCATCTATTTGTGCCAAAAGAAAGAGAGAATACGTGTGCTTTTCTGCAATAGGTCTCATCTATTTGTGCCAAAAAGAAAGAGAGAATACTTGTGCTTTTGTAGTAGTATTTTTTTGTACTAAGTTAACCCCTAAATGTCCAACCGTCCAGAAAGTGGACGATGTACAAAATCAAACACAGATTTCTTGTTCGTCATTGACTTTTTGCAGTGTGGATTTTTTACTATATTTTATGCAAAAGTTAGCTTCATGCATTTGTGATCCGATTAGAAAGGGGATGATTTGTGAGATTTATATGCCTCATTTCATATTGTAGTGATTCTCCCAAAAATTCGAAGATTTCAGTGTAAAAGTGCTCTTAAAAAGTCAACTCACAAAATTAAGAAACCAAAATACCCAAAAATCACTACACTTAGACTATTACATTTCAACCAATCACAACAAATTTCATGTATAAAGTGTCAATATCTCGTTTGTAACCAAATTACAAAAGAATTTTGAATTTGAAGTTTCAAAATTTATACAAAAACATTGGTAATAGCAATTGCAAATCTAACCACATGAATAGAACCTAAAATTAATGATGTACAATTTTTATTCATATATCAAATTCAAAACATCCCTTTGGATTGCATTTTATAATGTATCTTTTCAAAACTGCCGAATTTGAAGAGGGGTGAGGATGTTTAGGGATTAACTTAATTAGGTATCGTATCGTATGATGATTAGAGCATTCACCCCATGCATGCTAAAGCCAACTCTGTGAAATTGTTCATCTGCATTGAAGAGCCCTTGCACTTACACTCCCCTAGCCTTGTACACCCAGGTCCACACATCAAAGTGCACATCAAATAGTTAGTGGACCAATCACAAGTAGAATGTGGGATATACTTAATTAAAGAGTGATTTGAAGGGCCATTTCTTAACACGCTAGAATCAAGACACATAATTTCTAAAGAAGGGCCCTTGGCACTTTTCATTTACTAAGGCAACTATATCTAAAAGCAACCTTTTCGTTAAAACGTGTATAGTTCAATCTTCCAAAATAAGTATATTCTGACACCCTACTGTTGATGAGAATGTGCATAATTTGACCATTAGAGTTTAGGGTTGCTTTAAGGTCAACCTATAGTTAGCACTTTGGAAATTCATAACTTATTCATATAGTGTCCAAATAATACATGCTAAATTACGTTGGAATCCTCTTGGACTTGCTAATAAGACCCACTGAAAATATTTTTCTGTGTTATGTGTGTTATGTGTGTAAATAGGCTCAGTTGGTAAGGTGAACGCTTTTAGGGAAAGTTACCTTAGAGCATGCCCAGCAGCATGTGTTTTGGAGGGATCAACGCCAAGATTTGGTGTAGTTATCTCCATTTGCTTCGAAGTTTGGCCTAGCAACTACCCACCAACGCTAAATAATAGTTTTTGGAGCCAAAGTTTGAGGTTTCCCCGCCATCCAGAGAAGCTTTGGCGCAAGCAAATTTCTCACACCAAGCAAGCAAAGATGCTCAATCAACAATTAAATAACAAGCTTGAAGACTATTCACCGGCCCGTGCTTCAAGGTCAACAATTAAATAATGAGCTTGGAGACTATTCCCCGGCCCGTGCTTCAAGGTCATCATGTTACTTCATAAAATCTTCATTTTATAAGTTGCCTTGGTGTTCGCTCCAGGAATGCTACTGAGGTACTTCTTGTATTACATTCCTCCATATTAAAAATGGCCTTCAAATTGATGCTTGGCGGAAATGTTTTCTCTGTAACTGCTGGGCTTGCTCTTACCTGTAGTAATTCTGGAGTGCGAGAGAGTGTGGGAGGGAGGGCAATAGGGGCATAGGGCATGGGTGCCTGGGTGGCCATGCGGGATGAACAGCTACGGGCACGGAGTGCAGGGAGTGAGTGTTCCGCGACCGACTGAGCCGCTGACGCGCTGACTCGACGCACTCACTCACTCGGCCACCGACATTGGTGGCCCGGGGCCCCGGGCTTTCATCGGTCGCCACCCCTCACCGACCAATCCCATCTGCCCGCTGACTCATCCCCCCACCCTGGCCCCCCCTTTTGACTTTTGACCAGGTCTCCGTCGTTCCCGGATTCCCCATTTCAGTTCCCACGTCACCGTCCTCCACGTTCCCGCCCGAGTTCTCCGAGCTCCAGACGTTCCCACCCTCACTGACTGCATAAGTGCATAAGTGAGTACAAAGGATATTTTTAAAGGAATGTTCCAGAACATGGTGGATGCTTTTGGCATCAATCTTTTGAGAGGAGACCGATTCACTTGTTTCCTGGGTTCTTTCCACATTGATCGAGTATGTTACATTAACTTTTTATTACTGTATTATTGGAGTTATCAAATTTTGTCCATCAAATTTTGAAGAAGATACCATGAATTTTTCTTTATTATACTCTTATTTCTTCACTCCAAATAGTTAGAAGGTGTGGAAGATTTACTTCTTTATTTACAATTAGTAAGTTGAATAATAAATAGTAAAAATTCTTTTTTGCTTTTGCACACTAGGAGACAAGTGATTGTTTGAAAGTTAATACAGTGAATTGCATAGGTGGGGTATTCAAGTGACCTACCCTCTAAAAAAGTGACCCTAACTTAGAGATTTTTCTACAATTTTTCATTTTTTCCAAACATGGAGTACCGACATTGAAACAAACACTCTACACTAAATAGTGTATTTAGTGTGAGGCACTGTAATTGCGAACATCACTCTAAATATCAAAAAACCTACTTTTGTAAAAACACTAAATGTGAATTCTCACACTATTTATGAAGAATAGTAACGTTTTGACATTGTGATCTTTTGAGATATGGATATTTAGTGTGAGTAAGGAATGAAACTTGAGATGAAAGTTTAGATGGAAAAACTGAAATTTTAGAAATGGAATGAATCAAATTGGATGATAACTGAAATTGGATGATAACTGATAACACTAATTACCCACAAATTGACAATTAGTGTTAGACAAGTAGTAGGTAAGCACATTATTCATCACCTCACACTAAATACACTATTTAGTGTAGCACTTTCATTTAGATTTAAGAGGAAATCATTATAGTTGAATGAGAATTGTGCTAAAGAGGATGAATATTTTGGGTCCAAATTTCATTATTAGGTGTGTAAGAGCTTGGTGGTCTTCAAAATATTTTAGATCCTTTCTTAGTGCTAAATTGTTTTTGAAAACTTTTGAAGACCACCAAGCTCTTACACACCTCTTACACACCTAATAATGATAGACCACCAAGATCTTCCACACCTTTTAACTATTTAGACTGAACAAATAAGAGTATAGTAAAGCAAAATTCTTTGTAGATTCATCAAACTCAAGGTGACTTTACGGATAATTCAATTATTATTATTATTATTATTATTATTATTGAGAACCACCTAATCATGAAGATGTCATGTCTCAACTGATTACAAGTCATTTGTGGGTGTCAACAATTGGCTTTGTAATGTGTTTGGGTATGGCCACCCATACCCTCTGAATGTGGTATTGGAAAATAATTAAAAAGGCCCTGTAGCAATTCATATGGCCTTGGAAAATATTCACGCCCATTGTAGATTATCATTGAGATTCAGAACTTGACAGGGGAACAAAATCAAGAAGTCTAGAGCAAATAGGAGTCCTCCACATGCATCTGAGTGGGCCGTTGTTAGTACTAGAAAAAAAACTCCACATGACCCGCCACGAACACTAAACTCTATGATTATTGCAATTAATGGAGATAATTACCTCCCACAAATAGTTCAGTTTTCAAGCTCAAGAGGAAAATACAAGACTCCACAACATGGCGAGTCAAAACTCATTTGTACATAGGCCTTGGAAGAGAGGCCCCTTGCATACCATGCAGTGGGAAAAAAAGGTGGGCGGGCCCTTTACATTTGCAAAAAGCCACCTGCTGAGGGCATGGGTGGCCATGCTCTTAGCTAATGCTTTTAGTCAAAAATGCAAATACTCACATTTTGGATCACCATAAGTTATGTTTCAAACTATTTGAACGTGGTCATGATTTATTATGTATGTTAAAGAACTTTATAAAAAAATTGCGAGTAAAACCATCACACATAACGTGTAGGCTTTGTCCAAATTGTAAGCCCTTACATATACTAACTTGGTGTTCAGTGGCACCTTTTGGCACCAATTTCTTTGAGTTCTTTAGCATGCCTGACTTTTTCCACAACACATGCTAAAGTTATCAAAAGCAACCAACGACCACAATAGTTACTATATGGAAGAGCAATGGTCCACTCCAAAAACAAATCTTTTCACGCACCACCATTGAAAAAGTTGGAAATAAAATAAAATGAACGTTCATTACGCCGAGCTTATCTTATACACAAGATATATCACCCCCACTTTCTAAGATCACATCCTCTTCTATACTAATGAAAACCTACATTATATAGTGAAATTAGGTTGCCCTCCACTAAGTTCTTAACATTTTACACTATATAAAATGTTTAATGTTACTATACAAGGATGCAATAATTTTCATCAATTAGAATAAATATGTATGCAAATACTTATAGAAGTTGTTTTAAATGTTGACACATGGAACTTCATTCTTTTTCCTCATCCACAATTAAGCTTCAGTGGATTCATTATGCTTGGGCTAGAAATGAGGTGGTGGTGACTAGTGAGAGTTATTCCTTAACCCCTGAGCGCCCCCTCCGTGTCAAGAGATATCGGGCCGTGGTGGACCCTGGTCTGATTAAAGTGACGTTGCGTATAGAAAAATGCGATCGGGAGGAGATGACCGTTGAAGTAGACTTGTGATTGAGGTATGAATGTATGCTGAAAATTTGAGGCAAAATGACCGTGTGGATTTTTTTATTATAATGGTCAAAGTTGAGTTGACTTCGGTTCGGCCGGTACTTTTTGTTGGAGTTGAATATTTCAATTTTGTCCCCAAAAAAATCCCCTTCATATTTTTCGGTGGTTTTTGGAAATGTTGTAATTGGTAACGCAATGTGAGTGCTTGCAAAAAATTGAGGTGAAACGAGTTGTGCAACCATGTGAATTCTCTTTTGGAAATGGACGATGGATTGTATCACGACATGCTTCTGCTAGGAACCCCGGGTGTCATAAACCGGCACACGTACTGCAGGGGTCGGCCGTGCATGTCCACGTAGGCAGCTTCCGCCCACAATGGCGCGAAACTGCAGCAGGCTCACTCGGGTAACTGCTGTGAGCCTACAGTCTTCGCAAAACTGGCTGCAGCCGCCCCGTGCGTGACGAAGGATGGCGGGCGGGTTGCAAAGTATTCAACGCAATTACCAAGCATCCGAAGGTGACAAAAAAGAATCCGGGGTGATGGGATTACAAAAAATGAATTTGAGTCTGGCTCGAAGAATCTAAACAACAACGACAACACGGAGATAAACTGCCTTTCTGTTGACTACAAAATTGTGCGTGCTACACCCACGCATGACTACATTCACCGAAATGAAAATTTCTTGACACCCGGTACAGCATTGGAAGCTTTGGAACGTCGAGGCGCCACTGATCTTAGAAGTTGCACAAAGTCTATAAAACAAACCGACTATTAGCGCCTAGCCGGACGACGGACCCGCAAACTTCCTTTGTGTATGATCCTTGACAAAACATTGTCCAACGCACATATGAGCACCAGCACACGTAGTGCAACAAAACATGGTCTTCTGCTTGCAGACGATGCACTGCCGTTGAAAACGAGGACGCCGGGAGCTGTAGTGAACTCAACTTTGCAGGTCTCCGATTCATCCAACCACGGCGCTATCAAGGACTCTGCCACGGCCAAATGGAAAGGCAATCGTTGCATGTACACCGGAGCACTCCTAGTCTACCGATCGTGTTTGAACAACACCCACGAATTATTGAGCCAACAATCAACAGTGAAAAATAAATGCTTGTGCCACCACTTATGCGAGTGGAACGGAACGCTATAATCGGTCCGCATTTGATCAATGACGTCCACCCCTCGCATATTGGTTTGGTACTCAACTTGCTGAGGGCTGGAGTCAATTGCCTCCCTCGTACCATCAATCCATCGCATTGAGACGGCGCCTGCTCCTATGGCCCTACTAGATCAGCCGATATTGACAACATGTACACGACTTCAGAGTCAAACCAGCACATCGCAGCCATGTGGCGTTGTGCATGCATGCGCCATATCAAGGTCCCGCGAGGATGTTCACCCTTTGTCTGACCCAACAAGGAAGTGGGCAAACCAATCCAATTCTCACCACGGTTGTCACTTCGGACGTCTTTGGACCAAATCGCGTCCGATTTGACGTCCGGACGTCCGGACATCGCGTCGGAACGGCCGGACGTAGCGTCCAATGGGTAAACTGTGATTCACTTTATCCGCTGCGGTTTTTACCCTTCGGACGGCTTAGCGGACAGCGTAGCGGACGGCCTGGCGCCCGTCCGTCTGGACGGCTGGACGGACGGAGTTTGTGGACGGACGGCTGAGCGGACGGTCTGGCGGACGGCGGGACGGACGGCACGCGGACAACTAGAGGACGGCCAGACCAGTTTAGGAGTTTAGAAGGACTAAACCCTGAACAGTTCACGCCATTTTAGGGTGATTGTAATGGTGGAAAATACAAATTAAAATCTCACTAAGTCATTGGGGCCCTCTTTGTATTAAAAATATAGCGACCTTGTTTAACCCCTAAACGACGGAGGGGGGTCATGGCCCTAAAACCTCCTTGGAATTGATATTTTTGTACTTCAAGGATTATTACATAAATGTGGTATTTTATGGACTTCCATCCGTAGGATCTTGAAGTCCGATAGATCTTTTACCATATCTGAAAATTTCGTGTAAGATAGCCGTTTTGATGCAAACATTATAGCTATCAAAGTTCAGAAAATGGAATTTTTAGGCATATTTTTTCCGGGCACTTCGAACTGTGTGCTCTCTCAATGCAATTGAGAATCAAAATAAATTTGCAACTCTTTACATTTCAGTAGGGGACATTGTGAGGTATATGAAAATGAAAAAAAGGAACTCAATTGGGTATTGGGTATTGGATGACATATCACTTCACAAATATATACTTATAAAATCTATTTCCTGTCCAAACAACTACAATTACTGAATACTAGAATATCTTATAAAAAATACTCTACAAAAATACATAAATGCTATTGAGTTTTCAATCTGCTATGTAATTAGAATCTCCTTTCACCTCTGCTACGCTACTGTCCTCTGGATCATATGACTCGTCATCACTGTTAGAGTAATACTCGTTTCCCTTTCTCTCCTTGTATGCTGGTTAGATACTCTTCATTTTCCGCGTGGATCCACTTGCGTCAAGGGGGGTTTGAACTCGCTGTCCTGGCTTTGGCGAAGAAGCAGCAAATGGTTGCATGAGCCTTTTTTGTTTAGCGTTGTTGTTTGCTGTTGGGCCAAATTTCTCTCCACTCGATGCTATATATTTCGGGCCCACAAGTGTCTCCTTCACCGTTCTCTTCTCCATTGGGCGTTGATTGTGCCTTAGGGGCACACCTGAAGGCTTTTTAATTATAGCCACTGATAAAGGCAAATTTCCGTCGCTTTCCGAATTTGCATCCGATTCTCTCATACGTTTATTCACTGCTTTGGAAAGGGATACCAATGCCGTTGAAGATGCAAATGGAACTCTGGGTGTTGGTGTTTTTGAATTATCAAATAAGGCTCTAGATGCAAGGGTGGTCCTCTGCATCTGGTCTTCAAGACGAGGAGAATCTCTCTCTACAAACTTCAACGGACTCTTACTAATTGGACCAAATTTTTCCTCTATGCCTTTCCATTTGGAGTGACCATTGTTCACCATTGTCGCCTTTCGCCCAGGAGAAAGTTCCAACTCAGAATCTTTGGGGTCCTTCAAAACACCCTCATGCACGGTGTCAATCCTTGTACCACCATCTTCACCACGTTTGTCCCCCTCTTCTTCACCCAACTCCGGAATTGAATTGTTCTCTTCTTTGACATTCACACCGGTATCGTCGGCATTTGATGCTTGCACGTGATTGCCCTCCTCTCCATCCTCAGTAAACTCGTATACATCGTGGCTTGATCGACCAGATCTTGGTAGAGATGATTCACGCCTTTGTGGAGAGAGTTGATCACTCCAATCGCCAAGAGGCACATCAGCCCAGCGATCATCGTCTGATGCATGATTACCCACCCAATCGCCTCCATCATCTCCGTCCGATTCTTCTGAAGCGGAATCCGAATCTTCTGATGATACATTTTCGTTGTACCACTTCTTCTCATCCTTTCTCTTTGCTTTTGCGAGGAGCTTTGAATTTGAGTACACGTACACTAAATCTTTAGCCCTCTCTTGTTGGAGGCGATTCTGAGACCTGTTGTGCACGAAAGAATAACTACTCCAATTGCGTTCGCATGATGACGATGACACGGTTTGGGCTAGGATTCTCCGTGCTATTGGTGCAATGAGCTTTCCGCATGCCCCTTCAAAATCCCACCATGCATGAGGCAAACACTTCTGTTGTTTTGGATCCAACATATTGTGGAAGGGCGGTTCTTTGTGACGGAATGCCAAAAACTTTAGCACCGCATCCAGATATGTTTCTGGAGAACATAATTTCCCAAGCACACGCTTGCATGATGTGATGGCATCTATGTCGTCTGCCAGTTCCTTATCGTGTAGCAAATATGGATTCAAAAGTGCACCCGCTTCATGTAAATCCGTTCTGACCAATGCCCATTGGTCGCGGAAGTGCTTCTCCACATCAATGCTCTCTCCACCGTCAAATGTAAAGAACTCATCCTTCACCCTTTCAATGTGTTTCTCCACATTGTGAAAGATGTGTCGAATTTTGCCCATACCAGGTTCCCCACTGTCAAAATCCCGCAGTGCATACATCAACGGTGCAACCACCTCCTGAAAGTTAGTACATCGTTGCCAAAAGTGATCGTCCAGTATGTACCTTCTCACATCTCGAGACATAGTGCGCGCTTTAATCTTTCTGTTGTCTCGGAGTGTGACGACATACGACGTCCACTGTTCGTCCACAACTGACTGCTCTAAGGCCTGTCTGACTTCGAGTAATCGATCCACCATCATGAAATTTGATCCAAATCTAGTTTTCCTTGCCAATACTAGGCTGAACTTCTTCTCGTGCTTTCGGAATACTGCAAGAGGCATGTGTCTCCTCTTTATAAACGTCACAATCGTCCGGGCCTTCTTCAAGACCTGAGTTATCCACTTTGCCTTCGCGATGTCCCCCAATAACAGGTTCATTGCATGATCAACACACCCTTGGAAGTATATGTGGTCATATTTGTTCGTCACCATATCCGCTGCTGCCTTCATGAAAAATGCGTTGTCTGTTGCAATTTGCACCACGTTCTGCGATCCAACGTCTTCAATGAACTTCTCTATGATTGACGCTTGGTACGCTGCTGTCTTCGAATGTCCCGAAGTGTGTACTGATCCAAGAAAATGTTCTCCTACAGCAGACACGATCATTGCATTGAATAACGGTTGGTTTGTGCACGAGCTCCATCCTTCAAATGTCAACGTGGCTCCAAACTTCCGAACGCTATCTGCCATTTTACCTTCCAAGACCGCCCCTAGCTCATTCTTGGCTTGCACCAAGAGTTTCTTCCGTAAGTCATTGTAGGAGGGTGGTGTGTACGGTCTCCGAAAATCAGAAGTCCTCCGTATGGGCTCTTTGCACTACAAGGAAATGGGTGTTTAAATGACAAAAAGTTGACACTGAAATGTTCAATTGATTCTTCCTCTACTCTGTCATTTCGGATCTTTTAATTTATTTTTGTCATCTTTCTGTCAACTAGGACATTACCTTTCCAGCCTGGACATGCGAGTAACACTGTAACTTGGAATTTATTTTTACTTTCACTTTGTCCAGTATGGGTGGCACGACCTGTTAGCATGTTAGTTATAAGTTGCCCTGCAAGAGATATCCAATGACATCATGACACGTGTCTGTTGTTTCAACCGTATAAATTCGTGCACAATGTTTGCCATTGTTGCTGACCTTGGATAAGTGGTTTAAAATAAATTCTGTAAAGGCCAAAAAGGTGTTATTCTACTGTAAAAAATCAGCTTGAAATTGCCTCCATTTTAATTACTGTCCCATACAATCTGTTACATCTATGACAGGGTTTTTTTTTTCATATTTGGGCCAATGCTTTGGTAGTGCCATTAAGTATAATGTTGAAGCCAAATATTTCTACATTCATCCATATATTAGACAAGCAATCTAATTTTCACCCAAAATTTAACTACTTCATCCAAATGTTGGCTGCTTCATCCAATGTTTTTATGAAAAATATATAACATTTGGCTTTTTCATCCAAAAAAATCTTTTAAATTTCATATTGTTTGTAGCCAAACAATTATATTTGGTGCAATTTCGCGATAAATCGCCTAAAAAAAAACATTGATATTCTATGATTGCCACATATCTACACACAACAACACTGTCCAATGGAAATGGATATCTTTCTAGTCCTAGCTTGAAGTAACAAATAGCAGCGCTTTCATAAATCTCCACCTGTAGAGAATAAAATAAGTGCGTGCATATGACTAAGCACCGGCTCTATTCACGAGACTGAGCACCGGCAACGGAACCACGGGGCTAGGGTTTGGCGCCTTCAAATCAGTAGCAGGCGGAGGTCGGTAAGAAGGCGACGAAGGACCTGCAGCATCTGAGAGGGCTTCAACGGCGACGTGACCGGACTCGTAGGCGCAGCTCGGCATCGATAGACACACAGCGTCGGAATCGAAACTCAAACGTGGCGGCTGACTCAACGAACAACAACCCAGAACGCGAAGATGACCGCGCAGATTCTGCAGTTCCGAAGCAACAACAGAGGACCAGCAAGCGGCGATAATGTTCGCTACCTGTATGTTGCAGAGATTTCTCGTTGTCATTGCCCGAAGGCCTAGCTTTTCACGGCATTCAGGTAGGAGCCGTGACCGAAGCAGTTATTTGTTATGCACTCTAATCTGTTCCCTTTAAGAATTACTGAAATTTTAACTTCTGGTTTCCATTTTCATGCTAACTTTCCATTCGGAAACGTAGGTTATGTTTCATAGACGGGAAAATTAAACTAGGTACGCTAGTAATGAACGACTCACCTTGTATATTTGATGCCAGAAGAAACCAACGTGTCCACCAGTAATACAGCATCTAACTCATGCTGGCCAAGTCCTAGAACATGTAGTGTGGATGAGCTTGACACCCCAAACGTCCAAACCCCAGCAACTATGTTTAAAATTGCTCAATTACAACAACCCGTGCTCTCGATATTGATACAACCAAGCAGTTTGAAACAAATGCTTATACTGTCATGACACTCGCTTCATTTAGGTCGCACATCTTGCTCATGAGGGAGGAAAGGGCAAACCAACAGCAGAGATGTCCGACACTGGAAGGCAAATGCATGTAGGGAGGGAGGTCTTCAGCCGCAGATTCTTCTTCTTGTCAACCGTTCCCTTCAGAATTATTTATTCCCCCAGCATAGCGGTTGCTCCAACCAGGGCGTGAAGGAGCAGCCTGAGGCCAGCATCGGAGCAATCAAGAACCACAAGATCAACAAGAAGATGACCACGATTGATATCTACAACGCCAGATTTACTAGAGATGAGAATTTGCACGGTTGGAGGATGACCACGTAGACAGTAACCCGGAAATTTCATTCGGCCAAAATATACATGTCAATCACTCATTTTGCCACTTACAACCCACGAGAACTGAACAAAAAATCCGGCAAGGAAACACAGAATTTCACGTTTAGCCAGCCACTAAAATCGCTGACGGGGTAATTCTGTTTTCACCATACAAGAAGCTTCCTCGCAAGTCACCAAAGTCTTTATATATTTACAATATGGAATTACAGTGAGGTAAATGCTGACATGGCAAGGTTCATCCACCGTGGCAAAGAAAATTGAGGACAGTGAATCCTACGTGTATCTGTGTCCGAGATGACGGACGAAATGACAAAATCCTGTCAAATAAGTGACCGAATCAGGGTCTCCTAATTGACAAGCTAGTTGACAAGGTTTTGTCAAAACTTTGTCAATTAAGACACCATTCTCCTTGTAGTGTTGAAAGTTGAATTTTGTGCTATCGAGAAAGGGATATTCGCCTCGTAAAAGAACCTTGCCCATATCTTGTCTAACTCCCTTCGTTTCTCTTTTTGAAAACCCTCTGGTATTCTTGCTTGTCGCAATGGACGGCCAGCCCTGTCAGCTGCACTGTCACGTTCCGTGGATGGTGGTTTGCTCGCGGTAGTTTTGTTTGTATTAGAACATGACCTTTGATTTGGAATCTCCTGTGGTCCATCGTGTGACTCTCGATCCATTGATTGCGGTGTGCAAAGCTTCATGATGTCCATATTTCCCGCTCTCGGAGTGCGACATTCATCGGATAGATCTGGATTTGGACGCTTTGGAGGATCTCCTTTGCAATTAAGAAAGAGCCCTTTAATCTGTGGTGTAAGTCTCTTGCATATACCTACGCTAGTGTCACGGTTTCCTGATGCGTTTCAGTATCCAAGGTGACTCAACATCCTCGCCGCCTTCTTTGCAAAAAGTGATGCACATAATAAACACTTCACTTTTCCTCCAGCTATATCCACATACCAATCTTCCCAATCGCTTGGCATCTTGAAAGGTTCAAAAGAGTTTAGGTTCCGCTACCTAATAGTTTTAAGTGACGGCGTGCAATACCTCGTGATCGTGTGACGAAAAAATGTATCATGTATGTCAAATACAATAGTTATCAAATTCCAAATGGAATATGACAACCGCGCATTCAAACTCGGTAATGGTCAAGCAAAGGATACCAAAAGGTTGCCCAGAGCCCTTGACAATTGGTGAGTTCGAGCTAGAACGGAGGGTCTGGATCGGACGGGGTCCATCGGGTGGACTCGATTGCACGGGCTGCATCGGACGGAGGAAACGCACGGGATGCATCGGACGCCTTAGGGTTTCGGGTTTAGGGTCGGCCGGACGGCCGCTGACGCCCCATCGGACGACGATGATCGGACGGACAACACGCTCCAGACAACAGATCGGACGACAGACCCGGATCGAACGGGCAGACGAGCTAGTTCGGGCGGGAGGGAGGCGGACGGCAGTATAGAAGGCCCGTCTGTCTCCATTTGCTCTCACTTCTCACTCCTAAATCAGGTTGCTGGTAATTCCCTTTCTGGACTTCCTGGCCTTATTTACGTGAGAGGTCATATGCTTATTGTGACCAATCACCGGTTGGTCACAATAAGCATCTTACACACTTTATTCACATCTTCGCGGTATTTTCACACGGACGATTCATTCACATTTTCGCGGTTTTTTTACACGGACGGTTCTTTCACATTCTCGCGGGATTTTTACGCAGACGGTTGATTCACATTTTTGCGGGATTTACTCATGGTTTAGGGTACACGGTTGATTCACCTCGTCGCGGGATTTCGTCACGGTAATTGCACACGGTTCATTCAGACATCGCAAAGCAATGGCCGATGACCAACGTGAGGGTCAGGTTCCCGACCTGCCCCAATCTCCGAATGCTAATGCCGGGCCTAGGACAAACAAGCCTAAGGGGGCCCTCATGCGCCGAATTACGACGTATTGGACGACCCAAATGTTCTAGCCGAACCAGGATGGGAACAAGTTAAGGAAGAATATTGGTCTGCCACGACAGCCAGACAATATATCAAACTATACCACATAGGTAAACTATGACCGAGGGAACAATTACCACAGATTACAAAGACCTTTACTGCCAAACCATGGCTGTGCAATGATGATCATTTCCTTCACCGAGCAGAAGACGTATGGAGGGCACTGTTTGGGGCTCGTTCGAAGTCAAAAGGAACATTCAACTACAACATACTAGCAATGGTCTATGCAGAACTAAAGTTGGAGCGCAAGGTGGATTGGAGTATATACCCTGCAATTTGATCGACTCCAACTCAGTTGACAAACGGGCAGCGAGATATTCCTGATTTGTATGATCCATCATCTACAAGCACAAAAGAGATGTTGGTCTCTTTAAAGAAACCGGGCATGTCGACTGCGAGCAGCTTAGGTCGAGTGGAAGTCAAACTAAAGACCGCCAAATTACTAGTACTACCTATGGCCGTTTTAGACAATTTGGATGCAAGGGTGGAAACCGAAGTCAATGCTGAACGGGAGGAAATAGAAGTCAAAGTTGAATGGGACTTAGAAGACAAAGTCGAAGATATTGCAACTTCCCCATATCGATCGATTCCGTGTAAGGAGGGTGAGGAACTGTTGCCGCAAAACCCATCGACGCTAATTCAGGCAACTGCGGAATCAAAGGGGAAACAAAAGTTGAGGTCCGATGCAATTGCTAGGGATGGCCGCCATGAACAGTATAACTTTGGACTGGACTGGGCGATGACGGTTGAGGTGGGAAATGTCGGTCCAAGCAATCCAAGTTCCTCGAATGCGAACGAGAAACGCGCATGTCTGGATGACCCGGATACACTAATTCTGGATCCAAATGGACGTTGGGGAAATTGCGGGGACTTGTTTGTCAAAGAAAATGCCTATTGAGGATATAGCGATTGCATTCGGGCACTTGGCAGAGAAAGTTCCAAAGGCGAGCGAAATTGCAAAAGAAGAGCAGTGGGAATTGTCCGACGAGTTCCCCGACTTGGCAAGTGATCTAGGTTCGTTGAAACTTCTTTCGAAGAAACTGTATGTGAACTTGGTAAAAGCCATGGACGTAACTTCTTTCCTTCATACGTTGGCACCATAGCTTGCACAACATCTCCAATCAATTGAGAAAAAATTGGCCCGTTGGGGGGCAGTCATCCAAAAGGCGAAGCATGTTGATGAGCTCACCAAGAAACTAGAAGAAACAACGGAATGTGCAAAGGGATTTGAGCGGTTGGCGGGGGAAACCCTAAAGCAATTGCGATCAAGCGCTATACAGAACCATTTCAAGATCATGCATCTCTAGTTCATGAATTTTCAGTTGTTAGAAGAGTTAGACAAGCTGCGAGAAGAAACTACAAAGAAAGAAGCATTACTTCAAGAATCTCTCATCCCATCCACTACTAGAAAATGCTGTCCAACTTAACAAAAAACCAAGTCATTTCTGTTGGTTTATGCACTGCAATGACCGTTTCCACAAAATTCAATTTTTTTTGTGACCTCAAGCAAAACACCCTCTTCTTTTGTGTTGATTTAGGTACTGTATTTTTTCTACAACAAATTCATGGACTTGTGAGTACGGATTTGCTGATGTGGCCGTTCCCAGCCGTGACTTCCATTCAATTTCTACTTTCCAGCCGTGACCTCCGTCAGTGAATTAAACCCTCTCGCAAGGCTCGACACCCTATGAAGCAGACCTTTGCTACAGGCGAGACTCTGAAAAGCCCTAACTCAAACCCTAGATCACTAGGTCACGAATTTGCAAACTATGGCGTCCATCACTATGGCCGCAATCGTCCCCGCCGGCGTCGTGGCGCCTCTGTGCCGCGACGTCAGCTCCAAGAGCGCGCTCTCGGGCGCGCGCCCCTCCGCGTTCGTCACCTCCCGTGCCCGGACCGTTCGCCACCACCTGTGCTTGCAGGCTTCACCCCCTGCATGGAGAGCAAAGGGTTCGCCGAGCGGGAGAAGCAGGAGATCAAGAAGCTGGAGAGCCGGTTGAAGCTGGAGGATTATAGCTCCTTTTATCTCCCGACTCTAGTGCACGGCGACCAGCAGAAAGAAGAAGGTGTCGGTACGCAGGATGCCCAAGGCGCTGCGGTCGTTCCCGCCGCTGTGGTGGCCGGCGACGCCAAATAGGTGCTTGCTGCACCATGGCTGCGTCACTGTAGTTCCATGTGCACGGATTGTCAATACATGATTTTGTATCTGTGAGATATTCTAGGTCTTTGTTGTCGCTGATCATGGATTGTAACCTGGAGTTTCAGGATGCTTGTAAATGCATATTTTTGGTCTTTTGTAGTAGCTGACGGTGAGTTTTGTGTCTTTTCAGATCACCGAGGAGAATCAAAGAGTGTTCTGGACAGAGATGGCACCCAATGTGGATGACTATAGCAACCGAGTTTTGGTTTCCTTTTGTGAGTGCCTCTTCTTTTGTTGTGCTTTCTTTTTAAGTTTTTTGTTGTGTTCTTAATGGGACTCTCTCTCTACAGCATTCGTATGTATGCAACTAGGTTGTTAAGTTTTTCACTACAAGGTTGTTATTTCTTAGCTTAACCCTTAAAAGTCTAGATTTATATGGCTGTTTTTCATTGTATTTGGAATGGTTCTACACCTTCTATGAGTTTCATCTCAAAAGTGAAGTTAAAATTAATGTCTGTATGGTCTTAAAAGCTATTAGGATCTCAATTTGGAACTTTCTATTTACAACAAATGTTAAATATACAACAACGTATCTACTATGCTCTAAATCCTTTAAGGGTTAAGATCTGCGGTTCAAACTGTTGCACACTTAACCGGACGAGGATAGTGTGCGCGCGGGGAGCGGGGAGCGGTGAGCACTGAGCGGAGAAATGTGGGATTACGAGCAAGAATTTCAGGTCAACCGTGGTCAACGATACTATAATTAGTAAATATTCGAATATTCTGATATTTTTAGTAAATGTTTGGACCTATGACCGTGGAATATTTGGTACCTATTACCGTGGTTTTGGGTCAGTTGTTCAGGGATAAAGGCACATTATAGGCACACTCTGTCTCTATAACTGTGGTAATTAGACCCAAATCCGTGGTTTTAGGTAAAAAGAGATTGTTATTTCAGCGTCTTACTAGGAGCCAATCCACTCGTTTGGGCATAATTATTTGAAATGCATAGCAAGTTTAGCGTTTAGACCAATTTGTGTACAAGATAGAAAAAATACTAGAGTTTAGGGTTTAGGGTTTCGTAAATAATATGCAACCTTTGAATGCTGCAGCGCTGGCACAGGTGTTGGGTTGCTTGATAGATGGGCTCTTCTTGTTGTGGCGGACATTCTTGCCATTACGTCGCTTGGGAACTTCAGCTGGGAAAGTTGGGGTTACATATGTTGACAAGTCGACGGGGAGAGGGTGGTCTTGAAAGAGCCTTCGCGGCGATATGACCTCGCGCTTTGGAAGTCGACAGAAGGAGTTCACTACACGTGCTCCTCCACCAAATTTTCGCCTCTCGCAATATCGTCTCGGTAAGCCCCAATCTTGAAATGGTGGTCGTGACTTCCAAGATGAACACAAGCTCTAGTCATGCTGTCTTTACCAAGCATGTAATAAATTTTGGCATCACAAGTTGCAAGACAGGAAGGAAGAACCTTACAACATTTGCAAACCAGAATAGATCATTTGGGAGGAATAGATCCCACGTCAAAAACAGAGGAGGATACTCTATCCCACTCAGTTTCATTAACCGCTGCCGTGCGGTGCACTCGGGTTAGAAAATCGCAATGGACATTTTCACATCGCAAATGACCACAACTAGAGGAGGTACGGAAAATCAAACCTAAATTGTTGACAATGTTGGACGTGTGAGTACGGGTCCATGCATGCCCGTCATAGTATTTGTCCATGGCACGGAGTTGCGTAGTCTGCTGGGTTTTGAAAAAGAACCCAACAAAGGGAACTCGAAGATGACATCTCCATTGTACTGGGGCATGAGGAACTCAACTCGCTTGATAGATGTAGAGTTGTAGTCAAACTTTTTAAACATATTCCTAGAGCCCTTTCTATCCAATAGCAATTTCAGGCACTCCACGACATTATGATTTGTAGGCAGAGAAAACGGGATGAGCTGCTTACTGGTGGACGGACAGCTGCGTGCAGAAGATTGAGGATTAGGCTGAGGAGGAAGAAGAAGATCGTGATCTACATTCTCTGGGACTTCATTGTCACTGAGTTTATAAATTGTCTCTAAGCTTGGTTCAATTTTCACGCAAGCTAGAACAGTTGTTTGCATAGTGCAAGTGGATGACTCTCATGGAGTCAAAAGTTCGGTGGATGTGCCCATAAAGCAATCCATGAGACCGTAAGCTTTATATCTACCCGGCCTAAGTAACCAGACTTTTCCATCTTCTGTAATTGTTGAGAGCTGCCTAACGGTGTGCGTAAGTTGACCAGACTCAGAATCAAAGACCTCCTCATCTACGTGCACCGTTGTTGCGAGAAACTGAAAGGTCAAACTTAAACTGAACGCAGAGACATATGCAAATCCATCGTCCCCTATTGGAAAGGATGTAGGAACGCCTGCACCTTCGACTCGAATGAATGCCATGATCTACTCCCGGAGCAATGCAAACTCAAAACATTCTATGCAATATCGATTGAGATCGAGCACTTGAGAAAATTTGTTTAAATGCAAATTGAGAGGTAGTGCCCACTTCAACTATATTCAGAGAAGAGCGCTAAAATCTAGACCTGCCTTTCTGGAAGAGCCCGTGTCATAGTACTGTTAGATGTAGGGTATATAGAAATGGATAATATTATAGTGCCTTTGTTGTCTTCAGAGATAGACTACAATTGGAAGGGTCTATGTACATTGCAAGGGTCTTGGAGTATAGCAACGTTGTCACTGAGCAAGGATTGCAGACGATTCCAGAGACCATGGAGGAGACGCCGACATACAGGACTTCACAACAGAGCAATCGACCCTCTATTAGTGAAGACGGGGAAAGCGATTTCGAGGAAGAGAAGCAAGATGTCGAGGTGAATTCTGTCAACCTTATTTCACTATCCTGAGTATCATTTTTAAGTTCTCGTATCATTCATACCTCAACCCTGGTCTAAATCCAAGCCCTTGTTCAGGCCATCGTCTTGACCCTCTCCCTCCTGTCCTCGTTGTCCTCACCCTGGTTGTAGTGTTTGAGGTGGTCAACCCCATCAGGCAATGTTGCCTAAACCCTAAACCGTCTTTGTCTTGGCTGTGTCCGTCCTCATCGGCCTGGTTGTCTTCGCCCTTGCCGTTTTCGCCTTGGCCGTCCTTGTCCTCGCCGTCTTTGCCCTAGCCGTCGCCTAAGCGTCCTGTTCGCCGTGGTCCTGACCGTCGTCTTCGCCGTGCCTTGACCGTCACCTTCACTCTTGTTGTCTTTGTAGTAGCCCTCGTCCTCTTCATTGCGTTGGCTGTGCTCTTCCCATCTAGTCTTTCCTAGACTCTAATCTCGTAATATTATCAGGGTTTAGGGTTTGCATTTTCAATTGCATGCTCTAGAGCAATTTCTTGCTATCGAATGGGATCTTGATTGTGCAGATGCATGAACTAAGGTATTACTAGGTTGTGCCTTGAATGTCCCAAATGGAGATTTTATCAGACAAAGAGGTACTGGACGTTGAGGCAAATAAGGAGGGAAGACTAAAGGAGGCACAAAGCGTACAAGTAGAAAATGAGACGACGTTGGATTCTGTGGTGGTTTTCAACGTCGTGGTGTAGGTAGAGGACAATGTGCAACAAGGTACAATCCTAAATTTCTTGCACACTAACTCATGCGTAAGAAATTTTGAAATATTTGTTGTGACGGCCACCTACTTCGTGGTCTTGGAAATCTTCCTCGTCATTGTGCCCCTGGTCCTTGACACCATCGTCATCACCCTCGTCATCTTGTTTGCCTTGGCCCTCGTGATGGCCCTAGCCCTGGTTGTGATGATCTCCCTCGTTATTGTGGTGTTCATGGCACTCGTGTGGTAATCACCCTCGATGTTGTGATGGCCGTGGCCCTCGTCTTGGCCTTGGCACTTTGCACCATGGCCGGTGCCGGCCACCCACTTCCTGGCATGGTGTTCACCTTCGTCAGCGTGCCCATGACCCTTTACACCATGGTCATCACCCTCGTCATCGTGTTTGCCCTGGCCCACGTGATAGCCCTGGCCCTGGTCGTGATGATCTCCCTCGTCGATGTAGTGTTCCTGGTCCTCGTGTAGTGATCATCCTCGAGGTCGTGATGGCTGTGGCTATCGTCGTAGCTTTAGCAGTACTCACCATGGCCGGTGCCGGCCACCCCCTTCTTGGCATAGTGTTCACCCTCGTCATCGTGCCCATGGCCCTTGACACCATCGTAATCATCCTCGTCATCGTGTTCGCCTTGGCCCTCCTGATGGCCGTGGCCCTAGTCGTGGTGATCTACCTCGTCGTCGTGGTGTTCCTAGTCCTTGTATAGTGATCACCCTGAAGGTCATGATGGCCGTGGCTGTCGTCGTCACCCTAGCATTTGGCTACATGGTCGGCACAAACCACCCTCTCCATGCCCCTTCTGATGATCATCCTCGTTGACGTGATGGTTGTGGCCCTTATCATAGCCGAGGTCCTTCGTACTACAGCCGTTACCAACCACCCTCTCCATGTCCTTGTGGTGATTATCCTCGTCGTCGTGATGGTCGTGGCTCTCGTCACGGCCCTGACCGCTACCAGCTACCCTCTCCCTTGCACCGGCCACCTTGACCATGGCACTGGCCACCCTCTCCCAAGACTAGCTTCAGAACCCCAGCCGGTGCCGGCCGACCTTGCAACAATTTTAAGGGCTCATAATATACCATTTGAAAGGTAATTTCGAGACCTTTCCAACAGTATATTACACGCTCCGAGATCCCAAAAATTGCAGATGTTACACCTGGATGAAACTCCAGAAGCGTCAAACTTGAAAATTCTCAAACTTGTCATAGTAGCTTCAGGACCCCAGCCGGTGCCGGCCGACCTTGCAACAATTTTAAGAACTCATAGTATACCATTGGAAAGGTAATTTCGAGACCTTTCCAACTGTATATTACACGCTCCGAGATCCCAAAAATTGCAGATGTTACACTTGGATGAAACTTCAGCAGCGTCAAACTTGAAAATTCTCAAACTTGTCATGGCAGCTTCAGGACCCCAGCCGGTGCCGACCGACCCTACAACAATTTTAAGGGCTCATAATATACCATTGGAAAGGTAATTTCGAGACCTTTCCAACGGTATATTACACGCTCCGAGATTCCAAAAATTGCACTTGGTACACCTCGATGAAACTCCAGCAGCGTCAAACTTGAAAATTCTCAAACTTGTTATGGCAGCTTCAGGACCCCAGCCGGTGCCGGCCGACCCTACAACAATTTTGAGGGTTCATAATATACCATTGGAAAGGTAATTTTGAGACCATTCCAACGGTATATTACACACTCCGAGATTCCAAAAATTGCAGTTGTTACACCTCGATGAAACTTCAGCAGCGTCAAACTTGAAAATTCTCAAACTTGTCATGGCAGCTTCAGGACCCCAGCCGGTGCCGGCCGAACCAACAACAATTTTAAGAGCTCATAATATACCATTGGAAAGGTAATTTCGAGACCTTTCCAACGGTATATTACACGCTCCGAGATTCCAAAAATTGCAGTTGTTACACCTCGATGAAACTTCAGCAGCGTCAAACTTGAAAATTCTCAAACTTGTCATGGCAGCTTCAGGACCCCAGCCGGTGCCGGCCGACCCCTACAACATTTTTAAGGGCTCATAATATACCATTGGAAAGGTAATTTCGAGACCTTTCCAACGGTATATTACACGCTCCGAGATTCCAGAAATTGCAGTTGTTACACCTCGATGAAACTCCAGCAGCGTCAACTTGAAAATTCTTTAACTTGTCATGGCAGCTTCAGACCCCAGCCGGTGCCGGCCGGCCCTACAAAAATTTTAAGGGCTTATAATATACCATTGGAAAGGAAATTTTGCGACCTTTCCAACGGTATATTACACGCTCCAAGATTCTAGAAATTGAAGTTGGTACACCACTCTGAAACTCCCGCAGGGTCAAAGTTGAAAATTCTCAAACTTATCATGGCACCTTTGGAACCCCAGCCGGCGCCGGCCATCCTTTTCATGGCACCGGTGGTCACCCTCTCCAAGAATTCAGTGGCGGGGGCCGGCGATGGTGCCAAGTGCCAAGGCCATCAGTAGCACCAGGGCGAACACGATGACGAGGGTGATCACCATGGTGTAAAGGGCCACGGGCACGGTGATGAGGGTGAACCCCATGCCAAGAAGTGGGTGGCCGGCATTGGCCATGGTGACAAATGCTAGGACCACGACGACAGCTACAACCATCACGACCTAGAGGGTGATTACCATATGAGGACCAGGAAGACCACGGTGACGAGGGAGATCACTACGACCAGGGCCAGGGCCATAAGGAGGGCCAGGGCGAGCACGATGACGAGGGTATTCACTCTAGAGGGAAGGGCCACATGCACGATGACGAGGGTGAACACTATGCCAAGAAGGGGGTGGCCGGCACCGGCAATGGCGACAAGAGCTAGGGCGACGACGATAGCCACGGCCATCACAATGTTGAGGGTGATCACTACATGAGGGCAAGGAACACCACAACGACGAGGGAGATCATCATGACTAGGGCCAGGACCATCGCGAGCGCTAGGGCGAATATGAAGACGAGGGTGATCACGAGGATGAGGGCTACGGCCACGATGAGGAGGGTGAACACTAGAGCCATGGAGAGGGTGACCGGCACCGGTCATGGTGCCAAGGGCCAGGGCCATGGTTAGGGCCACGGCATTCACGACAACGACGATGATCACCACGTCGAGGGCTAGAGCTATGACAAGGATGTGGGCAAACACGAGGTCGAGGGTGATCTCTACGACAAGGGGCACGGCTACGATGATGACGGTGAACACTTGAGTCAAAGAAAGGATAACCGACACCAGCCATGGTGCGAAAGGCTAGGGCTATCACGACGATGAGGGTGATCACCACGACCAGTGCTAAGGCCATCACGAGGACCAAGGTGAACATGAAGACAAGGGTGAACACTAGGGCCATGGAGAGGGTGGCCGGTACCGGTCATGGTGCCAAGGGCTAGGGCCATGACAAGGAACAAGGCGAACACGACGACAAGGGTGATGATTGCATCCCGGGCTCACATACTCAGCCAAAACCAAGATCTCGGCTTCACTTTTTGGAGATGTAGGGAGAATAGGCCAAGCAGGCGCGCGAGCAAAGTAGAAGACACTGGCATTCTTTCTCTTAGAGCATTGGCAGACATCGAGGGATCTCAAGGATAATGCATGGGTAGAAAGGGTGAGTCTAGGGGCATTTTATGAGTATACCTGACCAGTGCCACTCTCAGAGCTGGTGTCAAACTTGGTGGAGTGGTTTCAATACACCAAGGGAGAGAAGGATAGAGTATCCCATGCCAATTTGGTCCACAATGCAAGGTATACCGGTAAAAATTACAGCCTAGACCATCCAACAAGCTTTGGGTATAAAGGGGACCTGAACACCTAGTGTTTCTAAAGCCAGTAAGGACTTGGACCAGAAGTATATGACATTGTCTGGCTTGAGCAAGGCGGACCACATCACTCACAAGACCAGGATCAAGGGCTTTATGGAAGAGTAATAGGACAGAGTGAGGGCGTTGGTGGAGATCATGTGTGTGAAGAAGAAGTCCCTCCTTGCATGCACTGAGCTGCTAGAGAACATGTATCAGGCGGTGAGGAAGGGGGCCCACAACTGGACACCTCTTATTTTGTTTAGCCTCAGGAGGATGCTCATCCGGGTGCATACCAACCAGACCAGGGTAATCAAGGGGGTAGAGCTAATAGATGCCTTGTTGAGGAACAGGTTTCCAGATGAGGAGGAATATGTAGATCCGAACCCAGAGCAGGCAAAGTAAGGTGAGGAGCAAGATGGCAGTGAGGGACCGTCAAATGTGACACTAGTACGACCAGCAAGAGAATTGGTCATGGGCAGATAAAAACGGGGACAAGACCATATTAGCCTCCCAGTGAGCCGCAGGATCCAGCAATGTCGAGGACTAGAGGTGCCCACCATTTGGAAGCTCCAGTCTTAGTGGATCGTCAACATGAGCGGATGCTAGTGGATCATTTGCAAGAACAGGGCTTGATGGAGCACTAGGAGGAGCAGGTTGTGGAGGCGCAAGAGAAGTCGGTTATGGAATTACCCTCGTACCATGTACGGGCAAGGACTCCACGGGAGTCGGAAGGGGCAGGTCAAGTGGCTCTAGGGGACTATGGTAGACTCATCCAGGGGCTAGATCTATTGGTTTAGTAGTTACAGGTCGTACTAGGGGACACTTCGCGCGTGAAGGAGCTATAAGAGCAGGAGGACAAATTTGGACCGAGCTCTGGGGAGTTGGTCAGTATCAAGTTGGGTGTGGAAGAGAAGATCAGGGAATTGACTGTTCAACTCTAGCACGGCCGGCAAGAGTATGCCACGTTGGAGGGGTCTTGGTCCGACATGAAGCACCAGCTGGCAACACTCAAAGAAGAGCCGTAGCAGGAGTGGAAAGAATGGGCTGAGAAGGGGGTATACGTTGAGGAAGTTCGGACACGGCAGATGGAGTTGGAGGCCAGGATGAGCGCCAAATTCAAAGATTTTGACAACCTAGCTGTGCAAAACCAATAGCTTGACAGCTTCGAGAGCTGGTGGAGTTAGCTGAGGCCAGTTCCACTCCGGCATCTCGGGGACTAACGAGGCACCTTTAGACCACCTCCAAAAACCAAGTCGCGGAGGAGAATTGGGCCTATGCTGAAGACCAGGCAAGTTACTCCAAGTACCTAATACGGTTTGCTGAAGCTTATCCGTCTTTTGTCTATTGGTCGGATGATGAGCATGGAGGGAGGACGACGAGGTGATGCCTGACGTCCGACAGTCTCTGGAAGGAATTGGAGTTTCTTGCACGGCTTCTCGACCTACTTCATGTATTGGGTGTGATACGGAGGGGGGAGGTCCAGTGGAAGGATGACCAATCAGGGGGCAAGTTGGTAGGTATGGCCAGAGGGTTAATCTCGGGGCTACTCTAGCATTTTTTAGCGCACCAGCAGGACGCATTACTGCTGAACGTGAAGCGTATGGTTCGGCCTACCCAGAGGTATGTAAGAACAGGGGCAAAACAATTTCGCCCTCCCATTGAGCCGCAGGATTAAGCAATGTTCAGCCCTAGAGGTGCCCACCATTTGGAAAATGCAGTCTTGGCGGATCGACAACATGAACGGATACCAGTGGATAATTAACAGGAGCAGGGCCCGATGGAGCAACAGGACGGGTAGGTTGAGGAGGCCCTGGAGGAGCCGGTTATAGAAATATCCACAGATAAGATATAGAGGCAACGACAAGACGGGAGTCAGGAGGGCCAGAACAAGTGGCTCCTGAGGACCAGAGCAGAGTTACCATGTCGAATCTAAATCAGTTGGTCCAGTAGTTACAAGTCAAATCTAAATCAGTTGGTCCAGCAGTTATATGTGTGTTGGCATATGTCGATGTGAGTGCTATCGAATCTGATATAGATTCACTTTGATTGTACGGTTTGAATATTTATTTATTTCCACATCATTTTTTGATTCTATAACAAATTTGAATGCATTTCTGTTAGATTCAGGAACGAGCTACAGCAGTTTCAAGCTAATAAATTCTATTAATAACTCTAAACATACACATTAAATTCCACGGCTATAGGTACTTTTTATAAAACAATATTTCATAAATACTCACTAATTACAACCTAAATCCGCGGTAATAGGAGGTCCTTTAAAATCCAACAGCCCGAAATTTTTCCAAAAATTTCTGCTCACTGCTCACTGCTCACTGCTCACGTAATAGCATTTCCCACACTTAACCCTTTCTAATGACACTGCCTCGGGCTTTCACATGAAGTTGTTCAATCAGAGTTCTACAAAACATGAGAGATTCTTGGGGTATACAATTACAATGTGTGCAATTAGAGAGCGTTGAGTGATCTGGATGTTGATAGGTTAAATGTTTGAGCAGATTGAGTATGTCACATGGATAGAAAAGGGAATTTGTATTCTTTCTAATTGAAAACCTTGCTACTTCATCCAACCATGTCCTTGAGGCTGAATAAATGAACCACCCCAATGGACTCTTTATTCAAAATGGTCTTTGGTTATCATTATTATCATTATTGTTTATAATTGAAGATGGGTGATTTTTGCAGGGGTGGGTGCTTCTGGCTCGTGTGGGTGCTCGTGTGGGTGCTTCTGGCTCCTTCCACCTAGGAGTGGAAGATGATGTGTTCCTACAGAACATTTGGCCCCGTATAGCTGAGAAGCTGCGGAAGTTGATAGTAAACACTCCTTTGAGGGAGACAGGTTTGGCTATAGGCACCATGTTTGCAATGCGGCGTGTGAACCATGAGTGGATGGCTGTTCTTGACTCCTTTGTAGAGTGCGCTGCTCTAAAGGCCACCATGATTTTCAACGTTCGATTTGAGCGTCGCAATCGCATGCGCTACCTACAGCTGCACCTGAGAGGTATGATTTCACTACTGGGACGCTCCACCCTTGTCACGGTTGAACACGATCCGGCTCTCCTTGGTGGCATTGCTGGGCTCTCTAATCGTCAATTGTATGACTTGGTGCGGCTCCTACGACGATCAAAGCGCGACGTGGATTATTTTACTTGAACCCATGGGGTTGTTCCTCATTTTGGATTTTATAACTCGCCACCAGCTGCGGCTTAGTGTGTTCTAGTCTATGTAGATACAAATTGGCAGGTTTGCACAATTTTGTACAAGGAAGAAGTGTTCTAGTCTATGGAGTTACAGGTTATTTGTATAGGACTGTTTTGTATAAGGCAGACTTTGTTACAACTCTGTAGATGCCCCATTTTGTATAAGGCAGACTTTGTTACAACTCTGTAGAATTGCCCCATTTTGTATAAGGCAGACTTTGTTACAACTCTGCAAATTGCCCCATTTTGTATAAGGCAGACTTTGTTACAACTCTGCAAATTGCTCCATTTTGTATAGAGTGTGTTTATTGTAACTTCGGTTCTAGAATGCCAGTGGCAAAGTACTTCAGTTTTAGAATGCCACTTCTACAATGCCAGTTGCTCAATTTTAATGTAACTTCACTTAGAACGCCACTTCTTCCATTTTAATGTTACTACACTTGGAATGTGTGTGGCAAAGTACCATCGCAATGACAAGTACTCACGCTCAATACAAATAATGCTTAAGGCCTATGAATACTCACTTTGAAGCGAGCACAAGTACCCACGCACAAGACTCCAAATACCAGTACTAGCGTTCATTGCACAATACTCAGAAAGCCAGCACAAGTATCCCACGCACAATACTCAGAATGCGAGCACAAGTGTCCCACATACAGTACTCAGAATGCGAGCACAAGTGCCCCACGCCCAATACTCAAAATAGCATTCCATGCACAATACTCAGAATGCCAGCACAAGTACCCACGCACAATACTTAGAATACCAGCACTAGCGTTCGGGCGTTCCATGCACCATACTTGGAATGCCAGCACAAGTACCCCACGCACAATACTCAGAAATGCCAGCAAAAGTACCCCATGCACAATACTCAGAATGCGAGCACAAGTGCCCCACGCCCAATACTCAAAATACCATTCCATGCACAATACTCAGAATGCCAACACAAGTACCCACGCACAATACTTAGAATACCAGCACTAGCGTTCCATTGACCATACTCGGAATGCCAGCAAAAGTACCCCACGCCCAATACTCAAAATGCCAGCACAAGTACCCCACGCAGTCACGCACAATACTCAGAATGCTAGCACAAGAACCCCACGCCCAATACTCAGAATGCCAGCAACGAGTGCCCACGGACAAAGAACCATGAATGCCAGCACAAGTATCCATGAAATGAATGGCAAGTTCCAAACCAACTACCATACAAAATCAAGGAGCATTGTTAGCCATATGCAACATGAATTCACCAAAATCATCGCAAATATATACTTCAGAAAAAGGAATCATAAATACATGACCATGGCAATGAATTCAACGTTTGAAATCCAACCATATAAGACGATACCTAAACCGCAAAAATCTTGGAACCGCAAAAATCTTGGAACCGCAAAAAGCTTGGAACCACAAAAGTTCACAAAAGTTTCTACCCACTCATCTACAATGCGGAACCAAAAAATACCAAAAATAAATCACACCTTTTTGTACATTCCACACCTACTTTGGTGTGGCTCCCTTGGCAGCTCTCGTCACCTTTGACACACTCACTCGTTCTGAAACACGCTTCTTGCCACCCCTTCCAAGTCGCCCTTTCTTTCCAGATACTTTTGTGGCTGTAGGACTTCTCTCCTCACCCTCGCCCGGGTCCATTTCACCGTGGTGCTCACCCTCCTCACCTTCTTCCGCCCTTGCACTGTCGCTCCCTGTGCCCTCTTCATCGCTGCCATCCTCAAATCCGTCCACCTTTTTGGAGTCCCTCGGAGTGTCTTGTATCTCTTCCACAGGCATTGTCTTCTGGACTCCCCTCCTGCGTTTTGGTGAAGGCTTATCCACCCCAACCTCTGTGACCACACCTCTTCTATGTTTGGGAGAGCGAGAGCCCTTTGCAGCTCTTGTGTCAGTGCTCTTCCCCCTGCTACGTTGATTGTTGCCTCTCTCATGACTGATGGCTCTCCCGACTGCAGCCTCTATACCCCGCCCCTCTGTTGAAGTGCTGCCATTGCCATAATTCATCTTGAAATTATCTATAGATCTTGGTGTAAAGACCTGCTCCTCAATGCTCTCAAGATCTGCATTTTTTTGAGGGACTTTTTTGCGTTTGGGAGAGTTGTGTCCTCCTACGTCCATGCCATCGTCCTGCCCATCTACTTTCCCTCGCTTGTTGGTTTGAGTCAATACTTTAAGCCTCGGGTCTGTGGGAAGTTCTAATTGCCGTGAAAAAACTTGAAAGCTTCCAACTGATGGGCTCTGTGCATTCGAATGTGTTGGACGGTTGTCATTTGTCAATTGGCTCATGTGGGTGCTTCTGGCTCCTTCCACCTTCACCTTCTTCCTCTTGCCTAAACCAATCTCACCACTACCTAAGCTTAAACCGTCCGTAATACTCATTGCTAAAATCCAACTAAGCTTACTACAGTATACGCTCTGAAAATACTAGAAATGCGAAAGGCAATCGAATTGCTACGTGGCCAGAGTACTAAACTTGGAATCTCCGCAGAGCTCCAGCGACGTGTTGCAAATGGGAGCCAAAACAGCGGCATGCACAGTGGAGCCAGACCCACGCCGAAACCCTTGTCCAGGCAATCTCAGCCGATGGTCTGAGATGGGTGGCTAACGGACGTCCAAGATCGCATTGGATCCACACCGTATACCCTAGCTCGCGGTCCAGCCAATGCAGGCGCTGCAGCCACGTCTCCAAGGAATTTGAATCCGCCTGACACAGTGGCCCAATCCCAGCTGCTGCACTCACACTCGGCCATTGAAGGCTGCCCACCCCCCCATTAATCGCACCAGTCCCTCATAGGTGTATGAACATCCATTAACTCATACATTATCGTCCGTGAGCCACCTAACCATGCATCTACCCCAACTACCGAAGAAGTTTCTAAATTACAAAAACTGGGGTCAACCATTGGTCTGGGATGTTAACTTGGATTGCCACCACTTGTACCATATGTAAGTAGTAGGGTCTGAGGAAGAAATTTGTATGGAGGTTGACGAACTGTTCTAGATGACCCGAGATTACGACATCGAAGTGCGAGCACGTGCAATTGAGAACGAGGCGGACCGGGAGGTGTTTTGCCGCAACTTTGGGGGACATTGGAGCGTACATCACAAAAAGTTCTTTCGATTCCCAAAGAATGAAGTAAAAACGAGAGATGATAACATGTGGTACGAGGCTTCCGGTCCCGTCTTAGGAGAAGAACACGCAATGTATGACCGTACGTTGATTGGCAGAGCTCTGGTCCTTTCAAAGTTGGAGGAGGCGACTAGGCTTCGTGTGACAACGACCGAGGACATATTCATTGATGAGGAGAATTCCTATGCGGATGTTGCAGGTGCATTTGATAGAAGGATCAATGACGTCATCGAAATCTGGCGACGTCATATGTTGACACCGAATTGGTCAACGACATTTGGAGAAACTGAACAAATTGTAACTCTTGTTGTCGGTCGTGTAGAGAAGTACATGGAGGTTTTTAAGGCAAAAGAGGTGGATATGGATCGTTCTCGCAAGGGGAAACAAAAGGCCGACGAAAATGACAATTGGGAACCATCGCAAGACCACGTTGAAAAGAAGTTTGCGATAGATTCAGAGGTTGAAGCAGGCGTTAGAATTACTCATGATAGTCAACGTAGACGTACTCGTTCGATGAATATTGATATTGCATGACTATTTTTTAGCCATTTGGCTACTATATGAATATATATAACTCTATTCACATTTCCATTCTTGTTGACTTCAATGTAGAATAAAATTTTCACACTCGGTTTTCTTTCACTTCTCTCTTTATACTTTTTGCAAAACTCAGAATAATAGAGAATTCGCACTACATAATTTTAATTTGAAGGGCTCCCATAAATGCAATTTTTTTTTTCGTGTTATAATTTTAAAAAGAAAATGGGACAGCAGTGTAGGCATTTAGAGGTTTACCTAGTCAAAGTAGCTGATCACAGAAGCTAATGAAGGAAGGACTCTTCTTCCAAGAAAACTTTTTTTTTCAATACCGCCGTCCGATGCGGCACCCCGATCTGCTGTCCGGACCTCGCCGTCCGCTGCTCGCCGTCCAGTCCGGGGCGCTGAAATACCGTCCGCTGCACGGTGTCCGATCCGCCGTCCGATACAGCCGTCCGATTCGTCTATTCGGACCGCCCACAGTCAGATCCTATGAAATTGTCCAACTCAACAACTTCCCAAAACGGAATAAATGCCATAAAGAATCCAATGATTGTGATTAAGTGAGCCAAAGAATCCTATTAACCCTTTGAGGACAACGCAACATGTTGGCCAAAACCAATTTTGACCTTCAAGATGCACTTTTTTTGCTATTGCTTTCAATTCAGAAAACCGAGTTTATGGTCTGTAGTTTTATCTTCACTTTTCGGACTTTAAAGAGTAAAAATGTATCCTAAGGTACATCCCATAAAATCTCGAACACATATTGTTACGTGTATCCTAAACCCTAAGCCCTATACCCTAAACGCTAAATCCTGGTGATGATCTATATTACTTAAAAAACAATCACAATTCAAAATTTTCCCATTCCATCTTACATTCTTTACTTACCCTTTATACATTAAAACTTACTACGTCTTAAATAATGTATTGATACATAATATGATTTTGTATTCAATGCCTTCACGTGCCTTAGTTACATAACAGTTTAGGTTTTTTTTTTCTAAAATTAAATACAAGCAAGGCACCCTATACCAAAAATAATGGTTTAGGGTGGTGAAATCACTACAATTTCCATACTTGAAATATCACATTGGATGATTTATAATTTTTCATTGATAGTCATCAGCACTATGAAGGTATGACAAAATTTCAACTTGATTGGAAGATATTTTGAATATTTACAAAATTTATTATGTAAACAAGATAAAATTTCAAAATAAATATATTTTTGTCAAATTTAATATCAAATTTTTTATTTAAGGTAGATAAAAGTTACATTTACAAGTAGTAAAAATATGAAAGCGAAAAATATAAAAGAGTCCTATGATTGGAGCATTTTTAGAAAGCCCTTTGTATTTAGGACACTCCAATTTCAAATTTCTCAACGGTAGAAAAACTTCAATAGATTTTCTACTTTTCAATTCCAACGGTCAAAAGATTTATCATAACTTAACTTAAACATCTAACGAAAACACCAACTACAATAAAGCTAAAACACTTGATTTTTAGGACGTTGGACCAAACATCAAGCATAATATGGTTCATTGGGCACGTAGGTTACACATATGAATTTTAGATTCTATCCATACGTTAAGATCAACGGTTACAAATACCAATTAAGTTGTATAAATATAGAATGACATGGAATTCAAAAATAAGTGAAATTCAATGGTTGAAATCATATATTGATAGTGACTAAGTGAAGTGATTTTAACAAATGTTGCCACACAACAATATAACATGCATGATTTAAAATTGAGATCTAATAAAATAATAGGTGAATTACTATCTTTATATCGTACAAATGTTTTTATACTATTTTCTTCAGTTGAGAATAATTCAAACCCCTTAGTGGTTACATATTCTAAATATTCTTATTATTTCCTAGTGACATTGTATACTTGTAAATTAATAAAATTTAGCATTCTTTACTGTTAAAAGTCCCAAAATATAAACCACCAAGCTTTTACACAATAAACAATAATATTCCACCAAGATCGTTCCTTTTTGAAACTATTTCAATTTTGCTGATAGCAAATTTCAGACTATATTACGGGCTACATTGTTCAAAGAAGATTATTCATACATTCGCACATGTGTACACAATATATTTATATTCTGAACATATAAATTTATGTATACATAAAAATACATGTGCATATATACATACATACATATATATATATATATATATATATATATATATATATATATATATATATATATATATATATATATATATATATATATATATATATATATTTGTACAAGTATGTGTATGTGAATATGTGGAGGTATGTATGTGTGTATATATATATATATAGATGTTGACCATTTATAGATGTATATATTTATATATACACATACATGCATGCACATAGGCATACACAAACATTTATTTATATGTATGTAAATATATACGTACATACATGTGCATTCAATATGTTCAACTGTAATTTAATTTCATATATACTATTCATATGAACATGCATACAATAGGTTCAATTCTAATTTAATTTCAAGTTTTCCCCTCTAACTAGGTTTATAAAATATAAATTGTAACATATATTTTGTGATAATTTGTTTTTGAAAATTGACGTGGTCTTTCCTTCTTAAATTATGATTGTGATTCCATTGAATGAAGTTACTCTATTAGGTTCGAAGTAATGTATGCATAAAAAATTGCTAACTCTTATGGAATTCAAATTGGAACCCATTGCTTCATTATTTTGCCTTTACATTTGAATATCTTGCCTATTTACTCTCCAGCTTTGGAGTTAGCTCTTCTATTTTGAGAGTTGAAGAAGCTTATTATGGGACAAAGGAGAATTCTATAGCACTTTTGCTCGCTACATTTTCCCAAAAAATTATTCTATTGATTTTTTTACCATGTGACTTATTACTGTGAATTTAATTTTCTAATAACATATTGGATTTATTTTGAATGTTTTGAATTTTAAATATGGTTGTTTCTACAAACAAAACTAAAAAAATCAATACATTGGATCAAACATTATCACCTGCAGTTATTATGATTCAACTTAATGTCTCAATAACTCATTAAATAATTAAAAGATCTACTATTTATAGTATGATTCAATAAGATAGTACTTAGTACTGTTGATTCAACATGGTGACTTGTTAGTTCTTTATAATGAATGGAATTTAATTTGTAGTGAAAATCTTCTCAAGTTATGCCGATCTATGTCTTTTAGATTGAAAGTAGTGATTAAGGCAAAGGATGAACATATGTGCTCGTAGGTTGATATAGTTTTGTGGTCATTAAGGTAGTGGGACCAATTCCCGACTGAATTTCAGATTTGCATACTTCGACTTGTGAAAGAATTTTTTTATAATTTTTGGATGCTCTGCAAAGCTATTGCAAAGGCATTCCCTAAAAAAAACATTTTTTGAGCATTTCTACAATTTTCTATGATTTTTTAAGTTTGAAAGTTTAGAGTGACCATTAACCGCTCATAGAGTCATGGTTTTCATGAGAGGTTGGATTCTGAAAATAGAGTGCTTCTACACCAATCAGAAGCTCTTGATTTTTCCAAGCATGGACGAAATTAGAATACTCTTGGACACTGTCAAAAACCATGCTGGCTGATTTCTGACACCCATCCCCCAACCAGTAGGGGTCGGAAATAGAACCCAGTCGGAAATAGAACCCGGTACCTTAGATCATTTCAATGTAAGTGAGAAGCTATAACAATCAAATATGTAGAATTTTGAACAATTATCTGTAGTGAAAAACACCCTTTAGTTTACTATATTTGTATGTAATTCTACAACTTTTAAAAAACATTTTTACAAGAAAGATGTTTATTTCTAATTTATTTATACATATGTACAATTAAATGTTCAAAATCTATTAGTGATTATTTCAAAATGATTTTCACTAAGATCAAACACAGAAAAACTTGTTATAATTTCATCAAAAATCAAAATTCAGTTTTGCGAAAGGAGAAATATGTATGCACACCAATCTCACACCACGCAGTAGTTGGCTTCACTTGCTGAAAGATCTCTGGATTTCTTGCAGGTGCATAACATTCAGTAGTCTTCAAGAAGGGTGCCTTTTTGTTTCATCCACCTTTATTTATAGAGTGAGCAGTGATTTGTATTTAAATGGACTATTGAATCAAATAAATAATTATAGAACACTGTTGAATTGTGATTGAGGAGTGCTTTGAGTTCCTGTGCATCATGGTTGATTGCTCTTGCTTAATGCCACGTCCCCATAGCTACTAATGTGATGAGGAATATCCCACATCATTTCATTCGGGGATGAAACGATGTGGGATATTCACATCAATCTGTCAGGGAAAGGCAGCAGTAACAAAGGCTACAGAATGTTATGTGGACATGTGGTCTTGGTAATGGCAACGGTAATGGTAGGCACAAAAATGGCTGACCAATCCCAATAAGATTTCTGTTTTGATCACCAATCTCAGGATTCTGGAGGTTTCTATTTCCACACTGAAGGTCTGATGGCCCGCATTGTAATTTCTTGAGGATTGATCAGTGTACGTTCGAGAACACCATCAGTAGATGAAAGCAGAATTGTTGAATGGATGGTAATTCAGTTGGCAATTTCACCTTAGCAGAGCTGAACACAAAAACTTAGAGAATCATAGAGAAACCGAGGGCCTGCTTTGTCTGGAATATCGATCAGAGCCAAACTCTATGGTCTCTTGGTAACCAAATTATCCAAGTGGCAATCATCCAGAGTGAGTACGTTAAAGAATCCATGTCCAATGCTTCAGGAACATGAGTAAGCAGCAAGTTCACTAATCCTTCAATTAATGGTATCTGAATGTCGCTTTCCCAAACCAATCACGATTTGAGAGCCTACTTCAAACTTCCATCATCACCCAGTTCTGGAGGCTCAAGCCTGAGTCCCTCCCTCCTGGAATTGAGTTCTCATACAACATAAAATACATTACCAACCAACTCTAGACGGTCTCCCCCAGGCTCAATGTTCTAAAATTTGTTGATTGGACGCACGACAAAAAAGTGGATACAAAAAAGCGATCAAATTCAAAGTGAAGGGGAGATCCGAGTATTATAATACAATCATCAAATTGCGACATATAAATTGGGTGAAACTAAAAGGATATATTTATGTAACAAATTGAGGAATGCTGGAGGCACTTGTTGTACCTCGAAAGAAGTAGCATGGCAAGAGAGGGTCCGTAGTTACTTTCTCACTGCCTGACTATAGTAATGAATTTCAATGTAGGATACACAAGGACCGTCATTCGATTCCTGAAGATGGTAAGAGTACAGTACAAATTGCTTGCTCATGAGGCAGCTACAATGATTACTAGATAGTAGTAGTGTACAGGACAGGACGACATGTCATCAGTTGAGAGTGTCCCCAACGCAAAGAATATGGAAATAATGGCAATCATGTTAGACTTAGTTTACAGGGCAGGGTAGGGTAGGGTAGGGTACAGTACAGTACAGTACAAATGGGAGCGAGGGGTAGAGGCCGCGAGAACCTGGTATGGTAGGATGGTAGGCTGGTGGCTGGTGGCTGGAGGCTGGTTATGAAGCCCGGGAAGGAATGGAGGAACTACTGTTGTTGCTGTTGGGGGGAAAGGAGGGCTTTGTGTCCGGGTGGCGAGCGCAGCGAACCTCGCCAAAGCGACGGATGTGCTGAAGAAGACGTTGCAGATACACATTCCGACTCACCGTCGTACTGTCACACACTATGGTGACATGCTTTCGCGCTCTCGTCACCGCCACATTCATTCTCCTGTAGTCCCCCAGAAACCCCACCACTCCTATGTTGTTTGACCTCACCTGAACACACCCCCCCCCCCACCCACCATACCAACCCCACCAGTCTGTCAACACACTGTTCGTTTTTCAGTACAAACCGAGCATTTCGGGATCTCAAATTTCACTTTCCATATTCTGCCACCAATTACGGCTTTCTTGTGAGCCAGCACGTTCCCATCCCATACAGAGCAAAAACCTTTGCCAATCATTTCCACAAATTATTATTATTATTTTTTTAGATTTTTCAGATATTTTGGCAATCCCCTTCATTTGACCTTCACGTACGTACGTAGGTAGGGTCATCAATTTCCTCAAGTGGAATTTCCAATCATTCATTATCCACAGCGTGAGCTTTTAGGGAGGGGTTCCTGGAGGACTACCATAGAGATGACCACTGCATCAGCTTCCCGTCCTTGAAAACTGTCCACACTGGCAACCTGGACACCTTCGGCACCTGGAATTTCCTCGATGCGGTCACAGATCAATTGCACCTGGGCCATGTAGGGTGATTGTACTGCAATTGACGACGGAGGAACACCTGCGGATCACAGTTAACCCACACCCACCTTAGAGACAGACTTTCTTATAGCACTAAAACAAGGCATAGAGACAAAAATTTAGACCAAGTTGCAGAAGCACTTCAAACAACATGACTAATATGAGCACTATGCCAAGTAGGTAAAAACAGTGATCTCCAACCTAAAGCAAATTGCCACTCAATAGAAGTCAATGATAAATTGTGAGCTCAAGACGACCTGTGGCTAGAAGTGCACGAATGTGATCGACCACGATGTCTGCCTCGCCTTCGTTGTAAAAGGATCCAGTCCCTGCTGGGTCCAACCGCTCCTCGCAGCCGGGTATCAGACTTCCAAATGGAAGCCGTGTATCTAACAGCAACATGGGCACCTTCGTGATCGGAGAGTCCTACACAGACACATGATTCCAGAGTACAACAGTGAGTGATCATGTAACTTCACAAATGTAACCGACAAAAGCAAGCAAGGGTTTTCTCTTCTCAGTCAAGTCTCACGTGATTCGTGCAACACTCCAAAGTCTTGCACAATGGGTGCAGCATATTGATTGATTTTGAGAATACACACCGACCACCTCAGTCTACAAGAATCATCAAAACTAACTTGGTCACGTTGGTTTTATATATGAATCTACCAATGAAATTTGGAATCTTTAATTAAGACATTTTCAGATGATGTGCAAAGGAAAGGATGCATTCATTCTTCGGTGCGATGGAATCCTGTAAGTTGCGAACAAGAAGATTTGATCATTCTGATAACAGGGACTCTGAGCCACGCAGCTGAAAGTGTAGGCACAATCATCTGAAAGAGTGAGGTCGGTCGACCCAGGCAGACAAGTGCAAGCAAGCATGGAAGCATGGAAGCATGGTACGTACCTGGACGGTGGGGGAGTCTCGGAGAAGGTGAGATGCAACAGGCGGAGCCGAACGCAAACGGCCTCCGTACATCTCGTGGGAGGCCCAAAGAGCGATGGCATGATGCATGCGGTACTGGATGTTCAACATGGTGCTCAGAAGCCCGTCATGCAAGCTCCCAGCTCGCTCCATGAGCGACACGCCCAGCCCACCGTCCAGAGCCTCCCGAGACATGATCGTGGGGGCCAGTTGACAGGCATCCCCAGCCAACACACAGCGTCTGCCCTGCAACAGAGGGATCCAGCACGACGGCTCTATTGCCTGCGCCGCTTCATCCACCACCACCAGATCAAACGCCTCCAATTTGCGCATCAGTGGGTCCCCAGCTCCCGTATTGGTGCACAGAACCACCTACACACACACACACACACACACACACACACGTATCCAACAGACTTTCATATACGAACAGCTCAAATTTCCTTCCTTCCAACAGAAAGTCGGTGTATCATCAGCGCAGAGAAGAAACTTCCATCGAGAGACTAAGCAATGGATCGAAAATAAATGCATGCATGCATGGTTGCAAGTAAGTCATGGTGTCCAATGCCAATGAGACAAGTGTCCAGAGCAATAGCAGCATGTTGGGGCCCATTATTCCAAGGAATGAATTTTTCAAATTTTCAATCACTGACAAGTATGTATCATTCCTACACTGAGGATTGCACCAAGAATCATTAATTTATATGGAAAAGACACGCCTGAAAATTTTACATTTCCCTGTGCGAGGTAGACACTCTTGCGATTGGCCGCTGGAGTGTTCGTTTCACACATGCGGATTGATTGCACATCGACTCACGACACGTTCCAACCGAGATACAACTATTGGCAGCAATATCCAAGTCAAGCGAAATGCTGGGAAAAAAACCAGTCTGCCAGACTAGAATTTGGGTATTTGACTAGTAATACTACCTGTGCGGATGTCAAGGCATCATTGATGGCCTCCTTTTCTCGTTGTTTCAAGGTCTTGCCCAGCTGCTTCAACACCTGTCGAATCCCAGCAGCTACGGAGTCATCGTCCAGACACTGGCGCAGATCACTACGCAAGTCGGCACGCCTCCTCACTAAATCTCTTCGAAACGCTGTCAGCCCCTTATCCACGATGAAACTCAGAGACCTGGAAGAAACGGCCGGGGCTACCCTGGCGGGGTTTCCTACCCTCACCACGTTCAGACCTGTGCAGTGAAGTTGTGATGTTTTTCGGAATCAGAAAAATTACCACAACCTTTAACAATATTATTATTATTATTATTATTATTATTATTATTATTATTATTATTATTATTATTATTATTATTATTATTATTATTATTATTATTATTATTATTATACTTTCTAGATTCTTTAACCATTTTGTAGCAGCTTACTATATTTCGTGTAGTTGTCGCTCATTTTGAGTGACGTAGCAAATACTAAATTTGTGGCTTATTGTGCCCCGAAAGCTCCCTTCCTAAATGAAAGAAATTAGCCAAGAATGCTCTCTTGGAAACAATGCACAGGACCTGCGTTTGCCAGCCTTTCCACCATGTTGTCCACAGCTGCGTTGGTGGGGGCAGTGGCAAGCACACGCTCCCCACGCAGCACTGCCCTCTCGATGAGCTCTGTGACGACACTCGTTTTCCCCGTTCCTGGAGGCCCTTGAATCACCACCACAGGCCTTTTCCTGTCTAGTCCCATTTGGATGGCTCGTTTCTGAGACTCGTCGTATCGATTCTCTTTCAACGACGATCTCTCGAACTTCGGAATAGGCAACAGTGGCCCGTTCTGTGCTAGCCAACATATGTCTGGGCCTTCCCCAAACAGCGTGGCCACCACTGACGCTGCCGGATTCTTCTTCTGTAGCCCATGCTTCTGCAGGCGCTCTAGTGCTTCACAGTCACGCTGGGAACAACATTTCAAAGCCCACAGTCAGTCAGTCAGAAGCACACATGCCAATCATCAAGAAAACACAATGACAGCTTCTCCAAAATCTGACCCTTTTCCTTCCAAGCGAATCTCTGAGAGTCCCCGTAGTGCTAGACATACAACGTCATAAGGCAATTGTATGTTTCCCGTGACACAACTTTAGTAAAAAGCTCCCAGTGAAAAACGCATTTCTCCGTAGACGTACTGTACTGTACTGTACTGTACACTCATAGTAGAAAACCCAACCCCCCCTAGGCATTCTAGAAATCCTAGCCACATTACAGTTGACAAGGTTTACAGTAGAAACTGTTACCATTAACAAGGTTCAACACAGCCAGATTTTCTAGAGTATCTCTGGGAGGTTTTCTTCTAGTGACTGAGAACTTGACTGGTGGCGTGATTGAAAAGATGAACCACAAAGCCTGTGAAAATGCCAGAGAAAGGATCTCGAGCCAACCTGATATGTAGTAGCATCGGCAAGTGCACTGATGCGGTCCAGGCGCAAGGACTTTCCAAAGAGGCGAGAGAACGTGGGATCGCCGTATCGAGCCTCGATAGCAATGGCGATGCTGTTATGGTCTTCAGCCAAACTGTAAACGGAGCCTCGCATGCATTCCATAGTTGACCCTCCTCGCCTCTTATCAGAGATGCGCACACATACCATGTCACCTGGCGACATTGTCGTAGGAGGCAGATGACCTCCTCCTTCTACTGACAGCGTCACCAAATGCATTCCTCCCAACCCTGGCGCAACAACATGATTTACTCAACATGAGATTTGTTTCTAATTTTGTTATGAACTCAACCAAAACAGAATTCTACACGTCTGTTTTCCACCTATATAGGTATATAAGTGTGTGAAGCAGACAGAGTATACGACCATTCTCTGCTTGATACAAAAAAAAGCTCATGTATTGAATGAGACGTTCTCTACAACCCTCAACATTACATCCGTTGTGCTTCTAATATGGAAATTAGAGCTAGAAGGGCTTGACAGACGGCCGTCCACCTCCATTCCCAATGATCATTTTTGTGCAAAAACCGCTTGGTAAGATAAGAATTTATACGGTGTCAAAAACTGTCATGTCCACTTTTAACGAATTCAGTGTATTAATGAAATAGAGGAACATACATATACATACATACCTGTGGTGGATCCAGTAGCAACTAAATGGGTGATAGAATCGCAATTCTCAAGCGCCTGTTCGTCTTTATTGTCGGAAGGAGTATTGGAAGGGTTGCCGATGGCAGAGGCAGCCCCCTCCAGAGACTGATGCGTAGCTTCCAGTTCAACATCTCTCTCAATTTGCAAAAGCTGCAGACCTCTGGTCACAAAGGTGTCCACCTGTGACTGGATCTCAGCAATCCGCTCTCGAGATAATCCTAGAATGTCATGAATCTGCTTGGGCTCTTTGGCCCTCCTAGCCACCGCCCGGTGCCCACCTGCGTAAACACCACATTTCATGCCAACTCTCAACTCAACCACTTTCTAATTCAACCATGACCACACTAGTAGTTCAGGTAACCACACCTCATTCAATTCAGACAGGGTCCTTATATGGACACCAGGACAATCTTTGATGACAAGTACATAGTGAATTTGAGAATGTACTGAACATTAATATCAAAACTCATGCCCATTTTCCATCATCTACCAAAAAAAACCCTTCAATCCTTAAAACTTTTGCATAATGTGTCTAAATATAGCATTCTAAGTTGCGTTACAATCTCCTTGGCATCCATTTTTTGTGACAAAATGGTCATCAAAGCAATCCATTTTTTGTGCAAAAAGCCACTTGATACGAATTTTAGCCTACTTTTCAAAAGCCACGTGCAGTTTCGAAAAATTCGGTATGACCATACCAGATTTTGCAAACTTCTTCAGAAGCTTCCAGGCCTCTGTGCTCTGCCAATTGTCCACTTTTCCTTTCGCCTGCAGCCACAACATCCAACATAATCACTATTTTGAGTTGAAAGGACCAAATACTACAACATGGACAGGAGGGGAGGATGGACAGTAGCAACTTACCTGGGAGGCTTGCAGAGCCATGCGCAACTCGCGCTGGTAATGGTCAAAGATAGTGGGATAATGAAGGCTGGCTCGGAGGCAAAGAGGCTCCAGGCCATGAGGCATGGGTCTGGCCAGCAAGAAGGGCTGCGCCAGCGCCACCAGGTTGTGGCCCGTGCCCATGCGCTCCTCCGCTTCCTTGATCTCGCCCCGTTCCTGCGCACACGCCACCTCCCGCACCATCGCTGCGATGCCATCCTTCATCCACCCTACCACCACCTTGCCCAGCACTCTTCTCCCCAGTGGATTTCCCAGTGGCCCCTCCGACTCCGACTCCTCCTCTGCACCCACCCCATTCATTATCTTCCCTACTTACTTAGCCAACACCCTTCGTTGGGTCCATCCTGGAATGTCCAAAACATCCTCCTCCATCATATATCATCCTCCACCATGCAATCAATCTGTAGCTACCATCTTTGCCCGGTAACTGCATCTCTCTCTCTCTCTCTCTCTCTCTCTCTCTCTCTCTCTCTCTCTCTCTCTCTCTCTCTCTCTCTCTCTCTCTCTCTCTATGTATATATATTACTTGCAATCTACTTGCACATGTACGTATATTACTTAAGGGAAGCTACTGACAAGCTGCGCACAACCTTGCCCATGTACGTTTCCCATTCATTTGTACCTTGGATGAAGCTTCTTCGTAGTGGATCAAGCCAAAAGGCAGTCCCAATGATGACTACTGAATTATGTTATGTAACCGGATCAAATGTGTCGAGAACAATTATTATACTGGATTTTTTGATCTCATCCCTAGTTGCACATGCTGTTCATTCAAACTCGGTCTCTTGTTGGTTATTGATTCAAGCTCTGCAATACAATGTGAGCCTACATGAATCCTTGTTTCTCGAAGCATGTGCATGAATTTCGTATCGAGTCATGAATTGGATTCTCTGGTGCAAAAACTTTGAAATTAATTAATTCGAGTTTCCGCGATTACCACTTAATTTCTGAGATGATTAAATCATGGGAATTCACGCGTTGTTTGCTCAAGGGGCATCATAATAATAATAATAATAATAATAATAATAATAATAATAATAGTAATAATTCTGAAAGCGTAGTACCTGAATTCACGGCAGCATCGTCATCGTCTTCGTCATCTGACGACAGTGGCGCAACCTCGGACACGGGCTCCGTCCCTTCCGAGAACACAGGAACAGCTGAATTGGAGATGAGAGCTCGAAGATCGCTTGTCATAGCCCCATCACTACTATTCTTTCCATTAGTATGCTTCCCACTCCGTCGCTTCTTGAGGTAAAAGGGCTTCTTCTTCTTGGGCCCCTCACTGGCGCTCTGCCCATCTGTTTGACGCCCGGCTGCAAAGGCAACGACGCACAGGAACGGCTGGCTATGGCTGAAGCCCCCCTTGGAGTTGTTCAACGTCACGACAGCACAAGATTTATTAAATTGCTTTGCACAAGACAGATGGTCTCCAACTCGAGACGAGGACAGAAATTCAGAGCCCAGAACTCGTGTATTCGCCAATGCCGGAGTCGCCATGACAGAGTTGGAGCAAGGCTTTACGTGTGTGTGTACGTCCAGCTTTTATTACAGAAAGCTTCTTGTGATATCTGATCAGCCCATAGCCAAATTATTCCCCCAGTGAGTGTCTTCAAGCTCACATTCCAATCAGCTCGGTCGTCCACATCTGAAGACGAATCCACATAGCAAGCAAGCAGCTGATTAATTACAATTCCGCCCTTACAAAAATCCACCTCGGCCTAAGCCACATTCCGATTCAAATCACCACAGGCTCACCCCTCGTACAAAGTAAAGTAAAGTAAAGTAAAGGTGGCGCCATCGATAGCTCAAAAGAATTGTTGTTGCAACTGGACAACTTCGAGAGCTCACTGTACAAAACTCTTTCGTTCCCAAGTGGAAAAAGAAACCGACACTCGTACAACGTCCCACCACAGAACAAGAACAAGTACGCCTGAAAATCTCACCTTGAACCCGGCCGGGTGGCGCGAGTGGCGGGGAATGGGCAACGCAAGCAAGCAAGCGCCGCCACTCACTCTCTCACACTCTCTCACTCTCGCTCTCTCTCTCTCTCTCACACACACACTCACACACACAACACACAGTCTCCTGGCATTCAAAACCAACACGCTGTGGCTGGCTGGATGGCTGGATGGCTGGGTGGCTGGCTGGATGGCTGGGTGGCTGGCTGGGTGGCTGGCTGGGTGTCTGGCTGGGTGGCTGGCTGGGTGGCTGGCTGGGCAACCGTGGGCCTTGGAGGCGGCCTGGAAGGATCGCCACATGTACAGTACAGGGTCAGAAGAATCCAGGGCAGAGGAGAGGAGAGGAGATGGTGGGGCGGGAGGAAATCTATGTAGGAGAAGGCTGAGGGGCAGTGAGGGCAGTGCCGGAGTGCCTGACTGAGAAATATCTACAGTAGAGCAGATATGGGAAGCCGGATTGGCGCCACACACTCGTGATGAATTGCAAGCAATGAAAGCAGGCGTCAGTGGAGCAAGGCGAGTCAACGAAGTTACACGTCAGAACGGTGACGAAAATGCACCCTAGTACCGCGTCCGTTCCGCGGTCTTGGCCTATCGCCGCGTCCTGAGAGCACTCAGCGATGGATGGCTTCTTCCGTCGCGTATCAATGGCCAGCACAGATGGCAAACCGCAAGGCAAGGTACCGTAGTGGAAGGTACCGGTAGCGATGATTAATATTATTGCGTCCTTCGCCTGCACTGCACTGCACTGCCGATTTTGGTTTCATCATCTTCAAAAAATTTTGAACGTGCAAGTTGAATCTTGAATTGAGTCAGTTCTTTAGGCGTTTTCTGTGAGTTTCTTTAGGTTCGTTCTTTGTAGTAGTACCTACCTACCGTAGTGCCTTGGATTCTTTCATCGGCTAAGTTACTTGGAGGATTCGATTTCCGTGTAGGTTGTGTTTGGCCAACCCAAACCCTCACGGTGGGTTGGAGACGGAGGTTACCAGCTCTCTGCTGTGGTTGTGATATTGGATTCCTCGTTTCTGCTGTAATTGGTTTTCACGTATGTCATATAGGTTGAATGGAAAGTGACCAGATGCTATCAGGACATGTTGAGCTCCGGTACAGTTTCATGCGGGCTCCAGCTTTGGCTTGCGCCATCTAGTTTCTTGGTACCACAAACCTAATATTTTGCAGTCTCACTTTGAGCTGTTTTGTGACTGGATTGTGGTCATATCGGAGGCCTCGGTGGGTGAGTTTCCTTGAAGTACCTATTGGATCCTCTGTTCATTAGGGGTTGTTTTACTATTAATGTTATTATTTTTGTTTGTCTTGAGAGTGCCTGATTGAGGTTTCTAGGGTTCAGTGTAGGGTTTTCGAATTGCGATGTTTCTGTTGCCCTCCGTCTTTCACTTTCACCACCTTTTGCTTACATTTCATTTCATGGGGACGCGCAGGGCACAAAATGTTGCTGCGGTGGTGTTTTTGAGAGAATGGAAGCGGAGCGAGCTTGCGATCGAGTTTTTTTAATGAGCATGTGATAATCAGATGAGATCGTCGGTTTTGTATTAATTCCGTGTTTAGATTCACTCGGAAGTCACAGGCATCGGGTAGTGTAGTTAGGTAGGGTAGGGGTAAAAAAAAAAATCGATCGGGTGGGATGGCGATGGCGGCGTCGGCCATGATGGAGTCCTTGTTTCAAAGGACATTGGACGATCTGGTGAAAGGCTTGCGGTTGCAAATGATAGGCGAGTCGCGATACATGGCGAAAGCGCTGGAGGAGGTGCGGAAGGAGATGAAGTCCACGGACCCCGTCATCAAGGTGGCCGCTCTGCAGAAACTGACGTACCTGCAGATGGCCTGTGGCGCCGACATGTCGTGGGCGTCGTTTCACATCGTGGAGGTGATGACCATGCCCAAATTTGCCCATAAAAAAGTGGGCTACCTCGCGGCGGCCCAGAGTTTTTACGAAGGCACGGATGTCTTGGTCCTCACTACCAACTTGCTTCGAAAGGACATGGGCAGTAAGAACGAGTACGAGACCAGTCTGGCCATCGACTGCCTGTCGCGCATTTTGAATGCGGATCTGGCGGGTGCCCTGACCCCGGAAGTGTTCACCTTGATGGCCAGTAGCCGCAGTTTCCTCCGTAAGAAGGCCACCCTCGTGTTATTACGCGTTTTTGTGCGGTTTCCCGATGCCATCCGGGTCGCCTTTAAACGGCTTGTGGAGAAGATGGACGACGCTGATCCTCAGGTAGTGTGTGCTGCAGTGAGCGTTTTGTGTGAACTGACTCTGAAAGATCCCCGGGCTTATCTTCCTCTAGCCCCCGAATTTTACCGACTCTTTGAAAAGTCCACCAACAATTGGCTCTCTATCAAGCTGGTGAAAATCTTTGGTGTGTTGACTCCGCTTGAGCCCCGCTTGGCACGCAAAATCGCGGGACCATTGTGTGATCACATGAGGAAGACGCATGCAAAATCACTGCTCTTTGAATGCATCCGCACCGTCACGCTTGGTTTGATTGAGCATGAGGGAGCTGTGAAGCTGTGTGTCGATAAACTGAGGGAAAACATGGCGCTTGGAGATCCGAATCTGAAGTACTTGGGATTGAAAGCGCTGGCTGCTTTGATGGATGCCCATCCTTGGGCTCTGGAATCAAGTAAGGAAGTCATTATTAAGTGCTTGAACGACGGGGATTTAAGCATACAGAGAAGCGCTCTCGTTCTTATTATGGGAATGGTTTCTGAAAGCAATGTGGAGGAAACAGTGCAGGTAAGAATCACTCAAATTATTGGAGGTTTTCTTTTAGAACGCGGAATACACTGTGCATCACTTATGAAGTTGTTCTGCGCTATCGACCAGTGTTTTTACGCTGATAGTTATAGAGTATAGAGTTATCTTGGCAGTTCGAGGGGTGTGGCCAGCTGGGCTGCGTGCACTAATACAAATACGGACATGCCTTTGCAGGTTTTACTTCGCTATGCACAGTCAGCAGACGCAGGCTTTTGCAACGAACTGGTGTCGTCCATACTTCAGACATGTAGCCGGGTTCGGTACGAGCTAGTGTCTGATTTTGGCTGGTATGTATCAGTATTGGCGGACATCGCTCGCATCCCCCACAGTGAACACGGAGATGAAGTAGGCCGCCAGCTTGTGGACATTGCACTGCGGGTCGAGTCTGTGCGGAGCGATGTGGTGAGAGTCTCACGGGGGCTCCTGGTCGACCCCACCCTCCTCGGGAGACCTGCATTGCGAGGTGTGCTTTGTGCGGCCGCCTGGATCATTGGGGAATTCATCGACCGAGCCCCTCTAGGACCCTATGAAATCTTGGAGGCTCTTCTCCAACCCCGCACGCGGCTTCTGCCTTTCTCTGTTCATGCGGTCTATCTGCAAGGGGTCTTGAAGGTTTTTGTCTCCTATGCCAGCAGCAAATCTCTTGGAAAGTCCTCAGTTCCTGAGCACGAGGAGTCTGGTGAGGGAGGGTCATTGCATGCGGCGGTGGAACTGATCCAAGCGAATGTGGCTCCTTTGGTGAGTAGTGTGGACATGGAAGTGCAGGAGAGGGCATGTAATGTACTGGGCTTGGTTCAACCGTTTGAGGATCCCCACAATGCCGGCAGAATGAAGGAAGGTTTTGACACATTAACTGCCCTGAGCGAGGTGTTGTCATTAGAACTGCGACCTGTTTCTGTGCATGCACAGGGGCGAGTTTCCTTGCCTCACGGCCTTGTAATTGAAGAGAATCTGGATGCTCTAGGTCCTGTTGACAGCAGTGATGACGTGCTCCTGCACACTGGAGAGGCAAGATCTAGCACCACTTATCGAGAATGGGAAGCTGAGTTCAACTTTCAACCGCCAAGTAAAGAAAACTCTTCTGCTGTGGATTCAAGTGCTGCGTTGTTACAGCAGCATCGTCATAGACATGAGAGCTTTTATTTGCCAAGTGATGCACCCTCCGTGGATTATCCGCCCCCTGCTGCAACCCCAGAAGCTGCGTCACATGTACCATCGGATTCCTCTATTTTCAATGAGAGTTCCCTGTTGCGGGCTAAGCCCCGACAAGGGAAGGCACGCAGGCCAGTAGTTGTTGCATTGGACGATGAAGATGATTTACCTGGTGTTTCCTCACCTGTGAGCAAAAAAGGTTTGAAGGACGAGTTGGTGTTTAGTGCAATACGAGATGCGCTCTCGGCAGATGGTAACAAGGGTCACAGTGCAGCTGACGCTGTAGAGAGTCCTCTTGGTGCATCCTCTTCACGGAAGTCTCGGCATAGCCATCGTTCTGCGAAGACCAGAGAGAAGACCAGTCCCAGGGAGGTTACTGAAGTCGGAGCAGATGATCTGGGTAACGCCGCTTCCAGGCAAACAGCAGATGTTGGTCATAAGGAGCACAGGAGGAGCAGACATAGACCCTCAAAGCACGAAATACTTGTTTTACCGAATAAAGACGGGTCTAGTAGTGAGAACGACAAGGAAGGTACATTCCAACTCAGCGAAAAGTCACACAGAAAGAAACACCAACATCGATCTTCTCATCGCCACAACCGACGTCAGGGGAAAAGCCCTGTTTCCACTCCCCAGAATTCAGGCCCGATTCCTGATTTTCTCCTCTAGACAGTTGTTGTTGGCCTTTGGTAAAGTCCTCCAGCTCTTGTAAATGCGGATCATTTGTGCGGCCCATACTCTTGAACCAGGTTTCTCGAAGGGCTTGCCAGGCACTGTCGAGTATTTCTGGTATTGACATGGACATGAAAATATCAGAGTTGAGTTGAACTGTAGCAGACTGCCTTTTCTTTTGTTGCAAAGTAGCCTCCGTCGAAATTCAAGGGACGCTTGTGCCGAGGCAAGCATCCAAAGTTCCTCAATGGCAACAGGCTAGAGGAGTTTCTTCATCGAGCAATGCTGTGTGCTTCGCCTTTAAAAGTACCGGTATGATACAGCACTCACCCTTTGATATAATAGTATTCAAGCACCTCTGGGTCTGTCTTCTTCATCTTGTTATGACCCACAGATGCAGTTGCTGCTTAGATTATATACGATGTCAGCGGGGTCCTACTTACTGTCTGTCTTTTTAGGGTGTCAATACCTCAACATAGTTCTAGTATTTTCTTTTCTCTTCTTTATTTGGTTCCATCTTTTGCAGATTTGTCTTCCATTGGCAATTAGGTGATCATAAATGAATGACGACGTCTCCTCCTTTACAGGTTCTAGGAGACGGACCAAATCCGAGGGGCGCTGTATCAGGATATGATAATGATGGGAACTATCATAACGTTGCTGTATAGCAGTGTGGGTTCACGCCTAGGTAAAATTGATCCTCTCTTTGTCTCTTCTTGCTCAGCATTCATACCAGATATTAGAATTTTGCGCAAGTTGCCTTCGATGTGCGTAGTTGTGCTACTTGCTAAAGCGACCATTGATTATTATATTAATAAAGTGGTTCTCAACCCAGGGACGCTGGAATTCTTTGCAAGGAAAACGGGTGTTTATGCTAGCCCATTGGAATGTATGACTTTCTCGAGAAGTGTTTTCAGAATGCAGAATGGATACCTTATTGCTGTTAAAACTCAGATCCAGCTCATAAATTCATCTTATGCTGCAGCACATGAATATGTATTGTTGTCAAGACAATGCTTGTTTGCTCGCACTTCCTAGACCTCGTCCATTTGTAAATCTAGCGAGATTAGACGATGCTCAACTGATCCTTCTTCTCGCAATATTTCTTCTCAAAAGGTTGATCAGATTTGTGCTCTCCTTTTGCCACATCATTTCATCAAAACAAGTTGGTTACAACCAGTGTGGACTGGCATGGCATCTTTCCATGGTGAAATCTTGGACAATTGTTCATTCTAAATACCCTACGCCATGGTCAGATTCGTTAAAAAATAATTCAGGAAATAATTTAAAACGGCATTTTTTGAAATTTTCAGAAATTGGAAATTAGTATTATTGAATAGTGTAGAAAATATTAATGAAAATAATTGAAATTCATAAAAATTCTAGGTTTTTGCAAACAACCTACCCAAGTACAAATTACAACACTTACCATCAAAAAATCATCACAAATTGCAAAAGGAGAATGAAATCATCTTATGCTATATCAATGTCCAAATTTTTTAATAATGAAAAGTTCAATGAGGTGTAACAAATAGAGCTTAGGATCAAAAGTCATGGGAAAATACTAGACATCTCAAGAAATAGAATTTGAAGAAAATGTTATTTCATTTAATGAATGAAAAATAACCCTAAAAATAAATCATTTCGTATGAAACTTCACGAATCTGACTTGATGGTACGTTAATACAACATTTGAAATGTTACGACCATGGTAAAATGATTGTGCACCCAATATTGTCCCAATCCAAAAATTGGTTGAGACTAGATTCTTGTTTAGAATAAAGATATTCATTATGAGGATGTTCACTATTTGAACAAGAAAGCCTACGGTTGATTTATTGTAGATCAGTATTCAATACTTTGGAAGTTCATGAATTGTTCACATAGTGCCTAAATAATGTATATTGAAGTAAACCAAAATCTTTTTTTCATTTGTTGACAATATTCAATTTTTAAAAGATATAATAATAGTAACTATGTTTATTGTTGTTACTAGGGGTGATTTTAGATGTATATACCTTATAACTTATGTGATGATGCAAAAACTTACGAACTTGTTTTGTTTAACAATACTAAATTTCATGTATGGTAATTGCACACTTCCAAGAATGTCTCATAGTATATATAAAATAGGATTGGGCATTTGAAGTGCATGTGTTTACATTAGAGTGTTTAGAAATTCATAATATACTTCAAAAATTTCACTATTGTATTTTTTAATGACCATATTTCTATATATGTTACTATGAACAAGTGAGAACTAGTTTATACAAACTTCACACTACATACATTTGACCCTTGAGTGCTAGGTGGTGCAAGTTCCTTAATTGTTTAACCCTTAAAGGGTTGATGGGTCTGATAGTAGATACATTGGTGTATATTTGACATTTGTTGCAAATAGAAAGTTTCAAATTGAAATCGCAATGACTCGTTAGAATAGTCATGTCAACATGAATTTTAACTTCATTTTTGATCTTAAACCTATAGGAGGTGTGGAACCATGCCAAATACAATGGAATATTGATGTATAATACCGATCAGAAAGGGCTCTCTAGACCTTTAACCCCTAAAGGACCATACTCATTCCTAAAATTTTATCACTTTCTTGTGATGCTTTCAAAAAAGCAATTGTATCTCTTAATTGGTATTCATGTAGAAAACTTCACCGTTGAAACTCAAAGAGGACTTAGTCATGAGATTGTACATCAATTTTTAGAAAAATCTACCGTATATATTACATGATTATAAGGTTTGATCATAAGTTGATTTATAAAAAATTTGAACAAAACCAACAAGTCATTCATTGCAAGCTTTCTCATAAATTTAAAAACCATGATTAGCTTTTGAAAGTTTAGGAGCATACAAAGATGTACTATATCTAGGTGCTCACAAAAAATGGTGTTCTAAAACTAAATACAACAACAATGATTGATTCTCAAAGATTTATGTTTGGATGAGGTGACTTGTTGGTGACTCGTTGAGCCGGTGTTTGTGATCGTTATTAACTTTTACATTGCAAAAATGTTTTAGAAAATTCAAATATATATTAGGAATATTCCAAAATAATCCAAAATAATATAAAATATGCAAAAAGATTCCAATTATTTTGAAAATATTCCAATTTAACTGTATTTAAACATTTTCGGTAATTATTATATAGTGTTAATGATGCAGTAATGGAAAATATTTTACATATTGTACACTTTTTGTTTTTACGAATGTGACATCCAAGTGTGAAAACGCCCTCCAAGTCATCAACCGCCCTAACTACTATGTCCCAAGTTTACCTACGTTGACGTTTTAGTTTTTTCCCAATGAATCAATCAACGTATTTGCAAATCTTAAAGGATTTTTGTGTTCTTGTAACGAACATTTTCAATTCTCTAGTTTACATTGAGTCAAAATTATGAAATCCAAACAAGTTATTAAAGTAATGAAATTATTCGAGGACACAATGTGTGCACCTGGTCCTTTAGGGGTTAAGAGTTAAATCATTCCATCCATACCAACCCGCATACCAATGAAAAACAACCAACATTTGGATGCATGTCTTATATTGGTGAAAACACTCCATGGTTGTTTTTACACAAATTCTTTCTTATTGACAAATTGGCCAAAAAAATTTCAATCTATTAAAAAGCTAGTAGGGAAAAAATGAATCATTTTCAAAACCAATTGAAAAAACTAAAATGTATTCAAAATAATTGCAAAAATCACCTTCACCATTTTACATGATCCCAAAGAACAATGGTTTATGAAGAACCATTTAGCAATGCGAATAATTATCAAGTCGAAATCCTCTTTTATTAGGCCCTTTAGAGTTTTAAGTCAACTTTTAATGTCTTTGGCATTCGTCTTAAATGAACACTTTTGTAGATTTTATGCTTATAATATATACTTTTGATCAATTTGTATAGATATACAAATAATTAAAGATTGTACTGGTAGTTTTGATAATTTTTGACTTAGATTTGGACTCTCCCTTTCTTTATAAGATTTTATATTTTTAATCATTTGATTTGAATAAATTGAATGAATTTTGGATAAACTTGTGAAAGGTCATTTCAATCTTACTGCCCAAAAACCAATATCTTTTCATGAGGTGTACTATGTTACATTTGTGAAAGTATATGTGAGTGCACAAAAGGGGTATTAATTTAAACATTTCCGTACAAAGTATACATACAATAAACAAAGTTTAGAGTTAAAAATATTAATGTATACGTACATTAAACATATATTTAGGACGGAATAGATTTGTGTACAAAAAAATTTAGACATGTAAATCCTCGTATACATGCGAGTTTTTAGAAGGGGTCATGAACTCATATGATTCTCAAACATAATGTAGAGTGTACTCCTTGGATTTCTTTTCTTTCAACTAATAAATTTTGTTTTGAAAGACATGTCCAAAAATCAATGAAGTTAAAAAATAATTAAATAATTAAATAAAAAGTATTTATATATAATTCATACATTATTGAATTATTAAAATTTAAAAAAATATTTTAAAAACATTAGAAAATAATAAATCCACATATGATGTGGCCAAATTTTAGCCACGACATATCTGATTTTTAAAATATTTTAAAATATATTTTTTGTTGGGCACTATTGGCCAAATTTGCAGCCCTTTAGAGGCCTCAAAACGTTTGTAATGCCCTACCTTAAGCGTCCATATTGCAATTACCCAGTCAAACCTCATCAATTCTTCACAGTTTAAAATATATTATATTTTTTGGCACTTTTTTCATATAAAGTATTTTTAAATTGATTTATCGTGATTTTCCATAATTATTTAAATACATAATAATCTATAAGATTTTTCAAAATTTTTTCTTATAAAAATCATAGTAGTTACAGAGAAGTTTAGAATAGTATGATGTTTTTAGGAAAAACTCAAATAATAGTGACGAACAATAAAGTGTAGGTGGCATGCTTCTTGAGCTTACATAAAAAGAAAGTCAATAGAAAAACATTTTCTACAATGCACATTGGAATTTTAGGATTTTGAGATTTAAAGTGCTATAAAAACACAACTTTAACAATTTTGAAGAACGGTAAATTGAATTAGAAAGTAAAAGGTAGCCCCCATGTTTTCTGAGTTTCATTTGAAATTAGGAACTAGGCAAAAATCAATATTTGGCTGAAAATCAATCAAACACGGCCCCACGGGGCTCCTTGCACACTTAAGGATTAACACGCTTGTATTAAATTACCAATGAAGTCATTTAATAGAGCCACTTCCACCTACCCACTTGTCTTGCAAAGGCAATGCAAGCTTGTACGTATTTCGCTCGCTAATGGAAGCCAAGGCAAAGCACGTAAGGTAAACCACTCTATTTGTGTTATGAATCATAAATCACCATAATTACAATGATTGTCAAAACTGATCAAACATTTGCAAACACTTCATTTAATCCTTTCTGGACAAAACATAAACATATGAAATTGGAACTGGCAATTTCATTAACATACTATGCATACTAGAGAAAAAGAAGCCTTCAAATTAGAGCTCTACAAAAGACTGAGAAAACCAAAGTCCACCCAAACATTTGATCAATTTTGTCAACCCATGAAAGATGATCTCTTAATACTTTATCCACCTCCTTTTTGTTGCAATTCTAGGTGCCATACTTTCTACAAGCCTCCTACAATCATCTAAGGTAATAGGATGAAAAACTTCTACCATATAGTCCCACAATTCTATCAATCCAGTTAGAAGTCTCTCATATCAATTGAGTCTCCGTTTGAGAATCGACCAAAAGTGTTCAACGGGATTTAAATCAGGCAATTGAGCAGGTCAACGTAGAAGAGTAAAATGCTACCGTAAAAACCACTTTTGAAGCATCTTTGTTGTGTGAATGGGAGCATTGTCTTGTTCGAAGATGAGACGAGAAGGGTCTAAGTTGAATTTGGAAACTACCTTGTGGACATTTTTCCTCTAAAACGTCACAATAAGGAATTTGATTAATGTGCCCCTCTACTTTGCATATCAATCTACGTCCATGAATGCACATACATCCCAAAATTATCCCCTAAAGGACCTTAAAAGCCAAAATGGCTTTTTGCTGTTTCGGGCAGCTTAGATGGAAGGTCTAAATTAAGAATTTTAGATTATAATTTGGCGTGGGCGTGGTCATACATACAAGGTGTGTGGGGTAAAAATTACAAAGTCAAATTCGGATTTTATAATTTTTTTATTGAAATTTTTGGTTTCAAGCCCAACTGGGGCAGAAAAAAACTTTTTATTATAATCATTTTTTCAAATTTTTTTTTTGGAGACATGCTCTTCACCACATTTAGGCTCAGAATTTGAAGTGACCCATGTTGATTATATTCTTGGCTTGACAAGGGCAGCCTCCAAAATAAAGAACAGCAACCTCCAAGGTTTTTTGTAATTTCACATCCATTTCTTTCGAAATTTGTCAAAATTTGAGATTTTGAAATTTTTTTAAAATAATTTCGCCTAAAATTTATAAAATCATAGAGGTACCTAATCACCGTTCATTTTTTCCAAAAATCAAATACAATTAATGTGATGCATGTTTCACCAAATTGCCATTTTTATACCTACTTCCGGAAATTAATTTGGATGAAGGTTTGAAACGCGTAATGAGTCTCTAAAATTTTGCATGAGCGTACCCAACTTAGTTATCTACATGGAAAAAAATATGAGCAAAATGTTTGGAGTAACAATCTTCAAGTCCCCCTTTGCACTATGGAGACAATGCCTCCCAAGCAATGCCCCGAAAAACTTTTGCACAAACTTTGGATGTTATGATTTTGCAAATGATAAACATCCAACGGTCAATTTTTGAAACAGTAGCTATGAATAGGCTTAGGTACAAGATCTTACGGTTGGAATTCTAATAGAAGTAAAAAAACTTGGTTCACATCCCCGGGAGTACATAGAGGTAGAAAATCGCAGTTTTGAGGTTTCAAGCTCCCAAAAACACAAGGAAATTTAGGGGTTAAGGGCATCTTTAAAATTTCTCAAACGGCATCTTTAGAATTTCTAACTCTTGGACAATTTGCCAAAAAATCAAAATAAAAACAAAAAAAATTAAAAAATGCCTACGAGCTGTTGTAGCGAAGGTTGCGTCTAGCCTGTAGGCGCTTGCAAACCCTGCCGCATCGCGCATGCCAAATGCTGTTGGCTGACATTGTTGTTTTAAAAAATTAAAAATTAAAATGCCACGCTTTGAAGCCAAACGGTTCTTGCTTGATCGCGGCTCCCTCCTCCCCCTGTCTTTGATTCCTTCATTTGGTTGCGGATTGTTCGGACATACTTGTTTAATTTTGGCGCAAGTTGGGAATTTAGGCTCGCTTTTTCATCACCTTTCCAAAGCTCCAATTCATTTCATTTTTGGTTGAGAAAGTAAACTTTTTCTGTGGTATTCTCTCATAACAAAGCCCATGGGGCTTACTTTGATATTTAACCCCTAACTGCCCAAGTTATGCTCATTTCATGTTGCATTGATTCATCAAAAAATTCTAAGATCTTAGTTCAGAAGTGCTCTTGAAAAGATCAACCCACAAAATTAAACAACCAAAAAAATTCCAAAAATCACTACACTTAGAGTATTATATTTCAATCCATTACAACACATTTCATCTCCAGATTGTCAATATCTTCATTGTAATCAAATTACAACATAATTTTGAATTTTAAGTTTCAAATTTATACAAAATATTAATAAAAGAAATCATAGATATAACTGTATGAATAAAACCTAAACTCATAAGGTACGATTTTATTCATACATCAAGCTCAAAATATCCCTCCTAGTTGCATTTTATAATGCATCTCTGCAATTCTCCAAATTTGGAGAGGGGTGAAGACCCCGGGGGGTGCACTTAGTGTTAAAAGCTAGGTATAATATGTGTGCGTCACCTCTAAATTAACACACACTACATACGGTTTTTCTTTCATTAAAAATATGATATACATACATACATATAAAAAATAGAAGCCTAATATATGTATGCATGTTCAAAGTAAATTAAAAAAGCAAAAGCCTAAGTAACATATGTATACAATAAAAAGCATGGCCTAATTTTTTCACTACAAAAGGTACTTATTTATCATTGATAAAATCATTACACACTTTTTTATTTGTAGGATGTAGCTCACACAAGGTTATTTTCTACTACAAAATTTATTGAAGCTAGTGCAATAATAGTTTCTAAGTCTACCATGAAATAATCTGTGAAGTCATAAGTCCATAGTGATCCATGATCTTTTTTGTACTAATACAATCTTGTCTCCTTGTAAGATGGTTGATTCAACAAATCAATTGGTTTTCTATGTTCAACCCACCTATTAGTGATTTTCCCACACATTCTATAAACCCTTCCTAAACATTAAGTTTGAATGAATGGTCCTATATGTATATTTACAATTATTATCACATTAAAAATGAGCTATGTATATTTACGAAATTGAACAAAGTAATACCCTAAGCTTATGTGTATTTTGTAAGCCCACCCCACAATTAATACTCCTTTTGTTTCATACGGAATATTGTAGTGCACCATGAGGTGAGGACTTTTTAGGGGTTAAGGGTACACTTTATACATAAAGGCCCACTTTATATACAGGCTGGGCTGGATGGAAGGCCGGCCCGATTCAATCCGGCCCAAGTTTGAAGTTTGGGCCATGGCAATCCTTGTCTCGATTTCATCAAATGGGCCCAAAGATTTGGCGCCAAAATCATGCCACATAGGAAAAATTGCTCCTTTTGGCCCAGCCCTAGTATAAAGCCCTTGGGCTCGATTTGAAAGAATCTAGGGATCTTATATATTGGTTGAAATTTAAAGAGTTCGGGCCAGCCCTCAATCCGGCCCCAAGTATAAAGTGGGCCTCAGTCAGGCATGCAAGGAGGAGCGACCACATAGCCACGGTTTAGGCCAGGTCAGGCCGCACGCCCGCCTGCCCGCCATGTAAAATGGCCAGCGTCCATGCGGCCACCCAGTCCGTTTGAATGCAGCCCACACAAACTTGTTCGACACAAAAGACTCTAATTAAGGACAACTTTCCATAAAGAGCCCAAACCTCTATGGTGAAGTCATGTGGGTACTTCTTTACATGTTTACAAGGTAGTAAGAATAAATGAGGTGCACGTTGGGAATTAACTTCAGTCTTGCAAAGTGAAGAAAACAAGACAGGAAGCTTGGAAAATTTATCCAGAAGTTCTTACATATACTATAAATACTTGACAACTCAATATGTTACAACCTCCAAGGTACTCATTTAATTTAAGCTACACCCTCCAAAGCATGTTCTGGCAAGCAAGTAATTGTAGATGACATCACCATGAAGGTTCAAGCTCTCTATGGAAAGCCGTCCTAAATCCACACCCCCCACACCTCCCCCCCTCCCCACAAACGTTAATGAGAACAAAATTTGCCCCCTATTATGTGCATGTAGGGGCCCACCTTATTAAAATAAACCCTCTTCCAAAGGTTTAAAATTCCCAAGGGGGTCTTCCTAAATCAAATTTGGGTCGCATGCTCCATATTGCCAAACAAAGACCCGAAAGTGCCCAAAATGGAAATTTCAAAGAATGAGGCCCATGGGTGAACAATCCTTGCATTAACCCCTAAAGGATGATGCTGGTTTGAGTATAGACCAAAGCTGGAGCGTGTTTTCAGGGTGTGGGGTATACCGGACCCGTTTGCTACTGCTGTCTATTTTTTAGTGTAACCTCGATGCAGTCTTGAAGAGGGTTTCCAAGTTGCGATGAAACTCTGAGATCTGATGCGTGTAAGAGAAAATGGGGAGTGTGAGAAGTAGAGTTAGTACACATAACTTGTATTACAAACCATAGGCCATTTTGGCTTGAGCAATCCTGAAGGGGTTAACGACCGGGGAGAGGGGGGAATTTAGAGTCAAGGGTTCGACACTTTTATTCCACTCTTGACCAATGACTTCCTCCCCGTTCCTCGGTCGCCATAGTCTTGCAGTCCATGCCTGAACCGTCCTCACAACATAAGGTGGTTACTCCATTCTCAACCGGCTCCTTCTACCAAGAGCTAGGGGCATTATCCACAATCAATGCTCCGATGGTGTTGGTTGTAGCATGAGTTACAATTGGTAATGGGTTCTCTCTTGTTGGTTTTAGTATGTGTAAGTGTGGTTATGGATTCGTTGTTGTTGGTTCAAGCATCTTTAGTGTGTGCAATACAAATCTTTTTAGACAGAAAGAGGTGTACCTATATGACGTGAATGGGATGCGTCATACTTCAACTTTGAAAATTTGTAACTAATTCAGTCTTCATCCAAAATTTATGTTTCAACTTGTGTTGGAATCTAATTCTTCTTGTCTATCTCTAAAAAATAATACCACTAAATAATTTCAATGCCTCATATCCGTATTTCTTATTCAGTTGGGAATGGGGTAACCACCTTAGTCTGCATCATCTCTTCTATGGAGTCTGTCAGTCAGCATCCATTTTCACAACTGAAGGACCTTGACTGGTCCCGGGACATGCCAAGTGTCTACAAACATTTATGTCCTCTGTACAGGTTTGCCCCAGAACATATTGGTTTTTGGACATGTTAGAATGAATTTGGACATGTTAGAATGAATTTGGACATGTTAGAATGAATTTGGACATGTTGCCAAACTGTTTTCAAAATCCATTTTGTTTAAATCTTTAGTGCCCAAAGTGGTTGAGGAGAATTCACAATTTTTGGGAGATATTTTTTAAGACTTTCTCTGTTGAAATTAGGGATACTATTAATAGTATTTGACTGTACAAATGTAATAATAGCTTAATGAAACAAGTGTCGATTAAATCTTGGTAAGATCGGACCGCTGGGTTGGAAGATCATAGTGTGTTTTTGAACCGTATAATGCACACTCAAAAATGAGAATTTGGGGGTGTGTGACTTCAAGGTTAAATAGAATTTGGATTAAATTTTCTAATATGAAAGTGAAGATGTTCAGCAATGACCAGTGCCACCACCTCTCCATTGCAACCTTTTATATCAAGAACGGACTCATACATAATTATTGTGAATTTTGTAAGTGAGAGTGACTTATTCACGTACGATTTTGAACAATAATTTATACGTTAAAATAAAAAAGGAATTGGTACATTGATCAAGATCGGAATACATTCACTATTGGAACATGAACAAGAGAAATTAATTCAAAAAGAAAAAGAAAATAACAAACTTCCAATCTTTAGAAAAACAACATAGTACATATTTTGTATTTGTAAGTATTTGTTGTATTTTGAGGTAATTTCAAGTATTTTGGTGTTTTGTACATAGGTATTTGGATATCTAAGAAAGTCAGATTCCAAATATTATTTTTGCCAAAAATCAAAAGTTACACATTTGAGCTTTAGACACAAGACTGAGAGGTTTACAGATTTTATAGCATTTCATTTTCTAGTGATCTAGTGACCACTTAGCGGTAACTTGGACACTAAAGGGTAAAGGAAAAAAAAAAAAACAATACAAATTCCACTTGAACATCAATGCCACATATGACATATCATTGAAAAGAAAAATCAATTCAAATGAAAAATCTCCATTCCAACAGTTGTAGTCTTCAAATACTTGAGTCTCCTTAATATAATACCCACAAACCACACAAATTAGAATTTTTTTTTAATATGACATCAAAAACACCAATGGACAACTATGGTATGAAGTAAATAATCACAGTTTCTTTAAATTTGGTACAAACATATCAAAAAGGATACCAAAGTTTTGTGTTACCATTTAATATTTGAATCACGAGGATGGATTCTTTTGTCCTTCATGTTTCTCCAAACAACCATCATAACATTCCAATTAATGTTTTCTACCCAAATGTTTGTACACAAAATGCGCATTAGAGCATTCGAAATCACCAGCTTCAACTTTGTTCTCATGTTGTTCTTGATCAATTTTTTTTTTGAAAATCCCCTCTCACATATAGCTGTACTAACTCAAATCACCATCATCTTCCTCCGCAACTTATTTAGGCTAGGCCAATTGGTTGACCACTCTACAATTGTACATGCGAGCTCCTAGGCCTCAAACAATGATTTGGCAGGAATCATTTCCCTCATGGTTTCTACCATCTCCACACACTCACCCCTAACATTAGTCTTGGTCTTTATTCGCAACCTATAAATTTATTAAAAGTTTGATCCTTTTTATATTATTTTAAGTTATTTTTGTTTTAAACTTAAACTCATTTTGTTTTATTTTTATCGAGACATGTCATTTTTTAAAGCTAGTTTTGAGACTTTGTTTTAACTACTAATTAGTTTGTGGACATGTTGATTTTTCAAATGATCGGTTTTGGAACCACTTTATTATTTTTCAATGTCTATGGAGGCTTTTGGACATGGGACAGGTTTAAACTTTTTGAAAATTCAAGCATGTTTGGAGTATAACGCAGGGTGGTGTACACATGCACGCACGCTCTTCACAATAATTTTGCCGTGGGAACGATCGTACTATACCCAACGCCGGCACACGTCCACCTAATTTATTATATAATGCACAATGGTGAAAACATGCACACTCATTCCTTGCAACAGTTCAGCCTCTAAAACAATTGTGCCAGTCACTCCACCACTGGCTAATCTAGTATATTTTATAACACACATCGATGAATGCACGCATGCTCCTTATGATGCTTTCGTTATCAAAGTGGCCATGCCGCACTCAACCTAGTCTATTATACTAGTACACGCTATACATACACGTACACTCCTAACGACAATCCTTTAGCTAAAACGGTCCTATTGTGTCTGGCACCGACATAGGTTTACCTAATATATTACATAACACAAAGGGCTCTCCTTCATTCCCAAGCTTGCACTTCAGTACAAAAAAAACTCTCTTCATTTTCTTTCCATCTACATTCAACCCGCTCTAAGTTAAAGTAAACCACCCTATTTGTGCAACGTAACTAATTGTGCCACTTCGTAGTCACTATTGTCCTACATTTTAAATTTTGATATGTATTGTATATTATTAGTATATAGTGACACAAATACAATGACTAGCAAAACTCATCAAACATTGGGTAATCAAAACTTTAGTTGTCATTAATTGCAAATTGGCAAGTGACATGCTCTAGTTCAAACGTTGATCGCCTTCTATTTCAAGCTCAGATTCTTGAAAAGCTAATTGTGCATGTGGCAATGCATTTGTGTGGAAAGATGGATGGTTAGTGGTCATCTCTCTCATATGATCACTTTTGACAACCCATGAAATGCAAAAACTTTTGAACTAATGTGCATAATTTGTGAGAGATCTTCCACTAGCACTTGTAGAACTTTGATTTTTCTAGTCTCTAATAGTTGTGTGCACAATTATCGCTACTATATAGGCATTCCTTATACCTCAAAAGTTGAATAGAGCACATGAAGAAAGTTGTGTATTAGAAATGATGAGGGGAAGAGTGAATACTTGAGCAAATGTAGCAAGGTCTGGACAACAAGTATTGGGAATGAATGTGAGCTCTCATACTATCAAGTGTGCACTTCATAGAACGAGTTTACGTTTGCAGACAATGGTGAAAAAGCCATTTATTTCTTCCAAAAATGTAAAGGGGATGAAAGCATGGTATTTTGTACCAAAAAGTTGCGTCGCTATGCCGAAATCCGATTTCTTTGCCAAAGGCTATAAAATTACACCAAATTATCGTTTATTTTGATTTTTTTTCACGGAGCCCTTTATTGATGTTCTATATACTTAAATCCAAAGTTTCAAAAGAATATCTTCAATTTTTACTAAAAGTAGTGTTTGAAAAAAAATGTATAAATTTGGTTTCAAATGCAAATTTGATGACTTTAAGTATTTTCAATTTGATTTTTTTTTAAATATTATTGAAGTTCATTATGATGTTGAGGGCTTTGTCTAGAAGAAGATAAATAATAAAATAATTTAATGCACTTTAAGCCTATTTCTTGCAAATTTTCTTGATTGTCGTCAAATTCTTTTTGAATTTGTGCTACTTTTTAAAAATTTATAGACATATATAAATTCATTTGAAGATAGTTTTTTCCAAAAAATTGTTTGACTTTGTAAAATAATACATATACTACTTTTTTGGAAAAAAAGAATTCAAAAATTTCAAATTTAATATGCATTTTTGAACCCTGCATTGTTGGATCTTCATAGTGTAATTTAGTGATCCACTTTACCTTGCTTTCACCCAAAGGCATGTATAGAGTTCGCTAGAGTCCACAAACACTGGATTATAGAGGATCAAAGTTGAGTTATCTTCTTAGAAAAGAGTAAAATCAACAGCTTTGATTCATATGGAAGGCATTGGTGTTAAACGTAAGAGGCAGAGTTGCTTTTGGTACAAACTATCAATCAAACAGTAAAACATGGAGGTGGAGGGATTATAACCCCTAAATTTCCTTGTGTTTTTGGGAGCTTGAAACCTCAAAACTGCAATTTTCTACCTCTATGTACTCTCGGGGATGTGAACCAAGTTTTTTTTACTTCTGTTAGAATTCCAACCGTAAGATCTTGTACCTAAGCCTATTCATAGCTACTGTTTCAAAAATTGACCGTTGGATGTTTATCATTTGCAAGATCATAACATCCAAAGTTTGTGCAAAAGTTTTTCGGGGCATTGCTTGGGAGGCATTGTCTCCATAGTGCAAAGGGGGACTTGAAGATTGTTACTCCAAACATTTTGCTCATATTTTTTTCCATGTAGATAACTAAGTTGGGTACGCTCATGCAAAATTTTAGAGACTCATTACGCGTTTCAAACCTTCATCCAAATTAATTTCCGGAAGTAGGTATAAAAATGGCAATTTGGTGAAACATGCATCACATTAATTGTATTTGATTTTTGGAAAAAATGAACGGTGATTAGGTACCTCTATGATTTTATAAATTTTAGGCGAAATTATTTTAAAAAAATTTCAAAATCTCAAATTTTGACAAATTTCGAAAGAAATGGATGTGAAATTACAAAAAACCTTGGAGGTTGCTGTTCTTTATTTTGGAGGCTGCCCTTGTCAAGCCAAGAATATAATCAACATGGGTCACTTCAAATTCTGAGCCTAAATGTGGTGAAGAGCATGTCTCCAAAAAAAAAATTTGAAAAAATGATTATAATAAAAAGTTTTTTTCTGCCCCAGTTGGGCTTGAAACCAAAAATTTCAATAAAAAAATTATAAAATCCGAATTTGACTTTGTAATTTTTACCCCACACACCTTGTATGTATGACCACGCCCACGCCAAATTATAATCTAAAATTCTTAATTTAGACCTTCCATCTAAGCTGCCCGAAACAGCAAAAAGCCATTTTGGCTTTTAAGGGCCTTTAGGGGTTAAAGATTCACTTTTTCTTGATTGATTCTTAATCTTTAACCCCTAAAGGACTATGCTCACCTTTAAAATTTTATCACTTCTTATGAAGCTTTCAAGAACGCAATTGTATCTCTCGATTGGTATTTGTTGAAGCTGTAAGAGGACTTAGTCGTAAGAACGTATATCAATTTTTAGGACAATCTACCGTACATATTGCATGATTATAAAGTTTGATCAGGAGTTGCTATCTAAAAAAATTGAGCAAAATCAACAAGTCATTCATTACATTCATTCTCATAAATTCTAAAACTATGATTAGCATTTGAAATTTCAAGATCATACAAAGATGTATTGTATCTAAGTACTCACAAAAAATGGTGTTCTAAACTAAATACTACAACAATGATTGATTCTGTAAGATTTATGTTTGGGTGAAGTGACTTGTTGGTGACTTGCTCAGTGACTGTTTATGATTGTTATAAATTGTTACATTGCATAAAATGTGTAAAGATCTTTTTTGAAATTGGAATATTCCAAAATATTCCAAACTAATATAAAATATGTCAAAAAGATTCCAAAGAATGATTCTAAAATATTCCATTTTAAATATATTTAAACATTTTCGTAATCAATATATAGTGTTAATGACGCAGTAATGGCAAATGCTTTATATAATGTACATTTGTTTTCTTGACAAATATGATGTCTTAGTGTAAAAATGTCCTCTAGGTCATCAACCTCCCTAACTACCGTGTCCCAAATTTACCTGCATTGACGTTTTAGTTTTTTCCTTGCGAATCAATCAATGCAATTGCACATGTCAAAAGATTTTTGTGTTCTCATAACGGACATTTGTAGTTCTCTAGTTAACATTTTTTTTTGAAACAAATAGATATTTTATTCCACTGCAAACAAAACATACATCGAACTAAGGAATAGGTCTCAAGAAAGGATATTTTTTAAATTAAAATACAAAGCCACTCAAGCGATTCCTTTCCGATTTATATGCCTACCGAGTAAATTTCTGAGTGATTGTTATATGTCTTGATCAGTTTTATCTCCTCGGTTTCCTGATTACCGATCTGGTTTTGAGCTTTTCTTTCATGCTGATTATGTTCCATTTCCAATCCTTGGTAGCAATTACTTCTCCCGGTACTGATTACCGAGTAGGGTAATACCAGGGAGAGCTACCATTTGGCGACCATCTAGTGTTCGAATTCCAGAACTCCATTGCTTAAAAATCACAGTTACCGATCCCGGTACTTTAGTAGCACTTCGTTAGTGTGACACCGCGCCCTCTTTCTTTTCTACCGGAATCGATCAGTCCGGTTGTCAAGCTCACTTCACGTACCCAGAATCTTCCATGGCCCGGCGCCACACTCGGTCCGCAGGACCACCGCCCGAGTTCGATCTCGAGGCTCTCACGATTTCCAACACTCGGATGCACCGGAGCGTTCAAGATTTGCTACCATCACCGATGTTCCGAGCTCCCTCAACAGCTACTCATCCGACACGCCGACATCAACCTTTACTCACGCAGGAAGAATTACCAACCCCGCGAGAATTCCAAACTACACGACACCCACATTCATCCACTCGGCAGAGGCCATCCTCCGACTCGGTACTCCACAACCCAGCAGCTACCACGGACGACTTACACCTCACCGACGAAGAACGCGACAGGTTCCGTAGCCAAGCAGTTCTGCAATCCTCGGCTATTCAAAACCGACTCCAACAACTACCCGCCGAGGACGCAACAGACCAAGAACTTCTGGCAGCCTTGGAACCGACTCCCCAACTGGACTTCGATCTAGTTGCATCCCGTTCACAACTGCCCAATGTACGTTTACGACAGTTTCGACAAAATCAAGGACGTGCTCCATCCAGGCATCACACGGTACGCCCACAACCGATACCGGGACAACAATACCCGGTACAGCAGCAGTTCTTCGGATACCCTTCCTCCCATCATCTCCACCAGGTTCGTCCTAGACCTCCTCTCCGTTTTTGCACGTTTTGTGGACATACCGACCACCCTTCTACCTCCTGTCCCTATAATTTCCCCCAACCACGCCGCATTATGACTACCGGAGTACCGACTCCAACCTACCGACCTACCGGCAACACAAACGTCCAACCCACGGATCGACGCCCTACCGCGACTGCTCGGAAAGCGGTACCGTACCCAGAGTACAAAACCGGTAAGTGCCCTGAAACACATTGTCGCAAGTTCGAATCTGCTATTAGATTAAATGGCGAAACAGAAACCATGATACAGTTAGAATTATTCGGTAACACTCTTACCGAAAAAGAGTCGAATTGGTTTGCGTACCATCGACGCATTCATCCTACTAATACACTGCAGGAAGTAATTTCCGCATTCAAACGACGCTACCGAACCATCAAGACGGACGATCAAACGTACATCCAATTCCGTACCATCAATCAGCAACCGAAGGAATCGGTCGATGATTACGCTGAACGGCTCCAACAACTTGCGGAAAATCTAACCGTACCTCCGGATGATATGTTCATGTTGAGCAATTTTCGCGCTGGCTTATTGGAGTATCTACAGGTAGCCACAGTAGGCCTTCAATGTCAAACATTCTCCGAAGCAGTGGACTCGGCACGCACCGCAGAGGAAGGTCTACCCAAATCACGGCAACCGACCCTCCCCTCGACCAGTACCGGAGATAACCCCCGACGTAACCTGAAGTGCACCGGTTGCGGTCGTATGGGTCATGAATGGGGGACATGCTACCGAAACCCGGCCAGTGACTATGGCAAGAAAACCGATACGGCTTCCGTCCATCAGATTCAAACTCAGCAAACACCAACTCCGGTAAGTTCCGAAAACCGCCGTACTTCTCGTAGTATGATTCCGGTACAAAGGTACCCATGCAATGTATGTGGATCTCTTGAACATCCGGGACATCGTTGTCCACTGTTATTAGATGAGGAGGTTAAGAAAGCCATAAAAAATAAACTACCTGCCCACTCAGGATCCTCGGTAGTCATTACCGATGTACATACCGTAGATGTCTCCCACATCGGCCCCCGCACACGGAGTCAGACCCAACATACGGGTTTGGAAGCTCAGGGTATTCCATCCTCCACTACTGAAGCACCTCGTCCAACCGAGGCATTCAATTGGCAAGCCGAAGAACAGCTACCCGAGGAAATGATCAAAACGGTGCGAGAACTGCAAGACCTTTCGCCATTGGAACCAAACTCACCTCGCGCCACTCCAACAGCTCCGGAAAAAACCATGGATATCTGCGAGACCATTCTTCAACAAATCGAATCACAAACAATCCAGGTGAGTCTAAAAAACCTTATGTCTATTGCTCCTAGTATTACCGAACATATCCACCGCCGTCTCGGTCAGGTAACCCTGTCCCCTATCCCAATTACCGAACCCCCCACAGTAGCCGTCCATTCGGTAGTTGCGATCGACCGTCACATGCCAATCATCTCAGCTAAAATTGGAAGTCATCAATTACATGACGTTTTGTTGGATGGAGGATCCGGAGTGAATGTCATCACCGAAACCGAGCGACGCAGGCTTGGACTACCGAACCCAACACCGGCACCTTTCAAATTACGAATGGCAGATAGCTCCCTCGTCCAACCCCTGGGCCTGCTCAGGGACATCAAACTCTTCATTCACGGTATTCACTATATCATTATTCTCACTGTAATTTCCTGTAAGGATGTCAATTCAGCTTATACGCTGTTACTTGGTAGACCATGGCTCAGAGACGCCCGCGTCATCCACGACTGGGCTAACGATCACATCCAGATCATGGGTAATGGTACCATTCGCACGGTACGGATTAACCGGGAGTTAGGTTTTGAAGCCATAACTCCCGATGCTCTAGTCTGCTATAACTACGTGGAGGGCCTTACTGACGAAGAGGAGCTCATCCTACTCGAAGCAGAAGAGTTCCTCCTTCCTATCGGAACAATAGCGATCGACGACTTGTGCCAGGTAAACACTACCGATCTCACCCTACCAAACATAACCCATACGGAAGGAAGCATGCCAGTTGATGAAATACCGATTTGGGAAAAGGTAAAAACAATATCGGTAGCAAAATGGTCGCAGACAGAGGAAGAGCAATTACGAGACCTCAATCTCGGAACCGAGACGGACCCCAATATTATTCGCATCGGTACCTCTGTTCCGGATTTCCTACTACCGGAGGCGGAAGTACTTTTTCGCAATTTCAAGGATGTGTTTGCCTGGTCCTACAATGATCTACGTGGCATCCCGGAACACATCGCTCAACACAAGATTGAACTCGACACCAGCATCCCTCCAACCCATCAGGTACGCTACCGAATGAATCCAAATTATGCGGCAGCAGTAAAAACTGATCTGGATAAGCTTCTGCAGGCAGGATTTATTGAACCAGTGGACCATGCTACGTGGTTATCACCAATTGTCGTGGTACCAAAGAAGAACAAGAAACTTCGCATTTGCGTGGATTTCCGGCGCCTGAACAAGGCAACGAAGAAGGATCCGTATCCCCTACCGTTTACCGATGAGGTTCTCGACTCGGTAGCAGGCAACGAAATGTACTCATTTCTCGATGGCTTTTCCGGCTATCACCAGATCAAGATTGCACCCGAGGACCGCCACAAGACGGCATTCATTACCGACTGGGGAGCATTCGTCTGGGTAGTCATGCCGTTCGGATTGAAGAACGCTCCACCAACGTACCAGCGGGCAGTCAACCAAGCCTTCAAGGAATACCTCGGTGATTTCATGAAGCTCTTCCTCGACGACTTCAGTGTCTATAGTACTGTCGCGACACACCTCGACAAACTTCGAAAGTGCTTCACCAAATGCCGAGAATTCGGTATCAGTCTAAACCCCAAAAAATGTTGTTTTCTAGTTCGTTCCGGTATGATTCTGGGGTATGTCGTCTCCGCAGAAGGCAAATTCCCTGATCCAAAGAAAATTGAAGCTCTCATCACAATGCCGCGTCCTCGGAACATCAAAGACATCCAGGTTTTCAACGGCCTTGCCCAATTCAACGATGTTTCATCCGCGATTACGCCCGAATTATGGCGCCCATCACTATCCTTACAAGAAAAGACGAACCATTTACTTGGACTGCCGAGTGCAACCAAGCATTCACCGAGATAAAAAAGCGTTATGTTAACGCTCCTATCCTCATCGCAGTCAATTGGAAACTCGAATTTCACATTCATACGGATGCCTCGGATATTGCAGTAGGAGCGATGCTTGCGCAGACCCCTACCGGGAAGATCGACCAGCCCATCGTTTACGCGTCTCGACTTCTAAGCCGCGCAGAGAAGAATTATACGACTACCGAGCGAGAAGCTTTAGCTATGGTGTACGCCGTCAACAAATTTCGACACTACCTCCTTGGCAACCGGTTCGTATTTTATGTCGATCACATGGCATTGATCTACTTGGTCAACAAAACTCAAGTTTCCGGCCGTATTGCTCGATGGTTACTCTTGTTTTTAGAATTTGACTTCACAGTCGTTTACAAACCCGGCAAGACACACGGTATTGCCGACGCCCTTTCTCGGAATACGGTCGCCGAACCAGCCACCGGTATTACCGATACCACGTCGGACTTCCAACTCTTCAGCATACAACCGGAGTGGCTCACGAACGTTCACGACTACCTCAAAACCGGTACCTTCCCTGTCGACTGGAGTACCGAGCGCAAGAAAAGGTTAGCCTACCGAGCCCTCCCATTTCAGTTAGTCGATGGCACTTTATATCGGCAAAGCAAAAATTTCTCCTTACAGAAAGTTATTACCGGAGAACAGACCACAGTGATTATCAGGGAACTTCACCACGGCCACTCAGGAGGACATTTTTCTACCGAGATCACCACTCGGAAAATTCTTGACGTCGGCTACTAGTGGCCATCCTTCCATAAAGACGTTTTCGACTACTGTAGGAGCTGCGACGAATGTCAACGCGTAGGAGGACTCAAGAGAGCGGTGACCGGTAAATTAATTACCACCTTACCCACGGCACCTTTCATGAAATGGGGACTGGATTTTGTAGGACTCCTCAAACGCACAGTCTCCGGCAACCGCTATATCTTGGTGGCCACAGACTACGCCACCAAATGGGTGGAAGCAGTCGCACTCCGGGACAACACCGCCAAGGACACGGCTAAATTCCTATATGACAACATCCTCACCCGCTTCAATTGTCCACTTCATTTCGTGAGCGACCAAGGTGTACATTTCAACAACAAGGTTATTTACGCCCTTATGGAGCACTTCTTACTGCGCCACACTATGTCCACCACTTACTACCCTCAAGGAAATGGTCAAGCGGAGTCTACCAACAAGGTGATTGTCCAACTCCTTCAGAAATTGGTCAACCACAACCGCACAGACTGGGATCGACAATTACCGACTGTCTTATTCGCCTACCGCACGGCTTTCAAGATCAGTACCGGTCATACACCATTCCAACTTCTGTATGGCATCATCCCCCTAATGCCTACCGAATACTTGGTACCGACCAAGACCACCATTACCGACCCTACGCCCAGTCGAGTCCTGGCAGCACGCACGGCAGATTTGGAGCGTTTGGATGAATCTCGACATCGCACCCTCGAAACGCAAGGAATATCACAATGGAACCGCGCTCAATGGGCCAACACCACGGGGCCGATCCATCAGTTCCGACTGGGCGACCCGGTACTCTGGTACCCCAAAGGAGCTAACATACACCCCGGTAAGCTGAAGAACAAATGGTTTGGACCTTACCGAGTTCAATACCCACTACCTAACAACACGGTGCTACTCGTGGCCATCGACAAATTCGACCCCGACCCGATCATCGTCAACATCAACAAACTAAAACCGTACCGATTTCTCAACGATGAATAGCTACACCATGCCGCCCGAACTGCCCCAGACAAAAGTGTCATCCTTCACCAACCCGAAGACCCGGACACCGACGAAGACGCTACCGAAGGCGAAGCCGAAGTTACCAAGACTTCCATCTCCACCAACTGTATCACCGTCGAGGTTTCCTCTCAGTCGGATCGAGATACCGAGTCGTACCCGATTACCGAACCGGGAGTATTGCCAACCATATCAAACAGACCACTGATCTCGGTAACCGACCGCACCATTACAGCCGCCAACGCAGCAGTACAGCCGCCACCAACGCTGCCACTCCGACTTACCAAACCAACCCCCTTGGTAACACCGAGGCAAGAACCAGACCGGGAGCCAGGTTCGGACGTGCCCAACCCTAACGCGCCGCCACCTAGTTTACACCCACCCACTCCATTCCTCTTCATTACACCACTCTCTTCATTTACATTTTTCTCCACCCCCTCTTCTATATATTTCCGCACCATGCCTTCTTCCACCGCCACGGTTTTCTCTCCTTCCCGGTTAGCTCTCCGCCTCCGCCCTCCTTCTCCGACCCCATCTCTTCTTCCACGGCCGCCACGGCCGGTAGCTAGCATTCTACTCCACCGACACTATCGACCGAGGCGAATAGCGCGGATTAGATACCTTCCTCCCTCTAGCTTGGTAGCCGGTCCTTCCACTTCCCGAGAGAAATCGCGAGGCAATCTCCGTGTGCGTTTTTGCAGGATGACAGGGCAGAAGAAGACCCCGGTCGATAGCCGCCGAGCGAGCTCTTCACGTGCCGCCCCGGTAGGACCAAACTAGCGGGAATTTACGTGCCTTCCGCTCAAGCATATGGTCGCCTGGAAAGCTTACGCGGCCGTCAATCCGGAGGAACGTGCATGGATTCAACAAGTCGGACTCGAAGGATTCGTCAACCTACCGTGGGGACAGCCGATACGGAAGGATGTCGTGGAGAACTTCATCAACACCGCCCACAGCACCAAACAACACTCCATCATCGGAGAAGTCATGGGGAAGACGTACGTTATCACCCCGGTAGACATCACCAACATCCTCCGCCTACCGACTGGCACGACTACCGAAGTCAACCCCGAGCCGGATGCGGAGAAATTCAAGTACTGGAGCATCGGCCCCAACGGACATGAACTTCTTCACCGACCCGACACCGACGGCTACAGTGTTTCTCTGGGGGCGAAGGAGTTACAAGCCCGGAAGTATGGTTTGCTGCAGGCAATCTACTTCAAGAGGAAGCAGTCATATACGTCCAAGCGCTGCCTCCAAGAGATACTGACAGCTGAAGAACTATCCCGGTCCACTACCGGAGACTCCTGGAACTGGGCTTCCTTCATGCTCGGACAGCTCTAAAAGGAACTCGGAGTCCTCAAGGGAGACCTTTCGCCACTATGTCACTCAGCGGAAATCTGGGACATGCTCCTCCGAGGACAAGAACCCACAGCCACCACGACCACACCATCAACCGTACCGGCCACAGCTACGGCAGCAGATCCAGGACCCCGCTCAAGCACACAGACAGCAGCACCGGGACCAGTTCGAAGCACCGGTACCGGTACTCCACCCTCTCCGGTACCGGGACGCGTGACTCGGTACCCACTACCGAGGCGGCGGTCATCACTGCCCCACCTCACTCCTCCTCCTGACCTCGGTGGGATTTCGTCCCGACTCCGCAGCCAAATCACATCGACCCCCTCGGCTTCCAAGCGCAAGCACCGACCCGACCTAATCGACGCCTTAAACGAATTTGGCACGAATCCTCGGCTCCGAACCGATCATGGCGGTGGTTCCTCCTCGAACCGTTCATCCCAACGCACTCCGTCACCTCCACCGGTCCCCTCACCACAAGGCGGCGAGTCCTCGACACCACCCGAGATCACCGGTATTAATTTACCACCGCCGTCGCTCCACACTTCAGGTATGCTCACTACCAAGGTCACTCGTACTTCCGGGATCCAAGTATCAGCGCAGATGGCACCGCCCCTGACCTCGGTTACCCCACCAACGGCGCGTACCGACCTTCCGAATATTCTCTATCACGGCCCTCGGAACTTGGTCCAGAATGTCTGCCATCTCCAGCGAACAACACAGACGCTGTCTCACGTGCTTACCGAGGTCCAGACGCAGGTTCAACAACTTACAATCTCCGACCTGGAAGCACACAGGCAGCAACTGGAGAACGCCCAGAAGCGTATTACCGAACTGGAGCGTCAACTCGCCACCTCCCAAACCGAAGCATAGCAGCGAGCTACCGAGCTCGCCCGAGTTCAAGAAGACCGTGATCGAGCCTTTACCGATGTAGCAGATCTGAGGCAGCAGTTACAAACCCAGGCAATCCTCCTGAACGCCGCCGAAACAGAACGCGATCAGCTCAGAACCGATAGAGCGGCAGACCAGACCACCATCGACACTATCAGGCAGGCTTTCCAAACCGAGACAGATCTCCGCGAAACGATCAACACCGAAATGGAGCAGGTACTTGCCGAATACGACGCCCTGAACATCCGATACGCGGAGATCGAGACGGCTCTGAACAACACCTACCGGATGCTCAACCAGTACCGAAGAGCACATCCGACTTTCGTTCCGGACCCGCCATCACCGGACTCTACCGATACCAACATCGTAAATCCAGCCACGACGGAACACGGCCCACTCCGAGCCCCTCCATTACCGACAGAAGGCTTTGACTCCATGTTTGGGGGTTCCTTCGACGGCCGAGAGCTTCTTAGCCCGCCCACGCAAGGTAATATCAGCGGCCAGGACACCGGGACACCACACCACCCTCGACACAACACGCCGACTACCGAGGATCCTTCCGACTCGGAGGCCGAAGACTTTAGGGTTTCTCGCGTCATCAGCCGACCTACCGGTTCCACAGAGTAGAAAGCCCTCCGGCACTAGAAACAAGTTCCAGGTGTGAACTTGGTTTAGAGGGGGGATAGTGTTAACCGTAAATTAGGAATATCGGTAGATCTACTGATCTGACTTTTACCTGGGTAATTTTCCAAGTTACCCCAGTAGGTAGATCTAGAAAACACTTTTTTACCGATCTGACCTAACAGTCAGATTTGGTTGTACTATGGTATATAAGCAATGGAGCCAACCTCATTGGCACGCCACATTCTTCCCAGATAATTGATTTCTTGTTAGACGTTTTCCTTTCCGATTTATATGCCTACCGAGTAAATTTCTGAGTGATTGTTATATGTCTTGATCAGTTTTATCTCCTCGGTTTCCTGATTACCGATCTGGTTTTGAGCTTTTCTTTCATGCTGATTATGTTCCATTTCCAATCCTTGGTAGCAATTACTTCTCCCGGTACTGATTACCGAGTAGGGTAATACCAGGGAGAGCTACCACCAAGCAGTTTCACTAGAAGTGAAAGTCATAGATTTACCTAAAACCGATCACATGTTCTAATGTACAAAAGAGGTACATCTTCCCTTTGAAAATCTAAAAATTAGGGTGATTGGTTTTGGAGCAGTGGTTGGTAATAGGACAACCAACCGTAGTGTTTGACCGTCGGTAGTCAAGAAATGCTCTCCCATAGAAGGTGGTCAACGTTCGCGGGGTACCAAACAGCTGCATTGAAACAAAATGCATTGTGATTGAAACAAATCCAAATAATGGAGCCCCGGAACAAGGACCAGAGAGTAGAACCTACTTTGAGTTGTGGGGCAGCTTGGCATCCAGATAGATAGAAACTCCGGTCCTCTTTAGAAGGTGGCGTGAATAAAGTGTCCGTTCGTAATGTCAATGACTCAGGGCCCTTTCACACTATGGCCACCCAAGTCGAGAGGCCGTGGGATTCAATGGCCAAACTTTGTTGAGAGTCCAAAGAAATCTACTGAAAATAGGCAACAACATATAGTTTTCATTTTTTATGAAAAGAAATTGACGGCCTCTCGACCATAGTTTGGGTTTCCATTCCCGTCCAACCCAAACTTCCTCTCGAGAGGACGTCACCTTGGTCAAAAAGTGTTGCCATGTAAGCATTTTGGAAGGCGACGGCCTTTGGACTTTGGCCTCTAGTGTGAAGGGTCGAGAGGCCCAACTCTTGGTTTCTTGCAATCCAATTGGTGGAAATTGACGATCTCTCGACCTTCGGCGATAGTGTGAAGCGGCTCTTAGTGCCCACCAACAAAGGGCAATTGGACTTGGAATCCATGAGATACTATTGCTAAGTGAGGTTGGGCTACCGGCTGCCGATATCTCTAAGGCTATGTACAAAACCGTGAGGCTATAGTACTTCTCTAGTTAACACTGAGTCAAAATTATATTAAAGAATCCAAATTAGTTACTAAAATAATGAAATTATTTTGGGAGACAATGTGTGCTCTTGGTCCTTTAGGTGAATTAAAAGACAAGCAATTTTTCTTGTTTTTGAAGGTCATTTTCACAACTTTCTTTTCATTATTTTGAAAAAAATCTTTCTGTAAATTATATAGCATACCAAAATGAAGCAAAATATGTAATTTTTTACCTTAATTATTTAATCAAAGTAGCAATTTTTTTCATTGCTCCAAAGTAAGTTAATCAAAAGTGCTCATGAGCCCATTTTTTTGGTTTTCCATCAATTTAGATGAGGAAATGAACCCAAACTTAGAAATTCATAAGATCAAAACAAAGAGATATTCATTTGATACACTTTGAAAAAAATATTATTATTGAACAAAACTTCATGGAATTATGCATCGTCAAAGTCTAATTGACTTCATGATATGAATTTTTTTGATGTGTTTATCTCACTTAATATTAACTATTTTAAGAAATAAACAATTTGAATAGATAGGTTGAGAGAATTTGAAGGAGGTTGATTTTTTTTGTTTTTTGTTTTTGCTAAAAACATCATTGTAAAGCTCAAAATACAATTTTTAGACCCTCAAAAGCTCATCTAAGGCTACTTGGTACACCCACCTATTACCACCATGTTTCTAATTTCGCCCTCACAAAAGAAGGAAGTCTAGCTAACCGCTTAGAGCTAGGTTGAGGTGGTAAATCCTAATTGCATGCAAGATAGTTTCAAAGTTTCTTATCACCATCATCATTATATCTTGGAAAACTCTTTGATCACTCACGTCGAAAATAATGTGTAATTGAGAATTGGAAGTTGGATACAGTCTCATTGAATTTGTCTTGAATTGATTTTTTTTGATTTGATATACAATTCAAAACAAATTGTGTCAAGATCTCAGTCAAGTTGTGCAATAAAATGCCCAAAAACAAACTAGATCAAAGTTGCGGCTCTTCATTTACTCATAACTTACAAATGGTTGAGAATTAAATAACATGTTTAAGTTTTGTGGAATGCCAAGACAATTTCGTACAAAATTTTTTGGTTGTTTATTCGATTCAATGAAGATTAAATAATATATTGAACGTTGGAATGGATTTTTTTTCCTCATTGTGAGAAGTCAAAGCAAGAATGAGCAATCTTAGGTCTATGGTGGGAGGGGCCTATGAGTGTCTTATATAGTGGTATTATCTGTTTAACCCCTAAAATTCCTTGACCGTATTCTCACAAAAAACCATGAAAAACGCAGCATTTGGAAGTTGCAAAAGAAATCATATGTTTTTTTTTAGTTTTTTCATCATTTAACCGTATGATCTAATACCCAACTTGAATTTTCACGTGAGCACAAAACTTGAGAGCAAAATGACCATTAGATTCTTAGATTATAAAGATCAAAGTTGCAGAAGAAGATTTTTGGGGGTTCAATCCAGTGACAAATTTGAACTTTAGAAATTAATATCTTCTTTTTGAATGGGTTATAAATTCATTGAATGGCAAGGCCATGTTAACAATTGAGTTAAGTCTTCAAATATAAAATCTTGTAAGAAAAAAGCTAATATTAAAATTATCATAAAACAATTACTAGAAGTGGGTACAAAGTGAAAGGAAAAAGAAAATCATTAATAATTTTGACATGGAATTGTAAAATGTCAATCTTAACGGTGAGAATGTTGTACTTGGAAATCTTCACCTAGTGCCTTTTATTTCATTAAAAAATATTTAAAATTGAGTTTAGAAATGAGCTTCAAAGTTTTTTTTGTCCAAACTGCCCAAAAATCAGATCTCCTCATAACATTTATCCCATTGCTAAAAATGGGTAGATTTAAAGCTTCATTTGTAGATAAAGATCAACCAATCATGAATCAAAAAAGAAATTTTGAAAAAGAGTGAATAATAAAAAAAAATCTTGCTGCCCGATCTCGCTTCAAATACTTCAAATGCTTATAACTTTTGCAATACTTATCAGAATGACATGAAACGAAGTGCGACATGTAGAGTGTAGTTTTTGGAAGCTACACTGAAATTTTCATTGAAATTTTTAAAAGTATGAGGTCCCTGGAGACTGCCCAAAAAGTGGAACAATGAGAATATGGTCGCTTAGAATTTTAGGGGTTAAGTTAGACTTTACTTGGACTAGATTGTTGTTCAATTCACTACACTCAATCTAGAGTAGAAAGAAATTAGAGGAAATCTGAGGCCTCTAAAAGGCTGCAAACTACTATTCCCACCGAAAAAATTATAATATTGTTGTTAAATTTTTTTTTTTTTAATCTGACATGGATATGATGTTGTTGCCTCTCGGCAACATCAGATTGGATATAAATTTATAATATATATATATATATATATAATTTGTATTATATATCAAATATTATATATTTATTTTTTACATTTTTACATTTTTTAATAACAATTTTTTTAAAATTATTAAAAATAATTCAGTAAAAATTAAAGTCTTGCATGAGCATTGAAACGGCCTTCCATTGGTTTTAGATCTCTTCTATTGAAGCTTCTTATTTTGGGGTGTAAGATCAAAAATCTTGCTCATATAAATTTGCCTTTTTTCTTTCACTCACACTTTTCCCTTGTTTTTTTTTTAAAATTATTTTTAAGTTGCCTCTTTAAATTATGTAAAATATAGCAATAAAGGCTTTCAACATCCATGGACTTTCCAAAGATAAATGTCATTGTAGAATGTGATCATTCTCAAGATTCCCAATGACTCCATTGATTGTCTCTTCAAAGTTGGAGGAATAAGCATCATTCTAATTTGTGACATTACAATGCATTTGTTCTATCAATTTTAATTTTTCCTTTTTGTGATGAGTGCCCAGAGATATTTAGCCGAGTCATACTTTAGTTGCTAACACCAATTACTACTATTACCCATTTCGTTAAAAGTGCACAATAGCATGTGCACTTTAAATTTTGGTCAAAATTTGTTTTTGATTGATTGAAACACCTAAAAATACAAGTAAAAATGATTCATAATTTTTTTTTATGTTTTTATTTACATTGAAGTGAAGCTGCCATTTCCAATACAACAAGTATGACAAATACTTATTCCAAATTAGAATATTGAAAGAATCAATTAATAAAATCAAATAAAAGGGTTAGGCATAAGCCTAACCTTTTTCACTTGCAATTGTCAATTAAGTTTTTGACATAGATAGGAATACAAATGAACCTCCTCTAACTTGCAACTTTACAAAATAATTACAATAAAATGGTTAGGCATATGCCGAAGTGCCAATCCATCACGTGTATCTAGAACTTCTAGTTTGAAAATCAAACATGTACATTTAAAAAATTTGATAAATAAAATTGAATTTAGAAATCATTGGTACTAAAATCCATACATCAGTAATCTAGATCTGCACTTTGGAAATTGAATTCCATCTTCATTGCATTCAAGTCTAAAATCTCCTATTCATGAGATTTTCTATAATTGTCTTTTGTATTCTAATATAATATAAAAATTAATGAATATAATATCATAGTTCCTAAATAGTAGAATTAAAAAAGTTTGACATCCATGATGTTATTCAAGACTTCTATAATCCAATGCTTCACAACATACATGCAATCTAGTCCTTTATTTTCATAAAACATTCCTTTTTTTACAACCTTTATACAAAAAAAATTAATACTCAAAAATTCATTTATATTCAAGACACACAATACCAACATATATATAAAGAAAATAACTTCGTAGTAAAAATACTATAATATCTATAATTTTAGTATCTAAAAACATTTCACTACTACATAAAATCTATCACCAAGTAGTCTCTTAAGTTTGAGATTCAATATTTCCCAAACCTAAGCTAAATGCATCTTTTCCGAATGAAATAAGAGATGATCTATTGATAAACTCTTCAGCAGCATTTAACCCAGCTATAACTTCAACGTGAGCCTGATCATCGAGATTTGTTGCATTTGAAGTTGTTGAAGGACCACCAAACATTTCGCCTGGTCCAATCGATTTAACATATTTGTACGTTTTCCTCCCTTCTACATCAATATTTGGGACTTCTTCACGTGTATTTCAACCTTCTCCATCAAACCATAGATCAAACTCTGGAAAATACTTATATCCATCTAAATTGAAACCATCACGTTCTGGGTTTGGTGTTGATGCAATTATCCCTTCTTCTTGTGATAAGTTCTCTTCGCCGTCAAAATCTTGAAGCAAACTCTTCCTAGCAACTTGATTTGTGACAACATTCTTCTCTTTTCCTTGAATATTTGTTGTCTTCATTCTCTTTGGCGCTGGACTCTGGACTTCATCTGCACACAAAGAATCATCACTGCTTTCATTGGATGTTTCCGATGAATCAACTTCTCCGTCTTCCCACAATTTCTCCTCTCCGTCTCCAGGTTTAATTCCATCCACTGCCTCTCGTTTCCATCGACGCAACCAAAGTGCAATGTTTTCATCTGATTCAAATATTATAACTTCTGTTGTCTTTCCAGCAAGGGTGTGAATCATGTGAGAGATTCCATGAGCAACTATCATCCACGATCCTGGTCGATAGTAAGATTCAATAATTTCATCAACAACTGCTGGACAACGTGCATCACGATATTTTGTACACAAATCCCAACCACCTCGAGGTTCTACAAAAATAGAATCCAACAATTTCACATTTGCTGCAAGATTATCTGCAACTGGAGCTGTTGGAGGATGATGTATGACAAAAATAACTGGTCCCACTGGTGTATACTTTGCAATTATGCGTTGTCCATCCCTGATAACACTTCCTGAGGCCTGACATTGGTTGGAGAACACATAATTTCCTTTTGTAACGTGCCACCCCAAAGAAGTCTTCAATCCTAACAGCTCTATAACCATATCTGCATTCTCCCCAGCTGGCAACATAAAAATTGCATTCCATCGAGGCACATCCTCCATCCACTTTGATATGATCCCAACAATACTCTTGTACTCCATTTCGGTCCAGAACTGCCCATTTTGTCCTTTACGACAATCAAAAACCCACAATGCTGGACTTCCAAACTTCCCCGTAACTTCAGAAAATATGTTGCCTCCCACTTTTACCGTTGTATCCATACCTGCACCTCTAACTCCTGAAAAATTAAATTCTAGATTCCAAACTCCTTCACTTCCTATAAACAACTCTTTTCCATTTGCAAAAAGTCCCAATTTTCCCTCCAATATCAGCTTCAAGTGAATTCGAACTTTAGAAGGAATCAAAGCACTATGCTTCTCTATTGCCTCAAAACTTGTAAAGTCTTTTAGATGCACCCATTTGCTCTTGAAATCTTTAGTTGCATCCCTCCCAAAAAAATCCAACGCGCTTGTGTCCCCATATTTTTGCACATCTCTACTTAACCAATTCTTCTTATCATCAATTCCTCCAGATGCTTCGGCATCAAGCCATTTGAGAGCATTGTGAATTCCTGTTCGAAGCTTTGATGTATCTGCTAAATATTGCAAGGTGTGCACGTCCATTTCTGAAGTAGATTTTGAAGAAGCTCCAAAATACACTTTCTGCAAATGACCCTCCTCGGTCACCGTTGCGCCTTGACATAGTAAAACAAAATCATTTCCACTTGTTCCTTGCAATGGTCTAAGCCATGTTATCGACATACGTGGACGCTCACTTAACTTGAATTTTTTAGATTTTGTATTTCCAACAACACCTTCTTGTTGGACTGCTTCTTTTCGTGCCTTCTCTGAATAATATGTAAACCCTTGATCATAAGACTTACACATGTTGTTCAAAGCTATCCAACAATCATCACTCACTGTAGCCATTGAGATATAATCTCTAAATTGTAAATTCATTTTTGAGACAGTGAACTCACTTCCATCTTTTCCTAAACGAACCCCTGTAATACTAGGCAAACATTGTAAAAAAAGACGTCGGCGATCTATGTCTTCATCGTTGTATGGGTTTGGTGAACCAAATTGCTTCCATACTGCACGCATTTTTGCCAAGGTTTCCCCAACAGTGCTATGATATATTCTTTCAGTATTCTCTTCATTTTTCTTGCAAGAAGCCACCAAATACCTGAACTCTTCGTCGTAGGCTACAACTTGAGCAGGTCTTTTCATAAATGACTTTTCATATTCAGCTTCAGAAATGAGACCAGCCTCGCGATCACGTTGTGCTAATACTTTGCAAGCATGCAGAATATGTTGGCCATCGACAGGTTCCCAAATAACCAAAGGTAAAAAATTATCCCTTTTTTCTTCAAATGAATCTCCGGGCATAGCATTCAAACACTTCAAAAAATCAATCATTGTTTCTTCTCCTTTGAACGTATAGCGTTCAATAACATTTTCTGATTCTTCGTTAGAGAGTGGCAAGTATTCCAGAGGACGCAACGTCATCACGTTTGTTTCAAGAAGTTGATTTTTCCTCAACCTTTTGTAAACAATCTCAGCATTTGCAGTGTTCAACATTCGTTGATTTGTAAGAATATTGCTTGCAGGTCTCACATTAGCAATATCAACATAAAAAAAATGATCCCTACCAAACACGTATCCTGACTCAATCTCATGAGGAGTTGGCAAGATCATTTTATCTTTTTTTAAAACTGTTTGTGAAGTAGAACCATCGCCTACTAACAAGTTACTCCGACTTCGACTTGAAATCTTCTTTGAGGGCTGAGGTGGTGCGTCAAAATCAAAAACTGATAAACCAATGTTAGCACTTGATGAAGCCCCTCCACCTTGAGAAAATGATAGTATAGAACTTGGGTTCCTCTTTTTTGATGTAGAGGCAACATTTGATGTAGGAGGCAAAACTTTATCAAGCAATGTTCGCCTATGCACATAAAACGATAACCCATCAATGATAACATCTTCTTTCAAAGATGAAGTTGGTACGATTTCAGACCCTCCATCACGAGAGGTAAAAACAGCAATAGCCCTCTCGTGCTTCTCCATATAAACCTTCAATCTCTCCTTCTCATTTGCATTCATGCTGGAAACTGCAAACACCATCTTCTCACGCAAATCTTGTTCAATACTTCCAACACTACTCCACCACTTTCGATATTTTGGTAGACCCCCAAATTTCAACTCCAACAAACAATTTGGAGATCGCATTATGTTTTTGGTCCTCAAAATATATGAAGACGGTTCACCGCTCTTCATCCCCCGCATAAACACTTCACACAAGCCTTGTTCTTCAGTTGATGGGACTTCAGCTACTTTAGCTATGTAGCCTGCACCATAAGTTAGTCCACACCATAGATCCTTCTCTTCCCATGCATAATCGGACAATCGCAAAATAGGAAGCTTGTCATCTCGTGATATCCACCATCCATGGTTCTTAAAAGAATCCACTACTTTTGGAGCTTCCTTAGGGGGCCGTTGCTTTCGAGAAGCCATTAGATCCCTTGATCACCTACAAAATTTTGCACCAAAAAATTAAAATCAAAAATGTTTCAAGAGATTAAACATAAGAGGGTTAGGCACACGTCTAACCCCCCAATGGTATTAATTGCATGATACCATTTCTACCAATTCTTCATTGTGTCTCAATCACATCATCACGACAACAGTCACAAGAAATTCAATCACTTGACTAGACATATCTAAATGTTGACTTATGCAGTTTTTAAAACGAATTGAAGTGATAGGAGTTAGGTGAATGCCTAACCGTTCCATCACTTTGTATTTTAACAAATAATACAAATGGTAGGGGTTAGGCATACGCCTAAACCTAACACTAGGAATTTTAAAATTAATCAAAGTGATGAGGGTAAGGCGTATGCCTAACCCCATCACTTGGTATTTAAAAAATAATTGCAAGTTATTAGGGGATTAGACATAGGCCTAACCCCGCATCACTTAAAATCTTGTTAGTAACTTCGATCAAATAGTTGAATCCGTACTATTATATCCTCTGGCCTATAAGGTAAACGAGTGATACATCCACAAAGCGAGATGCTTCACATTAACTCACATTATCATCAAAGCCAGTGATATTAACTCACATTAACTCACATTCCATCTAAATGACAGATTTCGGTAAGTAGAAAATGGAATTCATAACGGTTACCTTTCAATAATAAGAATGTTCTCTGGCTTCAAGTCACAATGAATAACTTTAGCTTCCAGAAGCAAACTTAGGGATTTCAGCAACTGCACACAACGAGAACAAAATTTACCATCCCTTCTGATGTCTTAAGAAAATAAACATAAAGGATTAGACATACGTTTAACTCCCTATCACTACAATTATTTTTGAAAATCCAAATTGTCAAGGGGGTTAGACATATGCCTAACCCTCCATCATTTGTTTTTTTAAATTGATCAAAGTGGTGGAGGTCAGGCATTTGCCTAACCTTCATCACTTGCAGTTTTTAAAATTAATTGAAGTGATAGGAGTTAGGTGAATGCCTAACCGTTCCATCACTTCGTATTTTAACAAATAATACAAGTGAGATGGGTTAGGCATATGTTTGACCCCCAACACTAAGAATTTAAAAACATAATCAAAGTGATGGGATAAGGCATATGCCTAACCTCATCAATTGGTGTTTTAGAAAATAACTACAAATGATTGGAGGAATAGGGGTTTGCTTAAATCTTCATCACTTGCAATTTTAAAAACTAATTGAAGTGATAGGGGTTAGGCATACGTCTAATCCTTCTATCACTAGGTGTTTTAACAAATAATACAAATGGTTGGGGTTAGGCATACGCCTGAACCCAACACTAGGAATTTTAAAATTAATCAAAGTGATGAGAGTAAGGCGTATGCCTAACCCCATCACTTAGTATTTAAAAAATAATTGCAAGTTATTAGGAGATTAGACATATGCCTAACCCTGCATCACTTAAAATCTTGTTAGTAACTTCGATCAACTTAAACTCAATCCGATCAGCGGGAGCAGCGACAGTCCAGGGGATATAGAAAGTCTGAGATTTTTACAATATTCATTATAAGGAGGGAGTTGGATTCCACAAGGGGATCACAAACAACCTAGAATTATTCTTCTGCCGAAGCATGGAAGACTGGAAGGGGTGTACATAGGCCCCACTTGTAACTGCACATGCATCGATAAATGCACCGTCATAATCACTACAATAAGTCGTGCCAGTCAATCCTGAAATCCAAATTCTGATCATGCTTTCCAACTATACTGGGCTCAGAATTCAAGAGAAAGACCAACGGTCACAAATAGCATTATTTCCTAAATGTTGATTTGAATGAGGCTAACACTCCATAACATTCAGTAGCCTTGGTTACTGCTGCCTTTCTCTGACAAATTGATGCGGAATATCCCACATCATTTCATCCCCCGAATGAAATGATGTGGGATATTCCTCATCACATCAGTAGCTACGAGGACATGTGGCATTAAGCAAGAGCAATCAACCATGGTGCATAGGAACTCAAAGCACTTCTCAATCACATTCAATAGTGTTCTATAATTATTTATTTGATTCAATAGTCCATTCAAATACAAATCACTGCTCACTCTATAAATTAAGGTGGATGAAACAAAAAGGCACCCCTCTTGAAGACTAATGAATGTTATGTCATGTGGAATTTATTTAGTAGCAAAAATGCTTTCACCCAAAAAAGGACCATCTTTGATAAATCGCAACCGCTACTCTACAGTATTGTATTCATGCGAAAAGTCAGGTATTCTTCTGATTGTACAAAATATTACTCTACAAACTGGACAATGTGATAGACATGTAAAAACGAATTTGTTATGGATTGAAATTGCTTACTCGAAGCAGTAGTATGCATAAAGCCACGACGTGCCTACAAACTTTAGTAGCTGACCTACGAAAGGAAGGTAGCTCAGTAGAGACACCTGCAACATCCTCAAATAAGTCAATTGCAAGGCCTCAATCAAAACTAGAACTTTGATTCTCAAATTTTCCAAGAACAAGATAATACTGTAATTTCAATCATATCACTACAAGGTGAAGGCGATCAGTGGCTTTCTTTAGTGCAGAAGAACGTCTTCTAGCACCCTCAAAAATTATTTCGATACGGCAGACAAATCAGTGCAGAAATCAGGGCTTGTGCAGACTTTTACCCGGTGAGAAAAAGTCTTTTACTGTAGACCAAGTCAGTCAGTGCAGAAATTCAAAAACAAGATGAGAACCTGAAATGATGCCGCATGTGAATCAGTGTCCTCAACTTCGGGGATTTGCAACTGTCAGCTGAACGCTCACGTAAGCAGGTTGCACTGAGCATTACAAACTCCTGCGCCTCTATCTACGGATCAGACACCAGCGCTACAGATCCGAAGCCACCGGATCAGACACCAGCGCTACAGATCCGAAGCCTCCGGATCAGACACCAGCGCTACGACACCGGATCAGACACTACCGGATCAGACACCAACGCATCAGACGTCAGCAGCAAGCAGAACGGAAGCAAAATCAGAGGCTCCCTTCCCGCACCGGCTTCCTTCCCGCACCGGCTCCTTCCACGCACCAAACCGCGCGGCGGTGGAAACCCTGGTTCTCGAAAACCCTAGCTTCCTGGTCAACGGAGGTGTTTTCTGTGGAGTTTCTGTGGACATAGTTGGAGGTGTTTCTGTGGAGTTTTCTGTGGACATTGGTTGGAGGTGTTTCTGTGGAGTTTAGTGGACATATAGTTCGAGGTTCCACTTTGAGCACCTGCTAAGTGTAGGGCTCGTTGTGCGTTGGTGGAACTTGAGTCAAAGAGTAGCAGCCCCTTCGATCCGATCTGCCTCGCCTTCAATCACACCATTAGCTTCCACCTTCGACCAGATTAGTTTCCGCCCCAAAGGAAAGCTCTATCATCGATACAGACTATGGATGGTGGCGGCGTTGTGTTTCAAAACCCTAACTAGGTAAGAACAGTTAGTACTTTCATCCAACAGCTACGCTAATCATTGCTTGTCATCTCTCCTCTCCTACACGTTTTGTTTTTTTGTTTTTTTTTATTAGTTTTGAAATTTGTGGTTTGTCTTGTGCTCCAATTCATACCTTATGTGGCTCTTTCTAATTGGTTTAATTAGTTAAATCTAAGTCAAGTCTCATCAAGTTGTTAATCGTGATTGAATTGTCTAAGTAATTTTTATGATTTATATAGATTATATATAGATTTATAATCAGATTAAACTTTTATTTGAAGTCAATTGTAATTGTTGGGAGTTGTGCATATGCCTAAACCTCCCATATTATACTCTGTTTAGAAATTGTAAGAGTTGAGGGGTTAGGCATATGCCTAATCCTCCCAGGTATTATTATGCTACATAATAAATTATTAGTGGGTCAGGCACATGCCTAACCCTCTTGTAATTTATTTTATTTCAAATTGCAAGAGTTTAGAGTTTCAGTATATGCCTACCTCTCTAATATTTTATTTATCTATAGAATCCAAGAGTTTGAGGTTAACATATGTATATCCCTCCCATAGACCCATATTATAAATTTATGTAGAATAAAATTGTTGAGGGGTTAGGCATACGCCTAACCGCTTATCACTATAATTTTTGTAAAATCCAACTATTAAAGAGTTAAACATATGCACAACCTCCTATTACCTTGTATTTTGAAAATTAATTAAAGTGATAGGATTAGACATATGTCTAATCTCATCATTTAGAAGATTACATAATGATTGTAAGCTATACAGATACTAGTAGAAATCTTGTTCTCTGTGACATGTTTTAATAATTAAATGTTTGGTATGACTTGTCTTTACTGACTGAAAATTAATTTTGAGTCATAGAAAACAAGTCACAATGGACATTTAACCATTGAAGAATGTCACATCAAACAAGATTTTGTATGAGTGGGGGATTAAATATATGCTTAACCTCCACCATTTGATAGTTTACATAATAATTACAAGTGACAGGGGGATTTTAGGCATATGCTTAATCCCTCGTCACATGCGATTTTAATAATTACTTGATGTGACAGGAGTTAAGGCTATGCCTAATTCATAGCACTTGATATTTAAAAAAATAATTGCCAGTGGGGGGAGGGGAGTTTAGACATACGTGTAAGCCCTTATCATTGGTTATTTAAAACTTAATTAAAGGGATAGGAGGTTAGGCATATGCTTACCTGTATCACTTGGTATTTTACCTAATACTTGAAGGTAATGACAAGTTACTTTCAATTATTATGATTTGTAATTTTTAAAATTAATTAAAAGGGATTAGGCACATGCCTAACCCTTATCACTCAATATTGCAACAAATGATTCAAGTGATATGGGTTAGGCGTATACTAAACCACCGTCACTTGGTATTTTAACAACTAATTGAAGTGATAGGGGGTTAAGCGTATGTTTAACTCTTCCATATTTTATTCTATAATATAATTGAAGTGTTGGTGGGATAGACATATGCCTAACCCTCTAACATCTTATTTTGTTAAAGTTTTTAAAAGTTGGAAGGTTAAACTTATTCCTAACCCTTCAATATTCTAATTTGTTAGAAATTGTAAGTGTTGAGGGGTTAGGCATATGCCTTACCCCCAGACATTTATTTTGTTGAAAATTATAAATGTTTGGGGGATTGGGCATATGTGCAATTTCCATCACTTGCTAGTTCGGGTAATAATTGCAAGTGATAATGGAGGGAGGTTGGTTAGGTATATGTTTAATCCTCCATCACTTGCAGTTTTAAAAATCAATAAAAGTGAGATGGGTTAAACATACATCTAACACCCCTTCACTTGGTATGGTATCAAATAATTATAGTGATAGGGGGTTAGGCGTATGGCTAATCCCCGTCACTTAGTGCTCTACATAATAATTGCAAGTGATTGGAGAGGGGGGAGGATTAGCTAATCTTACAATATTTTGTTTTTTCATTTGGGGACTTCATTCTAAACATGAGTTTGATTTAATCTGTTTTGTGATGCAGCCATTTTGGAATGAGTGGATTAAGAAGATGAGTTTTGTGGATTTGGCTTCTAGTTCACGTGGTCTCACAAGTCCTGGATTTATCTCAAATTTTCGAACGTCAGATGCATCTACAAACTTTTCTACACCAAATTCATCGGGAAACTATAAATATGTAGCACTTTTAGACATTGGAGGACTTGAAGTTGCTCGCGGTGTAGTTCAAGAACATGTTGTGGGATGTATGGTTGGAGGACGTCCTGTTCGAGCAAGTGATGTAGTTGTACTAGTGCGAAGTGTGAAGGACGAGAATGCAAATGTGTATGAATTATACATGTCAACAATGGGAGAGTGCATGGGCAAAGTTATCAGATGGCCCTGTTCCCAAACAAGGGAACTGAGGTTGATTTCATCTCCAAATGTCGATGGAGTTGAAATTCCTGAAAATACTCAAGTAGGAAATAGTGTAAATAGAAGTGCTGGAAGTGCGCAAGGATCATCTTTTGTGCATTCTATGGATGGATTGTCATCATCTCTTCCAAAGAGGTCATATGTTAGTATACGTCGAAAGAAGAGATGTCCCGGGGGACCTCGCCAAATTGGAATGAGACGGGGAGAAAAGGTAACATTAGCTGCAGTAGAAGAAGTGAAGCAAAGATCAATTTGCTCAAAACATTGCTTGGAGCCTATAAGTGCATTTGATATTTTATCTTTAAGATACCAAGCATGGGAAGATATAAGTTACGCAAAGCGGGCCATGTGGTTGGTAACTACACTACGAGCGTTTAAAGTAGCACGTCATGATTTGGAAATTGGATTCAAGTTTGAAACAAAGATCTCTGGGATGAAAGTTTGTAATAGTTGCTTTGCAGCAGCAATTGGATATTCAAGAAGGAGGATGAACAAAATCATGTCAAATATTCGAGAGAAAGATGTACACAACCCCATCCACGGTAATACGGGCAACCAAAGGGAAGCGACACATATATCTATGGGAAGGGCAAAGTTTGAATCGTTTATCCAATGTTTTGGAGAAACTCAACCCCATCGTCAAGTACGACGTAAGGCGGACGGTGAAATTGTTCCTGTGATTTGTTTACCTATGGGTGTTTTGCAGCACAAAGTTCTAACGGTTATAAATACATCATTGTCCAAAATGGGTGAAAAAGAAATTGGACTGTCAACGTTTTCGAAGATGTGGAAGGAGTTTACAAATGTGCATGTGCCAGAGGAGTCCAGATTTTCAAAATGCCAACATTGTTGGGAATACAAGGAAAGTAGGCAGTCAATGCCTAATCAAGCCATGAGGGAAGCTGTACACGCAGCGTATCGCCTTCATATTGACTTGACGATTGAAGAAAAAAAGTCTTATAATCAAGTAAGAGAAAAGGCTATTGCTAATTCTGAAGATAGCATGAGCATTATTATTGATGGCATGGATCAAAATACAACATACGTGCCAAAATTCAAGCAGAACGTGAAGAATATTGAATCTCGGTATGTCAAGACACATTTATGTGGGATTCTGGTACATGGTATAGGCCTATATTGCCATCTATGGATTGACTCTCATCATAAACATGACAGCAATCAAGTTGTAACGTCTATAATGAAGGTATTGCAAGATGTTCAACGCATTCGGAAGAAGTTGCCTCCTATTCTCCACATTCAAGCCGACAACTGTGGGAGAGAGAACAAGAATGTATACATGTTGGGCATGTGTGCTGCTCTAGTTGGCTTAGGATTTTTCAAAGAAATCCAATTATCTTTCCTGATTGTGGGTCATACACATGAGGATATTGACCAACGATTTAGCTCCATATCGTCCGCATTGAAGCTCAGAGATATAAACTCATTGAAAGAGTTGTTGCAAATAATTCAAGAAAAGCCGTCACGTTCCGAACCATTCATTCGGGCTGAACATTTGGAGCATGTTCAAGATTGGAAGAAGTTCATCTCTCCGCACTTGCGAAAAGATGCATTTGTTGGCATAAGCCAACCTCATCATTTTAGATTTTATGTACAAGAAGGTGAAGCACATGTACAATACAAACCATATGCAAGATCTCCATTGTGGTTGCCTCCTACTGGCTATGTTTGTTTTGAAACAATTCCTTCAGTTCATTCAAAACCCGATTTGGCTGAAGTTTCTCAAGCAGATGACAGGGAATTGAAGGCACTAGAGGACTATATATTGCTAAAGGAACGGCAAATTCTAAGACAGACAAACGTGGAAAGAAACCTTGAAGCAATTGAAGAGACTTCAAAGCTGATCACGTATTTGAAAGAGTTTCCTAAGAGGGATCGGAGTATGGATGCATTATCACCATTTTGGCCATTTGAAGATGAAGGCATAGAACAAAATATTATGCTTTCAGTAGAGGAGACTACATCAAATGAAACGATCGCAAGTGTTCTTCAATCTCTACCTCCAGTGATGGTCTCAGATTTCTTTGGGCCTCGGTCCCAAAGACCTGTAGGCCATCGAGTACGACCAAGAAACAATAGTCATGGTAGAGTTACAAATGTAACTGAAAATTTGCCGAATGCCTCATTGGTACAATCAAATTCAGTGGTCCCCAATGCTTTTCCTCCATTCAATCCTAGTAAGGATGTTTCTATTGGAATGTTCGCCGCTTTGGAAACTACTGATGAAGATCGCAGCATTGGAATACCGTTTTTTATAGCAAAGGTGTTGAAAATGAGCCGACAAACATGTACTGATGGTACTGCAACTGTTATGTGGTATCAACCAAAAATGCATTTTGGTGTGTGGGACGAGACTGGGAAGTTTTTCAAACGGTATAGGAATTGCATAGAACGAGGATGGGAACCCTCTCGAGAAAGAAATGATTGTATTCCCATTCAATCAATCTTTATTGCGTGGAAAAATACAGTGGGAACTAAAAATTTAGTAACAATATTTGGCAATAGAACAGAGAAAGATATAAAGATTCCTACTGGTGAAAAAAATCATCTCTACAACCATTTAGAGATGATAAATTGGCAACATCAAGTTAGTATGGAGAACAACGTAGCCCAGATATAGGGAAAATAGAATTGCAATGTTTTATGGTATATGTTGTATGGTGGAAAAACAATCTTTTGCTTTAGTTTAATACATGGTGTGCATTTCTCAGTGTATTTTAGCAAGCTATTTTCATTGTATTTTAGCAAACATGTTGAGGGGTTAGGTATACGCCTAACCATTTATCGGATTTTTTAAGGAGTTGTTGTAGAATAAGTAGTATAGATTGGTTGGATTTAGTGCCGTCTTTGCAATTAACTTATTGCAAAATCCACATAAAAACATGTAAAATTTAAAACACTCCTAAAACATAAACCTAAACTTTAGAAACTCCAGAAAACAATTTAAAAAAACTTAAATAATTGCGTGGAGGAATTTTTTTATATAATGAACCCCAATGTACTCTTTTAACACAAAATTTGCCAATGGCTTAATTCAAGAATTACATTATTTTTTGGCATATATTTTCATAGCCTTTTTATGCTATTTTCACTCATCGAGTGTCCTATCAAAAATTCACAATGTGCAATTTTAGAGGGGCATGTGCACTTTTAACGAAATGGGTGTTTACTGCCTAATGGAAAGCCTTGGAACCAAATATATTTGATGAGATGAGAACTTTGTTGTTGGAAACAAAAGTTAGACACATGTTGGTAAATTGCTCTAAATTGCTTTTTGTTTGGAAAATTTGCATATGCTCATGTTAAGCAAAGATTAGAATGACTAGCATATGCTTATGTTAAGTGAGGCCATTGGTGAAGACTTTATTTATTATGATTATTTTTGGATTGCTATGAAGATTGAATTTTATTTTTCTAGTCTTTGAACACCATATTATTTTGGCATACAAGTTTCTCATTATCTTTATTAGGTAGTTTTCAATTTTTATTTTTTTTGTGGATTGACTAAGGAGGTGGTTTAGTAGCGGAAATTAATTTTGGAATTATATACATATCGTAGAACCTCATTTGTTCCTAAAGAGAGTGTTATCATAATGTGGTGTATATTTAAAACAAATTCCTAGGATCCAACTAATATCCTCTTATCCAAACAACAAATGACAGTTGTTTTAGTAAATAGTTTACAAATGGTATAATATGATTGGAGGATGTTTTCACGGTAAGGTCACGATGATTTTGCACGAAAGGAAAACATACAATATGCAAAGCACTTGCCGTTATTGCGTCATTACTGCATCATTATTTATATTCAATAATTACCAAAAATTAAGTATTAATAGAATCTTTTTAAAACCTTGTCAAATCTTTTGGATCTTTTGGAATACTCTTTGAATATTATTGGAATCTTTTGAACCTCTTTAGCCTGCTCTTTATACATCTAAGGCGTAACAACACATATTTTTTACACATTTGGATCCAAATTCTATAAATAATTGTTTTGAAATAACTTCTACCTCATCACACGTTTTTTATATTCCTATAATTCATATTTTGAGAACTATATTTATTTGCATTTTCATGACCACTAGAGCTTACAAAATTGAAAAAAGAACAACAAATCCAACCTGTAATTACCTAATTTGGCCGCCAAACTGTAAAAACACCTTGGCAGTTGGCAAAGAAGACAACGAGATGACTAGTTCATCTAACTTTAGGTATTGCAAGTTTTGAAGTTTTTGTGTGGAGCTTTGAATAGAAAGATAAAAGATAATTAAGTTTTTGTTTGTGATGAATGTCAAGTGAAACCCAAAAATCAAATGGTGGCTATTAGTGTGAACTACTAAGTTAGAAGCGGTTATACACTTGGAGCGTCTCTCTAGGTTGGTCTCTTCATACTCATTGCTAAAGTTACATTTTTTACAATCAACAATGGTACATGTGTCCATATACTCTACTGCATCTTCATTTCTATATGCTAAGTAGAAATATCTTTGTGAAAGATATCTTCACATTATTTTAATCCAAAATCTGCAATTCTTTTGTAAAAACAAATTCCTATTGTAGACATTACTTGACAAGTTTTGAAGCATTCCATTAATTGCTAGAGTGACATTTCGCTCAAAAATAGTGCCTGTGTCAATTATATAATGTCGATTACAATCTAATATTGTTTCCATTTTTAAAGGTATTTTAATTGCGTGTTGCGAATTGGAAGCTCTATTGAGAAGAACAATCAGTAAATGTAAGCTGCAAGAGGCAAGAAGAGCAACATCATGGGTCCAAAGAAAGGAGGGAAAAAGGGGAAGGGAAAGGGAAAGAAAACCAAAGATGAAGGACCCCAAGGTCCCACACCTGAAGAGTTGTTGGCACAAATTGCAGTGCTTAATATTGCCAAAGATAAAGAGACACAAGAGCGCAATCTCACGATGCTCGAACGAGTAAGAAGGCTTTTCTTCCTTATCCAACCTTTTTTTAGAGGGGAAATCATTAGAGCATCAATTTTTAAAAATTGTCTTTCTTAATGGGATTTTGTTATTTAGATTTGATGTCAAAAATATTTAATCCATGTCTAGTAAATTAAAAGAGCTAGAAGTTTGTTGAAATCAAGGCCTCCTATCATAATATTTCTATCTAGACTAACAACTTTGATGAACAACATACATTCTATACAAATATTCTCAGTGACTTCACTGTCATGAATGAAGAATTAAAAGAAAGGAACTATTTGAAATGAAAATTGTACTGATAAAAATTAATTTGAAACATTACCAGGACAAGATCTCGTCATTTTGGGAAGTGAAAAAAGAAGAATATGAGAAACTACGTGCAGAGTTTCGTAACAAAGATAGAGCTATGGAAGAGCTTGAAGAAGCACATCAACTCGAACTCAAGGTTAATTTATAGTTCATGACTAAACTAAATATTAAAGGGATTCTTGTAGAATCTTAGATACTTGCTACCCAGCCTTCTAGTTTGTGATATAGAATGCCAATGCATGTTAAATTATAATTGAGCTTTTTGTTATGTTTGCAACAAGATTTGGACAATGATACTGGTGATTGAATATATCATCAATTCAATTTTGTATCATCCTATGATAAATTTTTTTTTGATAGGTGTACAATCAAAAAATGAAACATTTGCTATACGAGCAACAAAATATGATAGCTACCATAAAAGCTGACAATGAACAAGCTCTAAAATTGCAACGAGAACAATTTAGCAAGCGTGAAGGAGAGCTTGTGTAAGTCTTTGCAATCCATTCCTCATGTCACATTAAAAAGATAACGTGGTACCTACGGCATTTACTTCTCTTGTATTATTGAAAAATAACTCACTTTCTTATGACAATACATTTGAATTAACTATTTATAAAACCCTCTCAACTCTTGATTATTTTTAGTTGACCATCTTACACTACACTATTTCAACATACTAAGACTAATACCATATACTAAAATAGTACAAAATTGTTGTGATAAATTTTAAAGTTTAAAGAAGATTTTAGAAGCTAATATATATTGTTTGGATTTTAGAAGCTAATATATGGTTTCTTTGTTGATCTGATGCAGTTAAGTTTTGGACACGAATTGCAGGAATGATAAGCGTGCTCTTAAAGATCGAGTGAAAGAGATGGAATTATCCTATGAAGACACTATTCGTGCTTTTAAGCTAGTATGAGATAAATTAATCTTTTTTTCAAGCATATTGACATATTTTATGTGATTTTTATGTGCCTAGATTTAAGCAAGTGCATAGAGTGATCTTGTTTGTGTAAAAATACAATATCATACAAAAAAATTAGCTAGTTGATAAATTAATGTAGTTTGAACGTTGTTCAAAGTGAGTTATTGTTTTAGGAACATGCAAAAGAAGCTACGAAGATGCGCCAAGAGTTTGATCAAAATGCTAAAGAACTTCAACAAAAGTCTGATCAAAAGGTTAGTCCATTTTTATAAAACTAATATATTATTATTAATGTTACATCAATAGTCTGATTGCTAATCAATTTTCAATGCATTAAAAGGGTATTGTAATTCAATTCAAATATGATTTTGTTGATTTTACAACTAATATAATTCTTTGACTAATCGCTCCCACTCAGATCAAGACTTTGAGAGAAGAAATGGACTTGCGTCGCAAAGTAGAAATTCAAGAAGTTGAAGAACGGAAAAACGTGCACGTTAGTGAATTGATGAAGAAACACGAGAAAGCTTTCACTGAAATCAAATGCTATTATAACGATATCACTCACAACAATCTTGACTTGATTAAAACTTTGAAAGTAAGGCTATGCAATCCACCTCCTTTCTGACAATTTTTTCTTGATCCTACCTTTCATTTCTTTGATGGATTCTTGATATATCAATATCTAACTACATTGTCATTTGAAATTGGCTCACAACTAGTTGCTATAAGCACTGTAGGAAGATGTAACAGACATGAAGAAAAAAGAGGCAGCAAATGAAAAATTAATGTATGAGATTGCACAAGAGAACAAGAGGCTCACTGAGCCACTAGCGAAAGCTCTTAAAGAAGTTGAGGGATTGAGAAGGGATCTCACAAACTACGAAAAAGTAATAACTTTTATATGCACAATCATATCATTGATAATGGATTTGATTGTTTACTTTTTTTATTTTTTTTCTAATATATCAATCAAACATGTATTCCTATTTCATTTTTGATGATTTTTTGTTCTATATTTTCTTGTGGTAAATTGATGTGTAGGACAAACACTTGCTTGCACAAGCAAGTTCAGGACTAAAAGAGAAAACAAAACAATTCAAGCAACTAGAGTGGGATTTCCAAGTCCTTCAAAAACGATGTGAACAGGTATTAAACATTTGGTCTGAACTCCACAGTATGTGACCGTATTGTTAGTATACTACAAAACATTCAACTTTATCCAATAAAAAATAGGCAATATGCAAATCTCAGTAAAAAAAACAATTTTTTTATACCAAATGCAAATCTCTAAGCATAAAGCTTGGTACAATCAAAAACTTTCTTGCGGACAATTGTGTTTAACCTTTTAAAATCCCTATTATTTGACATAGGGTGCATTCATGGTAATAAGAGCCAACAATGTCCAAATCTAAAGACTCTTGATGAGTGCTTAGGATATGATATCTTCAATATATGTAGATATTAGAATAAATAAAGGACATTTTGAGAAATATTAAGGACATTTTAGTCCTTATTAAAGATTGGTTACAGTCATGTTATAATCCTTTTGGAGTACGAATAATTACTCAAACGTCACTAAAATTTGGTATACATATAATATATGTCGGAAATAATTTATATTGCATTATCAACTCAAATGATAATTTTATTGCTTAATAGTTCATTAAAATAAGCAGTGGTTATATTTATGTTCACTTGGCTCCTATTACGATAAATGCACGCCATAATTTTAACCTCTATATAACAGCTACTAATTCAGTAACAATCTTTTTGCTCATCATATATCATGCAATCTATTGTACCCTTGACAAGCATAGAAACTATAATTATGTAGAATTTTTTTAGGATATGGAGTTATGATATCTTGACTATTTGGTTGGTATAGACCATATTGTACATATCAAATGATTTTATGGCTTGACTTATCTTTCTAACAAACTCATTAATTTTCATGTTCTTGTTGAATTATTTTTTAATTAGTTACAAGCGGAGCGTGACGAGGTATTTGCTAAGTTTGAGAGTAGCATCTATGATGTCCAACAAAAGTGTGGACTGAAGAGCATGCTTTTGCAACGGAAGGTGCAAATTCTTGGAGAAAAGCTTGAAAAGAAGGTCACATACTTAAACACTAACCTTTCCACACCCATTTTTTTCAATTAAAAATATTTGGCAGCAATGTAGATGCAACATTTTTATTATTCAAAAAAATTGGTCTTGAACAAATGCTTTTAAAATTAAAAAGAATAATTCAATCTATATCTATAATTATAGTTTGAATCAATATTACAGGAAGCACAGATTGGAGAAGCAGGAATAAAATTGGATCCTAATTCGGGTATAGACAATGTTCTAGAATCAAAGAACAACTTGATTAAGTCCCTACGATATGATCTAGGAAAAGTTACAAAGGTGATTATCCAACTAGAGTGCTTGACAATGAACTTAATATATTTTACATATATTCGTATATTGGTTCATCACTTATATTAAAATATAATAATTTTTTTTATTATAACTTGGTCAGGCACATAATGACGTTATCAAAGCGTTTGAAGCGAAGATGGCAGAATATGGAATTCCACTTGAAGAGATGGGTTTGCCACATTATATTTCCAATTCTATGATGCCATAGGATGTAGTTTTACTTTTACTCTTTTTGGAGCTTAGACAAACGTTAAAAGGAGTAATTACAAATTGTAAAATGAGTTGTTTCACTAGATTGAAAATGGTAATTGATGTTATTATAGATTCGTTTGAAAAGTAATAGGTTTGTCTTGATTCTTTTTTGGGTAAATCTAGTTCTTTTAAGGTTAATTAGCTGTTCTAAATGACATTGGAAGGATTTCTACTACTTATAACATGTTTATGGTTTCTAAACGCTTAAATTCCTCCTATTTCTTAAAGTTCCAACTCTTTTAGCATTGTTGTACCAACTAATATCACTCAAGTTTTATTGTACGTTTTATACTTGTATTGAAGTAGCATCCTAGGGTATTTGTATAGATATATGTAACGTGAATTAATGTTTATGTAAAACACTAGTGCCTCATTGTAGTGCAAAAGTACACTTGTAAATTCTAAAAGAGATGGAAAAAGAGGGATGTGAATGGAATTTTGAGCTATAAATTCTTCTAATGTTCAAATATGTGAAGAAAGAATTGTTTTGATTTTTTTCAAATTTTTTGGGTTCTAATTTGTTTTTAGAATGTATTATTTTTGGTATCATAGAATTGTTTCTTTTTAAAAAAACTTTTTTGATGGATTTCTTTTATGAACGTGCTTGAGAAAGAAAATTTGTAGGTGGGTTTACTTAAATAAATTCAATCATAGAATCAAACATGGACTATATTTACATTCAAATTTTGATCATAAATTGATCAAATTGTTATTGGAATGGGGGTTTTGATATTTAAATCTTCATGGTAAATCATTTTGACAAACTGAGATTTTATTTTATGGGTAATACGTACCTAATTTTAAAAATTGATTCACGTCATTTTTAATTATGTCATTGCTACATAATTTTTAAATTCATTTGAAAGTTAGTTTTTTAGATAAAAATGCACAATGTGCACCAAAAGCCACGATATTGCACATTTCTAAATTTCTTCATTGTGATGAACCATACCATGCAAAAAACCTTTTGGTATTATTTATTTTATATTTGTTACTGCATTTGTTGGAGTTGTTGCTGCTATAAGTGCTATAAAAGAGGGGGGCTTTAATGATTGTAATGGAGTTGTTTTGTATAGATGGAGCTTGATGTTCACTGTGGAGATATGCATGCCTCATTTACCCATTCAAACATCATACAACCCCGGCATACAACAAACATCACCTTTGGATTGTAACCCACGTATGAGTGCGCCCACATATGAGTGCGCGCCTAAAGGAGCACACTACCAAACACTTGCTCAGTGAAGACATACCCACATCCGTAGTATTTGTTTAGGAGGACATTAATTGAATGTGTTTCTCTACACAAGTTTTGCATAGTTACTTGCTATGTAACATCCTATTGATTATGTTTCTGTTAACACATTTGAAGTTAACCCGAAATGTCCAACCATCCAGAAAGTGGACGATGTACAAAATCAAACACAGTTTTCTCACCAATCATTGATTTTTTTGCAGCCTAAATTTTTTATTATATATTTTATGGGAAGTTAGCTTTGTACATGTGTGATCCGATTAAAAAGGGGATGATTTGTGAAATTTTCATGCCTCATTTCATGTTGAAGTGATTCACCCAAAATTTTGAAAATTTTAGTGTAAAAGTGCTCTTAAAAAGTCAACTCATAAAATTAACCCTTAACTGCCTAACCATACATATTTTGCATGATGTATATTAGAAGCAAACTTTGTTTTCTCATCCGTCATGCAGTTTTGAAGTGTGAAGTTTTTACTAGAATTTTTTATGGGAAGTTAGAGTCATGCATGTGTGATCCGATTAGAAAATTGATGATTTTTGAAACTTTTATGCCTCATTCATGTTGTAGTGTTTCACCAAAATTTTTGAAGATTTTAGTCTAAAAGTGCTTTTGAAAAAGTCAACTCATAAAATTAAGAAACCAAAAAATCTCCAAAAATCACTACACTTAGAGTATTGCATTTCAATCCATCACAACAAATTTCATCCACAAATTGTCAATATCTTATTTGTAATCAAATTACAAATTTTTTTTGAATTTCAAGTTTCAAATTTCATAAAAACTATTAGTGATAGCAATGATCGTATATTTAACCATATAGATAGAATCTAGAATTCATAATGTACAACTTTTATTGGTACATCAAGTTCAAAATATCTCTCTTAGTTGCATTTTATAATGCATCTTTGCAAAACTGCCCAATTTGGACAGGGGTGAGAACGTTTAGGATTTAAGCAACCAAAAAATCTTCAAAAATCATTACACTCATAGTGTTACATTTCAACCAATCACAACAAATTTCATGTACAAATTGTCAATATCTTCTTTGTAATCAATTTACAAAAGAATTTTCAATTTCAAGTTTTAAAATTTATACAAAAATATTGGTGATAGCAGTTGCAAATCTAACCGTATGGATAGGTGCATTCACAATATAACAAGCCAACCCTGCCCAAATCTAACGACTCTTGATGAGTGCTTAGAAAATTATATCTTCAATTTATGTACATGTTAGAAAAATTTAAGGACATTTTGCAGCATATTATGAACATTTTAGCACATTTTAGTCGTTATTAACAACTCGTTACGATCATATTTTAGTCATTTTGGAGTACCAATAACTTCTCAAACATCATCAAACTTTAGTATATTGTAGAATGACATATAATATATGCAGTTACTAATTTATATTGCATTATCAATTCAAATGATAAGATTATTGCTTTATAATCCGTTAAATTAATCACTTTTTACAATTTCCTTGGGTTGTTATACTGTGAATGTACCCTATATAGAATCTAAAATTTATAATATACAACTTTTATTCATACATTTTGTGCAAAATATCCCTCTAGATTGCATTTTGTGATGCATCTTTGCAAAACTGCCAAATTTTGAGGGGGGTGAGGTCGCCTTGTAGGGGTTAACAAATAATATGATTTTCATTCTCACTTGGACAAAATGGTAGCAAATAGTTTAGTTAGCTTTGCTTGACAATTTTTATATGATTGAGTATCCATACAGACATACATACATACGTGTATATGAGGTATGGTACAAAACACATCTGAACTTATTAGGGTTCTGGAGTTTTTCCTCCTTACTCAAGCTTGCTAATACATCAACTGAAGAATGTAAGTATTCTAAGAGAAATCAATCCTCTATCTTTCCACATACTTCAAATCAGTGCAGCTCATTGAAACTCCTATTTATTGTTTCATATATGAAAAAAGTTATGCTACAGCTCTTCTTGAGAGCGACTATTGCGGTCCATGCGGAAATGCTGACGGAGGTGGCATCCTAGGCACCTCCTCAACAAGCATTAATTTTGCTACTTGGCTTTTGACATTTGAGGAACTCCAAAAGAGTGCATGAAAATCAGGCTAGGGATGAGCAGCTCACGGAGCTTCCGCAAAATTATCGGTTCTATCAAGGATGGTACAAAAGTGGGCATTGCCACTATCAACAGTGATTACAAGGTACTAACCGTACCCAAAAACCTTCATTGTTGAATGAGCAGTATCGATCTTCAGAACACGTGATCATGAGTGCCAAGTCTCCATTATTTAATTAATTAATTATTAACTGCAGCCCTGGCTATCTTTCTCGACCTTCCTGTTCATCAACTGTGAGATTGATAATTCTCGTCCATGATTTGTAACACAACATTGGACCAGATGATTGATTGGGATCACACTGTATTCAAGTTGGTTTACAAATTAAATTTTATCTCCTGTATTCATTACAGTAATGGCAATAATGTGCTTTAACCCTTAGACGTCACAGATGACCTCTTGATACACAGGGAGAAATAAAGGCATTCCCACATGGGATTTCATATGGGAAGTGGGACAAAATTCCCACATTTTTAATTTTTTTAGGATGATTGTAGTGTATTTTTGATTTGGAAAAGTTACAATTGTGAGAAATTTGTCCGCACTTTCCATATGGGAATCTTATATTTATCTCCCTGTGATAAGATCGATCGTGACACTCAGATTCACAGTATTTGAGGACCCCTGAGATGCTCAAGCGTCAAACTCTTCGTTCTTTGAGTCAAACTATTTTAAATTATGTACATATAAATCCTTCATCCCAAAAATACTGGATTTTGCAGGACCTTGACATTGCATTAGTGAAAGCAACCAGTCATGTGGAGTGCCCACCAAAAGAGAAGCATGTAAAAAGTGAGCAGTTGCTTTTCTCCCAAACATGCTTGCCTATCAATTATATATTAAATATGATTTATAGACAAGTATATTTGTCACAGACGGTGGCATCTAATTTCTTCTCCAAGTTTTTCTGTGATTAATGAGGAAGACAAGTGATCTGATTGTGTCAAACTGACCCCTATAGATTCTTACCTATAATTTTACACCTCATGAACATGAGAATCACTGGATAAACTTATAGTCGACACTTTAAAAATCCATAAATGTATTCATTGGGTGTTCAAAAAATATATATTCTCTCCATCTCGCAAAAAGGCCTTGTTTTCATTGAAATTCATGGATTAAGCTTAATCTCACGATTACAGAAGGAGTATGTTGATTGTGATGCATTGTAAATCAAGTGAGTACAAATAGAGTATTTTGATTGCTAGAGAGTGTATACATGACCTAAATCCATGACAATAATGAAGAATCCATGATCAACATGATCAAAATCCATGGATTAAGGTGCCAAATTGTCTACATTGCTTAGAAACAATTGTCAAGCGCACACGAAGCTTAATTTCCAGCTGTGAATATATGAGTACAACCGGAAACCATGGTTTTATTTTCGGACAAAATTTAAGTCAATACCATGGTTTTTTGTGGGACGGAAGGAGTACAAGCTAAGGGAATGTAGAATCCTCCTAATTTCCATGGTCAACAAACATAAGAGAGATTAATAATGGGAAGCATGAATGCTTATTCAGACAATAATAATATTAGGTCATTTACCTTGTACAGTGTGAGAGTATGTGTGAGTGATAGGAGTGAGGTGCGTGGTGGTGGTGGACTGTGGCAGGTATCTTTTTGGCAACATCATCATCAAGGCCGCGTGCAGATGTGGCGTATTGCATCCATGCCCTAGCCAAGCGAATTGCCAAAACTCATACATGGACGGTACATAATTCATTCAATCAATCTCCCCTCTCTAGCTCTCAGGCTCTCCTCTCAACCACTTCAAGAAAAGAGAAGTAAATAATAGATTGGCCCAGTGTGAAACGAAGAAATGAAATGAAAGTCTCCAGTTCAGGTATACCCCCGGAAATGAATTCATGAAGTAACAGAGACTTTCTATCAAGAGAATAAATATCCGTTGACAGCCTCGTGCCCTCGTGGTGCACATATACTCTGTAAGTCTGTATCAGTAACATACAAGTTCCTGGCCTGTTAAATTTATTGGCTTTAATTAATTCTCAGAATAATATATGGTGGCACCTGGTGATTTTATGTTTGGGCAGGTAGCTTTGAAGTCCATGATGGTGATTCACAGAATACTCAGGGAAGGAGACCCCACTTTCCGTGATGAGCTTCTCAATTATGCTCATAACCGAGGACAAGTCCTCAACCTCTCCAATTTCAAAGACGACTCAAGTCCCAGTGGTATGCTTCGTGTGCAACCGGGCCAGGACATAGCACAATAGAGCAATGGGAGCCATCCCTTTTGCAATGGGACCACAGTCTATTTACAATTACAAACTATGTGTACAGTACATGGCAATGATATGATAGTCCCCCAGTTCATAAAATACAAATTAATGACATTCCCTCATTACTTAGAACAGTGGATCTAATTGAAGATCCTCTTTCAATTTAGTTTTCAATTAAAAGGGGGCTCCATTGAACTCCTCTATTATGTTATGGACATGCACAAATCATATAAATTTGTGTGTATATGTATGATTGTATGTGTATATAAATATAAATAAATACAAATAAAAATATAAAAATATTTATATACTAAATTAAAACAATAACCATGGCATATTAAAGTGGTCATGGCACCCACAATTAAGTACGTCTGCTATTTATGAGCTTGAGAAGAGCAACTTAGTGAATCAACCACTGCAGCTGATATTAAATGAATTATTGCTGTTACCAGTAGTACAGAAGTCCTTGATTGGTTTGAATGTGAAGAAGCTGACAGATGGTGAAGGATTTGTGCAGCATGGGACTACTCAGCATGGGTGCGAACATATGCTCTTTACCTGGAAGAAAGGCTTGAATGTTGTCGTGTTTTGAAGTATGACATTGAAGCTGAGCGCATTGCGGTAAGCTTCTATCTGCTCTGAATGCATGTGTGTGTGTGTGCATGTGCATATATTCAAGTATTCAACTGCATTGATACATTAATTTAATTTCTCGTGACATTTCTCTATGATTATTAATTTGTAAGCTCGATGTCTTGACTATGCTTTCCTTGGAGCATCTCCACCAGCACTCTTGATAGCTCTCTGACTCTGGAAAAATGGATACAGTGTATGGGTTGGTCAACAACTTATTTGGAATGGGACATTGAATACAAGTGAACTAACAAGTCAGTAGTTCAAGGCCCTCAAAATGACTCAAGCTAGTGTATCTTCTCTTCTTAATTGATTGCATGTGCATCATGATTGCAAAATTCATGCGTGGTGACTTGTGAGACTTGGCTTACTTTCTATTTTCAAAGTCTAATTGAATGACATCTTTTGGTGGGGAACTACATATATGGTATGCCCTGTAATTTTTGGATGACGTTGAAAATGCAATTCAGAGTTGCTGGTGGAGATGCTCTTAATCCAGATAGATACTTAGGTAATTGATAATTATGCGCATTCAGTTGGAGGTCTTGGTGGCTTATCCCATCACTGCAGACTACCAGTCCTTTTTTTATTTGGTGTTGTGATGAAAGGTGCATGGCAGAACCACAGCCGGACAAGGGAGCTGGATACTGAGGAATTGTTGGAGCAACTGCCCGCTTTGCAACAGCTTCTGCACCGACTCACAAGCTGCGTGGTACACTTCCTTAATTTTGCCTTGCATGAGTTCCCGGCCCGCAGGGATAGCCACTACTGTATGCATTATAATTATAATTTTGATAAGCGGTTTTAGCATCATTGCCTCCTCAATCATGATAAACTTGAAAGAGATCATCTTACACCTCAATTTTCTTTTAAACTCTCTCACTGATTAAATCGAGCAATCTGCACCTCACTTATTGAGGTGACTTAATTACAGAACTTGCTGGATCATTGCAAGAGTTTGGATTGTTAATTTACACAACCAAGCTCATTCAACTTACACGAAGTAGATGAACTTAGTACATACCAGTCCGTACATGTTTTTGCAGCCCGAGGGAGCAGCCATCACGAATTACGTCATTCAAGCAGCCCTGAGCTTGGTAACTATGCATAATATTGTCTCATTAATAAAGTCAATTTCAAAAGACTGCAATCTTTAGCTGTTGGATAATTATATATGTTGCATGCATGCATACATACAATATTATATATACACATTATATATACATTTACAAGTCTGTGCTTGTATTTTAGAAAGTCTTTGATCTCTCGATAAATAAGATAGAGGTACCCATAGCCTATAACTAATCTGTAAAATTCCTAGAAGTTGCATTTCATGGACCCAAAAACCAACACAATGTTACCCAAAAGCCAACACATTGCTAGCCAATCAAGAGCCGCCACATGGCGCAACCTTATTGGGAGCTTTATGTTCAAAAATTCATCTCATTGTTGTTGGTTATAGGTGAACACATAATATTTAGTCATGGGTTCAATGGACATTTCACTTAATTTTCTTTAATAAATTTAATTTTGAGAAAAGATTTGAAAAAATCACCATTCTCTATGTGTGTTTCTCTACGAAAGAAAACGATCTCATCACTGAAGCTTCAACATTTTTCATGTTAAAAAATATTATTTTATTGGTTATTGGTACTTCTACCTTAATGCATTCCGGTTCAGAAGATGGAAACGTAAATAATGTGCAGACTTCTTTGTGTGCAGTGTCTGAAGGAGAGCTTTAAGCTTTACCGTGCTATCAATGACGGTATCATTAATCTGGTAGACAAGGTCAGGGAATGGTGACTACAGTGAGACACAGGGTTGGCTTTATGATGCTGCATGCATTCTCTAGTACTAACATTGCTAGATTATCCGTACAGTATTAAGTCCTTGCAATTACAAATTAAATAGCTTAGACTTGTGGTTGGGTTTGCAGTTCTTTGAGATGACCCGACCGCATGCAGTAAAAGCTTTGGAAATCTACAAAAGAGCTATGCTTCAGGTTTCTTGTCAGAAATTAGTCAATGAAGTCTGACTAAAGTTGGGTAATGCTTGCTTGCTTGTGTTACGTAGTGGAAATGAAGCTTGCCTGTGTAATCATTCAACCACTACAAGCCTAACCCATCGTTTCTCATTTCTTTCTCATTCCTGAGAATCCTCGCTTCTCAGTTCTCACTCACCGGCTCTGACACTGTGAACTGGAGGTGCATGGATTGCTTGTCAGGCTGTACGTCTGACGTTCCGCACTCACCTCCTGTGCCACCATCAGAGAAGAGGCGCGATTTCACTCAACATAATATGGAATGAAAAACCACGTGTACCCCTTCCCTGTAGTGAACGTTTAATACACAGGAAGAACAAGAGGGCCATACCGGGGTAGCCTGGAGGCCAATGTAGATTTACCCCCTCGACCTACTTGTTTAGAAAGTTTGGGGGTAAATCTACATTGGCCTCCAGGCTACCCGGCGCGGTATGGCCCTCCCGTTCTCCCTGTGATAAATAACTCGAGTTGAGTTAGTACCACAGTACGTCGACTATGAGAGAACAGTCAATTAATCCTCTCCCTGGCTGAATTGTTGGTATTGCACACTGTAACTAACTAGTCCATTCGGGAGTTGATAAAGCAAACAATCCGATCCGACTGTTGTAATTAATGTAGACAGTCAAGTTCCACAAATCAAATGACGAAGGGAAGGTTTTATTTTGCGTGCAGGGCGCAAGACTGGAGGAGTTATATGAGATGTGCCAAAGCTTGGACTTCGCACGTAATTTTCAATTTCCTGTTCTGGAGCAGGTTCGATATGCCTCTTGCAGATATATATGTTGCTAGCTAGACTCGTAAAATAATTAATTATTTATGTCAAGACGGGTACGTTATTGGGAATAGTTACCAGTTCTTGAATGAAGGACTCCTGTGTGAACCTAGAGAGCTAGCCACCTCACGAATAAATAATTTAATCTAGTATATAATACACCTCAAGCCTCGGCTAGACATTGGTTGCTGGTTGAGAGGAAGTGACTCTATTTGCCGCTAATTTTGTAGACTCTTCTACTGACACCTTTGAAGGATTCACTACAGTTCGAATAATTGATTATTCCCTTGACCAAGCCAATCTCCAATTGTGACACCCACTGGTATGTTGAAGAGGCCATAGATTCATTCCCTTGAACATAATTTGGCAGACATTTAATTGATTTGCTGTGAGAGAGCCGCATACATGAGGATCAGTTCGGCCGTCCATGAAAGTCCATTTCGGAGCTCACGGGTCTCTCTCTGGTATAATTCGATCAGCTGTGTAAGCAAGCTTGCAGTCACTCTCTAACGAAAAAGTGAGTTATTTTGCAGTCCCCAAAATCATTCTTGTACACCATGGAAGTCTACGTGCGAGATGCGCCCCGCAAAACGGAGGTAAGACTATCGACATTGTACATGTATGTATGTATGTATGTATGTATGTGCTCTACCGGAATATTAAGTAAGTTATATATATTATGATCGACCTACCTAGCTTTTGACTAAATCACACACCTGTCCACACATATATATTAACTTATATATATTCCGAGATCTCCGATCCTCCTCCGTCGTGTATACAGCAGTCTGTAGATTAATATTTATTATTGTGATGCAATTAGTACAGTACGTACGATATTAATTACCTCAGAGGTGACAGACTTTCTGATATCATTGAACATTGGGGACGGTCACCACCCGTGTACCGTACCCTAGCTCACTAGATCTGGCTCCAACACTGGCAGGAGTACGACGAACGTCATCCCAAGGTTTTGGCAGCGGCCATTGCAAGTCCCCGCGCAAGTTATACAGGCTCTGATGCTGGAATTCCTCCTGCACAGCCGATGCCTGAGGAGTTCCTTGTCCCACCTCGATCTGCTGCACAGGATCTCATGGCAAGTCCCATCCGTCACATGAACAGTTCCTTTCATTCCATTCCGTTCAATCTCGCCCCACGGACCCGGCGGGTCGGAGCGAGGCCAGGGCCCGAAAACAATAAATAATGAATAATAAATAAATTCCCCTTACTATCAGTTTATCATGGCATCGATCGATCGTCATTTGTTCTCCTGAACCGAAGCTGCTTTTATTAGACGAGTGACGCATTTCGTCAATACATTGATTTCTCTGACTACCGATCGCAGTCTTCTCGATAAATTCTGATGTGAACAGAGAAACCGCTGGACTCTTGGGTGTGCACTGTGCAGGAACTGAACGAAGGCTTGCAAACTGACAGAGATTCCTTCAATTTGGGGCTTTACGCGCCAGGTAACTACACAGGGAACTTTGTGCAAGTCACTACCTAGAAGTAAACATTACTGCCAACCTGCTGTTTATTGCAAGTCTTTCAAGTGGTTGTTCAATTTAGCAAGTGATCACCAAGAATTCACCATCATTCTTGTACCCTTTACTGCCTAGTAATATGGTCAGGGTTCGTTGTGTTATTATTGAATCTAAGTACTCAAGCCTCGTTCAGTCCTGGGGATTATGAACTTCAATTTAAACGTACTTCCAATATATATGAATTTGTCTGAGTAAGCATTCATGGTTAATAGAAATATAGAATCTATGTGAATACGTGATATGTATTGTAGTCGGTTGTCAGGATCAGCGAAACAATAATTATAAGAAGAGAAGTCCTAATATTTTGAAAATTATTACTTCAAAACATTCTACTTTATAAAGTGAAAGATAGAATCTTTAAGAACATTCACAAAATTTGACATTTGTTGACAAGGAATTTTTCAAAAAATCAATTATTTGCCCTAAGATGGTGACCGTGACAACCGGGTATGGCACATGTAAAAGTCTTAAAGTGGGTGAACGTGTGTGAGAATGAATGGAATTGAAACTTTAGTTTTTTTTTATTACACTGGTCAATTTGGGGAGACAATAATATATGCTTATACAAAGAGATGCAACCAATACCCATGATATAATATAATTTTTGACGTGCTTACAGTGCTCACAGGTGGAGCGCAGCCACCGCAAGTCACGGGTTGGGAGCTTGCTCTTGTCTCCGAAGCAGGCCGTACTGGAAGTAGATCTCCACCCAATAAAAGGGTACATCCGTCTCCGCAAAAGTATATAGTGATGATTAACTTTTTAAGAGAGATTAAAAGCTTCTCATTGGATGCTTACATTTAGGTTAATTTGCATTCATGAGTGTTGTTCTGTGCATGGCTTTTCAAACTAGCAATTGATACTGTAAACATGGTTTTAGGCGCGAGGCAGTTCCACGTTTGTGAATGGAATGACGAGCAACAGATTTTAGAGTTTAATCTCCAGCTACATACATACATTTCGGTCTGCGCTAACGCCGGCCTTTATCATGTGCATGCATGCATGCATACATGCAGGTGTCTGGCTTTGATAAGCAATTGTTAAACAGTTTATACGACGACGCAACACAGAGAAGATATCTACCACCGACGGTCCTCAGTGGTGCTACTCCGATGCCCGTGACAAACCCCTTCGACGACATGTTTGGTGGTCCACCATCCCCTGTTCAGGCCCCTGTTTCCATGGCCATGATGCAACAACAACAAGCCTTGGCTACACCAAGACAGCATCGACTGTCGCGGATGTCAGGGAGTCATAGCACAGGCTCAGGAAACCCGTTTGAGGTTCCCGGAAGCCCCCAGTCGTTTGCAACTGCATCACCTCCGTCCTTGGCATCGCACCAACAGCCTGGGAACTATCAGAACAATCCATTCGGGAATCCCAACCTACTCTGATCTATTCATGTAAAGTAACTTACAGTTTATCATGGATCCATCTAGTTGCGTGCATACATGCATGCATGCTATTAGCTTTCAGTGGCATGTATATATGCATGCATTGGCGCGGTACGGTGATCGATTGCCTTTGCTCAATTAATGCTTAAGTGATCGAAAACGGCCTCGATCCGGTGAACCGAGTTCGCATGCCTGACAGAAAACCAATTCAAGGCAAGCAACTTAATTACCTCGTCGACGGCAAAAGGGTGGGATAGAAGCAACTTACCCGGGGAGGTCACTCCATTGTCAAGTTGAAAACCACGTGCGTTCAAAATAAATCTAAGTTTTCTAAGTTGCATCACCAAAATGGGTCAAAATTTTATCAATTTTTTTTCATGAGTAGATATACTCAGTATCTATTACATAGTAAAAAAAGATAATCAAATTTGATGATCTTTCTTTTTTTATAAAACATACCGTTTCTAACTAGAATGACGTAGAAATGAACTAAAACAATTACTAAAAAAAATGAAGATGACTAAAAATTTCAAAAAAATATACAAAAGATGTTATCAATGGTTACATATATGTAGAAAAAATATCATAATTTTTAAAATTATTTATGGCATATAAGATAGGGGTAGCAAACTTTGAACGCACGTGGTGTTCAACTTGACAATGGAGTGACCTCCCCGGGGCAACTTACAACTCCGACACGTCATACAGCCCACCGTCAATTGTTTTGCAGCCATCCCGCTAAGTCTCATGTCCAGACAGCTCCACTTTTTGACCATGTTCCATTCAAGTACCATTAAATTGGGTAAAATTTGTGAATAAACCCCTCCAATTAGGGTTTCTGGACTTGTGCACAAAATTACAGCATACAAACAATACCTCGGAATTTGCCAAAAATTGTAGGCAGTGCTCAAATTGACCACAATTCCCCCTCAGTACCTTAGTATTCAAGAAATGGAGTTAAATTGGACAATTGATGCCCTCAAATACCCAAAATCTATACCAATCTATACTAAATAATGAAAAAGAAATAAAAAAAAATCTTGTGGTATAGGTTTGCCGTGAAAGTGGATCGTCTCGACGATTCACATAGGTATAGATACATCGTGGCATCACTACTGTAGTTTCCTAGCAGGTTCGGCACCCTACTGCCTAATAATTAATTAAAGTGGAAAAACATGGTTCGACACCCAAAAATTTAATAATAAAATTTTTGGCAGTCATTAAAAAAAATATATATATATATATATATATATATATATATATATATATATATATAAAAAACGTATTTTAGGCATTCATCCAAGAAGCCGTTACAGTTTAATGAACATTTTTTTTTTCATCCATAGTGGCGGCCGCCTCCAGTCTCAATTCTTGCCCTAACCTTTTCTAAGTACGTATTATTTGTTTGGCTTTGATTTTGCCTTCTGCGGCTTTGATTTTGCCTTTGATTTTGCCTTTGGGTTTTTAGTTTGCAAGAGTGAAAATGACGAGGCAAAAGACTCTAGACAATATGTTTACATCAATTAACAAAGAAGAGATGCAATTGTTGGTGGAGCGTGATTTTGATGCATTAAGCACAAAGTTAGAAGCGGAGAAGGCCATGGAGAGTGAAGTTGTGAAGCGATCAGTTGGAAGACCTAAGAAGGACATAGAGGTTGTCTTGCTCACACCAAAAGAAGAGGACATTGCAAAAACATCCCCAAACAAAGCCAAAGTGTTAACGGTAAAATAGTTACCTACCGGTAGTACTACCGAGCTCCTTTTTTACTAGGTAGGTAATTTCCCAAATTACCTTCGAAAGTAGATCTAAAACGGCTTTTTGACCGATCTGACCGTTACAAGTCAGATCGGGTTGTACATATATAAAAGCAGTAGAGCCAAACCTCTTGGCAAGCATTGTTTTTCCCATCCTCATTTCCTATTGTATTATTTTGTTTCCTTGTGTGTCTTGCATGGTTCTTCTCTACTTTCAGCTCTCTTCTGTCTTTTTGCTGCTGCATTTACAATTAGAAACCTTTTTCCTTTACCTTCCTTTTTCACCTTAGAGCTATGCTGAGATCTCAGATCTACTATCGAGTAGAGTCCGGAAGTCCCAGATCTACTATTAAGTAGAGTCGGAAGTCCTAGAACTACTACCGAGGTGAGTTTGGAAGTCCCAGATCTACTACCGAGTAGGTCAGAAGTCCTAGATCTACTACCAAGGTGAGGTTGGAAGTCCCCGATCTACTACCGAGGTGAGGTAGGTAGTCCCTGATCTACTACCGGTAGTCCTTGACCTACTACCGAGGTGAGGTAGGTAGTCCCTGATCTACTACCTAGGTGAGGTAGGTAGTCCCTGATCTGCTACCGAGGTCAGGTAGGTAGTCCCTGATCTGTTACCGGTAGTCCCTGATCTACTACCGAGGTGAGGTCGGTAGTCCCAAATCTACTACCGAGTAGAGTTTCATTGTCTCTATTTTCTGTATTCCTTTTGAAATTACCTCTCCGAGACCTTGGTAGTCCACTACCGAGCTCCTGTTGAGAAAGGGGAACTACCACAAAGTTAAAGGAAGTTACACCAATTGGTTCTTACCTTCTCTTTAGGGACCTATCCATGCTGCCATGAAACAACACAAGAATTATACTTCTACTTTGCACTATTTAAAACTTAAGTACAAAGAGCCCGGCAAGAGTTGTAGTGTCTTTGATTTGCTTAGTAGAGGCACTCTATGGGATTGGTTTACTCCTACTAGAGAGTTGAGAGAAGGAGTTAAGACAAAAATTGACAATCAAACTCTCTTTTCTGAGAGTTCCCAACATCGTTACGTTCTTGCAAATCATCCAATTCTTCAAGAAGAAATTATGGAGATGTTGCAAGCTCATTGCGATGCTGGTCAGCCCTTATTTGCATCTACAATTTGAAATAGGATAAAATGTCTGATCCGTAAAAAAGAACCAAGCTTACTTGAAAGAGAGGGTAAAATAGCTTTTAAAGTTGGTTTAGCATGGACATGTGATTTTGTAAGTTGCAATTTAAATTGGAGTTAAAGAGCAGCTACGGAGGCAGCAAGGAAATTACCAGCTGATTGGGAAGAGTAAAGGTTGCAAATGGCCCAACGCGCGTGCCGCTTACCTTGTCAAAGCCCATTCTCTCCAACCACAACTTGTTGTGAACACTGATCAGACAGGCATACATCTTGTTCCTACTGGTAGGGCACATACATGGGCTCAAAAGGGATCAAAATATGTTTTGGTACATGGGGTTGAAGATAAAAGACAAACTACCATATCCGTATCCTCCTCAACATCTGGTGATTTACTTCCCTTCGAACTTGTCTTCATTGGCTTAACTCAAAGGAGTTTACTACCACGAAAAAACGGAAGAATTACATGTGAGGAAGCTGGTTGACATCTCATATTTACCAACAACCATTAGTCGAACATGAGCACATGCCAAGAGTTTGTGGATAGAATTCTACAACCATATAGAGAGAAGCAAGTACGGATGTTGAACATTGCCAAAGACTTTAAGCTAATTTGGCTTATTGATTGTTGGAGTGTTCACAAGTCAAAGGAATTCATTTCGTGGGTTAAAGATACTCATCCTGAAATACTTCTTATTTTCATTCCTGCGAATTGTACTAGCGTTTCTCAGTCTGCAGATGTCATTTTACAACGACCTTTCAAGCATGCATTTAGACAAGAGTTTGATAACTACACGTCTGATGACATAGACAAACAACTTAAAGAAGAAGGCGCAAAAGATGTGAAGATTGACATTAAGATGTTTACACTCAAACCCTTACTCTGTGGTTGGTTGTTTAAGGCATGGGCACATATTAACAAACCTGACATGATTGAGGTTGGATGGTCTCAATGTGAGCTATTACAAGCATTTGATTCAACATTTCAAGTACAAGCAATAGACCAAAACATGAAGATAATAGTATTTGCAACAGAATCATGTGTTCTACAAGAAGAGTGCATAGAGAAAGACGATGACATAGATACAGATGAGGCTATTGACAAAGTAATGCAAGATTCATTGGCAAGAGTTGCAAAGATTGCAGCGTCTAACAAGAATTCATGCATGTCTACTCTTAAGAGTAACGGTCGCAAGAGGTAAGTTCCTGCAACACAGACCAAAAACTTTCATTAGAATTTTATTTTGATTTTGTTTTTTAGACGAAGTAATTGAATGCATCAATAAAGCTTGTAAGTTCTAATGCAAAGTTGTTTACCCCTTCATACAGACAAATCCCGAATGTGGAATAAAACTTGACAAGGATGAAACGTCGTGGGAGCTCTTCCCGTCCTTGACTTCTTACTGCAACTAAGCACTTCGACAAGGCATTTCGACAGAGCTAATGCACTCCAGCAATTACATCTGCACAATCATGTATTGAAGCAGGTCAGTAATCAAACTCACATTTAGTTTCTTGGCATGTCCAAACGAAGGCTACATAAATTGACATGTCCAAACGAAAGACAGTACCGGAAGACAACAAACACCATTTTTGAGAGCGAACCGACCTAAGAGCAATCCGACCTAACATGAGAAAAGCTTGGCACCGACCTAAGAGCAATCCGACCTAACATGAGAAAAGCTTGGCACCGACCTAAGAGCAATCCGACCTAACAAGAATTAACGGTTGTTTACATCAATAAGACTTGATTAAGTAAGATTTAATAAGCATTAAAGGGTCCTCATTGAGTTAATTTTCTGGTGTTAGATGCAAACATGCAGGTCTGTGCCATTGATCCAGGAAGCAGCACATACCGGTACCATCCATGGATTCATCAGCGGAGGTTCCTTTCTCAAATTAATAGCTCAAGTAATTAAAGAAAAATTGCTCACTTGGTAAGTCGCAGCAGCGGGTCGATGTTCAGAACCTTCGGCAGGGGCTGGAACTTCGCTGACGTGGACCCTGATCTTGCTGCAAGACCCTGATCCTGCTGACCCCGGCATTCACGGTGCGAGAGGTGGGGGCCGGCATCGGAGATGCTGAGGCTCGGCGCAGCCTCCGACCTCGGCGCAGATTCCCTAACGCAGCCTCCGACCTCGGCGAGACTCCAACGGCGCAGCCTCAAATCTCGGCGCAGCCTTCCACGACAGAACGTGCACCACGCAGCCAGTTACCATGGCCATTGCGACCACCACGAACGAGTCAGCCACGGAACCAGCCGGCGGAATCAGCCCAGGTTTTTTCATTGGTTCACCAAGAATGACCAAAGGTACAGCAGGGCATTGACTTCCCGAATTCAAGGTTGCCGAATCCAAGGTTGCTAAATGCTAATCGTGGAAAAGCAGTCTTCTACCGGGAGGACCAAGCGCTCCCGCTACAGAGGAAAAACTTGCCGAGACCGGGAGGGTTTTAACGAGACACGGGAGACTGCAGGGAGCGACGCCACGCCCATTGGAGCCCGCCGAAAATGCTGCGCCCGTCAGATGCCGTTGGAGGAAGCCTAAACCGTCCGCATTGGGGGTGCTCTAAAGGCACACTGCAGCTCATAACATTCAGTAGCCTTCGAAGAGGGTGCCTTTTAGTTTCATTCACCTTTATATATGGAGTGCCAATGATTTGTAATTCAATGAACTATTAAATCAAATAAACAATTACAAATCACTATTGAATTGGGATGGAATCAAAATAAACAATGACAAAACACTATTGAGTTGTGATTTAGTGAGTGCATTTGATTACTCCTCACCATGGTTGATTGCTTAATGCCACGTGCCCCATAGCTATTGATTTGATGTGGAATATCCCACGTCATTTCATTGGGAGGATGAAATGATGTGGGATATTCCACATCATTCCATCGGGAGAGGGCAGCAGCCTGTAACGGCTGTAAGGCTACTGAATGTTATGCTGCTCGAGTGATAAAACGCAACACATGGTAATCACTCATGCATGAATCCGTACATGTATATTGAATTTTTGAGTCTAAAGAATATTAACATGAACAGGTTGCATGACATCATGCGTACCAGTCTTACGCAATGCTAACGTCACCGTAGCATATTCACATCATGAATCCCGGCCACTGTGTAGAACCGCCATAACTGATTCTGACACTGGTTGGCTCTTTACCAGTGCATCCGCATAGCATCAAATCCTGGTCAGACGATTGATTTCATATCCTCAATCGACGCTCAACAGTACTGCGATATGACTCAGAAGGACATCTGCCTTGGACCCGGCATCCTACGGAATCAAGTGTGCAGGATATTCCGAAGATCATAACAATCCGTGGACATCCGATAACACTCGAGAGTGCGAGACAAGTCCCCATGTGCTCTACAGATGCTTGCCATCATGATCATCAGTTTCAGATCTTACTCCAAATTCTCGGTGCATTACGTAAAAGCTGTACTAACACAACAATTCTCCCACGAATCATAAACCATTTCACTACGTCCAGCATAGCCTTAAAAATGATACTTGCTGTAACGAACAATCATCAGAACCTGGTCGATCGAACCTTCATTGCGCTGCAACATAACTGAGATTGTTGGAAATGCGCTAATTGCGGATAAGATTATTGCCCATGTTTTCTAGCGAAGGAGGAGTTGCGCATATTAGTGCCCTGATCATATCGCATCTGACAAGTGCGGATAGCGTTACAGGCTCCTGATTGACATGCGACCGTGCAAGTAAAGTACCTCAACATGGACGTCAGTGTGCTCCCAATCTCTGCAGCTTGATCGTATACATGCATGTACACAACTTGAGTCCATCATGTACCCAACCTGATAATATTTATAAGGACGGGCCTAGCTGCATTGGAGAACAGCAAACACTTAGCAAAGCTCAGAGTGATCAGTGAGTAGTACTGGTATTCTTGATCACAAAGTAGATATATCGATCCCCACCATGCCGATTCCTACGGAGCTAGTTGGATCGTTGCCGAGGCCGATAAAGCTGCAGGATGCATATGAGGAGTACGACAAGGGCAGGATCACCTGGGAGGAGCTTCAAGCCGCGCAAGACGAAGCAGCGGCGGATTCAATCAAGCGGCTCGAGGCTACCGGGGAGACGTACGTCACGGATGGGGAGCAGCGGGAGTCGAGCTTCGCGACATACCCGATCACGGACACGCTCGCCGGCACCGGCTTGGCAGAAAATCTCGCCGGCGACGGCCAGTACTTCGCCATCTTCGACGACGGCCACACCGGCAGCTGCCGCGGCTCACCAAGGGCCCGTTCAGGTACAAGACGTTCGCGTCGGAGTTCGTGGGCAAGAACAAAGCGATCGCCACCAAGCCGCTCAAGCAGGCGGTCATCTCTGCGTCAATGATGATGTTGCTCTATCCCTTTGCCGGAGAGATTGCTGGCTATCCGCGCACCCGGTTCTTGGACGATGTGTGCGACGAGGTGGAGAAAGACATCCGGCAGTGCTTCGCAGCAGGTGCTGTACGTGTTTCCATCGACTTCACAGAGGGCCGCCTCGCAAACAAAAACGATTCTCGAAATCCGTGGACGGGGAAGCACATGCTGCAGGAGTTTGTTGACCTGAACAACCGCGTGCTAGACCGATTCTCCGCCAACGAACGGCGCAACATTGGCATCCACACATGCCCAGGTGGAGACTGCGACTCCGTTCACAGCAAGGAGGTCCCCTACGAGCTGCTCCTGGAGCGCATGTTCCAAATGAACGCCGGCTACTTTCTTATCCAATGCGCCAGCGAGGAGGACAAGGAGTCTGTGTACAAGCTGTGCGCTCAGTACCGCCGTGAAGACGCCAAAGGGGTCCCTCAGTTCTGCTTCATCGGAGTTATCAATCCGCTCAATCCCAAGGTGGAGACGGCGGAGCGAGTGCGTGACGCGCTGCTCGCGGCTGCCAAGCACATCCCTGCGAATCGGCTGGGAGCGACCGACGACTGTGGATTCTCTCCGTTCAGCCGCGACCTCAAACCTCTGCACGGCTCGCCTGACTTCGCTCGTGACATTGCCATGCGCAAGATCGCCGCTCGAGTTGAGGGCGCTCGCCTGGCTTCTGTGGAGCTTGGACTGTAGATTGCTTGCTTGCATGCTCCTCATTCTGGAATGCTAGTGTGAATCTTTCAACTGCACGCGCAGTGTGCTAAAGGATTAGAAATCAGTGAGCTCTGTGAAGCTCTAGTTCGTTAAAACATGAAAAGATTTGTGAGTCGGAAAGTGCATTAGAAAGATATTAGAGTCGAGGTTCATGGTCTAAGAAGTTTGTGTAATAAAGTTGTGGATTCGTAAATGGATATTAAAGAATATTGAAGGCTTGTGCATTGTGCTAGTACCTCATCACAACTTATCTTCGAAGGACAGGATTCTAGCCTTCATGGTGCTTACTACCAGCCCTAAAACAACACACAATCACCTCGTGGTATGGTACAAGAAGTCATTTAAGTCAGGGCCGAAAACTTAGAAATCCTCTATTTGCTAGCAACTCTCTATGCCGCAGCGATGCAATGCAAAGTTCTTCACAGCTAGCAACGCTCAATATGTTGCAAGGCAAAGTTCGCCACAGCCTTAGGAGGCCTACATAAGTCGTTTCATCCAACCATCAGCTGCATCTTTGGTTTCGGATTTTTACACTGCAAAGAAATCATATATGCTCTCTTTATACATGGAATGATCTCTTTATACATGTCATACCACCCACACACACACACACACAGATATATATATATATATATATATATATTTACTGTATATAGAGTCATTGAATCGGCACTTGCCAATGTGTTTCTAACAAGTTCCAACGGCTAGCCAAGGTCTTCTCATCCATGTGGCAAACGCCAAGGCTCCCATAATTATATAGGTGTAGGGATCTTGCGCGCTAAAAGTAAAGAAGCTAAAACTCTTCGGTGTAGGGATGATCTGTTGATCGCGGCAAAATTGGCTCGAATGTAGAGATTATTGTGGCGAAGGAAACAAGTCCCAAAAAGAAGAACACCACTTCGCTACCTGCAATAAGTTATACCAAAGTTAAGGTGATGTTTCACATTGTCTGACCGTGTACTGTACTGTACAAGATAATAAAGCTAGCTTGCAACACACAAAATAATGAACGGTGTGCCTGCCCTGCATGCGCTTCAGATTGTACGTTCTACTTGACGTACACACATGTGAAGCATGATACCTTACACAAATCAATACCACAAAACCATACGACCGTCATTCCATTCTCATAATTAATTAGTGCATAAGATCGTACAGTACTCCGATAAATATCATGTGCAATGGAAAAAGCTCACTTCTAGAGTCTGAGTGCAGAGTTTACAAACTTTGGGTACCTGGGAGAATGTATGCATCTTCACGGTTTTGAGCCCATGCAAAACTGCACAAACAATTACAAGAAAAGAATGATCATTGTCTCTACATATGAAATGCACACCATGGTCCTGGAATTGAATGATTTCAAGGTCAGTACATTCTAAGAAAAAGAGCAGCAAGCTTGCATAAGTTGCTCTACGTAGCTGTAAGTACTGGACTAGGTAGCGTGAAAGTACAACCTTGTCACAAGTCTAAGAGGCTGAGCCACGGGAGGGGTGAGGGATGTTACTTCCACAATAAGGTTACAATACTCTCGGTTACGGTACTTGCGTACATTACCAGACATAACCTCAATGAAGCCCTCCAGGATCAAGTTCGATAATTATACATACACACAATAGTTTTATATATATATATATATATATATATATATATATATATATATATATATATATATATATATATATATATATATATATATATATATGAGAACATGATATGCTCAATCAATGCTCTAACTTGCAAAGACAAAGTAATGATAATTAAGAAACACATAATCATATATGCTCTCCGAGCGTGTCCAATGCATACGTGGTTGGCACCTCAACAGAAATGGGCTCCATTGAGGTAATGGGATGCGCATCAGGAATTAATATATCATTCTAGCTTGTGTGATGGTTGCAATTAAAGGAATGCCAGAAGGACGGGAACTCGTTTGAAGATGTCGAGGATATAATTCAAACAATTAAGCAGTAAGCTCGACTCACATGGCACCTCCCAACGCAGGCCCCGCAGCTTTGAAAAGGGATGCAAAACTCATAGATAGTCCATTGGCAGCCCCTCTCTGGCTTTGAGCCTGCAACAAGAGAGTTAAATCACAGGATCGATTGATAAATTATTGCAAAGATTTCAGGCTCAACACTGTATACGAAGTCGGATAGGATAGGATTAGACAGAATTAGCTAGCATCATACTAGCTGAACCCATAATTGTATCTTGGACAGTGAACCAAATGAATCGTACGTACCACTGAGTTATTGACGAGCATGAATGAGCCGGTGAGAGTTGTCACCTACAAACCATGCGCGCACGCACTTAGTATTCTTGTAATACAACATGAAATTAAATCTCAATAGCAACACCGTACGTACTCAATAGAGCTCAGAATTTTCAAGCATGCATGCATGGACGTTGTAAGGCTTCCACATTGTATCAATCAGTATGTTTGGACTTACTGAGAAAATGAACCGCAAGATTGAAGTGGCACACACAAGCATCCACAGTATGTTTCCATGTAACTCTGCCCGCCATAATGGTAATACCGCTAGTAGAGGTATCGAAAGAGCCTGCAAGCCGCACACACTTATCAGTGATTCGTAGTTTACAAGAAAATAACCCTTTCTAGCATCCAGGAGCTACAGACTGCTTTTATACACCAGTTTTGAAGCGCATGCATGCATGCAAATTCTTGTATATTTTTTAAGGACCCCAGCTCACAAAACCTACAATTAGCATAAAGATTCATTTGATCTGCTCATGATCTTCATGAACAACATTCACTAATGCATATCCCCAAATATGGTTGTCCCTAACATACTAACTCCAAGAATAAGCCAATAAGGTGACCATGATATTTCTCTAACAAGAGGTCCCATGGCTTCTAGTCAATGAGTGCTAAATTACACTGGTTTTTTGTGCGATAGTTGTCCCACTGGAAGCTTTTGAAGTTTTAGCCCCCGGGCTAAAACCGCTGTGGGGGCTTAACCGCAATGTTTAGCCCCGGCTAAACCTGAATCTCTCCTTTTTAGCCCGAGCTAATTTGTGTTTTAGCCCCGTTTAGTGGTACAAAAGGGGGCTAATGGTACAAAAAATTTAGCCCCCCCTCATTTTTCACATAGTGCTAAGGAGGGCTAAAGAGGGGCTCAACTGCCCCAGTTTAGCCCCGTCTAAACTGATCAAAGTTTCCAGTGTCCATTCTAATTATTAATATGAATTAGCCAGAGTTAAACACCATTCCTACCGCGCCAATGCGAACAGTCAATATTGGTCCCAAGAAGTTGGCCACACTTGGAAAGAAGAGCAGTTGGAATACAAGCATTCCAAATCCTGTACAGCCATATATATATATACACATGCACACGTAAGTACCTTGTTAATTATATAGTATTATTTCAGCATGGAAAACAACGTCAAAACATCAGTGAGTCACATACCATCCAGCTAGCATTGATCAGCACAGGCAAGAAATCCAGGTTTACGCGGCCAGTTTCACATGCAGCGTCCTACAAACTAACTTGACCCATGTATAATCAGGAGTAGATATCCAACCCTAAGGATAAGTCACCATAGCTCATATATGGAAGAGTGCCCATGGATATCTAAGGTACACAATTGAGCTCAAGGTGCTGCACCAAAAATTTCACGCGTGTTGAGCTGAGAAGATACAAGGCCGGATATCGACCAACTTACTGAAGTAGTTAATCTTGATATAATTCACATACAAAAAAAGAAATACGGTTTAAATGTCTACTGAGGCGCTTGTGGGTGGGTAAGCTTCAGAGAAACAAGAGTAACTCCTAATAAATAATTAGCAATGAAGATCAATCTACGTAAGATTGATTAGCACACAAGAAAACGTACCAGAAAAAGCAAGCACCGAACCAACGTCATTTGTTGAATACCCTAATCCATCTTTAGATGTTGGGCTAACACACCAAAGTGAGAACATCTGCGAGGACCAGTATTCGAAATTGCAATGTCATGCTCACCACCATGTCATTGAATTATATATACATGATGTATACATGTATGTTCTTGTGAGGAAGTTGGGAAAAAGTTGCAGAATTTACAAGACACATTAGAGTTAACCGAAAAGTCAGCTCAAAGAGGAAAGTTTTAGCAAATTCCTCTTGAAAACCTCTTGAACTCATATTGAAATATAAATAGACCGAAAACTAGTTCAAGAGGAGTTGGGAGACAATCTAAAGCAAGCCACTGTCATTATTCTCCACACCTCACAATGACTTCCACACCTCCTACCAAAGCTCCAAGCCCATGGCCCACAAGGGGACAAGTTATGACACGACACTATTCAACCCAAACATAGCTCAAGGGAGCTCAAAAGAACGCTTGAAAGAAGGTTGAAAAGGCATGTTCCAAGGCCTTCTTTTCGGTTAACTCTATTGTTGCTAGCTAGCTGCTCAAACACGAAACAAATGACATGACTTCGTTTAATTAAATCCTGACGGCTTAGAATTTAATATTAGTTATATATATATATATATATATATATATATATATTATAACTCGTGAAGATAGGATAGATCGTGCATACCTCAGTGTATGCGATGTCCTGAAGGCACCAAAAGCAGTATACAGCAATGGAGGCCATGAGGGGATGGTTGGTCAGCAGCCATGATCCAGGCTTTTCACCTTGCAATTGACGTCTACAATCACTTCCTAGTAACGGTTGCTCAAGAGCGTCAACATTGGACGCCTCTGCAGGAACACACACTGCCATAATTATCCTGTCCATTCACTGTACGTACCTCCACATATAGCAACCCCATGCATGTAAGTCACCGAGCTGCACATTTCTAGCTGTGGAAGTATTTTGACCGACCGGTCGACTTAATTGGATCCAATCCGGCCATTTTCAGCAGTAAGTGCACTGTCTACTTACTTACTTACTTACTAGCTGCAATAAATAGTTAGTAACTAATAAAGCAATCTGAGTTATAACAGAACTTGCATCATGGTGGATGCAACGTCGTCGTCTTGTTTTCAGAAGTAGTAAGTTACAAAGTTAAAACTTGTCAGAATGAAATCAATGCTGTATTAGTTTGCAGCTAGCTAGCTAGCGGAGGCTCTAACCATGTGCATTCTCCAGTGCATCTGCGGAGAGGAGCAAGTCATTCGCGTTTGCTGTTGACTCGGCCCACCCCTTCTGCGATGCTGCATTTCCATTAATTTCCTCCTCAGATTCTTCAAGTGGCTTAATACCATGATGTTTGTGCAATGTTTCCTGTTACAATCGCAAACACAAGTCCTCAGAATCAAATGATACAAGCATCTGATACAAGAAAAATAAACTTCAACATGAATGTTTACATACATGTCATTCGATCTGTACTGATTGTTTCGAAGCACAGACTGTAATTTCAGGAAAAGAATCACCATAGCAGGAAGCTCCAGAAGGCTCAACTTTAATTTGGATCTCGAAGCCCTGGTGGTTATTAAAATAGACAGTCTGAGATCGAATACTACGTACGTACTATGTGGCCTGATACGATGAGAGCGCGCCTTTCAAGCAGATTCTGACTTCAAACACATGTATTCCACTAGCACCAAATCCAATTCGACCAAGTATGTGAACTGCTAATTAATGTAACCAGGAATTGAAGGCCTGAAACTCCAGGTTGTAGGACAATATATGGGGTAGTTGCACACTACGGTGTTCCTCTTTTCCAGTCACGTTTGTAGTTTTTGACCTTTTTCTGACCTTTCAAGCTCAATAGAAGATTGATCATTGAATTGAAATCAACTCATAGGATTATGAAAAGTAATTAATATTCATACCCCAAAATACAAATGTGTGTTCAATTTAAAAAAATAAGTTGCTAGATTAGAGAACCTTGAGCATTTGTAATATTTTTGATGTCGTCACAATGCACTGTTTTTGACAAATGCACTCCGTTTGTAATGCAATTTTTGGAATTTAACCTTCAAACTCTTTGTGCACATAGAATTTTACTTATTGTACTCCTTTCTGCAATTTTTTATTTAAGAATATTTTCTATATTGCAATTTTACTTGATATAGACATCTTTTAGAATTTAAGTATTTTAAGCATGTAAAAGAAGATTTGATGAAATTTTAAATCATTATAGTAATCTATATAAGACATTACACATGGGCTTTGAATTGAATTTGCAAAAAGATTAGAAACCACGCACAATATTCCTCGTTGAACTTTCGTCATGTTCATCGTGTTTTTTGTTCGAAAGGGTACTTTCAAGTATTCATATTTCTTAATGGAAAGCTTTTAAACAAATAAAGAATGTATATTTAGATTTCATATACATCAATCTCACCATTTGTTAAAAAACATTAGATCAAAATATCACCACTGAGTTTTAATATGTTTTGAAAAAGAGTGATTTTGACAAAAATGCTAAATGTGCATTGCATGCACGTTCTTTTGGTCATTGAATAGGCACACCGTACCATGCAACTACCCAGTGCACTTACAGGAAGCTGAATGCAGATGATGAGAACTGCCAGTGCAATCACTGTGGTGCAAGCAGATGGCAGTAGGTATGGGTACCTGCGTGCATCACAATTAATAACTAATTATATGCATAAAATTCCTTTCTTTCGATCCATCAGACACAAAACTCCATGGTCACAAGCATATATATATTGCATAATTCCGCAGTTCAGTTTTGTTCAGATTGCAATTAAAGCTTCGGCATGATTGTTCCTACTCACCGATCAAATAGAGAGCCAGGAGGGAAGAACGCTGGATATTTGATGGCTGGCTGCACAATCATCAATCGGATCACAGTGATATATATATATATATATATATATGTATGCATGCATGGATGTATGTATGTATGTATGTATGTATGTATGTATGTATGTATGTATATGTGTGTGTATATATGTATGTATGTGTGTGTAAGCTTAGTTGACATTATTATTACTACCATCTGAGTGATTGATGAAAACATAAGTGACCTAATTGTGAGTAAGGTCTCCTATACTGAATCAAGATAGATCTAACACGTATTAAATTTCCTCCAAACATGAACTCATAAGAGCTTTGGTAAATTTGCATAATACCTGTGAGAGATAGCCTCCCAGCACAGGGCCAATGACCAAGCCAAGACCCCAGAAGGTTCCAACCTGTATGGTAAACCCTCCAAGATCACCAAAAATCAGCTACTTGCAACCAAACCCTTGTGCACTAACTGAATCCAATTAAGACCTGACACCGTGATTGTAACTAGAATGGAATATTGGATGGATCATGCAAGTATGCAACAACATTGATCACAATTCCGCAATTACAAGAACAGGCTGATCATCCAGCCCAGCCTTCTTGTGCTACTCAAATGTAATAAATAAATATATATTTATATATTTATATATGTATTTTTTATTATTTTATTTTATTTTATTTATTTTTATTTTTATTTTATTTTTATTTTTATTTTTATATTAAACGCACATTATCAAGTTATCTATGACGACCCCGTTGTCACGAAAACAGTCACATTTTCATCATCCCGAATGCTTTTCCATCCGAACTAGATGTTAGTATGTCTAAGGCATCCCACTTCATTCCTGATGCCAAATTAATGCAACGGGCACCTTTCTATGTTCTCCAATGTTCATTGTTGCAATGAAATAGGTCTATGCTATAATATATATATAGTGTGTGTGTGTGGTGTGTGTGTGTGTGTCTTGTGAGGTGGAATGGCATGAAAGAGCCAACAAGCACGTACTGTTGAAATGCCGACCGCTTGATGCTTCTCACTGCAGACTTCTGTCGAATAAGCCTGCACCATGCATGCATACCATAGAATAAATAATTACGACATGATATTACTGCTGCTCTGCCTGCGCACAAACCAATGAATGTCCACTGGAGAACACAAATAATGTGAATAATTAATTGTTATATCGTAGCTTGGAAACAGGATACCAGTACACTAAATAGGTAGATTAGTGTTAGATAATTATAAGATTTGAAAATATTGTAGATTTTTACTCTCGACAAAAAAATTAACAAAGACATTGATTCCAATACTATTGAAAGATCCCCATCTTGACCAATATAGAGGGTAAAAAAATTGGTCAACAGTAAAAACTTACAACATGTTTATGTAAATTAGTGTATCTACCTATTTAGTGTAGTGGGGTAAAGGATGATCACTTTGGCGGTTGCAAGCATGCCATTGCAGCTTCCAAGCAGAAATCGCATAGCTAAGGCAAACCAGAAATTGGTGCTGAATCCAAATCCTGTACCAAGTAAAATCCTGCCAAGGCAAGGCATTTCAAAGCGACATCCGGAGCGAGCGAGCAAGGAATATAGCTAGCACCGTTGCAATCATTCGGCCTCTTCATGCATAAGTATCTTCTTGCAAATGAAACTTGCGCAAGAAAAAGAAAAGCAACGTGTACACGTACAATAAGTTGTAGTAAGGGTAGAGCAGACTAAAAACAGACAGACAGAGGAAGCTGATTCAAGGATATATAGTGAGTGCACTGTAACGCACACTGATGCAAGTCCAATCATCATGACAGGCTTTCGACCGTATTTATCAGCTGCCATACCCCATAAGACCGCAGTCACACATCTCCCTACCATGAACGCTGATCCTGCAAGCCATTGCATCCATCCCCAGTTCCCCAGTAAATCCCCACCCACGTACAGCAGCCAGGTCAGCGTCCGTCATGCATCCATGACGTCACACAAGGAGACCAGGGCACCTACCTACAATCAGGTCAGCCAAATTCCCACAGCCCACAACCGGAACGAAGCTAGTTACACCCATTATCTAATTTAGTCTGAGACCTTCAATTAGTCCAATCTTTTTACAAATCCTCAGACTGATTCCCATAGACTTACTATCCAAATGAGTCCTAGGATATAATAAATATAATAAACAAATAATTTTTTATTTTATTTACTTTATTTTTCAAACAACTAAAATAGTAATTTCAGACTATTTTATTCATATTTTATGCATATTTGGCATAGTAAATTCATACTAATTTGAACAATTTTTTTTAGTCTAGGTCATACTATACCTGCATTACCACAATTACTACGAGTTATCTGAATTATTCTGACTCAACCTTTCTTCTAATTCCAAAATTAGTCTAAATTAGATAATGAGTGTAGCTATGTCCAAACACAATACAAAGGCATGAAAGTAGGTCGCGGCAAGTCTCAAATCATCACCATCTACACTGTCACTATTACAATAGCCCCATCGCTATTACAACAGGACATCATGAATGATTAGTGTACGTATTGATGAACTCTATAATCTACTTGCTTTGGGTTTTGTGTTGGCTACGTGTAAACAGCTATGTATTCACTAAACAATTTCATGACGGTGATCCCAAGGTACAAATTTAATGAAAAGAACTCATTTACTCTATTATACACTAATTTCACCTTTCATAAAATTAATTTACATGACACTAAATGGAATGAAGAGTGGAGCTCTTGAAACTGGGCAATTGGATAGCTGAATGAATAATTAAATCGTCAGTGACCTTACTTACCCAAAGCTCCGACGTAATAGCCGATATCTTCTTTCTTTTTGGCTATTTGAAAGTCTTCGACCTGCAATGACATCAACACATGCCCGAAACCACGTCACCAGACAAATGCACGGGGCGCGATAAACACAGTAGATTGTTTGCTCTGTCAACTAATTTAATGAAGTCGAATGGGATTGCTGCTGCTGCTGCAGCAGCAGCAGCATGATTCGGGAGGTTAAAATCAATCAGCAAATTAAAATCAATCAGCAAATTAAGAGGAGTTGTTCAGCTCACCATGAAATAAATAAAAGGGTACAGTGACGCAATTGGTAGTGCTGTGTCCCAAACACACAAAACCCTGCATCAGTGAGTAGTCTGCGTCCTGACACTTTCTGCTGATCCCACCATATCGAGATTCATTGAAAATTAAAAACTTTCGCAATTATATAAATAATACCGGAATTAAGTAGTTTAATGAATCTTCCAAACATGAATGTATTGATCACTCACTGCAAGACGAAACTTCTAGCAAAGAAATCATGCACACAACACGTTCCTGCCGACCCCCCGAGGTAAACAGAGCCATGCTCACTTCAACCCATCATGAATGCTAGTTGAAAGGACTCGTGATTGACACAGAAACCTAGCTTAGCTTGGCTTGGCTTGGCTTATAGAATTGCTTAGTTTCGTTTCTGTCACAGGGGATCCGGGTCAGGGCAGAACGTCAAATGCTCTTAAATTAATTAATTATGTACCCTTGCCCCGAGTCATGTTTCCACAACATAATTGGCAACTAAGCTCGACTATGGTACGGGTACATTGAACCCTCCTTTCCCCGTGGTAAGGCCTTCCCTGTGTGTGCAAGTTAACCCTTGAGCCTGACTCGTGAACAACATCCTCGATCGTGAAACCCTAGAATTTCGACAGATTTCTTGCCTGGAAGCCGACCGGCCAAAACACAAAATTATGATATTCAATAAAATAAAATAAAATAAAATTACAAAGCCTATTTCATATCATACGTACTACAAACAGTGAAAGGTGTGTACACGCCATTTTTAAATTGGAATTATGATGTTGATAGGCGTGGTGCCAACTAGGCTAGATTCATTTTAATGTACGTTAGTGTAGTTGGCACGGTCCGTCCGTAGGTAGGCAGGCTAGGCTAGGTTAGGCTACGCTACTCATGAATGGATGCAAGGGACGGGTGAGAGGTGTAGAGAGGACGGAGTGCTCACTGTTGCACACCACAAGGAGAGCCACCACAGTGAGCTCTTTGGTGGGGAGTCGGTCATCACTGAGGTGCCGCTGCACAACCGTACAGCCCGGGCAGTTGGGATACAACACCAGTTTGGAGCGAACGCCAAGTGGCTTCTCCAAATCAGCCCGTGCACGCGCCATGATACACGATGTCACCAGCACAGAGTCCGTCCAGATCAATATAACTTAATTGTATCTCGATCTGCCTCGATAGCTGGCCAGTTGCGTACGTACCAAGCAGCCGTCCCAGTCCACGTCCCCTGCGACGGTGCTTGTCGTATAATTCTATATGTCCACTGTCGTGAACAGACTCCTTCCGTACGTAACGTGTCCCTGAAATAAATAATGTGATCTTCTTCAACGCCCCGCCGGCCCCCGCCCACACCCTAGCTATCTACAACTTCCTTCTATGGAATTCAGCTACAACCCACCCACCGACCGACCGGTGACTGATATCTTATTCTCAACTCTCGGTTACATTTGTTGGCGTATCACGCATTCACGCTAGCTACGTGCCTCCGCTACGTGCCTTCGAAGGAAATCGATCGGAAGACAGTCACCGACCCGGTACATCCTGGATATCTATGAAAGATGCAGCTCCTAGTGGACATGCAATCTTGTCTAACTGAAGTAAAGGCCCCAAATGCCACTGACCCAGCCAAGCCGGTGGCGGGAGCTAGCTAGCTAGCTAGCAAGCGCGGCAGTGAGGTCCGACGCACGCACGCACGCAGTTGGAGATCGACTTTGAGCGAGCGAGCGCGCGCGCGCGGGCCTTAGAATGTGGAGAGCGCGTGATGGGCAATCCCGATGGAGGGCCGGCACGAAGGGCACACGTGATTCATGTCCCAGGCCGGATGAGGGGGAACCAATTAAAGAACCAGCTGGGCACGACGAAAGACTCTGAAGCCTCCCTCGACGTTAATGCAAGAGGACAAAAACTGTCCCCTCTTTTGTGCATGTAGGGGCCCACCTCCAGCTGAGTCCAGTTGCTACTTGCTTGTGAATTGTGAATTTGTGATAACTTAGGTGAGAAAGCAGGAAGAGAGGCAAGACTCGCGTGCGTAAGGTAGTTGGAAGTCCTCCTGCTTCAAGCTACAGTACACAATGAAACATAAATATTAGATGGACAGGACATCTGACTGATCTGAGCATCGTCTTCAACGAAAGCTGCGGACACTCATCAGCAAAAACCGCAATCAATACAGTCTCAATACAGCCCCTGAAGCCCGTTTCCAGCCATAGAATCTAAACAGTGAAACCCGCTCACAAATTTTCGGAGATCATGACACCTGGATTGGATACCCCTGAGCTAAGCTACTTTAAAGCCTGCCCTACCTGCTTCCGGAAAGAATAGAAGTCGTTGCTACCCAAGATTGTGATTTCCAGCCCTGCATTGCTACAACCACGCATTGTGAGAAACAAACTGTGCCGCGCGAATTCCGAATTCGACCACAAAATAGTAATCGCGAGCAAATACTATTCCTGAACTTGGCATTGTGAAACCAGCTGGAGACGTGTATGAGATATGACACCGAAACAATCAGAGCTCCATGACATACAAGGATCGGCTCTGTACCTTGCAGCAATTGGTCCTGGAATAGGTCACGCTCATCACTGGAGGCTTCGGCGAGCCCAGCCTTGGCAGTTGCTACAGTAAGCTAGCTGCACTGCCTGTTCCACAAAGGAACTGCCACCTTCACTGCACAGTCGCCAGAATTAATGATGGGTTTCTTCATGTTTTTGTTTCGCTGCCTAGAAAAAACAAAATCCTGCACCGTTCAGAGCAACGTGTGCGCAAACTGCTCTCGTATTGTGCTCTGTGCCTCTGTCTATAACTAACTAGTTTCACTCTCTTCCATCGTCTATCGTTCTTTCCAAGACCTGGTTCACCCAGCCCCCTATCCAGGAGAAACCATTTAGAAAACCCACCCGAGCTAAAATGCTTCAAACGAATGCTCAACTCCACTAAACCTGATCAAGTACCGGTACATGTTTTTATTCTATTAAGTCTTTTGTTTTGACGCAAATTAGATAGAATTGCCAGCCAAAAACTCTGTTGAACCATCCTCGAAATGAGAGATTACCGGATCAAGAATTTGATCCCCCTGTCATGATTTTCCACATGCATCATCAAAGTAAAGCGAAGGACGGTTCCAGTACCTCGAAACCCTCCGGAGGGTGACATCACGATGAGAAAGCTTGTAATCAGTCTCCTTTCCAAGCTGCGGTGAGATCACCCTCACATCTGTCCATGACTAACAAATCCCAATTCACCCCATGAAAAAGAATTAGGAGAACCCTCAAGAGCTAGGGAATCAATCGTCCATATATCCATAGTCAGCAATAAATTTGGGTTAGCGACAAACACCAGCTACTGTACAGACATACGGGCAGTTATGGCAACATACGGGCAGTTATGGCAACTTACAGAATGGGTTCACTTGCTGGTCCACGGGCTCAGCATCTTCATTTGTGATGAGCTCGTGCGTCCCTTGTCCCTCTTATCCCTCCCTCGAATCTTCAGCGCCGCATACAACATGAAGAGATGGACTTACCCTTGCAATTGAACAAGCGCGACGTGATGGGGAATGGACAGGCCGAGGATTTCAGTGCTGATGGAACTTCTTTAGGGTTTCAGAAAGTAAAGCTGGTGGGCTCAGTTCACAGGCCCCAACTTGATTCTGCAAAATTGCTCAACCTTGTGACAATGGAGGGAGAGCAAGAGCTCTCGAGGATGTACGCCATTCATGCTTTGCAAAAGAAGGTTTGTCAATGGTTGATGATGGAACTCCAGCCATTACTGTTTTTCTTGTGTTGGCTCCAATGCTTAGAGAAATACATGTAGGTTTTGTGATGGAGATTTGATTTTTGCAATGTTGATTTTTGCAATTATGCAGATCGAAATTGGTTAGCATTACGAATACCATTGTAGGTGATGGCGATAGTGATGATTGTCTGGTGGTATTGATGAATTTCTGAAATTGCAGATTGTGGCGCGGACGTGACAAGGGAGATAAGGGACGCACGAGCTGGCGATGAAGGAATGAACCTGCTGAAGTCGATGATGATGCAGGCGAAGGGTGGGTGGGTTGCCCGGTTGCCCGCCCTGGTGGGAGCCACCCGCCTAGGAAGGTCGATGGGGTGCATTTATCGCGGCCCCGAAGAAAGACTTTGAATCCTCCCTCGTCGTTAATACAAGAGGGCAAAAACTGTCTTCTATTTTGTGCATGTAGGGACCCACCTCCAAAAGGTTTAAAATTCCTCAAAGGGTCTCCTAATTAATATGAGGTCATAGGTCTCAATTCTGAAAAAAAATTACCAAAAGCAAAGACCCTAGGGTGCCCAAAGTGGAAATTTGAAAAAATGGGACCCATTGATGAATAGTGTTTGCATTAACATCAACGAAAGCCCCCTCGCAGACGTTAATGCAAGCACTCTTCATCCATGAGGCCATTTTCTAAAGTTTCCATTTTGTGCACCCTAAACAAAAAATTTAGCAAACGTTTTTGCAAATTTGGGGCCTTCGGTCCAAATTTGGTTTAGGAGGACCCCTCGAGAATTTTAAACCTTTGGAAGAGAAGGTTATTTTTTAAGATGGACCCCTACACGTTCAAAATAGGGGGCAATTTTTGTCCTCTTGCATTAACCCCTAACTACCTTAGCAACCAAATATAGTCGTTCAAAATTTTAGCTCAAATCTGTGAGGGCAGTTTAATTCCCCTGACTGGTTTAAATTTTTTTACGAGTATTACTACAAGTTAAATTTTAGATTTTTTTTATATTCAAACAAAAGAGGTAAATTTTTTTATTTTAAAGAGAGACTCAAAGGTATTTATGTGTCAACCCCTAACTGCTTAACCGACAATATTTTGTCCATCAAAATTTCAAGATTATCAAAATTTCATCCAATTTTAAATGTCCATATCTTATGCAAAAGCAACAATTTTTGAGCTTGGTTTTTTTTCCTTTGTAAATATTTACATTAATCAACCTTCCCAAATATAAGACTTTGAAAATTATTTATCAATATTCTCTAAAGGCCTCAAAGTGACAAAGTGATAATGTCTCAAATTGTCACAAATTTGAAAGTTTCTTCAAAATGAAATCTTTAGGTTTTTTATCAAATAAAATTAGCTCTAACATGAACAAGGGAACCACGATGTAAAACTAATCTTTTTGACTTATTATACTTGATTCCAAGTCAAAATGACTAAACGTGCATTTTTTATGGATTTTGAAAAATAATTCTTATAAATTGATTGTTGAAATTTTTGATAGCATTTTTCCAAAATTAAATTGTATGGATGTTGTCTTATTGTTGTGCTCTACGTATATTTAAGGTTTGTAAGTCATAAAAGTTGAGTAAAATGAATATTATAACACTTTTAGTTTCTTAAGAAAACCCGTAGGCACTTAGGTCCACTTCACACTATGGCCAAAGGTCGAGAGGCAGTTAATTTCCACCAATTGGATTGCAAGAAATAAAGAGTTCGGCCTCTTGATCCTTCACACTAGAGGCCAAAGTCCAATGGCCGAAGCCCTTTAAAATGCTAACATGGAAACATGTTAAGGGGGTTTTCTAGGAACCGACCTTAAACGAATGAAGCTACTCCGCCCAAGACTATTCCACTCTAAACTAGTTTCTAGAGATTGAGAGGAGTAGTAAGAGGTTTCTACTATGAAGAATGAACTGTCGGCTAAGGAAAAGCACCAGTATGCTAGTAAGTCGACTCCTGCATACCCACAGACTACTGCAACTATCCAAGATACAACCACAAGGAATGATTCAAGGGCAGGAAACAGCAGTAGTCTAACAGCAGTAGTCTAACATACTAGTGCGCACAAGAAGAGCTTAAGACAATAATGAAGTACAACTGAGGCTGCCAAAAAGATTTACAAATATAGCAACAACTCTCTCGAAGAGAGTGAAGATACATATAGGAGACTAGTCTGACAGTGTGTCAGACTGGTCGACCGGAAAAGTCGGGTCGACCAGTCTGTACCAGCCTGTACTGCCACGTGTCTCCTGCTGGGTCTATTCCTGCCGGGTATAGACTAGCCTACTCTTAGCCTAAGGGAATATCAACTAATATTCGGTTAACAAAACACTTTTTGACTAAGGCGACAACCTCTCGAAAGGAAGTTTGGGTCGAAGAAGAATGAAAACCCAAACTATGATCGAGAGGCCGTCAATTTCTTTTCATAAAAAATGAAAACTATATTTTATTGCCTATTTTCAGCACATTTCTTTGGACTATCAACAAAGTTTGGCCACTCAATCCCACGGCCTCTCGATTTGGACAGCCATAGTGTGAAGCGGTCCTTAGGGGTTATTGTCCGGGGATTAAGAGCAGCGCTTCTTTTTTTGGCATTATAGTGCCATTTTGCACTCTCACTTCAGCCCTGGCGAACACGGCTTGCAAAATAATTGAGGTTTTTGGGGTCCTCTTTGCCACATCGGCACTGCAGTTTGAAGGCCGGGCGCCGGCGGGCACCGGTTTAGGGTTCGGGTCTAGGGTATCTCGCCCGGATATGCCCGGATTTGCACCCGGGTATCGGCCGAGCTCGCCATACGCGTAGGGGTCACGCATTCCCTGGCTCATTCTTCCTCCGTTGTTTCGCTATAGCTGCGCATGGTTTTTGGTTGCGATTGCCTGACTTGCTATTACTCCCGGATCTGGTTCGCCATAGCTTGCGGTGTAGCCTTTGCGTTAATCGCCAGTGGTTTTGGGGGCAGGGTTTAGGCCTATCTAGTGCCGATTTCCTTTTTTTTTGAGGGCGCATTAGTGGCCACTAGGTCTGAGGGCGCATTAGTGGCCGCTTGGTCTGAGGGCGCATTTTTTTTGGAAGACAGTGCAGATTGCAGAAGTTTGGTGAGATGGGGATCGGGGGGTCGGGGGTTCGAGGAGATCGCGCCGCCGTTGTGCCACTTGCCACGGCCTGTACATATTCGCCGCTTCTGCGGTTTGCTTGTCACCAGTTGCATGTTTTTCTTTTTTTGTGCGCGTTGTGGGTTGTTTTCAATCGTGGTGTTTGTTTGCTGCTCTTTAGTGTGTTGTGGGCTGTCCTCTTTCTTTTTGGCTATCCTCTTCGTTTTTGGTTGATCTGCTTGTGTGTTGAGTTTGCGTGGTTCTGACATTGTGTACAATGGCGCCGGAGGACGGTGGATCGGATGTTGATCTTGCAGGCTTGGAGGCGCGGGCGGCACAAGAGGCGAAGTTGGCAAAAAAAAGGGCCGATCGCCAGGCCAAGGACGCGCTGGCAGTGGCGCGTGCCGATCTAAAACGAAAAAATGCCATGGTCGAAAAGGGGCGGCGGGATGCAGCAAAGAAGTCGACTATGAAGTCGCACTTGCTAAGCTCTCGCAATCTAGGGTCCGGCCAGCCCTTGAGTCTTGTTTTAGACTCATCGATGCCATATGTGCCTGGAGCAGAGGAGGCCAGTGGCGACGAGTTCACTGATTTGGGGGACGCTGCAGCGGCTCTCACAACGCTGAAAACGTGTGGACCTAAGTCCGTGTCTTTTGACACTGCATGCACTCCTGGATCCTCTTCAGGATCTGGGGACACTGTTGTGCTCAGTTCGAAATCCCCCCTTGTCACATTATCAGAGGAGTCTGCAGATCAGGACAATGTGGGGTTGGCGGAAGTGCCTTCCGAATCTGATTCAGGCAGCGATGACGAAGTTGAATCCCCGCCTAAGAAAAAAAGTGTTGGATTGAAGAAGAAAGGCCAATCGGCAAAAAGCAAGGCCCAGAAGAGGTATGACAAGCACAGAAAGTTTCAAATTGTCTGGGCAGTGAAGCTCCCTTGGGCTGAAGCAATTCTGGCCAGTGATGGCATTTTGCAAATGGTCAAATGCAAGGCCTGCTCTGCGTTTGATCGGAAACCTTGCATCATGGCTCCAAAGTCAGATACGTTGTTTAAGCATGATGGGAAGCGGACAGCTAAGAAAGACATTCCCAAGTACAACGTGAAGAAGGGCGATCACTACATTGCAATCCAATGTAGACACAAGAAGAATGTGCGATTGTATGCCGCCCGTGCCCCAGCCACAGTCCTCCAGCAGCTCAATCACTGTACAACCATTGAGGCACGCAAAAAGAGGGTACAATTTTCCACTTTATTTCAATTGCTTAGTGAAGGTCGACCTATGGTGGATTATGAGTCCCGTCTTGCATTGTACAAGTTGCTTGTTGTTCCTGATCTGCCCATGGCTCACTGGTCTGATAGTTCTGGTTGGGCAATGGCCGGTTATATGTACAAGCAGGTTTGTGAGGAAACTAGAAAACGAATCAAAGCTGCTCGGTACATTGCAGTTACAGTTGATGAAGTCACAAGTGTTGACAATGGGAGTTATTTGTCTGTCCATGCTTACATCGTTGAGGATTGGCTTCGTGTCCCATTGATGGTGTCATTGCAAAGGGTTGAGTGCGCTAGTAATTCTGACAATCTGACTTTTCTGATCATGGAGGGTGTTGCTTCCGGATGTGGGCTGTCCGGTAGTGAAATTGCAAGCAAACTTATTTCCTTTGGCGCAGATGGTGCAGCGACATTGTAAGGCAATCGTAACGGGGTAACAACCCAAATTGTGGAGAAACATGCTCCATTTGCCAATGGCGTTCATTGTGTTGCCCACAGGTGTAATCTGGCTTACAAAGCCTTGTCCACTTTGGGCATTTTCAAGGCCATTGAGAATGTCCTCACGGTGACATATGCATACTTTAAGCATAGCCCAAAGCGTTTTGCCAAGTTCAAGCAATTGGCGGAATTAACAGAAACAAAAGGGCTAAGAATGTTGAGAAATGTTGAGACTCGGTGGGTTTCTTCGATAGAGCCTCTTCGCCGGTTCTTGTCAGAATATCGTTCTCTCATCTACAAGATGACTGCTGATCTTGAGGAGAATGACAAGGCCGAGGTAAAACCCTAAACTCTCTCTTTGTTTTCCATGTTAATTTTTTGACATTTTGTACCTTTTTTGTTTGTTATAGCTTGCTAATGTTTTGTGTGGCATTGTGTGCAGCCATGCTTGGTGTTACTCCTCGATCCGTACCTTCTTTTGGGCATGTGCGCACTGCTGCCCCTACTGGATGCCATTGACTGCTTGGTGAACTTTGTGCAAAAGCAAGATGTCTACACAGTAGACTTTGTTGCAGCAGTGAAAGTTTGCCAAGCGTCATTGCATACCATGTACGAAGATAGAGGGACATCATTCTCTACGGACGAGTTTTGGTCCTTCAACAACTTGTTGGATTGTAGTCACGAGCAAATCCACATCAAGTGGATAACGGACTTGAACAATGACTCTGCAATTCTCAGCTTTGTTTGCCATGGTGAGCAAATCCATGCGGAGCACAAGGGAGCTCCCGTTGACCACGTCATGTGGGCGACCCTCGTGGCAAAGGTCAAAAGCGAATGCACAGGTAAAAACCCTAAACCTTTTCCATGTTTTTCATTTTTTTTTGCTTGAATGTGTGTGTTTTTTTTTTTTTTTTTGGCTTTGTGTTATCACATTATGTTCTAATCAGCGCATTGTCTTGACACTTCAGCTGCTGCGACGAAGGTCATTGTGGAGCTTGATGCAAGATTTCCTGCACACCACGTGATGAATGCCATGGGCATCCTCTACCCTCAGTTTTGGTTGCAGGGAAATGCTGAGGAGCAGTTTGACAAGCACTTGCGGACTTTGATGGACGCATACGATCATGCCAAAGTTGTAGGGGACGGTGAGGCCAAGTTTGTCTCCTTGATCGTGATCAGCTCATGTCACAGCGAGGTTTGTTTAAGTGTTGCATGAAAAGCAATGTCCGTTCAGCCATGTTGCCTCCGTTTGACGTCAACCCGTTGACAAAAGTTTGGAGGGTGTTGGATGGTAATAGCATACTTGTGCAAAATTTCAGTGAGTTTATAAAGCTTGCTGAAATTGCAATGGTGCATGTTATTGGGAGTGTGGAGGACGAAAGGTTGTTCTCCTCGGTGAAGTTCCTCAAGTCCAAGCTGCGATTAAGCTTAATGGAGAATTTGGAGGTTGTTGTAGGAATGTTTTCCCAACGCATCTACACCCTTGAGACCTTTCCATACCAGAAAGTATTTGATGATTGGTATGTGACCGGGGAAAGAGGCCGCTTACTTAGTGCATGCATAGCTTGTTGTTTTTAGTTTGATGCTAAGTGTAGCTTTGTTGTACGTGAGATGTATCTTGCATGCTCACTAGCTATAGTGCATTAGGTGATCAAATCAGCAGTGGAAGGATTCATCAAGGCCTCTTTGTTTTTGTTATTTCCGTTGATTTGTTGGACTGATTTTGACCAACTAATCACTATCAAAGAAGCTTTTATGGTATTGTTTTACTTGTTCGCAGGCCCTCGCAGTGGGGCATAGATGCAGCCGGCAGTTTCTTCATGGTTAGCATGGAGATGTCATCATTTGTGTTGTTTGTTACTTCTCTCCCTTCCATGCTTAATTATATGCGGCTTGTTAATGTATGTTTTTAACTAGTTTGTTTCAATTTATTTTCAGTAGCTTTTATAGTTTCTTTTTATTTTCAATAGCTTTTGTTCATGTATGGTTTGAATAGACTGTTTCAGTAGCTTTTCAGTAGATTTTCAGTAGCTTTGCAATGCATTTTCAGTAGCTTTTCAGTAGAATTTCAGTAGCTTTACAATGCATTTTCAGTAGCTTTTCAGTAGATTTTCATGTGCGTTTTCAATAGATTTTCAATAGCTTTTCAATAGCTTTTGTAGTTTCAGTTGCTTGAAGGTTTTGTTGTAGGTTTGTTGTTGGCTATGGGCTGGTTATGAGCAATGGTTATGGGCTGAGGTATGACCCTAGACTTAGGCTGAAGTGTGTGGGACATGCAAGTATGTGGGACATACAAGTATGTAGCAAGGCATTGACATTTGCATTTGAGTGTTTCTTATGTGTGCAGGTTACAATTGGGGACATGTAATGGTTGTAATAAAATTCACATGTCTAATGTAATATGAAAAGACTATTGAAAGTGTGTTGCTTCCTTCACTTTCACTTGTTCTTATTTAGGCATCCGAGTGCTTGTTTTGTGTGTGCAGGTTATGTGTTATGACAGGTGAATTTCATTCCCAAAGCATTAAGGTAGTTGTATGAGTGTGTGTATGTAGCTTGTGTGCAGGGTGTAGTATCACTGAATGTGTTTCATTTAGACATGTTATTGAATGTTTTCAGCGTTTAGTTATGTGTGTTTTAGGCAATGTCATGAATCATGTTTTCTTAAGTTAAATGTTGTTCTCATCTATGTTCTGGTTCTCATTTAGGCATCGGAGTGTTTGTTTTGTGTGTGCAGGTTATATGTCTTAAATTAAATTTTGATACACAATGAAACCATAAAATCAGTGTGCTTCCAATCGAAGTTGCAAAATCGCCAGGTAACACCAAAACCGCATTTAAATGAATGAAATATCGCCAACTTCAGCATTAATTTGAACCCCAAATTTGCCACTTGCACTGCATTCACTTCCAAAATTTCGCCATCGTTGCACCTCCAAACATAAAATATTCGCCACAGTGAACAGTACTGAAATTATAGAAATCGCCAAAGGGTTGCTGGAGAAAAATAACCCATGTCGCCACATCATCTCCATAACGCACAAAAATATCGCCTTGGCGTCCATTTGGAATTTCTGAAAAAAGAAGTCCTGATTAAGAGTCTTTCATTTAGAGTCCGGGTAGGCACAAATACTCAGTAGGCTCATGATGCAGTGAGTGCCTTTAGTACTTCGTTGTAATTTATTCACTTCGTCAGCTTCACAATAAAGAAAGTAGCTCAGAATTCAGAAACCCCCAATCTTTAATAATTAGTAAGTTAGCCAGGCTGCGCCCCGTTATTAGTTCATTCTATGTTCAGTGCATGCATGTTCTGCTTTGCCCTGCCCTGCCCACTTTTATTGGTTCTGATAGCAGGGAAGAGGCATTGCCAGAACAATCATTTTTTGGGCTTAAATACCACTGTAGCAAATATATTCCATCCATGATTCCACTAAAAATGCATTCTCGTCCTTCACCCGTTCTATTCCGGTCAGAGCTCCTCATAGCGTAACTGCTTGTTGGTGTCACGCCTTTAGCAACCCCTATATCTCCCTTCACAACACCACATCTACATCATTCAATATTTCATGCTATGCAAATTCCACAATTAGGGCTTTTTTTTGGCTTCTTGGAGCCAAACTCTAATGTCGTGGCACACTCACAATGGTCTAAATCTAGATGGACCACCTTCCATTGCATGCATGGGACACTGCTACCGTGCAAAAAAAAGCCCTGACTACAACATGAAAAAGAGCATGTGATAAAAACATTAGGAGAAAAATGGGGTCCCAAAGGGGCCCTCTAAGCTTGCCCGTGTTAGGTGAACCGGGTGCCCAAACACCATTTTCTATGTAAACCCATTGGTGCAGTCGCTGCCCGCTGACAATGCTAGCAGTGCTGCAGTGCTGGCAGTGTCGGCAGTGTTGGCAGCGTCGATTGGCGCGATCCACGGAACTGTGCTGCTGGCAGCCACGGTGGCACCATTGGTGCCCTCTTGTAAAGTGCACGGTTTGGCCTAAATTTTTCAGCACGTGCCAAAGGCCAAGGCCCCTTTGTGACTACAGATTTCTCCTAATGAAAAATAGAATTCAAAGTGTCCACTACAGTACTTCCACGTTCCAGATTGGATTGTTTGATAGAAAGAGAGTAACTTTGGCCAAAAGGGCCAACTTGGATGAAACAATTTGCTGGGGAACAGTTAAATATTGCTTTGGCGAGCTCCGCTAACCTACTTAGAGCAGCTACACCGCTGCGCAGAGTCTCTGACACTCTAGAACTAAATGAAAAATGTTAGTGGCCCTTCAAAAATGCCTCTTGACTCTTGATCCTAGCGTGTTATGAAATGGCTCTTCAAATTACTATTTACTTGACTATGTCCCCACATTCTACTTGTGATTGGTCCATTGAGTATTTGTCAAATCTGATGGTATAATCTTGTGCTCCTGGTCTTTTTGAAAGATGTTCCTATGTGCGATTGGCAATTTGAACAAGGGGTTCATGTATTATAAAGTTTGACCGGGGATTTTGGACAGTTGATTCTATCGGGCAGGAGCGTTTTTTGGAATTAACGTTGAAAATTAGGTTATTTTCTATTGGGGATATGTCACAAGGATAAATTTGCTATAGTCTACGAATTGGTTATGGGTACCCGGATTTCACAACTTTGAATTAAAATAAAGCGATCATCGTTGCATGTTGGCTGCGTTTCCGGAAAAAGAAGTCAGACGACTTTGTTTGAATCAGTGAAGGTGTGGTTGGTAATGGGGCAGTGTAACAGCCGTGTATAGATAGATAGACTCGCTTAAATTGGTGGCTGCAATTTTGGTTTGTACACATGGTGATTAACCATATCTCATGCTTAACTTGACGGTTTCTAGACATTTCCTGAATGCATTCATATCTAAGTGATCTAAGTTACAAGGGTGTTATAAAAATATATATGTTCAATGCGAATCCACCATCAATTGATGTTCTTCATTCCCAATTCGTCAACTAAGTTACTAAATTTCGCTATTTCTCCCTAGTCTCATTTGCATCCATAGTCTCATTTTCTCTCTAGTCTCATTCACAGTGAGCTCATAGCATCTGAAGTTGGCAGGGGGAGTGGCCGCAGGCATCACTCATTGCATGAGTTCCATAGTTTTCCCGTGCATAACAATGAAGCTGAGTTTCCTACCGACCTGCACTTTGGTAATTCTTCAAAGGACAGTGACTACGGTGACGATTTTGAATCGCCGATTGGAATGCAAGCGCCGGTGGATTACACGGAGCTGGAGTTGTTGCATCAGCATCACCGGAGTCATCAACCTGCAATTCCCAAAGCAGCGACAGGAGGTTCCGGGGGTACACGATAAGAAAATTCCAGGGGTGCACAGACAGAAGGTTCTTGGAGTGCCCAGGGAGGTGCGAGTGGCAGCAGGTTTCGGGCCGGGGAGTGCAGGAAGGAGCAGCGCAACCAGTAGTGGCCGAGGCAACGGTCTGAACCAAGCCCTGACAGTAACGGTGTACACCAACCTGCAGTCTACAGATGGAAGAAGGAGCAGCCGACAAAGCAGACGCGAAGATCACAGTCTGCAATCCCAACCCGGCGGTCTTCTTGACGACTTTACAAGTATTGATCCCTCAACTGATCCCTCATCTTTCCAAAGAATCCTGCACAATTCAAGAATGAGAAACACAGGTGTGCAAAGTCAAAGGCACAATTCACAACATGCACGATGCAAAACGGGATTATGGACATATAAGCAACTACGAGAGTCTTCAGTAGTGGTAGATGTTGGAATGACGATGAGAAAAGTAGCGGCCATTTACCATACTTTAGTTTCAGAGAATGGTGCTACAACATTCGCATCTCAAAGAAGAAAAGACCCCCCACTGTCTTAAAATCGGCTGAGGAAGAGGAGCTCGTGAATTACCTCATCCAAATGTATGACCGAGGCTATGGTTTGACTCTATCACCGCTTTGCATGAAGGTGTACGAGATCACGCAGTCCAGATGGACACCTTTCCGGAATGGGATCTCCGACAATGGCTGGATGCGTTGGTAGAAGAGAAGGCACCCCAACCTCACTCTGCGAGTATCACAAGCATTGGAATCAGCACGCGCAAGAGGGCTATGTGAAGAGAACGTAAGAAGTTTCTATGAGAACCTACAGCACTTATATTCCTTGCACCAGTACTCACTTGACAGGATTTGGAATTGCGACCAATCAGGGGCACAAGCGGGCAAGAATGGCGGGGCTATAGTGATTGCGAGAAGGGGGCACCTCGTGTTCATAGTATTGTGCCAAATCAACAAGAATGGTTGTTTGTTCTACTATGCATCAGTGCGTCAGGAACATCTATCCCATCTTTCTATATTTTTCATAGCAAGCGTTTTCGACAAAACTATATTGAGAAACGTAAACCTAGAGGGACAATGGCTAATTATGCAACAAAGAGCATGGATGACATCTTATCTCTTCTCAGCTTGGATATCGCATTTCATCGCTAGTGTGAGGAGGGTAGGTGTTATCTCTCCTGAACACCGACACTTGTTAATCTTTGATGGGCATAACAATCACGTTACGTTGGATGTGGTACGAGAAGCAAGCGCTATAGGTTTAGACTTGTTGACTCTTCCTACACATACCTCACATGCTCTTCAACCATTAGATGTGTCAGTTTTTAAGCCTTTCAAACAACATTTCAAGGAATATTGTGACTTCTGGAGTAGTAGAAACCTTAACGAATCAGCTTCCAAAGATACTTTGGCACAGTGGGTCTCACTAGTGCTACGGAAAGCATTATCTTCTAGCAACATCAAAAAGGGATTTAGCGCTACTGGAATTTTTCCATTTAATTGCCACACTGTAGATTCACAGTTACTTCCATCAGAGGTTTTTAAATCTCTAGATGGAGAGCCAGAACCTGGGCATGGAGACGACCGATGCGCATGGGAAAGAAGCGGAAATGAGGCAAATTTAGTACAGGCAGGGGACGATTCACAAGCATAATGCACAGTCGAGGAAGGTAATGACATGAACATACCTAAAGCAGGTCATGCCAATTTAAAAGACGATTTCGCCGAGGTCTCAAACAGCAACGCAGAGCATTTCTTTATCGACGCGGACCCATCGAACCCAACGACTGTAGACGAAGTGGTTGGATTAAAAGCTGATGGCGATGGCGTGGAATCAATCACGCGATTCTTAACCCTGCCAATAATTGCACCGCGGGTCAATGCAAGAAACCGCGACCCCATCATGGACTTTAGCAAGTCCATTATGCTAACCTTGGACCAATACATCTCCGCAGACGCTCAATTGCAAGAAGCCAAAGCACCCGCAGCAAGGCAAAAGGAAATTGCACGACATGAAAAAGAAGAACGCAGAAAACGAAAGCGGATTGAGCGTGAGGAAGACCGAAGGGCAAAAGAGGCCAGGGCTGCAGAGTTGGCAGAGGCGTGCGCACAATAGCAAACCGAACGCGAAGAAGCCCGCGCGATGAGAGAAGTGTGCGCCGTGGAGGCAGCTCACGCACACATAGTGAAAGCAGTAGAGAGGGAACATGCACAACGTCTAAAGGCGGAGCACGCAATTCAGTTGGGAGAGGCACGGGCTCCCAGAGAAGCGGAGAAGGGTCGCAAAGCGTTAGATGTGCTCGCGAGGGCAACGGAGAGGGTACATGGGCAACAAATCCCGCGATGAAGACCGAGCCGGCTTCACCTCGCACAAACCGCAAGAGACGTACTTGACGACCTCGCCTCGCCTATTGCGCAGCAGCCATACCTCGCCTCACCAATCCCGCAGCAGCCACACCTCGCCCGACCCATCTTCCATTTCTAGGGTTTGTCACCCATGTAACATCTACGATGCACTCTCCACCATTGCAAGCCCAGCAACATCGCGTGCTACTAATTCGACTGTTGCGACTCATGCCACAAGCGCAGCCCATCCTTGACAAAACACAACACCCTTTGAGCGTTCAAGTTTTGGATGGAAATGACCGGATGCGTTTCCAATGACTGTTGCCTGGACAAGGGCTTTATTTTTCTTACAGTTTGGAGCACACTGTTAGTTGGTTGGGTGCAAAAACCACCTCTTAGTGATTACAGTATTAGAGATGGTCGACTTTTAGTCAAGTGATGGTGTTTATAGGAAAATACATTAACGGAATAGTAGTAGTATTTGTTAACCGTTTTGAAAAAATTAGTGAACAAAAGTTAGTTTCTTCATTATCGGTTTTAGGTGAACCTACATATTAGTTAAGTGTATTAGGGCCGCTTTACACTATGGCCGTCCAAGTCGAGAGGCTGTGGGATTGAGAGTCCAAAGAAATCTACTGAAAATAGGCAATAAAATATAGTTTTCATTTTTTATGAAAAGAAATTGACGGCCTCTCGACCATAGTTTGGGTCTTGCAAAATGTAGGACCCAAACTTCCTCTTGAGAGGCCGTCACTTTGGTCAAAAAGTGTTGCCATGTAAGCATTTCGGAGGTCCACGGCCTTTGGACTTTGGCCTCTAGTGTGAAGGGTCGAGAGGCCGAAACCATGGTTTCTTGCAATTTGATTGGTGGAAATCGACGGCCTCTCGACCTTCGGCCATAGTGTGAAGCAGCCCTTAGTAACATTTTGGCTTTCAAAATTCATTGTAATTTACATGCGGTATTGGAGTAAACATAAAAATTGAGGTTGCATTCCTCATAACATTTATTTCTCTTTGAAGGAAAAATCACCCTCCAGTAATACACCTCCCATTTTTGTGGGAAATCTCTTAAATGGTCGGTTTTAGGTGCCTCGACCTTATATAAAGATTCACAGGTGTTTTGTAGGGTTGACCATGAACTGTTATCTCAACTACAAATCTATTATACAATGAAGAAGGGTGTTTTTTGTGTGTTTGTCCGCGCATGACATTTTACACATGGAATAAGTGGTTATTTGAGTAAGTTCCGGAGCGGAACCTGCTTGGTTACATAACAACAAATGGTTACATAACAAATAAGTGGTTACATAGCAACAAATGGTTGTCACGATGGTTGTGTGATCCCATTTCACTACCAAGCCTACTTAGAGCTTTTGATATTTACCGAAATACTTAAATGAACGAACTAAAGCCGAGTTATGTGCAAATGCTTGAACGCTCTGGTAACGAAGAAGACGAGCTCCTCCTTGTGCGAAGACCTAAATGAACTGAGGCTGTGGTAGCGAAGAAGCAGAGTGACGAGCGATTGTGGAAATGTTTGTGCTGTGTGATTTTGGAGCTTGTGTTGCCAAGTTATCCGGGAAGTTTATCATACTTTCGTGAGTACAAGAGTGAGAGATTAGCAAAGAGAGAATGAGGGGCGTCGTTTGCGAGTTCTGTGCAAATGCTTGAAGCTGTGGTAACGAAGAAGACGAGCTCCTCCCTGTGCAAAGACCGAAATGCTTAGAAATGCGAAGACCGAAATGTACGAACTGAAGCTGTGGTAGCAACGAAGAACGTGCAATTGTGGAAATGTTTGTGCTGTGATTTTGGAGCTTGCGTTGCCAGGAAGATTATCACAGTTTCGTGTGAGAAGAAGAGTGAGAGATTAGAAAAGAGAGAATGCGGGAGTGATGCTATCGGCTTTCGAATTCGCTGCCTGCCGCCTACTGGGATTCATTTCTGCAATGTACAAGTGGAAATTGATTTCTGGATCATGGCTGCTACAGGTTACAATTCCTCTTTCTATTACGTAGGATTTTCTAATTCAATTTACACAAATTTCAAAATTATAAAATAAATCCTCAAAAAAAAACACTATCTTCAAGAATAAATTTCATTTATTATATAGAATTGTAGACACTCAACAAGAAAGAATTCTATGATGTCAATTTTACTTTGTTAAAATTTTAAAAAATAACAACAAATGGTTGTCACAATGGTTGTGTGATCCCATCTCACTACCAAGCCTACTTAGAGCTTTTGATATTTATTTTGAAATTTTTTATGTGCCGGTGGCCGGCACGGGTCAAGCTAGTACAATACAGTACACAATGCCAGGTGTGCTACAATCCAAATAGCTTAGTTGCAGCTCTGCAACTTATGATAAAGTTTCCAGGAACTTGCTTTTCACTATTAGTGAACATAATTATTGAAATAATACAGGAACTGACTCCATGGAATCATTTTCTTTCTAAAATCCTAGTGACTATGCCAACAGCTATAGTCTTTCCCCCTTCTCTCAAGGCCACACGCCCAAGAGCTCGAAAATCTGAGTACCTTTCGATACACACCCCTTCATCAGGTACTATCTGCAGAATAGCAAAAACGCCAGTCAGTCTCAAGCCCAGGGCTGAGTGGCAACCACCAAAGATGACATCACACAAGAGAGTTCCCCCATAGACCTGTGCCAGAGCCCAGAGAGGAGAGAGGAAAGAAGGCAGCACACTGGCTGTGGAAAAAAAAGGACGTCAACTTAGGGTTTCACCTTTTATATGGGGACCCTGGTTCAATGGCATAAATAACCTCACGGCTCTCTTAGAAGTCAACTAAGGACTGATTAATGTTTGTCAGTCTCACACAGTCCAATGAAGCCTCTCAGGTCTTATGAAACCACTAGAGTAGGATTTCACAACACACAAGTGTTTGGAGACACAGATGGCATACCTCCACAATGGCACTTTGATTGGCAGTCAGATGACGAGGACGCTGTCTCAACACACTGCCTTTCTTGGGGTCTAACAAAGACACAAGATGATCCACTCTTGCAGGCTGCCGTGCATGATGGACATGTAAAACCACCTGCACATCATTACGAAGTATTAAGCGGAAGGGCTCTTAGAGACCTGAAATTCCTACTATGAAATTGTGAAGACATGAAACACTTCACAATATAGTAGTGTAGTACTCAAATATGAACACATGCACTTGCCCTGACTATGGACAGAATATTAAGGATGACAGAGAAAGAATAAGTCATCATAAGAAACGAAGAGCTTGAGTCCTATGGAAAACAAACCTGAGAGCCCTTAAGAATAGGGGTCCTGATGTCTAGGGTGAGAAGTCGGATCTCAAAGCGGGTAGCTACAGGCACCCGATAGTCAGGGTGACAGACCACCCCACCTGGAGCCAGCATCCCCGGGTCTATGCCACAGAGTCCGACATCCACACCCTCTCCCGCCCTTGCAATTGTCAAATGCTGACCCTGCTGTTCAATACTCTTCACAGTCGCAATTTCACCGCTCGGCATCACACGAACCTGCCACATCAATGATATAATACTTTGTCACAGAAAATCCCACTGCCAGCATAGTGAATTTGTGGTAAAAGAGAATGTTACTTTAAAACAGAGTATGTAGTCACAATATACAGCATGTCTGTTTCCTGGGTCGAATGCAAGAAAATGAAACAGCAGGCTGAATACTACAAAAGATCTGCTTGTGAAACAGACACCGATCAAAGAGCCAAACAATCACCAACCTTGGTACCAATTTGGATGGCGCCACTTTCAAGCTTGCCACCAAACGCACTGGGTCCAAGAGTTCGAGTCCTCATGACTTCGGCAATTACAAGGCGCAAAGGTTTGGCAACAAGCCTCGCAGGAGGCTCCAATGAGTCTACCAGCTCTACTAGGCAAGGACCGTCGTACCTGTCAAGTGAAAATTGGTTACATTAAGTCAGTACAAGCACGCAGTACACCTGTATAAAACAAATAAAGACAAATAAAAACAATGCCAGTACTTGCATGGTAACAAATCAGACTTTCCAAGTAGGCCATCATCCCAGTCAAAATCACAAGAACAAGAATGCCATAAATTCCAGGATAATCCATCGTACCAAACATTCACTAGCCAGTGCCAACTTCATATGCAGGATGTTAAGACATTTTGTAACGGTAATGGAAGGTTGACCAACCATGCTTTCAATGCTGGCTCAGTTGTTGCAGTTGTGAGATTCTGACCTTCACCCGCACTCACAGGAACCCACTGCACCGATCCATCCTTGAATCCACATTGCTTCAAAAAAGGTTGAAGTGTGCCCTTGATAAAATCGAACCTTTCCTTGGAAAAATCAACCGCGTCCAACTTGTTGATAGCCACAATCAACTGCTCTACCCCCAAACTCCTCACTAACTGTGCATGCTCCCTGGTTTGACCTCTGCCTTGCCCTTCGCCCTCCAGACCTGCTTCAAATGCGCCAATGGAGGCATCCACCACCAGGATGGCAGCATCTGCTTGAGATGCTCCAGATATCATGTTGGGCACAAAATCCTTGTGCCCGGGAGCATCTAGAAGCACTACACGCAATTTGGAAGTTTCAAAGTGAGCAACAGCCACTGTCATTGTTACCCCACGTGCACGTTCTTCTGCTCCCTCATCAAGAACAAATGCGTATGCAAATGAGCCTTTACCCTGATATGCATTACAACTACTCAATTAGAATTTCTCAATCTAGGAGTTGAAACTGTCTTGGCGAGCAAATAGAATTGACTGCATGCGAAAACTGGTCGTTAGAGGACATGAAGTAACCTTCTCAAAATAACCCAGAAACGAAATAGCAAGCATCCTTGTCATGGCAGAGTAGGTGCTGGACCTCAGCATGTCGACTACCAGCCACGATAATGATTATTGGCTACAACCTGAGGTCAGATGTCGCAAATTCATATTCCAATCATGTAAGTTTCGAATTAAAGTACAAAGCGTGAATTTGGTAGGATTGTGTACCTGCTGTTTAGACTCTTTTTCATTTTTGTGCATCTCTTTTTGGGTAACTCGACCTAGGAGATGGAGAATACGACCCATGAGTGTAGATTTTCCGGCATCAACGTGTCCAACCTGCATAGAGGAAAGAATGCTTAAGCTACAAGCATAAAAATGGCATGCATGAATAATACACAGGCCTATGAACGTGTCAAAAGAAAACGAATTCAAAACATTTTGTTAATTAAGAACCTACCACAATAAGATGTAGAAGCTGCTTAAAATCTTTGTTGGAATCCTGCAACATCCAAGATTCTGGAACGTAAGATTCAAGCGTCATATGCCTCAAAGTATCAGCCAGTTCATTTGGCGTGGAAGATACTCCGACAGAGCTTCCATTTGCCACTTGATTATCATGAACAGAAACTTGAACTTGGCTTGTGCTTGTGCTTGTGCTAGCTCCTGTGACCTGAGCTGATCCTAGGATGTTTGAATTAGGCACTGCAGAACTGGCTGATTTCAAGACCCCAACTCTAGCCATGCTACTTCTGGCTCCATTCAGTACATCATCAGGACTTTGGGCAACTCCTGTGTACATACAATTGAACACGTGCGATAAGCATATCATTATATAATACGAAAAATTGCATCAAGGGTAAACCCAAAACTGCAACGTAACTACTTGCACTCAAAACCGGTATGTAACTAGATGGTGTATTCATGACGATAGCACTAAAAATTGATTAAAAAAGAGGCACATCACATTCTGAAAATTTAGATGATGAAACCTGCAGAATTCAAACCATCACAAGGGAAGGTGGAAAACAACAGAGAAGAGAGAAAGCACCACATACTGGTAGGTGGTTTTTTAAGCCCGCGAGCTGCAATATTCTTCTCATCTGGAGAAAGAGTATCAAATTTAAATGGCACTGCACGCACAACCAAATCACCAGTTCACAACACTTGAATAGTAAATACAGGACACACTGCAAGGTCGTTTCTGTAAAATATAAGAAAAGCAAAGTAGTAACCATAATGTCCATGAACAGATGTGACCAGTAACTCCTTGAAATAGATGTGATTAAGAATTCCAAGAATAACGGCCGCAAAACCACACTCCAATCGTCGAAAACTGGACTTCAATGTTGAAAACCACAAAAAATATTCCCGGAATTTTAATTTTGAACGACTTCACAATTCTTTAGGCGATCAAACGTAACAGCGTGTCTACCAGCATGCTGTGCACAACCTTCTTCATTCCAGTACAATGAATCGGAATACATTAGTAACATACAATTCATTCTCACCTATTTTGGAATTAAGTGATGAGGAATCCGAATTGCCCCAAGGTTTCTGATATAAAAACGCCGTATCGCTTCTAAGAGAAGTTGTGGTCATTGGTTTATTGGATTTCGTTCCTGGCAGCGGTTTAAAAAGAGCTTTTGCAAGAGGTGAAACACGCTTGATATTAGGTACATCATTGGCTGCAGACAGCAAGAGCATTCGGTTATTCCTTCGTCTAATCTTTAAATCTGCCAACACCTGAGATTATAAAAAGTAGCAATTTAACTAGACTGATATGTGTTGGCAAACTACATCATCTTTAGTAAAAAGAAAGTACCACAGCAACGCACCGAAGTTATTTTGCTAAACGTTCCGTCCAATTCAGTAACCTAGTTCAGAGAGTGCACATGGTCAAAGAAAATAGGAGCCATGACCAAAGAAAATACTAAGCTACTTCGAACTGCTCAAGTAAAAAAATTGTGCTGGACAGGTGGCCAAAGCTATGCACCAATTTGGCCCAATTTTTTTGTACCCGTACATAGCAATTACCAATCGTATATCGCACAGAACCCGCAACTAAATCTAGACTCAAATTTCATCACTTGGAGACAGAAGGACCATAATTTGCATCCACCAAAAGTCTAGGGAGCTACAGTACCGTCATGAGCTGAAAGTTCAATTAGATCGGCCTCATTATGCAGGGACTCAGTGTCCGCGTATCAATTGACTACTGAGTGGCGACGGTTCCACAATCGTTGACAAAAACCGGGATAACGACCGAAGCTGAATCAGAAGCATACGATACGATATGACATAATACCTGTGTCTTTCGAGGACGATGAAGTGCTGCTGACGTCTTCACTGACTTCTTCACGCGGGGTATCACAAATGTCGCAAGTCAAACAATCCAGTGGATTATCGAAAGTGCACACGGGGCAACCCCAAAATCCTTCCTCCACCTCAGGCTCTTCAACTTGCGCTACAATTGGCTGCTGTATCGATATAGGGCTTTGAGAATTACCTGATAAACCCCAGCAAACAACCTAATCAGGAAACTAGTGATGCAGTGCACACACAATCTCCGCAATAACATCCACAGTGATGCAAAGTACCTCGACCTAGACAAAGATGCGATCACCATCAAAGATCTTCCATAAAGTATCGGCACTTGCACAATCGCCGCTTACAATCTTCGCGATGGTTGATTCGAAACTAAAAATATAAAACTAATTCCCAGTAGCTCCGGGCGCGAAATCACTATATGTGCAATAATTTGCTGGACAGAATCGACTGGCCAATGTCGTATTTAAATCAGGCGAAAGAAAACCACTGCAAGAGCTGAACCAAAAGAAATCCGGAGAACTCTGCCCTCAGTAGGAAGGGGGATAAAGTAGCAGGAGACCTCCAAACCCTAAAAACCAACAAGAATAAGTTCATTACCAACTACACCATCCTATTACTGAACCCCACTAAATGAAGCTAAAGGTAACCCACCGAGAAGCTGAGAATCTCACCTGACACCGACGAGGAAGAAGCCGGCTTCTCCTCAGCGTATTCATCCTCTTCGTTATAATAGTCCTCTTCATCGTAGTCATCGTAACCATCGTCGTCGTAATCCGACGATCTCCACTTCCGAGGCATTGCTCCTAGCTTCCTTCCGGCCCTCCAACTCTTACCCTACTTCCACTACAGTTACTGAGCTCCTAAAATACAAAACGAGACATGATTCGATTTCCGAAAGTTCAGGTCCATTCTGCCGCAACTAAGAACGGCATTACACTCACAAAACACAAGCACTCATTGAAAGCTAAAACTCCATGGTCGATCTCAACACCACAAGCTCATCATGAATGACCTTGGAGAAGCTACTAACAGCAATGGACTGACAAGCTAAGCCACCGCATGAAAAAACAGACGGAAATTCCCGGATTGATCTGCGAGAGTCACAAAAAAGGTAGGGGGGGAGAGGACGAACCCTAACCCTAAATTGGCGGAATTGTGGAGGTGCAAGGGAGTGAGGTCACGCACATGCGGCAGTTCAGTTCGCCAGTGAGTGGCGTGTGGCAGTGGCCTTGGATGAGACTCATCCGTCTGCGCCAGGCGGAGTGGCGGAATTGGAACTGAACTGGCGGACTTCACCACCGCCAGGCAGGGCTCGCGCTGCTTCTTTTCACCGCTGCGTGGGCGTGGGCCACCTGATGCTAACTTAGTTTTGGCCTGCGATTCGAGGTATCTTCAGTGTTAGTGTTTGGTTGATCCGGCTGAGGCGTATGCGAATTACATTGGCGGGGCGGGGCAGGGCAGGGCGGGGCAGGGCGGACGGAATACCAAAACGGCCAGTAATATTGGCTGGCAGACGAGCTAGGTTTCAGCCCGGCTAAGCTAGGGTCAGCCCGGCTAAGCTAGGGAATAGCCCGGCTAAGCTAGGCTGTGACACCAACTTCCTTGTGCTTCACCTTTATCCAACTTTCCCATCTTTTTCCAACTTTTTGCTTTTCTTTCTGCCATCTTTTTCAGGTCATCAGTCTTCTTTCTACGTTTTCCTCGTCTTTCCCACGTTATGTCACTCTTCTTTCACTGCTGAACGTGCTCCTGCGGAAAACCGAAATGCCACCGGCGCGGAGTCAGGGTTCTTCTTTGTGGAAACTTTTCAGGTATGGATTTGGCTCTCAATTACCTGATGCTCTGAGTAACAAAAATGATGTGCATAACTGTCTGACATGTTTGCTTTCGACAGTCACAAGTTCCGAAGAAGACGATGCTTTATTTGATAACTGATGGGCAGACGTTACTCAGTAGTTTCGTCGTTCTAAACTACCAGTATTTCGTGGAGCACCAAGCTCACTTTGTCCTATAGCAAAAGATTTTTGTTCAAAGCTTGTAGCAGACAGGGCATTTATTCAGTATCGAAAAATTGTCGTGTCATAATTAGAGCTTGAACTTAATTTGAAGACTGATGAGGTTTACGACAGCACTCAACTATTTAGGTATAACATTTTCCATAGAGTTGTGATGTAGCGAGTCCTCTGAAATTTCTATTCAAGGTGCTATTTCATCACATAGATTAGTATTGTATAATGACAATGCCATGATCACATGTCGCTACGATACAATTCTCAAGCTATTCTCAGGTTGTCGACATTGAACTTCTTCTATGCAGGGATACGACTTAACCTACGAGTTGAATGGCGTGGAGGCCAAGCAGAAGGAGTAACTTTCCACGCTCTCATACTTGAAGCTGCGCAATTTTATCTCTGGTCATGAGTTATACACCAAGAGTGATCTGAACCCATGGACGTACATTGTATCCCTATTTTGTGTTAACTTCGATCGTAATAAAGGTGCAGCCCTAAAATGCACATTACATTTTCACTTAGTTCAGAACTACCTTGAGAATCTGGGGAGAGCATCCTTGATCAGGATAAAGTAGTGGTCACCCTCGGTGACTGCTAGCCATGGTCAAGTGTCAGGTGCCAGGGCTGCTCATGCACATGTGCTTTAATTCTTCAGGGCTTGGTGAAAATTGTGTTGGAGATTGAGGATAGTAGAAAAACCATAGGAAGAAAGTAGACAGTGAATCAATCAGTTTTTAGTTTGAAGTCATGTATAAGAATGGGACAAGTCAACCTGGTCGAGGACATGGCAAATATGTTGAAATATGGTTTGGTAGATTGAGTTTAGGCACTGTTAGACACGCAGCCTTTGAACACACATTTTGTTAATTTTGTATTTATGCGCGATTTTTGGACTGAGAATCCAGAATTGCTATGGGGAGATGTCTTGGAGAGATCGCCATTTGTGGGGAGGAGTGTTCCAATATGGAGGTATTGACACTCTGATTTTCTGCGCCAAGGAGTTCTCTCCATGGTGGTACTCTAGAATAGTGGTGCTTCCCCATTGCGATATGCATTCATTCTCACTGTCGTCTGCCAAGTGACAGGGAGGCCTCCCTAGCGATGCAATTTTCAGGGTTCCCTGTGTGCAGTCTTGGGCTGTGAATCTGTGATGGGGAGCCCTCCCCACAACCATACGTCATCCTGTACCATTGGGCACTGCAAAGCCTGAACATATGCACGTGGCATTACATGCACACCATGTAGAGAAGGGAAATTTTATTTCGATTTGAATCGATTATATGAGGACACGCTCCCACCGGTGTCCCCACACTATTCAGAATTCCATGACTTTCTCGGCGACCTACCCTACATGATGCACGTCACCCGCGGCGTGCGAGTCGGCCAAAACAGCTTTGGAGTTGTCCGCATCCAAACTTGGAATCTTGCGTAGCGAGGTCTCGGTGAAGTTAACTTTCGGCAAGCTTCCATAGAGGATGGAAGTGCAGTTCACCCATTGCACGACGTCATCGCTGCCATCGCGCTTCCATTTCACATCCCAACAACCTCTATATCTCTCCCGGTCTGTCATCTCCCGGCTTCCTCTGGCAGGCCTCCAATATCGAATCTCGCACTTTCCATGGTATGTGGACCGGGCGTTGCGCACGGCCTGTGCAAGCACCTTGTTCATCCACAGTGGATAGATAGATTGCGGTATCGCTGGGCTTGATGAGGACAAAATTCCCAATTGCAATGTTCACTTGCTAAAACAAGACTTGTTACGATGACATCCTCGGACTCTAGAGAACCCTCCACACACGCTACCCATTGTTCACATTCAGGATACTCCCAGTGGGGAGTCCTCCCCAGACGCATGCTAGTGGGGAGAGCTCCCCACGCACGCTGCTCGGGAGCACTCCCTATGAACGGGCGTCGGGAGACGCCTGCTATCCCCGTCAAGCATATACCTACGGCGCGGGGACCTCCTCGTTAGTAGTAGAGTATCCCAAAAGTGGGGAGGCCTCCCTACCGATGACGACATCTTGGAACAATAGGGCAATTTGAAGTCAATTTACATACGGTATGGAGTGTTAAAAGCAGAAGAGCGAGGAGCGTGACCTTACATTGTTCACCTTTTAGCGGACGACCTCCCAAATGAAGGCTACCGGGAGGTACTTCTGGACGTCCTGTTGCCCGTCGCCGATTCCCTTCATCCTGGTCGCCGCCATGACATCGCAGGTGTCATTGACGATCGAGAGTACTGTCCCCTCTACTTGCACGGTTGCCGGTCGACGCTTAAGTTGCCTAGTGTTGCCGTGACGGGCCGAACAAATTCCACGTCGATATCTCCGCTTGTAATCGTAGAAGGTCGCCCGTCCTATGCCAAGTATTTTCCAACAAGCAGTCTCGCATACGTCCACCCCTTCCATTGTTATTACTCCGGACGCAACTCCATCGACGACCCGGAAATGGCCGCATAGCTCGACTCCAAACTCACGGCGCTCGTCGAATTACTTCCTCCAAATATGTGAACGGACCTGAACGGTCTTGGACCACGGGAATATTTGGCAGCAGCTCCACATGCAACACTCTTCCATACTGACTTCTCTAGCAACATCCCCTCTGGACAGTCTGACACTCCAACCTCATCGTGCCCCAAAAGAGCATCCAAAAATATCTCTTCGGGCATGCTTGCTTGAATTCTGCCTGCGGCTACTACGGCTCCACCCTCACCTTCGAGCACACACTTTTTTCCCCGCCATAGAATTCGACGTGGGAAACGTTGAAGGCCGTCTTCCATCATTGATTCATCCTCATTGTCAGAGGACGGGGAGGCCTCCCCATTGTCCTCATATTCACTATCATTGACACTATCCCCGCCATCGTCATTTTCTAGTGACGTAGTCGGTGTCATCCATCGCGTCAACGGCAATGATAGCATTCAAGCATCGCGAGAAATTGTTGGAGGCTGCGCCGGAGTCCGCAGCGCCAGCTGATGCACATACAATATACACATCCGGCCAAAGAACTTGCTTGCCGATACAGTCGGCAAGCCTCCAGGCATTGAACCCTACCAATACTGTATTTTCAAAATCGGCCTCAACGGTGGAGACTTGAACGAGAAACGTCTTAGATTCAAAGTCGTTGTCACCAACATATCGGAAAGGACTAGACTCGACAATCTCGGATGCAGCGACTCGCCCATCCATCAATAGGAGGATGTCTTCGTGCACTTGCCAATTCGCCATCTCTTCTACAAGATGCAAACGCGTCGTGACTTCCATCAGCACTATCACGCACAATCAGTCTCGCAGGCTCATGATGACAGTTAATCCCTCCAGTCATCTAGCCAAAGAGACGGCGAGTAGGAGATAGAGAGATCCCCCCAGAAACAACTACCTAGCTATGGTAGCAATCCGTGGAGGATTCGCTCTACCTCCACCTCACAGTCTCTTGCAAAGATAATTTCTCTCCAACGATAACAAACCCAAAACGCTCTCCATGGAGGGCAAACTAGGGATGGCTGCCTACTTGGCACTCTGAGAGGCCTCCCTTAGGCGTGACGGATGCGACCATGGAAGCTAAGCGGTCATCCCGGTGGGAAGACCTCCCCATCATTTAGCGCTCTCCACGGAGGACGAGATGAGGTTGGCCGCCCACCTAGCACTCCGGAAGGCCTCCGTGAAGCGTGACGAGGGTGACTATGGAGGCGAAGCGGTTGTCCCGGCCATCCGGGTGGGGAGACCTCCCCATCATTTAGCGCTCCCCACGAAGGGCGAGGTGGGGTTGGCTGCCCACCTGGCACTCCGGGGGGCCTCCGTGAAGCGTGACGGGGTCGACCATAGAAGCGAAGCGGTCGTCCCGGCTATCCGGGTGAGGAGACCTCCCCATCATGTAGCGCTCCACATGGAGGGCGACGTGGGGTTAGCTGCCCACTTGGCAATCTGGGAGGCCTCCATGAACGTGACTGGGTCGACCATGGAGGCGAAGCGGTCGTCCCAGCCATGCAAGTGGGGAGACCTCCCCATCAATTAGCACTCCCCACAGAGGGTGAGGTGGGGTTGGCTGCCCACCTAGCACTCCGAGAGGCCTCCTTGAAGCGTGACGGAGGCGACCATGGAGGCGAAGCGGTCGTCCCAACCATCCGGGTGGGGAGACCTCCCCATCAATTAGCGCTCCCCACGGAGGACAAGGTCGGGTTGGCCGCCCACCTAGCACTTCAGGAGGCCTCCGTGAAGCATGACGAGGGCGCCAATGGAAGCGAAGCGATCGTCCCGGCCATCCGGGTGGGGAGACCTCCCCATCATTTAGCGCTCCACACGGAGGGCGAGGTGGGGTTAGCTGCCCACCTGGCAATCTGGGAGGCCTCCGTGAAGCGTGATGGAGGCGACCATAGAGGCGAAGCGGTCGTCCCAACCATCCGGGTGGGGAGACCTCCCCATCAATTAGCGCTCCCCACGGAGGACGAGGTCGGGTTGGCCGCCCACCTAGCACTTCAAGAGGCCTCCGTGAAGCATGACGAGGGCGACCATGGAGGAAAAGCAGTCATCCCAGCCATCCGGGTGGGGAGACCTCCCCATCAATTAACGCTCCCCACAGAGGGCGAGGTGGGGTTGGCTGCCCAATCCGGGCTCTAGGAGCACTCCAAGCACCATGATGGAGGCCGGCCATAGCGGGTCCGCGCATGTCCCGGCCTATCTGGGGGAGACCTTACCTACAGGCCCCGTCTGGTGGGAAGACCTCCCTACTGGCATCCTAGGGCTCACATGTAGGGAGGCTTTCCAATGGATAAGATAAATCCGATAGGCAGATCTCTCTTCCACGTGTCAGACGGAGTTGAATGTCGCTAGGAAAACAATATTTCTGTACACAATAAATGACAAAAATAGAACCCTACGATAATTAAAATTAAAAACAAGAACAAAATATAAATGAACATAGCAGTAGGTGCCAAGAAACCCACCTGCCAAGTAAGCGGATGACGTCAGAAAGTACACGTGTCAAGTGGTGGATGCGCCACGTCGACACAACAGCATTTAGTACTGAAAGTACACGGAATTCAAGGCTTGGATGAAATGAGCGGGCTCTCAAAATGGTTGGCGGCATTGAAATGGGGATTTATTGTAGGGTTTCAAAGTCATAGTTTCCCATCGTGGCTTCCCATTGGTGGGCTTGCGCAGCCGTTGGATTGCACATATGGACGGCGCAGATGGCGCCACGCGTCCTGATATTTGGGAAGAAATATAATATCCCATTTACACGACCGAGACCCTCCCATACATGGCCGAGATCCGCCCTTACACGTCCGAGATCCGCACTTACAAGGCTGAGAACCGCTCATACCCGGCTGCCATTCCAATATACACGGCCGAGACCCAGTCTTACACGGCCGACACTCCGGCTACTCTAGCCTGTCGCAATGGCGTGCAGACGACCGTCTGATCTAGGGCAGCCACCCTAAACCGTCGGATCAAGCTCAAGCGGCTCCGCAACACTATATAAGGTCTCCCCAGACCTCATTTGTCCTCACTCGCTTTTCTTGTCGTCGCGAAGCGCTGCCCAATTCTGGTCTCGTCGTCCTGGACGCAAATATCTTCGTCCACGCCTATGGGGTAAGCTCCTCAACCCTACCCGGTTGTGCGTTTTATCTATTTTATGTTGTCTCTGGGGAGCTCGCATTAGACCTCCCCATATGTTTTGAAGAGAGGCCTCCCCAGCCCACTGGCTCTTGATTCTTTTCAGCAGCTTCCCTCGGGAGCTCTCCCGAGCTGCTTGTTAGGAAGGTCTCTCCAAATACTGGTTACGTGCGTGGGGAGCTCTCCCTAGCCGTGCGCGTGGGGAGATCTCCCGAGCAGCGTCCGTGGGGAGCTCTCCCCAACAGCGTGCGTGGGGAACTCTCTCCAGGTGCGAGCGTGGGGAGCTCTCTCTCGGCGCGCGCGTGGGGAGATCTCCGGAGCAGTGTCCGTGGGTAGCTCTCCCTAGCGGAGTGCGTGGGGAGCTCTCTCCGGCCGCGCGTGTGGGGGCTCTCTCTCTAAGCGCAAGCATGGAGAGCTCTCCCTAGGCGTGTGTGGGGAGATCTCCCGAGCAGCGATCCAGGGGAGCTCTCCCTAGGCGCGCGCGTGGGGAGATCTCTTGAGCAGCGTTCGTGGGGAGCTCTCCCTAGGCGGGAGTGTCCGGAGCTCTCCCTAGGCGCGCGCATGGGAAAATCTCCCGAGCAGCGTCCGTGGGGAGCTCTCCCTAGCAGCGTGCGTAGAGAGCTCTCTCTATGCGCGCGCGTGGGGAGATCTCCCGAGCAGCGTCCGTAGAGAGCTCTCCCTAGCGGAGTGCGTAGGGAACTCTCTCCAGCGGCGCATGTGGGGAGCTCTCTCTATAGGCGCGAGCATGGAGACCTCTCCCTAGGCGCGCGCGTGGGGAGATCTCCCGAGCAGTGTCGGTGGGGAGCTCTCCCTAGGCGCGACTGTGGGGAGCTCTCCCTAGGCGCGACTGTGGGGAGCTCTCCCTAGGCGCGCGTATGGGAAGATCTCTCGAGCAGTGTCCGTGGAGAGCTCTCCCTAGCCGCGACTGTGGGGAGCTCTCCCTAAGCGCGCGCGTGGGGAGATCTCCCAAGCAGCGTCGGTGGGGAGCTCTCCCTAGGCGCGAGTGTGGAGAGCTCTCCCTGGGCGCGCGCGTGGGGAGATCTCCCGATCAGCGTCCGTAGAGAGCTCTCCCTAGTGGAGTGCGTGGGAAACTCTCTCTCCAGCGGCGCATGTGGGGAGCTCTCTCTATAGGCGCGAGCATGGAGACCTCTCCCTAGGCGCGCGCGTGGGGAGATCTCCTGACTCCCGAGCAGCGTCGGTGGGGAGCTCTCTCTAGGCGCGAGTGTGGGGAGCTCTCCCTAGGCGCGCGTATGGGGAGATCTCCCGAGCAGTGTCCGTGGAGAGCTCTCCCTAGGCGCGAGTGTAGAGAGCTCTCCCTAGGCGCGTGCGTGGGGAGATCTCCCGAGCAGCGTTCGTGGGGACCTCTCCCTAGGCACGAGCATGGGGAGCTCTCCTTTGGCGTGCGCGTAGGGAGATCTCTCAAGTAGCGTCCGTGGGGAGCTCTCCCTAGGCGCGAGTGTTGGGAGCTCTCCCTAGGTGCGCGCGTGGGAAGATCTCCCGAGCAGCGTCCGTGGGGAGCTCTCCCTAGCAGCGTGCGTGGAGAGCTCTCCCTATGCGCGCGCGTGGGGAGATCTCCCGAGCAGCGTCCGTGGAGAGTTCTCCCTAGTGGAGTGCGTGGGGAGCTCTCTCCAGCCGCGCGTGTGGGGGCTCTCTCTCTAAGCGCGAGCATGGAGAGCTCTTCCTAGGCGCGTGAGGGGAGATCTCTCTAGCAGCGTTTCAGTGGAGCTCTCCCTAGCCGCGAGAGTGAGGAGCTCTTCCTAGACGCGCGCGTGGGGAGATCTCCCGAGCAGCGTCCGTGGGGAGCTCTCTCTAGGCGCGAGTGTGGAGAGCTCTCTCTAGGCGCGCGCGTGGGGAGATCTCCCGAGCAGCGTTCGTGGCGAGCTCTCCCTAGCCACGACTGTGGGGAGCTCTCTCTAGGCGCGCGCGTGGGGAGATCTCCCGAGCAGCGTCCGTGGGGAGCTCTCTCTAGGCGCGAGTGTGGAGAGCTCTCCCTAGGCGCGCGTGTGGGGAGATCTCCCGAGCAGCGTTTGTGGGGAGCTCTCTCTAGGCGCGAGTGTCGGGAGCTCTCCCTAGGCGCGCGCGTGGGGAGATCTCCCGAGCTGCGTTCATGGGGAGCTCTCCCCTGGCACAAGCATGGAGAGCTCTCCCTTGGCGTGCGCGTAGGGAGATCTCTCGAGCACTGTCCGTGGGGAGCTCTCTCTAGCAGTGTGCGTGGAGAGCTCTCTCTATGCGCGCGCGTGGGGAGATCTCCCGAGCAGCGTCCCTGGAGAGCTCTCCCTAGCGGAGTGCGTGGCGAACTCTCTCCAGCGGCGCATGTGGGGAGCTCTCTCTATAGGCGCGAGCATGGAGAGCTCTTCCTAGGCGTGCGCATGGAGAGATCTCCCGAGTAGCGTCGGTGGAGAGCTCTCCCTCGGCGCACGCGTGGGGAGATCTCCCGAGCAGCGTTCGTGCGGACCTCTCCCTAGGCGCAAGCATGAAGAGCTCTCCCTTGGCGTGCGCGTAGGGAGATCTCTCGAGCAGCGTCCGTAAGGAGCTCTCCCTAGCAGCGTGCGTGGAGAGCTCTCTCTATGCGCGCGCGAGGGGAGATCTCCCGAGCAACGTCCATGGAGAGCTCTCCCTAGCAGAGTGCGTGGCGAACTCTCTCCAGCGGCGCATGTGGGGAGCTCTCTCAAGGCACGAGCTTGGAGAGCTCTACCTAGGCGCGTGCCTGGGGAGATCTCCCGAGCAGTGTCGGTGGAGAGCTCTTCCTAGGCGCGAGTGTGGGGAGCTCTCCCTAGGCGCGCGCGTGGGGAGATCTCCCGAGCAGCGTCCGTGGAGAGCTCTCCCTAGCGGAGTGCATGGAGAACTCTCTCCAGCGGCGCATGTGGGCAGCTCTCTCTCTAGGCGCGAGCATGGAGAGCTCTCCCTAGGCGCGCTGATGGGGAGATCTCCCGAGCAGCGTCGGTGGGGAGCTGTCCCTAGGCGCGCGTGTGGGGAGATCTCCAGAGCAGTGTCCGTGGAGAGCTCTCCCTAGGCGCGAGTGTGGGGAGCTCTCCCTAGTCGCGCGCATGAGGAGACCTCCCGAGCAGCGTCGGTGGGGAGCTCTCCCTAGGCGTGAGTGTGGGGAGCTCTCCCTAGGCGCGCGCTTGGGGAGATCGCCCTAGCAGCGTCTGTGGGGAGCTCTCCCTAGCAGCGTGCGTGGGGAGCTCTCTTTAGGCGCGAGCGTGGAGAGCTCTCTCTAGGCGCGCGCGTAGGGAGATCTCCCGAGCAGCGTCTGTGGAGAGCTCTTTCTAGGGGAGTGCGTGGAGAACTCACTCCTGCTGCGCGTGTGGAGAGCTCTCTCTCTAGGCGCTAGCATGGAGAGCTCTTCCTAGGCGCGCGCGTGGGAAGCTCTCCCGAGCAGCGTATGTGGGGAGTTCTCCCCACAGCGTGCGTGGGAAGGTCTCCCGAGAACCCCAGAGCGGAAGTCTCTCTACCATCCCTTTCTAGGGACGTATCGCCACAACCAGAGCATCGGGTGGTCTCCCTACCATTCGACTATGCGGAAGTCTCTTCAAAACCGAAGCAAGAGGAGGTCACTCTACAAACCAAGCAGTGAGAGGTTTCCCGACCACTTCATCCTTGGGAGGTCTCCTCATAACCCAAGCACGGAGAGGTCTTCCTACCATCCATCCCTTGGAAGGTCCTTCTACAACTTCAGCATAAGGAGGTCTCCCTACCATTTCACCTTGGCGAGGTCTCCCCACAATCCAAGCACGGTGAAGTATCCGTACTATCCCACCTTTAAGAGGTCTCTCTACAACTTAAGCATGAGGTCTTCCTACCATTTCACCCTAGGGAGGTCTCCCTACAGTCCACGCCTGGGGAGACCTCTCCACAGCCTATAGCAAGGCCTTCCCCAAGACCAAGAATGGAGGTCTCTCTACAACATTAGGAGAAATTTGTAGTCACAAGGGCCCTTTGGCCTTTGCCTTTGGCACGTGCTGAAAAATTTAGGCCAAACCGTGCACTTTACATGAGGGCACCAATGGTGCCACCGTGGCTGCTAGCAGTGCAGTTCCGTGGGTCGCGCCAATCGACGCTGCCGACATTGCAGACACTGCCAGCACTGCGGCTTCCGACGCTGTCAGCGGGCAGCGACTGCACCAATGGGATTACATGAAAAGGGGTAGTTGGGCAGCCGATTCACCTACCACGGGCTGGCTTACAGGGCCCCTTTGGAACCCCATTTTCCTCCTAATGTCCCACCTTGATGTGGTCTCCCTACAATCCAATTGTGGAAGGACCCGTGAACGATTCCCTGATTGGTTTAATGTAGGTGCGTTGTCTGACTCGCTGTCATTGTTGTCTTGTAGGGTTGATACACTAGTACAAACCATGGTGATTTGCCGCCAACCAAACTTTGCAAAAAACACCAAACTTGTATATTGGTGCAATGTGACACCAACATTGGTGGCAAAAAAAACCTCCTACTTCCATTGATGTTTGTACGTGAAATTTATTTGGATTTGACAGCATTAACAATGCAATATTCATTATTTCTATATTGTTGGATTTTAAAGGCAACTGAGACATAACCAATTCATTTCATTCCTTACTTTTTATCTTTTTCACGTTTAATTTGTACTTTAGTTTTTCATAGTTTTATAATTTTTCAACGATGCAAAAAAACCCTTGTATAATGATATCATGTATTCAGGATTACGATATCCATCTACGTATGAAATTTATGTTTATGATGTTGCATATCCTTTTTCAAGGATTTCTCATACATAGCAACAACATACACATCACGTGGTTCAACAAAGTATCATAATTTATATACATCATTTTTCAAATATTGACAAATACCACGTAATACAAAAAAATTGGTGAATTATGTTCTACATTAATTTTGAGAAATACGTGAATTACAAAAATTATATGAATTTCAAAAATTACGCGAATTGCAAGAAATACATGAATGTCAGGAATTACGTAAATTACAAAAAATACATAAATTATGTTCTACGTGAATTTCAAGAAAACATCCTCTTATTATTAAAATACAAGAGCTCCTCATCAAACACTTTACAACATCTACACATGAAAAAAAATATTCAAAATTTTTTTGTATTGCAAAAGTTATGAAGGTTTAAAATTACTACATGTTTTTCTAACTCTGCTGTCACTTTAAATTGAATATAGCAATTCTCTTACCTTTTTTACCAGTTTTTTTATTGAAGTATGTTCCTCATTACAACACCTACTCATGAAAAAAAATAAAAATCAAAAATGTATTGTATTGCAAAAGTTATAAAGGTTTAAAAATTACTACATGTTCTTCTAACTCTGCTGTCACTTTAAATTAAATAGAGAAAAACTCTCAAATGTTTTGCCAAATTTTTTTATTGAAGAAGATTCCTCATTACAACACCTACCCATGAAAAAATGTATTATATTGCAAAAGTTATAAAGGTTTAAACATTACTACATGTTTTTCTAACTCTGCTGTCACTTTAAATTGAATAGAGAAAAACTCCAAAACGTTTTACTAATTTTTTTAATTAGAGTACGTTCCTCATTACAATACCTACCCATGAAAAAAAGAAACGATAAAAAATGTATTATATTGCAAAAGTTATAAAGGTTTAAACATTACTACATGTTTTTCTAACTCTGCTGTCACTTTAAATTGAATAGAGAAAAACTCCTAAATGTTTTACTAATTTTTTTAATTGGAGTACGTTCCTCATTACAATACCTACCCATGAAAAAAAAAAAACGTTCAAAAATGTGTTATATTGCAAAAGTTATGATCGTTTGAAAATTTTACCAAACAATGTAAATTGCTGAATTTTTTTTGGTGATTGTATATCATCCATTTTTCAAAGAGTTAGAAGCGGCTTGGGCTAGTGGTAGTAGTCTCACCACCCATAACCACGAGGTCTTGGGTTCGAACCCCATGGTGGCATGTGATGATGTGGACTTGACTTCGAGGTTGACCGTGGTAATGAGTGGACTTGGCGTTGACATAGGGCAAAGTCAAAGGTGTGGTGGCAGCTTCGGGCAGCCCGAAATTTTTCCGGGCAGCACACTTTTCTTTCACAACATTCAAATATTATAGCATTCAAATTTCACAGCATTCAAATTTCACAGCATTCAAATTTCACAAAAAATTGATATTTCAAAAATTTTAAATTGAAGAGGATTACGTGATTTGCAATATCAACGTAATGAAGTGAATATTTTTTTTGTTTTACGACAGAGTGTTCAAAAGCACCAATTAATTACAATTCAAAAATTGGTGCATCATTAAAAATGCACCAATTTATTGGTGCAAAACTTGGTGGCAAAATACTATGTTTTGTACTAGTGATATGTCTCAGATTCCTGATGTAATCCGATTAAATGCGCTGAAGCCTCTTTGCGCAAACGTCCTCAACGATGCCCTAACTGCCTTTAAGAGCAAGCTCGGGTGTGCCTTTGTTTGCAATCCCAATATCTTGAAGTGTGGCATAGATATTGAGACAGCAGATCTCCGTCTGAGGTCCTCCTCCCTGGCTATAACCTTCTACTCCGGTCTCCCTAAAGAAAGTCCATGGGGAGGTCTCCCCACTGCACTTTTCTTGGAGACGTCTTTTATCTGCAAGATCCTAGAGAGGCCTCTCTAGTAGAAGTTCATGGGGAGGCCACCCCACTGCAAGTTGATGGAGAGGTCCCCCCTCTGCAAGTCCTCGGGGAGGTCTCCCCACCGCTAGTTCCTGAGGAGACCTCCCCACTGGTAGTTTCCGGGGAGGTCTCCGCACTGCAAGTTTGTGGGGAGGCCTCTCTACTGGATGTTCATGGAATGGCCTCCCTAGTAGAAAGGCAATGGGAGGCATGTTTGTTGAGTTATCACGCACCTCTTGGTCTACTCACTGTTGGAGAGTTTGTCTAGCCATGCGGCCGAAGCTGGAGATCTCTATTGTTTTGCATTGGGAGTATCCACTTTCTTTGCGTCGCTAGGGAGCCTTCCACAGAATTGTAGCATCTGTGGAGAGCCCTCCCTACCTATCGTCCATCGCAATGGCCATTGACTTGTGTCGCTGTGGTTTGCAGTGTTGCAAAAGCAAAGTCGTGGAGTTTGTCCATTCGAAAGCGGAGATAGGACCGGCTCAGCTAATGGCTTCGCAAATCCTAAAGGTTTCAAGGAGGCTGAGGACCTCAAATTGGAGGCGACGACGACGGGGTAGACAATGACAGAGATGACGATGCTCTTGGCGAGGGTGGCGATTCCAATTCTGAAACAGCCGATGACGACGACCCAGGCGCTGATGAGCTGGGTGGTGCGGCTGATGGTGGCCCAACAAACGTTAGTGGTGCCGGTTCAAGGTTAACGTTGGATGATACTGCTGATATTACCGTATTGGAGCAATTGGGTCCGAGCTCCACTGTTGCAGTTGTCGGAGCCAAGTGTAGCCTAGCCTCGACGCACACTCCCCGCCAACGCTAGGACCCAATCCACAATACAGTGCGCAGCACACCGTTAGAGGACTCAGCCAGGGATGCATGGTTTAAATTTTCATGCGCATGTGCGTCCTTCTCCGCTCGCAGCTGCACGCGAAGTAGGCAAAGTGCCGGGGTAGTCGATGGGCCCAGATATAGCTTTGAACTGCGGCATATCATGTCTAGCGTAGAGATAGAGAGGCCCCCCCCGCAGCACCCCGTTCCCATTTCCTCGACTACGGAGGGCGGAACGCGCACATGACGCGGAGGAATCCTGTACGTGGACTAGAAGTGGAGAACCCCGACAACGTTTCATCCGATACATCTCCGGCACACGTCTCTGCGTCGGGCCGATGTGGGGAGCCCCCCTCCCCCCCCCCCAAGGCTGGCAAATCCAAGAAGCAGTCCAACAAGCGAGCGGATAGTGTCAGTGCATTGAACACGGACACTGTTGACTTGAGCGCGAAGGGCATGATGGCGAGCATGTCGGAGGCGCCGGACATTCATATATCTCCAGGTAGATAGGAAGGCCTCCCCTCGTAGAATATCAGCTCGTATATGTTGTCTGCCGTGATAACTGCGATCATGGACCATTTTGTGTAATGTACGTGTTATTTGGACTATTGAATATGACTTATGTTTTCACCACATTTGCCCTCCGGATGTATGTCGTGCATGTTAAGGTCATTCATTTCATAAGTGTTGTGTTCTCTTTGGATGGGGAGGTCTCCCCATCGGTACTCTAGTATTCCACGACAACGCAATACGTTCCGAGCGTGGCCTTTGGTTCTAACAGCCTATCGTTTGTATCTTGCACAGACCGGGCGACACTGCAGGCTCTGCTCCACATGGCAGACTTTCTTAGGTGGATTTGAGTTGACAACCCTCGTCTCCGCCGTTGACAATATTTCTCGTGTTTGCATGAACGGACTATTATGTGACTCCAACTCCGGGGCCTGTGGCAAAATTTGGTGGAGGGCGAACCTGAACGGTTTCCTGCAGAATTTCTTTACCTAGTTCGAGGTCGTTTTCTGGTCTGTATGTAGGGGAATAAAATTGGAGCGATACAAGAAAGACCTTCACGCACTCACAAAAGTCATTATAAGGTCGGAACGGCTAAATGGCCAGGACCTTTGTGAGTGCTCCCAGCATCGGGATCCTTTGAACCCGGAGAAGCCCAGTTTCCTAAAGCCCCTCTCCAAGTTCTTCGCATAATGCCCCGATGCTAATGCGTCAAACACAGTCCTCATCGACGACTCGCCCGACAAGATATGCATGAATGATCCCTCCAATGCAATCCACCCATTTACGTACTATTCGAGTGATCCAAATGCACCTCCCGGGCTAGTCAATCTGCGTACTTGGACAAACGACGTTCGGGGGTATGTTGAGCGGAACAAACCCGCTTGGTCTAATCCACCTATTACCGTTGATCGTGTAAGAGTCCTCTTGGAGAGCTCTAAGGCGCCGCAACAGACGGCTGCAGTGACGACTTTGTAGCGTAGGAGACCCTAAACCCTTCCCGAAGTTTGCATGAACGATGTAGGCTCTGAACTTTGCAATGCATTGTAATGACCCTGGCCGGAATTTTGTACTTTCATCAATGTCAATATAGTCCTCTTGTTATTGGAACATACCGTGCATGAAGTTATTACCAGAATCAAAAGTAGGGATTGTCTCTGCATTGGACATTCGCATCTTGTTCAATACTCAGTCGTCGTACCTTCCTACCAAAGTAGGGAGGTCTTCCCATCCACGGACCTTGGATAGGGAGGTCTCCCTACCGTCTAGATGTCCAGTCTGTGGCAATCAAACCCCCCTACAGGCTGATTCATAAATACGGTGGGGAGATCTCCCCATCCAACATTATGCCTGTGCTCAAATTCAGTTGAGTAGCGCGCTCCCGCTGCGCGCAAGCAGCTGTATTCTACAGAGGCTTCCTCTGTCTTCTAGGGAGGCCTCCCCATTTCCAGCTGCTCTAGCCACCTCCCCATCGCTATTATCCCGTCCGAAATTAACTAAATATACTAATTCCGGAATGAAAATAGTACAAAATTAACGAAATGTGTGTTTTTGCTCTGCTGATGCAGTCATACATCTCTAGGCTCCGTGTCAGCTTGACGTAATCACACTCATGGAGGGCTGTGCAATGCTGAATGCCGCTACATTTACGGAAGTTAGACTCTTTTAAGGATTTTTCCTTACCTAGCTACAATGCACAGGGTGTGGTGTTTTTTTTTTTAACCATTACTTGAATATTTGTCGATGCCAACAAAGACTTCCCTAAATACCAAACCCTAAACCCTAAACCTGAAATTCCAAATGCTAACGTGAAAAGTTCACCATGTGGCACTACTCATGAGAAAGAGTATTCCAAAAATGTACCACACTTGGAAAATATTCAAAATAAGTAAGTCTATCAATTATGCACAGTTGAACCTTGAAAACCTGGTCACAACACACTTTTTTCTCATTCAACTCATGCACATTCTTAACAATTTTACTGAATATCGTCCACATCTCGAGCATTGAAACTTTAAATCACAGAGCTCTTTCTGGAGGTGGAAGATGAACCAGCCTTCTAAATTCTTGTAGTTGAACTTCTTTCAAAAGAAGACCATTTTCTATGCTCAATTGTGAACCATAATCTCCTGAAGAGTATGTCGTGAGAATTCACATGGGCTTGCAAGTTCTTATAACACATCATTTGGGAGTCTCTTGGAGTGAATTTAATTACATCCAAAGCTCTTTCTTCTCCCACGGTACACACTTGATTACCCAATTAATATTAGGAATTGTGGAGAATGGTATTTTTTCCACATTTGGACAATTGCAAGAAATAATTTTTATGGAGATCCACAGAAACTACTTGTAGTTTTCAAAATATTTGACACATTGATTTTGAAATATTCATTGACGAACCTGCTATGCACCTACGGTACATGATTTGTATAAATATTGAATTATGAACAAAACTAAAAAGCGTTAGTTACCAACATGTAAAAACTCTAAATAATCTACATTCAGTAGAGTTATCGTTAAAGTCACCTTGTGTTTGAAGATGTCGTGAATTTTCCTTTAATGTACTCTTATTTGTTCACTCCAAATAGTTAAAAAGTATGGAAAAGCTTGGTGGTCTATCATTGTTAGGTGTGTAAGAGCTTGGTGGTCTCTAAACTCAAGGGAAATTAGTTTAGCCGTCAAGAAAGACGGCTAAACTAGTTTTCCATGAGTTTGAAAACCACCAAGCTCTTACACACCTAATAATGAGAGACCACTAAGCTCTTCCCTACCTTTAAACTATATGAGGTGAATAAATAAGAGTACATTAATGCAAAATTCACAGTATCTTGTTCAAACACAAGGTGACTTTAAGGATAACTCTAGTGTGTCTTGAAGAAGAAAAATAAATAAAAATAAAAATAAACAAATCATTTCCAGTCGAGTTAATAGAATTCAACTTTGGAAATTCTCCGAATTTTCTTTGAACTCGATGCAATTTTAAGCTGAGATTTTAGGAAATGTGTTCTTATTAACCCTTTGACGCGCCAGCGTCCAGATTCTGGACGCTGGATGATTTCTGACGCGTCTTATCACCAAATACGGTGATGTTTTTCATCCATCCAAAAATCCTCTTGATTCTTGTGCTAGTTGATTACCACTTGTACAGTATGGATCTTCAAAATAAAATAATGTGAATTTTTGAAAAATAACAAAAATGGTTTATGTAAAGTTTCATTCTTAGTTCAAAAAGCAGGACCTTAAACATGATTTTTCATAATAAGTAGAATCAAATAATGCAAACAATACCATCTTCTAGTGAATGTTATTCCAATTTCATTACAATATTTTATGATTTTTTGGGTTAATTTTAGATTTTAAATTGAATTTCAAGAGAAAAACTTGCAAAATTAATCAAAAAATATTAATAAAAAATATGATGAATCCAACCGTACAGATGTTATCTTCACATAGACATTTACAACTTTTTTTTGTACATCAACTCCATTTTTATTTTTCTTCAAACATTTTATAACAAATCTTTGAAAACAATGTTGAATCGGGACCTTAAAGGGTTAATAAATCTCCACAAAAAGTTGAATCTGGAGAGCAGGCAGGCTAAATTTTGCAAGCTCGGCAGGACGGTCGTGTTACATGGCAGAACAAGCACACGTGCTAACATTTCTCCAGGCTGGAGGAATGTCGCATGGAAAAATGAGGACTGCAGAAATCCAAATGTAAGTACAACTCAATGGACACTCCAGTGTTGACATATGACTTCAAATGTGTCTTTGCCTCTTTGCCAGGTGGAGAGAAGCAATGGTGGATTGACCTGTTAGAAAGATTCATCACAACGGAAAGTACAATGCAAAGTGCTAAATTACGTGATTTCTACCAACAAGGACTGATATCCTGCAAAGTTTGTCAAACTTCAACCATGTCGGATCATTCAGTGTCTATTTTCCTCGTATGGTTTCCTACCACCCTCATTCTTCAATGTCACGTTTGACTAGCAGTTTGTAAGTGCTCAAACTGAGCTCTAACCTCCTCCCTTGATTTCAGCTTGGGACCTGACTCTAAACATGAGGTTAAGCCTTCTATTCCATAGAGATCATAACTATATAGAAATGCTGTGTCAAACCCATTTAGAACCTGTCAAATGATTATGATCCAAATACGGGTACACACCAGCAGTTTTGAAGCGATGGATAACTTGTCTTGCAATCCATCGGTGCAAGTAATTCGCCATCAAGGAAGACCCAGAAGGATCAGGTAATGTGCAAAGTGAATTATACGTAAGGAATCGAAAATGCAGTGGGCATCGGAAAGCAGTGCTGATGACGCTAAAGCATGGCACTGGGAACAACTCTTAGGGAATTTTGCTTACTTCGATGGCTGTGCCAATTGTTTGAATAATTCGGTCAAAGACATTAGTTCTCTGGGCCTCATAAGAGCGCCACTGGAGCAATGACTTGTACAGTATGCAAGCGGCAATTGGGCGATCGTTGTTGAAGCCGACATCTTGCATAACACACTGCAATAGAGAATCTTGATTTTCCTGTAGGTACATTATTTCACAAATGAATCAGACAGATGTACCCCATTTTGAGCAGACAAACTCAGGAACTTTCATAGAAACTATCACTCCTGGAATCATGTTGCTTGAACTCGTATCCGTAAATGACCACCAGAATATTGCAACCCTAAACATGAAAACTCGTGTACTAAATATCTAGCAGCAAACACAAACTGAAACTTACCTGCTGTCTGTCAATACGAAATTTCTGGCGCCTTTCAAAGCACGGCAGTTCAGAATGCGGGAAGAACCTAAACCGATCTGGGAAGCGCGATGCTTTCCACGCCTCCACTGATCTGAAGTAAGCCCATTGCACCAAGAAGTGCCTTTCCAGAAAATTATTGAAAATCTCCGTACCCGCGTAGTCCAGACAGTGACAATCTCCACAAAGACGAAGCATTTCGCAGGAGCACGTTCAGCAGTGAAAGAAGAGTGACATAACGTGGAAAGAAAGAAGACTGATGACCTGAAAAAGATGGCAGAAAGAAAAGCAAAAAGTTCGAAAAAAATGGGAAAGTTGTATAAAGATGAAGCACAAGGAGCCTAGCTTAGCCGGGCTGAACCCTAGCTTAGCCGGGCTGAAACCTAGCTTGTTTGCCAGCCAATATTACTGGCCGTTTTGGTATTCCATACGGGCCTCGTCCCTAAGTCCCATGCGGGGAGAGGACTGCGCCGGAGTTGGGGCAGTTGCTGCCTCCCCGGCCTCGCCATGGAACCCTGCTGACCCAGGCCCGCCCGCCCGCCCGCATGTTGCAGCGCCCTACCCGGCCTTCCTTGGCCCGCCCTGCCCGCCATCAGGGTTGTTCATCATGTCCGTCATGTCGTGTCATGTCGTGTCATGCCCATCATGTCGTGTCGGACCCCTCCGGCACGACACGATAGGGTCAACCTAGATTGCAGGTAGGGTCAACCTAGTCTTTTCACCAGGTAGGGTTAAAATAGTTACCTTTCTGCCACCTTGCAAGCTAGACGTGGCTCAAGAATCACATGTGGCATGGCCACGTAGGACCCCTTGGAAGTCGTGTCCTACGTGGCTATGTGGTCCCGGGTAAATGTTTTACCCTCAGTCAGTGTGCCTCACTCCGACTGCCCCTTCCCTCCGACTGCCATGTTGCCCGACTGCCCCTTTCCCGTCCAACTGCTCGAATCCGACGGTTTAGATCTATCCACTGCATTCGACTGCCTCAATCCAGCGGTGTAGGTCCATCTGCCCGGACCCGACTGCCTTAGCCCGACTGCCTCAGCCCGTCTGCCCCAGCCCGTCGGCCTCATCCCGTCTGTCCCTGACCGTCTGTCCCTCATTCCGTCCGCCCTGACCCCGTCTGCCCCTCAACCCGTCCGCCCCTCACTCCGTCTGCCCCTCATTCCGTCTGCCCCTCACCCCATCCGCCCCTCACTCCGTGTGCCCCTCATTCCGTGTGCCCTCTTTCCCGTCTGTCATGTTCTGAATGGCTCCCTTCTGTCTATCATCCATCCAAAAGATTTTAATTGACAAACAGATATCCAAAAGTCACTAAATTTAGAGTATTACAATTTAACAAATCACTGAAAATTTTATTCAGAAATACTCTATGCCGTATTTATACTGAAAATTTTATTCAGAAATTGCCAATGCTATATTTATACTGAAATTCAGGGTTGGATTTTGGATTTCAGTTTCAAAATTAATTTAAAAATTGTAGGGCATAGCAATTATATATCTAAACGTCTGCCTAGAATCAGAAATTCATAATGTACAACTTTTAGTCGTACATCTAGATCAAAGGAAGATTCCAATCATGGATGCAACATGCACAACACGCAAATTCAGAAAACAGTATTTATTTACGCATGGAAAAGTTGTCCTTGAAAAGGACTTACGTTGTAAAATTCAACTAAATGCAAACTTGTAGGATCCAATGTTGCACTAAGGGAAAAGAACTATGAACTATATATTGTAACGGTAACATTGGGTTGGAGTCATGAGACGGTATGGGTTTGCTTTCAACGAGTTCACTGCATGGGCCACGGTGTGTCGCTCTTTCGGGTCGTCCAAGGTGAGGCCATCCAAAGCCCTATTCCACATGACACGGGTCGTTTCATCTCCTCTGAAGAGCGTTGATGCCATCGCATTGTCAAATATATATCTTGCAAGTTTCCCCGTTGCATACGCCTCCGACTTCATAGAGTGCTTCGTCGGTTTAGTGCTAGAAGATACAACCACCCCATCAACTTCCTGGGGTAGCATATACCACAACTCCGGTGCAACCCACCATCGCGCCGCCTTTTTTGCTTTCAGGTCCGCCTCGTCTCTTGCCCAGTTATTCGAATAAGGTTCTTCACCACTCCAAGATGCCATGCCCCAATCGCACACCCCAATGTACACATCTTCACGTCTCTCTGGTGGAAAATGTATGAGGATGTTGGATGGGCTCAAATCATTGTGTTGCACGCCGCTTTTGTGTAACACATCGATGATGTTCATGAAGGCCCAGGCTAGCTAGGAATGCTGCTTACGATAAGCCGCAATCCTCCGACAGACCTCTGAATCCATCCCTTCCATTCCCAGCATAGTATCGGGATGTATGTCTTTGTAAGGCTGCTCAATCCGCTTCACCGACGCTACTGAATTCCCATTCCACCATATGGTGAACGCAGACATGTTCTCCGACGATAATGCAAAGAATTTTATCATCCCCGGGTGGTCCACGGGATTCACTAGGGCCTCGCAAGAAAGTTCCTTTCTTGCCTTGGTTTTGTCTTTTCTGGCGATCTTGCTTATCTTCTCAGCAAAAACCATATGACTTGGAATCGGTGCAAAATTATGAATCGATACTTGCCGCACCTTGCCATACGCCCCCTGAAATTGTTCACCACTTTTGCTCACAATTTCAGCTGACCTCGAAATCCACATGATTCCGGTTCTACCGTGTGAAGAAAGATGACCCACCAGCAACTTGTCAGCCCATGGAGGCATACGCGTCGCCGCGGCTTTCACCTCCTGGGCGTAAGTCTTCCACCAAAGCAGCTTCTCATATTCTAGGTCTGGTTCAGAGGTAGTTAGGGATTCAATTGCCTTGGGGTGAGTTGGCTCATAGAGTTGCGTCGGATTGTACACGCCTTGCTGCACTTGCTCATGGAACCAATGTCCATAGCCCGCAGCACTGGGAGCATCATGATGCCTTGGATCCTGTTCGACAGCGTCTGCTAAATACATCTTCATGTCCTCAATTACTGCCGCGAGGCCATGCACTCCGTAGTGCAAGTACTTGGTTTCCAAATACTCCTTTGACTTCTTCTTAAAGAACAGCAACGTCAAACGTTGAACTAATAGCAGGCAGCCCCTTGAAAGAATTTCAGGCCGGTTTCTCCTCTCCTCCGGTGTTAGGTGCTTCCTCTTTCTCCCCGAGCATCCAGAGGTAGAACCGGACAGCGAGGTACTCCGCGCTTGAGAACTACTCCCTCCAGTGATTTCAATGCTTCGTGGTGGGTCCATGGGCCAAGTCTCAATAGACGCACTTGCGGTGGGACCAAACTCAAGATCTTGCACGCCTACCGATATACTTGCCACACGTTGCGATGCCTGATTGTGGTCCCCGCCACCTGATGTACCTGCCACGTGCTGCAACCCCTGGCTTTGGTCCCCAGTCGATGTTGTAGCCATCGAGCTCTGTCCTACGATCCTCATCCTCTTCGGAGGTTGCTTGAATCCGCTGTTCCTTTCCATACTTTTTTTTAAAAAAAAATTTAAAAACTCCTCCCCCAAAAAAGCAGAAACTTACCGCTCCGGAAACCCAAGCAAATCTGCGAGCGCAGGATTGGTCACGGGTTCCTCTGAGGAGCGGTCGAAACTGGCAGCAGTAAATGAGGGGCGGCCCTCAATATATAGAGGCGGCCGTCGGGTTAGGGTTTCGGCAGTCGGGGCATGGCTGTCGGGGCAGGACAGTCGACGCAGGCCGTCGGATAGGGACGACGGGATTAGGGCAGTCGGAGGGGGGCCGTCGGATACAGGCCGACGGCTTTAGGGCAGTCGGAGGGGGGCCGTCGGATCCAGGCCGATGGCTTCAGGGCAGTCGGACGGGGCCGTCGGATACAGGCCGACGGGTTTAGGGCCGACGGGTTAACCTTTATACGTACCACTCCTTTGCAGGAAAGTCAAACTACACAATTTACTGAATTTTTGCCTTTAAGATTTATCAAAATATATTTTGTAATATTTTTCATGCGTGGAATTGAATGTTTCCTATTAGTCTTGAAATTTTCAGATTTTTTTGATTAAATACGGCATTTTTAACAAATTTTTAAGTCAAATACTTCAAAAAATAAATTTTATTACAAAAAAGCTTTAAAAAATTAATGTTTTTTGGGAGCAGGTACAAATTACAATGGAGAATCACATGATATGTTTTCCATAGAAATTTTTTATTTCAATTTTGAAATTCGAAAGCTGAAAATCCCATCATTCCTATGTAGTTTAATTCAAACCTTGACCTACAAAGCTTGCACAAGCAATAAAATACTCAATAATTGGAACTTTTAAGAGTTGAAAAGTGGAGTACAAACTAGACTTAATAAACTTCATTTTCTTAGTTGGGTATATTAGCAACAAAAGTCATTTTCAAGATCAAAATTGGGTTTGACCAACAAACATCCAGTATTTGGATGCGTGGACGTTTAGGGGTTAAGGGCACACGGGGACAGGTAGTTGGGAATGGGCAGTTGGATTATCTCAATTGAACACTCTATTGCTGGATGGAACTGAAACTGGATTTCGTTTACGAAGCAACGTTGTAACTGTCAAAGTAAAATTTAAATTAGGGTTTAATAGGATTCGATTATTCGTACTTGTTAATGGTTATTAATAATTTCCAAATACTTTTGTAAGGTTTAGGCTGGTAAATCAATTAAAAAAAAAACAATTAACATAATCTAGAAGAAAAATATTGGAGTGCAATTGGAATATCGTGTAGTACATGATGGTAGGATTCCCATTAACTCGTTGTATTTAATTTGAGAAATCATGTATAACACCTAAACACCCTCACGTATGTATCATTGGGAAAGTGTTGCAAAGATGTATTATAAAATTCAACTAACATGAATATTTCAAACTTGGTGTATGAACAAAAGTAACACATTTTCAAGTTAGATTCTATCCATACGGTCAGATCTACGATTGCCTTCACTGATAAAAAAATTTATACATTTTGGAACATAAAGTAAAAAATTGTTTTCTAGTTCGATCATGAATAATACATTGATAGTACGTGGCCAACATTTGTTGAGATGGATTGTCACATAGTACTGCAGATTTTATAACTTTAGAAGATTTTTAAGATGCTGGATTTTATGACTTATTATTTTCAACAACAATGTCAGATTAAAATATTAAAATTTAGGGTTGAAATACTTCAACAAGAAATGAGGCATACTTTATTCCGAAATTTTTTCATTATTGATCGGAACACACATACACGAAGCTAACTTCCCATACAAATTTTAGTATACAAATAACGATGACTTTGAAAATCGCATAACGGTTTAGATAGTACGTATTTAATCCGTAGTAGAAGCTAAATTTGCATGCTTGGGCAATTAGTTGTTAAAGTCCCACATTGTACACTACGAATGAAATTTGAAATCAATACTTGCATACACATGCCAATTATTTATGGACAAGTATTTGCCATACAATAAATACACACTCACGCATATATAAAAATATATAAAGATATATATATATATATATATTTTATTTTATTTTATTTTATTTTATTTTTTATTTTTATTTTTATTTTTTCAATGTACCGCAACAACATAAAAAACCGTAATTAGATGGGAAAAAAAAGATCTCTACCATGCATTTGTATTCGAGGGAAATGATGCAAATATGCATGACTATTTAAATATAGCTACATTCCCTATTCCTCATCCGATTCTAAACTGAAAACGGGGTTAACAGGGACTCCTTTATCCACTGCGCGCTCCGTCAATGTTCTACCACTTGAACCTTCGCCCTCTTGTATCACTCTTGGTGGCGCATACACAGGTGTTTCGTTTGCAGCCGCCCGATGAATCCGTTGGAGTTTGCCTCTAGTGCGGTAACAAACTGCGTCTTCTGTAATAACCAAATTTAGACGTCGGATTCTATCCTCTTGTCTGGCTTTCAAATACCGCTGTGTCTCTGGAGATACCTGGTGCAACAGTACATAGATCGCCTGCCTCAATAGTCTAGGTTTGTGGTACGACTCCTCGTGAGAGATATTGGTCCCCCTGCTTATGATAGGGGCCTCTATATCGCTCTGCGGACGTATAGTCTCGCCCATGTGATTCACCTTCTGTCTAACGGGAAGTTCTCCTCTCACCAACCGCCCCATTCTCGAGTCCCAATAATACCCGAATACTTGGTAAAAATAGCGTTTCAAGCCGAAGTCTGGAGCTTTGTTCGGGTACATCAAATTAGCGGCCAGAAGTACGTTCTCTGGCCTCTCGTGCCAGTTCCAGCCCTGCCTCTCGATGTACATTTGTTGCGTGCTCATGTTGTGCTTCCAGCTCCATTCTACCGTCTTCCCAATTTCTGCGTTGGTTACAAATCCCGCAAAATCTGTTGCGTTGTACCTCTAAGGACTTGGCATGAACGGTAGCAATCCGAATGTTTCATACAACCGGCGGTGGAAAGGGCTTAGGCAAACTGGGCACCGTCGGACGGAAATCATTCGTGGTAAAAGGCACTGCACATGGAAGCAATGCCTACAACTTATTAATGACCAAAAACCCTCCGGTCCAAAATAGTTGTTGCAAATAATGCACTGGGTACCGTCTTGAACTGATTCGTTAGGCGAAGGCCACTCGCGCTGCATTCCTGATGTGATGCTGTCATACTCTTTGAGAGGATTCCATGGGTGTTGGATTGGTAATTTCGGCCAATCAATCCCTTGAGCCGTCGTTGGCCAGTCATCGTCATACATTGAATCAACTTCGGCCCAGGATGTGAGCATCAGATTCCGCAATCTACCGTCTCTCCTCCATTCCACTTGAACTTGCTCCATCTCCGTCTCCAATGCCCTCACTCTTGCTGCTGCAAAAATGGCAACCGTTGCCCAGTCATCAAATTGCGTAGCAAGTTCGCCATACTCCTTTCTAAGACTTTTATTTTGCCGCTCCAACTCCTCCGAGTTATCGTGTTGGACTTCGTACACCATTATGCGGGACCTCAAGTCTGCAAGCTCTTTATGATTCTCAAAGTCACCGCAACTGAGAACACGCTCTATTTTTTTTTTTAACTCCTCGTTTTCTTTTTCTAGAGCGAGGTTCCTTGACATGACTTCACCGGCCAAAGACTCCGTGGTCGCGATGCAATCTAGAGCACCGTCCCGTTCGTATTGCAGTTTGTCCTCGCGATTCATTGGCGCGACACGTTCCTCGTACTTCCACAACTGCGACGAGGTCATTGGCTCCTTCCCCTTCCCCATACATTCCGATGGTGGAACACTCAAAATGCTTTGATCAACGGGGACAACAAAATCGTCGCTCCATACCATGGAATCAGCGTTTGAAGCATCTTCCTTGAAACCCAGCTCAGCAAGTTTGCCTTCTAAAAACGTCACCCTGGCGCGCAGAGCTGCGACCTTTGTCTCATGTTTTCTAATGAGGTCACCGATATCCCTGCCGTGAACGTGGGTCCCATCCAATGTACTCGGTGCGACGTTTATGCCTTGAAATCCTTCCCCTCCCGGTAAAACGGGCGTACTCGGTAACACCGTGTCATCCATAATCACATCCGTTGTTATGGTTTCAAAATCGGGCATCGCCGCATCCGCCTCTTCCGTAGGTGGGGCCCCCGTTGCAACTGCCTCTGTTTCTACTGCACTACCCCTGTTCTCGTCCTCTCCGTCAAAGATTTGTACGGGGGACGTTTGTCGTGGTACCTCTACAAAGGCTGGGATGCTCAAATTTGCAATGACTTCGTCTAACAATTCTTCGTCCACTTGCATATCATCCACTGTACTGGGCCCACAGTAATTCTTTGGCGGATACAGCAAATCATGGTTTTCGATAAACCATTGTGGGATTGGCACCATGGGAATCTCCTTCGGTCTCCTCACTAAATATGCTTGGCGCACATATGACGGAAGCGAGGACCAATCCACTTGCACTTTCAAGACACTCTCCGCATACACCATCGTGACAATACACAACGGAATGTTGTGTTTAGCGTATTTAGGGTCATCCAAAATCGCCCTCAACACGCTCAACATCCTCCATTTTATTGGAATGTTGCTGATCTGGGTCCACTTGGCAGAGGCGCTCACACAATTCCGCTCATGGAGATCTCGTGGCCAAAATGCACGGTCCACATGGACCCAATTCACATAGCGGGTCGCTATCAAAGCAGTCCACGGAGTCCTTTGTTCTTCCCAACCCGGTTTCGCAAGAATGTCGAGGTTATTATAAATATCCCACTGAAAGTCCTGAGGTTTGCCTTTTGGTTTACTTTTCTTTGGTTTGTTTACCTCCACCCCTTGAACAAATTTGGATCTAGACCGTCGTCGATTAACACCATCCGCCATCGTCAAATTTGATTGGAGCAGCAACTTCCTGTCCCTTCTAAAGTCTCCGGTACCGTAAAACCTACTTACTGAACCTCGCACTCCAAAATCGTGCAACTAGTATTAAAAACCGTTAAATAGCACTTCAAAATAGCGTTGAATTTAACGGTCATTTCCCTAAACCGATCCACACCCAAATAACAAGTCACAAGTAACAAGTAACATAAATATGATTTTGAACCCCTGAGGTAAAGTTTTCAAAGAAATACTCCGCCTCAGAGGCCACTCATTCACCGACGAGCACGTGGCGGCGGTTGCTAAAAGCAGACCCTGTCAATGTGCTCTAGAAGGTCAATGGGCGTGAAAAAATGAGCCACGTCCTCCACCTTATATACAATCTGCCCCCCCTCCGACTGCCCTCGTGCGACTGCCCCCCCGACTGCCCACCCCGACTGCCCCCATCGAACGGCCACGATCCGACTGCCCGTGCCCGATTGCCCCCATCGAACGGCCACGATCCGACTGCCCGCCCCGACTGCCCCTCCCGACTGCCCCTCCCCACTGCCCCCCTTCGCGACTGCCCTTACTGAACGGCTCGGATTCGACGACCGGAACTCGACTGCCCTCATCGAACGGCCCAAAATCCGACTGCCCCCTCCCGACTGCCCGTACTGAACGGCTCGGATTCGACTGCCATGATCCAACGCCCCAAGATCCGACTGTCCCTCCCCGACTGCCCCTCCCGACTGCCCGTTCACGACGGCCCAGATGCGTCGGCCTTAGTCCGACTGCCCTCATCCAACGGCCCACGATCCGCCTCCCTGACTGCCACTTCCGATTGTCCTTACCTAGGAACCCATGTATGAAAAAAAAAAATTGAAAACACTGTCCCCGGACTGGTGGATTCATTTTTCACCAAAGTCAAAGAACATAGAGTTAGCAAAATACCACTAACATATGGAATTTCGTTTTTCAGAAATGAAAAAAAAAATTGAGGGTGATTCTAATGATGTTACGCACCCATCTCTGCAAAAGAGTTCCAAATGGGAGTACCGCGACTCATGGGTGCATTTTCCACATATCGCAAATCCTAGTCAAAATACATAAAGTTACGAAAATACGAATAACAATGGCAAATGATAATATTGGGGGTGAGACTCCATCTCATTAACACTTATAATGGCTAAACAAAATTGAGATCCAAAATTTGCCATTGTATAAGTACAAGTATAAAACTAAGGCATACAATACCGTACACATAATGTCCAACAAAACTATAATTATATAATTATATAGATGTATACGTTACGCTCTCAACATTTAGAATGTTCACTTTGCGTTCATTGCCTCTCGAACCTCATCCCAAATATTAGAATCATCGTCATCGTCATCATCATCACTAGGGGCGGGTTTCTCCAGTAGGTCCGGGTTGTCATTAAACCATTGCGGCATGGGCTTAATGGGAATGTTTATGGGCCTCCTCAGTAAGTACGATTCCCGAAGACCCGATGGGAGGGAGGACCAATCCACTTCCACGTTCAACACACTCTCCGCGTAGACCATCGCAGCTATCGCCAACAGAACGTTGTGCTTCGCGTACGCACGATCATCGGAAATTGCCCTCAGCACGCACAACATCCTCCATTTCATAGGGATATTGCTGACCTGAGTCCACTTGCCGTTCGCGTTGATACAATTTCGCTCGTGCCGCTCTCTAGGCCAAAAAGCACGGTCTACGTGGACCCACCCCACGTACCGAGTGGCTATCAAGGCTGTCCATGGAGTTGGTTCCGATTCCCATCCATCTCTAGCTTGAATACTGGGATTATCGTATATTTCCCAATCTGCCTTTTGCGGTTGACCTTTGGGCTTTGTCTGCCTCGAATTGCTGCTTTGACCATAATAATACCTCCCTGACATCTTGATAATACACTGCAATAAACAATCATTGACACTAGTAAGAGGAATTTCTAGTCATGTAGACATAATTATAAATCCAACACTTTCAAAAAGTCCAATTATGATGAAGAATACAAGTGCATTCGAAATACTACTCAATTCAAAGTCTAGTGAGAGGTTTCATAGTAAGTAATGTTTTCAAAAACCTGCGAATGACAGTTCCAATGAAGGAACTTCCCGCACTGCAGGCCACTCCTTCAGACCCCCAAGCACTTCGCAATGGTTGCTATACAGCAAACCAGTCAATGTGCTCGCAGGACCTGAGAAATGTGATAAATGAGGCAGCTTGCCCCCTATTTATATCCTGCTTGTGAACCTCCAACCGACTGCCTCTGTACCGACTGCCCCATCCAACGAGCATGGCACGTCAGCCCCCCCCCCCGACTGCCTCAATCGGACGGTTCCTGATGATCAGCCCTTTCTCGACTGCCCCTACAGCAGCTGCTGGCCCCCGACTGCCCCATCCGTCTGCCACTTCCGACTGCTCTGTCCGACTGCCCCTGCATCCATCTGCCCCACCCCACTGCCTTGGCATTCTAACTTAGTGCACTGCATCCAGGGCTGATTTTCACAAAGTTCTAGCCCGTCCACATCCAAAAACCTTGAATTGAAAGGCAAAAAAAAATTGCAACCCATCCCAAAACCGGTAATTTTAAAATCAACCCGTCCATGGAAAGGTTGAAAAATAAAACAACCCGACGCAAAACCCGTTCCAAATTAAAAATACCCGTCCCCTAATGTTTTGAATATATATATATATATATATATATATGAAATTCTGAACATGCTTATATAAAATATTAATTATTCAATTTCTAAGTGTACCTTCAATTATAATCTTTAACATTGTGTTACAAACGTTCTAAATATTGTAGTTGATGAATCATTGTGTGCACGTGAATCGAGCTCTTGAAGATTGCTATTTTCACTAAGTATTAGTGGTTTCACTCCATTATGCTTACATTCACATGTCCTATATGACAGAATGTAATTGATATTTGCACCAATTACTGTTCTCAGAAATTTTACGATTTTTTTTTTTTCTTTAAAAACCCGTCCAAAGTAAATTGAACCCGTCCAAAATCTAGTTCATATTTTTAGAACCCTTCCACGATATTGTACCATCATCCAAATGCCATGCGACATGTGTTTTATATTAGGAATGGGCTTGTATTAATATCCTAGGCTTACTAGAAATGATTATATGCCTTCCACGATGTTCTACCATCATCCAAATGCCATGCCACATGTGTTTTATATAACGATTGGGTTTGTATTAATATTCGGGGCTTACTAGAAATGATTATATGCCTTCCACGATGTTCTACAATCATCCAAATGCCATGCCACATGTGTTTTATATTAGGATTGGACTTGTATTAATATTCTAGGCTTACAAGATATGATTATATGCCTTCCACGAGGTTCTACCATGATCCAAATACCATGGCACATGTGCTTTATATGCCATGCCACATGTGTTTTATATAAGGAATGGGCTTGTATTAATATTCTGGGCTTACTAGAAATGATTATATGCCTTCCACGATGTTCACCCATCATCCAAATGCCATGGCACATGTGTTTTATATTAGGAATGGGCTTGTATTAATATTCTGGGCTTACTAGAAATGATTATATGCCTTCTACAATGTCCTACCATCATCCAAATGCCAGGCCACATGTGTTTTATATTAGGAATGGGCTTGAATTAATATTCTGGGCTTACTAGAAATGACTATATGCCTTCCACGATGTTGTACCATCATCCAAATGCCATATCACAAGTGTTTTATATTGGGAATGGGCTTGTATTAATATTCTGGGCTTACTAGAAATGACTATATCCCTTCTACGATGTTGTACCATCATCCAAATGCCATACCACATGTGTTTTATATTAGGATTGGGCATGTATTAATACTCTGGGCTTACTAGAAATGATTATATGCCTTCTACGATGTTGTACCATCATCCAAATGCCATACCACATGTGTTTTATATGAGGAATGGGCTTGTATTAATATTTTGGGCTTACTAGAAATGATTATATGCCTTCTACGATGTTGTACCATCATCCAAATGCCATACCACATGTGTTTTATATTAGGATTGGGCTTGTATTAATATTAAGAGCTTACTAGGAATGATTATATGCCTTCCACGATGTTCACCCATCATTCAAATGCCATGCCACATGTGTTTTATATTAGGATTGGGCTTGTATTAATATTATGGGCTTACTAGAAATGATTATATGCCTTCTACGATGTTGTACCATCATCCAAATGCCATACCACATGTGTTTTATATTAGGATTGGGCTTGTATTAATATTAAAAGCTTACTAGGAATGATTATATGCCTTCCACGATGTTCACCCATCATTCAAATGCCATGCCACATGTGTTTTATATTAGGATTGGGCTTGTATTAATATTATGGGCTTACTAGAAATGATTATATGCCTTCCAGGATGTTGTACCATCATCCAAATGCCATACCACATGTGTTTTATATTAGGATTGGGCTTGTATTAATATTCTAGGCTTACTAGAAATGACTATATGCCTTCTACGATGTTCTACCATCATCCAAATGCCATGCCACATGTGTTTTATATTAGGATTGGGCTTGTATTAATATTATGGGCTTACTAGGAATGATTATATGCCTTCCACGACGTTGTACCATTATTCAAATGCCATGCCACATGTGTTTTTTATTAGGATTGGGCTTGTATTAATATTCTCCGTTAAGTTGTGATATTTTTTTCTTGGTGTGCTCCATGATGGATATGTGGCTTAACAAGAAATGTAGAAATTTTTTATTCATAATTAATCCAGTTTGGAAAAAATCATTAAATGCATGAGGTATATAGTTTTGTCATGTAGGAAGATTATGGATATTAACGTCTTCAATTTCCAGCTGGTCTCCTGTCCTGTCAAGGTGTGGCAGAGTCTTGTTTAGGAATGGATTTCATGGTTTCAGTTTATGGTGTTCCTAGGAGAGATCTGCGGGTTACGGAAATATGGGGCAGTTGGAAATAGGGAGGAGTCGGAAATGTGGGCCAATGAGGAGGGTTTAAGAAGAATATGGAGAGGCGTGAAAGGCAGATGGGGCAGTCGGTGGAGGGCAGTCGGAGTAGGGTAGTCGGAGTAGGGCAGTTGGAGTAGGGCAATCGGTTTAGGGCAGTCGGAGTTTAGGAGCTCAGGATGCGAGAGGGCAGATTAGGCAGTCGGAGGAGGCAGATGAGGCAGTCGGAGGGGGTAGATGAGGCAATCGGCGGGGGCAGATGAGGCAGACGGGAGAGGCAGGCGGCCCGGCGATGGTCGACTTGGCGGTTTGAAATTTCAGAATCCAGCTTTGTAAGAGCAATGTTTCACTGTACTGCCTCCTAGTGTAGGTGGTATGAAAATAAGACAACTATACTTTAAGTCAGTTCATCATTAATTCGGTCTGACAGAAACATTAAAATCTCGAGGGATTAAGCGTCCTCGTGCAACGTGCCTATGGATATTATAAACTTAATTTTACACCTGTTATTCTCAACTCTTAGTTCAACAAAGTTTGGGTGGAACGAGTTTGCATGGAGAGGATTTCTGGTTTTCAAATGGATGTTGTTTAGAGACTCGGCCGTCCGAGAGATGGAACAGTCGGAAATTTGGGGCAGTCGGAAATATAGGCCAATTCGGAAGATTATGGAAGAAGAGTGAAGGGCAGACGGGGCAGTCGGAGTGGGGCAGACGGAGAGGGGGCAGACGTAGTGGGGGCAGTCGGAATGGGCCGACAAGAGAGGGCAGTCGGGTGAGGCAGCTCAGGATAATCTAGAGGAAGAGAGGGGGCAGATGAGGCAGTCGGAGGGGGCAGACGGGAGAGGCAGGCGGTCGGGCGGTGGGCGCTTTGTGGGGTTCAAATTTCAGAATCCAGCTTTGTAAGAACAATGTTTCCCTCCGCGTGCCTCCCAGTTTGGGTGTCATGGAAGTACCTAAAATATAATTTAAGTAAATCCATCATTAATTCGGTCTAACAGAAACATTAAATCTCGAGGGATTAAGCTTCCTAGTGCAACGTGGCTATGGATATTATAAACTTAATTCTACACCTGTTATTCTCAACTCTCACTTCAGCAAGGTCTGGGGGGAAGGAGTTTGTATAGAGAGGATTTCTGGTTCTCAAGTTGATGTTGTTTGGAGACTCGGCCGTCGGAGAGATGGGACAGTCGGAAATTTGGGGCAGTCGCAAATATAGGCCAATTCAAGAAGATTATGGGTGAAGAGTGAAGGCAGACGGGGCAGTCGGAGTGGGACAGACGGAGAGGGGGCAGACGGAGTGGGGGCAAACGGAGAGGGGGCAGACGGAGCGGGGGCAGTCAGAATGGGCACACGAGAGAGGGCAGTCGGGTGATGCAGCTCAGGATTACAGAGGCATAGAGGGATCACACAAGGCAGTCGGAGATGGCAGACGGTAGAGGCAGTCGGGGATGGCAGCTGGATTGGGTAGTTAATGGGGATTGCACGGGGAAGAGAGGAATGAAATCTCCTTGACTTTAGTATAGTATTTAATATCCTGCGTGCATAGTCATCAAACCACTCACCCTTGTTGGTTGGTTAAGACTATATATTAGGAAATTGAGACCAAGGTTCGAGACTAGTCGAGCACGTGTGATCATTAATGTGATATACACGGCCTGGTCGCCAGTGAGTTATCATAGGCAGGAAACCCTAAACAACCAACCCCAACCCTGCATTATGTCAAATGAAAAAGGGATAAAAGAAGAGGTGGGAAATGGAGTGGCAAAGGAGTTTTTGTTTTTTTTTGGGAATGGTGCTAGTTTGTTTCATTCCCATTGATAGCATCTTGATATATAAAACTTGTGAACTTGAGAGCCCAATCTCATTTTGTTAATAGATTTTGTAGCATTCAATTATTGTGTGAGGTAGTGATTACTTGGGCACTAAAAGGTTAACGTGATTTGAAATTGAACTTTTGATACGTAATACTTTGTTGAGAAGGGTTTCAACCGAAGCCACTATTTTTGTCCCTTCTAATGAATTTTTGTCTCTTCCAAAAGTCTCTATAAAGTCAGAACCGTCTTTTAGCACTTTCATGTAAGCGGGAGTTATTGTTCCTGTTAACAAGTTAAAGTTCAATGATCATAAATGTATTTTATCACTTCCACCCAAGATTAGGGATTGAAAAATTCACAATCAAATTTTAACTCTTACAACGAAGGAGGGATTCAAAAGCCGTATAGGAAAGTCAATAGTATTTACATCAAGTACCCTAAATCCCCAAATATTGAAATGTCATGACATATGAAGCCAAATAATGTATATTAAGCAATGGTAATGAAGATGCCATGTGTACCCAAAAAAAAAAAAACAAATGAAACATAAACAATTATTCAATATTACTGAACCAATTAACCAAATTATAACAAGTAGTAAAGAACAAGATTGCAAAAGTTCAATTACAAATTGCATCCCATGTGATGAAATTTAAATAGTTTAACCCCTAAATGACGGAGGGGGTAAGGGCAAAACATAAATGTGTTATAAAAAATTACTTCTTCAACTTTGATGAAGTTTGGTCCAAAAGAGAAAATGAGGAATTTGATGTTTAGTAATTTTCCATATGGTCAAATATCAAAAAATAGCTTTTTATCATCTCATAATGAATTTAAAAGCACTGAACTCCAAATATTTATCAGAATCACAAATTTTATTTTTAGAATTTGAAATCTTGCATGATTTGTTAAAACTAGACATTCTATTATAAAATCAAAAATTGCAAATTTTTCAACGGAGAAAACATCATTTCTTTCCCCAAATAGTAAGTTTTCTAATACTAAACAATGTAGAAGTGTTTTTCTTTGAAAATTTCTCCCGGGTGGAGTTTAACTCGGATTGACATGATTCAAATTGGGTTGGAAAGTAGACTTGATTACCTATTTAAAAATATTTATTATTTTTTATAAAAATGTTTTTTCTATTTAGGGCAGAATATAAAAAAAGGGCAGAGACCATAAAATGGTTGATCCGTCACTTAGGGGTTAACGTCCTTGTGAAGTAGCTCAACACTTGCAATGTTCCCATAAAACAAAAGATAAAAATAAATAAAGATAAATAAATAAGTATTCCTCTCATTACAAAAGAAAGCAAAATGTGCCACTAACACTGCTGATACAAATGGCCATCTAAAACTAGAATTAATATTTGTCCTCCATGATGTCTCCCACTTTGACCGTAATCCATCTGAAACTATAATTAATTTTCATCCTGCATGGGATCTCCTACTTTGAGAAAGGGCAGATCATCATGGCAGTCGGGGCAGTCGGGGCAGTCGGAGTCGGGGCAGTCGGGGCAGTCGGAATCGGGGCAGAAGGGGCGGTCGGAATGAGGCACTCCAGGCAGATGGGGTAGTCGGAATCGGGGCAGAAGGGGCGGTCGGAATGAGGCACTCCAGGCAGATGGGGCAGTCGGGGCAGTCGGGCCAGTACAGGCAGCAGGGGATGGCTGTGAAGTAGTTAACCTTGAAAATCATCATCGTTAGGTGCCTCTGCTCTTGAAGGACTGCTTTCGTTGGAGCTGATGTCGTCCTCGGGTTCGGGTGAAAGAGCACGTAAAATTAAGTTACCGTGGTTGGAAGTGACCAATTTTTTGGTAGGCCGTGACCTTGATGCGTCTCTAATTCCATTGGCATCTAACACTGGTCGCGTGTCATCATGAAGCCCCACAAAAGGCCTTGGCGCCCTAGACTTAAACCGTTTGTGGCCTCGGGCTCTAGTGTTGATGTTACCAATACCTTGGGTGGTAAGAGGATTTGGATCATCTAATGAACTGGGTGGTTGTGTATTTCCAGCACGCACCCGTAATCTCGTATTCGGTCGTGCAATTGGAGGTTCAGTTGTTCTAATTTGTCCGTTACGCCTAGATTGACTGAGACTCAGAAGTGTGGCTCCAATCCCAGTACTATGAGTCGATGATGCGTTCACAAGGGAGGGAGTCTCTATTTCCATTGGTAACGGTTCACATGGTATCTCAAGAGATCTTTCGTCGTGGGTAATGTCTTCCAAAGGTTGGATATTTTCCGTACGAGTTGAATACCCTTCGCCATGTGGCACACTGGGTGGATGGGCTGCTACAGCAATTTCTATTGGTACAGAAACTACATTATTGCTCATGGTAGGAGGAGAAGGTTGTCTGGCAACTATGTTGTCGTTGTTGGCGTCGTTGAAATCATAGACATTCATCCCATCAAGCCCACTATCCAAATTGTCGCCGTCGGAGTCACCAGAGTCAGCGCTACTATTCCTAGAGGAATCGGAATTACGGTCATCGAACTGATCAAATTCCGCCCAGTCAGGTTGTGCACCGAGGGGGTCATCGGGGTCATCGTTTGCGTCGTCATCATCAGGACCTAAACCATCATCATTGTCATCAGGGTTGAATTCCGGATCATCCTCAAAATCTTCATTTGTTGATTCATCGTCAGAGTACATGTGCCGTGCGTACCACTGTGCAGGGGTTGCACCTCTTCTCCGCCGCATGAGCCTCGTGTTCGTGTATATGTAAACCAAATCTTCGGCTCTCGAATGGATTAAACGATTTCTGACTTTGTTATGAACGAATGAGTACATACTCCAATTGCGTTCCCATGATGAGGCCGAGCATACTTGGGCTAATATCCGTCGTGCTATATTAGAGAGTATCGGCGCCCCATGTCCAAAGGCATCCCACCATTCGTGCGGAGGGAAATCGGCCCTTGCTACAAGAGGTACTCTTTCAAATGCACCCCTGCTTTCAATAAAGTCTTGGAACTCCGTAATAGCCATTAGGTAAGTGGCTTCATCGGGAGTCAAATTCCGTAATACGCGGTTCAATGCTGGTCGTGCACGCGGGTTCTCGTGAAGGGTAATTTTGCCTATCAAGAAAGGATTGAGGAAGCCACCAGCCCAGTGGAGGTCAGTCAACATCAAACTCCAACGGGTTTGGAATGAGTTTAAAGCACTCTCTGCAAGATCACGGTCTAAATGAAAGGAGGGTCTGCAAATTTTTGAACGTGTTTTTGTAATTCATGCATGACTAGCCACGCCTTCCCCATCGCAGGTTGTTTTCCATCAAAAACACGGAGAACCTCTAAAACAGGCGTAACCATAAACAAGAAATTCTCGCAAGAATTCCAAAACCCATCCGAACGAATCAAACGCCGCACGGCTCCCATTGTTTCGTGAGAATTGCCTCCTCTTGCACGCAATTCTATTAAATATATACCCCATCGATCATCTATGATCATCCTCTCTAAAGCCGCCCTAACTTGAAGAAGTCTTTCAATCATGATGAAATTGGTTGCAAAACGGGTGTCTGCAGGCAAGCGTAGAATGTGGTTGGGCGAGTATACTCGAAACAAGGCTTGTGGAGCATGGTGATTTCTTACAAAAACGCAAATCTTTCGAGCCTTTTTCACCAAGCTTTTTACCCATCTTTCCGAACCCCAGTCTTGCAAAAGTAAGTCTATGATGTGGGCACAACATCCTTGAAAATAAATGTGAGGATGTCTTTGGGTTAATATGCGGCCCGCTGCCACCATACTGCTAGCATTGTCAGTGCAGACTTGAACCACGTTGGCGGAACCTACTCTATTGATATGTGCAGACATTTCTTTAGCAATGTAAGGTGCATCCTTTTTATTGCCCGTCGTATCAATAGATCCGAGGAACGTATCACCAGCAGGACAACACATCAGTACATTCAAGAGGGGCCGATTCTGAACATTGTCCCATCCATCGGAACAAACCGTTACACCGTACTTGCAGATGGAATCCTTCGTTTTAGCGGTCACCTCAACCTCTATTTGTGCCCGTCTAGCCTTCAAAAGAGAGGTTTGCATGGCGTAGTATGAAGGGGGCTTGTACGTTAACTTCATTGCTGCAGTTTGTTTAACAGCATTGATAAAAGACGGATGTCTCACAACGTTGAATGGAATGTTGGCTTCATAGAACGCCGTTGACCAAATTCTATCCAAAGTCAACTTTGCAGATGACTGTAGCCCCTCTTGCATAGATAATTGACGGAGACCCCTTCCCGCCGAACTAGCTCGAACTTGTGCAGGAGGAAGGATAATTCCACCATGGGTAGAATTTTGCGACGAAATCAATGGAGGGTTATCATTTGCTACTTCAGTACCCTCTTCTGAACAATTATCAATCTCAGAGGGTACTAGTTCTCTAATGCGACGCTCCTCGTTACTAACATTATCAATGATCTCGAGAGGCTCGAGGAGCACTCCCCCACACGAAGCAAAGAGTGCCCTGATATTTGGTGGAACTCTGGGGCATGCTCCAACATCCGAAGAGTTATGTCCGTCTCTGTACCCCAAATGAGCCAACATTCTATCAGCTCTGTATAGGTATTGCTTCTGGCAATACACGCATTCAACTCTCCTAGTCTTTGTACCCGCAAGCACACCTAAATCCTTGAACCACTTATCCCATTCCTCTGTACGCTTCGGCATTGCTAAACTGAACCACCTAAACCTCCAACAGAAATTGGGCCCAACTCAATCAACGGTTCTCATGCAATGGTTCAAGTAGAACCATAGTCTCAAGACAACACTATGATGAGTTGGGCAACGAATGCTCCAAAAGAAACCTTGGACCCAACTCAATCAATGGGTCTCATGCAATAGTTCAATCAGAACTACAGTCTCAAGACAACACTATGATGAGTTGGGCAGGGAATGATGCAAAATGGCTGACATTTATACATTTCACACGAACGGCCTGGCAGACGGGGCAGACGGGGCAGTCGGGGCAGACGGAGCAGTCGGGGCAGTCGGGGTAGTCGGGGAAAAAGCCGTCGGAGAATTGGGGCCACGAAGCTAATATATAAGCATTGCAACACAGTTTTGTTTTCATTTTTGCAATGGATAGTCGTCAGTTGGGGGAAGAGGTGCAAGAGGGAGGGCTCCTATCCCCAGTGAGGAACGTGATGAATGTCGAGTCTAAGGTTTCATATCGGAAACCATGGCAGCCATCTGTTAAACTACAGCATGGGAGGTTTGGACCCAAGCCTCACCAATTCAAACTAGTTCCTTTGCCAATGAAGGCGTACGGTGAAAATTTCACCAGCAGTAGTACGTACAAGTCATTGCTGGAGCGACCTGTTCTGAAGAGGACAACAAAACCACCCAAGGAAAAACCCTTGAAATTTCAAGTGAATTTGAAATGCAATTGTAGTTTAGAGGTCTCATGTAATCACGAGTTTGAAGAATGCAAGAATCTTGAAGAAGAATCATGACAGTGAGACAGGGGAATTTTGGGCGGGGTTGGGCAGTCGGTTGGGGGCGGATGGGGCTGGGACAGTCGGCATAGGGCAGTCGGGGCAGGGGCAGATGGGACTGGGACAGTCAGGATAGGGCACACGGGTTGGGGTTCGGGCAGATGGGGAGGGCCGTCGGCGTGGGCAGACGGGGAGGGGGCCGTCGGCGAGGGCAGTCGGCTCGGGTCCGTCGGCGAAGACAGTCGGCGAGGGCAGACGGGAAGGATGCGGTCGGGGGGGGCAGACGGGCACTGGGCAGTCGGGTGGGGATAATGGGTAAAACCATCTGACTTTACTGAAGGACTTCATTTCACAAGAAGTCCACGTCATCGAGTAGTCCACGTCAAATCCTGACGTGTCGACATGCGGGGTAAAAGTGAAAAAAAAATTACCCGGTAAAAAAACAGGCCGGCATGATCCCGACAGGATCCGGCATAATGCCGGCCTGACATCATGCCGGCATGACACGACATTGTGTCGGAATTTCTCTCTGACACGACACGATGAACAACCCTGCCCGCCATGACTTTGTGCTGAAGTTTTTTCTCAGTGAATCCATTGTGCTTCAAAGTGAGAATCAGATGCTTGATTTCATCACAAGCAGCTTCATTAGAGTTTGATAGGTATAATATAGGCAAGACCTGAGAAATGATTTTGTTGTAAGCATTTCGAACTGGCCGGTTTGAATTGAATTTGATGAACTGGGTATATATATCGAATAACCCTAACTTGCTTCATGTGCATGCATAAAACACATCCGCCTGCAAGCTTATCATCGCTTGTCAAGTGAGGACTTCACTCCGTGCATGAATAACCATGTATGGGATTTCCCTACTTCTGTCTTTGATAGAGTCAAAGCAGAGATTATAGAGCTACTCCCTGAAGTTCCTCCATTGTATAACACCCTGCCATACTTAATGGCATCGTACAAGTTTCACAAGAAAAAATACAGGTGGCTCACCAATGCATTTCAAACGGTTTATACAAACCTAGCTACATTGTTTACGGTCAGCACAATGCTAGTAGTGGACAGTGTTTGTGCTTGGACTAAAATTAAATTAACCTTCCTACAGAAGTGAAAGATTACTTGATTGTGCAACTTTTCCTAGTTGAATATTGTTCAAAATAAATTAGTCTACTATGCACAATTGAGCCTAAAAATTCAAATCGCAACTTATTTTTTTCACACTCAACTTATGCACATTCTTCACAATCTTAGTGAAGTTTGTTCATATCTCATGCATAAAAACTTCAAATCACAAAAAGAAATTAGAAGTGGAAGATGACTTGAAGTTTTAACCTTTCTTAATATTCATAATAAGACTTCATTTGCTATGATCAATTGTGCACAAAAATTTATTGAAAAATATAATGTAGTGAGAATTTACATGAGCTTGCAAATTTTTATCCCATATTTCCACGTCATTGGGATTTTCATAAATATGAAGATCAGAAGATGGGTAATTTTTCTACTAGCAATGTCAAAAGTAATTTATCAACCTGAAATTTGGAAAAAATTACCCCTAATCTCTACAAAAAATCTTGGCTTCTAATTTTGAAGATACTAAGTGCCGGAACTGCTATAAACCTATGGTATATGCTTTTTGTCAATGGTTATATACAATGTAATTCATTAAATAATGTGTTATTTTGTATTTCAAACATAGGTATAAAAATCATATTTTAAAAACATAATATAAAAACACGTGATATGAATACATGATTCAACCCCGGGGTGCACCCTACATTATGTTTGTGAATCATGTGCGTTCACGACCTTTTCTAAAAACCCCTTCTAAAAATCCCTTCTAAAAACCCCTTTGTATACGAGAGGTTGTTTACCTAATTACCTTTTGTACACAAATATATTCCGTTTTAAATATATGTTCAATGTAAGAAAAGGTGAATATTTTGAGTTCTAAATGTGTTTATTGTATGTATACATAATGCGACAATGTTCAAGTAATACCCCTTCTGTGCACTCATGTATATTCGTACATGTTTAGTACAATGCAGCCCAAGATTCAACTACATGTATGCCATCCAAGTGTCATTTACAACTTTCCTTTGAATGCAAATTTTAAAAATGGATTTTGAATGCATTTTATAGTAACTTTTTGCAACTGCCCAAAAGAGACATATATTGAAGGATGAAGATAGTACTTGAGTTGATGTGTGTTTTAATCTAGACTTATTGTGATACAATGGAGTTATCTTAAAAGTCAAGTGGTGTTTGTGTAGCTTACCATGTGTTTTGATTTAATGTACTCTTATTTGTTCACTCTAAATAGTTATGAAGTTTAAAAGAGCTTGGTGGTCTCTCACTATTAGGTGTGTAAGAGCTTGGTGGTTTTCAAACTCATGGTAAACTAGTTTAGCTGTTTTTTTTGACGGCTAAACTAGTTGTGCATGAGTTTGAAGACCACCAAGCTCTTATACACTTAATAATGACAGGCCACTGAGCTTTTCTACATTTTTGAACTATTTTTGAGTGAACAAATAAGAGTATATTAACCCCTAACTGCCTAAGCAACCATGTATGGTCGATCAAAAATTTCAGAGTTAAAAAAAAGTTCAGCCTACTTTAAACGTCCATAACTTTTGCAACAATAACAATTTTTGAGCGTCATTTTTTTTCACTTGTAGATATTGAAACTGAACAACTTTTCCAAAAAGACATTTTGAAAATACTTTTACCGATTTTCCTCTAAAGCCCTCGAAGTGACAGCATCTCAAATTGTCACAATTTTGAAAATCTGCCCGTAATGGAATCTTTGAGTTTTCTACCAAATGAGATTATTTAGTTCTAACATGAACAAGGGAACCACCATATAAAACCAATGTTTTTGACCTATCATACTTGATTCCAAGTCAAAATGTCTAAACATGTAGTTTTAATGAATTTTCAAAGAAAATTCTTACAAATTGATTATTAAATAATTCATAGCATTTTTCCAAAATTTAACCGTATGGATGTTGTCTTACTGTTGTGTTCTACACATGTTAAAAAATTGAAGCTCATAAAAGTTGAGTAAGATGGACATTATGACACATCTAGCATTTCATGAAAACCCTTGGGCACTTAGGGGTTAAAACAAAACACATGGTATCTTGTTCAAACTCAACTTCTCTTTTAGGATAACTCTAATGATTGAATAAAGTGAAACAAATTTTCATAAAGTCAGTTTACCTTTTTGTCAAATCAAAAGTCAGAAATTCAAAATGCACAAAAATTAAGTTTGGGCAGGTAGTCTTAGTAAGTAATTACCGAAAATCAAAACGTAAGGCAACCAAATATGGTCGCTCTCTAGGTCGCACAGCAAGGAGGGGTGAAATGTCCGTCATAGTTTTGGTGCTCTGAATCACTGACGACAAAGTGATCCAACCGGTAGGACGCGACCATAATTATTTATGGGTTTTATTTATAATTTTAAAAAATGAATCAGAAATATATGAGCATGTATATATAAATACTCCCTCTGTCCCATAATGGCTGGCACGTAGGTTCTCTCAAATCTACCTCTTGAGGTAGATTTGAGAGAACCTATGTGCCAGCCATTATGGGACAGAGGGAGTATATGATAAGAGTAGGTAGGTAATCATGATTGTGAGTCCGGGAGGGTGAGCAAATGCGAGTGATCGTTGCTTCCGTGGAGCATAAATGCAGTGCATGCAATGAAGGGGCGAGAGGAGTGTATAAATGCAGTGCGTGCAATATATAGGCATGTATGTATATACAGTACATGTAATCGCATATCATGCAATTGTAGTAGACACTACACTAGTAGCAGACTTGTCGTTTTTCATTCCCCGCTTTGTAGGAATAGTGAATAGTGGCTATATATTATATTTATATTTCTGTTTTCTTGTGACCAAAACCACTCACCATCACTAACACAACCCATGTATTTGGTGCAGCTTCATTCCTTTTTCATTTATAGTAAGTGAAAAACAACATATTTCCTAATAGTGGTACGGTAGTTAACCCTTAAAGGTCCAAAGAGCCCTTTCCGACCAGTATTATACACCAATATTCCATTGTATTTGAAATAGTTCCACACCTCCTATGGGTTTAGAATCGAAAGTGAAGTTAAAATTCATGTCGACATGATTTTAATGAGCTATTGGGGTCTCGATTTGGAACTTTTTATTTACAACAAATTTTCATGTATATGGCAACGTGTATACTTACTATCCCCATCAGCCCTTTAACCCTTTAGTGCCCAGGAGACCATAATGTCGTCACTCAGTCATTGAAAAAGGGAATTCCAGAAAATCCGTAAAGATTCAAGTTTAATACTCTAAGGTTCAGAGTTGCAAAATTCTTAATGTCATCTTCTGGGAATTTTTTTTTTCAATTTGGAGCTGTGCAACTATCAAAATACCTATGAACAAAACATGAAAATACTGCAAATACTTGAAAATACAGTAAATACTTACGAATACAACACATGTACTATGCGGTATTTCTTGTGTTTGGAAGTTTGTTATCTTGTTTTAAATTTTGAATTGTGTTCTCTTGTTCATGTTCCATTAGTGTATCTACTCCGATCTTGATCAATGTACAAACTCCTTTCATATTTAAACGTATAATTTTTGTCCTAAACCGTACATGGATAAGTCACTATCACTTGTAAAATTCACAATAATTATGTGTGAGTCAGTTCTTGACATGAAAGATTGCAATGGAGAGGTGTTGACATAGGTCATTGCTGAACCTCGTCACTTTTATTTTTGAAAATTTAACCCAAATTCTATTTAACTTTGAAGCCACACATCCTCCAAAATCTCATTTTTGAATGTGCATTATACCGTTCAAAGACATATTATAATCTTTCAATCCAATGGCCGGATCTTACCAAGGTTTAACCAACACTTGTTTGATTAAGCTACGCTTACATTTATACGGTTAAATACTGTTAATAGTTTCCATAGTTTAAATAAAGAGAGGTTTTAAAAAAAAACCACCAAAAAACTCTGGTTTCTCTAGAACACCTGGGCACTAAAGGGTTAAGGTTAAGAAAGAGAGCCTGAAGACCGTCATGAAAGAGAGCTACACTAAATAGGTAGATTAGTGTTAGATACACTAATTTACATAAACATGTTGTAAGTTTTTACTGTTGACCAATTTTTTTACCCTCTATATTGGTCAAGATGGGGATCTTTCAATAGTATTGGAATCAATGTCTTTGGTAATTTTTTTTGTCAAGAGTAAAAATCTTTAATATTTTCAAATCTTATAATTATCTAACACTAATCTACCTATTTAGTGTAGCTTGCCTAGCGGGGGTTAACGAGGGAGGTACGTGAGTGCGTGAGTGAGTGCCTGCAGGTGTGAGTTACCTGTGCCAGTCAGTAGGTAGGTAGGTAGGGAGAGCAACCCTTCCAAACGGGATCAAGAGCGTCGTCTGGGAAGATCGAGAGCGGAGCAGCCGAATGATAAGTTATATACATATGCTGCAGGACCACCTTGCTTGGGCTTGGTCGCCCACCCCCTTGCCCGGCGCCGCCCGTCCGCCCGCCCGTCCGCCCGCGCTTGCAGCCCCGGCCCCTGCAATTCTATTCTATTCACTCGGGCGCGCGCTCGCTCGCGCGGGGCCGTCCCACCGAATTAATTCCCACTATCGACCGGTGCATTTCTTCCTTCACAACCCGGCTCTACTTAGTTCTCCACATGCTTAGCTTGCTTCTCCATGCCTACATGCATTCATGTCTCTATATCGCAAGCTAAGTCTGGGATCCGGCGTTCCGTGGCAGCATCTTCTGTGCATTCCGTGACTGTCCATTTCCATGCTGGCCGGACTACGGGCGAATTGAAGCATTCGTTCGTTCGTTCGTTCGTTCGTTCGTTCGTTCATTCATACAGCCCTCACTGGCATGGAGCCATGGGCATGGCATGCATCCCTGGTAAGCCGGGTAGGCGATCGATCGAGTTATTGATTATGTACTATACATTGTCCCTGGTTACTGGCGTCGCACTCGTAAGTGGCACCGTTGTCGATCGCACGTCGACGACGACGATGGCCGGTACGTGAGCCTGACGGAGCACGCAGAAACGCAGGATCATCACCCCAGCGCGTGCATGCGACGAGTGTGCTTGCCGGTGGCGGTGCCGGAAACGAGATCATCTATCATGACGTTGAGCCCTCTGTTTCTGTGTTGCGAGCCTGGGCATGGACTGCTGCCGACATTTCGCTTTGGCAGTGAATTAGGGTAATATTTATAAGATAATATCCATGTGCATGAGTAGGACGCCCGGCTGGAGAGTAGATTGAGATTAGGGTGAAACCTGCGTGATCAGTCTTGGCTGTACGCGCGTGACCGTGACTGCGACCGCGACCGGGATCCTCATCCATTTGCATTGATAAATACATATATATATTTATACGAATATTTGTGCGAGCGAGCGAGCGTCGTCTGGAGACATCCTCATCTATCGGTCATGGATTCCGAGGCGCTTCGATCCGTGAAGGTCCGGGGAAGGCCTTTGGAGAGGACGCTGGAACCCCGACGAAAGAGGGTACATTCCGCCCGCACGAGGTCGGGCAGCCGAAAGCCCAAGCACATTGATCACTTCTACCAGCGGCTCTATGGCGGTAACACCAAGCCCATCCGCACTGCCTCCATGCTGGCGCTCATGGCGGGCTCTCCCTTCTTCATTGTTTTCATGCAAGTCGTTCTCTGCCACTCCCTTCCTTTTCTATTTTACTTCTATCTTCTGTACATATCTTATAATTTCAAATGTATTATATATTTTTACATTTGATTTCAGCATGTTTGTAGATTGGAACGCGCGCCTCAACCTGGCTCCCCATACGTCTATGCCCTTCGTGTCGTCGCCGGATTTGAAATCAATGCATGCTGCAGTAGTACTACACATTGGAGTATACATATATATATATATATATATATATATATATATATATGCATGCACCGATTGCTCTGCACAATATTAACTAATACCGTGCCTTCGTCTGCATTCCCATCCATTCATATTCCCACTTGTTAGGCTCTAATTAATTAAGGCCGTCGAGCATTCGGTCCTGGCTCACGCGAAGTTGATCCCTGGCTCTCCGTGAAGTTGAGTGATCGAACTACACATTCATTTATTACTACTCCGTTCCATCCGAAAGAACGCTTAGTTGACTGAATTAATGAGACTGACGACGTTGTAATCGCGATTGGGATGTTCATGGTAGGGCTGTTGGGATTCTTTCGGAATCCCAATTAGCCCAGCACATCTTGCAATTTGGAAGCCGTGTTTGGGCATCTTTGGGGATGAAGCCATCTCACAATCTGGTCCTATGCATTTTATTATTTATTTATTTTCTTCTCACATTTAATCTGGGTCACGTACTCTGGAATTGAAGTCATTACTTCCGCTGATTGTCATGTTAATAAAAATCGGTCGATCAGGAGGACGTCAGTTAGTAAGTTCCTTCGAAGCAAGCTCACCACCGATCATTTGAATTAATAAATGTCCTGAGGTGCGGTGTGCAGGTGGTATACGATGGTAAAAGCAGATGGTTCGGTTGAGAAAGCGTACAAACATTTTTACGTTCAAGGAATTCGTGGCTTCGTAGAAGTGTGGCCCTTCCCCACCGGGCGCGCTTGGAAGATGGTTGTGTCCTTCGTTCTATTTGAAGCTTTTTTACTTGTCCTTTTGCCAGGGGAGCGGTTCTTGGGCCCTTCCACGCCCGCCGGAAACCGACCCCTCTACACGGTTTCTTCTTAACTTCCTCCTTCAACTGAATTCTTTGAAAAATGAACTCCTCAAAACCTCCACCCTCGGTAATATATTACAGTCAGTAACAAATAAATGTATGTTATCTGAATCTCGACAACAACTGAGTGTACGTATATGCTGTGACCTCACTGTTCTTGCTGAATATATATGATGTATCACCTAGCTTAGTTTTCTAAAACTAGCTCAGGCTCTGCATGACCTACTTAGAACCGAAATGAAGTTAGAGCAGGAAGAAAGGAAAGTAAGTGGGAGATTTTAAGAGCTTGAAAGCCGGATGCTTTTGGTGACTCTCCTAACCATATCATTATTTGTGTCCTCCCTGGCCTCGGGTGCAGAAAAATGGGGTTTCCTGCTTTTTGACCACTCTGGGTGTTTACTACCTTCTCTGGAGGTAGGTACAGATATATATATCTCTCTTTTGCCTAGTTCTGAGGACCTTGCTATAATCGAAGAGTTTGAATTCATTCGAGTGCTTTATGTGATATATTAGATCAGTACAGCCAAGACGGATCTGAGAGTAGTGCTTCGGTAATTAGATCCTAATCAATTTACTACAAGCTTTAAGAAAGTTAGTTGTCGTCGTCATCGTCGTCTGTGATCGAATACCTTGTCTGAACATTGAAACACACTTTGATCGTCATGTACGTTCTGAGCGTATACACGAGCAATAACACTGCTAACTATGAAATTCGGACCAGGGAGAAATGGTTCAATCCAGCCCACGTGTATGATATAATTGGAGAAATATACTCCGTGCTTCTTTGCACAACATACGTCGTTTCCATTTTGCTCTACATTAAAGTAAGTCTTACCTTTCTCGCCATAACCTTTGGAGAATTCTGAGGCATGCAGTTCCATATATATAAGTATGTATGTGTGTTTGTGTTTTGTTCCGCTTCAACCAGCTGTTGCAATTAACTTGTCGGCTGAAAGAAGCCTTTTCAGCGTACCATTGACACTGGGAGGATCGCTGGCACTAGTAGTAGATCTGTCGTTTTTCATTTCCCGTTATTTATAGTAAGTGAAAAGCGACACATTTCCTGCTAGTGTGGAGTTAGCCCGGGGTAATGAACTGATCTTAGAGAGTGAGAGCGGGTAAAAAGAACTCCCCGTTAATCCCCAATTGAAATTCCACAGTACCCCTATTCTTAATGAGCACAGGATTTTCATGATCAGCCCCGGGTTAAACGGCTAAACTTCACGATCCTCCCAGTGTCACTTTGTATGTGTTCTGGTCTGACACCGTTGCAAGCAAGCCTACAGGTCAACGTTGGTTTTCTTCTAACGAAGTGCATGGTTTGGGACAGGGTCACATTTCACCTTCAACCAACGACTGGGGCTCATCTGGCAATGCCTTGGTGGACTTCTTTAGTGTAAGGCTAGGGATACCATGATGCAATCCTTAGAGCATGCACCGTACCGTCGTGATGTCGTTCTTTCGATCTGATATTTTTCTTGAATAGGCGTACTACTTACAACTCTAGATGCATCCATGAGCAGATCACTTATCAGTCTGTGAGTGAATTAATAAAAATTTCAGGGAATGGAACTGTACCCAAGGATAGCAAGGTCGTTGGATATCAAAGTGCTCATGAATTGCCGTCTTGGAATAATGGGCTGGGCCATTCTTATAATCAGCTTTGCCATCAAGCAAGTAAGCAGTAACTTCTAAAAAATGATAGATCTTAATTTCTCTTGTCTCCAAGAAGCTTGCATATATATGTGCAATTTTCCTGACAGTTGACGTACATCTTTGGGGGAGAGGTCGCTATCAATGCTCCACGTAAGTCTCCTGGCTTGATGATGTACTTACTTGTTTCTCAATCGGCATATGTATGCATGTGTTGCATGCATGCGGCCAGCATGATAGCCAAGGGAAAGTTTTGGATTCCCTGATGGTTAGTAGCTTACTGATGATTATATATATCACAAAGTTCTTCTGGACGGAGGCAGCCTTCTGGTGTTCAATGGAGATTGCTCGCGATCGAGGTACTTTCTCATCCATATGCTAATTATCTTACTAAGTCTACATTAATGTGAGAACAATCTAGCACTCTAAAAATATCATAGACGACGACTTAGTTTGCTTCACTATGGACTTGTTGCTCCAAACATTTAGGCTGTCACATTAGACAAGATTTTTACTATTGGACTCGTCACTCTAACTCTTCTCTCCTCAAGAACTGATCAACGGGCTTGTCACTGGCAAATCCAGAAGAAGATTCCGCAAAACTAGCCCCGGGGCTAATGGGCTATATATATAATTGGGGCTAATGGAGGGCTAATCATTCCCCAAACTTAAGCCCCTGTGGGGTACTTTAGCCAGGGCAAGAGGGAGCATTTTTAGGAGCTAATGGCTATGTAAAATGGAGGCAACTAGTTCAGAAACCCAACGCTACGGGTCTACAAGGGACAGCCCCGGGCGGCTGAGGCCGCCAAATCTTCCTGCCTGGGGTCGATGGGTTAAGTACTTGCAGGGACTGTCTAACGAACTGACGTTCCGCTAGCTTGCAAATAATTATGCCTTCAGGATCATACGATTAGAATCTCTAATTAAATATACTAACAGACTACAGTGAGTCAGTCTGTCTAGCATCGTAACTTTGCATGCATGATCAAGATGGATTGAACGTAACTGACGTAGGTACGGTGCAACTGTCCGTGCATGGAATGTTGTGCGTGCAGCTGGGTGGTTTGTGACCTATACATGTCTGACGTGGATTCCTGTGGTGTATTCATCGGTGAACTTGTATTTGGTGACACATCCAATTCAACTTGGCAAAGGAGTACTCTTCCTTCACCTGACTTCAGTCGACAGACAGAGGAGGATGGTTACAGTTCCTGCTTACGGTCCAAGTCGATCATTAAGTAATGCATGCATGCCTAGCTAGATACCTCGCATGCATGCATCCATGCAAGCATCCAGAATTATTCAGAAATGCCTAGCCTTCGCTTCCTTTCCTCGTGTCTGTCAAAATAATACGAATCATTCCGGAAATTCATGGATACAAACATGTTTTACGGGAATGCAGGTTGCATTGACGATTTTCCTGTTCGGACTATTTTGCATCTATGTGGTTTGGGACTGCGATCGACAACGTCAACTGTTCCGTCATACCCATGGCAAATGCCGAATTTGGGGGAGAGTTCCCACCAAGGTCTATTTAATTAACTAATTGGCACGATAGATTCGTTTAAATGAATGGTTTCGTCTACTTGATCAGTCCATGAGTTCCAATTGGCTACGTAGTTACTACTTGATAAATGCGTTTGATCAAATAATTTACTCTGCAATCTCCTGGTGTTCATTTTTGTATTACTTCGTTTGATGCCTGACTTCTGTAGTGATGGTTTCCGGTTTTTAAGTTTTCTGGCCGGCCACGGCCTTTCGTCTGTGTGTGTGTGTGTGTCTCTCTCTATATGTATATGTACTATGTACTATACCATATTTATATGTATGTTTTTTATACGCCTCTCTTTCGCTATGAAAGGTCTTGACATTGTCAGTTCATTGATTGGATAGATTCAAGCTCATTATCAGACAGAGTGGGGTGAGCACAAGAGAAGTCTACTGCTTACAGCTGGCTGGTAATCACCTCAATCTCTCAACTGTGGGAAGCCTAGTTTCAACTTTCTTTCAATGCGTTGCAGTCCCGCTCGCTTGCTTCCAGTCATTAATTAATTACAGCGATGTGAATTTGCAAGTAACTTCTGTTAAATTATCCACCTGATTTAATATGTTCCTGTAAGTATTAATTGTGACCTGGTCCGTCCAGGTGGGGCCTTGCAAGACATATCCATTATGCTCCAGAAATCGGTGCTGCGTTCTGTTGGAGCATATCAGCTCTCTTCAAACATGTAAGTGCATCTCTCTCCCCCGGCTCTCATTTGCTTAGCTGCAACGATGAATGACACATGCACGGCCAGCTTGCTCTGCACGTAACTACGTACATCTTGAATTTGAACAGTGCTTCATGAATTGACCGTATTTCCATGGGTGATGCAGGCCATGCCTTACTTCTATGTTACCTTCTTGACAGCGCTACTGATTGACCGTGCGAACCGCGACGACAGACTGTGCAAAATCAAATACCATAAGTACTGGGAAGCCTACAGCAAGAAAGTGCCCTCCAAAATTATTCCCAAAGTCTTCTGAGTCTGGGAATTCAAGCACGTGCAGTGTATTTGTTACATATATACACTTCGCGCACATGAATTGTTTATATACATATCTGGCTGATGACAGCACGTACTGGTGTTCTGTGTTCAGAGGAAAGTAGAGAATTGAGGCACTTCAAATGCTCAGATGCTTTAATTTCATTTTTTTGGGTTAGGAACTTCAACAGTGGTTAGGACAGTGATACCTGACGTGAGCATTCAGTCCATGCACAGATTTCAGAAATCGCCTTGTACTATATTAATGCTTGTGGTTACGCTTGCTTTACCTTCTGCATGAAGGGACATGGTTGTACTGTACGTAAAAGGGAATTCAAGGGTTGTGCGACATCTTGATTCTTAAACTTCTCTACAGGTCCTATGTGATTTTTCCCAGGTCTGTCAACCAGACCTTCCGAAGTTGAATGTACAGTACAGCACAGTACAGCACAGTACATTACTTGAGTTTGAATGTACTTTACTCGAATTTTAATGTTGTCGTCCAACTCTGCTCTTTCAGATGTTTGGAAACGCTGTCCACTCCGTGCGAATCTCCCAGGCTCATCACATTCTCGCCTCCTTATGGTAAGCTATTCGCCTAAAATGCAGCACCTGGACATGATATCAATACCAGTTGCGGACAAAGTGGGCACTGACAAATGCTCAAGCAGCACATAGCTTTCTCTAAGTTGAATCGTACAAGTATCATATAACATGCTGCAGTGGAAAGATCCATGATTTTGAATTGAATGAGCCAGAAACTAGGATGACTGTATCTAGCCTCCACGCACCATATCTGACCCCAAAAAAAACAGCTACCAGTAATGGTAACGCTTGCAATCGTCTCCTGTACACTCAGCTAGCAGGATACGCGCGCACTCCAGCAACAAAGGTAGCCAACACCACTGGGTTCGTGGACGCAGTGTGCGTTAAAAGATTGTCTGAGAACACCACAAAGTCTGCAAATTTGGAGGGCCACAAGGTACCCAATTGCGCATCACGAAAACATGCATACGCACTGCCCCATGTGTACCTGAGCCATTCCGGTCACCCTGTCAGTCTCCACTCTACCACAAATATTTCGGTCCATTTTGTGGCTCCACTTAATGTGGACGTTTGGGTTGGAATGCTCTTAAGTTGTATTTGGTGTGGCAGTAAGAAAAAAACAATGAAGAGCTCGATCTCAATATGTAGTGCAGTGTCAACAAAAGCGGCTTCAAATTTACCCTTTGAGTGCAGCCTCCCTAGATATTGATTCCTCTGGATTCCAGGATTCGCTCTGGCCATGTGGAATTCGTGTAGTCGCTGCCTGAATTCCTAACAATGGTTCTAGCGGGGCTACCTGTCATCAGATTAACAAGCAGACCGAATGAGAAGCTATTACTTTGGTTACGTTTATCGTTATGGAAATTACAACAGTCGTGAGCAGCAGAACTAAGGTTGCAGCTAGTACACATTATGAACACTAACTTCAGTGTGCATACACACTAATTAGAATCATAAAAACTGATCTTAAAATGTTCCGATAATGGACTTCCTGCAAGCTTTTTCCTTTTCACAGCAAATTGCAACAGCAATATAGAGGCATGTTAAACTTACTATCCAGTCTGAACCAAGCGCAAGCACTGTTCCATTGTTTAAAAGTGATTTTATGAGGAAGGAACCCCGCGCTGCCCTTTCCTCTCCTAACTTTCTTGCAACATACAGTGCGTCGTCCCGCAGGTGATCAGGCTGTCAAAAAATGTGAACAAAATTGTGATGTTTCCTAAGGTGATTTGAGCAGCAGTTAGTAAGTATTCTCAACTACGAAAATGCTACCTCAGCTGCCAATTACCAAGGTCCGTGGTTGAAAACACGGTGCAAGCGGTGCTATCTTACATTTGACCATCAACTTTACTCAATCGACAAAGTTACGGGGATGTCTGATCACATAGAAAAACATGAAAGCTTCTTAAGGAAGCCCCAGCAGGCTCATACAGTAAACTAATCTGCGTGCTGTGCTCTTGCAGTACAAGCAAGAAAAAGAAAAAAAAGATACATGAGTTGAGGGCATTAGTAAAGGACAAAGATAGCATGAGTACAGGGCGAAGAAACGCTCAGGAGTACAGTACCTGCATCGATGCAATTATATTCTCTCTTCCGAATCGTTCTGGAGCATCGGGTGACAGATGTTGAGCGTGTTCCATCTTCATCCAACCAGCACACACCAACCCAAAGGCAAGAAGGCACCCTTTCAGACAGGATCCAACATACACAAGTGCCTTAAATACTCGTCGACAGCCCACATCATCAATGGCATATTGGAATTTTTGTCAGTATACCTTGTGGATAACATTTAGATGTCAAAAGTGACAGGAGGTACGTACAAGGACTACCATCACAAGCTGTGCAGTCAAAATCTAGGAGTCAAAAGAACTTCGCATAGGTCAAGCATTCACCCTAAGTCGTCGGTCACGAGGCCCATTTCTGGACTTTACGGCCTCATAAACGGAAAGAACTTGGTCGTTTGCAGCATCCCCGATAGCATGCACTGCAATCTACACTCAAAAACTCATTGCTGTCACAACACTAGGCCCCAGTTCCAGTCGTGTGATCTAACGTACAGTTTTGCATAATCAATCGAACCAAACATTCAAGCCAGAAGCTACAAATTTGCTTGCCAAAGATTTGATTAGCATTCGCACCTGAAGATTAGCCTCATCAGCTCTTAAGGCAGCCTCAAGTAACCAGTTGGGATCAGCCACTTGTAAACCAAAGTTATTCTTATTATCTGCATAGGCCTACAAGCCCGGAACTCAAAGGTCAGATATGCTAGCAGGCAAAGTAGATCGTTGGGTATGAGTGTTAGAAATATAACTCCCGAGGGTCCAAACGAGGTAAAACGATCCACTAAGGACGTCATCTAAGGACATCATCAGTGCTTTTTTTGGAAAATCTTCATCATAACAAGTGAGAAAAATATATAAACTACTAAAAAAGATTATAGTCCAATGTTCTATACTTATAGATGTATCATATATTAAAAAACAAGAAGATTTTTTGAATATTATAAGTATAAAAAGGACAATTATGTCTTTGTCATCAGTCCTTATTAGTCCTTGATTAAGGACTATTTTGGATGAATTAATGACTATTTTGGATGAATTATCCAATATTTTGGATAGAATGTGCCATTAAGGACTCCGCTAAGGACTTCCTAAGTGTGCACGGTTGGCTCGTTTTCCTTCATTTGCACCCCCGATGACGAAAATCTTGAAAGTGTTTTCTGATATGTGAATATATCGAGGGGAGCCATAAGGTGAGTCGTACGTTTATTTACCTGGTGGAAAAGAGCAGTCCCTGAGCCCAAACTTCCATCAGCATAGGCTTTCACACCACCCACTCGTAACCATTGACTAACATCGTGACCCCTTTGCTTCACAAAAGCCTGCATATATCAAGCCCACAGCCATACTGAGTTGGCTTCCACGTCTCTTCTCAACAACAAATGTCTCTTCGTAAGCAATTCGTTCAATACCAGTATCACACTTATTCAGTGATCATCAGATTGGACGGTAAGATTACATCTATGCACATGAAAGTAGCAAGCTCCATTTTGGATACATACCGCAACTGTGGGCCAGATCTCAAGGGGATAGAAGGCAATCACTCTCACTCTCATGAGCCCAACCGCATCAGCCCACAAGTAGACATCTGAAGAAGATAAAGAGTACTTAGCTATGATGTCCCACACAAAGAAATTGATGGTATCTGGTGGTGACAGGTATTCACTTTTTATGAGTCCAGAAGGATTGAAGATTTAAAATTGATGATTCTGGATGCCATTACTCCTCTTTAGAACTTCAACGCGCTCTGACATTCAAACCTCTTGTGCTTGGAAAGAATTGCAGATGACTCAAAACCTACACAATTTGATATAAAACTGTAGCTACAAGCTTAGTCAAATGATATGGACAAGACATCGTGCAATACAAGAATAACTATGACAACCAGAGGAGATTGTGGTACCGTTAAGATCATCCCAAGGTTGCTCAGGTGGTCCCATCGGTGTGAGCCTTCCAAAATCGACAACAGAGGTCACCCCATTACTCAATGCCAGTTCGCTCGCCCTAATATATGCAGACCTCCTTTCCTCTACCGATGGTTGTGGAATACACTTTTGCACGTATGTCAATGCCGAATCGACCAACAGCCCTGTTGGATCTACAGAAAACAACACATTGCTGAGCAGGTGCGTCAAGTCGACCATAGACACAAAATTAACCATGGCAACAGGACAACTATGGAATCCCAAAGACGCAGAAAAGTTTACGAAATTTGGTAGACCTTGTCATCTGAACTATGCACTTCAGCTTCAATTTTGAGATTATACCTCCTTTGTGATCCTTTACAATGATGCCTCCTGGGGGTTCTGGTGTGTCGTGATGAATGCCTGCTAACGCCAACGCCACGGAGTTGACAACACACGTATGCCCATCTAGTCGACATGCAACAACCTGCCATACCAGATGTTTAGCATCTCGAAATGTTGTTGGCTGGCTGGCGATCGTGAGCATACAATGATTATGGCTAGTGTCACCTTGATCACAACAGTGAGCCTTCACTTCGCTCCGAAGTGGTACATCATCACAATAATTACGCAGAGTCTATCCCTTCGAAGTAATGTGATTCTGTTCAATTGATATGCATCCCAAACTTACAGCAGCTGTCAGCAAGGACTTAGAATCAATCGCCTTAAAGTTACGCATTACGATAGAAAGCACCTCCAATCACTCTAGCAGCAAAATGCAGAGTCCACCCTAATTCACACACCCACATCGTGGTGAATTGGTTTAAGAACTCACAGGGTGGTTAGGAGCATCAATCCAAGCAGCGTCGGGCATCTCTCCACCCCAGTTTTCATGATTCCAATTAACTCCGATTATCCATTTCCCTTTCTGCACACCTGTTAAAAAAAAAAGTTCACCGCAGTGAGCCCGAATACAGAGACCGAGCTTCATTCCGTTAGAGCATTCTCTACCGGTCCAATCTTGTACTCCCTCTGCTCCAGAATGACTGTCCAGTGTGACGTTTTTTCCTAGATTACGCTGCATCAGCTCAAATGGGACTGTAATCAATCTGGAACAGAGGGAGTAACCTAGCTGGTTGCTCAATTGCGCCTGTGCTACTCTGAAGCTACCACTACCACCAGACGATATACAAGGAATACTTCTCACTACACATTTTCATGTCTGTAGAATTAACACAAGCTGAGCCCAAATGAGATGATCACCTTCAGCACCAAGCTTGAGTGTACTTGTAAATTCAGCACGGCTGTGAGCAGTTCCAAGCTGAACATAAGTAAGCTATCCTTTGCAATCGCACACAAATTAGGGTCAGAATTCAACTTCATGTGCCCGAGATTCCGGGGCCTTCACTAGTAGCAGATAGTAGTATGTGGACTTCATGAGAATGAGCTTAATGTAAATCGAATGCGTCGAGTCCCCAATCATACCCTATATAACTTTCTACCGTAGCCAAATGTTCTGAAGCTCAAACAAAAGATCATCACAGCGCACCACATCCAAATAGTGCAGACGCATGCATGCACACCTGGAGGCCTCCACTGATAAAGTGGACATGCGAATCAATGAGCCCGGGGGTGACAAATTTGCCCTCCAAGTCCACAATCTTTGTATGAGGACCAATTGCCATCACCTGTGTTGTCTGGACGAAGAACGATTCATAAGTACACAGACTTCTCCTACAGAACTTACGGAATTACAAGAATAATTCTACGCACTGTAACACACCGGAAACCACAATCATACGTAACGGTAGTGAGGCCCACTGCACAGTTATATGTATGTATGTATGTATGTATGTATCCCACTGCAGGCAGGCACCTGCTGCATCTCAGAAGAGTGGCCGAGGCTCAAGATTCGGCCATCGGCAACTGCCATCCACTGCGCCCACGGCTGCCTCGCATCTCCAGTCCAGATCGTCGCATTCACAAAAAGATTATCAGCGGTCTCCATTGCCTCGGTCCTGCTCCACCGTCTCAGGAAGAATGTCGTGAGCTCTCGGTACGTCTCTGATCGCATGCCCGCCATGATTCCATGCCAGTGCAAAACCCCGCCACCATCAGACCGAGCCACTGTATCCGATTCATTCCCAAGCAATAGCAAAACCATCCCAGCTCTTCGCAATCACCGCTTCTTCAAAAGCAGCCAAATTTTCCATTGCCAGCTACTCGCAAGTGAGTCAAAGGAAAGCGAAAACAACTAAAATAAAATAAATAGGAGAATGAAGCTCAAACCTGGAAACCCTAATTTCGACAAAGGAGGAGGAGGAGGAGGGAAGTTGAATGCAGTAGTAGTACTACTACTACCTGGAACGAACAACCACGACGGAAGGAAAACGATGAGCACGCCCATAGTGACCATGAGCTTCATTTGGCAACACAGACGGCGCTGCTTCTGTCCCATGCTGAGTAGTGCAATTAAGTTTAGCTACGCAACATACGCCCCTTGGTCCTTGCTCGATCGCTCTCGATCGGGTGGAAACCAAATCAAGCGAGAGAGGCCAGAGAGAGAGCCGACGCGGGGTGAGGAGTCGCCGTCGGTCATGGAGAAGAGCCGCGGACTGCCGCAGGCGGATGCACAATGCCAAGAGCCGTGGGCGGCCGCAGCCGGACGCACAATCCGACGCAGTGCAACGCAAGCACGCAGGCAGCCAATAGGCGCGGCACCTTATCCAGGCGAGGCCAATGGGGCGTGCTGTTGGACGCGCGCGCTCTGGGGTCCGCAATCCATCCGCCCTGTTCCGTTCCGTTCCGTTCAGGTGGCTACCTTACATGCCTCGCGTGTCGCCCACGCTTCATGTAAGTCAAGTTGTTGTTACCTCTTCACTTGTCCCCCTCGCCTCCCTTGCTCCCCCGCCATCGCCATCGCCATCGCCATCGCCTCCGCAGCTAGGAGCACCAGCAGTCACTGAGTAGTCGTAAGTTATTGCAGTAGCCTTTGAGATGGCAGCCCTCGCAGCGACGTCCGCGGCCACCGTCGCCCTTGCTGCCTCGCCCTCCGTCTTCAGCTCCCGCAGCGCTTCCTGCACCAGCTCTGCCAACCTCCGCCTGTTGGGCCCCAAGCTCCATGGCGCCACTGTGTTCTCCAATGGCGCCCGCGTCGTCATGGCCGACGCCACCGCCACCGAGGCTCCCAAGGGCTTCTCCCCCCCGACTTTGAACGCCGATACCCCCGCGCCCATCTTTGGCGGCAGCACCGGCGGCCTCCTCCGCAAGGCGCAGGTCGAGGAGTTTTACGTCATCACCTGGGACTCCCCCAAGGAGCAGATCTTCGAAATGCCTACGGGTACTCACTCACTCACTCACTCACTCACTCAATACGTCGTCACTCTCTGTTTTCTTCCCCCAGGCTCTTCTCCGGCTACCAATTGTGACACCTCTAAGTTGTCACGTCGACGGAGCCTGGACTATGTCAGCTATGCTGCTTAGGGTTACAGTAGTACATTCTGTCATTTGCATGGAATCTTTTTACACTGTATGTATGTGGTGTGACATGAGATACTTGCCATTGATCGATTCAGAGTGATATGTATTGATTTGGCGCCTGCAGGCGGTGCGGCGATCATGAGGTCCGGTCCGAACCTATTGAAGCTGGCGAGGAAGGAGCAGTGCTTGGCGTTGGGCGCCCGGTTGAGGACCAAGTTCAAAATCAAGTACCAGTTTTACCGCGTCTTCCCCAACGGCGAGGTGCAGTACCTTCACCCCAAGGACGGTGTTTACCCCGAGAAGGTGAACGCCGGCAGAACCGCCGTGGGAGTCAACAACCGCAACATCGGCAAGAACGCCAACCCCGCCGAGATCAAGTTCGCCGGCAAGCAAGCCTATGATTTGTAGACATCACTTTCACTTTCATTTAATTTCTCTCTGACCTCACGACTAATTGTATAACAACCACCTCACTGTTTGGTAATCATCAAATCATCTTATCTTTTCAATTCCATGCTCGCTCGCTCGCTCCTTGATTCACATTACTGTTGTGGCATTCTTCATTTACGGTGTGTTCAAATGCTGCATAATTCACGTTACTACATTAATTCTGCCGCGACACAACTCACATTGAGAGCCTTTGAACTTCAGTTTATGCTACATGCAGTTAGTACAAATGCATGGTCTAAGTTAATGCACCCTCAGTCATTTGTTGTATAGTGGACATTCGATCAGCAACTCGCTCCCGTCTACTACATATTAGTTTGTGTACTCTGTCGATACTTTGGTGGGTGGGAGACGTTCCCTACACGTCAATTGAATACGACCCTAGCTTGTAAATTAGTCGCAGTCAGTGGAGATGCTTCGGCGGTGTGTCATACTCTCTTATTCAAGTATGATACAATTTGTAAGAACATCAGTAAGAGGGAATAAAAAACACTGCTGGGTACAACATTGTTTCTCATAACCTTTTCATACAGTATTTAAATAATTCATAACATAGGATATTGGAATCCCTAATATAGCTGTGTGAAGAACTATGTTATTTCATCTACGAGAGCCATTACGGTGGGTAATGCACTCCCCACTACCTACCGAGTGCAAATATGAAGCACTCGGTAGGTAGTGGGCAGTGCATTACCCACTGACGGTGGTGATTTTTCACAAGGTCCCTAACATGTCCAGGGACATGTTCAGAAAAAAAAAAACATTTCCAGTGGACGGGTTCTAAAAAAATGAACCGGTTTTTGGACGGGTTAAATTCACTTTGGACGGATTCTAAAATTTTATTTTATTTTTATGTAAAATTTCCCAAAAAAATAAATGGTGCAAATATCAATTACGTTATGTCATATATGACATGTGAATGTAAGCATAATGGAGTCAAACCGCTAATACCTAGTCAAAATACCAATCTTCAAGAGCTCGATTCACATGCACACAATGATTCATCAACTACAATATTTAGAACCTTTGTAACACAATGTCAAAGATTATAATTGAAGGTACACTTAGAAATTGAATAATTAATATTTTATATAAGCATGTTCAAAAAAAATAAAATTAAAAAGAACTTACCCTTCAAACAAGTGGATGAATTCTCCTATCCTTCATGTTTCTCCAAACAAACATCACTGCATTCCAATTGATGTATTCAACTGGAATATTTGCACATGAAATGCGCATCAAAGCATCTAAAGTCTCCAACTTCAAGCTAGTACGTAGATGACTTTTGATGAGGTTTTTTTTAGAAAACCCCTCTCACATATTGCAGTGCTCACAGGAATCACCATAACTCTCCTCCAGAAGTTACTCAAACCAGGCCAATTGATAGACCACTCTGGAGTGGTACCTGCAAACTCCCAAGCTTCAAATAAAGACTTGCATTAGGAGAAATTTGTAGTCACAAAGGGGCCTTGGCCATTGGCACGTGCTGAAAAATTTAGGCCAAACCGTGCACTTTACAAGAGGGCACCAATGGTGCTACCGTGGCTGCCAGCAGTGCAGTTTCGTGGGTCGCGCCAATCGACGCTGCCAACACTGCCGACACTGCCTGCACTGCCAACACTGCCAGCACTGCGGCTTCCGACGCTGAGAGCGGGCAGTGACTGCACCAATGGATTTACATAGAAAATGGTGCCTGGGCAGCCGGTTCACCTAACTTGGGCAAGCTTACAGGGCCCCTTTGGGACCCCATTTTTCTCCTAATGTTTGGGATCATTTCCCTCATGGTTTCCACCATCTCCAAGCACTCACCTCGACACCGATCTTGTTCCTCTTCGAAACTCTAGAATTTTTTTTTAATTTTTTTTTTTTCTAAACATTACGGGACGGGTATTTTCAATTTGCAACCGGTTTTGGGACGGGTTGTTTTTTTTTCAACCTTTCCATGGACGGGTTGATTTTAAAATCACCGGTTTTGGGACGGGTTGCAATTTTTTTTGCCTTTCAATTCAAGGTTTTTGGACGTGGACGGGCTAGAACTTTGTGAAAAATCAGCCCTGCCCACCGTAACAGCTCTCGTAGATGAAATAAGGTAGAACCACCTATTAGCGGACATGACCTATTTCCCGTACGGTCTAGAATCTTACAAATATTTTTAGAAATAGTAGATTCTGACACCTATGATCTACACCAGCTGTACATGAAAGCCTATGTCCGGTAATGGGTTTACCTACAGTAGACCCTTTGGAAATTCATAACTTATTCATATGGCGTCCAAAAAATGCATTCTAAAGTGCATGACAATTGTCATCTTTTTGCTAATCTATTTCAATTAAAATATTTTTAGTTTACTAATGGAAACTATGCAGAAACCTTAAATGTCCGATAATAGGTGGTTCTACCTTAACATAATGTTACCCACCGCCCTGCCCGTCGAGGGCTTCTGCGCAGATTAGTGCCTTGAATCTTTTGAGAATGTAACCTGTAGTTGGATTATGGTGAGTAATCTACTCTCTGATAGCCAATCACAAGCCAGAGACGGGCAGGCCGGTGGGTTACGGCTCATTAATTTGTCATCTTCATGAGGGTTGAATATGAGACACATTAACGCTGTTCACGATTTACATTATACCTTGTGGCATTACGGTAATTGAAACTTGCTACCTGGGCTTCTTTTTTCAGATTTGAGGGATGGACGGAAAGGCGAATTTTTCATCCATGCTGGAGGTGATGTGGCGACATTCTTTTTTCCTCCAGCATGGACTTGGCGAGTTTTAGAATTTTATTATTGTTCATTGGGGCGAATATCATATGATGGACGATGCAAGGATGGCGATATGGTTTCAGGGTTAGGGGTGCAAGTGGCGATTTTGTGATTCACGGAGTTGATCAAATTGGCAATCTTATTTACATTTCAAGGCACTTTCAGGATTAACTTGCGATTTATAGGTGTTGATGAGAACCTTCCTCGTTTTTTAGTGTTTGGGGTCGTTTAACAAAATTTAAATTAACACATAACCTGCACACACAAAACAAAGGCTCTGATGCCTAAATGAGAACCAATATGTAGAAATAAACACTCTATAGTAAAAACAACAGTAATTTTGCATTAACACATAACCTGCACACACAAAACAAAGGCTCCGACGCCTAAATGAGAACCAATATATGGAAAGAAACACTGAATAGTAAGAACATCAGTAGACATTACGCATGACATTCTTTAGAACACATATCATTCACCCACAAACAAAAACAAACAGCTAACATCTTTAAGAGAGAAGCAATAAACAAATGTGCAAAAAAAATTCAACAACATCAATACACATTCTTCGTTAGATGAGTCATACTACATCCTGCAAAAAGCAATCAGATTTCCACTGCTGCAGTTAGTACTTCCCTTCACAAGATCGGTACCTATTTAGCTAGCAAAAATGACAAGGAACACAACCTCAGCAAATACAATGGATAAGCCGCAATCATATATCATTTATTGTTTATTGATAGTGAATAGTTGGTCAAAATGAGTCCAACAATTCAACGGAAATAACAAAAACAAAGAGGCTTCAACAAAGCCTACCACTGCTGATTTGATCAAACTAATTCACTAAAGCTAGTGAGCATGCAAGAAACATCTCACCTACAACAAAGCTAGAAAAGCTACGAACAACAATGAACAAACTATGCATGTGCCAAGTACCGGCCTCTTTCTCCTGCCACATACCAATCATCAAACACTTTTTGGTATGGGAAGCTATCAAGGGTGTAGATGCGTTGGGAAAACATTCCGACTACAACCTCCAAATTCTCCATCAAGCTTGATCTCAACTTGGACTTCAAGAACTTGACTGAGGAGAACAACCTTTCATCCTCCACACTCCCAATAACATGCACCACAGCAATTTCAGCAAGCTTGATGAACTCGCTGAAGTTTTGCACAAGTACGCTATTGCCATCAAACTTCCTCCAAACTTTGGTCAAAGGGTTAACATCAAACGGAGGCAACATGGCTGATCGGGCATTGCTTTTCATGCAACACTTAAATAGACCACGTTGGGACATGATCTCATCACGGTCAATGAGAGGGGGGATTGCAAATTTTGTCTCACCGTCCCCGATAACCTTGGCATGTCCATATGCGTCGATTAAGGTCCGCAGGTGCTTGTCAAACTGCTCCTCAGCGTTTCCCTGCAACCATTACTGAGGGTAGAGGATCCCTATGGCATTCATCACATGATGCGCGGGAAATCTTGCATCAAGCTCCGCAATCACCTTTGTCGCAGCAGCTGAAATGTAAACCACAATGATAATTAGACCAACTTGTGATGAAACAAAACCAAATACAAAAATTAATTCATCAAGCAAAGAAAAGCAAGCAAGCATAAAGTTTAGGAATTTTACATGTGCATTCGCTTTTAACCTTTGCCACGAGGGTAGCCTATATGACACGGTCAACCGGCGCTCCTTTGTGCTCCGCATGGATTTGCTCACCGTGGCAAACAAAGCTGAGAATGGCAGAGTCGTCGTTCAAATCTGTAATCCACTTGATGTGGATCTGCTCGTGACTGCAATCCAACAAGTTGTTGAAGGACCAAAACTCATCCGTAGAAAATGAGGTCCCTCTATCTTCGTACATGGTATGCAACGATGCTTGGCAAACCTTTACTGTTGCCACAAAGTCTACTATGTAGACATCTTGTTTTTGGGCAAAGTTTACCAAACAATCGATGGCATCCAGTAAGGGCAGCAGTGCACACATACCTAACAGAGGGTACGGGTCGAGGAGTAACACGAGGCATGCCTACACACAATGCCACACAAAGCATTAGCAACCAACAATGAATGAACAAACTACAAAATTTAAAGTATTGAAAAGCATACAATAGCATACAAAAGCATACAAAAGGAAAAAAGAATAAGAGTTGCGAAATTTACCTCGGCCTTGTCATTTTCTTCCAAATCAGCAATCATCTTGTAGATGAGAGAGCGATACTCCGACAAAAGCCACCTCAGGGGCTCTATCAACGAAACCCAGCGGGTCTCCACATTTCTCAGCATCTTCAGCCTTTTTGTTTCTGTTAATTCCGCCAATTGTCTGAACTCTGCAAAACGCTTTGGGCTGTGTTTGAAGTACGCGTATGTGACACTGAGGACATTCTCAATGGCCTTAAAGATACCCATCATGGACAAGGCTTTATAGGCTAGATTGCACCTATGGGCCACACACTGGACTCCATTTGCAAAGGGTGCATGATTGTCACGAATTTTGGTCGTGACGCCATTACGATGGCCTTGCAGGGTCGCTGCACCATCTGCCCCAAAAGAGATCAGCTTGCTTCATCAAGAATTTCAGACCCCACTGATTCTGCACAATTTCAGTGCGTTTATCGTTAAACACTGATTCCGCACGTTATACGTGCATTTAGAAGTGTCGTTATCGTACGGAACTGACATGCATTACTAAGATGTCGATGCAGTGTCTTTTCAATGATTATGACAAAAGTGTTGTTTTCGCACGAAAATCGTGCTTGACGGAATCCGTGCGTTAATCGTGTATCTACATTATATGGCTAATAAGACATGGATAACATGCGGTTTTAGTTAATGCGGATTCAGTATCGTATACGTATCATATTAATGCCATTTACTATATTCATGCAATTTCAGTATCTATTATAATGCAAATTATTTTAGTACGACATTCGTGTACAATATTTTAATATATTTTTGGAATCTTTTGGAATCTTTTGGAATCTTTTGGAATTTTTTATATTATTTTGGAATATGTTGGAATATTCCAAGAATCTTCTTTAAATTAAACTTACGGTTTAATTTCCCAAAACATTTTTAGATCTACATTTATAGAGTTTAGAAGCAATACACATTAAAATTTCAAAGAAATAACATTTTATATTTTTAGAATTCAAATTTGGTATTATTGGTTATCATTGTACTTTTCATCATAGGAGCAAAAAAAAAATAGCTCACAACCACCACGATTTTGGAAAAAAATAAAAAAATTCAAAATATTATGAAAAAAATCCTAGATATAGAAAAATTCCTTCATAATCTAGTGCAAAAAAAAAAATTGGAAAAAAAGTTTTTTTCACATAGTTAAAATCATTCAAAGTCCGCTGAAAAAAAAAAAAACAACTCATAACCATCATCTGCCATCACGATTTTGGCAAAAAATAATAAAATTCAAAATATTATGAAAAAAATCCCAGATATAGAAAAAGTCCTGCATAATCTAGTGCAAAAAAAAATTCGGAATTTTTTTTTTTCACATAGTTAAAAACATTCAAAGTCCGCTGAAAAAAAGGAAAACAACTCACAGCCATCATCTGCCATCACGATTTTGGCAAAAAATTCAAAAATTCAAAATATTATGAAAAAAATCCTATATATAGAAAAAGTCCTGCATAATCTAGTGCAAAAAAAAATTGGAAAAAAAGTTTTTTTCACATAGTTAAAAACATTCAAAGTCCGCTGAAAAAAAAGAACAACTCACAGCCATGATCTGCCATCACGATTTTGGCAAAAAATAAAAAAATTCAAAATATTATGAAAAAACTCCTATATATAGAAAAAGTCCTGCATAATCTAGTGCAAAAAAATTGAAAAAAAAGTTTTTTTCACATAGTTAAAAACATTCAAAGTCCGCTGAAAAAAAAGAACAACTCACAGCCATGATCTGCCATCACGATTTTGGCAAAAAATTCAAAAAATTATGAAAAAAATACTTTATATAGAAAAAGTCTTGCATAATCTAGTGCAAAAAAAAAATTGAAAAAAGAATTATATACACATGGCAAAAAATTGCCAATGGTTTCAATCTTTTATAATTACCAAAAAAGTTCCATTCTATGCATCGAGGGTTTGTGGTGATTTGGTGGTTTGGAGTTTGGTTGATAATCGGGAGGTCGTGAGTTCGAATCCCACCGTCGGCGATAGAGCTTGGGAAGCCATGGTGGGCCCCACCGTGGATTCGGGCAATTTCCGTGTAGTTAAAGTGGGTAGCAAGAAAAATAATTATTTAATATTTTTTTAATATTTTATTTTAACATTTTTTAATAATATTATTTTGATCAAATTTAGATATAGAAAGAAAATAAAATCTAGATATGGAAAAGATGATGTCGCACGAAAAACGCACTGAATCAGTGTAGTTTTAAAGACGATTAAAACACGACATTTGACAACTATAAAGAGTGTTGAATTCATACATTTTCAATAGATGTATCAATCGTGTCGAATCAGTACTATATCCGCTTGTACGAACATCGTGTCATATCAGTGTAGTTGCGATGAATGACGCAACGATGCGGAATCAGTGCGAAAACTGTACGAACCCTTGAAATATCGGAAATCGCACTGAAATCGTGCGGAATCAGTGGGGTCCGAAATTCCTGATGTTGCAATCTCACTGCCGGACAGCCCACATCCCGTTGCCACACCCTCCATGATAAGGAATGTTAGATTGTCGGAGTTGCTGGAACACTCAACCCTTTGCAAAGACACCATCAATGGAACTCGGAGCCAATCTTGCACAATGTAAGCATGGACAGACAAATAATTACCGTTATCAACGCTTGTGACTTCATCTACTATAACTGCGATAAAACGGGCAGCTTTGACACGGTTCCTAGTTTCCTCACAAACTTGCTTACATATAACCAGTTTCCTCACATATAACCAGCCATAGCCCAACCAGAACTATCAGACCAATGAGCCATAAGAAGATCAAGGACAGCAAGCAACTTATACAAAGAAAGACGGGACTCATAATCAACCATGGGACGACCTTCAAAAAGCAATTGGAATAAAGTGGCGAATTGAACCCTCTTCTTGCGTGCCTCAATGGTTGTGCAATGATTAAGCTGCTGGAGAACAGTGGTTGGGGCACGGGCAGCAAATAACTTCAAATTCTTCTTGTGTCGACATTGTGTTGCGATGTACTGATCGCCCTTCTTCACATTGTACTTTGGAATGTCATTTTTGGCTGTCCGCTTCCCATCGTGCTTCAACAATGTATCGATCTTTGGTGCCATGATGCACGGTTTGCGCCCAACAGCCGAGCAGGCCTTGCACTTCACCATCTGGAGGATGCCATCGGTTGCTAAAATGGCTTCAGCCCAAGGGAGCTTCGCTGCCCATATGGTCTGAAACTTTCTATGGCGATCGTACCGCTTTGCTCTTTGTCGAATTGCCCTTCCGCTTCAACTTACTTTTCTTCTTGGGCGGGGACTCAGCTTCATCATTGTCTATTGAATCAGAACCATCTGGGACTTCAGCCAACCCTTCATTGTCTTGATCAGCAGATTCATCAGACAATGTGATTAGGGGCGATTTAGAGCTCAAGACAACAGTGTCGCCTGACCCAGATGACAATCCAGGAGTGATTTCAGTGTCAATAGACACTGTCTTACCCTTGCCCGCCTTCATCGTTGTGAGCACTTCAGCCAACCCGTCAGAGTCTGAGTACTCTTCAGCACTGGCCTCCTCCGCTCCCGGGACATTTGGCATCACGGAATCAAGAACAAGGTGTCAGGGCTGGCCGGCTCCCATATGGCGTGAGCTCTGAAAATACGCCTTCATTGTTGATTTTTTGGCAGCCTCCCGCCTGGCCTTCTCGACTTGGGCATTCTTCCTCTTCAACTCGGCGCGCTCCACTGCCAGCGCCTCCTTGGCCTTCTTCTTTGCCTCTTTGCCTTTGATTGCTACCCGCGCCACCAGCCCTGTAAGATCCAGATCGGAACCATCGTCCTCCGAAGCCATTGCCAACAATGTAAGAACCACACTTGCCCAACCCACTCCAAGCAGACCAATAAAAATAAAGGACAACAACTGAAAACAACACAAGCCTCAAAAACCAGACAATGCGCACCCAAAACAATGCGCCTAAAACACAAGCAAAGAAAGCACCTGACTTTCCTAAAACCGCACCACAAAACCAAGTGCATTCCATTTCGGAACGCAGGAAACTTATAGTGGCCATTGCGAAGAATGGAGCGGCGGCGATATGATCTGCAATCAGTAATGGACGGGATTGCAAAAACCACCCTCCATGGCGGCGCGATCTACAAACATCCGGCCAGTAATGCTCCGGCTAGGAACACCAAAACGCAGGAAACTACACTTGCTTCCGCCAGGCCTAAGCGCTGTCCAAATCGCAGAAGCAGCGGCGCCATCCTCAGATCTCCAGCCACTAATGCGCAAAAATCTGTGCCTCACCAAAAAACAATGAAATGCACTAAAAGCTCAAGCCCTGCCCTCAACCGATCAGGCGACAAGGCTATGGCGAGCACCGCAAGCTATGGCGAAATACGCAGGGCACTTATTGCACAAGCGACGATCCCACCAAACACAGGAGCGCGGCCATGGCGACAGAGCAACACGAAAATGAGGGAGACGACGCGTTCAGACCATGCAGATGGCGAACCTCGTCGATACCCGGGCGGAGATCCGGGCATACCCGGGCGACAAAACCCTAAACCGCCCACGGGTTTGCATCCAACTGGCGCCGCAATGGACCCATCGAGAGTCGAGGTGGCGAAATCCACGTGTTTTCCCCCATTGGTTAAACAGGGGGTTTGCCATGGGTAATATTTGAGGGCAATCTGGCACCAAAACGCCAAAAAAAGAAGCCGTGCTTGCTACCTCTAGTGTGAATTGTAAGTTAAGTCAGTGTTGTAATCACCAATATGGTAAATTACTGTAGTGTGGCACAAGGCTAGAAATTTACCCCTGCCAAGAAGGCTTCACATCACTGTCATTATAGGATTTTGTGTTGCAATTGTCATTGAACATAATGAAAAATAAAAGGTGGTCCCTCTAGTGGAAGAGCAACTAGTGCTAAAAGGAAATAAAAAGAAAAAAGTTCAAATTTATGGATGTCTTATGCGTTTGTATGGTATGATCCACTAGAATTCTTGTCCTTGTACATTCTTTTAAGGATTTTGAGGATTAAAAGAATTCATTTTAGAGAGAGAAAAATATTTGTGTGAATTTAGGATGAACTGTCCGATAAAAGAGAAAAAATAAATTGATAGAAAATTAAGAATCCGGCATTACATTTTAATGAAGGATGAATTAAAGGGTAAACTAGTGCATTGTCATAGCGCACAATGTGCACTCTAAATTCTAAAAGAGAAGGAGGACATTGAGTTGAGAAATGGAATTTTGAACTTTAAAAAAATTTCTAGTATTCAAATATGTAAAGAGAAATATCTTCCAATTCTTTCAAAAAATATTTGAAACAATTAAAGTTTCAAATTTTAAAATGTGTTATTTTTGGGAGGGATTAATTATTTCTAAACTTCAAAAAAACTTTTTTGATGGATTTCTTTTTTAATGTACTTGAAAATGAAATTTTGTTGGTTGGCTTGTTTTTAGAATTTTTAATATAGAATCAAACATGATCCATATTTACATTGAAAGTTTAATCATAAATTGGTAAAATTGTTATTAGAATGGGAGTTTTGGTATTGACAAACTCTTGCTAGTCTTGAGATTCCACTAACCGACGAAGCAAAGAAGTCGACTAGTAGGTAGAAGCAGGTTGGGAAGACTTCTAGAACGACAACATCCAACTTGAAGGCTTCTACAAAGAGTGCCAACATTGCAACCAAGGCTGCATCAAAGACAGGAACTATTAAGACCGAGGCTCCTTTGATTGTTGCATCCGTGGCAGCAACCAGATCTGCTACGGTCAAAGACACGATGATGGCTTATGGCCATAGTGAGCCCCTTCCACTCTCGTAGAGCTGCGTGGAGCAACTGAGTCTTCTAACTCTTTCACAACCTTCTTCCTCTAAGTTCAATCTCCAAACTCTTGTCATCAACGCCTCTGTAGTTGAGCAACAACGATTATTTTGAGAGGTACAAAACTTTGCTCTATCATGCTCTCCTTTTCTGTATGCACCTTCCGCAAGATGCCTTTAGTGCTTGGAGCTTCAGACTTTGTGATTGCAGGGTCTATCGGTACCAAACAAACTGGTGCCATTATCCGTAGCATTAAGAGAGATATGGGGCTTCAAGAAGGCCCTTCCCTTCGTAAAATTGCAGATCAGCAGTAGACCAAAACAACCATTCGATATATATATATATATATATATATATATATATATATATATATATATATATATATATATATATATATATATATATATATATATATATATATATATATATATATATATATATATATATATGTATGTATGTATGTATCAATTTTTTTGAAAAAAATCAACATTTTTTGAATTTTTTTAAAAAAAATTGCAGTTTGACGTGGCAGACTGTTGTCCACGTCAAACTACGATTTTTTATTTTTTTATTTTTATTTATTTTTCCATTTTTTGTTTGAAAATATATATTATTTTTTAAATCCTAGTTAGCAAAATTCGGTTGATCCACACTGGGGGCCTTCTTGAGGCCACATATCTCTCCTAATGGTACCTACTTGGAATGTGAAGTATGAGGACTACTTGCAGCAACTGACTACTAGAAAACCGTGACCAAATCAACAAAAAATCAATTGATTTATGTTGTTTGGGGCACTACAATAACAGATTTCACTGATTTTTGAACTTTTTGTAAAGCCAATAAATTGCTACCTACTTTTTGTTGATTTGAATAGTGCAATGACCAAATCAACAAAATTTTAGGAAATCAAGAATCTTTTGAAATAATTTGTAATTTTCGAACTCAACTTCGTACATTTATAAGATTTTGGAATATTCTTCTACCATAGTACTAGGGCAAGTTTGGCACATTCATGCCAAATAATGAATTAATCCTCGAAAACATGAGTCATGATTTCAAACCATTTTTCACTTTTGAATTGGCCCTTCTTAATACAATATTTGTTGAATACAATTCTTGTACAGTGGGGTCCAACATGGAATTGCGTTTTTGGTTTCGCAGTGAGAAAAATTTCAGTAACTTACTGCCAACTTTGAAAGCCTCCCGAGAGCTCAAATATTGGTATTTTACCACGAAATTTTTACCAAAGACTTATCTTTAAGTTAATTATATGTATGCCAAATTTCAAGGCCAAAAGATTCACCCAAAAAACGTTATTCAGAATCTACCAACATTGGTAGCTATGGAATTTTTTTCACTGCTGCCAACTTTGACAGCCTCTCGAGAATGGAAAAAAAAAAATTCCTTACTTTGATTTTTTTTTTGGTAGAAACCAATTTGTGTTAGTAATATATGGTAAAAATCTCAAGTCTAAAATATTAGTGAAAAAAAATATATACCCAATCTACCAACATGTGTTATTTTGCGGTATGCTTGTGGAAATCATTTTCACTACAACCAACTTTGGCACCCTCCCAATGGCTAAAAAATGGCCCATTTGCCATGAAATTCTTGTCACAAGATAAGCTACATGTAAATGAAAAGTGTGCCAAAATTCAACCTCAAATAGCTTACACACAAAAAACAACTCACAATCTACCGACATGTGTAATTGTGACAAGCAATGTAAGAGCTTGTTGGGAATGTTCATGCTTAGAAGCATGGATATTTAGCTTATGGTGTGAAATTGTTCACATAATACAATATCTAAATAGAAATGCTTCTCAAAAAATCAGAAACATCCAAATTTAACTATGCGCACTTGTCACATCCCAATGAATACACTTGTTAAGAATTTGAATACCACATACGCATGTGCGCACTTGTCACACCCCAATGAATACACTTGCTAAGAATTTGAATACCACATACGCATGAATATCTAATTCTCTATACCAATGCTTGTTTTGAGAGTTGAATATCAGAAGTGATTTGTAGAATTTGTGATGATTTGAGAGGGCTTATTTGAAAGCAAAGGTATGCAGATGGTGATGGTGGTTCTGTTGGCCAAGGTATGGACATGGTGATGGTGTTTGCACATAGTGATGGTGGTTCTGTTGACCCCAAAATGCAGCTCTTCTAAGCTCGAGTTGCAACACGACAGGGCATGTAGTCATTCTCCTCCTTCGTCTTCTACCTCGTTGTCTTCCAGGCTTAGTCTCTTCAGAACATGGTGATGGTGTATGCACATGGTGATGGTGTATGCACGTGGTGATGGTGGTTTTGTTGGTTAAGGTATGGACATGGTGATGGTGGTTAGACTGTGGGCCTGGTAAATTTGAATCAAACTCTTCATTCGCTGGTTCCACAAAAAAATTAGTATGTGCACAATTTGCAAACAGAGCGGACTCCTTCACCTTTTCAGTGGTTGATTTGGGAGGGGAGCATGTATGGACATGTGGTTAGGTAGTTAAAATTTTAGATTAAATTCTCAGATTTAAAGTTGTGATTGATGGTTATTCCAGATGAAATTCGTGCACGTATTGTGGGTTTGAGTGAGGGAGGGAAGAAAGGAGTTGAAATTGCAGCTATTGTTGGAGTCCCTCTTAGAACAATTCAGAGGTTGGTGAAGCAATTTCGAGAAAATGGAACCTACAAAAGCAAAACGTGTGCTAACAGATATGAAAAAAAACTTAGTGATAGAGATGTTCGTATTATAAAACGTGTTTTACAAGCTAATCGTCGCATCACGCTCTCTGACATTACTAATATGTGTCCTACTAAAGTATGTAGAAATACTATTCGAAAGACTTTACATGATAATGACATTCACAATCGAATTGCAATCAAAAAACCTTTTTTGACACCTTGCCACATGTCTCAACGATTGGCTTTTGCTAAAAAGTATTGTCAATGGAGTGCAAACGAGTGGGAGCAAGTTGTTTGGACAGATGAGTCCACTTTTGAAGTTGGAAAACACTCTAGACAAATTTATGTTTGGAGAGCTATGCATGAGCGCTATGCTCCAAGTTGTATAGTTCCAACTTTCAAGAGTGGGAGGACTTCTTTGATGATTTGGGGTGCATTTTCTGGAGGTCAGAAGTCACAACTTGTTTTTATGCCTAAAGATCGGCGCTCTGCGAAGGATTTTGTTGAAGTGGTTTACAATGGAGAGTTGCTTCATTTTATGGAAAAAGTCCCACAAGGATTACTCATGGAAGATGGTGCACCTGTCCATAGAAGCAAACTATGTGAAGAATGGAGGCAAGCACACCATCTAGAGAAGCTTAATTGGCCCGCAAACTCTCCTGATCTTAATCCAATTGAGAATCTTTGGAAGATTTTGAAAGATGCAGTTCAACATGGTTCAGTATGCCCTAAAAAGACAAGTGACTTAAGAGTAGTTATTGAAAGAGAGTGGAAGATTATTAGTGGTCAAAAGCTCCTTCTGCTATGCCATTCCATGCCTACTAGGTTACAAGCAGTGATAGAGGCAAGTGGAGGACATGTTGTTTTTTGTGTGTAAGCTATTTGAGGTTGAATTTTGGCACACTTTTCATTTACATGTAGCTTATCTTGTGACAAGAATTTCATGGCAAATGGGCCATTTTTTAGCCATTGGGAGGGTGCCAAAGTTGGTTGTAGTGAAAATGATTTCCACAAGCATACCGCAAAATAACACATGTTGGTAGATTGGGTATATATTTTTTTTCACTAATATTTTAGACTTGAGATTTTTACCATATATTACTAACACAAATTGGTTTCTACCAAAAAAAAATCAAAGTAAGGAATTTTTTTTTTCCATTCTCGAGAGGCTGTCAAAGTTGGCAGCAGTGAAAAAAATTCCACAGCTACCAATGTTGGTAGATTCTGAATAACGTTTTTTGGGTGAATCTTTTGGCCTTGAAATTTGGCATACATATAATTAACTTAAAGATAAGTCTCTTGTAAAAATTTCGTGGTAAAATACCAATATTTGAGCTCTCGGGAGGCTTTCAAAGTTGGCAGTACTGAAATTTTTCTCACTGCGAAACCAAAAACGCCATTCTATATTGGACCCCACTGTACAAAGTGTGAAATTTTTAATAAATTCGTATTTCACTATCAGATTAATGCTTAGATTTTTTTTGATCAATTCAAGTTGCAATTAAAAGTTATTTCTCAAAACTTGATTTTTTTAGTTTTGGGAAATTTTGGGCACCCGTGACAAATAAATCCAATTGGTTTGAAATTCTTTATACAAACTTTTAACAAGATTGTGAACATAATTCCTAAACGACCCAAAGTTGAAAGGCATCAAAGCACACAATTATGACTTTCAAAACACTTAAAACATTTAAAACACCCTCATTTGAACAACATTTAAACACCATGGTTGAAGTTCTATGTATTATGAATTTTTTTTAATATTAATCATTTACAATTTTTTTTTAAACTTTGTAGACTTGTGTGATAACTGATATTTAACTAATTATCGACAAATCCATAGTCCAGAATTAAGTTGGCTCACTCGGCTGACCGCCGATAAAACAAGTCACACTATCAATCTTATGCATTCATAGACAAAAAAGACGCATAATGAAGTTAAAATTAGTATCCCAATGCATTACATTAAAGATGAGGCCAATACAAAATTGAATACCAAAGTTAATCTACAACTACGGACATATTAACTACATCTACATCTACATCTACATATACAGCTACAGCTACAAATAACATGTCGGTCGGAAGCCGATACCTTTTCTAAGAAGTAGTCACTAGAAAAATTCATCCCAACCACGCCTACTTTATTTGATGGATTGTGCTACTTCATAATATAACTCGCCAAGTCTCTTAGCAATGTGTTTCAATGTGGATTCCAATGATCTGCAGAAACATGTGGATTGACATAACATAGCAGTCCAGTGACACAAAGTATGTACAAAACAATTTTTAGCAGGATGTATTCGATTGTAGGTAGATCCCTAAATAAATATCAGTATAAGATTGGATAAATATCAAATTATCAATTCTAACTTCTTTAAGATGATCTCATAGGAGGAATTGACATGCACTAAAATACAGTCATATCAGCTGTTGGCCAACAACATAAATTGATGTGAAATTCATAAATGCTCTTAAATGAATAACCACTAGGGATGAGATTGAAATAGAATTTACACTAAATACCTAAAAGCCCTAAAAAATATGCAATTACTTGATGATTAAAAGTTCAAAATCTATGACTAGCTTAAAGGTTCTATGGTATCTATCCAAAAAAAATATAGTCAAAATTAAAAAATTGCATATCGCCTGACGGCCGATAAGTTGAATGTCCTCCTCTAAGAAGTTGATGGGTGTTCTAGGTTGATATTGTACCTGGCTTGTAATTCCTCAAATCCCTTTTGTGAATCTGGAGTAAATTGTGTTCGTAGGCAGCTGGCACATAACCCTTGCAGCTATCAGCCGATACAATATATTATTGAGTTAAACCATGATGCTAAGTTCTCGCAATGATAGAATGATTTGATTTGTAACAACTAGACCAAATTAAACTATGTAACTACTATAAAATTGAAATACATATTTTCCAAAATCTATAAGTCCGCACTAAATCTTGTTTGTATAGAGCGAACCCCTAGTCTATCGAAGTCATTTTGGAGTGTCTTGCTAAGAATAAATGGGAGAAAGAAGTTTATTTGGTGAGTTGAGTTTTGTCATAATGTTGCACAATGCACTTTCTCCATAATCCTCGTCCAAAGCACGATTTCGACAAGCAACTTTAGCATTTGAACAGCCAGAGCCCCGAGCACCAATCAATGTTGCATGATACTCTACATGATCTCAATTGCTTTGACTACAACAAAGCTCCGACCATAGTGGTGTTGGTTCTATCGGCTGCCGGCCGATAGGATTCACTTCTCTCTACGTGCTTCTCTCATCTGCCTTTTAATGTAGCTAAATGCCTTCTTTGCTCCCCAGCTGCACTCCTTCCTAGTTGTCGCGACTGCAGATTTCAACATGGATTCAACAACTCAGGTTATAACCCCCTTCATTGGAGATGCTCAAAGATTTACTAGCATAGAACTAGAAGTAACCCCCTTTGAGGCCTCAATTTCATAAACTGAAGGTTTCCAACTTCAGAAAGAGGTGGAGAACCTACATCACCTCGATTTCACCTTAGAGTAGAAAATCAGCCAGGACAACAATACCGTCCAAGGAAGAAGAGTCGTGAGGAAAACGTTGAAGAGAAGGTTGGGAAAAGGTAGTGGAAAATGTTGAGAAGAAAGGTGAGGAGAAAAGAGACAAGAAAATTGTTTACAAACCACATGTGGAGAATCCGCCTCCAAAGAAATGGATTCATCAAAATTAGTGTTCAAACTTGGCGTGGGTCAGAAGCTTGAGCCCATTTGCAAAAGCATAAACTCCTCCTGTCGGCTGGCAGCCAATACAGAATTATAAAACGGGTGACATACCATTGGAAGCGCATTTTCAAGACCTTTCCAACGATATATTACACGCCCTATGTTTCTCAAAATTGCAGTCGCAAAACAAGAATGAATTGGCAGCTAGAAAAATGTATCGGCTGGCAGCCGATAGACAATTACAAGTCATGTAATATACCGTTGGAAGCGTCTTTTTAAGACCTTTCCAACAATATATTACACGCCCTATAATTCTCAAAATTACAGTTGCAAAAACAAGAATGAATTCGCAGCTAGAAAAATGTATCGGCTGGCAGCCGATAGACAATTACAGATCATGTAATATACCGTTGGAAGCGTCCTTTTAAGACCTTTCCAACGATATATTACACGCCCTATAATTCTCAAAATTGGAGTTGCGAAACAAAAAACAAAATTTTGAACTAGTTTAGTGACTATTATATCGGCTGGCAGCCGATACTAACCAGCCTGAACTAGTTCAGAATTTTGTCTCATATACTCTACACCTAGGTCCCAAAACCTTGAACTTTGTTTGGTAACTAAATAATAAGGACATTGTATCGGCTGCCAGCCGATACACTTCCCTTTTGTATCTGTTGGTAGCAAATACAAACATATTATGTCGGCTGACAGTCGATACAATGCAAAGTCCAAGAGATATCTTACCTTTGTCGACGTCATCTCTACAGCTATCGGCTGCTCAATGCTTTGTATCGGCTACTCAACGTTTTGTATCGGCTGGTCTGAATTTGTTGTTGGTCGCGCTTCTTTTTATATCGGCTGGTCTCAATCCGTTGTTGGCTGCCCTGCAATTTCTATAAGCTATCCTTTGCAATGTGTTGACTAATCCACTAAAACGAATTCAAGAATTGAAGTGGATGGAAGTAATCTGCTGACAGCCGACATTGGGAGAGAGAGAAGAAAACAATGCAAAGAAAGAAGGAGAGTGTTGAGAGAGTGAATAGAGAAATGAGAGAGGAGAAAAACGAGCCCCTGCAACCCAAACCTCGAGCCATTATGAGTAATGAGAGGTTTGGAGGTTGAAATGATGATGGGAGATGGCGGCAGATGATGTGACAGATGAGACGTACAAGTTCAAAATTCTCATCTATCCCGGTTGTTCCATCCGCCCATTGCCATCGTTCTTCATTCATTTGCTCCCGCTGACGCCTTCCTACATAATTTTTCATTCATCTACGAGAATTCCATCCATGTAAAAATGCAGGCATTATATGTAGCTTTCTTAAGCACATTCCAAGAAGTTTCAACCAATTCTCGATTCAAAAATTTGGCGCCAAAAAACTTTGCTCCAATGCGAGTTTGAAATGTTCTTGAATTGGGCGCCAATTTGGAATCCGTTTACTGTACTCATTTTGTTTTGCTTACCTTTTCCATTTCCTCTCTCACTCCTGGGACGTGCGTGTGTCTAATTTAGGTTGTGAGCATGTGCGCAAGTGTGTATAGTGTGAGATTGAGGATTGTGTATGTGTGTGAGTATGAAGATCGTGTGTATGTGAGGATTTTTGTGTATGTTTAAAGATTGTGAGGATTTTTGTGAGGATTTTTGTGTGAGGGTTTAGACTATGAGGATTTTGTATATGTTTAAAGACTATAGTTGATCGGTTAAGGACTAACTTTGTAAAGGTGCCGACGCAAGGTTGTCACGGTTGATTCTCAAGATTGCGATGTCAGTTTTTGTAAGGGTTTCAAAATTCAGTTTTAGGGTTTTAGTATGTCAACAATAAAGCTACCTAATTGTTCAAAACAATTTCTCTTCAAAATACCTAGTTCAGTACTTTTCAATTACTTTTCAAGCTTAAACTACTTTTCTAGACTAATCTACTTTTTAGTTGCTCTAAAGTCTTTGTTGAGAACATTTTAAAATTGATTTCAGCTTCTATTTTTTAGTTTCTACTAGTACCATTTTCTATATTATTTGCCAATTAATACGTAATTCTTCATCAGCCGATACATTTTTCTGCTGCCGTTTCTCTTTTGTTTTGCAGCTGCAATTTTGAGAATTATAGGTCGTGTAATATACCGTTGGAAAGGTCTTGAAAAGACGCTTCCTATGGTATATTACATGATTTGTAATTGTCTATCGGCTGCCAACCGACACATTTTTCTAGGTGCCAATTCATTTTTGTTTTGCAACTGCAATTTTGAGAATTATAGGTCGTGTAATATACCGTTGGAAAGGTCTTGAAAAGACGCTTCCAACAATGTATTACATGATTTGTAATTGTCTATCGGCTGCCAGCCGACACATTTTTCTAGCCGCCAATTCATTTTTGTTTTGCAACTGCAATTTTGAGAATTATAGGTCGTGTAATATACCGTTGGAAAGGTCTTAAATAGACGCTTCCAACGGTATATTACATGATTTGTAATTGTCTATCGGTTGCCAGCCGACACATTTTTCTAGCTGCCAATTCATTTTTGTTTTGCAACTGCAATTTTGAGAATTATAGGTCGTGTAATATAACGTTGAAAAGGTCTTAAATAGACGCTTCCAACGGTATATTACATGATTTGTAATTGTCTATCGGCTGCCAGCTGACACATTTTTCTAATTGCCATTTCATTTTTGTTTTGCAATTGCAATTTTGAGAATTGTAGGTCGTGTAATATACCATTGGAAAGGTCATGAAAAGACGCTTCTAATGGTTTGTTACATGACTTGTAATTGTCTATCGGCTGCTAGCCGATAAATTTTTCTAGTTGCCAATTCATTGTTGCTTTGCAACTGCAATCTTGAGAATTATAGGTCCTGCAATATACCGTTGGAAAGGACTTGAAAAGATGCTTCCAACAAAGATTGATAGATAGAAACTCAAGTCCTATTGAAAGGGCCGGCATGAGTAAGTTCATTTTTCCAGTGAGCCAGTGCCTACCAAACAAAGGTCTATTGGTACAAAACTACTTTCTTCTTTCAATGATAGATAGTCTAGAGACTTTATAACTAATATGACTACGCTTAGAGGTGTAGTTTGCTTATTTTGTGGGTATATATTTTGTAGATTTAGGTGGGTGGTCATCAAGTCATCTTTTCCTCGATTGATTGTTTTAGAATGTGAGTATGAATATTATGTGGTCTAGGTTCGATTCCCAAGCGGGTTAGTGGGAGAAGTACTATGTTATAGATGATTTGGTATTGCTAATGATTTGATCATAGGGAGGAAAGTTGTAGCAACCAATCAACATTATCCTACTATACAGGACTAGAAAAAAGTGGTGTGGTCTACTTTCCTCAAACGGGGTTTTTATTTATTGTTTAAAAGATAAGGGTTGATTATTTTCTATTTTGTGTTTATATAATACATGACTTGTGATTGTCTATCGGCTGCCAGCCGATACATTTTTCTACCTGCCAATTCATTTTGGTTTTGCAACTTTAATTTTGAGAACTGTAGGTCGTGTAATATACCGTTGGAAAGGTCATGAAAAGACGCTTCCAACGGGATATTACATGACTAGTAGTTGTCTATCGGTTTCCAACCGATATATTTTTCTAGCTACCGATTAATTTTTGTTTTGCAATTGCAATTTTGAGAATTATAGGTCGTGTAATATACCGTTGGAAAGATCTTGAAATGACGCTTCCAAAAATATATCACACAATATGTAATTTTGTATCGGCTGCCAGCTGATAAGAGAAGATGCCCAATTTGACAACCCTTGGTGACTAGTTGACTATGTCAGGTACCAAATCTTCTAAAGTGGATACAAGGTTTAGGCGGTTGATCTTGCTCCTGCTGCTAATCATCCTATTGGCGACCAATCAATACTATCTACTTTAAAGCAGATCAAACTTGAAGATGGAGAAGCGGGGGAAGAATGATGAGTCACATAAAAACCTTGATGGCGAAGGCAGTGGTAGCTGTGACGACCTCGGTGACGACATCGAGGGTGAAATTTAACTCTTGGTCCAAATTATGGGAATTTCAAGGTAGAATGGTGGACTCCTATGAAAGCCAAAAAAGAAGGCACGGGAGTGGTTGCTAGAGAGTGTTGGACTTAAAGATGACAAAATGAACCGTGTCTTTTCCAAGTAGTTTATGCAAACATCGACATGTTCTTCCATTGAATGCCCTCACACATGAAGATGAGGCTTCGTGTTACTAAGGTGATTCAACAAGTTGCAACTAGCAACCTTGACAAACTTGGAGATTGTTGGTGCCATAATGAATGAGGATGTTGACGAAGAGGGATAAGATTAGCTTTGTGCTTTTGTAGTGGCTGTCGGCTGGCAGCCGATACACGGTACAAAAGTATTTATAGAAGTTCTAATGATCGATTCTGGTCACTTGAATTTCAAATGATCCTCTCCGGCTAGAATGACTCAGTGTTTATTCACTTTACTTTGTAGATGATAACGTGTTTAAATCAACTTAGGACAAGACATGCACTTAGTTGATTGTCAACTGTATTGGCTATTGAGAGCTAATGAATATTCAATTTTCTTGCATTTTTAGAAGCAAGAATAATTGTATCATATGATTTGAATTTCATATGATCCTTTGCAGTTAGAATGGTTCAGAGTTTGTACATTCAAATTTTGATAATGTGATTAAAACAACTTTTTTACAAATTAAGCGATGTAGCTTGTACTATTGCCTTTATCAAGATGCTTTGTACATTTCACTTGCTATCTCTACTAATTATATACAATCACCACATTTGTATGAAATGTTATTTGTCAAGTGACATGACTCTCTAGCTCCCTGCTTGTGCACACCCAGTTCCTTCTCCACATGGATTCAATTCTATCATATAGTCGGCTCAAGTACTCCATTTATTGTTCAAACTATGATCATGTCGAAGAACTTTCTCATCTCGGGTTATTTAGTAACTTGATTAAATCCACCTATCGGCTGCCAACCGATATTTTCCTAAGTCGTTGTCTTTGTCTTTGTGTTTGGGGTCTTTTGCTTGGAGTTTAGGACTTTCAGAGTATAGGGCTTAGGATTTTGAAGTTTATGGTTTTTTCAATATTTAAATTAGTTTAAATTTTGTTTAGAACTATGCATGATCATTTCAATTGAGGAATACTTTTTATTTTCTCTGTATGGTTGTTCAAAATTATGTTGGCAGGCCACCGATATTTTTGTTTTAGCAAACTATGTTTGAATTAATTATCAATTAATCACCATGTGGCATGTTCAACTAAATGTATTAATTTCACATAATAATTTTGCAAACTTTTTCTATTTCACAAAACCATTGCATGAGGTTGATGAAACAGTTGGTAAATGTATTGGCGGGCCGCCGATACTTTTGTGTGAATACACTACAAATTTTTTTGACTTAGCTCAAATTCAAGTATGTTTTGTATTTTAATTTTAATTTTTTTCATTTCAATGTTTTTCACATCACTTTTGTTCCTATTTTATAGTGATTAAGTGAATGAAATTGTCCATAATTGGTCTATTTGTCCATAATTAGTTAAATATGGGTTTGATCATTTTGTCATAATAATTTATTTTTCTTCAAAATACTTTAAACTTCAAAAATTAAACTTTAAACTTCAAAAAGTTGGGAAACCAAGCTAACTGTCATCTCCAAAAATCCGTTTGAAATTTTAAGTCTTCATTCAAAAGTTATAGACAAAATTTAGAGTGGGTAACAAAGAAAATTTTCTTTATGTTTTCAAATATCCTCTCTGAATTTTGCCTATCACTTTTGAATGGAGGCTTAAATTCAACAATAGATTTTTGGAGATGAAATTTAGCTTGATTTTCTAGGTTATTATGGCCCAAAGAGCTTTGAAAAAAATAATTTTATTATGCCAAAATGGTCTTCAATGTTTGTTGAATTTCATAACACCAAATTTTAAGAGTATATGTAAAAAAGAAAGAAAGAAATGTTTTATTCATTGAATTCTAATGGTAGTGACTTGGTTAGGGTCTTGAGTTATTAAGTGTGAGGTTCTGAGTTTGAATCCGAATTACAATTGTGAGTGTCCTGCTTGGCTACCTGGAAGTTCCAGATAGCCAAAAAGGAATTTTGTTGCCCGTCAATTTCAGGCAAAAAAAAAAAAAAAAAAAAAACTAATATATTTTTTATTTGACTAGATCAATAGAAAAAATCAACAGATTTCTGTTGTATTTTATCTAGTACAATGCGTCCAAACAAGTGAAAATATCAACGCTTGTCTATTGGTTTGGACGCTGAATTTTCTAGTTGTGGTTGTTCAATTTCGCCGATGAGATTCTGCATGATAATGGTGCCTTGCTACTCCTCTTTTTGTTCGGCAGTCTGTGGCGAGTTCTTTAAGGACATTGAGAGGTTTTTGACTCTTATGGATTTGCTGTCTACAAGGAGTGGATGGGAGGTTAATCGTTTGCTAATGAATTTGGCAAGGGTTTCCAATACCACCACCAACAGATCCAATATCCTTCTCCTCAAACGGGTTTCTCGGCCCAAGGACTCTTTGTCTTGGACTTTGACCTTTTCCATTCGTGATGTGCTAGAGTCAGTGGAGCAAGGTGTGGATGTTGGCCTCGATGGCACATTGATTAATTTTTGCACCAACTCATTGATTATAGATAGTGCTCGTCCGTGGCGAGGCCCAAGGGAGACAACTGAATACTTCTTTTCTTGCCTTGTTATGGCTCTAACTACAATTGAAGACTTAATTATCGATGTAGCAGCTGCCACTGGTATAAATTTATCTTCATTGATTTCTTTGGAACATATCATAATTATCCCTATTGTTGATTAGTATTTATTACTTTGTGGTGGATTCATTTCTAGGTAATTCTATTTGTGCTTGCAAGAATACCGGTAGGCATATACTGAGCATGGAGAGTGAGAAAAAGTTGTTTGAGGTTGTTTTTAAGCCTATGATATCTCTTGCAACTACAAAAAAACAAAAGAAGGTTGTTGTAGTGAAGCGTCGTCGTGTTGAGGACCCTAAGTAAGTAAGCACCTGTAGACTGATTATTTCTCTCGGACAAAACCCAGGGAAATAAAAGTAGTGGGGATTCTTCTAAAAGGGAAGATCAGAATCGTCTATCAATGTGCAACTAAGGTCACTTTGTTAGATAGGAATCAGATTTTAATAGAGAGTGTTAAGGTATTGTAGTTCATTTTGGAAATGGTTCTCTATAAGTTTGCCAACTGCAGTCTATCTTTATAATTAATGCAAAACTCTCAATGCACCATCATCTCAACTTTCTAAAACACTCTTTAACATATATGTTTTGGGTGGTCCATAGTCTTGTTTCATTCATATCCATAGTCCCTAAATTAATCTAATTCGTGTTCATAGTCTTTCTATCAACTACTAAGTGTTACAAATCCTCTCTTTTGTCAACCCCTCAAAATGACTATGGTCTTTGGTTCATTTTAGTTTCCTTTATAATTTCAATAGAATTCAAATGCTGTAATCAATATTCTATAAGCATGCAGGTTCCTTCTTAATCATTTTTATATTGTTCTAACTGTTGAAAAGGGTATAATGAAACTTATCAGTATCTTATGTATTTGCAACCTTTATGCTCAGCCTCCATTCACGTACAGACTATAGTCCTTATATGTGTAGTAAACATATAAATTGGGTCCATTGTCTTCTAACACTACAGACTTACATTACTTTGCACTGATGACACTACATGTCCATAGTCAAACTACATACAAAGTTTAAATCCAGCATTCATTCCTTCACCCAGATTCAGAGATCTTCTGTACTACTTCTTTATCTTCACAATCAGACTATAGTCTTTTTTCTACACCATTTCCATAGTCACTCAATCTCACAGACTATGGTCCAATATCGATTATCTCTTCCTCTATTATTTCACTCACAACTTCATACAACTACCCTATTATAGAGAAACCAATTGCTACTTCATGTCAAGACTATGGTCTGTTACTTCTCTATACTTCCAGAATTACACAATCACAACACAATGCATAATCACAAGGACTTTATACAACTGAGTAATCACTGCAATTCTCATACAATTCCTCAATCACTGAGTACATATAGAATTACTTAAGCAAAACAAGTTTCATACAATTACGAGACCAAAGACTATGGTCAAGGGCTCAAAAACTCTCACAGCTAATGGCAAGAAAACAACAAGAAAATGAACAATTAATAGTCCTCAAAATGCCTCTCAAAATCCCAATCAAAATTGAAAAGTCACTCTCAATCAAGGTCAACTTAGATCTCAACGACCATGGTCTTGATTTTAGTCTTTCACACTGTCCATGGTCATTAACCGCTCTAACTACTTCTAAACATAATATTCACACAACAATTGTCTTTCTAACTAACTTTTACACACTATTCACACTAGACTATGGTCCTACAACTAAAAACGAAAAAAAACATACTATAGCACCGCTTCCTCTTTCTATTCTATATCTAATATTCATATTATTTTGATCTTTATGATACCACTTGTGCTTAAACTCTTCTATGTGTTGCTATATTCCAAAGACTTTCGAAGCCCAGCTAACAACGACGCTAGCGTGCAAACCTAGAATGGAGAGCTTGAAAGCGAAGAGCAGGGATTTGGAGAGCCTGGAGCCTAGAGCCTAAAGTTCTGCTAAATTTTAAAATGGGCTCTATTATTCAAAAAGAAAATTTATAGTAATTTTTGGGATCCATGACCGCTAAACCTAAAATCGTGGATTTGCAGTTTAGGATGTATAATGTTTGTAGTCAATATGTAATAAATTTGGGAGAGAATGAAGAAAGGGGGATAATTGGATACATATGTAGGATTATTTTTTTTGAATTTTTTAAATACATTGTCGTAGTAGTCAAACTTAGAGAGAAGGATTTTAAACCAACTAGAAGTGTTGGTGTTGTAGTAATTTATATTCGTGGGCTATGAGTCTACATCTAGTCTCCTCTCTAAACACTAACTGTGACTCATTCTCCATTTTGCAATCATCGTGATGCAGGCCGCGGCAAAACATTGCACAAAAAACCAAGGTGTCTTAATTATCCTTGCAGCTACCAAAATTTGATGGACTTCATCCATACTTAGAGTAGGGGCATGGATGAACATGTCGAGTTTGTAGTCTAGCTTGCATAGGAAGTGAAAAACATAGTAAAGAACACGCAATTCCCAATTTATGCACTTGGCCAAGTGCGCTCATTTCACGAGCAAATTTGGCTTAAAAAAATTTGTTTAAAAAATTCTCTAAATTTTTTTTTTTTTTGTCTTTCTACAATCACATACATTGTAAACAAACAATTCTTTTATTAATTTTTTATCCTTATCTTTTATCTTTTCTTTTATCTTTTCTTTTATCTTGTTTTCTTTTTTGTCTCCATCTTGTTTTCCTTCTTGTCTTCCTTCTTGTCTTCTTCTTTTTCTTCTATTTACTTTTCACTTTTTTTCTTGTTGTTGCAGCAGCAAGTCCCACATTCACAACAAAGGAGGAAAAAAACCAAAAAAAAAAGTTTTTTTTTTTTTTTTTTTTTTTTTTTTTTTTTTTTTTTTCCGGTTGTTTCGGTCGATAGGGTGCGCGGCCGCGCACCCTATTCCATTCTCGTCTCTCTTTTCTCCTTTCTCTCCTCTCCCTCCACTCATATATATAGAGGAGAGGGGGAGGGAGAGGGAGAGGGAGAGGGAGAAAGAGAGAGGGAGAGGGAGAAAGAGAGGGAGAGGGAGAGGGAGAAAGAGAGAGGGAGAGGGAGAAAAAGAGAGGGAGAGGGAGAAAGAGAGAGGGAGAGGGAGAAAGAGAGGGAGAGGGAGAGGAAAATGACAGAAAGAGGGAAGAGGGGAGGGAGAAGCCGAAACGGCCGAAAAAAAAAAAAAAAAAAAAAAAAATTTTTTTTTTTTTTTTTTTGGCCGCCGGTTAGGGTTCAGCCGGCGGCTAAACCCTAAAAATAATCAATTTTTTAAAATTTATTTTAGGGTTCAGCACCACAATGGCTGAACCCTATACAAAGAAGAAGAAAACCGGAAAAAAGTCAAAAAAGTCAAAAAAAAGTTTTTTTTTTTTTTTTTTTTTTTTTTTTTTTGGGCAGGGGTTCAGCAGCACCCCACGGCCAAGAAAAAGGGCAATTTTTTTTTTTTTTATTTTTATTTTTTTGGCGGCTGCCATTCAGGGTTCAGCAGCACCCTACGGCCAACCCGAAAAACGAAAAACGAAAAAAAAAAAAAAAAAAAAAAAAAAAAAAAAAAAAAAAAAAAAAAAACTTTTTTTTTTTTTTTTTTTTTTTTTTTTTTGGTTAGCTCCCATTGTTTAGGGTTCAGCAGCCACAACTGAAGAAAAAGTAGAAAAAGAAAAAGACAACGAAGACAAAAAGGAAGACAAGAAGAAAGACAAAAAGAAGACAAGAAAGAAGACAAGAAAGAAGACGAGAAAGAAATCTAGATAAAAAAGAAAAGATAAAAGAAAAGATAAAGATGAGAATAAAAATTTATTAAAATAATTATTTGTTTACAATGTAAGGGATTGAAGAAAGACAATAATCGTTGGTTTTTTAAAAATAAAAGTTAGACAAATAAAATCATGCGCTCGGGGACGAAGTGCATGATTATATAGCCAAGTGCGTAAATAGCGAATTGTGTGTTAAAGGTGCTTGCAGTTGCCATACATTCCACGCCTTCTGATCGTGGAAGAATTCATACTGTTATAATTCGGGCACGACAAACCAGAAAATTGCAAAGAGTGATGTCGTATACGTTTGCGTTAGCTTTGACTCCTGATTGCAGGGCAATTATCGCACCTAGTCCCGGATATAGTAAGAAGTTCACTGAAACAATAGTTGCCTTCGCGTTGCGAGCATTCTCCCACTGGTTTCAGGGGCTTCTGAGGGAGCTTTGATGTTCTGGCACACGTTCTTGCCGCTCCGGATGGTGGTAACTTGATTAGAATGGTTTGGTTTAGGATGAGTTCACAACACCGACTCAAACACCCTGGACCCTGCGAAGAGACAACATGGCGAGAGCAGAGTTGTAGATTGCCGGCTTTTTGTAGCTCCAAGATCGTGTATCGAAAGAGGTTGGTCCCAGTGAGGGCTGGCCACATATCAAGGATCACCGGACGTGTCAAAACAAAGCCACGTTTTGGACCCATTACGCACGGAGCAATCTGATAAAAAATGAACCAGATATCTTCAGTATCAGTTCCTTTAGTTTGCACGCCACTTCTATTTGACGCCCCTGTAGGTAGAGCTGCAGTTGTTTTTCCTCCTCTTACGCTGACCATCTGGCACTTGGAATTGTTATCAACTTATACAACTTGGCATTGTTTATTGGATTTTTGGTTCATCCACGTGTCATTTAGACTCGTCACAGTCTGTTTCCAAAACGCTTGATGTAAAGGACACAAGAGCTTCAAGAGTACGAGTCTCATCAGCAAATAATCGAGTAGCAACGGATCTTGTGTGGACACGGGGGTGCGAGAAGTTGACCTTGTTTGGACGATGGGAGTCACCTTCGAAACCCATTGGCATGTCTAACTTCTTCTTGGTTGATTTAAAAACCTCCTCGCCCTCTAGATGCGGTACCCGGTTGCAAAACCTTGACCCCTCGCCATTTCTGCAAGAGTATCAACAATCTTTTTTCCATATTGTGATTGCAAGGCTCTTTTTAGTTTCAAGTCCTGTTTAGAGGGGCCCGTTCTCAACGCCCCGCCACACAAGTAGGAACGGTAGTTGGTTGTTTGTATGAAGGCCCGCGCCCAGTCGTCGGTGGTTGCAACAAAGAGGTCTGATACGCAATTGCCCGAAGAGTGCAACTATTTGTTGTGAATTGTCTCCACAAGATTGCAAGCTGGGATATCCGCCAATTCTTCTAAAGTAAAGTTCTAAATAGAGAAAGAGGAAAAAGTAAGATGAAATACATCTTGTCTGAAACACACGTCTAGGTCACACTTTCATTACATAGTCCTATCGTGCGCATGAACATGAAGTTAGTTTAGGATAATAGAAGGGACTCACCGTCTCCATGAAACCTCTCCACTAGCGGAGTAGCGGAATTGCCAAAATGCCAACCGGTTGTTCTTTGATTGCATCTTTAGTTGTTGCTTCAAAGAAATACTACCATGCTCTAAGCAGTTTTAAAAAATGACTTGACCATCTGTACGTTTGAATTGCATGTCACATACCGTAATCGTCAAGACTATACAATACGTAAAATTGTACACGTAGAATCGACGGCCCAAAATGCTAAATAATGAGTCCGCAAACTAATAAAACAATCATGTGAGACGATGATGGAAAACAAAACTAGACACCTAAACACCTTTTAGGCAGGGGCCTCGACACTAACGCCCCCTCTAAAGCATGTAGTACACCATTAAAAAGGCGCTTTCAATACCTTTCCAACATTATATTACACGTCCAAAACTGTTAAATATTGAGATCGCAGATTTAAAAAACAGTCCAGCGCTCTGATCGTGGAAAAAATATCTTAGCCAACTAGACACCCCTTGCAAGGACATTGGCACCCATGCTCTCCTAGGGCGTGTACTCTATCATTGAAAAGGTGCTTTCAAGACCTTTCCAACAATATATTACACGCCTAAAACTGCTACATATTGGGTTTGCAAACTTAAAAAACAGTCCGGCGAGCCGTTGATGGAAAAGAAAAACTTAGTCATCCATAAAATATTAAGAAAATGTACCTCTCCAGAGTCCCCTCTAGGACATGTAATATACCATTAAAAAGGTGCTTCAAGACCTTTCCAATGGAATATTGCACACCCAAAACTGCTAATATTGAGTCCACTAACTAAAAAATTAGTCCTGCAAGCCGCTCATGAAAAAAAACTTAGTAACCCAGAAAATCTTTAAAAAATTTACCCCCCCCTAGTGCATGAAATATACCATTAGAAAGGTGTTTTCAAGATCTTTCCAACGGTATATTACAGTATTACACTCCCAAAACTGCTAGATATTGAGTTCGCAAACTTAAAAAATAGTCCTGCGAGCCGTTGCTGGAAAAAAAAACTTATTCATCCAAAAAATATTAAGAAAATTAACCTCCCTCTAGGGCGTGTATTATACCATTACAAAGGTGCTATCAAGACCTTTCCAACGGTATATTACACGCTCAAAACTGCTAAATATTGAGTTTGTAAACCTAAAAATCAATTCAGCAAACCGTTGTTGGGGGAAAAAATTTAGTTATTCAGAATATTTTAAGAAAATTTACCCCCTAGGACGTGTGATATTCCATTGGAAAGGTGTTTTTAAGACCTTTCCAACGTTATATTACACACCCAAAATCGCTAAATATTGAGTTCACAAACTAAAATAAACACTCCTGCGAGCCATTGCTGGAAAAAATAAACTTAGTCATCCAGAAAATTTTAAGAAAATTTACACCCCCCCCTCTTAAGGGGAGACGTCGGCACCAATGTCACCCCCACCCCCCCTCCCCTAAGGCATGTAATATATCATTGGAAAAGTGCTTTCAAAACCTTTCCAATGGTATATTTCAAGCCCCAAACTGCTAAATATTGAGTTCAGAAACTGAAAAAACAGTCCTGCAAGCCGTTGATGGAAAAAAAAATTAGTCATCCAAATTATTTTTTTAAACTTCCCCCTCCCCCCCTCCCATGGAGAATGTCGTCACCGACGCCTCCCATGGAGGAGTTGGTAAAAAAATTTCCATTTCTCGTGGCGCCATGCCACGGCCCATAGCGTAGTGGCTAAAAGTTTTAAAGAAATTTACCACTCTTTTGGAAGGGTAAAAATTTGCACTTTTTGCTGCTCACACATTACGCGCGTGGCGCGTGAGCAGCTCAAAAAAACAAAACTTTTACCTTCCCCATGGGAGCGTCGACACTGACGCCTCCCTTGGGGGGTTAGAAATTTTGGTTTTGAGTTGCTCGTACGCCACTTGTGTAGCGCACGAGCAACAAAATACCAAACGTTTTATACCCCGTGGGAGGTTTTTGCTTAGTTTTTTTTTGTTGCGTCAATATATTAAGCTGATTATAGTTGTAGGAAATTGTACCCCTCCTTGGTGCCCAGCACGAGGGCGTCCATCCAAGGAGGGATATCAAAATTTGATTTTTAGTTGCTCACTTGTTTGGATTTGGATTTTATTGTATATTCATGAATTGTCTCTTGGTGCAAGGTTTTGTTGATGTCTTTGGCAATAGTCAGACAAATTTGCATCACCTAGTTATGGTGGATTCCGAGGACGAGACTTCAGCTCAGCCTCCTCTCATCCCTGAGGTATATTTATATTCTATAGTAATTTGGGTACTTGAATTATGTCATTTGATTTTAGTGTTTGCATTTTTCTTATTTGTTCTGGATTCTTGTCCTAGGTTTTTATTGCGGACAATGCAGGTCACTTTGGACGAGATTATCAATTTGAGTGACTTAGACAGTGATGTTAATTACTTTTGTACCTGCCCGGTTGAGTACGAGGAGGTGGCTAGTATAGATCGCCACTGCTTAGTCTTTGATACCCCTAGTTTGCTCATTAGTGTTCATTTTACTCCTAGCACCTGTGACGAGTTCAGTCCCGATTGCAGCCCACCGTATTCTCTGGTTTCTAGAGAGTATGTACCCACTTTGCCGGCACTGTATATTCCCAGTTTCCTTCCGAAGTCTGCTCCCGCTTCTCCTCTAGGGTTTGTACTTACTTCTCCACTGGAATCTGTTCCAGCTTCTCCTCTAGGGTTTGTATCTACTTTTTGACCGGAGTCTATTCTAGCTTCTCCTCTAGGTCGTCTAGCTGCTTGCGTGCTGTCACTTCTCTTACATCCAATTACAATATCTTATTTTCTTCTCAAATTTATGTTTACAGCAAGACATAGCAACCCGCATAGCAATAGCTGGAGATGAAGGAGTGAAGAAGTATTGTGAGAACACGCCGGAAGAAGACACAACAAGTGCCGGCATAAAGACGGCTTTTTTGAAGGGTGTGGAGGACAAGACTGCAAAGTTGAAGGCAAAATTGCGGAAGATGACTTCAGTTGCGAATCCGATCTATGGTGACTAGATATTGCAAGACGTATTTGGTAGCCACTTCTTCAATTGTCTTGCTCTGTGAATAAAGTTCACATCTAAATAATATGTGTTGTGTAGGTCGAGAAACACTACTCCGGCAACTCACTAAAACCAAAAATGCAACTAGACAAGCTCCAACCCATCCTCGGGGGGTGCACTCCCTCCTATATTTTGCGTACACGTGCGCTCAAGACCTATTTATTGGGAGGCTATTTACCTTGTAGAAAAGATTAAAAGGTATGGTATTTTTCAAAATAAAGGTAAATGCTTGTATTTTAATACACCCTATCATTAATTATAAATTTTTGGGTGATCATTTAAAAACACCCTATTCTATTTATACTACATTCTTTCCTTATACCCCAAGTAACCAATTATTTTGACCATAGCCCATTTATTTTTTCTAAAAGCTGAACTATTGTCCATTTTTTTCTTACACCGCATTTTGTTTCTTACATCCCATTTTCCCCTCTTGGCACGTAGGTAGAGAGCATTAACTCCACATTGGATACGTTGGTTCAGTAACATTCAAGCCAGTTAGCCTGCAAAGCCATCTATTCAAGCTTTTTCAACAAAAAATACCTCTTTTCATCCACTAGCACAAACCCTATCCTAGACTTGCTACCCCTAGTAATTGTTTCCACGCTATTTTACATGTACTGGCTAGATAAAAGAGGCCATTATATGTGATGGTATTTTACATGTAAACATGTTTCATTATTTAAAAACTCCCTATATTTTATGTACATTTTTTACAAAATTTACCTACAATGAATATATTAGACCCTATTTTTTATCGCACGTTGTTTTTACGATTTTTGCCAGTGTTCCCCCCGAGAACCCATTACAACATCTAAGGCAAGTCCGAAAAGGAACATTTTGTGGTTGGTTTGATGGAACAATCTTTCTCAAATTCAGGCTGCACGAAAGTTCCCTTCTAAGACCAAAGAGGATGTTCTAAGTCTATGGCTAGACAAGGCATTTCTCATCATCCAACGATGCTTTCTAACTATATCTAAATTTCAAAATTTTGATACAGGTTCTTCAAATATTTCTAATGCATTCTCCTTTTTATTTATATATATTATGCAGCATTGAAGAGATCGTGATCACATGTTTAATGGTCGCCGCAATAGAAAGGACACTGTTGACCTCATGTTCGTGGAATACCAAGAGGATTTGCGCATCTCGGCTATATCTGATTCTTTCAACAAGGCAACAAGGTACCACGTTGGAACTAGTTCTTACCAACGAATTTCTCAGCCATTTTTGAATTTGTTGATAACCGCCTTCAAGACGATGGAGCCATGGTCGTCATCCACCTTTACGATAAGGCAACAAAATTAGCTGTTCTTGGATATGCAACAACTTATGGATTTGTGGAACGGAAGAATCGGGTGTGCATGAATCGTTCCCACTTGTGTTATCTGGCTAATGAGCAGTTGACGGTACTACGTTCTTCGTTGGTTTTTTACCAAACTCTATCAATTCTAAATAACGTTGTTTTGATAGCTTTGACGTCATTTATATGTGGTTTTCTGAGTCTTGTGATGCTTCAGACACAATACTTTGGTGCCTACCTTTTAGTGAGGAAAGACGGCTCCAACTTTCAATTCAATCAAATTTTGTCCATAAACGAGGTCGGAGTGGACATTGGATCAAAGGAGTGGCTGCAGAACTACACCACCAAATCTGACCAAACAATGAACGGAACTAAACCCTGGCGCAGGCCCCGAGAAAAGAGCAGAGGCTTTTGGCAAGTTCTCATTGAAGCTTGTTCTAAATCGGAAGACATTCTTCTTGACTGTAATGCAATGACTCGTAATTTATAGTCTTTCCGTATGTTTGATACCCTTAGCAATTTGTTGACGTAAATCCTAATGTATATATATAGACATTCTTCTTATATTCTTTGTATGTGTTCTAGGTGCTTCTATTAATGCGTGCAAGAATGTCAACCACATTGTGGCTTTGGAGGAGGAAAAAGCTATCTATGACGGGATCTATGATGCACTCATCGCTCTACTAGTGCATGCAAAGGCTACTTCTTCTTCACCACGGCCTTCCGCATCAAAGTGCTCTAAGGATCCAGACACTATGAAGATCGTACCGACGCAGATCAAAAGAAAACATCAAAGTAAGTAAGTTTGTTTGAATTCAAATTAGCTCGCTACCGGGCTCGCTACATGATGATATCATTATTATGTAGCTCAAAGTAGTAATGTTATTCCGCTATGTTCTATAGACCTTTGATTGGATCGAGCCCTCCTCGACAGAAGCCTTTTTATGCTTCCCGCGATTTCTTCCCAAGTCCACCAAAATCATTTGAGCTTCCAATGTACATGGAGCCACTCGTTAGGGCATTTGCTGAGAATAGTCTTAATGACGTAGAGATGATCAACAAAAGGAGTTGCTGATACCGACATTTCACGGTTCATAGATGTAGAAGCTCCGGAGTTCTGTTGCACCCATAGTTCTAGCTCTTTGTCTAGGACATCATCTTCTACACATGAGGACTTATGTGATGATTCTTCATAGTGCAGTCTATTATGTATTTCAATACTTTTTTATGACTGGTAGTGAGACTAAAAGGGTCACTACACTTATATTTTCATACCCGCATGATTCTTCACATCATTGTCTATTGTATTCTTTGATGCCTTCACAAATTGTTATGTTTACAACCGTTTTTCTATAACCCACCCTCAATTTCTCATAATTTGTTTATTCTAAACCAAATTTTAAAGTTTTTTTGCATGGATCCCACATCTAGATGAATAAATTCCAAAATTCTATACCCAAATACTGCCTAAATTGTTTATCTTAGTCCCACGGTCATAGGTAATTTTCAAAAAAAAAATTAAAAAAAACACACACAGAAAAAACATAGGCTCTCAGGCTCTTGAGGTCTTTGGCTCTTGCTCTCAAACTCACATACAAGCATTCTCACCTAGCTAAGAGTTTGCAGAGTTGGAAGTATAGTGAAGATATTGCAGAGTTGCAAATATTGCATGCATCTCCATCTCTTTGTTAGATCCTCCTCTAAAGTATAACTCTTGTGTTTTAAAATATTTAGATGTTGCTACAAATGTTGATTTTGAGTTAAACGTGTCTCAAACGCAACCCAGTGCTTGTGAATTGGTTGGAGGCTCAATGTCCTAATACACCAACTTTGTTAGTAACAGTTTGATTTATGTGGATAGCAAGGCAATTAATTAATAGACCTCAATGATGTTGCGCTTTCCTTCAACCATTCAATTTTATCTCTAATTTGCAGAGCCATTGTAATGGCTAATTTTATGTTTATCATTTGTACCATATACTTTTAGCTATAAACTTCCAAAAATTGACGAAAATGTCACAACAATCAAAATGCAGCATAGGTATTAGAAGATGTTCACGTAGATGTTGTCCTAAGCAACATTGTGAATTTAGAGTTTGGATTCTAACTGAGTCTATGTTTTTGGTTTAGTCAGGTTCTGATGTTGTGCCAGTGATTTGATTTTACTACTATGTCTTTGTTTTGAAATTACGTTTTATTGAGTCTTGATGCTGTTTGGTGTCATCCTATGTACTAGCAGTTTGAGTGTATAGTTCATCATTTTTTTGGGTTTAATCTTGATTGGATCTTGGCATTGTTTGAGTTGAAAGTGTATTAGCAATTAGTGTAATAGTGTATCATCCGTTTGGTGTAATTTTCTTATTTGTGTATATTCTAGAATGGCTTTATGATTATGCAGTATTTTAAGTTTGTATATTTGGGATTTGGGATTTCAATTTTTTTTTTTTGATGTAGTTGTATTGAGTTTTTAGTATGGTTTTTATACATTATGAGATTGTATAAAATAAAAGAAGTGCAATGCAAAAAGAAGAAGTTAATAGATAGCGATCTAATACGAGAGAAAGATAGAATACAAAATGAGTTATACAAACAAAGGCAAACATCGATCAGTTGTACATTGACATCATCATGACATCAGTCTCAATTCATGCCTAGACAAAAGATCGTGTGTAATTAATTCACATGAATGACCCAATTTTGTAGATGAATGTCCTAAAATTCTATATTAAGAAAAAATCCACAGCTACACATGCCAATCCTTCTAAAAAAATAAAAAAAAGTAATAAAGTTGTGAAAAATTTCCACTGTTATAGGGGATGGTTGAACTTAAAATGGCAATGCAAATGTCTAATTGTCTATTTCTTGCTCTTCAATTTTTGCTCTCCGCTTGCATACAATCATTCGCCCTCAAAGGACTTGAACAAGGAGTCCTTCATGACCATAGAGGGGAGCATCAACATAACTTTTCTTTCTTTCACTTTTCCAAAGTTTGGCTAAAGCTAAAACTTACACTTACACAGACCATTAATCTTTATTCCTTCAACTCTAAGCACAACATGATCCGTTATGGTTCCAAGAGTCACTACATCTTTTATTCTTTTCTAATAGAACACCATCAGGACTTTAGGACCCCATAGATTTTTAAACAATTTCCATGCAACATTTGATATTTTATGGATTTGGGCATTTTTACATGGATTTGGCACTAATTGAGCACGAATTCAATGCACAATTAGTATGAAATTTGTGCAAAAAATGCACGCACCTATAAAAAAATCGGACTTCACATAGAAATTGTTAAAAATTAGTGAGGTCCTAAATTCCTTATGACATGGTTCAATGGTTACAAGTCACAACTTTGTTTCATTCTTTTGAACCAAGATACAAGTCTCATTTCATTGAGGGCGTCATTGGGATTCTTGAGTCCCATCCTAGATATTCATTTATGAATCATGAATAGTGACAACTTTGAAGAGGTACTGGTATAGCTTTTGACTCACATATTCAAATCTATGAGTGTGCTCTCACAATGTTTTGAGCTATGTATGACATGCCTCCATCGCGTTCCCACAAAACGCTATCACAAATTGTCATACTTGACACTTCTTAGTTTCTCCACCTTGTGTCTAGCAAGGTCCCTATGAATCATCACCCTCGGGGTCTTTTTTGCTCACTACGGCATTCCACCTTGTCTATTAGAAGAGCCATGTATGCATTTGAAAGGGATGTGGCACGCACAATTAAAACTAAAAATAACAAAAAATAACAAAAACCATAATGCCCATTAATCCACATAGGCTATATAAGTTAGATTGGCTAGGTAGAATAAGTAAGCTATACATGAGAGGTAGGCTAAATATTTTGGCTTTTGGTTTTTTATGTGTAGTTTTGGCTATGGCCATTTGATCTTTGGCCATAGCTACGTGATATTATCTTGTCATTATGGTCTCCTACTCTCCTAGGAGGTACACTTTTCATTAAAATCCAGAATTACATGCATTTGCAACATTCTTTAAAACCTCATATATAAAAGTTTTTTTCAATGGAATTAAATAATAAACGTACAATTACAATGATAAAATAATTTGTGGAAATATGTATATGCAAAAAATCCTTTCATATATAGTCTTTAATATATGTGTACAAACATACTTTTAAGTAACAATTAATCCCTACCATATATGTAATTCTGAAAAATCTTAGCTTTTATTGACAGTCATTGAAAACTTTTTCATTGCCTAAATGTAACTTATAGGTGTTTAATTTTACAATATATGTCATAGTAACTATTGCAATTACTGAAAATTTCCAATGCTACCATCAAATGATAATTTAGATCATATGTTCACTTGTTGTTAGCACCTTTTCGGCACCAACATAAACCAATCTCTATGTTTGATGAATGGTTCATTGAGTCAACGATTACCGAGCTTCCTAGTTTTATTCAATACAAAAAAATTATGTTTTACAGTCTAGAGACACTACTATACAAAGACAAATGTTCTATATTTTAAAAAAGGCCTTCCATATATGTACGTAACTACAAATTATAATATGTATAATATATGTATACTTTGTAGGACAATGTTCAAATTAATACCCGATTTCTGCACTCTTGTATACTTTCACGTGTTTAGTATAGAGCTGGTCTATTTCGTGCTCAAAATTATATTCCATGTTTGTGAGTATAAGAGATAACGTGATTCTTGGAGAGTGTGATAATAAAGAGTTCAGCGTATAATGACAACGCCAAATTCAGCAAGAACTGAAGAACATGGCTGAGTGAAGGAGGACTTCACGTTCATAGGCCCCCGCGGTCACAGGTTGGAATACTCACCCTCCATGGAAAAACTAAACAATCTAAAAATAGTAATTTGGGATCCTATGTTATAGAATGGAGTAAACTAATAAAATTCGATTTCAGAGTGATTTAGAAAAGCCACCTCAAATTCTTTTTTTCGCTTGTTTAGTTTTTCCACGGAGGGTGAGAATTAGGAAACGAAGGTTGTATGGGAGGATGAACTTGGGAGGTGGACTGGGCCCATGAAAGCACTTACCAGGAAATTCCATCAAAGGCCGGTGGATGAATGAACATCCAGAGTGAGAGGATGAAAATTGATGAAACGTCGAAAAGCAACTAGAAAGTGAAATGTGAATGAATGATAGATGGATGTGGCATGCGGCCGTGCTTGCGTTTCACGTGGATGCTGCTGACGTGGATTAACGTGGATGATTAGAGGCCGTCGATTAAGACACGTGGATGGCCGCAATGGATGAAGCTTTGACGAGTACGAAATGAACGACTGAGAACCCGCGAGATTATTGGATGAATGATATCTGTTGGGGGGCGTCGTCTCTCTCCCAGGCAGGCAACGCTGCCTGCAGGGAAGCCTGAAGCTCTTGCCTCTGTTTCTGGAGCTTTGCTGTAGAGGGTTTGCTTCGTTTCCGTCGGGTCCTTGCAAGCGCGATTCGCCACTCGAAAGCTCGTTCGGTCATTTTCCGCAAGCATTTTTTCCTTGTACTCTTGATTTTTCCTGTTCTAGTGGTGAAAGCTTAACGAAGGGCTTTTCAACCAAGTCTAATCGCTGTCTGGAGTTTGCGGCCAACTTCTCTTTTTAAAGGAAAACTGTGTCCATACCCGGTTTCCGCAGCACACTTAAATTTTTTTTGGTACCTGGAATGGGAAGATTGAACGAGCAAGCTGCGTTGTTGTCCTGTCCACCCGGTTCGTTTTCTGTGTCTTTACAGAGCCATCGCAATCGAAGTTTTGCACTCACAGTGAGAGTTTGCATTGTGCACTGACTCAGTGATATTATTCCTGTATCTCGTCAATTCTTCACGTACACATCTATTTTGTAGCAGTTATTCAAGACCAGGTCGTCCTTAGTCGGAGGTGTTCTCTTCCGAGAGGTGCTCCGGAAGTTACCACATATATGTACCGGAGCCCTAATTTCTGTGTCGCAGTGGCCGCGCAACGATCGGCGTGGATTTGTCGGATTTTCATGAGGGCTGCAACAGGTATGGTCCACCATCGAGATTCTCGAACGTGAGATGTATATGTTTGTTTCGGCATTGGTTTCCGCTCTCGTTAGAAATTCGGGAATGGCTCTATTCTTTTCCAAAACATTACTCAATCAGTTTGCTATTGATTCCATATTGGAATCCATTGTCTATTGAAGTATTGACAGGTGTCTTTTTCAATCTCCTTTCAAGAGTGCATGGCATTATCGTATGTCCGTCCAAAGCGTCCAGGTCCAAATGCTTTCTGTTGGTGTTTTTAATTACACTTGGAGTTGTCTTCCGAATGGCATCGTAGAAATTGGTACCACTCAAAGCTAGACGACAGTTGGAGAGTCCAACATATTTGAGGTAGCTCTTAGCTCGATCCCTGTTTCTTCACGGATCGAGAAGTGAATCCTGATATTTGAGTAGTTCCAAGCAGAATCATTATGCGGACGCTGTTATATTCGTAGGAGCAGAGACTATTCGTTATCTTTTAACCTCAGTTATCGTCTCCTGATTTTCTGTTAACTGCTCTTTTGAGCTTAATCTTTAGCTCATTAAAACTTCGAATTGTACTTACACACTTCCTTAGCCTTTGGTGAAGAGTCTGGGCAATTTAAGCGCTCCATTATTCAGTGGTAACGATCCTACCACTGGGAGCCATAATTCCAAGAGCCCTGTAATGGCGGTCTAAGATGGAATAAAACAGATGTTATAAAAGGAGGTACTGAGAATCTGAGGGAGTCCTGATGTTGCTTGCAGAGGAAGAGAGACCAAGATATTGCGGTTTGAAGCATATTATCTCGTCTTTTAAAGACTCGGCTTTGGCACTTTTGCCTCGATTTGGCAATCGTAAGTATCACACGGAATGATTATGTTTTGTTAAGATCAAACGAATACTGTTCGACATTTGATCACTGTCGTATATTAGCTGCGTTAGGACGATGGAGCATCTGTGGTAGTGCTAGATCTGGATTTGACCAATTTTATGGAAAATATTTTTATGAGAGTGGCCGAGTTTGTGTTTTTGTACCTGGTATCCGAGCTTGCTGATTTAGGTGCAGTCTAGCTGACTCCCTTGCTCTTTCGTTACACAAATCTTTGAAAGATTATTAACGTTTAATTCACCCGTTAGTCCATGGATGTCAGTTATCTGAATATACTTCTAGATTTAGCACTTAGCTTTTCTTTTTACTGTTACTATTTCTTCTTAAATACTTCTGGTTGGTTTCCTGTTGCAGGTCAGCTCGGATGAAATACATGTTATGGATTGGATTTCCCTGGCTGTGTTCTTGTGACACTCAAGTCTTGCATACCCCTCTTCCTCTCAACTTTGCTCTGTAATTTGTGACACAGGTCTTCCGTACTCTGTTGTCTTTTGATTCTGCACCTCAGATGTTCTCCTCTAATGACCAGCTCCGTGCTCAGAATAAATGATGTGGCCTACTACGCTACGTGCAGAGTCCTAGAAACGTTGCCCTCTCGTGATGTTACTAAGCAAGAATGCTGTTAGAGGGCTTTGTTAAGGACAGATCTGGCAGCAATCCACTTCAAATTTCTTTCTCTTCAGCTTTACATGCTACGTCACTCCATACCAAGGCGACTCGCTTTTAGGCGCATTATCCCATTGAACTTAAAGTTTAGGAAAACGTCTTCCCACTCAGCTGAAAGATCTAGGACAAGAATGCTGATGGAGGTGTGGCCAAAGGATGACGAGAGCTCCATTACGCTCCGCCTGGCTCCTCCCTTGCGCCTCGAGGCAGATGGTTCAGGTAATCCGATGGAAGTCTGGCTCAAAGAAGATGAAACCAGCGACGTGACATTGCGGTTGGTTCCCTTGCAAGCAGGGGACCCAGACAGGTTTTCTCAAGAGGACTCAGAGAAGGGACCACCTTGTAAGAAGTCTAGAAAGCAGGGTCCGAGGATGGATTCTCAAGAGCAAGGTCAGTCGTCAAACAAAACATCAGACCAGGGAGCTGCAATTGCAACTTTGCATGTCCACTCTACGTACCTTCGCAGGTATTGTGTTCTTGCGGTAAACCTTCGTCATTGTTGCAGATATTGTCACCTCTTCTTGTTTCCTTTATTTATCAATTATTTATCGTAGATTAAATTTTTATTCACTTACGAGCTTTGGCTTGTTTGGGCTTCCACTTATCGATACCGTAGTCGAAGAAGCGATGACCTGATACTTTCTGTGCTTCATTAACATGTCAACAGACAAGTTTTCCCTCAAGTTGGTTTTATTTCTGTAGGGTGGAAACAATTTTCTGGTTGTGCCCAGCACATATGTGGAGGTCGTGCCTGAATTCATCTCGTTTGACTTTATTCCTCCAAAGGGAAGTGTATTTTGGCTCGCTGAAATTGGATTCACTTTTGCAGGTGTCAGTACTTTGATGCTTGCCTGGCAGAACGCTGGTCAAACAATGATCTCCCTCTTGACCTTACGCTTGAAGCTCGTTGCCACCCTCGTGCGTACACACGGTGTATGCAGCTGTTGTACGGGCCAGAAGTTTCTCCATCTTCCTTCGAGAATGTTGCCCATGCAATTGAAGTTCTTCCTGTAGCAGCACAGCTTGTATTCCAGGAGTGTGTGGATGCTTGCATGCGTTACTTGACTGTCATGCCCTGGAATGCCGTGAACCTGTCCGAAATACGATCTGCCGTCGCTGCCTTTCAAATTGCTCCTACGCCCGATTTAGCAGCTCGGCTCGGCACGTTTGGCACGCTTGCCAAGGATAGCTCGTTGGATGCATTGAAGCGGGTGCTAGAGACCCTTTTGAAAAAGAGCATGCAAATGGATCAGCCAGAATTGCTGGAGAGCAAAGTGCTTGAGAACAGATCTGCTTTTGAAAGATTACTGAAGGTCTCGATGCGAGGTCCAACTGTGTCGAAATCTGTAGCAGGTGTGGTGAAAGATGTAATGTATGAAGCGCTTCGAAGAGCTGTTGAAGATTTTCGTCAACATTGCAGGATTCCGCACATTTACAAAGACGAAGAATTTTCAATAGCTGGGAAAGGTCTCTTTTGGCTCTTGAATTCCCTCGTAGATTTTGGAATCGCAGAGGAGGCGACCCGAACTATCTTTATAGACCGATCATTCTCGCAGATGTTGTTTGGGATTTGGCCTCATGTAACTACTGATTACACCTACTCCGGACTCAATTTCATCCAGGATACATGCAACGTTCTTGTCCGCTATCTGGAGATTGTGGCCAAGGGAGAGATATGGCTTGAAAATTCAGTTCGCCTAGCTTTGGTTGAAGCCTGGCTACCGGAGCTTGTTGCAATCGACTTCTGTATATTTGAGGCTACCAAGAAGAGCGTCGACAAGGCCTTGAATGGAGTATTGAAGACACTTCCTCCCCTTGAGCAGGAAGCATACCTTTCAAAATGGCCAACGCAGAACTGGCCAAACCTGTCTGAAGCTTTCGATGCATGGTGCAGTACAATGTGCTCCAACCTTGCCTTCCTTGAAAACAATGATCAGCAGCTACATGCGTAAGCATGTGTTTTTGGACTTCCTACATTCTTCTTTGGATCTTAAAATTTTCGTTCGTGCATGTGTATATTTTGGCCAAAAAATAAATGCTGATAAAATGGGCCGAGGAGGGCACAGGAACTCAAATAGCACCAGTCCGAGCAAGAAGAGGCCCAGTCTGTTGTGTAGTCAGATAGGTGTTGGCCAGAATGACTAAAGATTGTTGAGTAGAGGACGAGCCAATCTGCTCACACCAGCCCTTATGTGCACTCCTTGCGCAAGCCTACGACTCGAATATGCGTTCCACAGCACCTTCGATTTTGACCAGAATTGACTGGGTACTAGCCTATCTTCGACTGGCTACGCATAGGATGAACGGTGCTGTACCGTGTTGCTGGATTGCATCTTTGAAGGGAACTGGCCAGCAGTGACCTAAACCTTGGTGGTTCTCGTTTCTTCAACTTCTGCTGACATCTTGTGCATTTGAGGAGATCAAGGCCTGGTGAGGCCGGATCTGGGTGATGGACAGAACGATTCCATATCAGAGTGAGACTTCCCCATGAATATGTAGCTTCAAGAGTCTCTGTCCACATCTCGTCGGCAGGTTGTATATTACCCGGTGAAATTTTCGTGTAGGTATTTGGTTGTATGGTGTAGACTACAGTTCAGAGGATCGTGTGGGCCAGAAGGTACAAGATCAATATGCAAGGAACTTGTCAATATTGCACTGCGAATGATGGAAGTCCTTGAATCATGTAGGTGCTACAACTTTCTACCTCACCCCCTAGGTCAGGAATAATTTCATGCAGCTCTTTGTGTTTCTAGCTTTTTCACTCTTGTTCGTCTGTGTCAACGCTATTGATATATGCATGGGATTCATGGAGGGTAGATGGGCTGGATCAACTCTGACTGGCCTTCTGGCAATCTGGTACAGGTGCATTGCGAAGGCGAATGTAATCTAGTTGACTTACAGGGATAAAGACGATTGTAGGGATAATGTCTTTGTAAAATACAGGCATTTCAGGCTCGCTTCCCTCTACCGCCGATTTCGCCATCACAATGGAGGTTTCAACAAGATTCCTCTGGTCGTACATCCCTTGGTCGCTTGTGATTGAGAAAGGTACCTTGCACTTTGACAAGACGGTTGGTTTTTTATTGTTTTGCTATGCATGTTACGCTTTTTCAACGCGATCGGTCAACTTCAATGCTCCCACCAGCGATCGAGAAGCTCTTCGGAAATTGACTGATATGATACCTTTGGGCATGAGGAACACTTGTGATGCAGCGAATCAAGTGTATTTTGATCTTATGTTTTTTCACTTTTCTCTAGCCCCACGGTTAGCAGTGTGTGCAAGATGAAGCTTCCACTTCTCTTGCTGCATTCCGGTATTGACCTATTTCGGTCTGTCATTAGCTGTTGGAACATGCGAGTAGCGATTGAAGTTGTCTTTAGGTCAGATTTATGGTGGCCAAGCTCTTAATCTTAGACTTGCTTTCTCTGAATCGTTCTTTCTGAGAGTTCATTCGTAGCCATTTTAGTTTCTATGGTGATTAAAATAGTTGCAAGTTGACAAGCATCTCATCTATATTTCCAGAGCCTTGGAACAGTCCTTGATGAGAACAGTATTAACGTGGGTGTAGATGTGGATTAGCATGTCTCCTCTCAGGTTGTCTTTTGTTTGGACTCAAGAATGGTTTTTCTCACTCTCTGGGAGTCTATTTTAAACCTGTTTCTGACTGTCTGGGTTCATATTTTCGTAAAGCTTTGTTGTCATATATTGTACAGTACAGTACCCACAATTAAGATATGAACATTGGTATTTGTCTTTACAAAGAATTGTTTCTGTTTACAATAGCCATCCTTTGTGAGCATTGTATTATTACCGTACCCGAGGGTCAGGTTCGGTGTTGGATATTTTTTAAGTGATATTCTGAAAAAAAGATACCGTAGTTTACTAGCAGGTTCGACAACTTGCTGCCTAATATTTAATATTTAATTAAAGTTCAAAAGTAGGTTTGGCACCTTAAAATAGTATATTAATATTTTCGACAATTTTCTCTTTAAATTTTTATAAATTCGGTTTAAATTTTTTTATTTTAAATTTAAGTTTTTTTATCATGTACAACTGTCTTGCATTAGTTGACAAGTAGGATGTGAGGGATGAGAGGAGAATGCTCTGTGCTTTATGCAAGTGGAGTGGAGTTGTCTCCAACAATGCATATGGGATATGTAAACTTTGAGGTGAAGCACCTAGTTAGTCTTCATTTTTATAGCATGCATAACTTTTGCAGAGAGTCTTCAAATGACATAAAATTTGTTGGAGGTGAAAGATTACTTGATTTCTAAACTTTTATTAGACCAACAAAATTCCAAAAAAGTTGATCTTCTATGCATAAATGAGCTCCGAAAAACTGTTATGAACGCATTTTAATTTTTTCACCTTTACATGGCTGCAATGTTTTGTCCATATCTTTTGCATAAATACTTATTTTGACACAAAACTTGTTGGAGGTGGAAGAGGGATTGATTTCTCAACTTTTGTTAGATGGACAAAATTTTACAAAACTTCATCTTCTATGCTCAATTGGACTCCAAAATTTGTGTACAACACATTTGAAAAGCCTCACCTAGAGTCTTGCTACTTCTTAACCCATATTCTTTGTGGACTAATGTAAGTGAGCTTGATTACAAAAGGAGCATCTTCTCTCCTCTAAAATTCACACATGCTTCCACTGTAAGTAAAATTCTAGCGAGAAGTAAAAATTTCTTACTTTTCGGCAATTTTGAAAAATAATTAATATTATATTCTACAAAAAATGTCAATAATATTCAAAAAATTTAGGCATCTATTTTTAGAATTATTTTGTGCCAAACTTGCTATTAAACTACAGTATATAAAAACTTCGAAGAGATGGAAGTTTTGAAATAAGCATCTATAATTGTTTACTACCCAATTGGCCTGACATATCACAATGGAGTTATACTAAAAGTCAAGTGGTGTTTGAGTAAGATACCATGTGTTTTGATTAAATGTACAGTCGGGTACAAGATAGTTATGAATTTTTGAATCTAGTTGAGATTTGTGGTAACTTTGGAAGGCCCGTGTATGCTAAACAATGAATGGAATTTCAAATTTCAAATTGCATTGGAATCAGACTAAAGTCTACTTTATCATCAATACAAATACACATATGTAATTTGAAAATCATACAATATTTTTGATGTTTTCTATATGCTATTTACCATTCACTGTTGCCACCATTTGTGAAAAGTACAGCTTGTATTAATGGTACATATTAGAAATGAACCTTCACAATTGCTTTAGAGATACTTGATTCCACACCACTTGAACTACTTGTATGATTTCTTTCTTATTTTGTACTTAAATGCAAGAAATCTTCGACTATCTTCCAAAGGTTCACTATGAAATTATAGATAGTGTATAAAAAAAATCAATTTTTTTTTATGATTTTGAATTATTCTTTTTTCACTTATTATGAAGTTGAAGCACACTTCATTGCGATTCCAATGCAATTTGTGGTTTCAAAATCGGTTCATTTTTGAGCAAGCCAGAGCTTCCTAAACATTGTTGAACTTTCTAGTGAAAAGTGGTTGAAAAATTCGTAAGCATGTTGTACCCGACTGTACTCTTATTTGTTCATTCTAAATAGTTATGAAGTTTGAAAGAGCTTGGTGGTCTTTGACTATTAGGTGTGTAAGAGCTTGGTGGTCTTCAAACTCACAGTAAACGAGTTTAGCCGTCTGTTTTGATGGCTAAACTAGTTGTACATGAGTTTCAAGACCACCAAGCTCTTACACACCTAATAATGAGAGGCCACTAAGCTCTTCTACATCTTTGAACTATTTAAAGTGAACAAATAGGAGTATATTAAAGCAAAACACATGGTATCTTGTTCAAACACAACTTCTCTTTTAGGATAACTGTAACGAATCGTGATACTTCAAGAACATGCACATGCTTCATTCATGTTATTTATATTGATTGTTCAAAACTTAGCAAGTTAGCATTGACACAAATGAAACCTATGGACAGAAGGAACTCAAGTAAAGTGTGGAATGTGCGAGTAATGTCAATATGCCAACAATAATATGTGACAATGGAGGGTTTAGGGTCAGTGGTCTTCTCCCTCGTGCCATTACCATATGCTTTCATTTGCTCTCCACGTGTTAGGTATCAATGCTGGCATTGTTGTGGTAGCTCGGATTTCAATTGTTGGGAGGTTTGTCTTGAACGTCAGACAGAGTAGGCAAAGGTGAGGCAGAGGCAATAAATCAGAGGCAATGGTTTAACCCCTAAACGTCACAGCGTCCAGAAACTGGACGACGAATGATTTCAAAGCCTTCTCACGTTCTCATCAACGCTTGGATGAAACTCATCCAATTTTTTGGAGATTCTTCACCAAGTTGTTGTCCTATCTAATGGCTGGATTTAGTCATACTAGAGTACATATTTTTCTAAAATTACAAATGTAGAAGTATGTCAAGTCGTTGACCGAGCCAAAATTGCATTGACTCTAGTTCAAAGTGGAATCGTGAAAAATGAGGTCATAAATTTAAGAAACACAAAAATTTCAAAGTATCACCACGTTTAAGAGTATCTCATTTCAAACTCATTCCAACAAATTTTACTCAAAAAATATTGAAATTTAGTTTGTAATCGAATTTACAAGGAATTTTTAATTTTAACTTTCAAAATTTATAATTAAATATTGGTGATTGTATTAGTGAATGGAACCGTACGGATGGAATCTAAAATTCAAAATCTAGAACTTTAATTTGTATATCAATTCCAGAATATTCTTCTAAATAGTAATTTATAATGCTTTTTCTCAAATTGTCAATTCCAGGGACACCCTGGTACGTTCAGGGGTTAAGATTGGAGGCGTAGGCAGTGGCGCGAGTAGATAGGAACATTGTTGGCTTCGAAGACTTACTGGTTGGGCAACTGTTGGTTGTTGACGTTACCACTCCCAAGGAGGCCTCATTGTTCACAAATCTTGGCATCTCCATTTGATGCAAACTTGTGGCAAAATGAGACTGTAAGTTCAAATCCTTTCAATGTTTTTGTTTCTATTCTATCCTTTTGCATTTCAAACTTTGCATTTCTATCTCTACATTTTTACTTCACTAAAGAGAACTTTGAATTGACTAGGATGAGTGTTTGATTGCTCACTCGGGTGGGTCACTCTTCATATATTTTGAGTACCACGTGCGGCGAGGGGGTGTTTTTTGGGGGGCTATTTATCTCCTAGCTGAAATTAAAAGGATCCCTATGATTACTTAATGGGAAAAAATGGCCTATATTATGGACTCTATCATTTTTTATAAAACGGTGACCAATGCAATTTTTTACATGCTATCTTCCTTGTAAAGGCTTAATTATAATCTAAAAGTAACATGACTTTAAATTCAAGTGGACAAAACTAAGCTTTCATCCACTTCTAAACCTACTTTTCGTCCACCGCGCAACTGACTGCCCTTTCCTACCAACTGTGCTCCAGTTGTTTCCCCCCCAAAACAGACTGTACTCACTTTAATACCTTGGATTCCATTCACAATTCCCTAAATTACATGTACTAAAATCATAATGGACCAGAATTGTGGTGTACCTAAATTATTTATTATAGCATGTACTCTTTCATTGCATTCTATCTTATTTGTAATTTTTTTATAAATTCTTATAAATTTTACCTATGATGAATAAAACCCATGCTATTTTTTGTTGCACGTTGTTTGTAAAATGCAGTAAGTGACCCACCCGAGATTGCTCAAGGAGTTTATTTCAATTGTCAGTGCGAGGTTGGATTAGATAAAGTTATAGGACGAATAAAACAACTGCAAGAACTCTGAATTTGAGGCATTACAGACACGCAATGCCACCTGCTCATCCAACACGCGTGGAATTCTTGGTTCCTCCTTAAAATAGCTTCAATGCAATTGCTAACCAATGCAAGAAGATTACCGATCATAGACCGGTGAGCCCAAGCTAGATGGAAAGGCCACTGTAAACTATGCAAACATCCCACCGAGAACATAGAACGCGCCTTTATGACCTGCCCATTGGTCGCTCCAAATTGGTCCTATTTTCAAGCTTTGAGGGCTACATCAAGGCACACAGACAACTACACTACATGCCATAATATTTTTCAAGGACTATGCCATCCACTTGGACTACACACAATCCAAAACGGCATGATATGGGATACAAATCACACAACTCAAATAACAAAGGGTACTACTTGGAAGATATTTAGATATTGAGATACTAGGATACCATCTAGGAAACACTTCTCTAAACCCTTTGGTCCCAAAATGCAACCAAGAGTTGAACAACCTAGCCTTCAGCCCTGGCAAAGTGCTCTACTTTCGGCTTGGAAAACCTACATTCATGCGGGGATGGAAGTATGGAGCACCATCACACGAAATTCAAGAAGCCAAGAGCAAACTACCTTCATGTGGGACACCTTTACAAAAATTTGGACTGTAGATGGCATTTTTGCTACCACGGTTGGAGAGCAACCGCAATGGAACATCATCCCATTGATTACCTTCCTCTCTCAAGAACTGGAAACCCATGTCCCGATCTACTTATATACCAGAAAGGGTTTACAGCCCTAATAGAGATTCTTTCCCACCTATAGGCTATGAAGAGTTTATGGACGCTATGGAAATTTTAATTTGCAAAAGCTAATCAAGAGTTGGCCAACAACATCGATTCTACACTGATACCTAGTAGAAAACCAAAGAAACCAAAAGCAGACTTCCTCGATATGAACATAGTTTTACCTCCTTGATCACATGAAGCAAGGCACTCATAATGGCAAGTTGTGCAAAGCAGAACAAGGGTCTATTCCAACTTTGTTGTTTGTCACATCAAATTATAGGAGCTCTACTGCCTCACTATGACCACTAAATGATTTAACATGTAAAGAGGGAAGTCAGCCCCAACATTCTCTCGATTGATTGACAAACATTTACAACATAAAATTAAAGACACATTTCGTACCTTTAAGACGAAACAACTCTGGAACAAACTATTCCGTCGGTTTCCCCTCGATCTCAGGATTTGGCATGGCGTGAGGAAGTGGTCTAGGGGCCCTTATGGACAACACACCATACATTGCTTCCAAACTCCCAAGGGCTATCAAACGTGCCCATAGCACTCTTAATTTTCCTAACCACACCGTCATAGAACTCTATACGGAATTCACCCAACATCTCAGCAACAACAATTATACTCAATGGATGTGCGATGGCCTTGGATACTTCAACCTCGGCTAGAGACACCCTAGGTAATTGACTACAGGAGGAGTGTAGTGCGGCTTGAGCGGGTGATCTTAAGGTTCTAGTGCTCTAGGTTGCTTTCGAGTGGAGTGTGCGAGGGCTACATTGGGCATGTCTCCAACTTTGACGATGTTGTTCTTCTCCGAGTCAAGCGGCGAAGGGGATTCCTCACCTTGCGCGAGTCGAGGGTTCGTGGACATGCCTGTCATGTCGGGTAAGCTCGATGCTCGAGAACCTTAAGTGGGTGAACGCAGCTTGCCCGTGTGTTTTTTGCATATTTTGTGCTTCTCCTTTTAACCCAACTTATTACAAATTCATGGTAAAGTGAAAGGTTCAAATCTCCTTAACAATGCACTGATAGGTCGAAAAAAAAGGAGTCAAAACCGACTTGTTTTCACTGCCTTTCAACCTAAAAAAACCAGTTCTGCCTTGTCCTTCATCGTGTGGAAATTTTTTGCTCGACTTTGTTAAGAGTGAAGTTCCCCCCACAGTACGTAGTGAAAACATGTGCCAATAATTTCTAAACATGTTTCTGAAAACTTCTTAGAAATCGTGGCCATCCCAACAATTCCTCATGTGTCCGAATCTGACCTGATTCTGACCTTCAAGTAGGGTAAAATTCACAAACGTGCCGTGAGGGTCTGATTCAGATAGCCAAGCCTGCCGCAACAAGAATAATACTGGGCTAGAGACGTGGGAATTGAGCTTCCTTCACAACTAGTGGACGAATGGCGTTGAAACTGAATCTTCCATATCAGATTTTGACATGTCCATGTCACCATACATCAATCACAAGATGACATCAGATTTTGACATGTCCATGTCACCATACATCAATCACAAGATGACAGACATGTGGCACATTTTGACAGAAATGGACTGACCATAACGTCAGGTATGATGAAATTCCCTGCACGACATTGAAAAGCACTCCTGATGAATGCAAAACTCCACAAGGAAGAAGCTCCGGTCTCACAAACTCGAGAATGCGTTAAGTAGGTGATGAAGAGACTAAGGGGAAGTAAGAAAGAAAAGAGAAAAAGCGATTGAATTATGATACTTGTAATGTGGACAAACCACAAATGCTTGTCACGAAGGCGTTCTTTAAACGGAAAGCAAGCCGCTAATCGTAAAATACATTACATAGTCCGCCACAAGGGTCCCAGCACCGCAAGTGCTTCGTCTGAATCTGGCTGTTGTTGTCGTCATCGTCGTCGTCTATCCTAGTAAGAAACTAGCTATCTACAGATGATGTCAAATATTAACTGTCCCAACTCTGCAAAATTGTGAATCATTGCGGGGACAATGGATACAAATTGATGACTTCCAACCACCCAAGCCACCACCACCACCACCACCACCGTACCTGATGAAGAGCAAGGGCCTGGTCCCAGGTCAGTGGCTACTCCCAACCTTGCGCTTATTTCACCTCCCTACCTACCTACTATACACAGTCAGCAGCACCGGGTGTCTCCCTCACTCACAGGGTCAGAGCGAAGTCCACATCGTCCGACACCAATACACCACGCCCATGTTGCTCTACTTCAACCCACGCATTGCCCTCTTTCCTGTACTGAGGCACAGCCAGGCTCAAAGACAGCGACGCAGTTCCTTGGGCGTGAGGCGTGGATAAGCCCACGCTCAGCTCTGGGGACTTGGAATTCAAAGCAAACCCGAGATCCAGACTACTCCTCGCATGCCCGTCTGCAAACAAGGGTAGCGGTACTGTCACTTCTGGAGACCTCTCACGACCTCCTAAGGCGAGCTCCAAGTCCGGATTGCGGTTGTACACCGAGTCCGACTCCAGTCTCGGTGTGTGCAGAAACTGGTACCCTAAGGCGGATCTCGTGTTGCTATAGTCCTGACGTGAGCCACTCACTGCAAAGCCCAGGCTGCTTACTGCAGCGCCCCACCTCTCCCTTGCTGATACAGGTGGCTCAGAGTCTGTAACTTGCCTTTGTAAGTTCGTTCTCACTGGTGTAGCTGCTGCTGCTGCTGCTGCTGCACGAGGGAAAAAGGTCTGCTCTGCCATGGGCTGGCTGGCAGTTTCAGGCTCCCTGGATGGCACACCCTCATCTGCAGGCAAAAAATCATGGAATGCTACACCGGACTCCACAGAATCGGTGTTGAGGTCTGGCAATGAAGTGGACGCTGCAGCAGTGCCTTCTGCTGAGAAGGCCTCACTCACCCCTTCATTCATATCCAGGACTGGGGTCACAGACCGCGAAACCGGCACTGTGTTGGGATGACCCAGCTTGCCAACAGTCTTGGAATTGCTGGCCCCTGCACTTCCAGATCGGGCCTTCCATCGAGGTCGGGAGCTTTTGTCACCCCCTTCTTTGTCTGAAGCATTCCTCTTCCCTTGCATGCTCTCTCGATCCACCTTCCGCGACCTTGTTCCAGCCATTGCTGAGCCCTGCAGAATCTCCAAAGATTGTGAATCTGGGGAATCTGAACCAGACACCGAGAGCCGGCGGTATCTTCTAGAAGGTGACAGGGACCGACTCCTCTGACGCAAGGGCGTGCGAGACCGCGCCTTTCGTCTCCCAGAGACAGGAGAGCGTGACCTTCCTTTCCTCCTGGCCACACTTCTCGACCTTGAGCGCGACCGAGACCGCCTGTACCTGGTTCTGCTGTCAAGGTCTTGGTCAATGTCTCTCGGCCTATGCTTCCTGTCCTTGCCCCGCTCCAAGAGCCTCTCTCTTTCCCTCTCCCTCTCTCTCTCCCGTTCGCGTTCCGTGTCCCTGTCTCTCTCCCTTGCTCTATCCCTTTCCCTGCCCCTCTCCTTCTCCCTTGGCCTTGCCCTTTCCCGCTCCTTCGACCTGTCCCATCTCTCCTTCTCCCTCTCGTACTCTCTGTCACGATCTCTGTCTCTGTGCACCTCCCGAGCCCTCTCCCGAGACCTATCATGCCCATGCTTTGGGTCCAAATCCCGCCTCTCTCGCTCCTTCACCCTCTCGCACAGCTTGTCCCTGACTTTGTCCCTCTCCTTCTGCCGGCTGGGTGATCGAGATAAGGAACGAGATCGTTTGGTTGTTGAGGGGCGTGAGCTAGGACCATTGCCTTCATTTTCTCGGGGACTGGGTGCAGACAGAAGTGATGCTTGCTGCGTCAGGGAGCTCTTGACGACCTCCACAGAACTAAGGCTGCGTTTCAACTTTGAGCCTCCCATCTCTGTGGCATCAGCAGCATCCGCACTGCTCCCCAGTTCAACCTGCAAGATAAAGATTTGAAAAAAGTATTGTAAACACAACCCTAGTATCCACAATGAACCCCAAATTGGACCTCATGTCTTTTTGGCAGTTTTGAGTAGGTCATAAGGGGGCTTCTTATATAGTTCAATTGTGTTTGTTTTTTAACAACACATACAATTTTTTCATTGATTCCGATGATATAAAATTTGGCCCCATCTGAATTATGATTTAAAACCGCAAATCATTGGTCCTTCCCGGTTGATAAACGTAAGCATTTCGATACACACAACATCCTTGAAAATTCTCGCGCCTGCTACATTTCACCTATACTGGTTCAAGCAGAGGAAAAAGTAACAATAGCACAGAAACTGGAAAGCCTGCTGGAAATAAGTACCTGCTTCTGTGCTTCCATCTTCTTTGCAAATCCAGGAGGTAAACTCGACCCTGAAGTGGGCGGTTCCAGGGCAACAGGGGTAGGAGGCAAAGTTAGGGTTAGGGCAAACCCAGGAGGCAGGTCGAGATCATCTGTTTTGATAGAGACTGACTTGCCTTGAACCTTGTTAGCCTCTGCATCTGATACAACACTCTCTGGTGCGGAGGCCATAGCTGCTGGAGCTGCTGCAAGCGTTCTCATGCTTGCTCCTGTTGGGGACAAAGGAGGTGTGGACGGCGGGTTGGCACTATCAGGCCTTTTAACTGCTTTGTCAGATACCCCAAATTCTTTCCCCCCCTCCATGTCCACTTCCATGTCTACCTCTCCAGTACTCTCGCACCCTGTATTTGGAATATTTGAGTCCTTCGTTTTTGACATTATGCTGCAGCTTGGCACATAACATGATGGAATTTTTGCAACTTCAATGCAAGGGGATGCCACCAAAGGTCCTTTAACCACAAGTGTTGAAGCTGAGACTGTTTTCACCGCCTGCTTCTTAGCTCGGAACACACCCCAGAGAAACATGTGCCCATGCCAGCCTATACATGCAAAACACCGCAATGAGATTCAATCTAGATCTGTAAGTTTCTATACCCTAACCCCAAGCTTGAAAGACCCTGCATACCTATACATACCTTAATTTAACATATGGTCCTAAGTAATGATTTAACTTGTAATTAGAGGATGGCAAATATATCACGTCATGTCAGCAGCCAATATTATTTGTGATATTTTCAATATTTTCAAGAGTGCTATTCCCCGAAGTCCATCTCAGCAAGGATTTTCACCAGTGACAACCCTAAACCAGAACAGTATTGATCGGGTATGGCATCAAACAACTTGAAAGGGCATTTCAGTACAAGTATCGTCCCTGAAATGTATACCACAAGTTTTTGATGACATACCCGCACATCACTGAACTAAACATACACTTAGAAAGAAATAGCAAGCATATCCCATAACTCATACAACAATCGCAATTGATGCCAGTTTCAAACAAAAGAAACTTATTCTGGACCCAATAAGCAGTCAGCAAACCAGTGACAAACCGTTTCTAATGTTCCATAATTTAATATCTTACGCTGAAATTTTTCGGAGAGTTTGTTTGATGGAAAGATGAGAAGCTCCGCATCATCCACTTGAGCACGTAGAACAAGGTCCCGCGCAACCATCTTCTCCACCAAGTTGTGACGGAATTTCTCAAAGCTGCAAAGGTATAGCAGGAACAATCTCAAACACTGCAGTTTATGTAAGCAGCTGCAACCAATCTGTTGCAGAGTAAGAGTGCTTTCACGTACCAAGACAAAAAGGTATATCTAAACAAAGCATCATGAAATTATTCTAGAGTTGCAAAGCCTCAATGCTAAATGTGAATGACAATACCTTTCACCATTATCAGCGAAAAAATAAAGCGCAATGCTCCCATCATTAGGAGGCCGTAGGTTGAACTGACGTGGCCACGTCTCCAGATCCAAGGAGCGCTGAACTTGCTCTAAGCGCAATTGTTGTGGCAACGCTGTTGCAACCTCGTGAACCTTGGCCACAGCCTTGGTAGAAACATGTGCAAGTATTTCATCGAACACAATCGTCGACTGCCCATCGTTCACTTCAAAAGAACCTCTGTGAAATAAGCAACCAGAAACTGTAATGTGAATGATCATCGGGAAAGACCGATGGAGTTGCATCTACATCTAAGCCAAGGATAAAGAAAACAACTGTCAAGGACACCCTCTTTCATAGAGTGTTTCTTTTATTGGGTCACATTAGAAGCTATGACTATCATGTACTTTTCTCTTGGGTGTTCTCCTATAAAAGATTCAAAGTGATCTTAACTTCTAATGCGAGTCTTCCTCTTTGTAGTCCATTATAAATTCAAAGTAATTATAACCTCTAGTGCACCTACTAGTTACAATTTCCACTTTGACTAAATGAAAGAAAATCAACTATGAAAGGTTGTCTCCAATGGTGTACTAAAAAATAGCAACCCAATAAAGGCTTAGGTCTTACCGCCAAGCAACCGCCGCACTTGGGACCGCAGCATCAAATAGAGCAGCTGAGGTGGGAGGTAGTGTCGGGGATGGGATTGGGGGGGGAGGACCAGGTGCAGCATATGGATGAAGGGGCGGCGGAGGTTGGGAAGTAAGGTAAGACATTGGTGGAGATTGACCATAAAGGACAGGTCCTGGTGGTGGGAAAGTCTGAACTAGGCCAGGAGGATAGCCAACATGTCCTAGTCCCTGGCCTGGTACAGCATGTGGAGGCAGCCCCTCCAACCAGCGTGGCCGAGGTGCCCAGGCGGGGGCATGTACTCGCTGCAAAATCGGGGGTGCAGGACCACCTGCAGCAGCTTCTGTGGACTGCATGGCGTGCCCTTGTGATCCATTTGGACCAGTGAGTACTTGCGAAGAATTCAATGGAGAACCACCCTCGGATTTAACCACAGGCGATACATTTCTTGGCAAAGCTGCAAGCTTGGAATCGACCTGTGCTGCAGTCTCAATTCCGGTTACTCCTGGAGGCCCCTCGTTGTCATTTGCCCCACCAGGTGTCCACGGATTAATCCCTCCAGATTCTGCCTTATTCAATCCCTGTTTATTATAAAAGATGTCCCCATTTGCTACGGGGGAGACCCTTGGCGGCGTCTGACTAGTGACCAATTGTTGAAACGAGGTATTATTAAGCAAGGAAGGAATCTTAGAGCCCACAGCCGAAGAGTCATGAGTCTTAAAACTTGGAGATCTTTTGAACACAAGGTCCGTCGGTGTTGGAGAAGGAAGTAAAGGCTTGGACTTCTCGCAATCCAAACTGCTACTTCCTGGAACCGATTCAGTTGCACTTTGCAACCCATGTACGACTGGTCCAGAGTTGGCCTTTACTTCATTCCCTGCCTTCAATCCCACCGCAGGAACGTGTGCATCTATATCACTGAACACCGGAACTGCTTCCCTTGTGCTCTTGGGAGGCTTGGGACTCGAGCCTGGAGAATTGGATAGTCCAGTCATGGCCTTATGCTCAGAGGCTGACGAAATACGGCTTGGGCAGTCCTGGATACCATGTCCAAAAGCCTTGCATGAGAAACACCGCGTGGAACTTGAATCTCCTAACCATGGTGCGCTCCAAACACTGGTATTTGGCTTTGACTGCTTCCCAGGAAACCCTGGAGGCTCCAAAGTCCCTTTTCCAGCCGCCGCTGATGCAACCCCCAAGGCTGGCTCGGACCGGCATGATGCCTTGTCCTTGCCACCAGCTTTCAATGCATCCTGTGTAAGTCCCATTCCTGCAGTTACAAAAAGCTTAAATCAGAGAAGTAGCAATTACAGGCTCTCCTAAGAGGCCAAATGGATAAAATGGCAAGTGTGGATTTCAGACGAGGCGCTTAGCCTCAAGCGAGCAACAAGTCACCCCAAATTAAGCGGCAGTTCTGCATCATACAAAGACACCTGATACTCCTGGTATACTAAAGTCCAAGCCTGTAATGCCATACCTGCCACACCTGAACCTTGCCCTGAACGTTGAGCCATTCTTCCAGGTTCAAGTGGAGGTCGAGGAGTGTCTGGGCAGGGCCGAGGTTCACCAATTTGCCCTGGACGTTGGGTAGGTCGAGGGGTATCTGGGGAGGATCGAGGTTCCCCAGTTTGTCCTGCACGTTGAGGACCTCTTCCATATTCCAGTGAAGGGCGAGGAGTGTCAGGGGAGGGTCGAGGTTCCCCAGTTACCCCACTACTGCTTGCATTCCTTCCCAGTCTCATCAGTTTTGAACCCGAAGCCTGAGAAGCAGACGACAAACCTTCTCTGCCAATAGAAGGCACAGAAACTCCATCCGGAACAGCGCCATCTCGGCTGCTCTTCAATTGTCCAGATCCTTTCAATCCATTCCCTTGCCTGGAGTTTGAATTTAACAAAAAGGAAGGGAAATCGGCAGAGGATTTTGCAGAAGAGGATTTTGTAAGCGCCGGGTAGTCAACCGAAAGTTTACCAGACGGAGATTTGGAAAGCGCTGGAGTCGGCGTAGTCGTCAGTGACGTGCGAGAAGTATTCAGACTTGCTGACTTGTTCAGAGAAGGTGTGCTCGACTCAGATATACTGCTGAGTGATGCAAATCTACTGCTCTTGTTGCCAGTTTGCCCTGCTGCAGCTGTAAGTAAAAGACATTGAATTTTATTAGCGAGAAGAAATTTGGCATCATTCACAATCGATAGTACATATTCTGACAAATTAAAAAACCAAAGCAAAGCAAATCAGTATCAGGAACATTGTGGATTACAAGTATAGCACATCGGGAATCACGGTACCTGCTTTCAGAGGCTGCGAGGACACAATTGCAGATTTGGCAGCATTTGCTCGTGCACCAGACGAGAAGTTGGCGACTGCTGACGGTGCCAAAAACTTCACCTTGCCGGTGTCAGGACCAGACTTGAAAGTGTTCTCTCTCGTCAGCGACGGCTTCGCAGACGGTATTGAAACAGGCAACGTTGATGGAGGTGATGATGTGGAAGAAGCTGCCCAGGAGGAGCTCTCCGATGACAGCTTTCTAGACACAGGAGACATAAGAGAGTCACTCGTTAATCTTTTAACCGGCGTCTGTACAATAGGAGCCTTTGAGGGTGATTTCCTAACTGGAGTCATGCGAGGCTTCTTGTTGTTGAGCCGTTCCGTTAGCCGGGACCGAGCGTTGTTATGCATAGACACCGGTTTGGGCCGGTTGTTTATGGAAGTAGAACGGGCCAGTGATTTGGAAGGAGCGATGACCCGTTCCAGAGGTTTCGGGCCTCCTTGCCTTTGTTTCATTTGGCACGTTTCGCAGAACCACTCCCCATCTGGCAATGAATCCATTTGGAACCGCATGCAATAACTGCACGTTCACAAAAACACATTAGGTCCCAGATGATTGTAATGAACAGAAGGAGAACGTTACAGGATACCGATCTCAAAATCTCAGTCAAGTGTAGGTTATTACTCGGCAACGACATTTTCAGCACTTGAATTTTGCGGTCAACTACTATTGCTACTGAATGTCACATAACCAAAGGGATGATCTGGCTTTCAGACTCAACGTGCACTTACTGTTTGTTTTTGCGTTGCTCAATCAACTTTTCTGCTGACCTACTTAACATCAGCTTATCTTCGGTTAAGACAAAATACAATGAGATGGTAAAAATACTCACGTGTGTTCGGCACCTTCGCTGCATCCACTGCAAACAGCCAGCAATTCCTCGTAACCAGCGTTACCGCAGGTATCACAAACTTTGACCTGTTTGCCAAAAGCACGTTAAGCTCAAACTGTACACGACATTGCTCATTAATTAACGTATTAATCTTAACTTCAATCCTTCCGACAATGAACTCACAAATCGGATGTGATAGCCAAAACAAACTCAGAGTAACAACGATGAATAGGTTTTGAGAATGTACATCTTCCACGAGGAGGTTGCTTGGTGATGCATCTCTGTCGTCCTCTAGATTCGATTCCTTGGATCTACCAGAGAGGGTTTCGTCAGATTCCAGTCTACTAGTACCATTTTCCAGCACCTTTGGAAGAGCGTTTTTCACATGTCCCTGGTCACGCATAGAGCACTTATTGGGTTCCTTGACGACACGCCCTGACTGAGGAAGATCCATAGTCTGAGCCTTGGGTTTACGGGCTGGTTGTGACACAAGTCCGTTGCCTTCAACAACAAGAAGAGAGGCTTGCAGCCCTTTCCGTGATCGTTGTGAAGGAACTGGCAGTCCACTGACCAGATTAGATAATTGAGAATCTAGAGCCTCGCCAACATTCACGTCAGGTGGCAATGCGGTAGGGGTCGGTAAAGGCTGCGGCAAGGATACAGCAGGTTGCGGCTTATCTTCTGCACGCGGAGAAGAGCCGCTCTGAACACTTTTCTCAAGTTTGGATAGAGGAGAAGCAGAAGAAGAAGGGCTAGGGTTAGGGCTAGGGCTAGAACTAGATCCCTTAAAAAGAGGTTTCGCGACTAAAGAACCCTTTCCATCACCTCCAACTTGCTCAAGAGCAGGCTTTGAAAACTGTGGAGTGACTGGTGAAGTAAAAGTTGTGACATCTTTTGGTTGAGAATGAAACCCCTCGAATGGCGAGGCAGTAAATATTGACGACGTGTTCGAAACAGAGGGGCCGGAATTGTTCAAGGGGGGAGTAAGTTTGACGGAAGGAGAAGGTGAAATCAGCAACGAAGCGGCTGATGAGGTTCGTCCCGTCGTAGCTTCCACGTTAGCCTTCCCAGTGGAATCTAAGGCATGTCGCTCGTTCAGAAGAGGCTCTTTCTCCGCATGAGTCGCTGCCACATTTTCTTCTTCCTTTCCAGAAGACACAGCATCATTCTGATAGGCTTGCTCTTTAACTAGCTGGTCCAATGCAAGCACCTGCACTTCCGGCTCTATAACATTTCCCAAAGGCTGGTCACCCACATTCTGTGCCAAGCTCAAAGGTATTATGACAAGACCGGTATCCTGCAGCTTTATCCCGTCTTCCAACACTGCAGCACATGAAAAATTCAACATCAGATGAGATTCTTCTCTTGTACCAGACTATGATAGCAGGTGTACAAAATTAACAATATGCAGTCTAAAGCTCTTGTTCCGAGACAGGCATCTCACAAGTTACATTTCACAAGTTACACTTCTTGCTTGACCACCAGAAGCAGGCACATCCGGATGCATTCCAAACTGATTGGCTTCCCCTTCGTTATCACCGGTAGTATAGGCATTCGTGGGTAGGATGCATTATCACGGACCTCCCATGGGGCAACCCCTTGGAGAATGTCTCCAGGAGACACATTTTCCCAGCGGGAAGGTCCGCGATAATGCATGTGTCCCGGCATTCGTAACAAATGCCCGACATGGCACTGTCAACTAACAATTTTCTGACCTCAAACTCACCTCTGTGAGAAGCATCGAATTCCCCAGACTCCATCACCTGGACCATACTAATATCTGGAACCTTAGGCAAGGCTACCACCGCATTCGACTCTGGAGAACAATCCTTCATTGCCAATGACTGGAAGCTCCCATCTGAATCTTTCAACTTGGTACCATCAAACTGAATCAGTTTATCAACATCATTGATTGAACCCGCTCTACCTCCCACATTGCCCACATCTGCGACGTTGCTTTCAGTTTTTACCACAAAGGGGGGAACTCTTTCGTCAAACAGCTCTGTAGCACTGACACTAGCAGGATCGTCGATGCTTAAACTAGATGTAGGTAACACAGGCGGCCCCCCAGACTCTACTGCCAGTTCTTCCGCCTCCCCTAATTGTTCTGGAACACTGCAAGATGCCTTCCCATCATCAGGCTTGGCCTTAGAGATTCCAGCATCAGCCCGTCGACGTTTTAAAGGAAGGACCTGGGCTGTGCTTTTGAGTGGACGACCACGTTTACTCCTTCTGCTTGCTTCACCTGTTTCCCCAGAAGGAACGCGGTCAATGCTACTCTTGCTAGTTTCAGTGCCCGCAGTATTTAAGGTATGACTCGAATTTGGAAGGTCTTCCACTGAGAGCGTACCTTCATGAGATGCTGTTTGTAACGACTTGCTATCTTCAAGACTAGCTTCTTCTTGCTTGACAACTTCCTTCAACCCACGAGTGTGCGTCAGCTTTTTCTTGCCACCAGAAGCAGTTGAATTCCACTGACCACCTGTGTTTTGACTACTTGTCATACTGTCGCCTGGGGTTCTGTCTGTTGCTCCGGTATCCTCTCCCCGACTCTTGTAACCATCACATAGACCACAGCTCCAATGTCCCCCAGGTGTAACAATCTGCGTATAGCCAGACTTCTTCACATCAGCATAAATAAAAATAACAAGTTTAAACCCAAGCGCATAAACACTAACCACCCAAATTAGCACGTATCTAAAGAGCAGTAATAAAATCTAACATTGACCAAATGCACACTGCAAAATAAGGTGAATGAAGATTGATGTTCCCTAAGCCTTGAATAACGCTGCTGACACAAAAGTGTACCGACACATTCAACACATACAGAAAAGCTCTGAAGCATTTTGGAGTTTCTTATGTGTAAGTACATACATTTACAAGCGGGTCCAAGCAAGTCGAATGGAATCCTCGATCACCTGCCAGAGACAACAAAATGGGGGAAAAAAGGATGTAAGATGTAGACACAGCACACGTCACCAATATTTTCCAGTTGTCTGATTTGCAGTTCTCCTATTTCACCTACATTACGGTATGTGTTTAAGGATTCCCTTACTATGGAAGGAACGTTACATTATGCAATTCAGGACACCCCAGTTATGGAAGCGACACGATATGGATACCATTAGAAAACCTCTGATAGTTGGTTTCTTTTGATGTAGTCTCATTAGAAGTTATGACTACTTTGAATACTATAAAGGACATCCAAGAAGAAGACATTCTAGTCTTGTCGATTCCACTAACCTAGCAATGTTATACCATATTGATTAGTTTTTTAATTAATTATCATCTTGTTTCGAGAACCATGACAACAGGAATCCTTGCAAAAAAAGAAAAAAACGGGATGACAGCTATGACAAAGTTTGCTATGTTCCAACCCAATCCCTGTGATAAAAAAAAGTGAAGGGTGATCAGTCAATACTGCGCAACCTCAGGGATGTAGAAAAACTCACAGGCACTACATTGCTGAAGCTCTTCTGCCACAACAATGCTCCCACAAGTACAGCATTCCTGGATAAACAGCCGTTGCATGTTCTCAGATATGACTCCAACTTAGGCCAGAATTAAACCAACTTGGAAAATATGCTCCACCTAGACGGCCATTGGTAGATTTTATGACTGATAGCACACATGCACTTAGTGCCACAAAACACATTTTAGCTGAAATGGATTTGAAAATTTGCGACCACCTCTTCCAATCAGTAATCAGTACAATCCATGCTTGCAAGTTTGTTAGTGCCTAAAAAGTGCACTACCTCCTTCACACCCGGACCTTGCATACGAGCTCCATCAGTGTGCACAGGCGATGGCTGCAAGGCAACAATTCACATCTACGCTGAAATCTCGAGAACATTGACCAAAACCTCCATTAACAGTTAGATTGACTAAATTGCAGCTAAAGGTGAGTCCACAGCCAGTGACCAGCCATTAAGAATGGGTGACTGTAAAAAGAGGGGGTCTCCAATTGAGAACATCATCCAAGTGATAAACAACCACCATTCAACATTAAATAATAAGCAGCGATCAACCAACACGATAGAATGAGTTTAAAACCGTATCTTCCGTTTCAAAACACTTAAGAACATGCTACCAAAACAAACAAAACGAAAGGAGAAAATAAGAAGTACACAACAGGAAACTATTAACGAGCAGCTCTAGCGTATCACGGGAATCTATACAGAAACCAAATACACTAAAGGCCTAACCAGAAGTATGAAGCTCAGAAATCCACTACGGAATCTTATGCCCCACAGCTTTTTACTCAAAGCAAGAGGCAGGTATGTACATGTATAGAATGAGGAAGGTAGAAAGCATTCAGAAAGCCAAAAGTAACGAGAAGAAATAGAGAGTGTCAACGTACTCTTGGCGCAGCAATCTTCTGGGTGTGGCGAAGGAGCTCCTGCACGGTCCTCTCGCGAGGCCGATACATAGCTTCTCTGCATGGCCTCGCAATAACCTGAGGAGCTGTACCAGCTCCAGGTTCTAACTTATCCATGTTATCCCATCCTCACCTGCAGGCCCCTGCAGCCCTGCAACAACAACCACCACTAGAGTCAGAACATGACATAGTCTAGTTCCCTCGCACCGAACCTTTCCAATGCCTTGACCAAAACCGCCTTAAAGTGCTAGATAACGAAAATGCCTTAGTTTGAATATATATTCAAGCCATGCAACAACGCATTCGAGCATGATTAGCACATGGCATTGTTTCAATTGGACCAAACACCAACTGATCTCATTCCGAAAGTGGCAACACAACGGAATTGTGTCAATCGCCAGTTCCCGTGTCTCTGCCTGAGTTAGTGAAGATAATAAATAGCTTGTGACTGATCCCTTCAGATCCATGCTACGGCCCCAGATACAACCCTATTGAACTCAAACACATGGGAAGTTTACTACTTTAATTTTCTCTCAAAAACGTAAATTGTAAAATATCGGCATCATCAGCTGAATGGCTCCTTACTACGGTACCTAAACTCGAAAAGTAATCCGGATGGTCCCTCAATGCAGCCTTCCAAACAACGACTATTCAACCCTCGTTCTGTCCTCCTCGCAAAAACCCCCGCAGTTTCTAACTCAGCGGCCATGCGCTCCCTGGGTCACTCGTACGGCATACAACAATTTCCGTTCCTTCTTCCGAAATGAGCTCTCGGCATGAGCAAAGAACCCCAGACATATTACAGATCCTATGACCGATCCTAACACTCCTAGGGATTAAAAGATGGACGCCCTCCCTTGCGAATTCTGCAAACCCTACTTCTTGTCAAAGGCAAATTGAGCATTACAGGGCAAATTGCGGGACGTACTCACAGACAACCAACTGTCGCCTTGCAATTACGACTCGCCGAGCTGACTGCCGCGTAAAATCCTATTTTAACCACGTAAACCTCTACGAGCCAATGTACCCTAGCACAGGCTACCGCAAGTAGTGTTGCATGGCCCTCTCCCCGGTATCATACACTTCTTGGACTCGCCGCCGTTTCCCCATCGGTACGTCTCGCCAATCCTACACCGCGAAGAAAGAGACACAACAATCAGCGGTAATGCCTCCACCAGATCAAGCAAACCCCGAAAAATATCCCGAACCCCTTCCCAATGCACAAGACGTATGGCGTCGAATTCCGCCAGATCAAGCCCTCCGCGCTAACCCTCACAGCGCCACAGCTGGCAGGCTATGGCGACATCACCATTGACGTCCCGAAAAACGTCCACATCCCATAATGGTACCCCGCCATTTCCCCTCGAATTGCACCAAACCACCACCCACGCCGAACACAACACAGCACACATCGGCGCTGGCCCTTGCCAAGCCAGATGCAAAGCAAGCAAGCAAGCAATCCACGGGAGGCAAAGAAATCAACGAACACGAAATTCTCACAACCATTGCTGTTTGTTGAGCATGGATACCGTGCAGCACGCCGGGAAACCTCAACCGATGATGATGATGCTGATGATGCCGCTCCCCGGGCGGGCGCTCATGGCTCGGGTAGGATGGCTAATTAAGAAGCGAAGCAAGGGGTGGCAACGCAGAAATTGCAATACTGAGGCCTGAGGCCGGGTCAGGCAGGCAGGCAGGCTGTTGAGGCTGGACGAGGGAGGGCGGTGAGGGTGCGTTGAAGGTGAGGGAACGACAGGCAAGGAGAGGGAGGGAGGGGAAGGGAGGGTTGGTGTTGTGTATATAACTTATGTGGTGGTAGACCTAACTTAACTTATTAGGCAGGAGCACAATGAAGCCTGAGTGAGTTGTTCATATGATATTTACAACGACGACGACGACGAAGGAGAAGAAGAAGACGACGCCATGGCGGGCCTGCATCCCGAGCAGCAGGAACAGAAACACCAAAAAGACGGAGGACGACGGAGCCTCCCTTGCTGGCCACTGCTCATTTTATATACACGGAGAAGCCGAAGCCTCTTGCTCTGCCTGGCCTGGCTTGGCCTGCCTTGGCCTGGCCGCTGCCCCCTACAGTATTGCCTTCCTTCCTTTACTTTTGGGCGTCCGTCCGGGCCGGGCCACCCAGGCTCGGCACAGGGGGCCTGGCTGCCGGGTCACGGCTCGGACCGGGGGCCCGCGCGGGTGTACGGTCAGCGTGGACGGAGGTGAAAGCCCGGGTGAAATTGAATTGCCGTTTTCTGTCACAGGGCTGGCTTTTCGGAACCAAAACAAATGGTGTTTTGAGCTCCAAATTTAATTTATTTTTAGAAAAGAATAAAATAAAAAAACACATCCCCTCCAAAATTTCCCAGCCCACTTATTGAAGTTTTTTATTTCTTAACCCTTTAACGTCCCAATTCAACATTGTTTTCAAAGATTTGTTATAAAATGGTTGATGAAAAACGAAAATGGAGTTGATGTACAAAACAAAGTTGTAAATGTCAATGTGTAGATAACATCCGTACGGTTGGATTCATCATATTTATTATTAATATTTTTAAAAGTAATTTTGCAAGGTTTTCTCTTGAAATTCAATTAAAAATCCAAAATTAACACAAAAAAATTTAAAAATATTGTAATGAAATTAGAATGACATGCACTACGAGATGGTATGGTTTCCATTATTTGATTCTACTTACTATGGAAAATCATATTTAAGGTCTTTCTTTTTGAACTAAGATTGAAACTTGACATTAATCACTTTTGTAAATATTCAAAAATTCACATTATCTTATTTGGAAAATCCATATCGTACAAATGGTATTCAACTAGCACAAGAATGAAAAAATAAAATTGGATGAAAAACATCCGGTACCTACAGAAATCGAGCTCCTGAAATTCATCCGGCGTCCAGAATCTGGACGCCAACGCGCCAAAGGGTTAAGATACACACATCGAAAATTCATATATTTTGAAATCAAGAAAAAATTGATCATGCATAATTTCATGAGTTTTTGTTCAAATGTTTTTTTTTTTTTTCAAAATGTGTCAAATGAATATTTCTTTGTTTTTTTTCCTTAATTTAGGTTCATCTTGTTATCCAAATTGAGGAAAAATTAAAAAAATTGTCTCATAAGCACTTTTTGATGACCTACTTTGTAGCAATGAAAAGATTGCTTGTTTGACCAATTAAGGTAATAAATTACATGTCTTGCTTCATTTTGGTGTACACTATAATGTACAAAAATAATTCTATCAAAAAGAATGAAAGAAAAGTTGTGAACATAGTGCTCAAGAATGAGGAAAAATCCATGTCTTTAACCCCTAAATGCCCACAACCCTCTTTAGATTTGAAGAATTGCAAAGATGCATTATCAAATGCAATTAAGAGGTATATTTTTGAACTTGATGTATGAATAAAAGCTGTACATTATGAATTTCAAATTCTATCCATATGGGGTTAGATTCATGGTTGCTATCACCAATATTTCGTATAAATTTTGAAACTTAAAATTCAAAATTATTTTGAAATTTGATTACGAATAAGATATTGACAATCTGTGTGGATGAAATTTGTTGTGAGGGGTTGAAATGTAATATTCTAAGTTTAGTGAATTTTGAAGATTTTTTGGTTGCATTATTTTATGATTTGACTTTTTCAAGAGCATTTTGAACTATTTTGAACTAAGATCTTTAAAAAAAATTGGTGAATCATTGCAACATGAAATGAGGCATAAATGTTTTTACATATCACCCCTTTCTAATTGATTCACACATACATAAAGCTAACTTCCTATAAAATATATAATACATTGCAAAAAGTGCATGGAGATGAGAAAACGTGGATGAAAGCTGTACAACGATCATAAACGGACACCTAGACAGTTAGGACTCAGGCTTTATGCCTTCAAAAGTGAGGTTTTATGCTTCAATTGGTTTTTACCATTCCAATTCTCTTCTAGCACATTGTTAGTTATGTAGAATTGTCTATACAAATAACTTAATCAACTCTATAAAGTACACTTTATTTGTAAGACGATTTTTGATTTCATACTTTAAAAAGGTAATGAGACTTTTTTTTTAGATTCACTTGTGTTGCAGTAAAACACTAAGTCATATAGCAAGTGGAATCCTTTTTTATCACAACTTATATAATTTTTATAGTTTTTGAAGGTTGTTGCTAGAAATTCCAATAGTGTCAATGAGACCCTCATCAAAAAAACAACCCATAATGATCATTACCCTTTTTATAACTACCATAAGTCTTGTATTGAATGGCCATTTTTACACCCCGTTTCTATAAATTTTTCAAAATGATAGTGAAAGAATAAGTTAATTGTAAATGGAGAATCTAATAAGTGTCACAAATAGTCACATGTCATGAATAGGGTGCACTACCTTAGTTACGTAAATTCCATTTCAACTCCTCGTATAAATTGTAGTACTTACCAACATCTCTACCCATTGTCTCATGTTCAAGTTCCCAATCCTAATCTCTTATCCCTTCATTTTATGCAACCGAGAAATTTATAAAAATAGAACAATCATATCATTTCATTCTTCAACAAGTTCACCATGTCAACATCATCTCGAGCATCATCTACCAAGGGGTGTTCGTAAATCTTCAATTAACATTTGAGGTAAAAAACTACAAGGCTATATAGCAATTTTTGGATAGAGCCAACAATCACCGTGAAAGAATACAATCTATGTTTTGCCGTTATTTTCTCCAACATTTAGGGGTTAATCAATTTAGTACATCATGTGAGACACATGGTACTATGAGTTGCATTACGTAGCAATAATTGCCATAGAGAATAGCACAACGTTTAGTACTCGGTTGATTGGGGATAGGTGCTTTCCATTTCTTCATAGTATGGATGATTGCCTAGGACTGAGACTATATAGCAATATGCCTTATCCATTTTATATTGGTAGATTCCCTTTTTCTACAGGAGATTGGTAAGTTACTACCAAGTTGTAAGAAAGGGAATCTCAGAAGGGATACGAAAAACGGAGATTGTAGGGGTCTACTTTGTAGAAGTTCTACGACTATCAAGCTCTACTTCGTAGCTAATCTAGAATCTAATTAAGTATTATGTAGACTAGAAACACAATATCCAAGGAGATAGTTCTAATGCTTAGGAAGAAAACACTAGTAGACAAAAGGAAGAAGAATCTTGCAAATCACACGGAATAATGATAATCACAACAAAACTTCAATTAGAAAAATATTGCTTTGTCAAGAGGTATAATTGGCTCTGTTTGCTTTTATACATGTACAACTCGATCTGACTAGTAACTGTCAGATCGGTAAAAAGGTCATGCCAAATCTAAGTTCTGAGGTAACTTAGAAAATTATTGAATAGTAAATTACAGAGGTCGGTAGTACTATCGGGGATTACTGTTCAACCGGTAACATATATTCTTTCCATAGATGGAAAATGAGTAAGATTCACATGACAACAAAGTATTGTGGGATCTCAAGTTCCTAAGTAGCTGAAAAATGCCAAGAATGTATGGTCTTTAATTAGAGGGTTAAATAGAAATATTATTTGTTTTGGCGGTGAACATTGGCTACAACAAAAAATTGAATTGATGTTGTGGGATATGACGATTAACCACAAACGTACACCTTGGTTGAAGACCAAGATTTTGACCAAACAATATCCGGGTCAAGCTAATAATAAGTTCATGAACGAATTTGATAGGGAGTGGTGTAACACCCCTTTTTTTGGTACAAGGACTCAGATAAAGATGTGCTAGAAGTACAATAATCCTAGGATGTGATCTTTTAACTAATTAGAAAAAAAATTAAAAACTGATCGCTAGAACGCTTGTTTACTAGGTGCAGTGTGATGTTTTTTAAACCATTATTAGGGTTCTTTGGACGCTGAGACAGGGACGTCTACAGGGCGTGGACGTTTGTGTCCCAGCGTTCGACCACTTAGAAAAAACGGGTCTTTTTACCATCGGGACACTAGTTTTACCTCCATTGTTGGTGGTCGAACAAACAGCACAACGGACACCAGAGCGAAAGTCCAATTAGACACAAGAGCGCGAATGGTAGAGCCTCAAGCAGATGTTCCAATGTTGCAATTGGATACACAAGAAGATGCAACGCTATGATTGAATGGCCGTTGCACATGGCGTGATCAAACGGTGTCACGTAGAGAAGTCTTTGCTTTGGAAAAATACAAGATTTCTGACTGCAATCATTTTCGACTTAAAACACGAAAGACAGTAATAATGCAAGAAGTATCCATTTTTGAATAGGCAACCTTGAATACATCATGTATTAAGTATAAATACAATCGAATGTATACAAAATTGTATAAGTCTTGTACATACCTTCAAAATCTCAAATCTCTCCTTAAAATTATAGTCAAACTTTAAATAACCATCAAATTAGCATAAACACTTTAAATCGAGCGTGCTTTAGCATTTTGGAAAGCTATTAAAATGTTTAACAAAATCTAATAGAGTTTGAAGATCAGTAAAGTATTGCGAAAGGTTCTATAGCTCGTCAAAGATCTTACTTCCAAATCCAATATCAATTGCACCTCTCTTCACTTTGCAGAGCGCTTTGACCTCATATGAACTTTGCAAACGTTGTGTGATAGCTTTCTAGATGTTCCTAAACCCAAAATCTCATAGAAAAATTCATAGTACATACTGAGATATCGCACTCCACACACTACACACTTCAAAACTATAACTATGGTGAAGGAGAGAGGGCATCCGACTAATTTATCTCCTTCTAAAGTCAACACTAGCCCATACCTATGCCACATGGGCCCCAACTTGTCATTGGCTACTTTCATTAGCTTACTTCAACCTTATCTAGCTATCCCTTATCTTAGCCACAAGGCATTAAAGGTCTACCAAAATGGTAAACTATATCTACCTTTCTTTTACCAAACTTCAAACACATAAGATGAAATTTGAAAACATTAAAAATAAATACATAAAATCAAATCTATTATACAATACAGCATGGTTTGTCTCACTCGACCGTTCTGCGCCGGAATTCGTCGAGGAGACAACCCAAGCTCAAAAACAAGTGGCTCGATTTATCTCAATGTGCTCAACGGCACGGGTCCCACTAGTATATACCTAATAGAGGTTGAAAATGATTTCAAGAGGAATATTTCTCCATCTACAAGAACTTGAGGATGCGTCAAACAGTAAGTGCAACATAGTCTGCAAGATCAGCCTTAGCCAATAGATTAATTGGCCTTTCTAACCAACGTTGATGGTCGCGACTTCCTTTGATAAACCCAAGAGAACAAGAGTTTTGGTCATCATTCAAGCCTTTTAAAATTTCTTCAAACGTCACATCTTGACTATTAGATTCAACACATACAGCCTGCAACAAAATCACCAATACACCCCCGTCTCTATATCCCCCGGTGGTCTTAAATGCGCTGGCCGTGAATAGGCGTGGCAGCGCGAGACTGGTCCCACGGGGTCCCACGGCCCGCCCGCCTCTTCTTTTCCTTCCGAGCCTGATTTTCTTGCGCCCGATTCCGGCTTTTTTTCTTGCTTCCTGCCCCGGTCTCGCGTGGGCCCTCTGCCACGTCGGATGTCTCGACCCTCTTGCCATGTCGGATGGCTCGCTACCCCGCCTCTTCCGCCTGCCACGTCATCAGTCCCGAGACAGCTCGTGCCACGTCGTCAGTCTCGCGCCCCCTGCCACGTATGCAGTCCATGGCACGGGGTATCATGCATTCCATGGCATGTGAGAGGGTCTCATCCGAGTGACATATCTCGGGTGGAAAACGTCTGTAGCTGGCGGTCTAGGGTTTAGGTTTTAACCGGAGACGCTAGTAGATTCGCTTGGAACAGTTTCGGTCTGGTTTAGGGTTTCAAGATCTCCGAGACTGCATGCAAAGTATTGACATGGATTATACGCTTGTAATCTTGGGCAGAGACGAGCTTGACGATCTTGACGCGTCTTGGATTGGTTCATTCGAGCGACAGTTCATCTTGCGGAATCGTATCCCACTTCAATTCATTCGAGACCAGGTGCAACAATGTCCTGATGGTCCTTTCACGCACAAAGATCTGAAGTGGGATTATAGGGGTGTGAAGGGTGGCGCCGGCGTAGCCTACATCCCGTGGCTAAGGTACGAGGATTTTGTGTTGGGCGAGTCGACGAAGCGGTCGGATGTGCAGACAAAGTTCAACACGCGCGAGACAGAACGGTACAAAGGGTCCCACCCGCGACTTGACACTCCACTAGTTTCCATCAGGTGTGCAAATATTTCTCGAATCGTATATGCCCACACAGTTACGTTCGTGATGTGTCTCGGTCATGTTTTTTGACCACCTTGTTGCCAAGCAGAATGGAGTGCGAGTTCGGGCCTCAAGACAAGTCTCGCGATGTTCTGGAAGTCACTGAAGACATGATGACGCAACCACAGAAGTACACGAAGAAAGGGAAAAACCTCCCAAATGGGCGCGGCAAGAGGAAACCAAGACTCACAGCGGCTATGAAGGGGGGGTCTCGGAAACGTGGCTGCAAGTGTGCAATTTATGTGAGGTAGTTGTATTACCTCCGAGACGTTGCACAAATCGTCCTTCAACATCCGCGCCACACGAATGCCCACGGATTAATTGTTCACGGCATCGTGAAGGAGGGCGAGAGGTCTCGCTTCACATCCCAATTGTCTCCTGAAACTAGGGCATTCGTTGAGGAAAACCTTCGTCTCGGCGTTCCAATCTCCAAGATTAAGACCATGCACATAGAACTCGTGTTGAGGCTTAGGGCTCAAGGCGCACCCGCGTCTCGGGATCATTTCATGAAGGACTCGGACATCCGCAATGTAGCGGTGAAGGTCAACCAAGCTGTATACCAAAAACACGAGAACGATGCTGAATCGGTCCGCATGTGGGTTCAAGATAATCGGAACATAGTATTCTATTACCAAGAACTGAACTCCGGTTCAGTCTCGGGAGCTTTAAACGGAGATAACATGCCCTTTGTTATAGGTATTCAAACGGACTTCATGTTTAGGATGATGCTCGAACACGGCCACAAGAGTGCCGTCTCGATTGATGCGACATTCAGAACAAACGAAAAAAAGGTATTGGGTGCATTGCATGTCTCGTTTTTTTATTTTGAAACCTATACAGATGGTTTAGGGCTCGGAGTTTAGGGCCATCCGGACATCTATTGTTTAGGCGAGACAGAAGTACTAATGTGCTTCAATTACTTGCATGCAGTTTCCCCTCTACACTATGATGATCTTCGACAAATGGCAGAATGGATGTCCCGGAGCTTACGTGGTGACGTCTCGCAGTAAGCAATTAGATCTAGCTCCGTGGATGTTGGCGCTCAAGACTAAAATGATTGCCACTCTTCCTGAATGGCGTCCAAATGCCTTCATTGTTGATGATGCCCAGGCCGAGATCAACTCGCTCCGGTAAGTATTCGGTTTCCCTTTCCTGTGTTGTCTCGCTTTAGCACTTACATCATTCACGTATGCATGGACTCATTTGCATGCTTCCCGAGACGCAGGGAGATATGGCCCAATTGCTTGGTGTTCCTGTGCCTATGGCACGTGCGGAGGGCGTGGCAGAAGAACGCATGCTCGAAGATCAAAGGAATTGCCACGCGTGCATGGGCACTTCGAGAGCTGGGGAACCTCATGTACCTCTCGGAATCACCCATAGCAGGAATGACATTGCTCGAATATGCGAGACAGAGATTCGCCATGATCAGAACCAAGGTTTCTGGTGCCAATGCATTCTGGAGCTATGTGGACAGTGCATGGATGAAGAAACTCGATATGTGGGTCACGGGCAATCGGAACATCCCACATGCAGGCCAGGACACCAACGCCGCAATCGAGTCGTCCCACAGTAACCTGAAGGCCGTCCTCAGAGCGTCTCGGGAAAGGCTTGTGGGGAGACGCGTGGACTAGCTCATTGACGAGCTAACCAATGATGTTATAAATCGATACGAGTTTAACGCGTACATGAAAGAGAATGGCTTCGAGGGCAACCGGAAGAGGGAACGGGTAGTTATTAACTCCCTTCTACAGGCTCGCAAGATTCCTGACCATTGCGTCACACTTCCATCCGAGACTGGAGAACCAGCCTATGTGACATCCAACAAGCGGCCCCATCTCCGTTACGCTGTGCACAACCCCGAGACAGAGTGGGGGTGTTGTGAATGCCCTCACTCAATGAAGGGCAATCTATGCAAACACCACTTGAAAGTGCTGAGGATGTTGCGCCTGGACCTTGCTGAAGGTGGCATCGTCAAGGTGTGCGGAACTCTGTATGGTACATCTCGCGGCGGTATCTCGCAGCTTGTCCAGTTCCCGGAGCTCCCCGAGATAGAGCCCGAACTAGCAGGCGAGACCGACCCAGATAGAGCCCCGGCACTATAAGAAACCCGTGTTTTTTGTGATGTTCTGAAAAACTGTGTCGTGTTTTTCTCCTGTCATCATGTTAGTCGCTTGTGTCTCGGCGAACGTAAAGATGTCGACGCGGTACTTTGCTACAGTTGCGAGTATGGTCTGTCGGTCCACCCGTGCGTACCTCAAAACGCGAAGATGTTGGCAGAAACGTCCCCGTTCCGGAGGACGTCTCGCAGGACATCCAGGGAGACGCAGAACTGCCACGTCGACAAGGCAAGCCCGTTTCACCGAGGGTAAGATTGGAAAAGTTACTGGTGTTCGAGGTAGAATGCAGCCCGGCAGTAAAAAAAACAGCATAATGGGCAGCGGTTTGCATGAGCAAAAGAAAAAATGCATCCTCTTATTAAATACTCTTAAATTTTTTCCCGTTTTAATGTAATTTTATAATACCACTACATTTAGAATATTCATTTTATTTTCAGTATTTTCAACTCTCATAATTTTTCATGTGTCAATTTATTATAATAATTGTAAAGAATAATAGTTTAATGATATTATTATAATATATTAATGATACTGAATATTTTAATAGTAAAATATTATATTATATTATGAAAATATAGTATTTTATATATTAAATTCATTTATGTGTATTAAAATATTAAAATAGTATTATTTTAATATAAAAATATTATAAAAAAGTCTTTGTTGCCAAAAATAGACTTTATAAAATACTTTGAATTACTGAAATTTATGGTACCACATACACGTGGACATATTATTCATTTTAGAGTTTACAGCTCTTCATCTACATGGCAACCAAAATTCCACGTCGGACGAACTCACACGTCATACTATTGTCAATGACGACGGTAACGTCCAGATGTTTCCGGCAACATCCTCTGCTATGTTTGCGATGACGTCCAAGGAACACAACGATGTCCCTAGCAGAAACATCCGCGACGTGTCTGCAGACGTCTCAAACGGTGTCTCTGTAGACATTCGTCAAGACATCCAAAACGACATCACAGACAACGTCCATAAGCATTCATGTCTCATTTGATGTGCGAGGTGTCTCAGATGTCAACCGTGATGGATTGCTCCGAACGTGTGCTCTGACATCCCGGAAGTCATTTGTATGTTGTTGGTGACATGTCTGCGATGACAGCCGAAGTAGCGGGCCCGCGTCTCCAACATTGTCTTAATGGATGTACAGAGGGATGTCCCATCAATCATCTGCAACAGCTTTCCTAACAATGCAGACGTCCACTATGACGCGGCACAGAAAAGACACGTACGTCCGGGATGACAGCGCATGGTCACATACGGCACACACCAGCACGTTGAAGCGATCGCCCACCGGATCGCTTTGAAGTCTTATGGAACGCATCAGTACATAATTGAGGCTGAGACGTCCTTTATGCTTCTGCAGAGCCCACAAAGAGTGTCTTTCTTAACATCCGTTAGAATGCATCGGACACGACTTCAGAGACCTGGGGATGCACGAATGTCTCAGGCTACGTGTGCTGGGACATCCCGGTGTCCATCTGCATGTTGTTGGTGACGTGTTAGCGATGATGTCCGATAGAGACAGGCCTGCGTCTGCAGAAGTGTTTTCGTGGCCTGTCTGCAGGGATGTCCTAGCTTACATCGCCGCAGACATCCACCATGCACCTCATCGTGCTTGCTGAGACGTCCATTGCGAGACGGGAGAGGACATAGCCGATGTCCATAATGACATGGCACAGCACATCCATCACAATCGAAAACTTCGTACACACAATCCACCGAATCGGTCGGTCCTCTCACGCAACATATGTAGAAGTCTTTATCTGAGACGTCCAAGATGCTTGTGCAGACGTCACAGACCAATGACTCTCCCGTCATCTGTGAAGAGATCGGACGCGATAGACGACACCATGTCCGAGCTCGGATGTCTCAGATGACGTACAAGATGTCCAGAACACTGTACGTGCGAACATGCAAATGTTCATGATTACGCCATTTTCTTTGAGACGTCATTGGCGACATTGTCTGTAGCGAAAACGTATTTCTTAACACCAGTTTCTTATAAAACTGGAACACTGAGGATGCACTGTGTCCGACATGGGGTTTGAGTTTGCCACGCTGAATCCGTACCTGTCACATTCACTATTGACGACTTGCAAATTATTTTAGTATTTGACCCATGAAAATCCGCAACCCCGTCGTGCACGGTATGGTTCACCATGCTGGGGAAATTCAGAGTTCTGAATTACCATGCCTTTTCGTGCACATTTGTGCTAATTCGGCGTTTCATTGAATTAGATGACTTTTGATTCCTTTTCTGTGTGTACTAAGAAATGTTACAATGTCACATGCACTGCACTACCTTTTAAGTTTATTTATTTATTCATGATAGATTTAAATATGCGTTTGTATACATGATTTAATTCTAAATTTTTTGAGTATACACACTTGAAAACATCAGCCACTACATCGACCGTCACTGTTTGCCGTCTCACTCTACATAGCTGCATGCTTCCGTTTCAAAACATCCCAGACGCGGTTCAACTACTATGAAACAATGTCTCGGCGGACATACATGAAGACATCACATTTGACATAGGAGACACCGTCCGATAACGGAGTGATGTAAATTGTTGACGTCAGTGGATGTCTGAAAGGTATCCGCGATAGCTGCCAATACATTCTGTGACACAGATGCGATGCCATGTCACAGTAACTGACAAGCTCCTCCGTCATGGTCGATGTTACAGTTGTCTCAGAGGTCACAACCCGGACGTTCACGGCTGTCTTAGACGACGTCCTCCATGTCTCCTGGGTCATCCTACGGGTTGTGCCAGGAGGTGGCTGGGCAAGGACACCGGCTCTGTGAGTACGACTTTTCTCAAACCGTGTGCTATCGAATGCGATGCTTATAGGCAAAAATGTAACTCTGAAATCGCCATAGACATGTACAGTGACCACGATGTCATCTGAACGGACGTCAGCAAAAACATGTCCCATGTTGCTCGAAACATGGTAATGTCGCCAGGGATGTTCCGCCGGACGTTCCACTTCCAGCCACTGCTCTGTTTCACTCACTGCTTCAGTACATACTGCGCTAAAATAGCCATGTTACAAAAAATTTACGCAGATATATTCATGAAATTTGTATGTACATATATGCGCTACAAAAAGTTGTGCTGCACTGTACGCGGCGTACCAAGGAATGCGGTAGTACATCAAGGAAATACGAGCAATAAGACGTTCATCAGGCACTCCTCCTGTTCGATTTTAGCCCGGTTGTTTGTTTCTGTTGTAGCTGTAACAAAGCTCCCTCCTGTGGGAGCTGCTGCTCGTGTTGGCTCGGTTTCCAGGATCTGCGGTTGCAAGCCTTCAAAGTCCTCGTCGTTGCCGACAGCGATTCCGTTGGCCACTGGATTTTGGTGCTGTAGCGCTGTACGCCTACCTCTGACGTCCGTTCGGCACACGATCTTCCAGCCCCGTCTTGTGGGGTCATCGGAGAAAAAAACCTGCTGAAAATGCATGGGGAATGCAAACGAATTAGGTCCGACTCCGTTGTCCATGTGGTTGAAGTTCGCCACGCTGAACCCGTACTTGTCACGTTCAATGCTGGGGACTCGCACATCCCTTGGGGCTTTAACCCACTCGCATAGCAACACCGTCGTGCAGTGATTACGGTAATCCAACTCCAATATTTCCTCGATGTACCCCACATGCTCCGCGGTATGGTCAATGGGCCTCCCATTGCGAATCCCCCACCGCAATTGCTGTGTATAGGCGGCCACTACACAGGAGTCTCGTGTTACGAGGCCCCCCTCAGACGTGCGAACACGCAAATGCATACCGAACGCGTGCATTTGTCGATGGGCTGTTGCATAACGCTCCGGAGGACATGAATACTGTATCACGTCCTCTTGCAATTGATCGCCGGCCTCTACTGCTTCCAGCACCCGTGTCTTTAGCCACGGAGCAAAGCTTGGCAAATCGCGCAGTTCCGGGGGGTACGTTACTGCTGTACGAGGTCGACGACGTCGTGACTGTACTCGAAAGGCCTCTCGCTCTTCCCATCGGCGTCCCTTTGCCGTTCTGTATTCCTTGTATACCACACGCACATTTTTTGTTAGACAATGCACAATCATGGTCAACACGTACTGCCCCTGTGACTCCGCATTTGTCATGAGATACGTCTGCCCTGACGTGGGGCCGTCCCCGTCGACACCGCCAATGACATGTGATCTGTAACCGGGACGACATCCGTAAACACGTCCGCATGTTCTGCAGAACGTCCGCATGTTCTGCAGGATGTTCTCAGGCAAACATCGCCCGCGACATGCATGCGTCTCCACCTGTGCTTGCATCGTTGTACTGATTAGAGCCAGCGTCACCTGCGCAAATTCAGACGTGCTCATACGAGGTGCAAAGGGTGGTACAGGAACTCACTCTCGCCACGGTTCCAAGCACGGTGCGTTGTCGATGACGAATGCATGTGCGTGTGCTCGTACCTCATCGGACATTCGTCGCTTCGAGTGTTCATTGAGCCGCAAAATCTCGTCGTTCATTTTGGCATCTTCGCTGGGGTCCCAAACACGATGCGTTGTTGATCTATGTCGTTGCATATACTTTGTGCAAAACCCAAGCGTGTCCTCCAGTCGGTACCCTTCCGCTATGCTCCTTTCTGGATGTGCGTACGTCCGCACATAATCTTTGAGCGTCTTCATGTATCTCTCGATTGGATACATCCACCTGCAATGGACCGGTCCACATATGAACAGTTGCTGCACGAGATGTACCGGAAGGTGCGCCATGACGTTCAAAAATGTTGGCGGGAACTCTTTCTCGAGCACGCACGTTGCCATTATCACGTCTCGCATGAGAGCATCGCTGCTGTCTTCACGCACCTCTTTCTCACAGATACGCTGGAAAACTCTGCACATTTTTATGATCGCGACGCGCACCTCTTCGTCCAGCAAGTTCCGCACGGCAACCGGGAGTATCTACAGCACAAAGTACATACGTCATGTTCTCATGTCAAACTGAAAAACCCATTACGTACACATTATCACGGTTGCCATAACGGGGCAGCTGTCGCTTCCAATTGTCTGGATGTCTCGAACAACATCAGCAGTGTCTTGAGCAAACATCGAGATGTCTTTGGATTCATCCTTGCGTACATCATTCCATCCATTTGAGATGATGTCTACAATTGAACGTCCTGGTGCTGTTCAAGACGTTTAAATGTCCATGCTGTGGTTCTCCCAGATCAAACTTTGCCAGTTTATACGCACTTCGCTAAAGATTCTTCCTAACAGCTCCTGCAACTATCCAACTACTTCTGTTCATTTCTACCTCGCATTCCAGAGCAGCTACGGCATACCTGTTGCATGAGGACATGATAGTCGTGGGTCTTCATGTATTGCAATTTCCCGTCCTTCAGCTGTTTGTGAATGGCACCCACGTACTTCGTGGGAGTGCGGATGCTCGAAACTACGTGAACAAACTGTCGCTTCTCCTGTGGCTTCAGGATGTACGGGGCGTGCGGCATGTAGTATTCGTCACCTTGGCGTCGTGGGGGCTGCAACCATATCTCCTCACGGATGTTCAAGTCCTGCACATCTTGACGGCTTCCTGGGCTGTCGTTCATTCCAAACAGTGTCTTTAGAATGTTCTCGCATAGATTCTTCTCGCAGTGCATGACGTCCAATACATGTCGTACCTTCAGATGCTGTTACAATGAACCACATACTTTGATTAGAGTAGTGCTATTTATGCGACGTTTCACACGACACTGCCTTGCGCTACAAAAAACGTCCGTCTGTTCGCAACGATGTCCATATGGACGTCTGCGGGGACATCATCCGTGTCCTCCACAACATCCTCAAGCAATGCTGAAACGTCGTCACTGTCATCAACGGTTTAAGGTTCCCTGTATGTCTGTCCAAATAGCACAGGAAGTATATGTTTATGTGCCAGTACGGGAGTTCACAGCATGAGCTCAGCCGCTTCACACCCGAGCATTCATGAGATTGTAGGGATGTTTTAATTTGTTACTTGTTCAATTTTGGATTCTATGACATTTAAGGGTAGAATTTCTTTTGAAACGAACTCTTCTGTTTTATTGTCTTGGCATACCAAGGGAGAGACTAAGATAATGCATTCTTTTCAAGGAGTTACAGGACGGAACAATATAAACAGAGCTATAAAAGTAAATATAGGGTACATACTACAGAGAAGACTACGCGACTACCCGCTTGTTTTACTTTAATTATCATTTCACAATTGTTGGCATTGACCATATATTTGGATCTAATATGCTCATGTTTCCATTTCCAAACATAATATTATTGAATGTCTTACAAATAAAGGTGGTATCTACCCGAGGTACGAGCTATAACCTTCAATACTGTTAGTTTTGGAAATTGTCTTAATATTGTGTTTTAGTATTCTGGGCTCAATCTCGGAGTATTATTTCAACCGCTTTTGGGTGTTATCATGCTAGAAGGTCCCATTTCAGACGTAGACACTGTAGGTACAGTATAATAAACCCGGGTTTTTTTTTGACGTTCTATAAAACTGCGGCGTGTTTTTTCTCATGTCGTCATGTTAGTCGATCCTGTCTCGGCGAACAGAAGGATGTCCAGTCGTTACTATGCTACAGTAGCAAATATGGCCTGTCCATCCACCTCTGTGGACCTGAAGACGCAAAGATGTTGGTCAAGACTTGACCGTTCCCTACGACGTCCATAAGGACATTCCAGGATGTCCGTATGGACGTCTGTGGGGACATCATCCGTGTCCTCGACGACATCCTCAACCATTGCCCAAACGTCTTCACTGTCTGCAACGGTGCCACAATGCCTCGTACGTCTGGCCAAACAGCACACGGAGATAAACGTTTACCTGCCAGTACGGGAGTTCGAAGAATGCGCTCAGACGCTTCACCCCCGTGCAGTGCACAGGGTCATGTTTGCCGTCTTCCCTGCCACCGAGATCCAGGTATGACTGCCGCCACGCAGCGTACCGAATGACGTCTTGCCCTAACATGGTTGGAGGCGCCGTCCGGTTCTCACGATTGCCATTAAACCGAGTGTTGCGACGGTATGGATGCTGACGTGCGAGGTACCGACGTATTCCTCCGAACACGGTCTTGTACCCTCGCGTCGTACGGTCTGCACGCAAATCCCCTGTCTTCGCAGATCGACCGTCCGTGTCTGGGCCACAACACGGACATTCTTTATATCCATGTACACATAGGCCTGAGATGAGGCCGTACGCTGGAAAATCGGAAATGGTCCACATCAGCAACCCTCGTAGGTTGAAGCGTCGAGACCCCACCGGTTGGGTGAAATCCTGTGCGGAGACGCCGCGCCATAGTTGGTGCAGCTCGTTCAACAAAGGGCGAAGAAACACGTCGATGTTTGTCGCAGTCGGTGACCGCTTCCCGGATATCAATATGCACATCGATATAAAGAACTTTTTTGTGACAAACCACGGCTCCAAATTGTATATCAATACCAGCACTGGCCACGTAGACCAATTTGTGTTACTCAACTTGAAGGGATTAACTCCGTCCAGTGCCAAAGCGAGGCGCATGTTACGGGTCTCACGTCCGAAATTGTCAAACGCAGCGTCCGTGTCGATGTGCTTCCACGCAGGGCTGTCAACCACGGATCGCATGACGCCGTCGTCGCTGACGTGCTTTGTGTGACCCGTCAACATTGCAGCAATCTCTGGCGATCGCCACATCCGTCGTAGGCGCGGTATGAGAGGGAAGTGCCGGATCACCTTGGCGGGAATGGAGTTGGTTCCCTCCAACCACCGGGACTTGGAACACTTTGGGCATGTCTGCGTCCCCTCATGCTCACCCTCGTACAGTACACATCCATCTGGACATGCATGGATGTTGTTGTACTCTAACCCCAACTTCCGGATGCTCTTCGCCGCAGCGTACTGACTGTTGGGCATCTTGTTCTCCTCTGGTAGTAAATCTTCCGACAGATACCGCAACAACTCAGTAGTGAAAGTGTTGCTCACCCCAAAAACAACACACATGTTCATGATTACGATTGTGGCTGACACAACGCTGGTTTTGGATCCCGGATACAGCGGTGTTGTAGCTTGCTCGTACAGACGGTGCAATTCATCTACGGTGTCACGATCAAGGTCTTCATTCTCTTCCACAGTCGGTTGCCCTTCTGCATCCCTGTGCAACGCATCACCGCGGTCCAACGCATCCATGACCTGACGCTGCATGTCGTGATACTCATCTAGTGGAGTCGCCTCTTCAGGAACAGGACCACGTCCGGGGACGTCTTCGGCGACGTCCGCCGGGACATTTGCACCGTCATTGCCAGGCGCATCCTCGACAACGTCGTCGTCATATGCGATGTCCTCCACCCAGATACTGTCTTCTGGATATCCGTCCGGTGGGTCCCCACCGATCATGGACTTCGACAGATACGGGTCTCTGCCCACTGCCACGTGATGCTCTCGAATGACGTTTATTCGTCTACGCCAAGCACCACGACAGTTTCGGCAAGGGCACTGGTAGACTGTTAGGTTTTGCGTCGTTGCCTCTCTTAGCTCGCTTTGTAGGATAAGGTCACCAACAGGGATGTGACGCAGTGTCCGGCCGTCACCATCCACTCGGACTCTTGCGCCGCGGCGACGCCTGCTCGGCGCCATGGCACCAACGTTGCTGCCAACATCCAAAGCGTAATGTATGAGACATCGTCGGACTATCTGAATTCACGTTACTTAGCCCTGGGATTCACTAGTTCATAACTGCAAATTGCCGTGCAATGTCATCATGTCCTGCAGATCATCTCTGACCATGTCTTAGCGAACGTAGAGACGTTTCTGTCAGCATTCGTGCGGATAGGCCGACGCCCCGATATATTTAGATCACTCACCACAATTAACTTCTCCTGTAGTCGACAGACGTGCACGTCAATATTGATGAATCGGTTTGGTTAATAATTCAGTATCGTTGTACTGTCCATACAGGATTTGCAAGCCTTTCACCGCATAGAATGAGCGAAACCCCTCATCCACATGCAGCACGCTCTGCAATTAAAGCATTCACATGATTCACGGTGTGCCAGTAAGGTGTCACATGCATCGATCAGAAATTCTAAGACCGATACTTGTGAGGCCACAGTGGCGGGAAAAATTGACAGTACTAGATGCATAACATAGTAGGAACTGTTTACATAGGCAATGCACATTTGTTCAACTTTCCATGGAAATCGATGCCACTATCAGGGTCGATGTATTCATATGGCGATGAAAAGCTCAATGATCGCGAGCTGGTTATTTGTCATAGAATACTGTGCATACAATACCGGAATCTAGACGCCAACGTCGCAGTACAGCGTCACTGCCGATGTCTGTCTAGACGTCCTACAAAACACGCGAGTATCTACAAACATGTTCACGTTCAGTTGGTAATAGACATGTTTCCAATCGAACGTTACCTAACACACGGCTGGACATCCGCACGTCATGCGCGACATCAGAGTCTGACACTCAGACATCGGAAGAACACAGATTTCGTCCCCAAAAACATCATCCACATCGCGGGATTCTGAAGGTCACTGCCCTTTATCAGTCCGCTGCACCGTCTCCCGCGGTCATTGCAAAAAAAACTTGGTCGTACAACCATTGTTCGTAGTGGTCCTCCCATGTGTCAAAAGGATAACAACCTTCGTAGAACCATGACATGCTGTACATGTTGTTGTGGTACACATCGTCCACGCTCTCAGGCATGATTTCTTTGGTGTTCAACAGACCAAGCTCGTAGAAAACCATGTGTTCGCTATGTAGAAGCGCTAGCCGCTGCCAGTACGCGGCATGTTGTACATCGTAATCTTCAAATGGATATGATTCACTTGGATGATCGCACTCTCCCACAGATTCCACATCGGACAATGCCTCCTCGTGCAAGGCCATGCGGACCTACGGACACGGATCAATGGCCCTGTCATTGTGGCACATCAAACGTGATGTGCATGTACACCTCACAGTCAGCGGGGTGCACTACTTCCAAATACCAAGTTCCCCCGTATCACAGATGGTACACTCATATGTATACGGCAATGCTGGTTATTTTGGAATCCCGCTTCTCCACCGACGACGTTTCGGAGTATGTTTGGGAAAACACTATGTATGTCGACAGTGACGTCCAAAATGACATCCTCATTAACGTAATTACGTAACGCACAGCAGTCATAGACACAGAGCAGCAGTCTCGACATCATTGGTTGATTTGCAAATATATTGACGTCAAAACATACCTCAAATGATGCACACTGGTTGAACACTATGGGTTCTCCACGCCTGTTGTCTCTGCCCAATCATGATTATGGAGAGGACATGACATAATTAGAGATCACCATACCATGTGTAAGGCCATATGAACAATATCATCATGTACACAAAAATCATACGCCTTTAGACTTCACGCACAGGAAAAGTGTAAGAAATATAAGAACGTCAAATATATTTGGCACATCACATATATGCGTCCATGAAAATTCCGTGATGCATGCTACGGAGGTGCTTCATGGGTGTCCTCATCCACACTATGGAGGTCATCTTCGATTTGTTCTAGGAGTATCGCGGACTGTTCGCATAGTCGTAATGCCTTGACGCGGATTGCTTCTGACACCCGAAACATTTCTTTTGTCTGTCGCAACATTTTTTTCGACCGTCGCTGCATTTCGTCCATGACTTTCCTATTTTTCTCTCTCTTTAATCGCTTTTTCGCTGACCCCTCTGTGTCATATTGTTTCAGAAATTTACGAACTTCACGACTTAGCTGGGCTTTCATTTCGCCAAGATTCTGTAGTGGCACAACATCCACACTAGCATCACAGTTGCTACCTTCGTGGCCCATGTCCCTCGTGCAGTCCATGTTGACTTGGTTTGCGTGCTCTCTTCATTCTCTGCGACTTGGTTTCCGATGCAGGGTTACTCGGAATTCAAATCCCTCTATTTTCTGCAAAACATGAAAGATATGGCTATTAATATGTCTCTCCTAATAAACGATACATATGAAGTGTGATGTACACTGACGAGGACTGTCGACATCGACCATGTCTCCTGGGACATCACTGCGTTCTGACAGATGTCATCGGAGATGTCATGACAGACATCCATGTAAACGTGAGGACGTCTTCGAGGATGTCTCTACGCGCGAATTCGTCTCAAGCACGGTCTACTATCAATAGTCCACGTGTCCAACCTAGTGCGATAAACACAGTAAGTATAGAAGGAGCCGGCGGAGGTACCTGTAGCACATTATGTCGGGGGTAGTTCGAAACCCTACTGTAGGGCATTTCACAGAAGGGAGATCATTAAAATATGGCAGTACGTACACAATCCGCACTGCATGATAGGATTGTAGTAGGGAGAGAGAGTATACCGGCACAGGTGCGATACTTCGACGTCACGGAGGCCGCGCTCCACGTGTTCAACAACTTTGTTGATGAAATTGCGAGGGTCACTCCTACAACTCACACAATGAAGGACGCACGCCAAATTCCGATGCAGTTGCGGCGGAGCCAGCGCTTCATCAAACCCTTGCAAGCAGAGTTTTTTGGTACGCCTCAAGCGATTGCGTGTGCTCCAAACCCCATCGCCACTCCAACGCCGAAGGAGAAAGCGTCGTCTGCAAAGGTAAGACTCCGCCATGCGTTTCTCTGCGATGGCACCTGCTACGCGGTCTTAGGTCCCGCCGCCGTCACGGTGATAGGGCCCCTGAGCGGCTTTAGGGTATGTGCGCGGGGAGAGGCAGGGGGTTTTATTCTCCACTCCAGTATGTTCTTTCGAACATTTCCGTGTCTGCGGCTGTGGAGCGTGGCGGATGAGGGTGCGGGGAGCGCCGGCGCTCGTGGAATCGGCGTGCATCATCAGGGCCTGTGAGTTGTAAAATGCACGCATTCCATGTTCGGACGAGGATAGTGTGCGCGCGGGGAGCGGGGAGCGGGGAGCGGTGAGCAGCGAGCGGAGAAATGTGGGATTACGAGCAAGAATTTCAGGTCAACCGTGGTCAACGTTACTATAATTAGCAAATATTCGAATATTCGGTTATATTTAGTAAGTTTTTGGACCTATGACCGTGGAACATTTGGTACTTATTACCGTGGTTTAGGGTTAGTGGTTTAGGGATAAAGGCACATTAAAGGCACACTCTGTCTTTATAACCGTGGTAATTAGACCCAAATCCGCGGTTTAGATAGAAAGAGATTGTTATTTCAACGTCTTATTGGGGGCCAATCCACTCGTTTGGGCATAATTATTTGAAATGCATAGCAAGTTTAGCGTTTAGACCAGATTGGGTACAAGATAGAAAAAATACCAGAGTTTAGGGTTTAGGGTTTCGTAAATAATACAACACGATTTTCAAATCTGTAGTAGTGGCCCTTTTAGTCTCACTACAATTTCATTGATTTGGAGAGAACATGTCAACAATGGATCCAACGACATTTTAGTATCCTATGATGTTGGATGAGTCAACAATCCGCTCTCAAGAACTAGCTTAACTTCGTTGAAGCTAAGAGTGGGTGCATGTATGAAGGCATCTACATCAGCATCAAACCCACAAACGACCGTGAAGACAAAATAGAGATGTTTGCAGTGAGCCCATTAGTTGCGTCCTCTTTTTGCCTTGGTCACCATCTCCTTAAAATAAGGGCAGGAGCAGTCTGGAAACTGGGAAATTGTGAGAAGGTACTGTTGATTTGTCGGAGGCGTGCCTGAATCCAACGTGACGATGCAACCCAGGGCAGGGACTGGAACCATGTCCACCTTCCTTATGCAACCCTTGAATGCTGCAGCGCTAGCACAGTTGTTGGCTTGCTTGATGGATGGGCTCTTCTTGTTGCGGCGGACATTCTTGCCATGACGTCGCTTGGGAACTTCAGCCGGGAAAGCTGGAGTTACATATGTGGACAAGTCGACGGGGAGAGGGTGGTCTTGGAAGAGCCTTCGCGGCGATATGACCTCGCGCTGTGGAAGTCGAAAGCCGGCGTTTTCTAGGGCAAGTATCTCCTTGCGTGTTAGGTTAGTACCGTTCTTGACGGGCCAGATGTCGGGGACCTCAGGGCGGGACATAACCCACTTTCTGCGGGTTCCTTTGACACACCTCTCAATGTCGTCGTTGCAGAAGAAGAATTGCATGCGCTCCTTGCGATACTTCTTGTAGTTGTCCATCATGCCCGTGTACGTAGGAGCAGCGGTAGATTTCCCGTCTTGTATGATTCGAGCGATGCACTTCTTCTTAGTCACAGCCTGCTGCGCGAAACAAGCCTTCGCACATGGGGCTTTCAGCCTAGCTATGTGCCACTGACTCTCGTCGCAAGCCGATTCTTGCACGGAAGTAACGTGGTGTACAGCTGCTGCTGGGGTTGCATCCTGAACCTGCACTAGTACATCAGACTTCTCTAGTTCTTGGGGAGAGACTGGCAGCTCTACAGGAGAAGCATTTAGGTTTAGGGCGTTGTTCCTTGCACCCCTGGTCTGGACTCGAGGACGAGAGATGCTGATCTTGTCAGGTCTGTGAGAGTCATACTCCGAACCGATGGGAACGTCTGCTTTCCGCTTCAACGACAGGAAGACTTCTTCTCCTTCGAGTTGAGGCATTCGAGTGCAAAACTCCTCCGCTCCAGGCATCTTTGCTAATGCATCGTGTAGGGATTTCGAGTTCCCCGTGCGCTCAGCAGACTTCTGTGCAATCCGGAGTTTCAGTTCTTCTTTGGTAGGGCCAGTTCCACCTCTATCCCCCTTGAGGTATTGGTAGTACGCGACGCTCTGCATGAAGGATCGGACAAAGTCATCCACAATAGCGACAAACAGGTCTGACCCTCGATCACCAGATTGCTGTTTCCATTTGTTGTGGATACTTTCGGCTAAGTTGCAAGAGGGCATTTCCGCCAACTCGTCCTCGGTGAGGTCCTGGAATATAGAAAGCAATGCACATTTAGAGTTTGTAGTTGTATAGAGGAGAACATGCAATGGCATGGACTTAGGGTTTTCAATATAGGGTTTAGAAGCTTACAAGTTGCATGAAGCCTCCCCACTGGCGGTATCAAAAATGCCAGAAGGCTAGCCATAGGTCGAGACGCCTCAATCCATCTTCAGTAGTAGCTCCGGAGGAGTGCCACCAAGCTCGGATACTAAGATAGCGGGAATCTGCCTCCGCTTGCGTCGAGGCGTTTTTGTATTGCTTGCAGAGTATGCGATGTTGGTCTTGGAGGTCAGCTCTGATGTCAGCCTTAGTGTGCTTCTCCAAAGACTGCACCCAATGGAAGAGACATGTTCGCTCTTTATTAGGTATTGGCATTGAAGCATCTCCACTCCCGTACACAATGCGTACAGCATTCCAGTTTGCTTGCGCGCTGTCTGCCATGAAGCCCTTGAAGTTTGGATCGTGAAGTCCATGGCGAGCGACGACGGCATTGAGATACTTCCAAACGACCATTTGAGCTGCGACGTCTTCCGACTGCATATCGCACAACGCAATGGTCATAACACGGCAATAAGTGGGGTCGTAAACATGGCAGCCCTTAGTTGTCCACTGTTTCACCCTCTTCACATGATCGAACATGAGCCATGTGTTCTGCAGGTCTCCACGAGGCTGCATTCGCTTCACAAGGTCAACTCCGCTACCGGGACCAATCTCTGACATTTTGAAGACGAAGACCTTATCCGACTCCGATCCTTGACCAGGGAACTTGTTCTCCTGGACAAATGGCCAGTTGCTGGAGCCGCGAAGCTTGGTGATGCTATCCATGATACCGAACCTTCGGAAGTACTTGAAGCCCGTCACCTTGTTGCGAATGTTGGGGGAGGTCAACTCCTTGCATCTGTCAAAGAGCGGCAAGAGGTCATCGAGTTCAAGAGTATTTGATTTCGCACGTTCGGCTGCCACAAGCATATCCCCTATCATCTCCTTTGTTGCCTCTAGGACAATCGCAGACTTGGTTGCAGAAGGAGTTCGGTGCACGTGCTCCTCCACCAAACTCTCGTCTTTGGCAATATCGTCTCGGTAAGCCCCGACCTTGACAGGGTGGTCGTGAGTTCCAAAATGAACACAAGCTCGAGTCATGCTGTTTTTACCTAGGACGTAATATATTTTTGCATCGCAGGTTGCAAGACAGGAGGGAGGAACTTTACAGCATTTGCAAACAAGGGTAGAGCCCTTGGGAGGATTAGTTCCCACGTCAAAAACAAATGAGGATACGCCATCCCATTCAGTTTCGTTAACAGCTGTCGTGCGGTGAACGCGGGTTAGAAAATCGCAGTCGACATTTTCAAACCGTAAATGACCAGAGCAATAGGAGGTACGGAAGATCATCCCAAAATCATTGACAATGTTGGACGTGTGAGTACGAGTCCACACATGCCCATCATAGTGTTTGTCCATGCCACGGAGTTGCTTCGCTCTGTTAGATCCTGAAGAGGATCCCAGGGGAGGGAACTCAAAGATGACATCGCCATTGTACTGGGGTGGCAAGAACTCGACTCGTTTGACAGAGGTAGAGTTGTAGTCAAATTTTTTGAATATATTCCTAGAACCCTTCCTAGCACATAGCAATTTCAGGCACTCTACAACACTTTGTTTTGGTGACAGAGAAGATGGTGTAGGCTGCTTACTAGTGGATGGAAAACTGCCTGCAGAAGTTTGTGGATTAGGCTGAGGAGGAGGAAGGTGGGGATCGTGTTCTACATTCTCTGGGACGTCATCATCACTAAGTTCATAGATCGTATCTAAACCTGGCTCAATTTTCACTCGGCTTGGCATGGTAGTTTGCACAGTGCAAGTGGATGACTCCCTTGGAGTCAAGAGTTTGGTAGATGCACCCATAAGGCAATCGGATAGACCGTAAGCTCTATACCTACTTGCCTTAAGTAACCACACTCTTCCATCTTCAGTACTGGTTGGGAGCTGCCTAACGGTGTGCGTAAGCAAACCAGATTCAGCATCGAATACCTCTTCGTCAACGTGCACCGTTGCTGCGAGAAATTGAAACGTTAGACTAAGACTGAATGCAGAAACAACTGCTACTCCATCGTCCCCTAGCGGGAAGGAAGTAGGGACGCCTGCTCCTTCGACACGAACGACTGCCATGCTCTACTCTTGGGGAAGTGTAAATTCAAGACATTGAATGCAATCCGGAATGAAAGTGAGCATCTTGGAAATTAGCGTTTAAATCTACATGTGTGTTTCTGGATCTCTATATCCTAAACCTAGATGTCCGTTTCTAGGGATAGATATAATTGTAGGATGCAGCTATTGCCTTCGAAAAACCACTGTGATTGGAAGTAGCCGTCCAAACTCTGACAGATATCTAAAAACATTTGCACAAATGCTGCACGAGGAGCACGATGGCAAGTTGATACTAAAGTATGCACTCAGGATTAGACTCTCTTAAAGAATGAATGATTCTTACCTCAATATTAGGCGCTCATATATTTGAATTCCCTGTGTTAGTCTAACGAACCCTAAACCAAGCTGACATGTTCTAATCATTCTGTCAATAGTAATTATTCAAAACAAAAGTCAGAAATGGCTAGTGCCGGTTCAAAGTTGTTAACTGCATGAACAATGGGAGTGATTCATTATGCATAGAGGAGCCCAGAAGAGAAGACGAAAGAGTAGTCTCAGGTTTAGTAGTAGAAAGCAATTGATGCGAAGCAAGATGAAGTTGAGGAGTGGAAGTACTCAGGAACCTGCAGTGGTGGACACGCAAAGAGTTTTGGATTATGGCAACATTGTGTCTGAGCGGGAGCTGGAGACAATTGTAGAGACAAACTTTGAGACGCCCAGACAACAGCCTCCACAACAAAGCGATCAACCAGACATTTGTGAGGACGAGGAAAGTGATTCGGAGGAAGAGTCGCATGATGTCGAGGTAATTTTGTATTGTTTATGTAAGCAGTCGGAGCTATCATTTTGCGTCTTACAGTAAACTCCAATGACACTAAGTTTTGTATGCTATCTATGGACCATTTGTTTAAGAGAACAATATTTACTATCGATTAGCGCCTCGACGACTACATTGTCCAAAAATCATAATATATATATATTTTTTGGCCCCTGGACTTTATCCTAGCCTTTACATTTCAGCCCCTAGCCTTGCCTGAGTCTTCAAGTTCTAGAACACCGGCTTGCTTGCCATCGAAACCATGGCGCTGGTCCTCGTGAGGTGGGCCCTAGCCCTCTTAGGGTTTTCGAATCGCCCTCGTCTATTGCACTCCCATGGCAGCGCTCACTTGGGCTTGTCCATACGAGCTTTCTGTCGTGGTTTTTTTTTGGCCCTTGCCGGCTGCTACACATCAATATCTAGGCCCTCGTCTCCATCTTCTGGGTCTCAATCTCCTCGTGTTTTCCGCAGCGTTTGTTTGTCTCTCTCCTGCCTAGACACGCTCACCTGGGTCTCAGTATCCTCACTGCCGTTGACACGCTCAGGGTCTCAGTAGACAAGCTCAGGGTCTCAGTAGACACCTCTAAATTCAATGCGTTTGATTAATTACTTAGAAGAACACCGCAAATGAAGAGCGCACCAAAAGGTGATGCTCAAGGGAATGAGGAAAATGCTGGTGGACAAAGTCAGGAAGACTCAGTCACGGAAGAATTGGAGACAGGGGCCTCAGTGGAGAATGAGATCATGGCCATCGGTACTCAGCGTGTGCATCCTGGTATGGATGCTTGGGCAATTTGTGTGAATTCTCAAAGCAATTCTTAAACCCCAATCAATTTTTGATATTTTTGAACACTCAACTTTGTTCTTTTTTTGTGAATTCTGAAAGCAAAGTAATCCTTGTGGAAGCCTGTACTAACCCAGCCGGCACCAGCCTCACTGTAGAGGTCAATTTTTGATTTTTTTGAACACTCAACTTTGTTTCTTGTTTGTGAATTCTCAAAGCAAAGTAATCCTTGTGGAAGCCTGTCCTAACCCAGCCGGCACCGGCCTCACTGTGGAGGTCAATTTTTGATTTTTTTGAAGACTCAACTTTGCCTCTTGTTTGTGAATTCTCAAAGCAAAGTAATCCTTGTGGAAGCCTGTCCTAACCCAGCCGGCACCGGCCTCACTGTGGAGGTCAATTTTTGATTTTTTTGAACACTCAACTTTGTCTTTTTTTTGTGAATTCTCAAACCAAAGTAATCCTTGTAAATGGCTGTCCTCACCCAGCCGGTACAGGCCTCACTGTGGAGGTCAATTTTTGATTTTTTTGAACACTCAACTTTGTCTTTTTTTTGTGAATTCTCAAAGCAAAGTCATCCTTGTGGCAGCCTCTCCTCACCCAGCCGGCACCGGCCTCACTGTGGAGGTCAATTATTGATTTTTTTGAGCACTCAACTTTGTTTTTTGTTTGTGAATTCTCAAAGCAAAGTAATCCTTGTGGAAGCCTGTCCTAACCCAGTCGGCACCGGCCTCACTGTGGAGGTCAATTTTTGATTTTTTTGAGCACTCAACTTTGTTTTTTGTTTGTGAATTCTCAAAGCAAAGTAATCCTTGTGGAAGCGTGTCCTAACCCAGTCGGCACCGGCCTCACTGTGGAGGTCAATTTTTGATTTTTTTGAGCACTCAACTTTGTTTTTTGTTTGTGCATTCTCAAAGCAAAGTAATCCTTGTGGAAGCCTGTCGTAACCCAGCCGGCACCGGCCTCACTGTGGAGGTCAATTTTTGATTTTTTTGAACACTCAACTTTGTTTTTTGTTTGTGAATTCTCAAAGCAAAGTAATCCTTGTGGAAGCCTGTCTTAACCCAGCCGGCATCGGCCTCACTGTGGAGGTCAATTTTTGATTTTTTTGAACCTTCAACTTTGTTTTTTGTTTGCGAATTCTCAAAGCAAAGTAATCCTTGTGGAAGCCTGTCCTAACCCAGCCGGCACCGGCCTCACTGTGGAGGTCAATTTTTGATTTTTTTGAACACTCAACTTTGTTTTTTGTTTGTGATTTCTCAAAGGAAAGCAATCCTTGTGGAAGCCTGTCCTAACCCAGCCGGCACCGGCCTCACTGTGGAGGTCAATTTTTGATTTTTTTGAACCTTCAACTTTGTTTTTTGTTTGTGAATTCTCGAAGCAAAGTAATCCTTGTGGAAGCCTGTCCTAACCCAGCCGGCACCGGCCTCACTGTGGAGGTCAATTTTTGATTTTTATGAACACTCAACTTTGTTTTTTGTTTTTGAATTCTCAAAGCAAAGGTATCCTTGTGGAAGCCTGTCCTAACCCTGCAGGCACCGGCCTAATTGTGGAGGTCAATTTTTGATTTTTTTGAACACTCAACTTTGTTTTTTGTTTGTGATTTCTCAAAGGAAAGCAATCCTTGTGGTAGCCTGTCCTAACCCAGCCGGCACCGGCCTCACTGTGGAGGTCAATTTTTGATTTTTTTGAGCACTCAACTTTGTTTTTTGTTTGTGCATTCTCAAAACAAAGTAATCCTTGTGGAAGCCTGTCCTAACCCAGCCGGCAACGGCCTCACTGTGGAGGTCAATTTTTGATTTTTATGAACACTCAACTTTGTTTTTTGTTTTTGAATTCTCAAAGCAAAGGTATCCTTGTGGAAGCCTGTCCTAACCCTGCCGGCACCGGCCTAACTGTGGAGGTCATTTTTTGATTTTTTTGAGCACTCAACTTTGTTTTTTGTTTGTGCATTCTCAAAGCAAAGTAATCCTTGTGGAAGCCTGTCCTAACCCAGCCGGCACCGGCCTCACTGTGAAGGTCAATTTTTGATTTTTTTGAGCACTCAACTTTGTTTTTTGTTTGTGAATTCTCAAAGCAAAGCAATCCTTGTGGTAGCCTGTCCTAACCCAGCCGGCACCGGCCTCACTGTGGAGGTCAATTTTTGATTTTTTTGAACCTTCAGCTTTGTCTCTTTTTTGTGAATTTTCAAAGCAAAGTAATCCTTGTGCAAGCTTGTCCTGACCAAGCCGGCATCGGCCTCACTGTGGAGGTCAATTTTTGATTTTTTAGAACCTTCAACTTTGTTTTTTGTTTTTGAATTCTCAAAGCAAAGGTATCCTTGTGGAAGCCTGTCCTAACCCAGGCGGCACCGGCCTCACTGTGGAGGTCAATTTTTGATTGTTTTGAACACTCAACTTTGTTTTTTGATTGTGAATTCTCAAAGCAAAGTAATCCTTGTGGAAGCGTGTCCTAACCTTGCCGGCACCGGCCTCACTGTGGAGGTCAATTTTTGATTTTTTTGAGCACTCAACTTTGTTTTATGTTTGTGAATTCTCAAACCAAAGTAATCCTTGTGGAAGCGTGTCATAACCTTGCCGGCACCGGCATCACTGTGCAGGTCAATTTTCGATTTTTTTGAACACTCAACTTTGATTTTTGTTTGTGAATTCTCAAAGCAAAGTAATCCTTGTGGAAGCGTGTCCTAACCTTGCTGGCACCGGCCTCACTGTGGAGGTCAATTTTTGATTTTTTTGAGCACTCAACTTTGTTTTTTGTTTGAGAATTCTCAAACCAAAGTAATCCTTGTGGAAGCGTGTCCTAACCTTGCCGGCACTGGCATCACTGTGCAGGTCAATTTTTGATTTTTTTGAACACTCAACTTTGTTTTTTGTTTGTGAATTCTCAAAGCAAAGTAATCCTTGTGGAAGCGTGTCCTAACCTTGCCGGCACCGGCATCACTTTGGAGGTCAATTTTTGATTTTTTTGAACACTCAACTTTGATTTTTGTTTGTGAATTCTCAATGCAAAGCAATCCTTGTCGAAGCCTGTCCTAACCTAGTCGGCACTGGCCTCACTGTGGAGGTCAATTTTTGATTTTTTTGAGCACTCAACTTTGTATTTTGTTTGTGAATTCTGAACGCAAAGTACTCCTTGTGGAAGCCTGTCCTAACCTTGCCGGCACCGGCATCACTGTGGAGGTCAATTTTTGATTTTTTTGAGCACTCAACTTTGTTTTTTGTTTGTGAATTCTCAAACCAAAGTAATCCTTGTGGAAGCCTATTCTAACCTTGCCGGCACCGGCCTCACTGTGGAGGTCCATTTTTGATTTTTTTGAACACTCAACTTGATTTTTTGTTTTTGAATTCTCAAAGCAAAGGTATCCTTGTGGAAGCCTGTCCTAACCCAGCCGGCACCGGCCTCACTGTGGAGGTCAATTTTTGATTTTTTTGAACCTTCAACTTTGTTTTTTGTTTGTGAATTCTCAAAGCAAAGTAATCCTTGTGGAAGCCTGTCCTAACCCAGCCGGCACCGGCCTCACTGTGGAGGTCAATTTTTGATTTTTTTGAACCTTCAACTTTGTTTTTTGTTTGTGAATTCTCAAAGCAAAGTAATCCTTGTGGAAGCCTGTCCTAACCCAGCCGGCACCGGCCTCACTGTGGAGGTCAATTTTTGATTTTTTTGAACCTTCAACTTTGTTTTTTGTTTGTGAATTCTCAAAGCAAAGTAATCCTCGTGGTAGCCTGTCCTAACCCAGCCGGCACCGGCCTCACTGTGGAGGTCAATTTTTGATTTTTTTGAACACTCAACTTTGTCTCTTTTTTGTGAATTCTCAAAGCAAAGTAATCCTTGTGGAAGCCCTTCCTGACCAAGCCGGCACCGGCCTCACTGTGGAGGTCAATTTCTGATTTTTTTGAACACTCAACTTTGTTTTTTGTTTGTGAATTCTCAAAGCAAAGTAATCCTTGTGGAAGCCTGTCCTAACCCAGCCGGCACCGGCCTCACTGTGGAGGTCAATTTTTGATTTTTTTGATCACTTAACTTTGTATTTTGTTTGTGCATTTTCAAAGCAAAGTAATCCTTGTGGAAGCCTGTCCTAACCCAGCCGGCACCGGCCTCACTGTGGAGGTCAATTTTTGATTTTTTTGATCACTCAACTTTGTATTTTGTTTGTGCATTCTCAAAGCAAAGTAATCCTTGTGGAAGCCTGTCCTAACCCAGCCGGCACCGGCCTCACTGTGGAGGTCAATTTTTGATTTTTTTGAACACTCAACTTTGTTTTTTGTTCTTGAATTCTCAAAGCATAGGTATCCTTGTGGAAGCCTGTCCTAACCCAGCCGGTACCGGCCTAACTGTGGAGGTCAATTTTTGATTTTTTTGAACACCCAACTTTGTTTTTTGTTTGTGAATTCTCAAAGCAAAGCAATCCTCGTGGTAGCCTGTCCTAACCCAGCCGGCACCGGCCTCACTGTGGAGGTCAATTTTTGATTTTTTTGATCACTCAACTTTGTTTTTTGTTTGTTAATTCTTAATGCAAAGCAATCCTTGTGGAAGCCTCTCCAAACCCAGTCGGCACCGGCCTCACTGTGGAGGTCAATTTTTGATTTTTTTGAACCTTCAATTTTGTTTTTTGTTTGTGAATTCTCAAAGCAAAGTAATCCTTGTGGAAGCCTGTCCTAACCCAGCCGGCACCGGCCTCACTGTGGAGGTCAATTTTTGATTTTTTTGAACACTCAACTTTGTCTCTTTTTTGTGAATTCTCAAAGCAAAGTAATCCTTGTGGAAGCCCTTCCTGACCAAGCCGGCACCGGCCTCACTGTGGAGGTCAATTTTTGATTTTTTTGAACACTCAACTTTGTTTTTTGTTTGTGAATTCTCAAAGCAAAGTAATCCTTGTGGAAGCCTGTCCTAACCCAGCCGGCACCGGCCTCACTGTGGAGGTCAATTTTTGATTTTTTTGAACACTCAACTTTGTTTTTTGTTTGTGCATTCTCAAAGCAAAGTAATCCTTGTGGAAGCCTGTCGTAACCCAGCCGGCACCGGCGTCAATGTGGAGGTCAATTTTTGATTTTTTTGAACACTCAACTTTGTTTTTTGTTTTTGAATTCTCAAAGCAAAAGTATCCTTGTGGAAGCCTGTCCTAACCCAGCCGGCACCGGCCAAACTGTGGAGGTCAATTTTTGATTTTTTTGAACACTCAACTTTGTTTTTTGTTTGTGAATTCTGAAAGCAAAGCAATCCTCGTGGTAGCCTGTCCTAACCCAGCCGGTAGCGGCCTAACTCTGGAGGTCAATTTTTGATTTTTTCGAACACCCAACTTTGTTTTTTGTTTGTGAATTCTCAAAGCAAAGTAATCCTCGTGGTAGCCTGTCCTAACCCAGCCGGCACCGGCCTCACTGTGGAGGTCAATTTTTGATTTTTTTGAACACTCAACTTTGTCTCTTTTTTGTGAATTCTCAAAGCAAAGTAATCCTTGTGGAAGCCCTTCCTGACCAAGCCGGCACCGGCCTCACTGTGGAGGTCAATTTTTGATTTTTTTGAACACTCAACTTTGTTTTTTGTTTGTGAATTCTCAAAGCAAAGTAATCCTTGTGGAAGCCTGTCCTAACCCAGCCGGCACCGGCCTCACTGTGGAGGTCAATTTTTGATTTTTTTGATCACTTAACTTTGTATTTTGTTTGTGCATTTTCAAAGCAAAGTAATCCTTGTGGAAGCCTGTCCTAACCCAGCCGGCACCGGCCTCACTGTGGAGGTCAATTTTTGATTTTTTTGATCACTCAACTTTGTATTTTGTTTGTGCATTCTCAAAGCAAAGTAATCCTTGTGGAAGCCTGTCCTAACCCAGCCGGCACCGGCCTCACTGTGGAGGTCAATTTTTGATTTTTTTGAACACTCAACTTTGTTTTTTGTTCTTGAATTCTCAAAGCATAGGTATCCTTGTGGAAGCCTGTCCTAACCCAGCCGGTACCGGCCTAACTGTGGAGGTCAATTTTTGATTTTTTTGAACACCCAACTTTGTTTTTTGTTTGTGAATTCTCACAGCAAAGTAATCCTTGTGGAAGCCTGTCCTAACCCAGCCGGCACCGGCCTCACTGTGGAGGTCAAATTTTGATTTTTTTGAACACTCAACTTTGTCTCTTTTTTGTGAATTCTCAAAGCAAAGTAATCCTTGTGGAAGCCCTTCCTGACCAAGCCGGCACCGGCCTCACTGTGGAGGTCAATTTTTGATTTTTTTGAACACTCAACTTTGTTTTTTGTTTGTGAATTCTCAAAGCAAAGTAATCCTTGTGGAAGCCTGTCCTAACCCAGCCGGCACCGGCCTCACTGTGGAGGTCAATTTTTGATTTTTTTGAACACTCAACTTTGTTTTTTGTTTGTGCATTCTCAAAGCAAAGTAATCCTTGTGGAAGCCTGTCGTAACCCAGCCGGCACCGGCCTTAATGTGGAGGTCAATTTTTGATTTTTTTGAACACTCAACTTTGTTTTTTGTTTTTGAATTCTCAAAGCAAAAGTATCCTTGTGGAAGCCTGTCCTAACCCAGCCGGCACCGGCCTAACTGTGGAGGTCAATTTTTGATTTTTTTGAACACTCAACTTTGTTTTTTGTTTGTGAATTCTGAAAGCAAAGCAATCCTCGTGGTAGCCTGTCCTAACCCAGCCGGCACCGGCCTCACTGTGGAGGTCAATTTTAAATTTTTTTGAACACTCAACTTTGTCTCTTTTTTGTGAATTCTCAAAGCAAAGTAATCCTTGTGGAAGCCCTTCCTGACCAAGCCGGCAACGGCATCACTGTGGAGGTCAATTTTTGATTTTTTTGAACACTCAACTTAGTTTTTTGTTTGTGAATTCTCAAAGCAAAGCAATCCTTGTGGAAGCCTGTCCTAACCCAGCCGGCACCGGCCTCACTGTGGAGGTCAATTTTTGATTTTTTTGAACACTCAACTTTGTTTTTTGTTTGTGAATTCTTAAAGCAAAGTAATCCTTGTGGAAGCCTGTCCTAACCCAGCCGATACCGGCCTCACTGTGGAGGTCAATTTTTGATTTTTTTGATCACTTAACTTTGTATTTTGTTTGTGAATTCTTAAAGCAAAGTAATCCTTGTGGAAGCCTGTCCTAACCCAGCCGATACCGGCCTCACTGTGGAGGTCAATTTTTAATTTTTTTGATCACTTAACTTTGTATTTTGTTTGTGCATTTTCAAAGCAAAGTAATCCTTGTGGAAGCCTGTCCTAACCCAGCCGGCACCGGCCTCACTGTGGAGGTCAATTTTTGATTTTTTTGATCACTCAACTTTGTTTTTTGTTTGTGCATTCTCAAAGCAAAGTAATCCTTGTGGAAGCCTGTCGTAACCCAGCCGGCACCGGCCTCACTGTGGAGGTCAATTTTTGATTTTTTTGAACACCCAACTTTGTTTTTTGTTTGTGAATTCTCAAAGCAAAGCAATCCTCGTGGTAGCCTGTCCTAACCCAGCCGGCACCGGCCTCACTGTGGAGGTCAATTTTTGATTTTTTTGAACCTTCAACTTTGTCTCTTTTTTGTGAATTTTCAAAGCAAAGTAATCCTTGTGGAAGTCTGTCCTAACCAAGCCGGCACCGGCCTCACTGTGGAGGTCAATTTTTGATTTTTTTGAACCTTCAATTTTGTTTTTTGTTTGTGAATTCTCAAAGCAAAGTAATCCTTGTGGAAGCCTGTCCTAACCCAGCCGATACCGGCCTCACTGTGGAGGTCCATTTTTGATTTTTTTGATCACTCAACTTTGTATTTTGTTTGTGCATTCTCAAAGCAAAGTAATCCTTGTGGAAGCCTGTCCTAACCCAGCCGGCACCGGCCTCACTGTGGAGGTCAATTTTTGAAATTTTTGAACACTCAACTTTGTCTCTTTTTTGAGAATTCTCAAAGCAAAGTAATCCTTGTGGAAGCCTGTCCTGACCAAGCCGGCACCGGCCTCACTGTGGAGGTCAATTTTTGATTTTTTTGAACCTTCAACTTTGATTTTTGTTTGTGAATTCTCAAAGGAAAGTAATCCTTGTGGAAGCCAGTCCTAACCCAGCCGGCACCGGCCTCACTGTGGAGGTCAATTTTTGATTTTTTTGATAACTCAACTTTGTTTTTTGTTTGTGCATTCTCAAAGCAAAGCAATCCTCGTGGTAGCCTGTCCTAACCCAGCCGGCACCGGCCTAACTGTGGAGGTCAATTTTTGATTTTTTTGAACACCCAACTTTGTTTTTTGTTTGTGAATTCTCAAAGCAAAGCAATCCTCGTGGTAGCCTGTCCTAACCCAGCCGGCACTGGCCTCACTGTGGAGGTCAATTTTTGATTTTTTTGAACACTCAACTTTGTCTCTTTTTTGTGAATTTTCAAAGCAAAGTAATCCTTGTGGAAGTCTGTCCTGACCAAGCCGGCACCGGCCTCACTGTGGAGGTCAATTTTTGATTTTTTTAAACCTTCAACTTTGTTTATTGTTTGTGAATTCTTAAAGCAAAGTAATCCTTGTTGAAGCCTGTCCTAACCCAGCCGGCACCGGCCTCACTGTGGAGGTCAATTTTTGATTTTTTTGAACACTCAACTTTGTCTCTTGTTTGTGAATTCTCAATGCAAAGGAATCCTTGTGGAAGCCTGTCCTAACCAGCCGGCACCGGCCTCACTGTGGAGGTCAATTTCTGATTTTTTTGAACACTCAACTTTGTCTCTTGTTTGTGAATTCTCAATGCAAAGGAATCCTTGTGGAAGCCTGTCCTAACCAGCCGGCACCGGCCTCACTGTGGAGGTCAATTTCTGATTTTTTTGAACACTCAACTTTGTCTCTTGTTTGTGAATTCTCAATGCAAAGGAATCCTTGTGGAAGCCTGTCCTAACCAGCCGGCACCGGCCTCACTGTGGAGGTCAATTTCTGATTTTTTTGAACACTCAACTTTGTCTCTTGTTTGTGAATTCTCAATGCAAAGGAATCCTTGTGGAAGCCTGTCCTAACCAGCCGGCACCGGCCTCACTGTGGAGGTCAATTTCTGATTTTTTTGAACACTCAACTTTGTTTTTTGTTTGTGCATTCTCAAAGCAAAGTAATCCTTCTGGAAGCCTGTCCTCACCCAGCCCGTACAGGCCTCATTGTGGAGGTCAATTTTTGATTTCTTTGAACCTTCAATTTTGTTTTTTGTTTGTGAATTCTCAAAGCAAAGTAATGCTTGTGGAAGCCTGTCCTAACCTTGCTGGCACCGGCCTCACTGTGGAGGTCAATTTTTGATTTTTTTGAGCACTCAACTTTGCTTTTTGTTTGTGAATTCTCAAACCAAAGTAATCCTTGTGGAAGCCTGTCCTCACCCTGCCGGTACAGGCCTCACTCTGGAGGTCAATTTTTGATTTTTTTGAACACTGAACTTTGTTTTTTGTTTGTGAATTCTCAATGCAAAGCAATCCTTGTGGAAGCCTGTCCTAACCCAGTCGGCACCGGCCTCACTGTGGAGGTGAATTTTGATTTTTTTGAGCACTCAACTTTGTTTTTTGTTTGTGAATTCTCAACGCAAAGCAATCCTTGTGGAAGCCTGTCCTAACCCAGTCGGCACCGGCCTCACTGTGGAGGTCAATTTTTGATTTTTTTGAAGACTCAACTTTGTCTTTTGTTTGTGAATTCTCAAAGCAAAGTAATCCTTGTGGAAGCCTGTCCTCACCTTGCCGGCACCGGCCTCACTGTGGAGGTCAATTTTTGATTTTTTTGAACATTCAACTTTGTCTCTTTTTTGTGAATTCTCAAAGCAAAGTAATCCTTGTGGAAGTCTGTCCTGACCAAGCCGGCACCGGCCTCACTGTGGAGGTCAATTTTTGATTTTTTTGAAGACTTAACTTTGTTTCTTATTTGAGAATTCTCAAAGCAAAGTAATCCTTGTGGAAGCCTGTCCTAACCCAGCCGGCACCGGCCTCACTGTGGAGGTCAATTTTTGATTTTTTTGAAGACTTAACTTTGTTTTTTATTTGAGAATTCTCAAAGCAAAGTAATCGTTGTGGAAGCCTGTCCTAACCCAGCCGGCACCGGCCTCACTGTGGAGGTCAATTTTTGAATTTTTTGAACACTCAAATTTGTCCTTTTTATGTGAATTCTCAAAGCAATGTAATCCTTGTGGAAGCCTGTCCTAACCTAGCCGGCACCGTCCTCACTGTGGAGGTCAATTTTTGATTTTTTTGAGCACTCAACTTTGTTTTTTATTTTGTGAATTCTCAAAGCAAAGTAATCCTTGTGGAAGCCTGTCCTCACGCAGCCGGCACCGGCCTCACTGTGGAGGTCAATTTTTGATTTTTTTGAACACTCAACTTTGTCTCTTTTTTGTGAATTCTCAAAGCAAAGTAATCCTTGTGGAAGCCCTTCCTGACCAAGCCGGCACCGGCCTCACTGTGGAGGTCAATTTCTGATTTTTTTGAACACTCAACTTTGTTTTTTGTTTGTGAATTCTCAAAGCAAAGTAATCCTTGTGGAAGCCTGTCCTAACCCAGCCGGCACCGGCCTCACTGTGGAGGTCAATTTTTGATTTTTTTGAACACTCAACTTTGTTTTTTGTTTGTGAATTCTTAAAGCAAAGTAATCCTTGTGGAAGCCTGTCCTAACCCAGCCGGCACCGGCCTCACTGTGGAGGTCAATTTTTGATTTTTTTGAACACTCAACTTTGTTTTTTGTTCTTGAATTCTCAAAGCATAGGTATCCTTGTGGAAGCCTGTCCTAACCCAGCCGGTACCGGCCTAACTGTTGAGGTCAATTTTTGATTTTTTTGAACACCCAACTTTGTTTTTTGTTTGTGAATTCTCAAAGCAAAGCAATCCTCGTGGTAGCCTGTCCTAACCCAGCCGGCACCGGCCTCACTGTGGAGGTCAATTTTTGATTTTTTTGATCACTCAACTTTGTTTTTTGTTTGTTAATTCTTAATGCAAAGCAATCCTTGTGGAAGCCTCTCCTAACCCAGTCGGCACCGGCCTCACTGTGGAGGTCAATTTTTGATTTTTTTGAACCTTCAATTTTGTTTTTTGTTTGTGAATTCTCAAAGCAAAGTAATCCTTGTGGAAGCCTGTCCTAACCTTGCCGGCACCGGCCTCACTGTGGAGGTCAATTTTTGATTTTTTTGAACACTCAACTTTGTCTCTTTTTTGTGAATTCTCAAAGCAAAGTAATCCTTGTGGAAGCCCTTCCTGACCAAGCCGGCACCGGCCTCACTGTGGAGGTCAATTTTTGATTTTTTTGAACACTCAACTTTGTTTTTTGTTTGTGAATTCTCAAAGCAAAGTAATCCTTGTGGAAGCCTGTCGTAACCCAGCCGGCACCGGCCTCAATGTGGAGGTCAATTTTTGATTTTTTTGAACACTCAACTTTGTTTTTTGTTTTTGAATTCTCAAAGCAAAAGTATCCTTGTGGAAGCCTGTCCTAACCCAGCCGGCACCGGCCTAACTGTGGAGGTCAATTTTTGATTTTTTTGAACACTCAACTTTGTTTTTTGTTTGTGAATTCTGAAAGCAAAGCAATCCTCGTGGTAGCCTGTCCTAACCCAGCCGGCACCGGGCTCACTGTGGAGGTCAATTTTTAATTTTTTTGAACACTCAACTTTGTCTCTTTTTTGTGAATTCTCAAAGCAAAGTAATCCTTGTGGAAGCCCTTCCTGACCAAGCCGGCACCGGCCTCACTGTGGAGGTCAATTTTTGATTTTTTTGAACACTCAACTTAGTTTTTTGTTTGTGAATTCTCAAAGCAAAGCAATCCTTGTGGAAGCCTGTCCTAACCCAGCCGGCACCGGCCTCACTGTGGAGGTCAATTTTTGATTTTTTTGAACACTCAACTTTGTTTTTTGTTTGTGAATTCTTAAAGCAAAGTAATCCTTGTGGAAGCCTGTCCTAACCCAGCCGATACCGGCCTCACTGTGGAGGTCAATTTTTGATTTTTTTGATCACTTAACTTTGTATTTTGTTTGTTCATTTTCAAAGCAAAGTAATCCTTGTGGAAGCCTGTCCTAACCTTGCCGGCACCGGCCTCACTGTGGAGGTCAATTTTTGATTTTTTTGATCACTCAACTTTGTTTTTTGTTTGTGCATTCTCAAAGCAAAGTAATCCTTGTGGAAGCCTGTCGTAACCCAGCCGGCACCGGCCTCACTGTGGAGGTCAATTTTTGATTTTTTTGAACACCCAACTTTGTTTTTTGTTTGTGAATTCTCAAAGCAAAGCAATCCTCGTGGTAGCCTGTCCTAACCCAGCCGGCACCGGCCTCACTGTGGAGGTCAATTTTTGATTTTTTTGAACCTTCAACTTTGTCTCTTTTTTGTGAATTTTCAAAGCAAAGTAATCCTTGGGGAAGTCTGTCCTAACCAAGCCGGCACCGGCCTCACTGTGGAGGTCAATTTTTGATTTTTTTGAACCTTCAATTTTGTTTTTTGTTTGTGAATTCTCAAAGCAAAGTAATCCTTGTGGAAGCCTGTCCTAACCCAGCCGATACCGGCCTCACTGTGGAGGTCCATTTTTGATTTTTTTGATCACTCAACTTTGTTTTTTGTTTGTGCATTCTCAAAGCAAAGTAATCCTTGTGGAAGCCTGTCGTAACCCAGCCGGCACCGGCCTCACTGTGGAGGTCAATTTTTGAAATTTTTGAACACTCAACTTTGTCTCTTTTTTGTGAATTCTCAAAGCAAAGTAATCCTTGTGGAAGCCTGTCCTGACCAAGCCGGCACCGGCCTCACTGTGGAGGTCAATTTTTGATTTTTTTGAACCTTCAACTTTGATTTTTGTTTGTGAATTCTCAAAGGAAAGTAATCCTTGTGGAAGCCAGTCCTAACCCAGCCGGCACCGGCCTCACTGTGGAGGTCAATTTTTGATTTTTTTGATAACTCAACTTTGTTTTATGTTTGTGCATTCTCAAAGCAAAGCAATCCTCGTGGTAGCCTGTCCTAACCCAGCCGGCACCGGCCTAACTGTGGAGGTCAATTTTTGATTTTTTTGAACACCCAACTTTGTTTTTTGTTTGTGAATTCTCAAAGCAAAGCAATCCTCGTGGTAGCCTGTCCTAACCCAGCCGGCACTGGCCTCACTGTGGAGGTCAATTTTTGATTTTTTTGAACACTCAACTTTGTCTCTTTTTTGTGAATTTTCAAAGCAAAGTAATCCTTGTGGAAGTCTGTCCTGACCAAGCCGGCACCGGCCTCACTGTGGAGGTCAATTTTTGATTTTTTTAAACCTTCAACTTTGTTTATTGTTTGTGAATTCTGAAAGCAAAGTAATCCTTGTTGAAGCCTGTCCTAACCCAGCCGGCACCGGCCTCACTGTGGAGGTCAATTTTTGATTTTTTTGAACACTCAACTTTGTCTCTTGTTTGTGAATTCTCAACGCAAAGGAATCCTTGTGGAAGCCTGTCCTAACCAGCCGGCACCGGCCTCACTGTGGAGGTCAATTTTTGATTTTTTTGAACACTCAACTTTGTCTCTTGTTTGTGAATTCTCAATGCAAAGGAATCCTTGTGGAAGCCTGTCCTAACCAGCCGGCACCGGCCTCACTGTGGAGGTCAATTTCTGATTTTTTTGAACACTCAACTTTGTTTTTTGTTTGTGAATTCTCAATGCAAAGCAATCCTGGTGGAAGCCTGTCCTAACCCAGCCGGCACCGGCCTCACTGTGGAGGTCAATTTTTGATTTTTTTGAGTACTCAACTTTGTTTTTTGTTTGTGAATTCTCAAAGCAAAGCAATCCTCGTGGTAGCCTGTCCTAACCCAGCCGGCACCGGCCTCACTGTGGAGGTCAATTTTTTATTTTTTTGAACACTCAACTTTGTCTCTTTTTTGTGAATTTTCAAAGGAAAGTAATCCTTGTGGAAGTCTGTCCTGACCAAGCCGGCACCGGCCTCACTGTGGAGGTCAATTTTTGATTTTTTTGAACCTTCAACTTTGTTTTTTGTTTGTGAATTCTCAAAGGAAAGTAATCCTTGTGGAAGCCTGTCCTAACCTTGCCGGCAACGGCATCACTGTGGAGGTCAATTTTTGATTTTTTTGAACTCTCAACTTTGTTTTTTGTTTGTGAATTCTTAAAGCAAAATAATCCTTGTGGAAGCCTGTCCTAACCAAGGCGGCACCGGCCTCACTGTGGAGGTCAATTTTTGATTTTTTTGAACACTCAACTTTGTTTTTTGTTTGTGCATTCTCAAAGCAAAGTAATCCTTGTGGAAGCCTGTCCTAACCCTGCCGGCACCGGCCTCACTGTGGAGGTCATTTATTGATTTTTTTGCGCACTCAACTTTGTTTTTTGTTTTTGAATTCTCAAAGCAAAGGTATCCTTGTGGAAGCCTGTCCTTACCCAGCCGGCACCGGCCTCACTGTGGAGGTCAATTTTTGATTGTTTTGAACACTCAACTTCGTTTCCTGTTTGTGAATTCTCAATGCAAAGCAATCCTTGTGGAAGCCTATCCTAACCCAGTCGGCACCGGCCTCACTGTGGAGGTCAATTTTTGATTTTTTTGAGCACTCAACTTTTTTTTTTATTTGTGAATTCTCAAAGCAAAGTAATCCTTGTGGAAGCCTGTCCTCACGCAGCCGGCACCGGCCTCACTGTGGAGGTCAATTTTTGATTTTTTTGAACAGTCAACTTTGTTTTTTGTTTGTGAATTTTCAAAGCAAAGGTATCCTTGTGGAAGCCTGTCCTAACCCAGCCGGCACCGGCCTCACTGTGGAGGTCAATTTTTGATTTTTTTGAGCACTCAACTTTGTTTTTTGTTTGTCAATTCTTAAAGCAAAGTAATCCTTGTGGAAGCCTGTCCTAACCCAGTCGGCACCGGCCTCACTGTGGAGGTGAATTTTTGATTTTTTTGAGCACTCAACTTTGTTTTTTGTTTGTGAATTCTCAAAGCAAAGTAATCCTTGTGGAAGCCTGTCCTAACCAGCCGGCACCGGCCTCACTGTGGAGGTCAATTTTTGATTTTTTTGAAGACTCAACTTTGTCTCTTGTTTGTGAATTCTCAAAGCAAAGTAATCCTTCTGGAAGCCTGTCCTCACCCAGCCCGTACAGGCCTCATTGTGGAGGTCAATTTTTGATTTCTTTGAACCTTCAACTTTGTTTTTTGTTTGTGAATTCTCAAAGCAAAGTAATGCTTGTGGAAGCCTGTCCTAACCTTGCCGGCACCGGCCTCACTGTGGAGGTCAATTTTTGATTTTTTTGAGCACTCAACTTTGCTTTTTGTTTGTGAATTCTCAAACCAAAGTAATCCTTGTGGAAGCCTGTCCTCACCCTGCCGGTACAGGCCTCACTCTGGAGGTCAATTTTTGATTTTTTTGAACACTGAACTTTGTTTTTTGTTTGTGAATTCTCAATGCAAAGCAATCCTTGTGGAAGCCTGTCCTAACCCAGTCGGCACCGGCCTCACTATGGAGGTGAATTTTTGATTTTTTTGAGCACTCAACTTTGTTTTTTGTTTGTGAATTCTCAAAGCAAAGTAATCCTTGTGGAAGCCTGTCCTAACCTAGCCGGCACCGGCCTCACTGTGGAGGTCAATTTTTGATTTTTTTGAACATTCAACTTTGTCTCTTTTTTGTGAATTCTCAAAGCAAAGTAATCCTTGTGGAAGTCTGTCCTGACCAAGCCGGCACCGGCCTCACTGTGGAGGTCAATTTTTGATTTTTTTGAAGACTTAACTTTGTTTTTTATTTGAGAATTCTCAAAGCAAAGTAATCCTTGTGGAAGCCTGTCCTAACCCAGCCGGCACCGGCCTCACTGTGGAGGTCAATTTTTGAATTTTTTGAAGACTTAACTTTGTTTTTTATTTGAGAATTCTCAAAGCAAAGTAATCGTTGTGGAAGCCTGTCCTAACCCAGCCGGCACCGGCCTCACTGTGGAGGTCAATTTTTGAATTTTTTGAACACTCAAATTTGTCCTTTTTATGTGAATTCTCAAAGCAATGTAATCCTTGTGGAAGCCTGTCCTAACCTAGCCGGCACCGGCCTCACTGTGGAGGTCAATTTTTGATTTTTTTGAACACTCAACTTTGTTTTTTGTTTGTGAATTCTCAATGCAAAGCAATCCTTGTGGAAGCCTATCCTAACCCAGTCGGCACCGGCCTCACTGTGGAGGTCAATTTTTGAAATTTTTGAACACTCAACTTTGTCTCTTTTTTGTGAATTCTCAAAGCAAAGTAATCCTTGTGGAAGCCTGTCCTCACCCAGCCGGCACCGGCCTCACTGTGGAGGTCAATTTTTGATTTTTTTGAACACTCAACTTTGTTTTTTTTTTGTGAATTCTCAAAGCAAAGTAATCCTTGTGGAAGACTGTGCTAACCTTGCCGGCACCGGCATCACTGTGGAGGTCAATTTTTGATTTTTTTGAACGCTCAACTTTGATTTTTGTTTGTGAATTTTCAAAGCAAAGTAATCCTTGTGGAAGTCTGTCCTGACCAAGCCGGCAGCGGCCTCACTGTGGAGGTCAATTTTTGATTTTTTTGAACCTTCAACTTTGTTTATTGTTTGTGAATTCTGAAAGCAAAGTAATCCTTGTGGAAGCCTGTCCTAACCCAGCCGGCACCGGCCTCACTGTAGAGGTCAATTTTTGATTTTTTTGAGCACTCAACTTTGTTTTTTATTTGAGAATTCTCAAAGCAAAGTAATCCTTGTGGAAGCCTGTCCTAACCCAGCCGGCACCGGCCTCACTCTGGAGGTCAATTTTTGATTTTTTTGAACACTCAACTTTGTTTTTTGTTTGTGAATTCTCAAAGCAAACCAATCCTTGTGGAAGCCTGTCCTAACCCTGCCGGCATCGGCCTCACTTTGGAGGTCAATTTTTGATTTTTTTGAACACTCACCTTTGTCTTTTTTTTGTGATTTCTCAAAGCAAAGTAATCCTTGTGGAAGCCTGTCCTAACCCAGCCGGCACCGGCCTCACTGTGGAGGTCAATTTTTGATTGTTTTGAACACTCAACTTCGTTTCCTGTTTGTGAATTCTCAATGCAAAGCAATCCTTGTGGAAGCCTATCCTAACCCAGTCGGCACCGGCCTCACTGTGGAGGTCAATTTTTGATTTTTTTGAGCACTCAACTTTTTTTTTTATTTGTGAATTCTCAAAGCAAAGTAATCCTTGTGGAAGCCTGTCCTCACGCAGCCGGCACCGGCCTCACTGTGGAGGTCAATTTTTGATTTTTTTGAACAGTCAACTTTGTTTTTTTTTTGTGAATTCTCAAAGCAAAGTAATCCTTGTGGAAGACTGTGCTAACCTTGCCGGCACCGGCATCACTGTGGAGGTCAATTTTTGATTTTTTTGAACGCTCAACTTTGATTTTTGTTTGTGAATTCTCAAAGCAAAGTAATGCTTGTGGAAGCCTGTCCTAACCTTGCCGGCACCGGCCTCACTGTGGAGGTCAATTTTTGATTTTTTTGAGCACTCAACTTTGTTTTTTATTTGTGAATTCTCAAAGCAAAGTAATCCTTGTGGAAGCCTGTCCTCACGCAGCCGGCACCGGCCTCACTGTGGAGGTCAATTTTTGATTTTTTTGAACACTGAACTTTGTTTTTTGTTTGTGAATTCTCAAAGCAAAGCAATCCTTGTGGAAGCCTGTCCTAACCCAGTCGGCACCGGCCTTACTATGGAGGTGAATTTTTGATTTTTTTGAGCACTCAACTTTGTTTTTTGTTTGTGAATTCTCAAAGCAAAGTAATCCTTGTGGAAGCCTGTCCTAACCTAGCCGGCACCGGCCTCACTGTGGAGGTCAATTTTTGATTTTTTTGAACACTCAACTTTGTTTTTTGTTTGTGAATTCTCAACGCAAAGCAATCCTTGTGGAAGCCTGTCCTAACCCAGTCGGCACCGGCCTCTTTGTGGAGGTCAATTTTTGATTTTTTTGAACACTCAACATTGTTTTTTGTTTTTGAATTCTCAAAGCAAAGGTTTCCTTGTGGTAGCCTGTCCTAACCCAGCCGGCACCGGCCTCACTGTGGAGGTCAATTTTCGATTTTATTGAAGACTCAACTTTGTCTTTTTTTAGTGAATTCTCAAAGGAAAGTAATCCTTGTGGAAGCCTGTCCTGACCAAGCCGGCACCGGCCTCACTGTGGAGGTCAATTTTTGATTTTTTTGAACACTCAACTTTGTTTTTTGTTTTTGAATTCTGAAAGCAACGGTATCCTTCTGGAAGCCTGTCCTAACCCAGCCGGCACCGGCCTCACTCTGGAGGTCAATTTTTGATTTTTTTGAACACTCAACTTTGTTTTTTGTTTGTGAATTCTCAAAGCAAACCAATCCTTGTGGAAGCCTGTCCTAACCCTGCCGGCATCGGCCTCACTTTGGAGGTCAATTTTTGATTTTTTTGAACACTCACCTTTGTCTTTTTTTTGTGATTTCTCAAAGCAAAGTAATCCTTGTGGAAGCCTGTCCTAACCCAGCCGGCACCGGCCTCATTGTGGAGGTCAATTTTTGATTGTTTTGAACACTCAACTTCGTTTCCTGTTTGTGAATTCTCAAAGCAAAGTAATCCTTGTGGAATCCTATCCTCACCCTGCCGGTACAGGCCTCACTCTGGAGGTCAATTTTTGATTTTTTTGAACACTGAACTTTGCTTTTTGTTTGTGAATTCTCAATGCAAAGCAATCCGTGTGGAAGCCTGTTCTAACCCAGTCGGCACCGGCCTCATTGTGGAGGTCAATTTTTGATTTATTTGAGCACTCAACTTTGTCTTTTGTTAGTGAATTCTCAATGCAAAGTAATCCTTGTGGAAGCCTGTCCTAACCCAGCCGGCACCGGCCTCACTGTGGAGGTCAATTTTTGATTTTTTTGAGCACTCAACTTTGTTTTTTGTTTGTGAATTCTCAAAGCAAAGTAATCCTTGTGGAAGCCTGTCGTAACCCAGCCGGCACCGGCCTCACTGTGGAGGTCAATTTTTGATTTTTTTGAACACTCAACTTTGTTTTTTGTTTTTGAATTCTCAAAGCAAAGGTATCCTTGTGGAAGCCTGTCCTAACCCAGCCGGCACCGGCCTCACTGTGGAGGTCAATTTTTGATTTTTTTGAGCACTTAACTTTGTCTTTTTTTTGTGAATTCTCAAAGCAAAGTAATCCTTGTGGAAGCCTGTCCTGACCCAGCCGGCACCGGCCTCAATGTGGAGGTCAATTTTTGATTTTTGAGCCCTCAACTTTGTCTCTTTTTTGTGAATTCTCAGAGCAAAGTAATCCTTGTGGAAGCCTGTCCTGACCAAGCCGGCACCGGCCTCACTGTGGAGGTCAATTTTTGATTTTTTTGAACACTTAATTTTGTTTTTTGTTTGTGAATTCTCAAAGCAAAGGTATCCTTGTGGAAGCCTGTCCTAACCCAGCCCGCACCGGCCTCACTGTGGAGGTCAATTTTTGATTTTTTTGAACACTCAACTTTGTTTTTTATTTGTGAATTCTCAAAGCAAAGCAATCCTTGTGAAAGCTTGTCCTGACCCAGCCGGCACCGGCGTTACTGTGGAGGTCAATTTTTGATTTTTTTGAACCTTCAACTTTGTTTTTTGTTTGTGAATTCTCAAAGCAAAGTAATCCTTGTGGAAGCCTGTCCTAACCCAGCCAGCACCGGCCTCACTGTGGAGGTCAATTTTTGATTTTTTTGAACACTCAACTTTGTTTTTTGTTTTTGAATTCTCAAAGCAAAGGTATCCGTGTGGAAGCCTGTCCTAACCCAGCGGGCACCGGCCTTACTGTGGAGGTCAATTTTTGATTTTTTTGAACACTCAACTTTGTCTTTTTTTTGTGAATTCTCAAAGCAAAGTAATCCTTGTGGAAGCCTGTCCTGACCAAGCCGTCACCGGCCTCACTGTGGAGGTCAATTTTTAATTTTTTTGAACACTCAACTTTGTCTTTTTTTTGTGAATTCTCAAAGCAAAGCAATCCTTGTGGAAGCCTGTCCTCAGCCAGTCGGCACCGGCCTCACTGTGGAGGTCGATTTTTGATTTTTTTGAACACTCAACTTTGTCTTTTTTTTGTGAATTCTCAAAGCAAACTTTTCCTTGTGGAAGCTTGTCCTCACCCAGTCGGCACCGGCCTCAATGTGGAGGTCAATTTTTGATTTTTTTGAACACTCAACTTTGTTTTTTGTTTGTGAATATTGAAGGTTAGATTAGAATGCCAAAGCCTCACACAAAGACTTGGAATGCATAGGAAAGAGATGATCTTTACTCATGGGCTGCCCCTCTTAAGTAGCACACCCAAGGGAGTCCCCTTGGCAAACCATATGGGTCATCAGCCCATACTCCACTCCTAGTACACTAGGATCAGCCCATATCACTTGGGAGACCCAATTCTCATTACTTCTAACTAGTACCACTTCTCTAGTTGCAAGTCTAGCTCATTCGCATCATCTACTCTAGCTAATGCGCATGGCTATGAGCAACTTCAGCCCACGCAATCATCCTACTTCGACACTCCCACTTTGCGAATAGCCAAAGCCTTCAAGCCCAAATGCCACCACTAGTCTTTGATGTCGATCTCTCGCAAGATCCTTTGTCAGCACGTCCGCCACCATGTGCTCCGTTGGACAATACTTCAACTCTATCACCTTCATCTCTAACTTCTCTCGAATGAAGTGATATTGCACATCAATGTGCTTTGTACGTGAGCGATGCGTTGGATTCTTCGTTAATGACATACTCCCTTGGTTGTCACACATGATTGTTGTGGCCTCCTCTTGAGTGTATCTCACATCCGCCATTAGTTGCGTCAACCAAATGGCCTCCTTCGTACCGTGGCTCGTCGCCATGTACTCCGCCTCAACCGTTGACGTGGCCGTGGTTTGTTGGCGCTTGCTATTCCATGAAACGGCCCCCGATCCAACTTTGAACATGTACCCCGTGGTTGATCTACGATCATTGGTATCACCCGCATAATCCGCATCACAATACCCACTCAACACAATGTTGTCACCTCCAAGACACAACCTCACATCACTTGTGCCTTTCAAGTACCGCATGATCCTCTTGACCGCAACCCAATGACTTGAACCCGGTCTTGCCATGTGTTGACTCACAACGCTGATTGGATACGCAAGGTCTGGCCTTGTTGCAATCATAGCATACATCAATGACCCTACAGCTTGCTTGTATGGCACATCCACCATAGATTGAGCCTCTAATGCATACTCCTCATCGGTGAGTTTCACGAGTTTGGAATTCACATCCAATGGAGTGCCAACCGGTTTGCAATCCTCCATGCCAAAGCGTTTGAGAACATCCATAACATACTTGCTTTGATTCATTGTTATGGTGCGTGTTGCTCTATCTCGCACAAACTCAACTCCTAAACAAAAGTGCAACTCACCCAGATCACTCATCTCGTACTCGTTCTCAAGCATTGCCTTCAATGCCTTCAAAGAGCTCATACAACTTGCAAGGATGATCAAATCATCCACATATATGATCACGATGACCACATGTTGCCCCTTTTGCATGAAATACAAGCTGTGATCAGCGATGCTCCTTGTGAACCCGATATGAACAAGAAACGTGTCAATCTTTTGATACCATGCGCGTGGAGATTGCTTCAACCCATACAATGACTTGTTCAACTTGCAAACAAGGTTCTCATTACCTCGTTGCACAAATCCTTCGGGTTGCACCATGTAGATGTCCTCGTCCAACTCGCCGTTCAAGAACGCCGTCTTCACATCCATTTGATGCATTTCCAAATCCATGGCAGCCCCGATGGCCAAAATGCATCGAATAGTGGTGAATTTCGCCACCGATGCAAAGGTCTCATGAAAATCAACACCTTCGATTTGTGAAAAGCCCTTTGCCACCAATCTTGCCTTATAACGAACCACATCACCCGTTGCATCTCTCTTTGCACGAAATACCCACTTACAACCGATAGCGTTGCGATTCTTGGGGAGGGGAGTCAATTCCCAAGTGCCATTGTCCATCAACAATTTGTACTCCTCTTGCATGGCTTGCTCCCACTTGTTTGCATCATCACAACTCAACGCTTCACGAATCGTCAATGGAGCATCTAAAAGTGCAACGTTTGCATGCTCCTCCTCACCTTGAGGGAGAATATGATTCTTCCACCACTCGCCAAGTGGTCTACGATTTCTCTCTGGATAACGACGATCGCTCGAGGATGCATTGTCTTCAACCGCCGTTGCTTGTGCCTTTTTCTCGCCATTCTTCGTCTTCAAAGGTGGCTCCTCAATATGCTCCTCGTCACCAAAATTTTCGTCATCCCTGTCTTGATCAACAATATCAATAACGGGAGACTTGGAAGATTGGTCCACAATGGCCGGTTTATCGCCACGTCTCCCACTTGGACCATCGTCCAAATTGTCTTCAACCTTGGAATTCTCGCAAAATGTCACATCACGAGCTCGAATGATCTTCTTGGTCTCGAGCGACATGAGCCTGTACGCCTTGGTACCTTCACAATATCCAAGAAACACACATTTTGTTGCCTTGGCCTCAAGTTTGGTTCTTTGAGAATCGGGTACCTTTGCAAATGCGATGCATCCAAATGTGCGCATGTGCTCCACGCGGGGTGGCCTCCCACTCCACGCTTGCTCTGGTGTCATGTTTTGAACCGCACTCGTCGGGCATCGGTTGCGTGTGTACACCGCAGTCACCACCGCTTCCGCCCAAAGGTCCAAACCCAAATTTTGTGCATGCAACATACTCCTTGCCATTTCCACAATTGTTCGATTTGCACGCTCTGCAACTCCGTTTTGTTGTGGTGTATATGGCGTTGTGGTTTGTCTAGCAATGCCTTCTTTCTTCAATAACTCTCCAAATTGGTTGGACAAGAACTCGCCGCCATTATCCGATCGAAACACCTTGATCTTGTGCACGGATTGCTTCTCAACCAACGCCTTGAACTCTTTGAACTTCTCAAAACACTCGCTCTTTGCTTTGATCGGATACAACCATATCTTCCTCGAAAAATCATCAATGAACGTCACAAAATACTTGCAACCCCCCAACTTTGTCTCTTTTTTGTGAATTCTCAGAGCAAAGTAATCCTTGTGGTAGCCTCTCCTAACCCAGCGGGCATCGGCCTCACTGTGGAGGTCAATTGTTGATTTTTTTGAACACTCATTTTTGTTTTTTATTTGTGAATTCTCAAAGCAAAGTAATCCTTGTGGAAGCCTGTCCTAGCCCAGCCGGCACCGGCCTCACTGTGGAGGTCAATTTTTGATTTTTTTGAACACTCAACTTTGTTTTTTGTTTGTGAATTCTCAAAGCAAAGTAATCCTTGTGGAAGCCTGTCCTCACTCAGCCGGCACCGGCCTCATTGTGGAGGTCAATTTTTGATTTTTTTGAACACTCAACTTTGTTTTTTGTTTGTGAATTCTTAAAGCAAAGTAATCCTTTTGGAAGCCTGTCCTAACCTAGCCGGCACTGGTCTCACTGTGGAGGTCAATTTTTGATTTCTTTGAGCACTCAACTTTGTTTTTTGTTTGTGAATTCCTAAAGCAAAGTAATCCTTGTGGAAGCCTGTCCTAGCCCAGCCGGCACCGGCCTTACTGTGGAGGTCAATTTTTGATTTTTTTGAACACTCAACTTTGTCTTTTTTTTTGTGAATTTCTCATAGCAAAGTAATCCTTGTGGAAGCCTGTCCTCACTCAGCCGGCACCGGCCTCACTGTGAAGGTCAATTTTTGATTTTTTAGAACACTCAAATTTGTTTTTTGTTTGTGAATTTCTCAAAGCAAAGTAATCCTTGTGGAAGCTTGTCCTCACCCAGCCGGCACCAGCCGCAGTTTGGAACTCAATTTTTGATTTTTTTGAACACTCAACTTTGTTTTTTTTTTGTGAATTCTCAAAGCAATGTAATCCTTGTGGAAGACTGTCCTCACCCAGCCGGCACCGGCCTCACTGTGGAGGTCAATTTTTGATTTTTTGGAAGACTCAACTTTGGTTTTTGTTTGTGAATTCTCAAAGCAAAGTAATCCTTGTGGAAGCTTGTCCTCACCCAGCCGGCACATGCCTCACTTTGGAGGTCAATTTTTGATTTTTTTGAACACTCAACTTTGTCTTTTTTTTGTGGATTCTCAAAGCAAAGTAATCCTTGTGGAAGCCTGTCCTCACCCAGCCGGCACTGGCCTTAGTGTGGAGGTCAATTTTTGATTTTTTTGAACACTTAACTTTGTTTTTTGTTTTTGAATTCTCAAAGCAAAGTAATCCTTGTGGAAGCCTGTCCTCACCCAGCCGGCACCGGCCTCACTGTGGAGGTCAAGTTTTGATTTTTTTGAACACTCAACTTTGTTTTTTGTTTGTGAATTCTCAAAGCAAAGCAATCCTTGTGGAAGCCTGTTCTAACCCAGCCGGCATCGGCCTCACTGTGGAGGTCAATTTTTGATTTTTTTGAACACTCATTTTTGTTTTTTATTTGTGAATTCTCGAAGCAAAGTAATTGTGGAAGCCTGTCCTCACCCAGCCGGCACCGGCCTCACTGTGGAGGTCAATTTTTGATTTTTTTGAACACTCAACTTTGTTTTTTGTTTGTGAATTCTCAAAGCAAAGCAATCCTTGTGGAAGCCTGTCCTCACCCAGCCGGCATCGGGCTCACTGTGGAGGTCAATTTTTGATTTTTTTGAACATTGATTTTTGTTTTTTATTTGTGAATTCTCAAAGCAAAGTAATCCTTGTGGAAGCCTGTCCTAGCCCAGCCGGCACCGGCCTCACTGTGGAGGTCAATTTTTGATTTTTTTGAACACTCAACTTTGTTTTTTGTTAGTGAATTCTCAAAGCAAAGTAATCCTTGTGGAAGCCTGTCCTAACCTAGCCGGCACCGGTCTCACTGTGGAGGTCAATTTTTGATTTCTTTGAGCACTCAACTTTGTTTTTTGTTTGTGAATTCTCAAAGCAAAGTAATCCTTGTGGAAGCCTGTCCTAGCCCAGCCGGCACCGGCCTTACTGTGGAGGTCAACTTTTGATTTTTTTGAACACTCAACTTTGTCTTTTTTTTGTGAATTTCTCAAAGCAAAGTAATCCTTGTGGAAGCCTGTCCTCACCAAGCCGGCAGCGGCTGCAGTGTGGAGGTCAATTTTTGATTTTTTTGAACACTCAACTTTGTTTTTTGTTTGTGAATTCTCAAAGCAAAGTAATCCTTGTGGAAGCCTGTCCTAACCCAGCCGGAACCGGCCTCACTATGGAGGTCAATTTTTGATTTTTTTGAGCACTCAACTTTGTTTTTTGTTTGTAAATTCTCAAAGCAAAGTAATCCTTGTAGAAGCCTGTCCTAGCCCAGCCGGCACCGGCCTCACTTTGGAGTTCAATTTTTGATTTTTTTGAACACTCAACTTTGTCTTTTTTTTGTGAATTTCTCAAAGCAAAGTAATCCTTGTGGAAGCCTGTCCTCACCCAGCCGGCACCGGCCTCAGTGTGGAGGTCAATTTTTGATTTTTTTGAACACTCAACTTTGTTTTTTGTTTGTGAATTCTCAAAGCAAAGTAATCCTTGTGGAAGCCTGTCCTAACCCAGCCGGCACTGGTCTCACTGTGGAGGTCAATTTTTGATTTTTTTGAGCACTCAAGTTTGTTTTTTGTTTGTGAATTCTCAAAGCAAAGTAATCCTTGTGGAAGCCTGTCCTAGCCCAGCCGGCACCGGCCTCACTGTGGAGGTCAATTTTTGATTTTTTTGAACACTCAACTTTGTCTTTTTTTTGTGAATTTCTCAAAGCAAAGTAATCCTTGTGGAAGCCTGTCCTCACCCAGCCGGCACCGACGTCACTGTGGAGGTCACTTTTTGATTTTTTTGAACACTCAAGTTTGTTTTTTGTTTGTGAATTCTCAAAGCAAAGTAATCCTTGTGGAAGCCTGTCCTAGCCCAGCCGGCACCGGCCTCACAGTGGAGGTCAATTTTTGATTTTTTTGAACACTCAACTTTGTCTTTTTTTTGTGAATTTCTCAAAGCAAAGTAATCCTTGTGGAAGCCTGTCCTCACCCAGCCGGCACCGACGTCACTGTGGAGGTCACTTTTTGATTTTTTTGAACACTCAACTTTGTTTTTTGTTTGTGAATTCTCAAAGCAAAGTAATCCTTGTGGTAGCCTGTCCTTACCCAGCGGGCATCGGCCTCACTGTGGAGGTCAATTTTTGATTTTTTTGAACACTCAACTTTGTCTCTTGTTTGTGAATTCTCAAAGCAAAGTAATCCTTGTGGAAGCCTGTCCTCACCCAGCCGACACTGGTCTCACTGTGGAGGTCAATTTTTGATTTTTTTGAACACTCAACTTTGTTTTTTGTTTGTGAATTTTCAAAGCAAAGTAATCCTTGTGGAAGCCTGTCCTAGCCCAGCCGGCACCGGCCTCACTGTGGAGGTCAATTTTTGATTTTTTTGAACACTCAACTTTGTTTTTTGTTTGTGAATTCTCAAAGCAAAGAAATCCTTTTCGAAGCCTGTCCTAATCTAGACGGCACCGGTCTCACTGTGGAGGTCAATTTTTGATTTCTTTGAGCACTCAACTTTGTTTTTTGTTTGTGAATTCTCAAAGCAAAGTAATCCTTGTGGAAGCCTGTCCTAGCCCAGCCGGCACCGGCCTTACTGTGGAGGTCAACTTTTGATTTTTTTGAACACTCAACTTTGTCTTTTTTTTGTGAATTTCTCAAAGCAAAGTAATCCTTGTGGAAGCCTGTCCTCACTCTGCCGGCATCGGCCTTACTGTGGAGGTCAATTTTTGATTTTTTTGAACACTCATTTTTGTTTTTTATTTGTGAATTCTCGATGCAAAGTAATTGTGGAAGCCTGTCCTAGCCCAGCCGGCACCGGCCTCACTGTGGAGGTCAATTTTTGATTTTTTTGAACACTCAACTTTGTCTCTTGTTTGTGAATTCTCAAAGCAAAGTAATCCTTGTGGAAGCCTGTCCTCACCCAGCCGGCACTGGTCTCACTGTGGAGGTCAATTTTTGATTTTTTTGAGCACTCAACTTTGTTTTTTGTTTGTGAATTCTCAAAGCAAAGTAATCCTTGTGGAAGCCTGTCCTAGCCCAGCCGGCACCGGCCTCACTGTGGAGGTCAATTTTTGATTTTTTTGAATACTCAACTTTGTCTTTTTTTTGTGAATTTCTCAAAGCAAAGTAATCCTTGTGGAAGCCTGTCCTCACCCAGCCGGCACCGGCCTCAGTGTGGAGGTCAATTTTTGATTTTTTTGAACACTCAACTTTGTTTTTTGTTTGTGAATTCTCAAAGCAAAGTAATCCTTGTGGAAGCCTGTCCTAACCCAGCCGGCACTGGTCTCACTGTGGAGGTCAATTTTTGATTTTTTTGAGCACTCAAGTTTGTTTTTTGTTTGTGAATTCTCAAAGCAAAGTAATCCTTGTGGAAGCCTGTCCTAGCCCAGCCGGCACCGGCCTCACTGTGGAGGTCAATTTTTGATTTTTTTGAACACTCAACTTTGTCTTTTTTTTGTGAATTTCTCAAAGCAAAGTAATCCTTGTGGAAGCCTGTCCTCACCCAGCCGGCACCGACGTCACAGTGGAGGTCAATTTTTGATTTTTTTGAACACTCAACTTTGTTTTTTGTTTGTGAATTCTCAAAGCAAAGTAATCCTTGTGGTAGCCTGTCCTAACCCAGCGGGCATCGGCCTCACTGTGGAGGTCAATTTTTGATTTTTTTGAACACTCATTTTTGTTTTTTATTTGTGAATTCTCAAAGCAAAGTAATCCTTGTGGAAGCCTGTCCTAGCCCAGCCGGCACCGGCCTCACTGTGGAGGTCAATTTTTGATTTTTTTGAACACTCAACTTTGTTTTCTGTTTGTGAATTCTCAAAGCAAAGTAATCCTTGTGGAAGCCTGTCCTCACCCAGCCGGCACCGGCCTCAGTGTGGAGGTCAATTTTTGATTTTTTTGAACACTCAGCTTTGTTTTTTGTTTGTGAATTCTCAAAGCAAAGTAATCCTTGTGGTAGCCTGTCCTAACCCAGCGGGCATCGGCCTCACTGTGGAGGTCAATTTTTGATTTTTTTGAACACTCATTTTTGTTTTTTATTTGTGAATTCTCAAAGCAAAGTAATCCTTGTGGAAGCCTGTCCTAGCCCAGCCGGCACCGGCCTCACTGTGGAGGTCAATTTTTGATTTTTTTGAACACTCAACTTTGTTTTCTGTTTGTGAATTCTCAAAGCAAAGTAATCCTTGTGGAAGCCTGTCCTCACTCAGCCGGCACCGGCCTCATTGTGGAGGTCAATTTTTGATTTTTTTGAACACTCAACTTTGTTTTTTGTTTGTGAATTCTTAAAGCAAAGTAATCCTTTTGGAAGCCTGTCCTAACCTAGCCGGCACCGGTCTCACTGTGGAGTTGAATTTTTGATTTCTTTGAGCACTCAACTTTGTTTTTTGTTTGTGAATTCTCAAAGCAAAGTAATCCTTGTGGAAGCCTGTCCTAGCCCAGCCGGCACCGGCCTTACTTTGGAGGTCAATTTTTGATTTTTTTGAACACTCAACTTTGTCTTTTTTTTGTGAATTTCTCAAAGCAAAGTAATCCTTGTGGAAGCCTGTCCTAGCCCAGCCGGCACCGGCCTCACTGTGGAGGTCAATTTTTGATTTTTTTGAACACTCAACTTTGTTTTCTGTTTGTGAATTCTCAAAGCAAAGTAATCCTTGTGGAAGCCTGTCCTCACTCAGCCGGCACCGGCCTCATTGTGGAGGTCAATTTTTGATTTTTTTGAACACTCAACTTTGTTTTTTGTTTGTGAATTCTTAAAGCAAAGTAATCCTTTTAGAAGCCTGTCCTAACCTAGCCGGCACCGGTCTCACTGTGGAGTTCAATTTTTGATTTCTTTGAGCACTCAACTTTGTTTTTTGTTTGTGAATTCTCAAAGCAAAGTAATCCTTGTGGAAGCCTGTCCTCACCAAGCCGGCACCGGCTGTAGTGTGGAGGTCAATTTTTGATTTTTTTGAACACTCAACTTTGTCTTTTTTTTGTGAATTTCTCAAAGCAAAGTAATCCTTGTGGAAGCCTGTCCTAGCCCAGCCGGCACCGGCCTTACTTTGGAGGTCAATTTTTGATTTTTTTGAACACTCAACTGTCTTTTTTTTGTGAATTTCTCAAAGCAAAGTAATCCTTGTGGAAGCCTGTCCTCACCAAGCCGGCACCGGCTGCAGTGTGGAGGTCAATTTTTGATTTTTTTGAACACTCAACTTTGTTTTTTGTTTGTGAATTCTTAAAGCAAAGTAATCCTTTTGGAAGCCTGTCCTAACCTAGCCGGCACTGGTCTCACTGTGGAGGTCAATTTTTGATTTCTTTGAGCACTCAACTTTGTTTTTTGTTTGTGAATTCCTAAAGCAAAGTAATCCTTGTGGAAGCCTGTCCTAGCCCAGCCGGCACCGGCCTTACTGTGGAGGTCAATTTTTGATTTTTTTGAACACTCAACTTTGTCTTTTTTTTTGTGAATTTCTCATAGCAAAGTAATCCTTGTGGAAGCCTGTCCTCACTCAGCCGGCACCGGCCTCACTGTGAAGGTCAATTTTTGATTTTTTTGAACACTCAACTTTGTTTTTTGTTTGTGAATTCTTAAAGCAAAGTAATCCTTTTGGAAGCCTGTCCTAACCTAGCCGGCACTGGTCTCACTGTGGAGGTCAATTTTTGATTTCTTTGAGCACTCAACTTTGTTTTTTGTTTGTGAATTTCTCAAAGCAAAGTAATCCTTGTGGAAGCCTGTCCTCACCCAGCCGGCACCAGCCGCAGTTTGGAACTCAATTTTTGATTTTTTTGAACACTCAACTTTGTTTTTTTTTTGTGAATTCTCAAAGCAATGTAATCCTTGTGGAAGACTGTCCTCACTCAGCCGGCACCGGCCTCACTGTGGAGGTCAATTTTTGATTTTTTGGAAGACTCAACTTTGTTTTTTGTTTGTGAACTCTCAAAGCAAAGTAATCCTTGTGGAAGCTTGTCCTCACCCAGCCGGCACATGCCTCACTTTGGAGGTCAATTTTTGATTTTTTTGAACACTCAACTTTGTCTTTTTTTTGTGGATTCTCAAAGCAAAGTAATCCTTGTGGAAGCCTGTCCTCACCCAGCCGGCACCGGCCTCACTGTGGAGGTCAAGTTTTGATTTTTTTGAACACTCAACTTTGTTTTTTGTTTGTGAATTCTCAAAGCAAAGCAATCCTTGTGGAAGCCTGTTCTAACCCAGCCGGCATCGGCCTCACTGTGGAGGTCAATTTTTGATTTTTTTGAACACTCATTTTTGTTTTTTATTTGTGAATTCTCGAAGCAAAGTAATTGTGGAAGCCTGTCCTCACCCAGCCGGCACCGGCCTCACTGTGGAGGTCAATTTTTGATTTTTTTGAACACTCAACTTTGTTTTTTGTTTGTGAATTCTCAAAGCAAAGCAATCCTTGTGGAAGCCTGTCCTCACCCAGCCGGCATCGGCCTCACTGTGGAGGTCAATTTTTGATTTTTTTGAACACTCAACTTTGTTTTTTGTTTGTGAATTCTCAAAGCAAAGTAATCCTTGTGGTAGCCTGTCCTAACCCAGCGGGCATCGGCCTCACTGTGGAGGTCAATTTTTGATTTTTTTGAACACTCATTTTTGTTTTTTATTTGTGAATTCTCAAAGCAAAGTAATCCTTGTGGAAGCCTGTCCTAGCCCAGCCGGCACCGGCCTCACTGTGGAGGTCAATTTTTGATTTCTTTGAGCACTCAACTTTGTTTTTTGTTTGTGAATTCTCAAAGCAAAGTAATCCTTGTGGAAGCCTGTCCTAGCCCAGCCGGCACCGGCCTTACTGTGGAGGTCAACTTTTGATTTTTTTGAACACTCAACTTTGTCTTTGTTTTGTGAATTTCTCAAAGCAAAGTAATCCTTGTGGAAGCCTGTCCTCACCAAGCCGGCAGCGGCTGCAGTGTGGAGGTCAATTTTTTATTTTTTTGAACACTCAACTTTTTTTTTTGTTTGTGAATTCTCAAAGCAAAGTAATCCTTGTGGAAGCCTGTCCTAACCCAGCCGGCACCGGCCTCAGTGTGGAGGTCAATTTTTGATTTTTTTGAACACTCAACTTTGTTTTTTGTTTGTGAATTCTCAAAGCAAAGTAATCCTTGTGGAAGCCTGTCCTAACCCAGCCGGCACTGGTCTCACTGTGGAGGTCAATTTTTGATTTTTTTGAGCACTCAAGTTTGTTTTTTGTTTGTGAATTCTCAAAGCAAAGTAATCCTTGTGGAAGCCTGTCCTAGCCCAGCCGGCACCGGCCTCACTGTGGAGGTCAATTTTTGATTTTTTGGAAGACTCAACTTTGTTTTTTGTTTGTGAACTCTCAAAGCAAAGTAATCCTTGTGGAAGCTTGTCCTCACCCAGCCGGCACATGCCTCACTTTGGAGGTCAATTTTTGATTTTTTTGAACACTCAACTTTGTCTTTTTTTTGTGGATTCTCAAAGCAAAGTAATCCTTGTGGAAGCCTGTCCTCACCCAGCCGGCACCGGCCTCACTGTGGAGGTCAAGTTTTGATTTTTTTGAACACTCAACTTTGTTTTTTGTTTGTGAATTCTCAAAGCAAAGCAATCCTTGTGGAAGCCTGTTCTAACCCAGCCGGCATCGGCCTCACTGTGGAGGTCAATTTTTGATTTTTTTGAACACTCATTTTTGTTTTTTATTTGTGAATTCTCGAAGCAAAGTAATTGTGGAAGCCTGTCCTCACCCAGCCGGCACCGGCCTCACTGTGGAGGTCAATTTTTGATTTTTTTGAACACTCAACTTTGTTTTTTGTTTGTGAATTCTCAAAGCAAAGCAATCCTTGTGGAAGCCTGTCCTCACCCAGCCGGCACCGGCCTCACTGTGGAGGTCAATTTTTGATTTTTTTGAACACTCAACTTTGTCTTTTTTTTGTGAATTTCTCAAAGCAAAGTAATCCTTGTGGAAGCCTGTCCTCACCCAGCCGGCACCGACGTCACAGTGGAGGTCAATTTTTGATTTTTTTGAACACTCAACTTTGTTTTTTGTTTGTGAATTCTCAAAGCAAAGTAATCCTTGTGGTAGCCTGTCCTAACCCAGCGGGCATCGGCCTCACTGTGGAGGTCAATTTTTGATTTTTTTGAACACTCATTTTTGTTTTTTATTTGTGAATTCTCAAAGCAAAGTAATCCTTGTGGAAGCCTGTCCTAGCCCAGCCGGCACCGGCCTCACTGTGGAGGTCAATTTTTGATTTCTTTGAGCACTCAACTTTGTTTTTTGTTTGTGAATTCTCAAAGCAAAGTAATCCTTGTGGAAGCCTGTCCTAGCCCAGCCGGCACCGGCCTTACTGTGGAGGTCAACTTTTGATTTTTTTGAACACTCAACTTTGTCTTTGTTTTGTGAATTTCTCAAAGCAAAGTAATCCTTGTGGAAGCCTGTCCTCACCAAGCCGGCAGCGGCTGCAGTGTGGAGGTCAATTTTTTATTTTTTTGAACACTCAACTTTTTTTTTTGTTTGTGAATTCTCAAAGCAAAGTAATCCTTGTGGAAGCCTGTCCTAACCCAGCCGGCACCGGCCTCAGTGTGGAGGTCAATTTTTGATTTTTTTGAACACTCAACTTTGTTTTTTGTTTGTGAATTCTCAAAGCAAAGTAATCCTTGTGGAAGCCTGTCCTAACCCAGCCGGCACTGGTCTCACTGTGGAGGTCAATTTTTGATTTTTTTGAGCACTCAAGTTTGTTTTTTGTTTGTGAATTCTCAAAGCAAAGTAATCCTTGTGGAAGCCTGTCCTAGCCCAGCCGGCACCGGCCTCACTGTGGAGGTCAATTTTTGATTTTTTTGAACACTCAACTTTGTCTTTTTTTTGTGAATTTCTCAAAGCAAAGTAATCCTTGTGGAAGCCTGTACTCACCCAGCCGGCACCGGCGTCACTGTGGAGGTCAATTTTTGATTTTTTTGAACACTCAACTTTGTTTTTTTTTTGTGAATTCCCAAAGCAAAGTAATCCTTGTGGAAGCCTGTCCTAACCCAGCCGGCACCGGCCTCACTGTGGAGGTCACTTTTTGATTTTTTTGAACACTCAACTTTGTTTTTTGTTTGTGAATTCTCAAAGCAAAGCAATCCTTGTGGTAGCCTGTCCTAACCCAGCCGGCACCGGCCTCACTGTGGAGGTCAATTTTTGGTTTTTTTGAACACTCAACTTTGTTTTTTTTTTGTGAATTCTCAAAGCAAAGTAATCTTTGTGGAAGACTGTCCTCACTCAGCCGGCACCGGCCTCACTGTGGAGGTCAATTTTTGATTTTTTTTTAACACTAGAGTGCTGGAACTGCTATATGTCAGAGCCCAACTTATATTGAACCATGGAGGTATTTTTATCTCAATGAAGTTGGCGACCAGAACTTTGATTTGTCTCAGAGCTATGGATTTAGGGTTTAGTACTCTATGGGTTGTGGTTACAGCTTTGAACGAAGTGTTAAGATGCAACGATCTTGTTTCTCTTGTGAGGAAATTTCTCAATATTGTATGTACACGACGGTTTTCATTCCGATTAATTATGGACCTATGCGGTTTAATGTGTCATGCTGGTCTTTTCATGGTGGTTTAGTTGGAATATTGTGTATTGTAGATCACACGTGGTATGGATTCATTGGGGATTTTGTGTAATAGGTTACATATTGAATACATGTGCATTTCGTGTAAGGAAGATCATACGTGGTATGGAATAGTTGGGGATTTCTTGAACCATAATTCACACGTTTTATTTATTCAATTGCGATTTTCTGTACTAGAGATCACACGTGATATTGATTCTATGTGGATATCGTGTACCATAGATTACACGTGGTATTGAATTCATATGTAGTCAATGCTCATATGCTAACATCGTTTTGGTGTCTATAGAGCAATCTCCATTGGATACAGAGGGTGAAATTCAAGACAATGAAGGAGAAGACCTTGAAGGTGCTAATCTATGATGATGATGATTCACATTGCCTGTTTATTATTTACCTTTGAAATACTAAATTTTTGATCTTCATTATTTTGAAGGTGATTCTGGCGACCTTGGTGATCCCGTTGACCTTGGTGACCGTACGCAAGATGGGCGGTTGAGTGAGAGGGACGTTCATTCACAGCTAAACTCTATTCTCTTGAGTGAGACCCCTAATACACGATCTCGAATTGAACGACTGCGGTTCCAACCTCGTCACAAGTCCCGCTTGCTAATTCCTCTCTGTAGAATGGTATGTCTTCCTGTTGTGAGACCTTTTCTCAAAAACGATGTCATGAAGCTGGCTTCCCATTTTATCAAAAATGGATACATGGAAGGTAACGGTGTATTCTATGTGGCCACTGAGGACAACGACGGCAAGACCAAACTTGTCACTCCAGAAATTAAATCATCTTGGAGTCACCTTTGGATTCGTGTCAACGATGATTTCGAATCCATGCTTGCAGCAGATCCCATCCTCAATGTGTTCTGTGGGAAGATGTTCCATGTTTGGGATGGAAACCATAGAGTCCAGGCTTGGATGCCAATCATAAATCAAGACCATTCAAATGATCTTGGATGGCATTACTCAGTTGATAGCATCATCCTAGAGGTGAAAGGAGATGTACCCACGATGCTTACTGCTCTACACGAAGTCAATTGGTACGATTTCTATTACTGATTAACTTTGCTTTTATGTAGTTTTTGTGTATGATTTCATAACTAGACTTATTCAAATGTATTTGATTTAACAGGAGAAATGAAAAGTCTCATGTGACTTCCAACCTTGTGCATAAACTCTATCGAGTTCGAACCATTGGGGCTCAACCTCTCTCATATTTTAAATCATTGGTGCCACCTGAGGACCTTCGACTCTCTGATCAGAAACAGAAGGGTGACAAGAGCCAGACATAGTTTTCATTGATTGTTGATTCTCTCAGTGCTCTTCTGAATCAGGTATAACCGTCACTTAACTGCTGAAGTTTGTGTATAATGTTGGCAATTAGTTCTTTCATAATGTCTGTTTAATTGTTGTCTTCCTATTGCAGCAAGAGATTGGAAAAGCAACCGCCGTTGCTCAGAGGAGATTTTATGAGAGATATCCTAATCCAAAAGATTGGACTGCTAAGAGACTTGAGGAACTGGTGCACAGGGCTGTGAAGAAAACCAAAGTTCATTACAAGGGTGAGTTGAAGAAGATGCTGCCTGTTGCTGATCCCAGCAATACCATACCTTTTTTTGAGGAAGTGAAGTATCACTATGAGTCTCATGATGAAGATCCAGAGATGAAGCTTGAGAAGCTTTGGATGCTTGGCACCAGCGTTATGGATCCTATAATGAAGGTTCTTAAGCTTGAACGTTGGAATCAACCTGCAAAACTCCGAGTGCAACTCAGGTTTCCTAAACCAAACTTTAGTGATGACACCTTCTTGATCTGGCTTCACAAAGCTACTTGGTGGTCCCAGGTATATTCCAAGTTTTCTCTACCAAGTTCTCTATGTTTTCTATTAGTGCTCCCACAATTTCACATTGGATTCTTATATCACATTGTTATTATTTCATTACATCTTTCTCAAATGTTACAATTTCTGCAGTTGACCATGGAAGCTGGTGTCATTTTCGAGTGCATTGTTCGAGATCAAAAGGTCACCATCGATTACCACCCAGACGGTAGAGACCCAATACCCACCATCTATGATTACATTGAGGAAATGCGAATTTCACTCTGGGACACTGCTTTCTACAGAGAATTTGCTGTTGATAAAGGCATTCACAAGAACAATACGGTTGACAAGCAATATCTGTTCAAACCTGCATTGCACCGTGTCTTGTACCGATATTTTAAGTATATTTTGTTTCCGGCAAAGGCCATGTCTAGATCCCCTCCATTATTTGTGAACTATCTTGATGAAGAAAGTGATGAGTTCATGCTCACAGAAGGGCTTATGAAACAGTGGGATATTGTGCACTAGGACCGCTGTGGGTGGTACTTAGATTGTCCACTTACCAAGCCTCCTTCATTTGACATTGCCCTGCGAGACTCCCTCGAGCCTAGTCTCATTGGAACAAGTACACAGAAGGACACAGCAACTCCTGAGAAGGAAGCTGCTTCGACGCAGAAGGCAACCACGACATCCAAACGTGGTTCAAAACGCAAGGCTGATGCTGTTGAGACTTCTGCACCAGCGGCTGCAGTTCCATCTACTCCCACTGTGGCCAATACCGCAGCACCACCACCAGCACAGAGTCGACCTCCACCGGTGGAGACCCCAACAGTGACAGTAGCGGAGCCTGCAACGAAGAGGGTGAAGTTGTCCAATGCAGGCCCTTCTACTCCAACGGTGTTCCTTTCTCCCCCGAAACAAGCACCCATGTTGAGCAAGCCCGGTGTTAGTGTTGCAGAGTACACTTGTCTTGACCTTCTTGTCAACGATTCTTTCTTGTGAATGGCAGATGAAAAGAAGAAAACCAGTCAATTCTGCCCAGAGTATAATCAGATCGTGGAGTTTTTGAAGAAGGTAAAAACTACTTCTATATTTTTTGGGTCTATTGTTTGCCAATTGTTATTAGTTTGTGTATTGTAGTCTCAATATTTGATTCTTTATGTTGTAATGAGATAGTGGAGTTATTGAAGAATGTGAACACTACATTTTGTTTTTGATTCATTGTTTGCCAATTGGTATTAGTTAGTGGATTGTAGTCTCAATATTGAATTCTCCATGTTTCTTCATTGTGACACAGGTTTCTGGCTCTAGACAGCTATTCTTTGACGGTAAGGCTGTAGAAAAACCGGGGGTTGATCTACTTATTGCAGAGTATCCAGATGGCTTGAGGGTCCCCGGTGTTTCAGACCCTCCATCTCAGGTTCCTAATTGGAATGAGAGTCTTGAGGATTTTTTGAAGGTCACCATGGGATTTGCATATGCTTATCTCCATGACGATGGTGCATTTCTCGTTTTCGTCAAAAAAGAAGTAATGTCCTATTTTAAAAACTATAAGATGAAAGTAGTTGATGAGTGGACAATCATCAACTACCTCCATCTAGCGAATCCGCTCCATCCATCTAAAAATGTGAGCTCTTCTAACTTTTAATCTTTCTTCTAATTGTATTTCTAGGACATGTTATGTAATATGACACTGTATGTATTAATATTCATTGTTTTTTTTGTAGACCTTGAAGTTCAAGGCGGTTCTTCTTGCCCGTGATAATCCCTCTACTGCTGCCCGTCAGCCCCCACCTCTAGTTATTGTAAAAGACCCGTCCATTCCGCAGGTCGACCTAGCGTGCGATGACGTTCTTTTCAACGCTGTGACGCTAGAGTCACAGCTGTTGAGGAAGGATACAGGGAGACCATGGCGTGGTCCCAAAGAGAAGTCAGAGGTGTTGATGAAATTGTTTGTGTATGGTTTAACTCCAGAGAACGGTATCGTAGCAGACCTAACGGCATCCACAAGTAATTTCATTCTCCTTCATTGAATGCTAGAATTAATATCATGTGACCTTAAAGCCTTTGTTTCTAATAAACCTTTTCTACTCTATTGTGCAGGTGCATCTATCCGTGCAGCACGTGCTTGCAACCGTCACATTCTCGCACTTGAAAGCGACTCAAAGCTATTTGCTGAGGTCTTGAAGCCCCTCATTGCTCCTCAGCCACGGTCAGCGCCACCTAAGACCGCTCACATCACCCTTCCTAATTCTGATGATGAGACCGTTCCTGATGAGCCCCTTGACTGTCCATGTGAGTAAGTTTCAATGTTTATTTAATGCACCTTGCAAATACTAGTTAATACATCTTCATCTGAATACGTATTCTAATACTTTTACACTTCTCTTGTTTGCAGTTTGACAAAGAATAGACCACTACAACGGCGCCGTTTTAACCTTAGAAAGTCCATGCAGAGTTTGGTAAGCCCTGATAGTTCCCCTCAAGGACTTCCACTATACGCAGAAGCATTGGCAACAGCATTTGCAAATGCTAGTCCTAGCCCTAGTGGTTCTTCATGCTATTCTACACCGCATCGACATTATGATCCTCGTGTGCTTTCATATGTCGATGTGAGTGCTATCGAATCTGATACAGATTCACTTTGATTGTTTCCATTTCAGTATTTATTTATTTCCATATCATTTCTTGATACCCTAACTAGTTTGAATGCATTTCTGTTAGTTTCAGAAACGAGCGATTGCTATTTGAAGCTAATAAATTCCAGTACTTACTCTAAAAATACACACTAAATTCCACGGCTATAGGTATTCACCCTAAATCAATGTTTCATAAATACTCACTAATTACACCTAAATCCGCGGTATTAGGAGGTCCTTTAAAATCCAACAGCCCGAAATTTTTCCAAAAATCTCTGCTCACTGCTCACTGCTCACTGCTCACTGCTCACGTAATAGCTTTTCCCTTCCATGTTCATGGGCTTCGATTGCTGTGTCGGCGCTGGAGTCCGTGCGGGGCGCTCATGTGATTTGCAGACAGGGCTTGCAACGGCTGCAGAGATGAAGATCAGGGTTTCATGTCTTGTGAATTCGTGCAATTGATTCCTGTTCTTTGTTGTGCGCTAGAAATTTGTGTGCCATTTCTGTGGTCCGTGTCTACAACAACGTTGCCTTCCTTTTCTGTGTGTGTGCGTTCTCGCTGGGCGGACATGCATGTGATGTCGCAAATGCAAGCACAGAGATGTCTCTGTAAACGTCCTGTGAAACCACTGTGGACGTGAACATGTTTTTGGTGATGTTTTCATGAACGCGATGACGTCCATCTACTACATTGATTCCTCGTCTGTGTTGTCTCACTGGTATGATTTAGTTACTACGGATGTGTCATTGACATGCTCAGCTGGATTCCGCATTCTGCTCCTCCCCAGGCCGATTGTGCACATGATTGGGCTCCATATCGATGTTGTCCTGACGGTTAGCTGTAAAATGATGTTCATCGCAATCGGAAGTCTCTGGGAAAATGAGAAAATCCCACTGACGGTGTGATGCAGATCATGGCCATACTGGACGTTTTAACCCTTGACCCAAGAAGCTCGAATGTGGGTTGATGTTTATATTGGTAGATTTGAGTAGGTTGTATGTGGACTTCCTTTTTTTCCAGTTTGATTGGTTTTGTCACAACACATGCATTTGTCGTCATTGATTTTAGAGATATAAAGCTGGGTCCTATCTGGATTATATATTCCAGAAGATGATGAATTGAATTTTTCAGTTTCAAACCAGGAATCCTTGGTCCTTCACGGGTTCAGGAACACGAAGGCTAAAGTGGGCTTCAATTTTTTATTTGAAGTTCTGAGTGGGTTTTATGTGGAGTTCCTATTGTATAAATTTATTTATGTTTGTGGTAAACATATGCAATGTTCTTTACTGATTATTGTGATATAAAATTTGGTCCTCTCGGAAGCATACTTTTCATTCTATGAATGGTTGAAGTCGTCATTTTTAAACCATGAATTGTTGGTCCTTAAAGGGTTAAACGCATAGGGGTTAAATGCTCTTGATTTGTTTTGAAGTTGTTCAACTTTTAAGACCACTGTGGCAATTGTAGCGTCTCGTGGTTGCGCTTGATAACTGCTAACAGTGGACCTCTCCTTGGATTTGAAGCACTTTATATGGGGGCTGTATTTTGATCAGTTTTTGTTTCTTCACATGTGATGTTCGTCAGTGATGCTGGTGATCTAAAATTTGACGTCACGTGAACTTTCTGTCCAACAATATACTGGATCAAATGGGTCATTTCATTCCGCTTCTTGGTAGTACTGATGGCGAGCAGTTACGACTATCGTTTTCGTTGAAGGACCTAAATTCAGCCTCATTTATTTATGTATTCACAGCACTTTTGAGTGAGCCATATAGGGGCTTTCGTATGCTCAGTTTTAGTTTCGCATTTTAAGAACACATGCGATGCTCTTCAGTGATTGTGGTGATTTAAAATTTCACTTCTGCTGCACTTTCTTTTCCACAATAGGATGGACCAAATGGGTCATTCGAATGCTCGATTTTATTCTGCTGCTGGCGAGCAGTGAGGACTACTTTCATTGTTTGAGGACCTAAATTCGCCCTAATGTAGTTTTACTTCTGAGTGAATCACATGGGAGCTTTCTGGTGCTCAGGTTTTGTGTCGCTTTTGACCAACACTTGCAACGTTCTCCAATGATTCTATGGACATAAAATTTGACTCCACCTGAACTTTCGTTTCCACAATATGAAGAATCATGATAACCCCGTTTGCATGCGACTGTATGAATAGAGGAGGTGCTGTTGGTAATAGGGTTCTGTGTAGGGCATGGAAATAGGTCCCTTCCTAATTATTTTAGTGTCTTTACATAAGATCTCTGATAAAATATGTGTAGGAATCATTCTGTTTCGAGTGAAGAAGATAGTCTCACTGATGTCTACTCGTTACTAAGGTGGAGGCACCAATACCCGTTAGTTCAGGTAGTTCAACTTATTTAGAACGATGATTTACAATGATACAACGTTGTAGCACATAAAACTGTGGGTATAATAACCAAGTTAAATCTTTAATTAGTTTTGTCAGTATGCATGATTTTGTTCTAAATAATGGTCATAGTTGCAATTTGGGTGTTCTAGATTGCTCCGTGTCATGGTCGTCTTCTTCTTGCGATGTTGCTGGGCTGCGATGCATGGGCTCGTGACGTACTCCTGTTATTGGCGATGTTGGTTGCAACGTCCACGTGTTGTACAGCTTGCCCTGATGCAGTTTCTGTACACGTTTGCGTGTTATTGGCGATGTTGGTAGCAACGTCATGACATGCATATGTTACAGTACGTGCTCGGTGGATGTCCACAATACTGTACAATGGTTGTTCACAGAGAACGAAATGGTAGACGTCTTGTACAGGCAAGATCAGGGCGTGGAGAATTTGCAGTCTAAGAATTGGTGGAATTTTGCTGCGATCTTGAGTTTCGGTGCCCTTGTTGCAAAAACAGCATCTGGAGGCGTTTGTGGAGTGGCCAGCCCGACGCGTCAGGATGGGAAAGAAAACCGGGAGCGGGCAGAAGAGGCAGCGGTCGCAGGCAAATGAGACCGTGGTGATCTCGGATGACGGTATGCCTGACCGAAGTGTGGAGCGCCGCACGAAGCAGAAGCTTGACGTGCGCGGCGGAGCGAAAGGGAAAGGCAAGGTCGCTGACGTGGGAGCTACTGCGACCGCCCAAGGGAAGGCCAAACTCCGCGAGACACAATTGCAGATGCAGCGTGACCACCGGTGAGTATTTTCTTTCATATTTGTGTGAACATGTAATTGAAATTTTATAGTGAACTAAACTTATCTTCTTTGAAACGTCGCATGAAATGTGACATAATACAGAGTGAGTAATACATAGTGAGTCTTTATTTTTTGGGGCGGTCGTACGGTGTGAATTCGAGGATCGTTGAAAATTATGTGCGATCGGAGGTGATTGAGTAGTTGTCGAAGTGTTTCGCAATCTTCTGTTCTGCATGTTGCTGCTTGTGTTCGGAATATTGGGTTTATTTGCGAGCTTGGCTGACGGATATTTTATACTCCCTCCGTTCCAAAGTGTTTGTCATGTTTGAAAGTGATTTTTTAAGTAGGTCCAAAAAATACTTCCTTCTGGCTAATTTTATGTACGTTGCAACGAACACATGAAATGTTCTTCAATCATTGTAGTGACAGAATTTGGAACATTTTCTAATGAAGTTTCTTACAATATGATCAATGAAAGTGGCTCAAAGAAATACCAAGCAAACAAGTTGGAGAATAACTATCGGACGGAGGGAGTATTGTAATGATATGGATGCCGTTTGGTATTTTTAGCTGTGGAATGTGATGAATAAATCTCGTAGTGATCAAATACATCCGCATGATCATGTCATGAGCATAAAGGTTGGTTATGTATCGGACTTGTTATGGAAATTAGGGGAGTGAGCTCAGTGTATGGTATGTCAGATTCATTGCGCTTGTTCAGTGTTGTCGATGAGTATTCCATCATGTGTCCAACTGAGCACTGTCAAGATTCTGTGGTATTGAGCCCGGATGTCATACACATTATAATTGGAAGCACCGAGTGGTCGAATATGGCATGCAATGCTGGTAGTGAAGACGTTGAAAATGTCTCAAATGACGTCACGGAAGACATGATAGTGCAACACGGGTCGTGAAGACGTCACGGATGACATGGTCATGTTACAGAGGTCATGATAATGTCACGACTGACATCGGCGAGACGCTGTAAGCTTGTCAGAGTATTAGACATCGATGAGCGTCGTGGGTATAGAATTCCTGTCTCAAAATGGGCAGGTGGTCTATGAATCATATAGTGTCGCTTGTATAAATTGTTTCACAGTGATATTGTATATGTTATCGATGTCCTCTGATGGGAGCATTCGTATGGTGTAAGTGAAACCTTGACACTAGCGATGATTTTGAAGATTCTACGTTCATCATCGGTACGATGCTCATACAAACTGTGTGCCTCATAATTGGTGTGTGTTGGCGGGGGTAATTGAGCTTTGTGATTGCAAAATTCAATGCGCAAGTTATTTCGAATTCAAAGGACAGGATTGTCGTTGTAATTGCGTTGAATTATTCAATGATATGGAATGTGCCGGGCTAGGGATTGTGAAATGGATTGTGTTATGTGCTGCACATACAACGGTTGTTGGGGCTATTAACCTTTAATTAGGCAAGGATTTTTGTTGTACTGCAGAGGCTACGAGGACGAGGACGACGAAGACGACGAAGACGAGGGAGGGGAAGACAACGTCGAAGAGGAGGATACCGAGTCCGATGCAACACCGGCCCCGCATAGCATGCGGCGCGGATTATGGCATCTCGACAGGACCGAGGAGAAGCACGTCATCTATGTGGATGATAGAGGCGAGCCATGTGGGTTAATGATCAAACCGTTCAACGCGGACATGCGAGTGCTCACTAGGGAGTTGGATCCGGTCGGGAACTGGGCCCAGCAGCATGAGCCTGTCAAGGAAAGATTTTTGGAGAAGCTGTGGTCCGGTGCATCCGCTGTTTGCTTTCAAGAGGTCTTGTTTGTGTTCTTGCTTGGAAGCCTGCAATCTTTGCTGTAATGAGTTCCCCTATCTTCGTGGCTGTACTCCTATTTTTTTCTTGGACGGAAGGGATGTCCATGAAGACATGGTCATGTCCAGGAAGACGTGTGGATGTCTAGGATGACGTCCAAGGACGTCCCAGAAGATGTCCAACGATGTTTCTCTGCGGCAGAGGAGCATGTCTGTGACACTGAATGCTGCCACTGCATGTGAGCATCCTCCTGTCCAGTTATGCGTATGTATGAACACTTTCCCCAATAAATTGACGACGGTGAACTCTTGAACTGCTTTTGTCTGCAGGGTGGGTGGTGAAGGGTGATCGGAAGAGCATGGAAATCGATTACATTCGGCGTACTGTCAACAAGATGTTGATCAATCGACGATTTCGGCTGAACCGGATGATCGACAGGAAACAGAAGAAACCAACAGAAGTGACCGATGAGCAGTGGAACCGTCTCGTGGTGATTCGGGCCACTGAGCAGTCGAAGGCAAAGTCGGAGCAGATGCGGGCCGTGTCAAAGGGGAAGGGTAGCAAGGCAGCGCAGATGGCAGCACACCGGGAGGCCGCAATCGTGAAGCTCGTATGTATCATTTATGCATGTGCAGTATGTGTTGGTCCAGAGTTGAAGGCGCATCGTTTCTACGTCTTTGACTGTGCTATGGCGTTTTGAGAGGTTTTTGGCGACACCCGTGGACATCAATGATGACGTACATGGACATACGTGTAGACGTATAGACGTTTCATGTGTCACCATGGACGTCTGCAAGGACGTGTCAATGTCTCTGTGAATGTACTTGTGATCGCGAAATCGATTATTGTGTCTACCTTCGTTGAATGCGTGTACCGTCGTTGAAGTTGATGTTCTACCGTAACGTGCTGGTGGTGTTCCCATTGATCGTGGCAGACCCTCCGGCATGGTCGAGTTGCTTTAGAGACCGAGATCGCCGAGGAGATAGAGGAACGCCTTCAGGAAGAGAAGGATGCAGCCTGTGCTGGTGAGGACGACGCGCTTGCGGAGATGGAGGGCCGGTTGGATGATCTAGAGGCCCGGCTGGATGCATCCAACGAGAGGATGGAGGCAAAGATGGAGGAATCGAACAAGCGTCTCGAGACCAAGATTGATGAGTCGACGCAGCGCATGGAGGCCATGTTCCAACAACTCCTCTCTAGGAGGTCCTCGCACGCGGACTCAACACCACCGGCGTGCTCGGATGTGCCGGTGCCAGCTGCCCTCGTGCCTGTGCAGGTAACTCCGACGCCCGCGCCCATCACGGAGACGACGAGGCCACCGTCGCCGAACCACGGTGCGTCCGGCGTGTCGAACCGCGATGGACCAGAGGAGGCCGACATGGGAGCGGCAAAGGAGGCCAAAGGCGGGGGCTCAGAGGAGGGACAGGCAGCTTTGGGCGCAACAGCAGTGCCCACTGCAGCGGGGGAGGTGGAAGGGGATGATCCATACGCGACGGGGGAGGAGACACAGGCGTCTGCAGCGGAGACCGAGCAGGTAAAGTGATAGACAGTGTGCTTTGAGCATTAGGGAGACGTCACCACGTTGTTTCAGACGTCTACAGGAGCATTGCGGAAACGAATACACGTGTTTTGTAACATCTCCGCGTCTTTTGTAACATCATGTAGACATGATGACAAACACTGCCAAGTTTTAGGCAACGCTGTTAGGCAATAGAGGTTTATATTTTGAGCACTGTGATTGCGGTCATCGTCAGTCTAATGAGTATGAAGTGTAAAGCATCCAGAAGTCGAAATGCTTGTCTGTCATATTGCCACGGTCGCAAGTAAGCCAGGTAGGATGAAGTGCAGGAGGCCTTGGAAACTCCGAGGGGGTCCGCGGGATATGAACGCCGCATGACAAAGGTCTTGGCAAAGACACCTAAGCCTGCGGGACTGTCAAAACCGGATAAGACCGACACAGCAAAGCCGCCGGCAACATCCAAAGCGAGCAAGGCAGATGCAACGAAGCAAGCGGGACTTTCCAAACCTAAGAAGGCGGTCGAGAAGGTTGGCAATGTGTAGTTGCACATAATGTTTGCACTTGCATTTTGGAAATACTGTTCAGAACTACACCGTCACGGTGGGCAATGTAATGTATAGTATGCAATGTCATAGGACCCTAAACATTGTCCTTCACAATATACAAAGACATAGAATACCATTCGTGCCTAAACATGCTATCATTTCACAAGTGCAGGTAGGCACCTCAACAAGAGCGGAGGCGGCCAAGAAGAAATGACGAAGACATTTCTGGAGGTGGGTGGGTGAGTGCACCTAAACCCTCGTAACCCTAAACGTGGTGCTGACTTAGTGCAAGAGGGATTAACGGTGGCGCACGACACTGATGTTTTGGAGGACGTCGTCTAAGACGTCAGCTAAATGACGTTGACGTCTGCAAAAGCGTCGAGGACGTCTCTTCCAACATCTCCAGAAACTTGTTGCCACATGACGTAGCGTGTATAGTACAATCTCAAGCATCCATGTTTGTCATAGAGTCGGAGTAGGGGTACACTTATATGAACGGGGGGACCGAAACACATGGCGAATACATCTACATCCTCTCGAATTACTGTGTCTGAATTTGGTCATGTATCACTTGTTTAATCGCATGCTATGTTGGCTTGTCGAACAGGTGCAGCGATGGACGAGTGTGGAGAGGTGTGAAGGTCAGAGGGGAGCACTGACATGAAGCGATGACAGGGACAGGAATGAAAGACGTGTGTGTAGTATAGGGATGTTGTCGGTTGTCGTATCAGTAGAGGTGCATTTTGCGCTATATGAGGTCACAAACAATATTGTTATCACTTTTTAACATTGATCTTACAATGTGTTATAGATATGCAATGCGAAAACGTATACATGACTCGCAACCGTGAATCCCGCATTCAATTGGAACACTCTGCAGTGACACGAGTGCGTGCTCAGGGAGACAAGTGAACGTTTTGAGTGATGTATTGTAGAACGTGTGGAATATGACATGGGGATGTGTAGATGGTACACCGCAATGTCTCCTCGACTGTTCTTATGCTGACGTGAGCATGCGACGTGAGACTTCTACATGTAACAGAGGTGTCTTCTGAGGTACGTCCTCCATGGCACAGGGATGCTCTGTAGAACTACTGTTTCATCATAATGATGTAATCGAAAACAATTGTTGAGTGACATGGGGATGTTTTATACAAGCACTATGTGCTGACGATGATGTCATTGTAAGACGTGGTGCATGACGTGGGGATGTTTTCTCGGACGTCTGGGTTATCATAATGACGTCATTCATAAAGCTAGATACGTGACATGCGGATGTTTTGTGGGATGCCTACGTGTCGAGGTTTATGTCTAAGTTGTGACATATACAAGACGTGGGGATGTTCTCTCGGACGTCTGGGCCACCTTTATGATGTCTTTCAGAACACGTATCACCTGACTTGCGGATGTTTTATGGGACGACAACGTCTCATTGCTGACGTCTCGATTGCACGTCGCACGAGACGCGGAGATGTTTCATGAGACGACTTCAGAAGACGTGACGATGTCTCGCTAAACATTCAGAATTTCTCAGCAGATGTTCATGACGACGTCCTGGAGAACCGTCGGACGTCTACGTAGAAATGTCCGCGCGGCGACTTTCGTCATCACATACTACGCACTGATGTTTCTTATAGCGTGGTCACATCCTCGGAAACACCGTGAATTACACCATGTGAGCAAGTCCATGTCTCAGACAATGTGACGTTAGACGCGCTAACATCCCTGGAGACATGTGCGATGACACACGCACTCCCCACGTGCAGGGGATGAAGACGTACTTTAGGACATGCCCATGTCAACTGTAACGTCGTTTTCCACATGGCGATGTCCAACAATACGAACATGAAGACACAGTACGCGACGAGCCGTGACATCGGGGCGGACATCTCGCCGTCAGCGCGTGATGTCTCGCAAAACACAGCCGTGTCCCCAGGGACGTCCTAGCGAACGTGACGCTAGAATGAAAACCACACAGACCTCTGCTGACGTGGCACGCCACGTCAGCATTTCCCTCCTCCACGTCAGATTTTCCCGGGTCCACGTCAGATGTTCCCGCCTCCCCGTCATCAATTGGCGGGCCCGCGTCCCATTCCACGTCACCACACATTTGGATGAAGCTCATCGCCATGTGGCACTGCCCGAAATTGTGCCGCTTATGTGGCGTCGACGTGGCACTGACGTGGCACCACTTTCTGCCGCTCAAAATGGCCAAAAACATTTGGATGTCCACGCGTTCTCCGAGACGTCACTGGACGTTTTTTCGTGTCACACATGTTACTACGTCCGGCCAATGTAAACGGGGATGTCTTCATGACACCGAAGACATCTTTTTGAACATCACAGAAAACACGGGTTTCTTATAGTGCGGGTACACTCGGCCCCGACGTCCAGACTCAGGATGTCGCTCCACCATCACCTAGGGCCGTGGACGAAGACAAGCGTCTCACTGAGAGCATTGACCATCTCGCATCTTCCATCTGCGACAGGGCATTGAAGCACCGTCTCGTGAAGAGGCACTTGGAAGCAGAGCTGCGCGCTATGGATGCGAGACACGCTGCTATGGAACTACAAATCTCACATGGAGTTCTACATCCCGCGCAGAGAGAGGCGGCGCCATTCGTTGGTAACGATGTAAACGGTAGTAATACTCTTCGTCGGCACCGAGACTTCCTCAGTAGCTGTTTCAGGTCGTCCAGGAACACGAGACAGCGATTGTAGTGTGTTTAATTTTTTCCGAGGCTGTAACTGTCTGGCGAGACGGTGTCAGAGGCTACCGTGCCTGGATTATTGACTTAAGAATATTGTAATGGATTGACGGTACCAAAATTTGGAAATTAGTCCAATCTGTCTCGGAATGGTTATGCTAAAACTCTGAATGTTCAGTTCACGCATTTGCCAAAGACTTTGAAATTGTACATACTCATCGGACAACGCACATAATGTACGGGAAAGGATGTTACTGAAATTCAAGTCTTTTAATTTACAAGGATGAGTATTCCAATGTCTCCGTTCTACCGATGAGACAATATCACCGAGGCCTGAATTTGAAATTGGCGCAGTCTCGGTGCAGGACGTATTATGTACAATTTCACAAATAAAAATCTGTACATCTGCACAAAAAAAACCAAGCTCTAACAAAATTCTATGTACTACATTCCCTAAGACATTATACCCTACAATATTGTCACATTGCTCGGACCCGGCTCGACATTTGTCCGTAGGGACCTCAGCTTTTCGAGATTGTCTCGTCTCGCCTTCTTGTCCGACTCCACCCTTGCTATGGTCTCGTGAGCTTCCTCCTTCTTTGGAAATGGAGGGGCTTGGACGTTGACATCTTGAACGTCTCGGATGGGTCCCAATACATCATCAAGGCCGTATATGGTGCGCCCGCCCTCGTGTCTCGCCCAAGTAGGAGCCTCGATCTCGCGGTAAACAAGTTAATGTTCAGCGAGATCAAGTACGAAGCGAGGCTTCGGGTACCTGTGATCTGGTCTGGCTGTCTCGCAGTATATCAACTGCAGCAGAAACCGAGCACATAACTCTCCATTCCAATCCAGCCACTTCACCCGCATTACGTCTGCTTTCTCGAACGCGACGGGGTCTCGAGTTTCAAGACCTCGGTACTGCAAGTACTGCCACAAGATGGTGATGAGCATGTACCCGCATTCCCAGTCCGATCGTTGGTTTGGCCATTCCACGTTCTTCCATTTCCGCGCCACGAGACGGACCCATTCCGAGGAACCTGGCCGAAACCTTCGCACTATACCCCAAGCAGAGCTGACAAGCATGACGAAGTCGTCGAAGGCCTTCGTGTCGTGGACTACGTTCCTGGTCCCCACCAACATCGTCCTCTTGTCCTCCACTATTGCGAGACTCCAATGCTGTTTATCCATGTAGGGGACCACGAGGGTGTCTTCTTGACCACTGCAGCCTTGGAAGAATTTGAGACCCATGTCACCGAGCCACTCCCAACTATCCTTGTTCTCTACCAAGTAGTAAGGCAAGATCCCGGTCAGATTTGAGCTGACGACGTGAATCCTGTCTCGGAGCCAATCCGGTGCTCGGAGCACCAGGGAGTGGAGTCCGAGATCCAGAAAGGGGTCTCGGAGCATTTTACGGGGCTCGAGGATGCAATCCCAGTCCTGAATTTTCGTGGGAACCAGGACTAGCCTGCGGATGTCATCAGAGAAATACACTGCAGTGTCTCCAACCTCGTGTTCAGATTGAAGTTCATTTCCTTGCATTTCCCTGGTATTTCCATCAGCATTTGTTAGAAACGAGTCAAAAATTGGAACAATCCGGTCTTATAACAACATTATAACGAAATATCAATTCAGGAATTTCAAGAGTGGTTAGGGTATCGTCACCTCAGACTGTTGTTGTGGTGGGGGAAGTTCAAGAGTTTCATTAACGTGTCCCAATGCCACGCTTCAACTTGCACGGCGAACTCGTTCTTCAACTTCGTAGGTCTTACGCTGCTGTCTCGGAGCGGAGTCTCGGGATCCATGAACTCAAAATGCCATAGACGCCCCCCCACCAACGGCTTGTTCGGATGAACAAAGTTTCCCGGGTCCAACTGGAAAATCCTGGGAACAAGGTCTCCTGCGTGACCTGTCCCTGGCTCGATCACCTCGAGAGCAGTCTCGGAGTTACCTTTGCTTGGGCCATCCAGAATGACCGCTACCTCCGCCGATGGGGGTTCCGGTCCCACAATACCCTCCACAACCACCTCTGTCTCCGTTGCTTCGGGTCGAGGCTCCTGTCTCGCCTCATCATTTGCTTCGACTGGTGCGGTTTCTTCTGGGTCCAGTCTCGCCTCAGCTTCCGCTTGGACAGGTGCGGCTTCTCCCGGATTCAGTCTCGCCTCGGCTTCCGCTTCAACCGGTGCGGCTTCTCCTGGGTCCGGTCTCGCCTCACCTTCTGGTTCGACTGGTGCGGCTTCTTGTGCAGGCGGTGCTTGTCTGGGCTTGGGCCATTCGCACATGTCCCACCTCTTGCGTGCCACACCCAAAACCAGACTCGACACTTTCTTGGAACACAAAACACCTGCTTTATAGAGGTTCACATCATCTGGAAACTAGGGATGGAAGTGAGTAAGGTAGAGCATCCACGACAATGAATAACCCGAGACAGCACACATGATTTGGTCTCGCATGAATGAAAACGAATACACGTTGGAATAGAACTTATCTAGGTTTCGAACCGGGAAGAAGTGGATATCCAAATCCTCCCGTTGTGCAAGACAGTCCCGTAACTGCGCTGCTGGACCGGCCGGTCTACACACGGACTCCTTGGACAAATTACACCACAGCGCTGCAAATATGTCTGGCTCCGAGACAGCGTAGTCCTCTACACCTCGACTTTGCGTATGCATGACCCACTTACTGAAAGGGGTCCACTTCCCGTCTTGCACCGCTTTCAATGCAGCAGCAGATACCTCCGGTGTGAAGCCCGTATCGACCAATGCGTCATCAGGTACGCCAAATAGCGTAGCCCCCACTGCAACGAGCATTGCGGACGCTCCCTCGAGACGGACAGTGTCATCAGCCCACTTCTGAAGGGTCTCGCTGTTAGTGGCTCCTGTCATGGGATCCACTAAGCCGTACTCCACTATGGCCAAGATAGAATACAGACGAAGGAGACATGCACTAGTGGGGGCTAAAAGGTGAAGTGTCCTTGAACGTAGGGCACTCACAACCGTCTTCGCCTCTTCCATGGTATGCTTCCATGGCAGGGGTAGCATCCTCCGAGACAGCAGACTGTTACCCGTACACATATGGTATAAGGGATGCCAGCCCCACACGCATCTCTCCACCTCCAGAGCTTTTGTCTCATCCCATTGGCGTAGCTGCTCGCGCACCCACTCCTCCCTCTCTCGACGTACTCGCTTTTGCATATCATCTTGTCTCGCCCGGAATACCTTGATCAACAACAGGCTCGCGAAATACTTGTGCGTCTCCAGACATCCATGTTGGGTCTCGCTGGCCTTCTCATCCCCGCCCTCCAGCCATGATATGGTGTCGTTGACTTTGGCCACCTCCTCGGCTGTATACATGTCCGGATGCTGCAGTACAGGGGCAATTGTAAGCACACAAACGTGAACCCCACGGAAGAGTATGAACCACGCCAAACGATAGGAACATCAACCCTACTAAAGGAGAGTATTTTTTACCTTTTGTTTGAGCCACGAGAATTTGCCATCTGCCTGGCATATTGCATTCTCAAAAGTGTCCCCTCTCCGAAAGGCCGAGACCTTCTCCACCATTTCGTCTGTTGTCCACGACGAGCAGGTATTGCTGTCGTCTCTCATGAGGCCGCAGTCCATGAGCAGTATAGCGAGACCGGTTTTGGGAAGAGGAGTTGGTGCTGGGAGTGCTTCTTCGGGTATGGCGGTCTCGGCGTCCCGAGTGATTTTCAGAAGCTCCTCCTCGCGCTGCCTGCGGAGACGTTCAGTGTCCGTGACAGAAGGTGCTGCTGCCTGTCCTTCGCTATCCACTTCCATTTGGATGGGGCTAGAATGCGGCTCGTCCCCCAAAGTGGAGGGAAGAAGTGCTGGACTCGAAGGACGTGCCCCCCCAGCACCACCGGAGTTGGAAGGCCGAGAGCCCTTCCTTTCGTAGACTAAACCCTCCACCTTTCTCTTCTTTTCCTTGCCCCGATCACTATCTGAGGGCACCTCCCTCTTCTTCTCCTTGCCGTGGTCTCCAACCGCGCCCCCCGCACCTGAACTGCTTGCCTGAACGTCTCGGCCCGACTCCATCTCCCTCTCCTTCCCCTTACCGTGGGCACCTCCCTCTCCAATCACTACCCCCTCTGATGGCCCGCTTGCATGACCGTCTCGGCCCGACTCCATCTCCTGCTCTTTGCCCTTACCGGAGTTTCGGGCAACGTCCTCCTCTACTCTCCGACTCCAATCAGCATCTCGGGTAGAGTCTCACATGGAGACGTGGAAATTTGAAGGGGAGCCACCACGTGGTTCACGAAACTTTGGCGGTTTGGGGGCTCTAACCGTGCACGCAGGGCCAACCGAGACAGGCTCCGTTTCTGGCTCCTCTTTCTTAACCTCGGGCTTGATTCGCTGGGGCTTTCGCTTCGCTTTTCTTCGGGCCTTTTTGGACTTCTTTGAACCCACGTCCTCGAAGTCGTCGTCATCATCATACTCGATCCGAGCGGGAGCGGCCAAAACGGAGTCCACATCTCGCTCCTCCTTCACCTCCTGCTTCACCAATGGCTGACCATCCGGATGCTTTGTCCACCAATCGTCAATAAGCTCCTTCGGAGTTTTAGGGCGGTCTCCAACCAAAAGAGCAGGCCAATTTTGCTCCAATGCATTCGGATAGAACTTCAACCCGTCGTGGTCTATCCGACGGTGGTTGTTTAAACGGTACTTCTGCATTAAACGTCTACTCTTTATCGGACAGAGCTCGCAATAAAATTGCTTGTGTGTATAGAAAACCGGGGGGTTGTGGCATTCTACGAGCATTCGTCCCCATTCCTCTTCTGTCTATGTCTCCAAATAGTGATGCTTGTCTATAGTTATTCGTTCCTGAACAATCCCGTCCTCCAAGCGAATTCTTGGGGCCTTCAAATCCGCGGCGCTGAAAATCTCTCGCACCATTGTGCCCTCCCAGTTGGTACTCCCTATACCGAGACATTCATGTAATTAGTATATGAACCCATCTACAAACAAGGCAATAAACTACACGAGCCCGAGAAGTAGGCGAGATCCTATCACAGACCCTGAACCACCTAATCAGCAATGAAGAACATATATGAAATCATCACGCCATGCCACTGGATCCTATAACGAGACATAAAGAAAGTCAACATCCCACATACATTTGCCACTACGAATGCACACTGCAGTAAAAATATGAAGCCAGCCTGATCGAGACCCGCGAGACTGAGCATGTAGCACTGCAAACTAAGCAGGTGAGTCTCCCTAAACCGAGACTAAGATTTACATGATCAGTATTCCAAATCTAATGACAATCCATCACGCGAGGCCAGTGGACCATTTCAGAAGAGCTAATCGATGTTTTCGGGCTATTATACATTTGCCACTACGAATGCACACTGCAGTAAACATATGAAGCCAGCCTGATCGAGACCCGCGAGACTGAGCATGTAGCACTACAAACTAAGCAGACCCTAAACCCTTCAATGACATCCACGCATGAATTTGCTAACCAATCACGGGAATGCAACGAAAACATAACCCTAAACCGGAAATGACCGAATCTCTAAAACCGTAAACCAAACCTGTTGCTTAAACCCTAAACAATCTAGTCCGGACACATGCAATGTGAAGCAATGAAATGATAATCCGTCAACCTTCGCCAAATTAAGCGTTCAAACCGCACCCCAGATTATACAAACAGCTGCCTTTACAGACGATCATTTATGCATAGACGCAAAACAGTAACTCGTCTAATCTCTGATTGCATATACTCACAATTTTTTCGTGAATGAGATGCGCTGCGCTCCAGTCGATGAGGATCCCGACGTATGCCTAAACCGCGCTAAAACCTTGAACCCTAAACCGAGTGCTGTTGCAGGAATGGCGAGACGGAACTTTATCCTCCAAAATCTCCAGGGCGCAAAAATTAAACTGCAAACAGCAATTCAAAATCCAATTGCAACAAGAGCAAGGCGCAAACAACCAAAAACAAAATGAGGAACCAAGGAAATTTGAGGAAGAAGAAGATAGAGGCCACCATCATCATCAGCCGTCTCGCCATCATCATGCCATGATTTGAAATGAATTACCAGAATGATTAGCCATCCTAACCCTAGGCCGCCAAACGTACGAGACTGGGTGGGCCACCACTTGAAGGACATGATGACAGACAACTTGGGTATGATGGATGACATCTGACATCGGATGGATGACACCTGTCACTCGGATGAGACCCTCTCACATGCCATGGAATGCATGATACCCCATGCCATGGACTACATACGTGGCAGGGGGCGCGAGACTGACGACGCAGCACGAGCTGTCTCGGGACTGATGACGTGGCAGGCGGAAGAGGCGGGGTAGCGAGCCATCCGACGTGGCAAGAGGGTCGAGACATCCGACGTGGCAGAGGGCCCACGCGAGACCGGGGCAGGAAGCAAGAAAAAAAGCCGGAATCGGGCGGAAGAAAATCAGGCTCGGAAGGAAAAGAAGAGGCGGGCGGGCTGTGGGACCCCGTGGGACCAGTCTCGCGCGTCTCGCGCTGCCATGCCTATTCACGGCCAGCGCATTTAAGACCACCGGGGGATATAGAGACGGGGCCAATACACAAGCATCTTGTTGAAGGTTTCCGTGCCACTGCAGTTCCAGACGAGGTTGCTTTGGCGGTCGAGAAGGCCCAACTTCTTCTTATGAACGCTCAAGTAGTGGTGCAGGACTAAATAACAGAAGAATACAAATTGGCAATTGAGATAAAGAAAAGTCCAGCTCAAGCTCTGATTGAAGCTCTTTATCTTGGGACTCAAAATAAACTCTCCAATTTGACATGTTCACAAAAATCAAAATAACTACATCAAATTGATGAAGCTCTAAGATAGTCCTTCTTCTTATAGCTTGAATACTTTCTAGTAAAAAAGCGTCATCTTGAAGCTTCGCTAAAAGATGTAATCATTTGCTCCAATCAAAGTTCATTCAAATAAATATAAAATTAATAATGTATAAACAATGGACGGGGATATATATCTCTTTAACATGCTCTGTTGAACTCCAAACCGGGGAAGCCCAACTAGTAATGCGCTTTAAGCCCCATAGCACTGGTCCGGGTTTGAAACCCCTTGAACCCGTATGAGCGGGCGTATGGCCACGTGGCTTGGCACTCCTAGTGAAAACTAGGCAGATAACTACCAGTTGGCGCCACCTACCTCCCTCCCCTTTGAGCATGCGAGAAGATGCATAGACTCTAAGTTTCATGGTTATATCCACGGTTCTTTCTCTTCCCCCTTCATTTTTTTAATCTCCGCTTTCTCTTTTGTTTATACTTTTATTTTTCTTAGTTTTATTTTACAATATATTACAATATATTTAGATATTAGGCCATTTCCTTGGACAACAACGGCGAACGACCTCATTAGACGGCAGATGGCACCATTAGCGGACGGGCCCTCGGAGGTTGTTGGAACTAGAGGTTGCTCATAGGATTGGGTTTTGGGTTGCTCTAGCTTTATCCTCCCACCCACACTCATATGTGAATAGTTATTAATATATATACATCTTACACAATTATATTGCATATAAATTGATAGGAAAAAAAACATATTAATATATAAGGATCTTGATAGAAATGTAAAAGAAAATAACTTTCAAATGAAATAAACATAAAAATTCATTGTTAGCATGTTGGTTTTAATCTAGCTCAAGTTACAAAGTAGTAATAATAAAAATGTACTTCTCTGAGTTAATATAAAAAAAAAATAGAATAGTAAAATTCAAATTAAAACTAAAAAACTAAAATATAATATAATAGTCAATTAAGGATACAATTATAGATTTATTGAAAAGACTAAAATTCAAAGTGTACAACTTTTGTTCATACATCAAGTTTAAATCCAAACTAAAGTAAAGACAACCAATACTATATTCGTTTTACTCTAACCCAAACTACAGTAAAAGACGAATTGCACATATATAATTAAATGTCTATTTTTTACTCTACTTTAGTATATTTAGACATATAAAAGAATGCCTTGGCTTTGTCATTGTTCCATCTCTTTGTTCTTGATTTGATCTTAGATGTGCTTGTCTTCAATATTTTGGAATTCATTTGGCTTTTATCATGACTGATTTGAGAATTCAATAGTTTTATTTATTTGGATTTAAAGATGTCTATCTTTTTGTTTTGGATTTTACATTTGGGCTACCTTGGTTTGTATAGAATTGCGTAATTTATTGTAATATGAAATGACATTAGAGTTAATCTGGCTTTGATAATTCAAAGTCGTTAATTTTGCTTTGTTGATTTGGCTTTGCTAATTTGGCTTTGTTAATTTAATGATGCTATTTTGGATTTGTTAATTTTAGTTGGATAATTTTATGATGCTAATTTGGCTTCATTAATTTAACTTCATTACTGTACCTTCCAAGCAGCTTCGTCATGCTTCCGACGAATATTTAATATTTCTCAAAAAATCATGTTCGTTTGTCATTTTTATAGGTTTGTTAAATTCGTTTTCTTGAATTTTATTTTTTTTGTATTTTTGTCATTCATCCAAATGGGCCTTGCAAGCTAGTACTACTATATGGATCACTTCCGTTGTTGGATCTCGTCGATTGAGTGTTGTAAAGTCTTGTGCTTTATACAAAATTCAGGACACTAGTGCCAACAATGAATGTGGGATATGTAGAACTCTCACTTCTTGTTCTCTCTTAATCACCTGTTAAACTCCTTTACAAAAATGTGAATAATTTAAGCAAAAATACTTCAAATCACAAAATTCTTTTTAGAAGTGAAAGATTACTTGAAAATGCAACTATTTTTTGTTGAAAATTCACAAAATAATATAGTTTACTATGCACAATTGAGCCTCAAAAGTCTGATCACAACACATGTTCTTCTCATTCAACTCATGCACGTTCTTCACAGCCTTATTGAATTTTGTCTATATATCATGCATAAAAAATTCAAATCACAAAATTCTTTTTGGAGGTGATAGATGACGTGTCCTTATAACTTTTCTTAGTTGAAAACATTTCAAAATAAGATCATTTGGTATGTTCAATTGTGCATCAAAATCTACTGAAAATATGGTGTGGTGAGAAGTCACATGAGCTTTCAAGTTCTTATCCCACATCATTTGGGAGTGACTTGGAATGAACTTGATTACAAGGTCATCACTTACTTCCCCAACAAGTCACAATTTCCTCTCAAAATAATATTAAGATATATGAAAAATGATAATATATTATCATTTTGACTATTTCAAAAAAAAATTAATATGATATTCGGAAAAATCTACTTATAATTTCCAAAAAAAAATTGTCTTGGCTTTTTGAATTATTTAAAGACGAAGCTGCTTGGAAGGTACGGTAGTTTAACTTGGTTAATTTAATGATGCTAATTTGGCTTTGTTGATTTGGTTTTTGCCAATGTGGTTTTTGCTAATTTGGCGCTATTAATTTGGCTTTGTTAATTTTACTTGGCTAATTTCATGATTCTAATGTGTCTGTGTTGATTTAACGTCTTTGCAGATCCAAATTTTGTTGACTTTTTCTAACTCTCTTTTAAGAGACATGGAAGAAATTGTTAGATTCGTCAAAATTTTCTTTAAGTATATTTGCAATGTTCAAATCGGTATTACCTATTGAGAGCAACAAAAACTATTCATAAAAAAATGAGAATTTCAGTTGAATGGTAGGAAAAATAAATATCCTAATAGATAAAGCCAGACATGTGTATGGGCATGAGTACGAGGTTACAATTTATTGTGTTTTCCTTTGAAGAAATGTTTTGAGTTACCATTGGATACTTTATTGTGATTCTTTGGGTGCCTTAATTACCTAAATCAAATTCTTCATGATATTTATTTATTCTTGGACTTTTTTTAAGTTTAAATTAAAAATAAATAAAATCAAGCGGCCCAATTGGATGCTTGGATTGGACGGCGGATGGCGAACGGCCTGATTATCGGACCTTTGTTTGAGGCTGTCCCCTGCATTGTTTGGCCATATATCGGTCATACGTTTGGCGGTATGCTCGGTCGTCCGTTCGGTTGTATGCTAGGTCGTCCCCTTCGCTGTCCACTTGGTTGTCCGCTTGGCAGTTCACGGTGCCGTCCGCGTGGACATTCGACAAGATGAAATAGGTGGTCGGCGGAGTAAATTATAATTTACCTGGTGGATGCTACGTCCGAGCGTCCGGACGTCTTTTCAGATGTGATTTTGTACAAGGACGTCCAAAATGACAACCTTGACCATTATACTATGGAATAAAATGTCCATTTTTCAAAGGAAAAAAAAACACTATCACGTCTCACTATTTGGGTCACTGTTGTATGCACATATAATGTACGTATGATGAGGCTGGAAATATTGGTAAAACAAGTCATGGTTGATCTTGGGGCTATACGAAAGGATTTGGAATATTTTTTATTCATTTTTGTTATAAATGTGTCAAAGTCAGCTAGCCACATTAGAATAGATCTAGAGCCTCTAAAGGGTTGTTTCAACTTTATGCAAAGAAATTTTTTTTTTTGGAAAATTATTTTAAAATTAAAAATTATTTTTCAAAATTTAGTTTTTTTTAAATTACAAAATTTATAAAATTTATGAAACTAATATCCAATGTGACGTGGCCAAACTCCTAACACATCATATCCACGTCAAATTTAAGTTTTTTTTAATACTTTTAATTTTTGTTTTAATTTTTGTTTTAATTATTATTATTTTAATTATTATTTTTTTAATTATTATTTTTTTAATTATTATTTTTTTAATTATTATTTTTTTGCATGAGAACTCACAACCTTCTTGAGGCCTCAAGTTTCCTGTAATGACCACAAAAGCCATGCTTTAACATTTGAACAAGTGAACATTGTTGTAACCAACAACTTAATTATAAGAAGCCTTGGAGAAAATGTCCACCATTGACTTGTGTTATGCTAACCATGGTTACATAGGCCATAAAGCAATTGGTCTGAAATAGATGAATTAACATGACTCTATTTTTGTAAACTAGGGGACCAAAAAATGAGCTCAAGGTTCCATGTGATATTTGACTAAACATATGTATAAACTTTCTACAAGTCAGAATGAAGTTTGTACACATTGGTTTGTCACCATCAAAAACCTCTAGTTTGAAATGAAATGAAAGTTTAATTGCAAAAATCTCATGTCATTAAATTCACAAACAAAACAAGTAAAGGCTCTCTTATGTTTTACAAATATAACCTTGTTATTTTAAGCTAACCATGTTTTGTTTGTTTGCTTTTTTGAAACAAAAGGAACACTCCAAACACTTGTTTTGGACCTATTTTCAATGAAAATTGAATGTACGTGAATTTTTCAAACATTCAATCAATTTTTTTAATATATGCATGTCCATAATGAAAAGAACCATTCAATTTCACATTCATTTGCATACAATCCAATTCATGCATTCTTAACAACCAAAAACATACAACTTCATGGAAAATTGGTAAAACACAAATTGCAAAAATTTGGAGTTTTTATTTCAATGATTTAATAGCAACATCATTATTAAAAGGCTAAACAAAATTTTTCATTTGTGTATCAAGATATCATACATGTACTCTATAGCTTCCATATACATCTTTTTTTAGCATACATTCTATACCTAAAACAATTCTAGGGGGTAAGCGCATTCCATGTGTAACCAAAGTTTTTTCTCTAAATGTTTTATAGGGGGTGGGCATGTGCCCACCTCCTTTTGTACTTAAAGCTTTTCACCTAAAAATTTTAGAGAGGGGTGGGCATGTGTCCTTCCCTCCTTTGCACTCAAAGATTTAACTCCTAACTGCCTAACAATGCATATTTTGCATGATGTACTGAAATAAACTTCATTTTCTCATTCATCATGCATTTTTTAATGAGTGATTTTTTCATGAAATTTTTAGGGGAAATTATCTTCATGCATGTGTGATCCGATTAGAAAGGGAATGATTTGTAAACCCTTATGCCTCACTTCATATTGCAGCGTTTCACTAAAAACTTTGAAGATTTTTGTCTAAAAATTCTCTTGAAAGAATAAACTCATAAAATTAAGCATCCGAAAAATCTTCGAAAATCACTATACTTAGAGTATTACATTTAAACCCATCACAACAAATGTCATCCACAAATTGTCAATATCTTATTCGTAATCAAATTACAAAATAATTTTGAATTTTAAGTTTCAAATTTTATAGAAAATATTGGTGATAGCAATTGCACATTTAACAATATGGATAGAATCTAAAATTCATAATGTTTAACTTTTATTCATACATCAAGTTCCAAATATCCCTCTTAGTTGCAATTTATAATGCATCCTTGCAAAACTGCCCAATTGGATAGGAGTGAGGACATTTAGGAGTTAACATAAAAACTTTAAAGGGGGGTAAACATGTGTCCACCCCCATTTGTACTCAAAGCTTTTTGCCTAAAAACTTTAAAGAGGGGGGGGGAAGGTGGCATGTGCCCACCCCCCTTTGTACTCAAAGTTTTTTACTTAAAAACTTTAAAGGGGTGGGCACATACCTACTCCTTTGCTAACCAAAGGGGTGGATAAGGACTCTTAACCCTACACTCTAAACAATTGTTGCAAAACAAATCTTCTTGAGTTACTTTTTACACCTTGACTTCTATAATACCACATACCCTATTCTCTTCGGAAACAAACATACCTAATTAAATCAAAATTCAACATGCAAATTTAACCCTCTACCTTGAAGTATAAATGGACCCCTCTTAATCAGTGCTAAAAACATTGTCAAATTGACATGCGTGTATTATCCGTGGACATGCAGCAAAGAATGGAATCCTACACTGAAACATGAGAAGAAAGTTGAGCATCATGCGCCGACATCCCACTCGCATCAGTGCGATGCTTAGTCGACATCGTTTTCCGTTTTCTCAAAGCGCCTTCAAAACTATCACCCTGCACTTCCATTTGCTATCTCCGGCAGTCATTTCAGGAAGAATTCTTTGAAATTTGCCTGTATTCTTGTATTCTGCAGGGTTTTAGTGAGAGTGGCGTCGGATGAGATGGAGGGCGGCGTGGCGGAGCTTCACAGTAATGTCGTGCATGCTCATCGTCTTGCGATGCACGATGTGCATGAATAAGTTTGTAGATTTCGTCCGGGAGTATCACTTTGACTTGATTGTCATCTACAGCACGGTGCTGGTGATCTTTCCGCTCGTCACCGACATGTCCTCTCTCGACAGCTTCAAACCATTTGATGGCGCGCTCTTGTGAAAAGGTGAAGACGTCGACCCTACATAGTAACACACTACATGGAGTCCAACGAGCTTCATGCTTTCACCGTGGAGTCAAGTACTGAATGGTCTTGCTTTTCGTTAAGTCCTGAATGTTGCGGCAATCAAGTATTGAATGTTTGCAGCGGAGGGCGTTAAACATGAGGCGGACCCTAACCCTAATTCCCATGTTCAATAACCCGGGCTGTCCTGAGTCTCCTGACACCGTATCAGGAATTTCTGAAGGCGGTGATGGCGTACAAGAAGAAAACAAAGAAGATGACAATGCAATCACTATGGATTGAGAAGCAACACAAATCCCCATATAAAGACCTAACCACAGGTTTGTAACTAGTCAATATGATTGTGATATAGTCAGACTTAGAATTTCCTCGCTCGTCTTTGTAGGGAACTTTCAAGTGGCATGTGTTTGAGGGGGACTTTTCTACCAAACCTGCCACAAAATCTTCCTTTCTCGGCTTGTTTTAGACGTTGTAAACTTGTAATGATAGAGCATGACAATTGAAGAAGTGGCAAATATATACTTCTTTCAATATTTGATCACCATAGATCGGCCTCGCAACAGCAGTCACGTTCCGCGACTTCACCTTCAACTTTATGGTCTTGTCTTTGATGCTTTCCAATATAGTCATCTTCATGCCGTTTTTTGTTATCTCATCTTTAGGCGTCTGCTTACAATACCTCCCTACCGCATCATCTCATGCCTTTGCTATGTCTTGCTGAAACAGAAAGTTCGAGAAAAAAATGAGATACTCTAATTGAATGTAAAAGAATTGAAAGCACGAGAGTGGACGAATACACTTACATCAGGAATTTTCAACCCCATTGGTTTTGAACGATTTTAGTGCGATTTCCGATATTTTATAGGTGCGCACATTTTTTGCACTAATTCCGCATCCATGCGTCATTCATTACAACTCTACTAATACGACATCATGCTTGTATAAACGGATATAATACTGATTCAACACAATTGATAGATCTATTGAAAACGTGATAATTCTTCACTCTATATAGTTGTCAAATGTCGTGTCTTAATCATCTTTAAGGCCACACTGATTAAGTGTGTTTTTCGTGCGACGTCATTTTTTCTATATCTAGAATTTTCCTTTGTATATTTGGATTTGGTCAAAATAATGTTATTTAAAAAAAATAAAAATTCCATAATTTTTTTTTCTCATGCCTGAACATTGTTTTGGGCTGCCCTATCCAACTACTAGGGTTGCCCGGATTACGGTGGAGCCCATCACGACTTCCCGAGCTCAATCGCCAGTGGCCAGAATTGAACACGAGACCTCCTAACTTGAAACCATGCTCTAAGCCACTACACCTTTAAACCCATTTCGGGAGAACGAGCCGAAGCTCAAGGAGGGAAACCCTCCGGTACAAGGTCGGGAAAGCCTGAAATAGGGGAGACAAAAGTCATACCCTAAAACCCGAAGAAACCTTCAGGTGGTGGACTCAAAACTGAGTCACAAAAGGGGCTGCCATCGCTGGCTAACCACAACCTAAACTAACTGCCAAAGCAAAGTGAGAGAGAGTCTATCACTAGAAAAGGGGAAGCCCCAGAATTAGCCTAAGCAGAAAACAATCAAAACCTGGTAGTTGGCCTAAGACAATAAGACTAATTCCGATACCTCCTCACAAGGTGACTGTGCAGTAACACTTACACGGATAAACCCTGGACAAGCAGAATACGCGTGTGTTCGGCCATCCACGATTGGTTCTTGAACAGTGACTTGAGCTACGATCTAATCAAGTCTCTACCACCTAAAGCAGCAAGAATGTACCCCGCAACACCAAGATGCCCACAGAAGCTCACAAAAACCAATGAGAGTGTGCTCGAAATGTGAAGGCAACTATTATCCAAGTGAACCTCCTTCCATATCCGGTACTAGGAGCAATTGTTGCCCTCCAATCTTGAGTCAAACCTAACAGGAACATATACGACATCATTCTTTGCAATTGTTTGGCTTGTAGGTGCTCGCATTATAACATCATGACTTCTTTTGCGATTGGAAGGCGTGGAATGCACGTCAACTACAAGCACCTTTACCATGTCTTTAACTTCGTCTACAAGCTAGACTACAAAGTGGACACGTTCATCCATGCCCCTACTCTAAGCATAGACAAAGTCCAACAGATTCTGGTAGCTGCAGGGATAATCAAGAAGCCTTAGTTTTATGTGCAATTTTTTGCAGCGGCCTACATCACGATGACAGCATAATAGAGAATGTTTTATAGTTGGTGTTTAGAGGGGAGACTAGAAGTAGAATATTAGCTTACTATTATGAATTGCTACAACACTAGCACTTCTAGTTGGTTGAAGTATTTGCTCGCTAAATTTGATTACTATGACCATGTATTTATAAAAGAAATTAAAAATGTAATCCCATAGATCAGTCCAATTAGCTCACTTTCTTCTTTCTCTCCCAAAATTTTCCAAATTGACTACAAACATTGTACACTCTAAATTGCAAAGCCACAATTTTAGGTCGAGTTGTAATTGGACCTAAAATCACTATAAATAGTAATAAATCTAATAATAGGATAAATGTTTCCAAAAATAGAGCCCATTTTTAAATTTAGCAAGACTCTAGGCTCTAGGTTTTCCAAATCCCCGCTCTTTGCTCTCGGGCTCTCCATTCTAGGCTCGCACTATAGCATTGTTGCCTTCTCCATTATGAAGGTGTGACTCCCATTTTCTGTCATGTGGAGAATGAGAATGGATATGGCTTCTCAATCTTTTCGGTTTTTCATTCTTTGCGCCCATTCTTCACTATTGGAGAAGAAAAATGAAACTTCTCAATTTTCAGAGAATGGGCCCTTCACAATTAAAGGAGAGAGTACTATGTCTTCATTTTTTGAAGATTGAAAATAGAGAGAAGATGCAATGGAAATAAAGCATATATTTGTTTCAAAAAAACTTTGAAAAATGAGGAGAAAAAGAAGGTGTGATAACCCCTGTTCTCCATACCAATTTATTACTCTTGGAGGAGAAGAAAGAAACTTCTTGATCTTTAGAAAATGGGTCCTCCGTAATTCAAAGAGAGACTACCATGTCCTCATTCTCTAAAGTTGAGAATGGAGGAAAAGTGTGACAACAACCCCGATTGTTGCTAGGTGATGTTTGGCCAACATCCATCCCTTGCATGTGTAGTCTCTACACTACAAGGAGATATGTGTCCTAATTGACAGAGTTATGACAGAAATTTGTCAACTGCTCCGTCAATTAGGAGACCTTGATTCGGTCACTTTGTTGACAAGATTTTGTCATTTTGCCTGTCATATCGGACATAGATACACGTCGGATTCACTGTCCTCGATTTTCTTTGCCACGGTGGATAAACCCAACCATGTCAGCATTTATTTTACTATAGTTTCGTATTGTGAATAGGTAAAAAATTTGGTGAATTGCGAGGAAGTTTCCTATACTGGTGAAAGTAGAATTACCCCGTATTAAGCGGAATTAGTGGCAGATTCACTGTAAAATTCACAGGTGTTTCGTTGAATTTTTGTGGGTAACTGCTGTCCCAGTTACAAGTGGCGATATCAGCCATTAACCCCTAAACGTCCTCACCTATGTCCAGTTTAGGCAGTTTTGCAAAGATGCATTATAAAATGCAATTAATATGAATATTTACAACTTGATGTATGAATAAAAGTTATACCTTTTTAATTTTAGATTCTATCTATACGGTTAGATCTATGATTGCTATCACTAATCTTTTTCTATAAATTTTGAAACATAAAATAAAAAAATTATTTTGTAATTCAATTACGAATAAGGTATTGACAATATGTGGATGAAATTTGTTGTGATGGGTTATAATGTAGTACTTTAGGTGTAGTGATTTTTGGAGATTTTTTGGATGCTTGATTTTAATAGTTTTTTTTTTCAAGAACACTTTTAGACCAAAATCTTCAAGATTTTGGGTGAAACACTGCAACACAAAATGAGGCATAATTTTTTCAAAAATTATTTCCTTTTCGATTGGATCACACATACATGAAGCTATCTTCCCATAAAAATTCAGTAAAAAAATCACACCACAAAAAGTGCATGACGGATGAGAAAATACGGATGAAATCTGTACATCATGCAAAATATGCATGGTTGGGCAGTTAGGGATTAACATGTATTTTTGGGCCGAATGAGATTTTGAGGTTCTTATTGACGTGGTCATCCTCCAACGATGCAAATTCTCATCCTCTGCGCTTGAGTTTTCGATTCTGGCACCCTGTGTCCGTGTTGGGCCTCCGGTCCTTGCTGCAGTCGCTCGGCACCGCCCGCCCAGAAGCCTTGAACGTCGTCAAACCGCGTGCGTTGAACTCCAACGAGCCCACCGTAGACAATCACGTCACCAGGGCATAGTATGAAAACCCCTGAATCCCATCTCAACATGGCATCATTCAGCCTGAATACCATCTCATTATAATTCTTTCAAAACACACATACAGCTCAAGAAGACCAAGCTCTGAAAGGGAAGATAGAGAGGAGCGAGAAGAGAAGAGAGGAGGGAGACATAAACGCCGAGAATTCACAAGGCGTGCGTCGACATTCGGCGATGGCGGAGATGGTGTCAATGTTGTTGAATGATGATGTGAAACAAACCCTGCAAGTAAAGCATATAACTCTCCAATATGTCGACATGGCTCCCGGTGCATAAGGTAACATGCACTCACCTAGAGGCGGCACCGAGTCTTCTCTGGCCATAGATCACCAAACGTGAAATCGGAGGAACTCAAGACGTTTGCTGTTCCAGAATTGCCGAGAGAAAGGATTTAACCCTAGTGAGCGCGAGACATAAAAAGGAAAGGAAAGAAAAGGAATTCGACAGAAGAATGGAGGAAGTACTAATGAAGTGAAATTGCTTGCGAGTGAGCGAGCTCCAACAGGTGAGCAACAACAATATCAAAAGTACTGGCAAGCTCGGATGTGGCGAGCTCACCTCGTATGAGTGAAAACAGAGAGCGAGGAAACCCTAATCCCGCCACCTCGTCTACCTTGTCGGCTAGCTAAAAGAACCAATAGAATGGGCCTTCCCTGTAAAAATGAAGGCAATTGTACACAGAATTCATACACCAAAATATTGGACACCCGGGGAGGTCACTCCATTGTCAAGTTGAAAACCACGTGCGAACAAAATAAATCTAAGTTTTCTAAGTTGCATCACCAAAATGGGTCAAAATTTTATCAATTTTTTTTCATGAGTAGATATACTCAGTATCTATTACATAGTAAAAAAAAGATAACCAAATTTGATGATCTTTCTTTTTTTATAAAACATACCGTTTCTAACTAGAATGACGTAGAAATGAACTAAAACAATTACTAAAAAAAATGAAGATGACTAAAAATTTCAAAAAAATATACAAAAGATGTTATCAATGGTTACGTATATGTAGAAAAAATATCATAATTTTTAAAATTATTTATGGCATATAATATAGGGGTAGCAAACTTTGTTCGCACGTGGTGTTCAACTTGACAATGGAGTGACCTCCCCGGGATTGGACACTAAACCCTAGGAAGGTAAAACTGCCCGTAAGTCAAAATCTTTGTCTACCGCTCTGAATCTGTGTACGAGTGGCAGCTAGTATTCACGCTGGTGATCTTCCACTTGGATGTGCTAAGTATAAGTATAGTAGAAGAAAATTATAACGCAAAAAGTAGTATACGCATGCACAGTATAACCGAAGAGTTAAAAAATTCTCCTCAATTTCAAGCAACTTTATGCGTCCACGGTGTAAAGTGGGACAAAAGTTGACAAAAAGATGACAAAAGAACAACGAAGTGCCGATATGACAAGGCAGAACATGGAAAATGTTGTAGTCGTCATCTTGGACATTTCTCTGTCAACTACTTGTCATTTAGACAGCCATTTCCTTGTAGTGCTAGATACTAGTAGACCACCAAGAGCATGCATATTCAAGCAAAGTCAGCTCTCACTATAAGAAACCCGCGTTTTTGATCATGTCTTCGTAAGACATGGAGACATCTTTGTCATGTCTTTGCGGTTTTAATGGATGTCTCGCATAACAGAGGGATGTCTCTACGTTGTTGAAGATAATTTGAAATTAGAGGGTTCGGCGAGGCGCGTGTTTCGGAAAAAACGCGTAGATGTCTGCGTGCATCTGCGCGTTTCTGAAGACATGACGCAGGACATCCAGAAAGACGCAGCTTTGCCACGTTGGCACGGGATTTCGGTTTTACCGAGGGTAAGTGTCTGAAATTTACTGGAATGCGAGGTGAAATGCTATCCGATGTAAAAAATTCAGCATAATGGACAGCGGTTTGCAAGAGCGGAAAAAAAAACCGGTTCACACTATTAAATACTATTTCCTTTTTGTCCAATATACTTTTATTTAAAATCACCACATAATTTGGAATAGTGATTTTATATTCGATATCTTGTACTCACAATATTTCTGATTCGTCCATTCTTTAAAATAATTTTAAATTATAATATTTTAATATTATATAATAATATCATAAGAATATAATAATATTAAAATAATAATGTTTTAATAAATATTATATTATAAAATTAAAAATATAAAAACTGATTTTTAATATTAAAATATTATAAAATTATAATTTAATAATATTATAATATTAAAACATTATAATTTAATAATATTATAATATTAAAAATCCACGTCGGACAAAAATAGATTTCCATAATATAGGAGGATTTTTCAACATTTATGGTGGAAAATACACGTGGATATAATTTGGAATTTCCAAATTTGCAGAACTTAACCTACATGGCACGAAAAATCCACGTTGGACGAGGTGCCACGACATCCTGTGTTTAGACCATCGTCCACAAGACATCTGATTGACGATGCCTTCGATGACGTGGGGATGTTTCCGTGGATATCCATTAGGATGTCCGCAATGACGTCTTCGAAGCGCAACAATGTCTACGGTGGTGAACTGCAATCACTACCGGACATGGGTACTTTTATGACTGGGAGAATATCACTGGGGGTGACAGGCGACTGCCGGCTGTCACATTCTGCGAGGGCAAAATTGTCGGCGGAAGCCAAATTAGACAATGTGACTGGCAGTCATATTTTGCAGTCATATTTGCCACGTGTACCGTATAAAGTGGGTGGGAGGGTCGTATATTGTCGTAGGGAACGAGTGGGAACGTTCCTGGGGAACGCCCAGTCATATTTGGACGTCAATTTTTTCTCTATAGTCGTATATATATATTTTTGGGCTGCCCAAGATTATAAACACTGCCCGAAACAGTTTACATGTATATTGGCCCTCCCAATCACTGTATAGTATGAGAATTTAGGGTATTAATTTTATAGGGAGAATTTGTGTCCAAAATTGAGTAGTTCTTCATTTGTTTAGGGTAATTAGGAATTGGTCATGTGCATTATTTTAATAATTGGTGAATAAATTATTTATTCATTCAATTAAGTGGTGGAGCTTTGGGGATGGAGGTGGGGGTTTACATTGAGAGGAATATGTGGTAGAATTATTAAGGGTTTTATAATTATGTCAATGCCTGCATGTAGTGGTAGTTGGCAACTAACGTGAGAAGTGTGCAACTTATCGGTTTGGGAGGTTGAAATTACTGTGTACTGCGTGGCCAACACTTCAGGGTGCTAATTACACAATTTCGTGTGAATATATATATATATATATATATATATATATATATATATATATTTATATATATATATATATATATTTATATATATAGATATGTCCACCAAGTAGAATGTTCACAACTGTATGTGATTGAACGGGGACTCGGTCAATCCTGCTCTGAGTCGCAATAGTCCAAATCATCTACCGATGTGTCGTCTTGTCCGAGGTGTTCTAATGCTTTAGCCACCACCTCTGGGGCTACTTCCACTGCATCGATGAAAATAGGTGTTTTCGGTATGAGATCCGAATCCAGGCATATGGCATTAAGTCCGGGAAAATCACATGCTCTCCCCAATGATATACATTGTAGTTCATCTGTGAGTTGGTGGTTTGAAAATGACCGAACTCCTCGTGTTATGGAGATTTCCGCTCTCTTAAAATTAAGACTAGTAAGTGTTATGTATTAAGTGTTATGCAATGTCGCGCTACAGACTTTGTTAATTTTACTTTGTTAATTTTTGAACAATTTATGTTATATTTTGAGAGGAGGATGGTAAGTATTCATTCTTTTGACGGACTTAAATGAATAATGAATCAATATTATGTAATTTCATCCATTTTTCCTATAAATGTTATATATTTACCTTTTTAATTCTTCTAAGTGTTATTTTTTACAAGTGTTACAAATCATCGGCATCACCTTCTATAAGTGTTATGTATTACTAGTGTCTAAGTGTTAACTAAAAGTATGCTCCCAACCTCTAACACTTATCGAGATCTGACTGTATGTGTCAAATTAGAAAATCTTGCACAACAACTCGGGCCAGTCACAAATTAGATTCAAGAGTAGGGAAAGTTAATCATATAACCTAAATCAGTCATATAACTGTGAGGAGTCATATAACTCAGAGGAGTTATATAACTTGGAGGAGTTATATAAATTAGAGGAGTTATATATTAACTAAGAAGAGTTATATAACTGAAAGGAACCTTATAACTCAGAGGAGTCATACAACTCACAAAAGTCTTATAACTCAGATGACTCATATAAATCAAAGGAGTTTCATTAAACACGTGGCTGCCGTCACCTTGCCACCAATGCAGGCGGCCTAAAATTAAAATTAATACAAAATGTTGGCGATGGAAATCATAGATTTAACCATGTGGGTAGAATCTAAAATTCATAATGTACAACTTTTATTTAGACGTCATGTTCAAATTATCCCTCTTAGGTGCATTTTATAAACAAAAATTGAAGTTTTTCAAATCTAAAGAGGGTTGTAAGCATTTAGGGTTTAACCCCTAAAGGACCATGCTCATTCCTAAAATTTTATCACTTTCTTGTGATGCTTTCAGAAAGGCAATTGTATCTCTTGATTAGTATTCATGTAGAAAACTTCACCGTTGAAGTTCAAAAAGGACTTAGTCATGAGACTATACATCAATTTTCAGAACAATCTACAGTATATATTACATGATTATAAGGTTTGATCATAAGTCGATTTCTGAGAATTTTAAATAAAACCAACAGGTCATTCATTGCAAACTTTCTCATAAATTTAAAAACCATGATTAGCGTTTGAAAGTTTAGGAGCATACAAAGATGTACTATATCTAGGTGTCCACAAAAAATGGTGTTCTAAAACTAAATACAACAACAATGATTGATTATCAAAAATTTATGTTATTGAAGGTTAGATTAGAATGCCAAAGCCTCACACAAACACTTGGAATGCATAGGAAAGAGATGATCTTTACTCATGGGCTGCCCCTCTTAAGTAGCACACCCAAGGGAGTCCCCTTGGCAAACCATATGGGACATCAGCCCATACTCCACTCCTAGTACACTAGGATCAACCCATATCACTTGGGAGACCCAATTCTCATTACTTCTAACTAGTACCACTTCTCTAGTTGCAAGTCTAGCTCATTCGCATCATCTACTCTAGCTAATGCGCATGGCTATGAGCAACTTCAGCCCACGCAATCATCCTACTTCAACACTCCCACTTTGCGAATAGCCAAAGCCTTGGAGCCCAAATGCCACCACTAGTCTTTGATGTCGATCTCTCGCAAGAGCGTTTGTTAGCACGTCCGCCACCATGTGCTCCGTTGGACAATACTTCAACTCTATCACCTTCATCTCTAACTTCTCTCGAATGAAGTGATATTGCACATCAATGTGCTTTGTGCGTGAATGATGCGTTGGATTCTTCGCCAATGACATACTCCCTTGATTGTCACACATGATTGTTGTAGCCTCCTCTGGAGCGCATCTCACATCCGCCATTAGTTGCCTCAACCAAATGGCCTCCTTCGTACCGTGGCTCGTCGCCATGTACTCCGCCTCAACCGTTGACGTGGCCGTTGTTTGTTGGCGCTTGCTATTCCATGAAACGGCCCCCGATCCAACTTTGAACATGTACCCCGTGGTGGATCTACGATCATTGGTATCACCCGCATAATCCGCATCACAATACCCACTCAACACAATGTTGTCACCTCCAAGACACAACCTCACATCACTTGTGCCTTTCAAGTACCGCATGATCCTCTTGACCGCAACCCAATGACTTGAACCCGGTCTTGCCATGTGTTGACTCACAACGCTGATTGGATACGCAAGGTCTGGCCTTGTTGCAATCATAGCATACATCAATGACCCTACAGCTTGCTTGTATGGCACATCCACCATAGATTGAGCCTCTAATGCATACTCCTCATCGGTGAGTTTCACGAGTTTGGAATTCACATCCAATGGAGTGCCAACCGGTTTGCAATCCTCCATGCCAAAGCGTTTGAGAACATCCATAACATACTTGCTTTGATTCATTGTTATGGTGCGTGTTGCTCTATCTCGCACAAACTCAACTCCTAAACAAAAGTGCAACTCACCCAGATCACTCATCTCGTACTCGTTCTCAAGCATTGCCTTCAATGCCTTCAAAGAGCTCATACAACTTGCAAGGATGATCAAATCATCCACATATATGATCACGATGACCACATGTTGCCCCTTTTGCATGAAATACAAGCTGTGATCAGCGATGCTCCTTGTGAACCCGATATGAACAAGAAACGTGTCAATCTTTTGATACCATGCGCGTGGAGATTGCTTCAACCCATACAATGACTTGTTCAACTTGCAAACAAGGTTCTCATTACCTCGTTGCACAAATCCTGCGGGTTGTACCATGTAGATGTCCTCCTCCAACTCGCCGTTCAAGAACGCCGTCTTCACATCCATTTGATGCATTTCCAAATCCATGGCAGCCCCGATGGCCAAAATGCATCGAATAGTGGTGAATTTCGCCACCGGTGCAAAGGTCTCATGAAAATCAACACCTTCGATTTGTGAAAAGCCCTTTGCCACCAATCTTGCCTTATAACGAACCACATCACCCGTTGCATCTCTCTTTGCACGAAATACCCACTTACAACCGATAGCGTTGCGATTCTTGGGGAGGGGAGTCAATTCCCAAGTGCCATTGTCCATCAACAATTTGTACTCCTCTTGCATGGCTTGCTCCCACTTGTTTGCATCATCACAACTCAACGCTTCACGAATCGTCAATGGAGCATCTAAAAGTGCAACGTTTGCATGCTCCTCCTCACCTTGAGGGAGAATATGATTCTTCCACCACTCGCCAAGTGGTCTACGATTTCTCTCTGGATAACGACGATCGCTCGAGGATGCATTGTCTTCAACCGCCGTTGCTTGTGCCTTTTTCTCGCCATTCTTCGTCTTCAAAGGTGGCTCCTCAATATGTTCCTCATCACCACCATCTTCGTCATCTTCGTCTTCATCAACAATATCAATAACGGGAGATTTGGAAGATTGGTCCACAATCGCTGGTTTATCGCCACTTCTCCCACTTGGACCATCGTCCAAATTGTCTTCAACCTTGGAATTCTCGCAAAATGTCACATCACGAGCTCGAATGATCTTCTTGGTCTCGAGCGACATGAGCCTGTACGCCTTGGTACCTTGACAATATCCAAGAAACACACATTTTGTTGCCTTGGCCTCAAGTTTGGTTCTTTGAGAATCGGGTACCTTTGCAAATGCGATGCATCCAAATGTGCGCATGTGCTCCACGCGGGGTGGCCTCCCACTCCACGCTTGCTCTGGTGTCATGTTTTGAACCGCACTCGTCGGGCATCGGTTGCGTGTGTACACCGCAGTCACCACCGCTTCCGCCCAAAGGTCCAAACCCAAATTTTGTGCATGCAACATACTCCTTGCCATTTCCACAATTGTTCGATTTGCACGCTCTGCAACTCCGTTTTGTTGTGGTGTATATGGCGTTGTGGTTTGTCTAGCAATGCCTTCTTTCTTCAATAACTCTCCAAATTGGTTGGACATGAACTCGCCGCCATTATCCGATCGAAACACCTTGATCTTGTGCTCGGATTGCTTCTCAACCAACGCCTTGAACTCTTTGAACTTCTCAAAACACTTGCTCTTTGCTTTGATCGGATACAACCATATCTTCCTCGAAAAATCATCAATGAACGTCACAAAATACTTGCAACCCCCCATAGACGTGGTCTTCATTGGACCACACACGTCGGAATGCACAATCTCAAGAACCTTGGTTGCACGAGTTGCCCCATCAACTGGAAACGGTGAGCGTTGTTGCTTGCCTTCAATACAACCCTCACATGTGAATGAACTAGGTGCGACGTGTGATTGTGCAAGATCCATGCGACTTACCATTCCACGCAGTGCTTTCACACTCTTGACATTCAAATGCCCGAGACGACGATGCCACAACGCCAACTTGTCTTCGTTTGAACTCGATTGCACCAACGTTGCGGATTCCGCCGCGTGCATCTTGGAAAACTTGATTTGGTACAAGCCGTTGACTTCGTGTATAATGGCCACCTCCTCACGACTTGGAGACAACACAAAACACCCTTGGTCGCTAAATTCCACTCGCAAATGCTTCATCACCAAATGTCGCACCGATAAAAGATTTGCCTTCAACTTGGGAACGTGGAGGACATCATGGATGGTAATTGTCTTCACACGACCCTTCACCTCGGTGTCTACGACGATGGATCCTTTACCCACGGCTTGAAGAACCGTATCATCACCCAAAATGACATTCTTTGGAGATATGACGTGATATGATTGGAAACAAGTCCTAATGGGCGCCATGTGACTCGAGGCTCCCGAATCAACAATCCAATCGATCACACTACCATTGCATGACACGTCACTTGCCATCATTGCATACTCATCCCCGTCATCACTACAAGAAGAGACGCTAGTCATAAATGCGTACTCATCACCTGCATCGTTGACCTTTGTATTGTTGGCACTTTCCTCTCTCTTGCGTTTGTAGTAAAATTTTGCCAAGTGGCCCTTCTTACCGCAATAGTAGCATACCTTGTCTGTAGAGCTCCCACTGGCACCGCTCTTGGATTGCTTCGCCATAAGCGCCGAGCTATCGCCACGAGTCTCGTTCTCTTTGCGCCGCGAGAGTTCATGCAACAACCGTGATGTCACATAATCAAGAGTGAGCTCGCTAATGGGCCTACTCTCCATAGCAACGATAAGATACTCGTACGACGGCGGCAAACTCTCGAGGAGCGTCATAACGATATCACCGTCGGTAATGTTGACGTCTGCGCCGTTGAGCTGATCCGCAAGAGCCTTGACTTTGTTGATGTGCGCCAACATGTCGTCGTTTTCTTCCATCTTGATGGTGAAAAACTTGCGCCTCAAAAACAAGATATTGACCAAGCTCTTTGCCTCATGAATATTGCAAAGCTTGGCCCATGCCTCGGCGGGAGTCTTGCACGACCGAATATGAGAAAGCTGGGAATCAGAAAGATTAAGAGCCAAAATCGCAAAGGCCTTTTTCTCTCGCCGAGTGTACGCAGTTCGTACCCTAGCCTCGGCGTCGGACGAAGGCGGTTCCTCACTACCCTCAACTATCTCCCACAATTCTTTTTCGGCCATGACCATTTCCATCTTGAATTTCCACAAGTGGAAGTTGACGCCATCGAACTTGTCTACAACCTTAGCACCTTCACCCTCAAATGTAGCCATATCCTTGATTGAAGGACGTACGCTCACAAAATTCAGCCCCTAGAAAGCTAAGAAAAATTGTTTTTATGATTTTTTGACAATTTTGTGATTTGTGAGGCAAATTGCACACGTACAGTGTCTTGCAAAACTGAGTCAAGTTAAAGAAAACATATCTTTGGTTGACCATTCCTGACAACTCATTGAATAAAATTGCGGTTTTCAAGATTGAGGAGATACAACATGGAGTTTATGAACTGTCATAGAATGCATGTTGACACACACACAGACTATAGTTAGAAAAAAAAATTCAAGTACAAACATATGTCTTGACTCAGTTTTGCATGCCATTGAGGACTCATGAACCAAGACATGTGTTTTGCATGCCAAAAATGCATTGAGGATGTATGAACTCAAATTGGCTTGGGCATGTTAAACTACAATGTTGCAATACTCCATGCACATTGTTAGTAGACTTTTATTACTCAACATGGTGTACTTGAAGGAGCTTTCTGCAAGTGCTCGTACAGACCTTGATAACTCTATTTTGGTGAAGTTGCAAGCTGGTAGATCCACAAGGGATGTAGCAAGTGAGTTGCAGGTGTCTCAAAGTCATGTTGCAAGACTTAGAAGGAAGAGATTGTCTGATATTCCTACTAGTAGTGGTGGTAGACCACAAGTATTAACAGATGCACAAAAGAGAGCATGCATTAGAGCTGTCACATCAGGAGGATTTGAAGCTGCGACATATGCTACCCAGCATGTACGTGAGGAATGCCAAGTTACTGTAAGTGTTGATACGGTGAGAAGGGTATTACGTGCAGGAGGGCTGAGATCAAAAGTGAAGCAAAAGAAACCGAAATTGAACCAGAGACACATCAAGGATCGACTTGAATTTGCTAGGCGCCATGAACATTGGACCATTCATGATTGGGAGCACGTCATCTTCTCTGATGAGACAAAGGTAAATCGATTTTGCTCCGATGGTCGCAGTTGGTGTTGGATTCGCAATGAACGGTCTTGTGATTTAAAAGAAGTGAAACAAACTGTAAAGTTTGGTGGTGGTTCTGTCATGTTGTGGGGTTGTATGACATTTCAAGGCCCAAGCATGTTCTGTAGAATTGAAAGAAGAATGGATCAACATCAGTACAAAGAAATTTTGCAAAGAGATTTAATGTACACGGTGATGGCATATGATCTTGATCCTTCGAATTTGATATTTTAGCATGACAATGATCCCAAACATACAGCAAAAAGTGTTCGCCAATGGCTAAAATCACAAAACTTTGATGTTCTTAAGTGGTCTGCACAATCTCCTGACCTAAATCCAATTGAGCATCTTTGGGCAAGGCTGAAACGTCGTCTTAACCAGTATGAAAGTGCTCCAAAAGGAATTTTAGAGTTGTCGGAACGTATTGAGGAGTGTTGGGTTTCTATAAATCCAGAGGAGTGTAGGAGGTTGTACGAAAGCATGCCACGATGAATCCAAGCTGTTTTAGCTGCCAAAGGCAAGTGGACAAAATATTAAGTTGTTTTTTGGTTGATGATGCAAAACTGAGTCAAGAGACACAGTTTCCTTTGAATGTAATTTTCTTGTACATATGAATGTAAGAAGAACTTTCTTTTGCATCAAATTGTAGCCCACTGAAATTGCTATCTTGTACAATCTATGATTTGTGCAAATCTATTGCCAGTTTTCCTACATTGGTAATTGAATTTCGAATTACCAGAACTTGACTCAGTTTTGCTAGACACTGTACGTGCTTCTAATGCCTCCAAACTAATTCCAAACACTAAATCAGCACCTTTGTGCTACACATCAACCTCACAACACTCAATCGTGATGGTTCTTAGTGAATTTGCACAAGATCATACCACAACACCCTAACTAGGAGAATTGCGCACTCGTTGGCTCAAATCCACTCAAATCAGCACCCTTGTGCTTCACAACACGTAATGCACCCTATGGACACCCTTGTGCCTTCCAAGGACTCTAAATCAATGCAAATTCAGCCCCTTCAAGTCCTAATTGCATTGAAATTCATCAAATCAGCCCCGTTGTGCATTCACTAACCCAAACTCTAATTTTGAGCACTCCAAGGGCATAACTCACATTCCAAACCCTTGTGCAAGAATTGCAATACCAAAATCAGATTGTAGACTCACCCCAAGAGCCTCAAAGCATAAAAGTGCCTTGCAACAACACAAGTGCACAAATTGAGCACAAATTGAGCCAATAAGCTCCAATAAGCTCCAATAAGCTCCAATCAGCTCCAATATACTCCAACAAGCACCAATAAGCTCCAAAGCTCCAATTCAGCCCTTGTAGACGTGTATAAACTCCAAAGGTGCTCCAAAGTGCTCCAAAAGCTCCAAATCAACAAATGATAGCTCCAAAGTGCGAATTCAGCCCTCCAACACGTAGATCAAAGGTAGGAAGATTGTAATACCTCCCAATGTCGAAATCAGCCCACCAAAGCTCGAATTCAGCCCTCCAAAGTTCCAAATCAGCGCTCCAATACTCCAAAATCAGCGCTCCAACGCACGACCTCCACACAATGAGCAATCTAATCTTTGACTCACGCAAAACACATGAGTGGGCCCATAACCTATTGAAGGTTAGATTAGAATGCCAAAGCCTCACACAAACACTTGGAATGCATAGGAAAGAGATGATCTTTACTCATGGGCTGCCCCTCTTAAGTAGCACACCCAAGGGAGTCCCCTTGGCAAACCATATGGGACATCAGCCCATACTCCACTCCTAGTACACTAGGATCAGCCCATATCACTTGGGAGACCCAATTCTCATTACTTCTAACTAGTACCACTTCTCTAGTTGCAAGTCTAGCTCATTCGCATCATCTACTCTAGCTAATGCGCATGGCTATGAGCAACTTCAGCCCACGCAATCATCCTACTTCAACATATGTTTGGGTGAAGTGACTTGTTGGTGACTCATTGAGCCGGTGTTTGTGATTGTTATTAATTTTTACATTGCAAAAATGTTTTAAAGAATTCAAATATATATCTGGATTATTCCAAAATATTCCAAAATATTCCAAAATATTCCAAAATATGTAGAAAAGATTCCAATTATTTTGAAAAGATTCCATTTAAAATATATTTAAACATTTCCCGTAATTATTTTATAGTGTTAAAGATGCAGTAATGACAAATGTTTTACATAATGGACACTTCTTTTTTTTTACGAATGTGACGTCAAAGTGTGAAAACGCCGTCCAAGTCATCAACCGCCCTAACTATTTTGTCCTAAGTTCACCTATGTTGACGTTTTAATTTTTTCTTGATGAATCAGTCAACGTAATTGCAAATCTTGAAGGATTTTTGTGTTCTTGAAACAAACATGTTCAATTCTTTAGTTAACATTGAGTCAAAATTATGAAATCCAAACAAGTTATTAAAGTAATGAAATTATTCGTGGACACAATGTGTGCACCTGGTCCTTTAGGGGTTAAGGAAGGTAGTTGGTTTTGTTTACTTCATTTTTTTGTATGTTGCGTTCAGATCTCTTAGACCATGTGACTACCAAACTTGTTCTTAGCTTGCATCTTCAAAACCTTTCAACCAGAAGGGGTGCATTGAAATCTTTTTGTAGCTTTGAACCTCTAAGATGTGAAAGTTATTGATTTTTAACCCTTTCATGTATCAACGTTCACTATGTAGACGACACACAAATTGAAATGCTAGATTTTCATTCAAATTGAACAGTTTTCATCCATCAAAATTTCTCTTGGTTCTTGAGCAAATTTACTATTCTTTGTACAGTTTGGATCTTCAAAATATGTTAGTTTGATTTTTTCTAAAACAACAGAATTGGTTTATGTCAAGTTTCATTCTTAGTTCAAAAAGTGGAATCTTAAATCTAATTTACAAAATAAATAGAATCAAATAATGGAAATTATACAATCTTGTAGTGCCTCTTATTCCAATTTCATTATCATATTAAAAAAATTGTGCTAATTTCAGATTTATAAATTGAATTTTAAGAGAAAAGCTTGCAAAAATAATTTAAAAATATTAAATAAAAATAGAATAAATCCAACTTGTTCAAATGTGATCTTGACATTGACATTTACAACTTTGCTTTGACCATCAACCCCATTTTTGATTTTATCAAACATTTTATAACGCTTTTTTGAAAACAATGTTGAATCGGGACATTAACCCTTGAAGGATTTAGGGAATAGTAGATACGTTGTCGTATATTTAACATTTGTTATGAGTAGAAAGTTCCAAATTGAGATCCCAATAGCTTTTAAGACCATGTAGACATGAATTTTAATTTTACTTTTGATACAATACTCATAGGAGGTGTAGAACCATTCCAAATACAATGAAATACGGTCGTGTACATTGGCCGGAATGGCCAATCTGGATCTTCAAGGGTTAAAGGGTCAAAGTAACAAATCTAACAATTAATGGTATTGTTAGTAGCACTGATCAATTAATAGTTCGTAAATGGTTGGCTTACTACATTGAAATCACCATATACTGTGGGTGCGTGAATGGAATGGCCACATTCATCCATTTGACCAAATTTTCATCAATTTAACGAAATTCATAGAGTGTGGTAGATTTGATCCTTTAACCCCAAAACGTCCTCACCTATGTCCAAGTTAGGCAGTTTTGCAAAGATACATTATAAAATGCAATTAATATGAATATTTACAACTTGATGTATGAATAAAAGTTATACCTTTTTAATTTTAGATTCTATCTATACGGTTAGATCTATGATTGCTATCACTAATCTTTTTCTATAAATTTTGAAACATAAAATAAAAAAATTATTTTGTAATTCAATTACGAATAAGGTATTGACAATATGTGGATGAAATTTGTTGTGATGGGTTATAATGTAGTACTTTAGGTGTAGTGATTTTTGGAGATTTTTTGGATGCTTGATTTTAATAGGTTTTTTTTTCAAGAACACTTTTAGACCAAAATCTTCAAGATTTTAGGTGAAACAATGCAACACAAAATGGGGCATAATTTTTTCAAAAATTATTTTCTTTTCGATTGGATCACACATACATGAAGCTATCTTCCCATAAAAATTCAGTAAAAAAATCACACCACAAAAAGTCCATGACGGATGAGAAAATACGGATGAAATTTGTACATCGTGCAAAATATGCATGGTTGGGCAGTTAGGGGTTAAAAATTTAATTATTTTCTTACTTTAGGGGCAGCTTCGGCAAAAAATAATTCCAAATAATAATGCCGGAATTTTTTTAAAATTATGCAATCAGTTTGCCGGAAAACTATAGAATAAAATTAGATGAATGACGAAATATACTGAAATTCAACACATGAAACAAAAATAAAATAAATTTAAATTGTTACGAGTGATCTCATGAAGCCCACTAGTTCCTCACGAGCCCGTTGCATACTTAACAATAGCTACAAGTCAAGAGCACAAGGCTGGCAGTAACCACAGTAACCCCTCACGAGCCCTTTGCATGCTTAAAATTAGAAGTAGAGCATCGTGCATCGTGGATATCTAGGCTGGCAGTGACCAGACAAAGCTTATCCAACGGGACTTCTTTCTTGCACACAACCTGAGGTTCGCACAACTCCATTTTTTCATTTGTAGGCTTTGAATTTTCAGCAGTACATCTTTCGTCAATTCACCGCCCAAGCTTTGTTCGATCTGAGCTTTCAGTCTCTCAGCCATAGCTTCCGTCGTTGCTGCTTCCGCCGTTATATTCCCGTTGCCTTTGCTCCGGCTTCGTCCTCGGTGTCCACCTCGAAGTCGAGAGCCGTGAAGGCGTTCCCCGGCCTCAAAAGGAACAGCCTGTTCGCGTCCAAGGCGCAGAGCTTGGGAGTGCAGGATGGCAGCCGCGTGAATTGCATGCAGGTGTGGAACCCCATCGGCATAACCAAGTTCGAGACGTTCTCGTACCTGCCCCCCTGACCAACGACCAGATCGCGAAGTAGGTGGACTACATGATCCAGCAGAACCTCATTCCCTGCCTCGAGTTCGACGAGATAAGCAGCTCATTCTTCCTTGTGAACGTTCTGTTTTTAAAAAAAAAATTCCCGGCAGCAATGTGGAGGCTAGCTGTGAGTGTCTTCGAGCTAGCTGTGAGTGTCTTCAATGTGTTGAGTACCGGTAGTGTATGGCCGTTTTTGAACGACCTAGGGTTTGTGGCTGTAGGGATTCCGAGTAAGTTGTTTAGTCCCTGCGGTTGAAGGAGGCTCTGCTGAAGGAGGCTAAGGCAGGCTGACGGAGGGTGAAGGAGGGTGAAGTAGGGTGACTGAGGCGGAAGGCAACAGTCTGCTGCGATCTGCTGCAACAAGCGCTGGACGAGCAGCAGGCTGTGGACGAGGTTGGAAGAGGCAGAAGAACAATCGATGCGGATCATCTCAATGATTGCTTCCAATGGAAGAAGCATGTCCTCTCGCGGCCCTTCATTACAATCTTGGGATCCCCGGACCCGTAGACGATACGCATGGCGTTCCAGTTGGCCTGCGCACTATCGGCCATGAATCCTTTAAAATTCGGCTTTGGGATTCCGTGTTGGGCCATGACGTGGTTGAGGTTGTGCCAAAAGAGCACTTGGGCATCTTTATCCTCCGACAGGAAGTCACAGCAGGCAATCGTCATGACGCGCTGATAGGTGGCGTCATAGACATGGGTGGCCATGGTGGTCCAACCTGTGACTCGCTTGACATGGTCGGACATGATCCATGCAGCCTCGAGATCACCGCCGGGCTACATACGACGAACCAAGTCCACACCACTCCCCGGGCCAACTTCGGACATCTTGAAAACCAAGACCTTGTCCGTGTCATCACATTGGCCAGGGAATTGATTCCTTTAGGAAGAGTTTCTCAAGACAAAACTCTATGGTGGCCAATCCTACGGAATCCATGGGATTAGCTACCATGGAGTTTTGTGTAGAGAGAAACTCTATGCTGGCCAATCCCACGGATCCGTGGGCTTAGCCTTTATGGAGAGTTTCTCAATACAAAACTTTATCGTGGCCAATCCCACGGAATCCATGGGATTAGCTACAATGGAGTTTTGTGTAGAGAGAAACTCCACGGTGTTTATTCCCACGGATCCTTGGGATTGGCGACCATGGAGTTTCACTCATTCCTTGATCATTTTATTTCTCTCATTCCTTCACCATTTCCCTCCTTTCATATTTTAAACTATTTCTAGTTTTACATTCTTTCATGTTTTGTCTTACTCTCGTTTACCATTTTCAATTCTTTTTTTAATAACCCCTATACGTTTTTGCGTTTAGAAACTGGATCATGAACATATTTGAAGCCTCCTAATTTTCTCATACAACCTATGATGATTTTCATCCAAGTCACCTTGGAAAGCCTATTAACCCCTAAGTGACGGATCAACTATTTTATGGTCTATGCCCTTTTTTTACAAGCTACCCGAAATAGAGAAAACATTTTTATAGAAATTAAAAAATATTTTCAAATAGGGAATCAAATCTACTTTCTAATCCAATTTGAATCATGTCAATCCGAGTTAAACTCCACTCGAGAGAAATTTTCAAATTCTACATTGTCTAGTGTTTGAGAACGTACTATTTGGGGAAAGTAATGATGTTCTCCTTTTTTAATTTTAGAATTGAATGTCTAGTTTTATCAAACCTTAAAAGATTAGTCTAAGTTTAAAAAACCTTAAAATCGCATAAATTTCATTTTTATTTTAATAATTAAGAAAGATAAATTTAACAATAAACTATATGAGAGAAATGCCCCAAAATTATATTTTTTATTTTAAAATATGAAAAATTCACTGAGCAACTATAATATGCAGATTAAAGGTGAAGGGGATTCCAATGACTTGTGTAGGTAGTCTTTCAACTTTCAAAATTTGTAAAATATTACCCGAGCGTAAAAATTTCTGATAAATATTTGAAGTTAAATGCTTCTAAATTCATTATGAGAAGATAAAAAGCTATTTTTTGAAATTTGACCATAGGGATAATTACTACACATCAAGCTCCTCATTTTCTCTTTTGGACCAAACTTCATCAAAGTTGAAGAATTATTTGTTAATAACACGTTTATGTTTTGCCCTTACCCCCTCTGTCATTTAGGGGTTAATTCTGCACCAATAACAATAAATCTCTTGTGATGGGGACCTCTTGGTTATATTGAAGAGGCCTTCAACTACATTTCTGTCAGTTTTGTTGGGTAGGTTATATGCTCATGTACACCTCATGTACATCTAAGCATGCTAATATCTACCTAAGACACTAGAATCTACTTGTGTTCAAAGGGTAGGTACATGTAGGGGTTAGACTTTTTGGTGCTCGGTTTTGGGTGGCGGGTATAGGGACAGGGGCAGGTTTGTTGTAGCCGGTATTGAGATAGGGAGGGTATCTTGGGGCGGGTATAGAGCTCCGTTCGCTCCTCTTCCTGTCCCGATCGCTCCTGTCTTTCCTGCTGCCTCCGTTCCCCTCCCGTTCCCCGTTGTAGACCCGTTCCCGGCTAATCCCAGTCGAGCAGCGGCCACTTGCAAAACCGAGCCTCTCTTCTCCCATGTGCCGGAGCCGGAAAGTAGAGCTATTACACAGCCTCACATTATCTTGTCTTTTTTTTTGGGCGACGCTCCATTGTCTGGTTCTGAAGCTGACTGCGTGAAGATGGTATTTGAAGCTTAATACTCGAAGATGGTCGCTTTGTTGGTTGTGTGTTTGTTTGCATTGTTTCATGCATGAAGATGGTCGCTCAGTTCTTGAGATTCCCGTATGTTTTGGCAAGGTAGTGGTAGAGGCAAAACCGGTGGTGCTGGAGGGCAAACCGGGGAAGGAGTGAGACCAATATATGACTCGTGGTAGTCACAATGTTCTTGCCATGTATGTGGCCCTATGATTGCGTATAGTGATGTTTTCGCTTACTAAGAGTCACATTAGTATTATGTATCAGAATCATACAATAGAAGACACATACGTGGGATTCAATGGAAGACACATACGTTTGATCAGGGAAATGCAACAATGTTCACTTGTATTCAGTAGTGAAAGACTCAATACAAAACCAAATATCGTTCATGTCTTAGAGGGAGTTGCTATCTAGCTAACCCAGTTTGTTTCCTCACCAATATATACATCCAACATCCATCAGCTCGTACTTCCCGCTTCCTTTTTGCTGCAGGCTCCTCGTGGTTCTCTTCATCATCCTGTGTGCACCACCTCAATCACACTGGGTTACACAACTATTTTTCACAAACCTCATTAATTCACTACAGGACCCTGTAATACAGATGCTACGCATTTATGACTATAATCTGTTATATTCAGTTGGATTGTGACTAGTCCTTGTGACCTTCTCTGGATACATTACTGAACTATGTGACATTCTCACTGTGTACATTTCTGATCCCTATGACATTCAGGCAATTCATCAGCATTGCGTGCTACGTGAAACATCAGCCAAAAACATCACTACCACCGAGTGACAAAAACATCGGCCAAAAACATCATTGTTTTTGGCTGCAGACTCCTCGTGGTTCTCTTCGTCATCCAGTTGGGGGACCTGCTTGACACATTCTTGTGTCAGGAACTTGTATGCACCCCCTTCACAATTGACGGTTACACAACGCATATAAAAGTCCTTTATAATTACACTGCTACATGCATTTCACAATTTATGACTAGTCCTTGTACATTTGTCATTTTATGACGAATCCATGTTACATACATTTGACATTTTATGACTAGTCCCTGTTACATTCAGTCATTTTATGATAAGTCCATTTTCTACACATTTGACGGTTTACGACACAACCCTGTAATACACATTTGACAAATTTATGACTAGTCCGTGTTATGACTAGAGACATAAGAAATGCAATATCAAACCCTAAATTATTGTTCTTTCATCAGTTGGTGGATTTTTGGTATTTCTATTCAACTAGTTTTGCACCATTTTAGCAAAGATATTAGAGCATCAAACCTAAGAGAACTTCAACAATTTCAATTTACAAATTTATAGATCACTCCTTAAATCATTCCAACGATGTACATAGCAATTAGCCATGGCGTTAGACTCACCTGAAATAAGTACTAGGGAGCTATAAAAGAAGAGTGCAATGTCACCAATTGCATAATGCAAAGAATGCACGGGATGTACAAAATACACAGAGAAATGTGAATGAGTTCAATGGTCTTTAGTAATGAATATCTCATAACATATCCAAATGAGTCAGCCTATGACAGCTTTACAAAACCTCGTGCCTACAAAATGGTAACTATTACACCAATAGTAGCATTAGTAGCGGCCATCCGATTCAACTAGATCATATATATGTGGGGACGTACCTTAGAGACGGTCTGCCACACCTGCTCCAGAAGCCTGCAATGCACACCACATGAATGATCTTATTCATCTCCTTAAAAATGGTACCAAATGAAGGTTGTTTGCGCAGCTCCAGTAACAAACAACCTCTTGACTAAACCAAGGGTTTCTCTTGCAAGGACTTAACCCTAAAGGACCAAAGATTCATAGTTTTAAAACGACAAATTCAATTGATGATATTGTGAAAAATATAATTCAAATGGGACCAAATTTTATATCACCGAAATCATTAGACAACATTGCATGTGTTGTCATGTTGGTCAAACAACAAATCAATTTGAACAAAAGAAAGTCCAAATAGAACGTACTCAGAACTGCTTAAAAAAAACATGATGCCCAATTCGGGCTCCTTGATAATTAGGGGTTAATTTTATATCCTCAAATTTGGAAGGCATGTAGAATGTTTTTTTTAAAGTCAAAATACCACAAGAAAGCAAGAAATCAGTTCAATGAGGCTCTATCAAAAAAAATCAAAAATTCACTTATACCTTGAACCAAGAGCTACCAGTTTTTGCAGTCTCCAACTTCTTGCAATCCTTGCACTCCAATGTTGAGGTTCCTGATGCCATGAAAAAATTTAAAATTACCGGTAAAGAAGCATAATATTGCGTATGAAAATAAAAACCGAATATCGACAGCCTCGCAATTCAAATGCAAGAAAACTCAATTTCATACTGGAAGACTTTGAAAGAGCAACGATGTAGGCTGTAGCAAACAGACTAGCCATCACAGTCTTAACCCCAAAGCATCTAAAGCCTAAGATTAGAGTTGCAATAGTTCCATCTTTTCATAACCCTAATCCTTCTAAAATTTAAAATTTGAGACGACCCCCCGCTCTCGATCACACATATAATGAATTTCATCAAAATTAACACATGCAACTTCTCTCAATACTTCTTTGCATTTGGAATAAGTAGAACAGCTTCACGCTCTGCTCTGTAGGGTTTCTGATTTTTGAAGCTTTGCTATTCTAAGTGGATTAAATCATTGCCAAGATGAAGCAACATGATAAGGAGTATAAGTAGAAGTTCACTTTTGAACCTAAAACCCGAACACCAACACATACCATGTTTTAAACTCATTCCGGTGATGTGAAATTTGGTCCCATTTGAATTATATGTTAGACAATATAATCAATGAAATTTGTCATTTCAGCACCATGAATCAAGGCGAACACATCTAAATTTCTATCTAAAATATACCATTGCAATGTAGTGTCAATGTGTCATGCTTGAGAGCCCACCTTTTTCAAACAGTTTTGAAATGCTGCGTGTGGGACAACAGTATAATTCCTTGTCGGTCATTGAATCAACAGATTTTTCAATCTTGCATAAGCACAAAAAGTTGATACACCCATTTAATTAGCACAATGTGTACAACACACGTCTCAGTAATAAAGACAACATTTGCAGCTTGATGAACATCTCATAATGTTGAAAAAAGATCGCAATGGACCACTGTAACACAAAAATGACATCCTCCAGCAAGGCTTGAGCATTTCCATAGTTCCATTAAAAGTCTCTCATAAATTCATAAAGATTGCTCAGTTTCAAAAAAGCTACCCTGTCGAAACCCTAAGTTGGCCCTTTTGCAAAAAAACTGGTGCGGAGGCAAAAAGGAAAGGAAAAAAAACAAGCAGAAATGACACAATGATTGAGCTCACGTGCTCTAACCTGGAGGGAGAGAAACCTTGTGAACACAAGACCGCACAATATTTAGCTGCTTCGCCTATGGCGCTTCTTCGTCCGTTGCTTTAGTTACATCAGGCTCCGGAATTTGCAAGCAAACATGCCAAAAACCTCCGCGTCCTGGCCCTCAAAGTTACAAGAACGCCGCCGAGCCTCTATAGTTCCCAAGCTAACAAGCACAAACTATTGGTGCGAAGAGCAAACTACTGGTGCGAAGAGCTAGCCGCCGCTAGGAAGAAGGGACGCCTTGAAGCTCAACGAGCAGTGAAGTGTAACATGTAAGGGTTTTGAGACTTTGGCTTTGCTGCAACTACGACTAACTGGAGAATGAAAGAGGATTGAAGAGTCAACGAGCCCTAGAGCCTTTTACCCTACTACACCAAAATCACTATATCGAGAGGTTTCAATAATAATTAATTTTTTAACCCCTAACTGCCCAACCATGCATATTTTGCACGATGTACAAATTTCATCCGTATTTTCTCATCCGTCATGCACTTTTTGTGGTGTGATTTTTTTACTGAATTTTTATGGGAAGATAGCTTCATGTATGTGTGATCCAATCGAAAAGAAAATAATTTTTGAAAAAATTATGCCCCATTTTGTGTTGCATTGTTTCACCTAAAATCTTGAAGATTTTGGTCTAAAAGTGTTCTTGAAAAAAAAACCTATTAAAATCAAGCATCCAAAAAATCTCCAAAAATCACTACACCTAAAGTACTACATTATAACCCATCACAACAAATTTCATCCACATATTGTCAATACCTTATTCGTAATTGAATTACAAAATAATTTTTTTATTTTATGTTTCAAAATTTATAGAAAAAGATTAGTGATAGCAATCATAGATCTAACCGTATAGATAGAATCTAAAATTAAAAAGGTATAACTTTTATTCATACATCAAGTTGTAAATATTCATATTAATTGCATTTTATAATGTATCTTTGCAAAACTGCCTAACTTGGACATAGGTGAGGACGTTTTGGGGTTAAAGGATCAAATCTACCACACTCTATGAATTTCGTTAAATTGATGAAAATTTGGTCAAATGGATGAATGTGGCCATTCCATTCACGCACCCACAGTATATGGTGATTTCAATGTAGTAAGCCAACCATTTACGAACTATTAATTGATCAGTGCTACTAACAATACCATTAATTGTTAGATTTGTTACTTTGACCCTTTAACCCTTGAAGATCCAGATTGGCCATTCCGGCCAATGTACACGACCGTATTTCATTGTATTTGGAATGGTTCTACACCTCCTATGAGTATTGTATCAAAAGTAAAATTAAAATTCATGTCTACATGGTCTTAAAAGCTATTGGGATCTCAATTTGGAACTTTCTACTCATAACAAATGTTAAATATACGACAACGTATCTACTATTCCCTAAATCCTTCAAGGGTTAATGTCCCGATTCAACATTGTTTTCAAAAAAGCGTTATAAAATGTTTGATAAAATCAAAAATGGGGTTGATGGTCAAAGCAAAGTTGTAAATGTCAATGTCAAGATCACATTTGAACAAGTTGGATTTATTCTATTTTTATTTAATATTTTTAAATTATTTTTGCAAGATTTTCTCTTAAAATTCAATTTATAAATCTGAAATTAGCACAATTTTTTTAATATGATAATGAAATTGGAATAAGAGGCACTACAAGATTGTATAATTTCCATTATTTGATTCTATTTATTTTGTAAATTAGATTTAAGATTCCACTTTTTGAACTAAGAATGAAACTTGACATAAACCAATTCTGTTGTTTTAGAAAAAATCAAACTAACATATTTTGAAGATCCAAACTGTACAAAGAATAGTAAATTTGCTCAAGAACCAAGAGAAATTTTGATGGATGAAAACTGTTCAATTTGAATGAAAATCTAGCATTTCAATTTGTGTGTCGTCTACATAGTGAACGTTGATACATGAAAGGGTTAAAAATCAATAACTTTCACATCTTAGAGGTTCAAAGCTACAAAAAGATTTCAATGCACCCCTTCTGGTTGAAAGGTTTTGAAGATGCAAGCTAAGAACAAGTTTGGTAGTCACATGGTCTAAGAGATCTGAACGCAACATACAAAAAAATGAAGTAAACAAAACCAACTACCTTCCTTAAACCCTAAATGCTTACAACCCTCTTTAAATTTGAAAAACTTCAATTTTTTTTTATAAAATGCACTTTAGAGGGATATTTTGAACATGATGTCTAAATAAAAGTTGTACATTATGAATTTTAGATTCTACCCACATGGTTAAATCTATGATTTCCATCGCCAACATTTTGTATTAATTTTAATTTTAGGCCGCTTGCATTGGTGGCAAGGTGACGGCAGCCACGTGTTTAATGAAACTCCTTTGATTTATATGAGTCATCTGAGTTATAAGACTTTTGTGAGTTGTATGACTCCTCTGAGTTATAAGGTTCCTTTCAGTTATATAACTCTTCTTAGTTAATATATAACTCCTCTAATTTATATAACTCCTCCAAGTTATATAACTCCTCACAGCTATATGACTAATTTAGGTTATATAATTAACTTTCCCTACTCTTGTATTTAATTTGTGACTGGCCTGAGTTGTTGTGCAGGATCTTCTAATTTGACACATACAGTCAGACCTTGATAAGTGTTAGGAGTTGGGAGCATACTTTTAGTTAACACTTAGACACTAGTAACCCATAACACTTATAGAAGGTGATGCTGATGATTTGTAACACTTGTAAAAAATAACACTTAGAAGAATTAAAAAGGTAAGTACATAACATTTATAGGAAAAATGGATGAAATTACATAATATTGATTCATTGTTCATTTAAGTCCGTCAAAAGATTGAATACTTACCATCCTCCTCTCAAAATATAACATAAATTGTTCAAAAATTAACAAAGTAAAATTAACAAAGTAATTTCAACCTCCCAAACCGATATATTGCACACTTTTCACGTTAGTTGCCAACTACCACTACATGCAGGCACAGACAAAATTATAAAACGCTTAATAATTCTGCCACATATTCCTCTCAATGTAAACCCCCACCTCCACCCCCCTAGCTCCACCACTTAATTGAGTGAATAAATAATTTATTCACTAATTATTAAAATGATGCAGATGGCCAATTCCTAATTACATTAAACAAACGAAAAACTACTCTATTTTGGACACAAATTCTCCCCATAAAATTAATACCCTAAATTCTCATACTATACAGTGATTGAGAGGGCCAATATACATGTAAATTGTCTCGGGCAATGTTTATAATCTTGGGCAGCCCAAAAAAAAAAAATACGACTATAGAGAAAAATGTGACTACAAAATATGACTAGGAGAAAAAAGTGACGTCCAAATATGACTGGGCGTTCCCCAGGAACGTTCCTACTCGTTCCCTCTCGTTTCCTACGAAGATATACGTCCCACCCACCCACTTTATACGGTACACGTGGCAAATATGACTGTAAAATATGACTGCCAGTCACATTGTCTAATTTGGCTTGCGCCGACAATTTTGCCCTCGCAGAATGTGACAGCTGGCAGTCGCCTGTCAGTTCCAGTCATATTTTCCCAGTCATAAAAGTACCCATCTCCGGTAGTGCGACTCATCTTTTCCTATCTCCTATTTCTCATTCCAAAGATCACATTTGGTTCATGTCAAATGTCAACCTCGGGGAATCTACATTGCGGAACTTTGTGCGGGACATGGCAGCAGCTGCTGGTTTGAAGGGCGATTATACTAACAAGAGCGGTTGGGTAACAGGCATCACCCGGATGTGTGTAGCAAGAGTGCCGTTGAAAACTATTGCACTTAATACAGGGCATAAGAATATGAAGAGCATTGAACGTTACAACCGGATTAAGGTATTGGATGCAAGAGCAGCACAAGCCCTTGCACGGCCAGTGGTGAAAGGGTATTTGAGAAGCATTATGAAATTGAAGTAGCGCAGTGGCATGCTGCTAATGGTGTCGTTGAGCCTCAACAGTCCATTCAATTTTCTGAAGTTAGCAATCAAGGAGCAAAGGTGGATTTCTCTTTTAGTAGCCTTCCTGGTTGTAGTTTAAGAGGAGATCCTATTTTTGCTATTGAAATTGTGGGAGGGGAGTCCATTTCGCCCTCATCAAGTTCTCCAGGACCAGTTTCAATGGATCAGCTTCTACAGAACCAGTTTCTGTTGTACCAGCTTCAGTTTCCCGAGTTTATTTTAGAGCGAGTTATGATGTACCGATTCAACCTGTTAGTGCACCTTTGACTTCTGACACCATACCTGTCGATCTTTGTAACACACCTGTTACATCGATTCCAACTTCGAGCCCAGCTTCAACTTCTGTAGACGCACCTGTGGAGCTTCAAAATGCACCAGTTACTGCAAGTCCAACTTCGAGTCCAATTTCGACTCTTGAGAATCCGTTAGACTGTACACCTTCAACTCCTGTGCAGCCATTATCAGCTTTACCCTGCAGTACACCTTCATCTAGTACACCTTTGGCTACTCCTACATCTCTTGTCGAGGAGGAAATGAGGTTTTGGTCGCAATACAACTTCGATGATGAAGGTGATAACGGCTCTTTAGTAGTTGGTAGAATTGCAGAAGCACCGCAGGGTACCAGATTCGCCATGCAAAAAAACTTGGCTTTGCTCCGAATTCGAAGGGAGAATGCTATCTTGAGGGGTTCTTTGGCAGCTTTGCTACAAAAAGCCTCATTGCAAGAACAAGTTGTTCATCAGAAGCAAGCGGCTCATCAATACCAAGCCGCACATCAACAACAACAAGTTAGATACCATCAACAATCAGCTCTAGTTAATCATGAGTCATCAAGAAACCATCAACCGTTTTTTCAGCAACAGTGACAGAATCAACATGCTTCAAATGGTTACCGTTATCCATATATGGTGAGTAAATTTTTCTTTTTCATTAATTCTTTTTGGTGAGTAAATTTAGGTTTTTCATTAATTCTTTTCTGGCACCCCTTCATATGATAGCTCTCTTGTACCTTTTGGCATGTATGTTTAATCTTCAGAGTACGTAAGAGCTTTATCACGTAAGAGTGTTATCACGTAAGAGCTTTATCACGTAAGAGTGTTTTATGTGCGATTAATGCTTGTCTGTTCGCTTTTGCCGTGATTGCGTTAGTTTCAGTAAGTCTTTCCAACTTCTCCGATAGGGTTTTGATTCATAGTGATCAATATATTGATTTCTAGTGCATTGTGTAACTTTGCAGGGTTCTGTTGGACAAGATCCAATACAAAATCAGAATGTTCAGTTTCCGCCTCCCCAGGTTCTACGACCTGGTTTGTTCCCTAATGTGCAGCATCCATTTCGAAACATGCAGCCTCATATTGCTCCTCAGATTGATAGTCAGGAACCTTTGTTTCTTAGTTTGCTACCACAATTTCAGTCACCTTGTATTGCCCCTGTGTATGGAAACACTCTGTACAACTACCAAACATTTGACATGAGCCGGTTGATGGGCCATCAGCAGTTTTAGTGTGATTTTTGTAATTCCAGATTGAAAATCACAGACATAGCAATGGATATATGGTAGTCTTTTCTCATGTAAATACTGTACATGAAAGAATACATGAGTTTGGAATGTAAGACTTCAAGTATTTTAGGATGTTAATTTGTAATTTCATCCAAACATTTAATGGATGAAATATGTTTGCCATGTGTTGAAATTTGAGCATTTTTATTAAAATGCCAGGTGTCGGAATTGTTCTCATATTCGTTTCAAATTGCTTATAGCTGGTTTCAAGTGATTTTGTAATCTGTCTATATCCGATTTAGATGATCATAACCGGCTCGGATGTCGAGGTTATCGTCTGCAAACCTGTGTGCTCAGAGCCAATCGTGTAGTGCCACCTCGGCGAAACAAAGCGGCCAACCGGTTATGACATATTTCCCCCAAACCCTGATAACAAGTTATACGGCCACATGAAACATAACCGGTTGTTGACTTTTCAACGCTTACGTAGCTCCAGCCCATTGGCAACCCGTCACCATCACCATCACAAGTTGCAACTCATAACCTTCTCTCCTTTCAACTTCCATCCTACGTCCTTGGATCATGAAGATCAATGGTTGTGATTAAAAAATGAACAACCGGTTATGTACGATAACCGACTCGCCGCTACGCGGCTCGACCGGTTATCTAATACATATTCCGTCCTCGGCCTCAGAGGCCTACACAGATTTCCCTGGGGCAGGGGCTCCCTGCTGAACTGCAGCCGAGAGTGTGCCAGTAACTTAAGCCAGCTGAAATAGATGGCCATGTCAGGAAAATACAGGTCCAGCCAATAAATGCACGACGGAAGCGCCTGCGTGGCAGGGGAGGTGGCGCGCCGAGGACCAGCCATGTGGCAGGGAGGGGGTCCCGTGGGTATGGCGAAGGGAGCGAGGAGGCTTCCCGACGTCATGAGTGTTGTTGTTGTTGATGTTGTTGTTGTTGTTAGCGATGGACATGGGCAGGCAGGCAGGCTGGCAGCGGATCATTGTTGCCGCAGATCGAGCGCAGTGAGGTACAGTATAACATCTGAACAGACTCACTTCGAAGTTGTTACAATTCATCGTCATCCTTTTCCCGCATTTATGCGCCCGCCTCGCTTTATTCACTCCTTCTTTGCCTTCTTCTTTGCCTACTTTCGGAGTTTTCTTGGAGGAATTCCTTCGTCTGCCTGACGATGCGATGGTGTGTGTTTTCTTGGCCTTGTCATGAGTGTCTTTGCAATCATTTCCATGCAGGGTCTTTTTTTCATGCTTTTCGATCGAGGTTGCAGAGCATGGTGGTGCGGTAGTATAGGGCGAGAGGCGGGGTTTCTAGTGCTGTACTGTAGTTGAAAGTAATCATATATACAGTGTGACTCGTTTGTGCTGATTACTTACGGTGACGACTCGGCTTCTTTGCTTTTTGAGTTAGTTTCCGTTTTTGAATTTTTAAGTCGGTGATATTTTTGTGATATTTTATTTTTAGTTTATTTTGGTAAATGGTAAGGCGGTGACAAAGGTGTACTCCTCACGGCAATGTCGTATGATTAGGGAGAGTACGAGTGTGAGTGGATCTCATGTGCACAGCGAGCTTGGTCATACATTTTACTTCTATTCATTCTTGATTCGGAGGTGAGAGGGACAGAGACGTATGACGGAATGTTTGTCGTTTTCGTTTCTTTAGAGCTAATTGCACCAAGTGCTTTTTGTAACGAGCAGATCGGCCGTCTTACTAGTACTTTTATTCTTTGGTGGTATGCGATATTATAGAGGTGACTGTACATTAATTGACATCTGTACTAGGTGCTGACAGTTTCAAGGTTGCGCAGGATAAGTCTTTATTTTGATTTTGTTAAAATCGCAACCCCGACAATTTGGAGCTGCTGAGAAGCGAGGGAACCAATTGGAGACAAGTTAATCATCAGTGTGTGCCCTGGTTCGGGGGCTGGTCATGTTGAGGAAGATATTGAGCGATTCTGTAAGCTTGACGACAGCGACGAACGTTGGCTCGGCTTACGCTTACAAACGCCTGCCTTCGCGTGATCGCGCGCTTACTGAAATTCACGTCGAACGCATGAATAGCGACTCAGGAACAGGTTCCTTTTCCTGTAGCTGTTAGACTATTTTGGAAGTTTAGTTGATGTAGGTCGGTGCTGGATTACATTGTTTCGATGGCCGTCATCGTGAAGACTGACCACCACATCGTTGCACGCAGCAGTTTACTTGGAAACTCCACTATTGCCTGGATCATCTGAACCAGGATGGCGACTCTCACTTCCTCATGTGGTTACTGCAACTCTAGCTTCAGTTCTATTTGGATACCACATGGGGTAAGTGTGTCCTTTCACAGTTTCACATTCCCTGTGTAATTTTTTCTTCTTTCTTAGATGCGTGTTGGGTAGCAACTCACTGTTTGTCTATTGTGGCCGCTGCTTGAGAACTTACCTTTGAGTTTTAATTTCATTTACACGTTGAAGTCAGTGAAAATGTTGCATTTCTTGTGTGCAGAGTAGTGAATTTACCTCTCCAACACATAGGAAAGGACTTACTATTTTCAGGGCACACAATCTTACAAGGTCTATTTTTGACGTTGTTGATTCATATTGTCTGCATTTCAGAGGATTCATTCTTTGATTCTTTGAAGAGATGTACTTTCCATTTGCGAAGCCTGTATCTTACCATGGATGTTACGGTTTAAGAGTTTCTCAAGTCTTTGTACTTACTTATTTTTTTGTGGTTGCGAATTATGCAGGATTTGTTGTTAGTGTAAGTCTGGCAAGTGCATTCGTGGGCTGTGCAGTTAGTGGTACAATTGCTGATGTTGTGGGGAGACGGCGAGCCTTTCAGATCAGCTGTATACCCATGATCTTTGGTGCTATAATCAGGTATGGCCATGCTTAAAGTGAAATTCGTTGAGTTCTTCTATCAATTTCGAAATTTTACGCGATACTCTCAAACGAAAGAATCTTTGTTTCTGGGAATGATTGAACTTTTTTTTTTTTTGTGATTTTTCTTGCAGCGCGATCTCCACACATGTTGGAGCTATGATTTTGGGACGCTTCATTGTTGGGCTGGAATTGGGGTTGTCTGGCCCAGTAACAGCAATGTATGTGTCCGAGGTAATGCCCGTTCTCCGTCTATTTGGTAATGGTATATAATCAATCCGCCTTGATTCCTGCTCATTCTGAAATGTGTCTGTCTGTTGCAGATATCACCTCCATCCATACGTGGCACGTACGGTAGTTTAGTTCAGATTGCCACATGTATTGGTATTCTTGCATCGTTAGTTGCCGGGCTTCCTGCACATTTGATTCCAGGGTGGTAAGCCCCCGCGTCAGAGCTTTCAACGTCAAGTCTAATTGTCGGCTTGTGTCTAAACTCTATACATGATGGGGATGTGTGACCAACAATGTTGTTGTGCTTGTATTAGTTAAGCCTGCTCTTTTGGTTTTGCGCAGTGTTCATAGTCACTCTGGTTTGCATAGTTTAGTTAATTCTTGTGATTTAGCGTACGAAATGGTTTTCCTGAGATCGACCACACATATGATCCAGGTGGAGAGCGTGTTTTTGGATTGCAGTAATACCTGCTGCGATGCTAGCCATTGGAATGGAACTGTGTGCGGAAAGTCCACGGTGGCTTTTAAAAGTGTGAAACTTATTCTATTCAGTGACTGAATGTTCGGATTGTTTTAGCTAAGATGTCATTCCTCCATTATTTTACTAATCTCTAGTGATTTTACATCGTTATTGTACAGAATCTTACAGAATTATCGATTATAAGATGCACTTGTGCCAGAGTTGAGCATTATTATCTTAAAACGAATAATTTTTTGGGCTATTGGGTTTTGGCAGCAAGGAAGACCAGCTGAGGCAGAAGTCGAGTTTGAGAGACTTTGGGGTTCTTCACATGTGAAGCAGGCTATGGCTGACTTGGTTCGTAATGAGCAAAATCAGGACAACGGCACATCATCATGGCGTGCCTTAGTTGATCCCAGATACATTAGAGGTACTCACCCAACAGTAGCAACTGCGTTTTGACAAACTCTTCATTTTAATCGATTCATCAATGCAACAACATCAGCATCAGCATCAGCGGCCGATGTCTTTTTGGTTGAATCTTTCTGAAAGTGATGATTCTGGGGTATTCTAGCGACATTTCTGATCCTTATTATGGGCTGGTTGGTATTTGTGAAGCAGTGGTGACAATTGGTGCTGCTTTATTTGCTTTCCAATAGTTTGCAGGGATCAATGCGATCTTCTATTTTTCATCAACAGTCTTCCGAAAGGCAGGGATGACTTCGGATGTGGCTGCCAGTGTTCTGGTTGGAGTTGTTAATCTGCTCGGTACGTTTGCCAACCAGTTGTGTTTTGTTGTATGCAATGTTATAACGTTATGATGTTGGAAGAACATGATGTTTCATACATGATGAATATCTGTAACTTACATTTAGTGGTTCGAAATGACAGCTTCATTGGTAGCTGCGTATCTTATGGATTCACTTGGTCGACGGAGTCTCCTGGTTATGAGCTTCTCAGGCATGGTAAGGTTTAATGCTCCCAGTGTACTGAGAATAATGAAAGCTTTAATTTGTGTACATTTGTTTGTAAAAGCCAGGTGCCTGCAAAGTCTCAAAACATACATCTCAAAAGACCCCTCCATTAGCTTAATACAGCTTACAATGTTAAGTTAATAGGGAATGGATTGGTTTAGTCCTCATATTGAGTTAATGTTAATTTAATATATTTATAATATAAATGGTGTCAATTTAATGTTAGTGTGGTATTACGTTGATTATCTTACATAACATTAATTGTGTGTAATTAATTATGTTGATATCGATCTAATGTCCTATTCAGGTGAACCTTAAACTACCATTAATAACTATGTCAATCTAATGGGAGAACTTTTTGAGAGGAAGTAGTCATGTACCTGCTTGATTTCCTTTATTTTTCTATTATTTGTCGCTCTGTATTGCTTAATTAGATTTTCACTGAAACTTTTAGTTCCAATCGCAATCTTGATAGGTTTAGAGTCGTAGTGACTCCATGTAGTGGGCTTAAGTATGTTAAGTATACATGTAATTATCAAATTTCTTTCTTGAGTTCAATCTAGTTTTTTAACTTAATTCTTTTCTTGGATGCAGGGTTTGGCAATGGGACTGCAAGCTTTTGTTGCTGCTGTACCTATTTTTGCTTCGCTTAATGCATCTGTCGCTCTGCTTGGAACCCTATTGTAAGTACTTTGGCATTGCTTCAATGCTGTAGGCCAGTTTCGAATAGTAAACAGTTTTTATTTGATGAATATCGTTTTTCTTTTTAGATCTCAAGGTCTGAGTTCCCTTAGATAAAAGGCATCAGTATAGGATTTGAATCTACGGTTTTGAATCGTTAGCTCACCGTCAAATGGAATTGTTAATATTGGTTGGAGATACTGTATTATCACATTTCCAGATTTTGAGACTTATTTTCTTTTATGTGGCGCAGGTATGTCTTTATGTTTGCCCTTGGGGCAGGACCTGTGCCCGCTTTGCTACTACCAGAGATTTTTCCTGATCGGATTTGTGCAAAGGGCATGGCTGTTGCAATGTGTGTTCATTGGGTAAGTGTTATTGTTTGTGATATTCTGGGAGTATTGTGCGTACTTGCTATTAAAAACGATTTAACTTTAGGGATTTGTTAGTTTGAGTTTTACTTAAATTGGAAATTTGTGTAATGATAAGATTGGTGTGGTATTGCAAGTAAACACGCTCATGAACGCTGTGGCCTGTACTAACTTTATAACCTAGTTCTAGGAGTCAGGTTATTGCTCCTTGACTATCTTAGGTCATTAAGTTCTTGGAGACTAACTCGTGGGGAAAATTAGTGCCCATTTCAAGGGAAAAGATGTCGCTCTGTGACTTTAGTTTGGGTCGTATTGTAATTGGTGCTGCTTTGTGAGCCTGCAGGTTGCTAATTTCTTGGTGGGCTTGACGTTCTTACACTTGCTCAGAACTCTTGGTACAAGCATCCTCTATTTGATCTTCACAATGGTGTGCTTCAGTGCCACTCTGTTCGTGAGACAGAATGTTGTTGAGACCAAAGGGCGGACATTGGAAGAGATTGAGTGTATGCTTCTTCCTACATTAGAAGAGGTAGAGTAGCTTGTTATCTAGACAGGATGCATCTACCGTCGCAGGCATGGAGTTAAGTGCACCCTCCAGGCAGGCATCCATTGTAAATGTCGAGATACGTGTAGAATCACTCAATGATATACTGCAGACTTGCATCTTAAGTTGGCATGCTTAGTTGAAAATGTAGAGTGGGGTAGATTATATACTGTGGCGGTGGCATTATATATTCTGTACCCTGGTGTCGCATGTCCTCATAAGCTTGGAAATATTCCTATTCTTTCCTGTAAGATTGATCAATTGAACCAGTAGTAATAAGGTACCTCATCCTATTGGTGCAGAATGGTGTGTTGGATGCAGCCACTAACATTCAGTGATTTTTCTCACTAATTTCGTCAATGGCAAAATCCTACTTTCAAGGAATAAAAGCTTGGTGATCTGATTTGCTTACAAATTTTGGCCTCTGCGGTATCTGTGCTTTGGCAGTTCCAGTATTTTCCATGTCCAAGAACTCAAAAATTAAAATGCCTCACCCCAAAATTTTGTGGACATGTTCTCCACTTAATGTAGAATAAAGGGATATAAATAATTAGCATGCTGGAGTGGCGCATTAATCACATTAATAAGAAATGCATTTGTGTGCTTTACATATTAGGAAAACGTCATACAACAATTTCTACACCACCCATATGGCAGTTGGTGGATTGACAAGGAATTTGGCTGTTGAACTAAAACACCATCCCCATTCTGCAACTCTGCCTTGCATCCTCATTGTGCACTACACTGGTTTGCACATCTTGCACTAATTTGCAAATCTTGCTTTGATTTGCACTAGACTGATTCTCCATCCCCCATCCTCCATTCGCACTAGACTGACTGCTTTAACTCTCCGACATTAGATTGTTCAAGCTCTTTATGCACTATTGCTTGCTTTATTCACTAGATTTGAACCTTTCTTGTTGAAATTCCATAGTTCCCTTCACAATGCGGACGTGCATACTCATAAATGCGAAGCGGGCGCTTATAATTGGAATGCGCTGCGATGGCATGAAACCTTCTGACATTGCAAGGAATTTACATATGTCCTCTTTCACGGTTTCAACGGTTCTCACAAAATGGAAGATCTCTGACTGCATGGCAACTCAAAGTGCGGGATATGATTGACCTCGCGAATTGTCTGATCGCTCGCTGCGAAACTTGGCCCCATGACGTCAATCAAGATTGACGTCAAACTCTTGCTACAAAATATCAAGTGCATCGCCATACTATATGAATTATATTTGAGAACTTGGTTTTGGAAATCGCATCTCTATTAAAAAACCGTACCTCAGCTTAGTGCATAAAGCAAGCATGTTAGCTTTTGCTCGCAAATACAAGCATTGAATAGAACTTGATTGGTACAAAGTCATTTAGATAGATGAATCGTTGTTTGAACTTAGAAAGGACTCTGATAGATTCGAATTTGGCACAAACCTCACGAAAGGTATAGAACACATTGTTTGGCGCCTACCTTCAAATCTGGATGAACATCTTGCGTTTACTAGATTTCATGCACAATAATCCTCATGAGCTCACACTCATGGAAGATGGTGCTCCTATTCATCGAACTAAGTTGCCTGTTAACCCCTAAAGGACCAAGGTTGATTTTTCAAGTTCGGTCAGCTCACTATGGAATGAGTGTTGATCCTAAATTTTTGAGATTTTTTGTGGTGATTCTACTCTTTGTAACAAAAATGGGATGGTAATTTTTGTACGTAGGTGATCTGGTGATGTATAGATCGAAAGATACAATCATGCAAAGGTGAAAAACATAATTGCAGGAAGCTCCTGAAATTTTTTATTCAATGAGCTATGCATCTGAATTTTTGTACACAATGAGCTAATACCTCTATATACACAACTGCCAAATTCATTTCACCAAATCTAAGACTAAACTTATCATTTTTCTTATTTTCCGAAAGTTTCAAACTCGGGCAGTAAGCTAAAAAAGAAAGTGCATCCAACTTTGAAGCTTATAATCTTATTATTGTAGAACCTTGAATGGCTGAAAATTTGTAGATTGTGACAAATTCAAGTTGGTTGAAATATCCTACGGTTAAATTGGTCAAAAGGGTTTTAGATCAAAAACTATTTGTCTTTCTATGAGAAGGGGTACTTTGGAGTGTTTGGAGAGAAACATAGTTGTGGTCCTTTAGGGGTTAATTGGTGATTAACTCATGGTGTGAAGAAGTTGGTTTGGCCTCCAAATTCACCTTATCTAAATTCCATTGAAAACTTATGGAAGATACTTAAAGATTTTCTTCATCATCATAAAATGCCAAAGTACAGTGGGCTACCAATCAAAATGTCGTTTTCGAAATCACAGTGAGAAAAATTTCAAGACTGCCAACTTTGAAAACCTCCCGAGAGCTCAAAAATTAGTATTCTCCCACGAAATTTTTACCAAAGCATTATCTTTAAGTTAATTATATGCATACCAAATTTCAAGACCAAAAGATGCACCGACAAAACGTTATTCAAAATCTACCAACATTGGTAGCTGTGGAAATTTTTCACTGCTGCCAACTTTGACAGCCTCCCAAAGTTTGAATTAATCTTTTTTTGCCATGAAATTTTTTAAACGAAAACCTCTTTATGTTCATAACATATGGTAAAAATTTCAAGGTCAAAAAATTAATTAAAAAAAAGATATTAACAATCTACCAACATGTGTAGTTGTGGGAAAAAATGGGGGAAAACCATTTCATTGCTACCAACTTTGACACCCTCCCAACGGTTGAGAAATTGTCTATTTACCATGAGATTTTTGGCACAGCATGATCTTAATGAAAAAAACATTCATGCCAAATTTCAAGGTCAAAAGATTCACCAAAAAAACGTTATTCAAAATCTATCAACATTGGTAGCTGTTGTGGAAAGGTTTTCACTGCTGCCAACTTTGACAGCCTCTCAAAGATTGAATTATCTTTTTTTTGCCATGAAATTCTTGGAACAAAAACCTCTTTATGTTAATAACATATAGTAAAAATTTCAAGGCCAAAAAATTAATACAAAAAAAGATATTAACAATCTACCAACATGTGTAGTTGTGGAAAACAATGGGGAAAACCATTTCATTGCTACCAACTTTGACACCCTCCCAACGGTTGAGAAATTGTCTATTCACCATGAAATTTTTGGCATCATCTTGCCATCATCCTGCCATCATCTTGCCTTACAAAAAAATCTCACATACCATCATTCTGCCTCACAAAAAAAAACTCACATACCGTCATCCTGCCTCACAAAAAAAAACTCACATACCATCATCTTGCCTCACAGCCTCACTCACTGCCTCACTCAGAGCCTCACTCACTCATATACTGAGTAAAAAAAAGCTTCTTTATGCATGTATGGTCTCCAATTTTTAAACAAGTTTGAGATGTGACAAGTGCACACAACTAAATTTGGCTATCCTTGATTTTTTTGAGAAGCGTTTATGATAAGAGATTGCATCATCTAGAGAATTTCAATTTAGAAGCATGATTATCTGACATACTTCAACAATTTCAATGTCTTTAATAAAAAGTATCTCACAACTACACACGTTGGTAGATTGTAAATTTTTTTTTTTGTATAAATATTTTGACCTTGAAATTTGGCATGAATGTTGTTATCATAAAGAGCATGTTGTGCCAAAAATTTCATGGTAAATAGACAATTTCTCAACCGTTGGGAGGGTGTCAAAGTTGGTAGCAATGAAATGGTTTTCCCCCATTGTTTCCCACAACTACACATGTTGGTAGATTGTTAATATCATTTTTTGTATTAATTTTTTGGCCTTGAAAGTTTTACCATATGTTACTGACATAAAGAGGTTTTTGTTCCAAGAATTTCATGGCAAAACAAAATTAACTCAAACTTTGGGAGGCTGTCAAAGTTGGCAGCAGTGAAAAAATTTCCACAGCTACCAATGTTGGTAGATTTTGAATAACTATTTGTCGATGCATTGTTTGGCCTTGAAATTTGGTATACATATAATTAACTTAAAGATAATGCTTTAGTAAAAGTTTTGTGGGAGAATACTAATTTTTGAGCTCTCGAGAGGCTTTCAAAGTTGGCAGTCTTGAAAATTTTCTCACTGCGATTTCGAAAACGACATTTTGATTGGTAGCCCACTGTACAAGCAAGAAATGATACAAACTATTCAAGAAGTACAAGATGAAGTGCCCTTGGAGCAATTGAAACTGCTCATTTTAATTATGTCCAATTGCATAAAAGCAGTGATTTTGGCAAGTAGTGGGAGTACAAGGTGATAGATACATTGAAACCAATATCCATTCAATGTATAAATTTATCTAAAAAATGAATAAATTTTGGAATTTCAAATTGTATTAGAATGCTAGTGAAGTGTGTTTCAACATCATAAAAAATACAGACATATAAAATTCAAAACTATTCAAGCATTTTTATTTTTCTTATACAGTATCCTATACTTGCTCTTTGGATGGTTAGTAATATCTTAGCATAGAGGCATAAACAATTCCAAGCTATTATCATAGGAGTCTAAACATAATAAATGATTCCATAGACAATGCTGAAATGCTATCATAGGAACTCAGTTAACATGATACATGATAATATATTAACCCTTTGATGTCTTGTTTCAACATTGTTTCAAAGATTTGTTATAAATTGTTTGATGTAAATGTCAATGTGAAGATCACAATGGTATGGTTGGATTCACCATATTTTTATTAATATTTTTCAATTAATTTTGCGAGGTTTTCTCTTGAAATTCAATTACAAATCTCAAATTAACACAAATAGATTTAAAAATATTGAAATGAAATTGGAATAACATGCGCTACGAGATGGTATGATTTCCATTATTTGATTCTACTTATTTTGGAAAATTATATTTAAGGTCTTACTTTTTGAACTAAGAATGAAACTTGCCATACACCATTTATGTTGTTTTTCAAAAAATCACAATAGCTAATTTTGAAAATCTATAATGTACAAATGATAGTCAAATAGCACAAGAACCAATAGAAATTTGGATGGATGAATAAATGTATAGGATGTAGTGTTGAAAAAGGTTGCAATCTGTTTATCATCCATTATATAAATGCAGACGCGTCAAAGGGTTAATTTCTCCATAGCCAAGTGTTCTTTACCATGGAGACGTATGGCGGTAATGGTAACTTACGAGATCAAGTGATCTTTGTACACTGTAGTAGATACGTAAAATAATGAGTGAAAAAAACTTTAAACCAGTAAACAAAAAGAAAGCTCTTGGACCAATCTTGATAATGGTCATATTTATTAACCCCTAAGAGCATGCCCAACAATTGCTCATTGTGCATCAAGTTTGCATGCAAGATAGTGTGTGAGAAATGAAAACTTCCCAAACAACAACCACCAAGTATGCTTAGAATAGAGTGCATTGACCAATTACATACTACTACTTTTATCACTACTTGGGACAATGACAATGGCGGAGAATAAATTTACTAAACTTAACTCCATAAAGTGAGAGCATGGTCTTGTCAAAGAATAGGACAAAATCTCGGGGGGAGCACTAGCAAAAATCGTAGAAACAACGTGCGATGAAAAATAGGGTCTAATATATTCATTGTAAATAAATTTTGCAAAAAACGTACATATAATATAGGAGGTTTTTAAATAGTGCATCATGTTTACATGTAAAATACCATCACATATAATGGCCTCTTTTATCTAGCCAGTACATGTAAAATAGCGCGGAAACAATTACTAGGGGTAGTGGGTCTAGGATAGGGTTTGTGCTAGTAGATGAATGGAGGTATTTTTTTGTTGAGAAAGCACTACTAGAGAAACTGTGACCGCTTCAACAGTTGTACAACAGAAAACCGTTGAGCGCACCTGTTGAATTGGTCGTGTTGAGGGGATCATAGGACAACAGGGATTTGTTGTGATGATTCTGTTGAATCAGTCATTTGTACAATGTTCCCTATCTTGCGTGGCTTGCCAACTCATTCATTATCTGTGTTCCAAACATATGAGTTCGCAGGGCATGCCACGTCCATTGATTTTTCCTGCAGGCAATTTCGGTAATTACTTTGACAATATTACATTCACACAATTACCGTCATCTTTTACCGCTACGGTTTACCGGAATCCCACTATGTAAATAATTTTCACATTCACGTAAATTGTAAATTTATCGTATTTTTTCCTCTGGAAGAATTCCGATAAGGTGTGTCAACAGTGCCTTTCTTTTGCTAATGTCACAAAACCGCGTACCAGCCTTTCCTGGTGCCTTTCCCTTGGCGGATGGAAGATGCATCAATTCATAGCACTTATACAAGTCGAGGTATCGCAAGCTTTTATGACAAAGCGTCAATGGCAACTTATTCACGGACATTCTCCAGCTTGAGAGTTTTCAGGGTCGTAAAGGCTCCAAAATATTAAGGCAAACGTCCTATCAGATTATTGTTGCCTGAATGCAAGAAGACAAGTGTCTTCAGCCCCTCAAAGCTGTGTGGGACCTTATCTACCTTGTAGAACTTTGATGCTCGCTTTGATGTGTGGAGATTCATGACAAACTGACCAAAATTGTTGGGAAGGCTGAGCATGCCAGAGAGGGCTGCAGAGCGTGGTCCGGTACTAATGGCCATGCTTGCCGGATGAGTTTCGATAGTGATTGTCTATTTGTTCAGCAAGCATGGAAGACAATAGACAATCACTATAAAAAGCAGACGGGAAGCATTATGTCCTACAACCAAATTCCTCAGCAAGAAGCTAATCTTAAAAATACGGCAACATAGGGGGAAAGTAACGTACCTAAGGAAACCTTGGGCTGCTTCAAGAACGACTTCTCAGTGTGCAAGGAATGGACAAAATCATGATCGATAAACAATACCGGGACTCAAACCCTAAACCGAGCGGCCTTGTGATTGAAGAAAAAAAAAGTGGAGAGAACAAAGGCGTGAGGGAGAGATGAGGTGAGAAGACACGAAAGGGACTTGCTCCGCCATGGCGCTCGGACTTGCAGGGTGGAACGCTGGGCGAGGCGGAAAACGGAAGGCGAAGGTGCAAAATGCGAAGGAGAAAGCTTGTGGAAGCTGTGGCTGCTGGAAGGAGGTGGTGAGGCCGCGACACTTAGGCGCGGGTCATGAAGGTGGATTGCCAGCAAGGACGACCCTGGCCGGATCTCTCATCAAGATCCGATGGTCCCCGTCGTGACACGTGGCGGCAGATAGGCGGAGGGAGCCAAGTTCAACAGTATGTTGTTCGTTGTTGTGTGCTGCCTCAAAATTGCTCACGGGCTGCATACGACCCACAATTACAACTTTTCATTGCCAAGTCAGCAGTTTGTGTAGAGAACTTCATGACGTTAGGTAGCTCATATCAAGACTGCAAAATTCAACAGCAACTATGCAGGTACTCTTCACTGTTTAACAGAAAACTGTGGAAGAAGCCAAGTAGTAACCGCCACTACCCGGAACAACAGAAATCTGTTGAATTTCCATTGTTCTGGTCACAGTTTTCTAGTAGTGAGCTTGGATAGATGGCTTTGCAGGCTAACTGGTTTGAACGTTACTAAACCAACGTATCCAATGTGGAATTAATGTTCTTTACCTACGTGCCAAGTGGGAAAAAATGGGATATAAGAAACAAAATGCGGTGTAAGAAAAATTTGGACAATAATTGAGCTCTGAGAAAAAATAAATGTAATATAGTAAAAAGAATTGGTTACTTAGGGTATAATGAAAGAATGCAGTATAAATAAAATAGGGTATTTTTGAATGATCCCCCCAAAAAATTATAATTAATGATAGGGTGTATAAAATTACAAGCATTTACCTTTATTTTGAAAATACCATACCTTTTAATCTTTTCTACAAGGTAAATAGTCCCCCAATAAATAGGTCTTGAGCGCACACACTACTAGAGAAATGTAGTCCAGTGTAAGAAAAATTCAACAGAAATTCTGTTGGTTTCGTGTGCGGGTTAGGAACAGCTGATTCCGGATCACAATCGAGAGAATTCTATCTTGATTCGGTGTTGCTTTAATGTCCACGTTAGCAGGGATTTGCGACACTCCTTGTGGATGGAGTGTGGGGCTTCATCCAGCCTCGTCTCGTCCTGTTCCCTCATCCCCTCGGGGGGGTCACTTACTGCATTTTACAAACAACGTGCAGCAAAAAATAGCATGGGTTTTATTCATCACAGGTAAAATTTATAAGAATTTATAAAAAAATTACAAATAAGATAGAATGCAATGAAAGAGTACAGGCCATTATAAATAATTTAGGTACACCACAATTCTGGTCCATTATGATTTTAGTACATGTAATTCAGGGAATTGCAAATGGAATCCAAGGTATTAAACTGAGTACAGTCTGTTTTGGGGGGGAAACAACTGGAGCACAGTTGGTAGAAAAGGGCAGTCAGCTGCGCGGTGGACGAAAAGTAGGTCTAGAAGTGGATAAAAGCTTAGTTTTGTCCACCTGAATTTAAAGTCGTGTTACTTTACAAGGAAGATAACATGTAAAAAATTGCATTGGTCACCGTTTTATAAAAAATGATAGAGTCCATAATATAGGCCATTTTTTCCCATTAAGTAATCATAGGGGTCCTTTTAATTTCAGCTAGGAGGTAAATAGCCCCCCAAAAAACACCCCCTCGCCGCACGTGGTACTCAAAATATATGAAGAATGACCCACCCGAGCTCATCCCGTTCCGAGAGTTCCCGTTCCTACGGCGTTCTCGCGTAAGTTCCCGGGGTGACCTTGGTTTAGAGTTTTCTGCTATGCTCACGGTGTCGCTCACTTGCTCCGCTCGCAGCCCCTGCAACCCCGCTCCACGCCGGGACGACTATGACGACGGAGCCACAGTTGTAGCGATGGAGTTTGATGAATCTAATGGACGGCCACTACTCACTCAATTCAATCTCACTGCACGGCAAGAACGAAAACGGATCCCTGTGCAACGAATTTCAAGCTAAATTGACGATGATCAAAGGAAAAAAGAACCCTCTACAGCTGATGCAAATGTGCAAGATAAATAGATAATGTAATTGGAAAGGCTGTGAACATCTGAAGCTGAATTGTGCATTGGCCGATTAACAAGCTCAAGGAAATATATACGAAATGCAGAGACAGAGAAGTAGAGCTGAAAGTGTGTAGAAGGGCCCGGAAGACTTCAAGAAGGCTCTCGAGGGTTCTCGTTGGAAGCCACCAGAATGTTCCAAGTCAAATTCAAGGATACGCTGAATTGGCAAGACTAACGTGTCTTTGAGGGCGTCGAAAGATTCTCGAGTCACTTGTTTAAGGTAGAGGGCTCTAAACCTGCCACAGTTCTAAACCCGCACTCTACCAAAGATGAACATTTTAAAATTTTGGATGTACCCAAAGTGAAGAGCACCACTTTAGAAGATTCAGCTAAATTGAAATTGCCATGCATGCTAAACCACGAGAAAACTTGTTGGTTCCACGTAGTGAATTCGGTTTTGCTACATTAAAACCATTACCTATTGGTTCGAAGAGATCTGTCTTGGTTTTGTCTTGGTTTTGACGCACTCTCTAGAAGTGGTACGTGTATGCAAAATATAAGAGGGAGTGCACCTCCCGAGGAAAAAATAACGCACATTTCGATAACTTTGAGTTAATTCCTCAATACCAGATTGAGAATCTGGAATTGAAATGGGAAGATTTGATGAAGAGGTCGCCATTTGTAGGGAGGAACATTCCAATATGGAGGTATCGGCTCTCTGATTTTCTGCGACATAGAGTTTTGTTTATTGTGGTTCTTTGGAATATTAGTGCTTCCCCATTGTGATAGGGATCTATCCCCACTGTTGTCTTATTACCCCGCACCATAACAACGATAAGCCACGGCAATCAAAGACGACTAGGGCGACATGTAATGGAATTAGGAGTCCACGCGCGCAGTTAGGGTAGAATAGTATAAAAAAGGCACGTAGCTACACATACGACACTTGTTCATTCAGTCAAACTAGTCATGGTCTTGCTTGGACTTTGCATCAAGTACTCTGCTCAGGACTGTACATGTGTTTCTCTCTCTTTTGGAGATCATGAATTGAATGACACTCTCTCTCTTTCTTGTACTATCTAATCTCCTCACCTTCACTTGACACCGCTTGTCTTTCTTATTACATCTATGGAGACCATTAAATGATTCTTACTCCTCATCTCTATTCTAGTTGATTTCATAGCTCATTCTTATTCTCCTATTCTTGGATACCAAGGGATAAATGACAGTCGCTCTCTATTTCTCTATAATAGCTTGTATTCCACTGTATCCAGCTTGTTTCTCTTATCATATCCTGGAAAACCATGGAATGAATGACAGTCTCCTTTTCTTGTACTGTACCAATGTCTGTCATGTACTCTACACTGATTTTTTCTCTTATTATATGATGTGAGCCTCAATTCCTTTCTCCCAAGAAGCTTTGTTAAACAATGTCCAACCATGAACTTTATTTCCCTACCAAATAACTGTGATGCCTTCGAGGATGCCTTGGACAGCTGTGATTAAAGTCTTCCTTATTCTAGAAAGATTACCTACATCCTCCTAGCCGCCTACTAAGTCTAAGAGCTAATATTCTAATCTAGAATACTTAAATCTGTGCTAACACTACCGGACATGGGTACTTTTATGACTGGGAGAATATGACTAGGGCTGACAGGCGACTGCCGGTTGTCACATTCTGCGAGGGCAAAATTGTCGGCGGAAGCCAAATTAGACAATGTGACTGGCAGTCATATTTTGCAGTCATATTTGCCACGTGTACCGTATAAAGTGGGTGGGAGGGTCGTATATTGTCGTAGGGAACGAGTGGGAACGTTCCTGGGGAACGCCCAGTCATATTTGGACGTCACTTTTTTCTCCTAGTCATATTTTGCAGTCACATTTTTCCCTATAGTCGTATATATTTTTTTTGGGCTGCCCAAGATTATAAACACTGCCCGAGACAGTTTACATGTATATTGGCCCTCTCAATCACTATATAGTATGAGAATTTAGGGTATTAATTTTATAGGGAGAATTTGTGTCCAAAATTGAGTAGTTTTTCATTTGTTTAGGGTAATTAGGAATTGGCCACGTGCATTATTTTAATAATTAATGAATAAATTATTTATTTACTCATTTAAGTAGTGGAGCTAGCTCGGTGGGGGTGGGGGTTTACATTGAGAAGGAATATGTGGCAGAATTATTGCCGGTTTTATAATTGTATTTGTGCCTGTATGTAGTGGTAGTTGGCAACTAATGTGAGAAGTGTGCAACTTATCGGTTTGGGAGGTTGAAATTACTGTGTGCTGCGTGGCTAAGACTTGAGGGTGCTAATTACACAATTTCGTGTGAATGTATGTATATATATATATATATATATATATATCTCTGTCCATCGAGTAGAATGTTCACAACTGTATTTGATTGAACAAGGACTCGGTCAATCCTGCTCTGAGTCGCAATAGTCGAAATCATCTACCAATGTGTCATCCTGTCTGAGGCGTTCTAATACTTTAGCCACCACCTTCAGGGCTACTTCCACTGCATCGCTTAAAATAGGTGTTTGAGGTATGAAATCCGAATCCAGGCCTGTGGCTTCAAGTCCAGGAAAATCACTTGCTCTCCCCAATGATATGCAGCGTACTTCATCCGTGAGTTGGTGGATCGAGAATGTCCGAACTCCTCGTGGTTCGCTGCGCAACACAACCTCCCATCCACGCTTGGCCACATCCGGTGCAAAAAAGACCTGTTCAATGTGGAACGGGAAGGCAAATGACTGTATAGAGTATGGGATCAACCTCTGGAAGTTTACGGTAGAGAAACCGTAATCATCGCGCTTCATGGTGGCGCCATCTCCTCTCATGTTTGCAACCACCCAGTTGCAATAGAGGACCACCTCCTCATACTGTCCATAGTCCACTGAAAGGATTTCCTCCACCCACCCATGTGACCTAATTTGAAGTCCTCGCAAAGTAATCACACTCCTTGTTCTCTCCGAAAATGGCCTTCATAATATTCTCGGCAATGTTTTTTTCACAATGCATGACATCTAACGTGTGTCGGATGAGAAGATCCTGTACAGTGACTCCACAGAGTCACATATTAGATTCCATGCAGTACATCATCGCTGTGTGCAGTCACATTCCGCGTCTCATCACAACATTGAGTTCTAAATTGGATTCCCAAATTCAGAGTTGCACTGTGCACAGTGATATTCCACGGCACATCACTGCATTCAGTTAGAATTTAGTGTCCACGCATAACAACATCGCTGTATATAGTCATGTCAATGTACAAGACTGCGTTAGATGGACGAGGATAGTATGCGCGCGGGGAGCGGGGAGCGGTGAGCAGTGAGCGGAGAAATGTGGGATTACGAGCAAGAATTTCAGGTCAACCGTGGTCAACAACACTATAATTAGTGAATATTCGAATATTCTGATATTTTTAGTAAATTTTTGGACCTATGACCGTGGAATATTTGGTACCTATTACCATGGTTTTGGGTCAGTGGTTCAGGGGTAAAGGCACATTAAAGGCACACTCTGTCTCTATATCCGTGGTAATTAGACCCAAATCCGCGGTTTTAGGTAAAAAGAGATTGTTATTTCAGCGTCTTATTAGGAGCCAATCCACTCGTTTGGGCATAATTATTTGAAATGCATAGCAAGTTTAGCATTTAGACCAGTTTTGGTACAAGATAGAAAAAATACCAGAGTTTAGGGTTTAGGGTTTCGTAAATAATATGCAACCTTTGAATGCTGCAGCGTTGGCACAATTGTGGGCTTGATGGATGGGCTCTTCTTGTTACGGCGGACATTCTTGCCGTGACGTCGTTTGGGAACTTCAGCTGGGAAAGTTGGGGTTACATATGTTGACAAGTCGACGGAGAGACAGTGGTCTTGGAAGAGCCTTCGCGGCGATATGACCTCGCGCTGTGGAAGTTGACAAAGGGAACTTGAAGATGACATCTCCATTGTATTGGGGCGGGAGGAACTCAACTCGCTTGATAGATGTAAAGTTGTAGTCAAACTTCTTAAACATATTCCTAGAGCCCTTTCTATCCAATAGCAATTTCAGGCACTCCACGACATTATGATTTGCAGGCAGACAAAGCGGGGTGGGCAGCTTACTGGTGGACGGACAGCTGCGTGCAGAAGATTCAAGATTGAGGATTAGGCTGAGGAGGAAGAATAAGGTCGTGATCTACATTCTCTGGGACTTCATCGTCACTGAGTTTATAAATTCTCTCTAAGCCTGGCTCAATTTTCACGCAAGCTAGGACTGTTGTTTGCATAGTGCAAGTGGATGACTCTCTTGGAGTCAAAAGTTTGGTAGATGTGCCCATAAAGCAATCCATGAGACCGTAAGCTCTATATCTACCCGGCCTAAGCAAGAAGACTTTTCCATCTTCTGTAACTGTTGAGAGCTGCCTAACAGTGTGCGTAAGTTGACCAGACTCAGAATCAAAGACCTCCTCATCTACGTGCACCGTTGTTGCGAGAAACTGAAATGTCAAACTTAAACTGAACGCAGAGACATATGCAAATCCATCGTCCCCTCTTGGGAAGGATGTAGGAATGCCTGCACCTTCGACTCGAATGAATGCCATGATCTATTCCCGAAGCAATACAAACTCAAAACATTCTATGCAATATTGATTGAGATCGAGCACTTGAGAAAATTTGTTTAAATGCAAATTGAGAGGTAGTGCCCACTTCAACTATATTCAGAGAAGAGCGCTAAAATCTAGATCTGCCTTTCTGGAAGAACCCGTGTTTTAGTACTGTTAGATGTAGGGTATGTAGAAATGGATAATATTATAGTGCCTTTGTTGTCTTCAGAGATAGACCACAATTGGAAGGGTCTATGTACACTGCAAGGGTCTTGGAGTATGGCAACGTTGTCACTGAGTAAGGATTGCAGACGATTCCAGAGACCATGGAGGAGACGCCGTCATACAAGACTTCACAACAAAGCAATCGACCCTCTATTAGTGAAGACGGGGAAAGCGATTTTGAGGAAGAGAAGCAAGATGTCGAGGTGAATTCTGTCAACCTTATTTCTCTATCCTGAGTATCATTTTTAAGTTCTCGTATCACTCATACCTCAACCCTAATCTAAATCCAAGCCCTTGTTCAGGCCATCGTCTTGGCCCTCTCCCTCCTGTCCTCGTTGTCCTCACCCTGGTTGTAGTGTTTGAGGTGACCCTGTCAGGCAATGTCGCCTAAACCCTAAACCGTCTTTGTCCTGGCTGTGTCCGACCTCATCGGCCTGGTTGTCTTCGCCCTTGCCGTTTTCACCTTGGCCGTCCTTGTCCTTGCCGTCGCCTAAGCGTCCTGTTCGCCGTGGTCCTGACCGTCGTCTTCGCCGTGGCCCTAACCATCGTCTTCGCCATGCCCTGACCGTCACCTTCGCTCTTGTTGTCTTTGTAGTAGCCCTCGTCTTCTTCATTGCCTTGACTGTGCTCTTTCCGTCTAGTCATTCCTAGATTCTAATCTAGTGATATTATCAGGGTTTAGGGTTTGCATTTTTAATTGCATGCTCTAGAGCAATTTCTTGCTATCGAATGAGATCTTGATTGTGAAGATGCATGAACAAAGGTATTACTAGGTTGTGCCTTGAATGTCCCAAATAGAGATTTCATCAGACAAAGAGGTCTTGGACATTGAGGCAAATAAGGAGGGAAGAGTAGAGGAGGCACAAAGCGTGCAAATAGAGAATGAGACGACGTTGGATTTTGTGGTGGTGCTCAACGTCGTGGTGTAGGTAGAGGACAATGTGCAACAACGTACAATCCTAAATTTCTTGCACACTAACTCATGCATAAGAAATTTTGAAATATTTGTTGTGCCAGCCACCTACTTCGTGGTCTTAGAAATCTCCCTCGTCATTGTGCCCTTGGTCCTTGACACCATCGTAATCATCCTCGTCATCGTGTTCGCCTTGGCCCTCCTGATGGCCCTGGACCTGGTATTCCTAGTCCTTGTGTAGTGATCACCCTGAAGGTCATTATGGCCGGGGTTGTCGTCGTCGCCCTAGCACTTGGCACCATGGTCGGCACAAACCACCCTCCCCATGCCCCTTCTCATGATCATCCTCGTTGACGTGATGGTCGTGGCCCTAATAAAAGTCGAGGCTCATCGTACCACGGCCGGTGCCAACTACCCTCTCCATGTCCTTGTGGTGATTATCCTCGTCGTTGTGATGGTCGTGGCTCTCGTCATGGCCCTGACCGCTACCGGCCACCCTCTCCCTTGCACCGGCCACCCTCTCCCAAGACTAGCTTCAGGACCCCAGCCGGTGCCGGCCGACCCCACAACAATTTTAAGGGCTCATAATATACCATTAGAAAGGTAATTTTGAGACCTTTCCAACGGTATATTACACGCTCTGAGATTCCAAAAATTGCAGTTGTTACACCTCGATGAAACTCCAACAGCGTCAAACTTGAAAATTCTCAAACTTGTCATGGCATCTTCAGGACCCAGCCGGTGCCGGCCGACCCCACAACAATTCTAAGGACTCATAATATACCATTGGAAAGGTAATTTTGAGACCTTTCCAACGGTATATTACACGCTCCGAGATTCCAAAAATTGCAGCTGTTACACCTCGATGAAACTCCAGCAGCGTCAAACTTGAAAATTCTCAAACTTGTCATGGCAGCTTCAGGACCCCAGCCGGTGCCGGCCGACCCCAGAACAATTTTAAGAGCTCATAATATACCATTGGAAAGGTAATTTTGAGACCTTTCCAACGGTATATTACACGCTCTGAGATTCCAAAAATTGCAGTTGTTACACCTCGATGAAACTCCAACAGCGTCAAACTTGAAAATTCTCAAACTTGTCATGGCAGCTTCAGGACCCAGCCGGTGCCGGCCGACCCCACAACAATTCTAAGGACTCAAAATATACCATTGGAAAGATAATTTTGAGACCTTTCCAACGGTATATTACACGCTCCGAGATTCCAAAAATTACAGTTGTTACACCTCCATGAAACTCCAGCAGCGTCGAACTTGAAAATTCTCAAACTTGTCATGGCAGCTTCAGCACCCCAGCCGGTGCCGGCCGACCCCCTGCAACAATTTTAAGGGCTCATAATATACCATTGGAAAGATAATTTTGAGACCTTTCCAACGGTATATTACAGGTTCCGAGATTCCAAAAATTACAAATGTTACACCTCGATGAAGCTCCAGCAGCGTCGAACTTGAAAATTCTCAAACTTGTCATAGCAGCTTCAGCACCCCAGCCGGTGCCGGCCGACCCCCTGCAACAATTTTAAGGGCTCATAATATACCATTGGAAAGGTAATTTTGAGACCTTTCCAACGGTATATTACAGGTTCCGAGATTCCAAAAATTACAAATGTTACACCTCGATGAAGCTCTAGCAGCGTCAAATTTGAAAACTCTGAAACTTGTCATAACAGCTTCAGGACCCCAGCCGGTGCCGGCCTTCCTTTTGGAGGTCAATTTTAATTTTTCTTGAACACTAAAGTCTGGCTTTGTTTGAGCTTATCACGTTTTCAAAACACTAGTGGAAGGCAGGGCTTGACCCAGGCGGTGCCAGCCTGCCTTTTGCAGGTGAGTTTTAATTTGTTTTGAACACTGAAATGCTGGTTTTGTGTGAGCTCATCACGTTTTCTAAACACCAGTGAAAGGCACGGCTTGCCCAGCCGGTACCGGCCTCCCTTTTAGAGGTCAATTTTAATTTTTTTTGAACACTAAAGTCAGGCTTTGTGTGAGCCCATCACGTTTTCTAAACACCAGTGGAAGGCATGGCTTGACCCAGCCGGTGCCGGCCTCTCATTTGATAGTCAATTTTAATTTTTTTGGAACACTAAAATGTTGGCTGTGTGTGAGCTCATCACGTTTTCTAAACACCTGTGGAAGGCAGGGCTTGACCCAGCCGGTGCCCGCATTTCTTTTGGAGGTCAATTTTAATTTATATTGAACTCTATAATGCTGGCTTTGTGTGAGCTCATCGCGTTTTATAAACATCAGTGGAAGGCAGGGCTTGACCCAGCCGGTGCCGGCCTCTCTTTTGGAGGTCAATTTTAATATTTTTTGAAACACTAAAGTCTGGCTTTGTGTGAGCTCATCATGTTTTCTAAACACTAGAAGAAGGCAGGGCTTGACCCAGCCGGTGCCGGCCTCCCTTTTGGAGGTCAATTTTAATTTTTCTTTAACACTTAAATGTTGGCTTTGTGTGAGCTCATCACGTTTCATAAACACCTGTGGAAGGTAGGGCTTGCCCCAGCCGGTGCCGACCTCCCTTTTGAAGGTCAATTTTAACTTTTTTTGAACACTAAAATGCTGGCTTTGTGTGAGCTCATCACGTTTCATAAACACCTGTGGAAGGCAGGGCTTGCCCCAGCCGGTGCCGGCCTCCCTTTTGGAGGTCAATTTTAATTTTTCTTTAACACTTAAATGTTGGCTTTGTGTGAGCTCATCACGTTTCATAAACACCTGTGGAAGGTAGGGCTTGCCCCTGCCGGTGCCGGCCTCCCTTTTGAAGGTCAATTTTAACTTTTTTTGAACACTAAAATACTGGCTTTGTGTGAGCTCATCTCGTTTTCTAAACACTAGTGAAAGGCAGGGCTTGACCCAGCCGGTGCCGGCCTCCCTTTTGAAGGTCAATTTTAATTTTTCTTTAGCACTAAAATGTTGGCTTTGTGTGAGCTCATCACGTTTCATAAACACCTGTGGAAGGCAGGGCTTGCCCCAGCCGGTGCCGGCCTCCCTTTCGAAGGTCAATTTTAACTTTTTTTGAACACTAAAATGCTGGCTATGTATGACCTCATCACGTTTTCTAAACACTAGTGGAAGGCAGGGCTTGACCCAGCCGGTGTCGGCCTCCCTTTTGGAGGTCAATTTTAATTTTTCTTTAACACTTAAATGTTGGCTTTGTGTGAGCTCATCACGTTTCATAAACACCTGTGGAAGGTAGGGCTTGCCCCAGCCGGTGCCGGCCTCCCTTTTGAAGGTCAATTTTAACTTTTTTTGAACACTAAAATGCTGGCTTTGTGTGAGCTCATCACGTTTTCTAAACACTAGTGGAAGGTCGGGCTTGACCTAGCCGGTGCCAGCCTCCCTTTTGGAGGTCAATTTTAATTTTTCTTTAACACTTAAATGTTGGCTTTGTGTGAGCTCATCAGGTTTCATAAACACCTGTGGAAGGTAGGGCTTGCCCCTGCCGGTGCCGGCCTCCCTTTTGAAGGTCAATTTTAACTTTTTTTGAACACTAAAATACTGGCTTTGTGTGAGCTCATCTCGTTTTCTAAACACTAGTGAAAGGCAGGGCTTGACCCAGCCGGTGCAGGCCTCCCTTTTGGAGGTCAATTTTAATTTTTCTTTAGCACTAAAATGTTCGCTTTGTGTGAGCTCATCACGTTTCATAAACACCTGTGGAAGGCAGGGCTTGCCCCAGCCGGTGCCGGCCTCCCTTTCGAAGGTCAATTTTAACTTTTTTTGAACACTAAAATACTGGCTTTGTGTGAGCTCATCTCGTTTTCTAAACACTAGTGAAAGGCAGGGCTTGACCCAGCCGGTGCCGGCCTCCCTTTTGAAGGTCAATTTTAATTTTTCTTTAGCACTAAAATGTTGGCTTTGTGTGAGCTCATCACGTTTCATAAACACCTGTGGAAGGCAGGGCTTGCCCCAGCCGGTGCCGGCCTCCCTTTCGAAGGTCAATTTTAACTTTTTTTGAACACTAAAATGCTGGCTATGTATGACCTCATCACGTTTTCTAAACACTAGTGGAAGGCAGGGCTTGACCCAGCCGGTGTCGGCCTCCCTTTTGGAGGTCAATTTTAATTTTTCTTTAACACTTAAATGTTGGCTTTGTGTGAGCTCATCACGTTTCATAAACACCTGTGGAAGGTAGGGCTTGCCCCAGCCGGTGCCGGCCTCCCTTTTGAAGGTCAATTTTAACTTTTTTTGAACACTAAAATGCTGGCTTTGTGTGAGCTCATCACGTTTTCTAAACACTAGTGGAAGGTCGGGCTTGACCTAGCCGGTGCCAGCCTCCCTTTTGGAGGTCAATTTTAATTTTTCTTTAACACTTAAATGTTGGCTTTGTGTGAGCTCATCAGGTTTCATAAACACCTGTGGAAGGTAGGGCTTGCCCCTGCCGGTGCCGGCCTCCCTTTTGAAGGTCAATTTTAACTTTTTTTGAACACTAAAATACTGGCTTTGTGTGAGCTCATCTCGTTTTCTAAACACTAGTGAAAGGCAGGGCTTGACCCAGCCGGTGCAGGCCTCCCTTTTGGAGGTCAATTTTAATTTTTCTTTAGCACTAAAATGTTCGCTTTGTGTGAGCTCATCACGTTTCATAAACACCTGTGGAAGGCAGGGCTTGCCCCAGCCGGTGCCGGCCTCCCTTTCGAAGGTCAATTTTAACTTTTTTTGAACACTAAAATGCTGGCTATGTATGACCTCATCACGTTTTCTAAACACTAGTGGAAGGCAGGGCTTGACCCAGCCGGTGTCGGCCTCCCTTTTGGAGGTCAATTTTAATTTTTCTTTAACACTTAAATGTTGGCTTTGTGTGAGCTCATCACGTTTCATAAACACCTGTGGAAGGTAGGGCTTGCCCCAGCCGGTGCCGGCCTCCCTTTTCAAGGTCAATTTTAACTTTTTTTGAACACTAAAACGCTGGCTTTGTGTGAGCTCATCACGTTTTATAAACATCAGTGGAAGGCAGGGTTTGACCTAGCCAGTGCCGGCCTCCCTTTAGGAGGTTAATTTTAATTTTTTTTGAACACTTATATGCACGCTTTGTGTGAGCTCATCACGTTTTCTAAACACCAGTGGAAGGCAGGGCTTGACCCAGCCGGTGCCGGCCTCCCTTTTCGAGGTCAATTTTAATTTTTTTTGAACACTTATATGCACGCTTTGTGTGAGCTCATCACGTTTCCTGAACACCAGTGGAAGGCAGGGTTTGACCCCGCCTGTGCCGGCCTCCCTTTTCGAGGTCAATTTTAAGTTTTCTTTTAACATTAAAGTCTAGCTTTGTGTGAGCTCATCACGTTTTCCAAACACCACTGGAAGGCAGGGCTTGACCCAGGCGGTACCGGCCTCCCTTTTGAAGGTCAATTTTAACTTTTTTTGAATACTAGAATGCTGGCTTTGTGTGAGCTCATCACGTTTTCTAAACACTAGTGGAAGGCAGGGCTTGACCCAGCCGGTGCCGGCCTCTCTTTTGGAGGTAAATTTTAATTTTTCTGTAACACTAAAATGTTGGCTTTGTGTGAGCTCATCACGTTTTCTAAACACACCAGTGGAAGGCCGGGCTTGATGCAGCCGGTGCCGGCCTCACTTTGGACGTCAATTTTAATTTTTTTTGAACACTAAAACGCTGTCTTTGTGTGAGCTCATCACGTTTTATAAACATCAGTGGAAGGCAGGGCTTGACCCAGCCGGTGCCGGCCTCCTTTTAGGAGGTCAATTTTAATTTTTTTTGAACACTTAAATGCAGGCTTTGTGTGAGCTCATCACGTTTTCTAAACACCAGTGGAAGGCAGGGCTTGACCCAACCTGTGCCGGCCTCTCTTTTGGAGGTAAATTTTAATTTTTCTGTAACACTAAAATGTTGGCTTTGTGTGAGCTCATGACGGTTTCTAAACACCAGTGGAAGGCCGTGCTTGACCTGGCCGGTGCCGGCCTCTCTTTTGGAGGTCAATTTAAATTTTTCTGTAACACTTAAATGTTGGCTTTGTGTGAGCTCATCTCGTTTTCCAAACACCACTGGAAGGCAGGGCTTGACCCAGGCGGTACCGGCCTCCCTTTTGAAGGTCAATTTTAACTTTTTTTGAATACTAGAATGTTGGCTTTGTGTGAGCTCATCACGTTTTCTAAACACTAGTGGAAGGCAGGGCTTGACCCAGCCGGTGCCGGCCTCCCTTTAGGAGGTCAATTTTAATTTTTTTTGAACACTTAAATGCACGCTTTGTGTGAGCTCATCACGTTTTCTAAACACCAGTGGAAGGCAGGGCTTGACCCAGCCGGTGCCGGCCCCCCTTTCGAGGTCAATTTTAATTTTTTTAACCACTTAAATGCTGGCTTTGTGTGAGCTCATCACGTTTTCTGAGAACCAGTGGAAGGCAGGGCTTGACCCCGCCTGTGCCGGCCTCCCTTTTCGAGATTAGTTTTAAGTTTTTTTTGAACATTAAAGTCTAACTTTGTGTGAGCTCATCAGGTTTTCTAAACACCACTGGTAGGCAGGGCTTGACCCAGGCGGTGCCAGCCTGCCTTTCGCAAGTGAGTTTTAATTTGTTTTGAACACTGAAATGCTGGCTTTGTGTGAGCTCATCATGTTTTCTAAAGACCTGTGGAAGGCAGGGCTTGATCCAGTCGGTGCTCGCTTCTCATTTGGGAGGTCAATTTAAAAAAAATTTGAACATGAAAGTCTAGCTTTGTGTGAGCTCATAACGTTTTCTAAACACCAGTGGAAGGCAGGGCTTGCCCAGCCTGTGCGGGCCTTCCTTGTAGAGGTCAATTTAAATTGTTTTTTTAACACTAAAGTCTGGGTTTGTGTGAGCTCATCACGTTTTCTAAACTCTAGTGGAAGGCAGGGCTTGACCCAGCCGGTGTTGGCGTCCCTTTTGGAGGTTAGTTTTAATTTTTTTTGAACACTTAAATGCAGGCTTTGTGTGAGCTCATGACGTTTTCTAAACACCTGTGGATGGCAGGGCTTGACCCAACTGGTGCCAATTTTATTTTTTCTTTAACTCTAAAATGCTGGCTTTGTGTGAGCTCATAATTCACACGTTGTTTTAATTCAATGGGGACATTGTGTACTGGAGATCACACGTTTTATTATCTCAATGTGGATATCGTGTACCATAGATTACACGTGGTATTGGGTTAATATGTAGTCAGTGCTCATATGCTTACATCGTTTGGGTGTCCCGATAGATCAATTTCCATTGGATACAGAGGGTGAAATATAAGAAAATGAAGGAGAAGACCTGGAAGGTGCTAATCTATCATTATGATGAATCACATTGCATGTTTATTATTTACCTTTGAGATACTAAATTTTAGAATTTCATTATTTTGAAGGTGATTCTAGTGACCTTGGTGATCTTGTTGACCTTGGTGAACGTACGGAAGGTGGGCGGTTGAGTGAGAGGGACGTTCATTCACAGCTAAACTCTTTTCTCTTGAGTGAGACCCCTAATACACGATCTCAAATTGAACGGCTGCGGTTCCAACCTCGTCACAAGTCCCGCTTGCTAATTCCTCTGTGTAGAATGGTATGTCTTCCTGTTGTGAGACCTTTTCTCAAAAACGATGTCATGAAGCTGACATCCCATTTTATCAAAAATGGATACATGGAAGATAACGGTGTATTCTATGTGGCCTCTGAGGACAACGACGGTAAGACTAAAGATGTCACTCCTGAAATTAAATCATCTTGGAGTCACCATTGGGTTTGTGTCAACGATGAGTTCGAATCCATGCTTGCTGCAGATCCCATCCTCAATGTGTTCTGTGGGAAGATGTTTCATGTTTGGGATGGAAACCATAGAGTCCAGGCTTGGATGCCAATCATAAATCAGGACCATCCAAATGATCTTGGATGGCATTACTCAGTTGATAGCATCATCCTGGAGGTGAAAGGAGATGTACCCAAGATGCTCACTGCTCTACACAAAGTCAATTGGTACTATTTCTATTACTGATTAACTTTGCTTTTATGCAGTTTTTGTGTATCATTTCATAACTAGACTAATTCAAATGTATTTGATTTATCAAGAGAAATGAAAAGTCTCATGTGACTTCCAACCTTGTCCATAAACTCTATTGAGTTCAAACCATTGGGGCTCAACTTCTCTCATATTTTAAATCATTCGTGCCACCTGAGGACCTTCGACTCTCTGATCAGAAACAGAAGGGTGACAAAAGCCAGACGTGGTTTTCATTGACTGTTGATTCTCTCAGTGCTTTTCTCAATCAGGTATAACCGTCACTTAACTGCTGAAGTTTGTGTATAATGTTGGCAATTAGTTCTTTCCTAATGTCTGTTTAATTGTTTTGTCTTCCTATTGCAACAAGAGATTGGAGAAGCAACCGCCGTTGCTCAGAGGAGATTTTATGAGAGATATCCTAATCCAAAAGATTGGACTGCTAAGAGACTTGAAGAACTGGTGCACAGGGCTGTGAAGAAAACCAAAGTTCATTACAAGGGTGAGTTGAAGAAGATGCTGCCTGTTGCTGATCCCAGCAACACCATACCTTTTCTTGAGGAAGTGAAGTATCACTATGAGTCTCATGATGAAGATCTAGAGATGAAGCTTGAGAAGCTTTGGATGCTTGGCACCAGCGTTATGGATCCTATAATGAAGGTTCTTGATTCCGATTATGTGACCGTTCCTGACGAGCCCCTTGACTGTCCATGTGAGTAAGTTTCAATGTTTATTTAATGAACCTTGCAAATACTAGTTAGTACATCTTCATCTAAATACGTTTTCTAATACTTTTACACTTCTCTTGTTTGCAGTTTGACAAGGACTAGACCACTACAGCGGCGCCGTTTTAACCTTAGAAAGTCCTTGCAGAGTTTAGTCAGCCCTGATAGTTCCCCTCAAGGACTTCCAGTGTACGTAGAAGCATTGGCAACGGCATTTGCCAATGCTAGTCCTAGCCCTAGTGGTTCTTCATGCTATTCTACACGGCGTCGACATTATGATCCTCGTGTGCTTTCATATGTCGATGTGAGTGCTATCAAATCTGATACAGATTCACTTTGATTGTACGGTTTGAGTATTTATTTATTTCCACATCATTTCTTGATTCTATAACGAGTTTGAACGCATTTCTGTTAGATTCAAGAACAAGCAATTGTTGTTAGAAGCTACTAAATTCCACTAATAACCCTAAGAATACACCCTAAATTCCACGGCTATAGGTACTTTTCACAAATCAATGTTTCATAAATACTCACCAATTACACCTAAATCCGGGGTAATAGGAGGTCCTTTAAAATCCAACACCCCGAAATTTTTCCAAAAATCTCTGCTCACTGCTCACGTAATAGCTTTTCCCGGTCTGGCGTTTGTTGTCCTTCGTTTGCGTGGATCTTGCTTGTCCACTCTTGTCAAGCATTTGCAAACGCTAAGTGCTCTCAACCGCTTATCCTTCGTGGTGGAGGTCTCATGTCGGGTTGGCCATGAAAATTGGTCCTTTGTCACCTCCATTGGTGCGCCATCGGCAAATGCCGTCTATGCCTAAGGTACACGTTCTTCTTCAATGCTTTCGAGCGCCGAGTAACTATGTTGGGCCCACACACGGGACACGCCTTGTGTCCTTTTGTGACTTGGCCAGAAATCAATCCGTATGCCGGAAAATCGTTCACTGTCCACAATAGCATACCTCGGAGCTTGAATGTTTTGTCGCCGGAGTCTGACTGCGATCCATCTACTCAATCGGTCCCTTCCCATAGCTCTTGTAGCTCCTCTATTAATGGTGCGAGGTAAACATCCACATTCTTGTCCATCACACTTTTTTTTCCGGGTATTAGTAGTGTCAGGGTTGTCACTTTGGACGTCTTTGGAGCAAATCGCGTCCGGTTTGACGTCAGGACGTCTGGACGTTGCGTTCGAGCGACCGGACGCCAGCGTCCGCTGGATAAACTTTGATTTACTTTAATCGCTGCCGTTTTTACCCTGCGGACGGCTTAGCGGACAGCGTAGCGGACGGCCTGGCGCTCGTCCGTCCGGACGGCTTGACGGACGGAGTTTGATGGCGGACGGCAGAGCGGACGGCCTGGCGGACGGCGGGACGGACGACCGGGCGGGCGGACGGCACGCGAACAACTAGAGGATGGCCAGGCCGGTTTAGGGGTTCTCAAGGACTAAACCCTGAACACTTCAGGCCCTTCTAGGGTGATTGTAATGGTGGAAAATATAAATTAAAATCTCATTAAGTCACTGGAGCCTCATTGTAATAAAAATATAGCGACCTTGTTTAGGGTTTTAGCTACTCTCGTTCCAACAATATAAAACATAAAAATAGTGTCATATATTATATTTCGCAGGTAAACAAACATTCAATAAAGAGAACGTCAACAAAATATTGCCATCTATTCATGTACGTCATACATATCACTACAGAAATATATACTTATAAAATCTATCTCCTGTCCAAACAACTACAATTACTGAATACTAGAATATCTTATAAAAAACACTCTATGAAAATACATAAATGCTATTGAGTTTTCAATTTGCCTTGTAATCAGAATCTCCTTTCACCTCTGCTCTGCTACTGTCCTCTGGATCATATGACTCGTCGTCACTGTGAGAGTAATACTCGTTTTCCTTTCTCTCATTCTTTATTGGTTGGATACTCTTCATTTTCCATGTGGATCCACTTGCGTCAAGGGGTGTTTTAACTCGTCCTGGCTTTGGCGGAGAAGCAGCAAATGGTTGCATGAGCCTTTTTCGTTTAGCGTTGCCGTTTCCTGTTGCGCCAAATTTCTCTCCACTCGATGATATATGTTTCGGGCCCACATTCCCACAAGTGTCTCCTTCACCGTCATCTTCTGCATTGGCCGTTGATTGTGCCTTGGGGGCACACCTGATGGCTTCTTTATTATAGCTACTGATAAAGGCAAATTTCCGTCGCTTTTCGAATCTCCATCCGATTCTCTCACACGTTTATTCACCGCTTTGGAAAGGGATACCAATCCCGTTGAAGATGCAAGTGGAACTCGGGGTGTTGGTGTTTTAGAATTATCAAATAAGGCTCTAGATGCAAGGGCGGTCCTCTGCATTTGGTCCTCAAGACGGGGTCCACGAGGAGAATCTCTCTCTCCAAACTTCAACGGACTCTTACTATTTGGACCAAAATCTTCCTCTATGCCTTTCCATTTGGGATGGCCATTGTTCACCATTGTGGCCTTTCGTCTAGGAGAAAGCTCCAACTCAGAATCTTTGGGGTCCTTCAAAACACCCTCATGCACGGTGTCAATCCTTGTACCACCATCTTCACCACGTTTGTCCCCCTCTTCTTCACCCAACGCCGGAATTGAATTGTCCTCTTCTCTGACATTCACACCAGTATCGTCGGCATTTGATGCTTGCACGTGATTGCCCTCCTCTTCCTCCTCAGCAAACTCGTATACATTGTGGCTTGATCGACCAGATCTTGCTGGAGAGGAATCCGGCCTTCGTGGAGAGAGTTGATCACTCCAATCGTCAAGAGGCACATCAGCCCAGCAATCATCGTCTGATGCATGATTACCCACCCAATCGCCTTCATCATCTCCATCCGATTCTTCTGAAGCGGAATCCGAATCCTTTCATGATACATTTTCGTTGTACCACTTCTTCTCATCCTTTCTCTTAGCCTTTGCAAGGAGCTTTGAATTTGTGTACACGTACAGTAAATCTTCAGCCCTCTTTTGTTGGAGGCGATTCCGAGACCTGTTGTGCACGAAAGAATAACTACTCCAATTGCGTTCGCATGATGACGATGACACGGTTTGGGCTAGGATTCTCCGTGCTATTGGTGCAATGAGCTTTCCGCATGCCCCTTCAAAATCCCACCATGCATGAGGCGAACACTTCTGTTGTTTCGGATCCAACATATTGTGGAATGGCGGTTCCTTGTGACGGAATGCCAAAAACTCTAGCACCACATCCGGATATGTTTCTGGAGAACATAATTTCCCAAGCACACGCTTGCATGGTGTGATGGCATCTAAATCGTCTGCGAGTTCCTCATCGTGTAGCAAATACGGATTCAAAAGTGCACCCGCATCGTGTAAATCCGTTCTGACCAATGCCCATCGGTCGCGGAAGTGCTTCTCCACATCAATGCTTTCTCCACCGTCCAATGGAAAGAACTCATCCTTCACCCTTTCAATGTGTTTCTCCACATTGTGAAAGATGTGTCGAATTTTGTCCATACCAGGTTCCCCACTGTCAAAATCCCGCAGTGCATACATCAACGGTGCAACCACCTCCTGAAAGTTAGTGCATCTTTGCCAAAAGTGATCATCCAGTATATACCTTCTCACATCTCGAGATAGTGCGCGCTTTGATCCCCCCCGCTTGTCTCGAAGTGTGACGACATAGGAAGTCCACTGTTCGTCCACAACTGACTGCTCTAAGGCCTGTCTGACCTCGAGTAATCGATCCACCATCATGAAATTTGATCCAAATCTAGTTTTCCCTGCCAATACTAGGCTGAACTTCTTCTCGTGCTTTCGAAATACTGCAAGAGGCATGTGTCTCTTCTTTATAAACGTCACGATCGTCCGGGCCTTCTTCAACACGTGAGTTATCCAGTTTGCCTTCGCGATGTCCCCCAATAACAGGTTCATTGCGTGAACAACACATCCTTGGAAGTATATGTGGTCATATTTGTTCGTCACGAGATCCGCTGCTGCCTTCATGACAGATGCGTTGTCCGTTGCAATTTGCACCACGTTCTGCGATCCAACGCCTTCAATGAACTTCTCTATGATGGTCGCTTGGTACGTTGCTGTCTTCGAATGTCCCGAAGTGTCTACCGATCCAAGAAAGTGTTCTCCTACCGCAGACACTATCATGCAATTGAATAATGGTTGGTTTGTGCACGAGCTCCATCCATCAAATGTCAACGTGGCTCCAAACTTGCGAATGCTATCTGCCATTTTACCTTCCAAAAACCACCCCTAGCTCATTCTTGGCCTGCATCAAGAGTTTCTTCCGTAAGTCATTGTAAGAGGGTGGTGTGTATGGTCCCCGAAAAGCAGAAGTCCTCCATACGGCCTCTTTGAAAGTTGAATTCCGTGCTATCGCAAAAGGGATATTCGCCTCGTAAAAGAACCTTGCCCATATCTTGTCTAACTCCCTTGGTTTGTCTTCCTGAAAACCCTATGGTATTCCTGCTTGTCGCAATGGACGGGCGGCCCTGCCAGCTGCACTGTCACGTTCCGTGGATGGTGGTCTGCTCGTGGTAGTTTCGTTTGTATTAGAACATGACCTCTGATTTGGAATCTCTTGTGGTCCATCGCGTGACTCTCAATCCAGCGATTGCGGTGTGCAAAGCTCCATCATGTCCATATTTCCCGCTCTCGGAGTGCGACATTCATCGGATAGATCTGGATTTGGACGCTTAGGAGGATCTCCTTTGCAATTAAGAAAGAGCCCTTTAATCTGCGGTGTGAGTCTCTTGCATATACTGACGCCAGTGTCACGGTTTCCTGATGCGTTCCGGTATCCAAGGTGACTCAACATCCTCGCCGCCTTCCTTGCAAAAAGTGTTGCACATAGAAAGCACTTCACTTTTCCGGGGGCTATATCCACATACCAATCTTCCCAATTGCTTGGCATCTTGAAAGGTTCAAGCGGGTTTAGGTTCCGCTACCCAATAGTTTTAAGTGACGGCGTGCAGTACCTCGTGATCGCGCGACGAAAAAATGTATCATGTATGTTAAATACAGTAGTTGTCAAATTCCGAACGGAATTTGACAATCGCGCATTCAAACTCGGTAATGGTCAAGCAAGGGATACCAAAAGGTTGCCCACAGCCCTTAACAACTGGTGAGTTCGAATGAACTCACCAAAACAAAACCTTCATGCTTTATAGTACCATCTGCCGAACTAGCCGTTGGACAGCCTGGCCCCTCACAAGCGGACTGCGCTGGTCCGTTATGCCGTCCGTTGTGCCGTCCGATATGCCGTCCGATCGATTTGGGCTGGATCGGATGCACTGGAGGGACGGTCCGGATCGGCCGGGGTGCATCGGACGGGCTCCACCGGACGCGCTGGATCGGACGGGCTGGATCGGACGGCAGAATCGGACGGCAGAATCGGACGCGATGCATCGGACGCACCAAAACAGCGGACGCCTTAGGGTTTCGGTTTAGGTTTACGGTCCGCCGCCGCCACCCCATCGGACGACGATGATCGGACGGGCAGCACGCTCCGGACGACAGATCGGACGGCAGGCCCGGTTCAGACGGGCGGACGGGCTGGTTCGAGCGGACAGGCTGGTTCGGGCAGGGGGACACGGACGGCAGTATAGAAGGCCCGTCACTCACATTATCGCGGTTTTCTTACACAGACGGTTCTTACACATTTTCGCGGGGTTTTTACGCAAACGGTTGATTCACATTATCGCGGGATTACCTCACGGTTTAGGGTACACGATCGATTCACCTCGTCGCGGCATTCTGTCTCGGTAATTGCACACGGTCCATTCACACATCGCAAAGCAATGGCCGACGACCAACGTGAGGGTCACGTTTCGAATGCTAATGCTGGGCCTAGGAGGATCAAGCCTAAGGGGACCCCGCATGCGATCGATTACGCCGTATTGGACGACCCAACTATTCTAGCCGCACCACGATGGGAAGAAGTTAAGGACGAATATTGGTCTGCCGCGGATTGCAGAGTATATGTCAAACTGTCCCACATTGGTAAACTGTGGTCGAGGGAACAATTACCATTGATGGCAAAAACCTTTACTGCCAAACCAAACTTGTGCAAAGATGATCATTTCCTTCACCGAGCGGAAGAGGTATGGACTATGGAGGGCATTGTTTGGAGCTCGTTCAAAGTCAAAGGGAACATTCAACTACAACATACTGGCAATGGTCTATGTGGAATTAAGGTTGGAGCGCAAGGTGGATTGGAGTACATAGCCTACAACTAAATCGATGCCAACTCAGTTGGCGGACGGGCAACGAGATATTCCTGATTTGTATGATCCAGCATCTATAAGCACAAAAGAGATGTTGGTCTCTTTAAAGAAACCGGGCACGTCGACTACAAGCAGCTCAGGTCGAGTCACTCGAGTGGAAGTCAAACCAAAGACCGCTAAATTACGAGTACTGCCTATGGCCGCTTTGGACAATTTGGATGCAAGTGTGGAAACCGAAGTCAATGCTGAACGGGAGGAAATAGAAGTCAAAGTTGAATGGGACTTAGAAGACAAAGTCGAAGATATTGCAACTTCCCCGTATCGATCGATTCCGTGTACGGAGGGCGAGGAACTGTTGCCGCAAAACCCATCGACGCTAATTCAGGCAACTACGGAATCAAAGGGGAAACAAAAGTTGAGGTCCGATACAATTACCACGGAGGGCCGCCAAGAAAAGTATAACTTTGGAACGGACTGGGCGGTTGAGGTGGGAAAGGGCGGTCCAAGCAATCCAAGTTCCTCGACTCCGAGCGAGAAACGCGCATGTCCGGATGACACGGATACACTAATTCGGGATCCAAATGGACGTTGGGGAAATTGCGGGACTTGTGAGGCAAAGAGAATGCCTATTGAGGATCTAATGATTTCGTACGGGCAGTTGGCGGAGAAAGTTCCCAAGGTGGGTGAAATTGCAGAAGCAGAGCAGTGGGAACTGTCCGACGAGTTCCCCGACTTGAAAAGTGATCTAGGTTCATTGAAACTTCTTTCGAAGAACATGTACGTGAACTTGGTAAAAGCCATGGACGTAACAACTTTCCTTCGTACAATCGCACCACAGCTCGCTAGAGATGTCCAATCAATTGAGAAAAAGTTGGGCCGTTGGGGGCCAGTCATTGAAAAGGCGAAGCGTGTTGATGAGCTCACGAAGAGACTAAAAGAAACAACGGAATGTGCAAGGGGATTTGAGCGGTTGGCGAGAGAAACCATAAAGCAACTGCAGTCGACCATCATAAAGAACCATTTGAAGACCATGCATCTCCAGATGATGAATTGGCAGTTGATAGAAGAAGTAGAGAAGCTGCGAGAAGAAACTACAAAGAAAGAAGCATTACCTCAAGAATCTCACGTCCCTTCGGAGCAGCTCGCTATTCCGTTGAATGCCAACACTTCGAACGCAGCAGTACTTGAAGAGTCTCTTGCCCCATCGGACCAGTTGTCTCTTCCATTGGATGCGCAGGTTTTGGACGGAGTAGTACTTGAAGAAACTCTTTCCCCATCATACCAATTGTCTCTTCCATTTGATGCCCATACTTCGGACGAGACAGTGGTTGAAGATACTCTCGCTCCATCGCACCAGTTGCCCTTTCCTTTGGATGTCCAAACTTCAGACGAAACAGTGGTTAAAGATATTGTACCGCCATTGGAGCAGTTGCCCCTTCCTTTGGATGCCCAAACTTCCGACGGTGACCTCCACAATGAACAGGATCCTTCGAATTTGCTAGAGCGGCCAGGTGTAGCGGAGGTATTCGTGGCGGTTGATAGGATGCAGGAAGAACCTTGGAAAAGGCCACCAACCGAAGCCGGTGAAGCCAGTAACCGTGAGATCGAGACGTTGAGACAACGATTGCATCAAGCAGAGATTGACAGGGATATAGCGAGGTGTGAATTACTTTTCTGGAAAAGTGACAAGGAGATGCCCATACCACCTCGTGAGCAAAGCCTGCCTTGGTTGAGTTATGTCCACCAATTAAAGGATGTGGATGAATTGGTCGCGCGTGAGTTGTATTTGATGTTCCAGTACGAGGAGAAAAAAAGTGGGAATCTCTCTTGTATGCTAGGAAGTTTGAGGAGGGTGTAAGAAATATTTGATCGACAAGCCGCGCTGCCTGGAGTGCGTACAATGACTACGTTTACCATGTGGGGTGATGTTGACGTGATGATGACACGGGCACATGGGATTTGTGGTTCTCTGGAAACAAACAACATGGACTGGGCTTCGGCGATCGAAGAAGGGTGGATGCCATATAACATGTTTTCCTCACATTTGTTGGAGAAGGAGAAGACGGTGGTTCATACATGTAATCCAGCTCCCGACTTTTTGAAAGAGACATGTTGCTTGTGTCAATATGGGTTTGGTCCAGAAGGAGCGATCCAATTGGGACAATGTCAGCATACCTTTCATATTAAGTGCGTTGCGGAACATTGCTTACGACGCTCTTGGTGTCCCCTGTGCAATGCTCCTATACATGTCAGATTCTACGAAATGATGGGCCTTCGCGCCTTTATGCCATCTGGTCATGAATACAACCAGTGGAACCTTCCTCTGGACCAAAAACCGAAGAAGTTTCTAAATTACAAAAACTGGGGTCAACCATTGGTATGGGATGTTAACTTCGACTGCCATGACTTGTACCATTTGCACGCAGAAGGGTCTGAGGTAGAAGATTTTATGGACAAGGACGAACTTTTCTGGATGACCCGAGATTACAAGATCGAAGTGCGAGCACGTGCAATTGTGAACGAGGCGGACCGGGAGGTGTTTTGCCACAACTTTGGGGGACATTGGAGCGTACATCACAAAAAGTTCTTCCGATTCCCAAAGAATGAAGTAAAAACGAGAGATGATAACACGTGGTACGAGGCATCCGGTCCCGTCTTAGGAGAACAACACGGAACGTATGACCGTACATTGATTGGCAGAGCTCTGATCCTTTCAAAGTTGGAGGAGGCGGCTAGGCTTCGTGCCACAACGACCAAGGACATGTTCATTGATGAGGAGAATTCCTATGCGGATGTTGCAGGTGCATTTGATAGGAGGATCAATGACGTCATCGAAATGTGGCGACGTCATATGTTGACATCAAACTGGTCAACGACATTTGGGGAAACTGAGCAAACTGTAACTCTTGTTGTCGGTCGTGTGGAGAAGTACATGGAGGTTTTTAAGGCAAGAGAGGTGGATATGGATCGTTCTCGCAAGGGGAAACGAAAGGCCGACGAGGATGACAATTGGGAACCATCTCAAGACAACGTTGAAAAGAAGCTTGCGATAGATTCAGAGGTTGAGGCAGGCGGTACAATCACTCATGGCAGTCAGCGTAGACGTACTCGTTCGATGAATATTGATATTGCATGACTGTTTTTTAGCCATTTGGCTACTATATGAATATATATAACTCTATTCACGTTTCCATTCTTGTTGACTTCCATGTAGAATACGTTTTCCACACTCGGTTTTCTTTCACTTCTCTATTTATACTTTTTACAAAACTCATAATAATAGAGAATTCGCATGAAATTTTTTTAATTTGAAGGACTCCCACAAATGCAATTTATTTTTTATCGTGTTATAATTTTAAAAAAGAAACTGGGACAGCATTGTAGGCATTTAGAGGTTTACCTAGTCAAAGTAGCTGATCAGAAGACGTAATTAAGGAAGGACTCTTCCTCCAAGCAAATTTTTTTTTTCACTGCCGCCGTCCGATGCCTGCCGTCCGCTTCTCGCCGTCCGCTGATCGCCGTCCACTCTGGGGCCCGAAATGCCGTCCGCTTCACGGTGTCCGATCCGCCGTCCGATACAGCCGTCCGATTCGTCCGTTCGGACCGCCGATAGTCAGATTTCATGAAGTTGTTCAACTCAACAACTTCCCAGAACGGATTAAATGCCATGAGGAATCCAATGATCGTGATTAAGTGAGCCAAAGACTCCTATTAACCCCTAAACGTTTGAACCCTTTTCAGATTTGGCCGTTTTTCAAAGATGCATTATAAAATGCAACTAAGAGGGATATTTTCAACTCAATGAATGAATAAAAGTTGTACATCATGAATGTTAGATTCTATCCATACGGTTGGATTTGCAATTGCTATCACCAATTTTTGTGTATTAATTTTCAAACTTCAAATTCAGAGCTCTTTTGGAATATGATTACGAATAAGATATTGGCAATCTAATAATGAAATCTTTTGTGATGGGTTGAAATGTAATGATTTAAGTGTAGTGATTTTTGGAGATTTTTTGGTTACTTAATTTTAGTACTTCACTTTCTCAAGAGCACTTTTAGACTAAAATCTTCGAAATTTTGGGTGGAACACTACAACATGACATGAGGCATAAAAATTTCACAAATCATCCCCTCTCTAATCGGATCACACATGCACAAAGCTAACTTCCCATAAAAGTTTAAGTAAAAGATCCACACTGCAAAAACTGCATGATGGATGAAAAATCGGAGTTCAAATCCGTACATCATGCAAAATATGCATGATTGGGCCGTTAGGGGTTAACCCTTTGAGGACAACGCAACATGTTGGTACGGTGAAATCGATCACAGGATTTGCATATTTGAAATATCACATTGGGTGATTTATAATTTTGCATTCTTAGTCATTAGCAGTATGAAGGTATAATAAAAGTTTCAACATGATTGGAAGATATTTTGAATATTTACAAATTTTATTATGTAAACACGACAGAATTTCAAAATAAATATACTTTTGTCAAATTTAATATCAAGTTTTTTATTTAAGGTAGATAAAAGTTACATTTACATGTAGTAAACGTATGAATCCAAAAGATATAAAAGAGTCCTATGATTCGAGCATTATTAGAAAGCCCTTTGTATTTAGGACACTCCAATTTCAAATTTCTCAACGTTGGAATAACTTCAATAGATTTTCTACTTTCCAATCCCAACGGTCAAAAGATGTATCATAACTTAACTTAAACATCTAACGAAAACTCCAACTACATAAAAGCTAAAACACTAGATTTTAAGGACGTTGGACCAAAAATCAAGCATAATATGGTTGATTGGGCACTTAGGTTACACATATGAATTTTAGATTCAATCCATACTTTAAGATCAACGGTTACGAATACCAATTAAGTTGTATGAATATAAAATGACTTGGGATTCAAAAAGAAGTGAATTTCAATGGTTGAGATCATATATGAATAGTCACTAAGTGAAGTCATTTTAACAAATGTTGCCACACAACAATATAACATGCATGACTTATTGTTAGAAGTCCCAAAATGTAAAACCACCAACCTTTTACACAATAAACAATAACATGGCACCAAGATCGTTCCATTTTGAAACTATTTCATTTTTGCTGATAACAAATTTCAGAGTATATTACGGGCTCCATTATTCAAAGAAGATGATTCATACATTCGCACATGCGTACACAATATACTTATATTCTGTTCATATAAATTTATGTATACATAAAAATACATGTGCATATATACGTATATATATATATATATATATATATATGGATGGATGTGTCGACCATTTATAGATGTACATATTAATATAAACCCTAAACATGCATGCACATACGCATACAATAACATTTATTTATATGTATGTAAATATAAAGGTACATACATGTGCATTCAATATGTTCAACTATAATTTAATTTCATATATACTATTCATATGAACATGCATACAATAGGTTCAAATCTAATTTAATTTCAAGTTTTCCCCTCTAACTAGGTTGTAAAATATAAATTGTTACATATATTGTGTGATAATTTGTTTATGAAAATTGACGTGGTCTTTCCCTCTTAAATTATGTTTGTGAATCCATTGAATGAAGTCACTCTAGTAGGTTCGAAGTAATGTATGCATAAAAAAATGCTAACTCTTATGGAATTCAAATTGGAACGCAATGCTTCATTCTATTGCCTTTACATTTGAATATTTTGCCTATTTATTCAATTGGAAAGTAATTACAAGTCAAGTCATGAAATTGACCAAAAGTGAGAGGGAGAATGAACAAAGGAAGAAAGGGAGAAGGGTAAGGTGGGGGCGGGGGGGCGGAGTTAGTTAACAATGGAGAGGTAAGAGACATCATGAAAGAGGTGGTCCGGACCGCTCTCCTAGAAGTGAAGCACTACAAGAATTCAATGCGAAGGACAATAAATGTTGGAACATTCTTTGACCGTACTCAAAATAGTCCTCGAAGTCCGCGAGGATTCTTGAAGTGGGTGTAGACCCAAGGAGTTGGGTTGGAGGAGGAAGAAGGGAGAGCAATGAAACACCAAAACTCAATACTTTGGAGAACCCCCTGGGCTGCTCGCGCACGCCGTCCGATGCATGCCGTCCGATCCGGCGTCCTCTCTGCCGTCCGATCAAACGTCCGCTCTGTCGTCCGATCCGAGGGTTTCGTCCGATGGATCCTGTCCGTCCGATCAGCGCGCTCCATTTCATTCAGTTCGTCCGATCTCGTCGTCTAAAACCGCCGTCCGAGGTGCTTCTGCAGATGACCCTTAACCCCTAAAGGACCAATCAACCATATTATGCTTGTTTTTTGGTCAAACGCCCCAAAAATCAAGTGTTTTAACGTTATTGTAGTTGGTGATTTCATTAGATGTTTAAGTTAAGTTATGATACATCTTTTCACCGTTGGGATTGGAGAATAGACTTCATTTGTAGATTTTCCACCGTCGAGAAATTTGAATTTTGAGTGTCCAAAATACAAAGGGATTTCTAAACATGCTCATATCATAGGTCTCTTTTAATTTCTTCATTTTCAGTATTTTACTCCTTGTAAATATGACTTTTATGTATCTTAAATATAATTTTTGATATTAAATTTGACAAAACTATATTTATTTTGAATTTTTCCCTTGTTTACATAATAAAATTTGTAAATATTCAAAATATTTTCGAATCATTTTGAAAATTTTGCCATACCTTCATAATTTTAATGACTCTCTATGAAAAATCATAAATCATACAATGTGATATTTCAAGTATGCAAATTATAGTGCTTTGACTTTTTCAAAAGAGGTGAGGACCTTTAGGGGTTAACCCTTTGACGCTCGCCTTCATATTCTAAATATTGGATGGTTGCTCATGCGTACATCCATCACATACGGCGACTTCGTACAATAATTAAAATTTGTGATTGTCCATGGTCCATTAAAATATGAATTCCTTCAAATATTTAACCTTCATAATTTTAAAAAGTTCATTTTCTATTAGAAAATACATAACACTTTAGGACTAATTGGATACATACAAATTCGTGCGTGTGTAAACTTTAATTAAAAAAATAAACCAATCCGAAAGGTAAAATTTATATAAAAGTGTATATTGATTGTTGTCAAAGGCAACATTAAACCAACATTAACCCCGAAATGCCCAATCAACCATATTATGCTTGTTTTTTGGTCAAACGCCCCAAAAATCAAGTGTTTTAACTTTATTGTAGTTGGTGTTATCATTAGATGTTTAAGTTAAGTTATGATACATCTTTTGACCGTTGGGATTGGAGAATAGACTTCATTTGAAGATATTTCACCGTCGTGAAATTTGAATTTCGAGTGTTCAAAATGCAAAGGGATTACTAAAGATGCTTCTATCATATGTCTCTTTTAATTTCTTCACTTTCAGTCTTTTACTCCTTGTAAATATAACTTTTATGTACCTTAAATATAATTTTTGATATTAAATTTGACAAAACTATATTTATTTTGAATTTTTCCCTTGTTTACATAATAAAATTTGTAAATATTCAAAATATTTTCGAATCATGTTGATAATTTTGACATACCTTCATATTGTTAATGACTGTTTATGAAAAAATATAAATCATACAATGTGATATTTCAAGTATGCAAATTATAGTGCTTCGACTTTTAGAAAAGAGGTGAGGACCTCTAGGGGTTAAGATAGATAGAAGTAGTTTGATCGACCACAGGATTTCTCCGCCAATGCCTAACGTTTACAATTTCCTTGATAACAAATAAGATCCTATTTTGTGATTTTGTCCATAGAATATTATTCATCCAATCGCACATGTGTACACAATATATTTATATCGTGGATATGTAAATCTATATAAACATAGAAATACACGAGCATAAATATATACATATACACATATGTATGTATGGATATATGTATGTATGTATATGTAGTATCTAGTTTTTTAGTAAGTTGTCCAATTTGATAAAATTTTGGTTAAATGTGTAGGAATTACCAATTGGATAGCTTCCATAGTGAGAATAAGCCCTAGTGGGTAGTGAATTTCCAATTGGTAAGTAATTAATGTGGATAGGATATCAAAAGGTGTGACGGCAACTAGTTTCAACTAGCTTAACCCAATGGTCATAGTATAAGATTAGATTTGAAGGCTAATGTTTTTTTAGTTTTTCAAGCAAGCGAGGCTTGAGCTCCTTCCTTAGGAAAAGGAAGTATTTTTAGTTTTATTTTGAAGATTTGGAACTTTGTGATGTGATGTGATTACAATTATTTGGAGAAATAAAAATTATTATTTATGAAAGTTGAGTGTGATTGGACTATGTGTATTTGATGAGTAATTGTGTGAGTTTGTGCTTCATTGAAAAATCTAACGTCAATTGGTAAAAAGCCAACATGGTGCACTCCATGGCCATAACGTAACCAATGTGGCAATAAAAGAAATTAGAAAATAAAAACAATTGGAGAATCAAGAACGGGATGTCGTTGTAGAAATTATTAGATATTACTTGTTATAAGAAGAATTCTATATATTCAATCAATCAATTGAGTTATTATAAGATAATAAGTGACAACCTAATTACACAACCTAGCAAATGGCCTCCCCAGTGATCGAATTCGACTTCTTTGGATATTTCCAATTAGGTGAAAAACTACAATTACAGTATATGTAAATATGTGGGTGGATATTTGTATGTACATATACATGGAAGCACTTACGAATATACATGCACTACAAACATGTCTTCCACGATGTTGCACCATCGTGAAAATGGCATGCCACATGTGTTTTATATTACCAATTGGCATATATTATTATTCCAAGCTTACTAGAGATGATAATATGCCTTACACGACGTTCTACCATCATGTATACTTGCATGCACATACGCACACATACACGATAACTTATGGAATTCGAAGTGGAATTCATATTTTGAATATTTCGCTTCTTTATTCAATTGGTAAGTAATTACAAGTCAAGTCATGAAATTGACCAAAAGTGGGAGGGAGAATGAACAAAGGAGCAAAGGAAAAAGGGCAACGTGAGGGGGGAGGGCGGAGTTAGCTAACAATAGAGAGGTAAGAGCCATCATGAAAGAGGTGGGACGGACCGCTCTCCTAGAAGTGAAGCACTACAAGAATTCAATGCGAAGCACAATAAATGTTGGAACATTCTTTGACCGTACTCAAAATAGTCCTCGAAGTCCGCGAGGATTCTTGAAGTGCGTGTACACCCAAGGAGTTGGACTGGAGGAGGAGGAAGGGAGAGAAACACCAAAACTCAATACTTTGGAGAAACCCCCTGGCTTGCTCGCGCACGCCGTCCGATGCCTGCCGTCCGCACTGCCGTCCGATCCAGCGTCCGCTCCGCCGTCCGATGAGGCGTCCGCTCTGCCGTCCGATGAGGCGTCCGCTCTGCCGTCCGATGGATCGGCGTCGTACGAGCGCGCCTGTCCGTCCGATCAATCCGTCGGGCCGGCGTGGTCCGTCCGATATGGGGACCCGGCGCGGGCCGTCCGATTTGGCCACGCGATCGTGCGCCCCTGCCCGTCCGATTGGAGGGTTGAAACGTACGCGCGGACATCGGCCGTCGGATGAGAATGTCCGCACGCACGCCGTCCGATGGATCTGGTACGCTCCGATCGAGGCCGTCCGATCGGGCTGGCGTCCGCTGTACGCTTTGTCTGCCCTAGGCGGACAGTATAAGTGGCGGACGGCTTTCTTCGTCCGCTCAGAGAGGCGGTGGGCATGGTGAACGTCCGCGTGCACCTGCATCGACTCTGTCACGTGTTTTTTGAGTCACTGCGTCACGCTGTACGCACGTTTGACTTTATTCGAGGACGTCTGCACCACGTTGCGCTTCTACCTTCCACGCGGTTTCTTGGCGTTGCTTTGACTTCCCACGATGTTCCAGCAAAGCAGTAGTAGTAGGAGATCTTCACAAGGGACTCCTCAAGTTATAAACTGGGATCAAGTCACTGACCCCAATTGTATTGCGGAGCCGGGATGGGACACGGAGCCGGCGAGAACGTGGAGTTTAAAAATATGCAAAGAGTACGTGAAGATGACGCATTTAGCCAAGATTTGGCCACGAGCTCAAATGCTAGTGTCTGGCCCTCGTTGGGAAGGCCCAACTACGACGTGCCAAAGCAACCATTTTCAACAACGGTATTGGGAGGTGCACGATTTCGTTGGGTTGCCTAACTCCAAACCAACCATCATGAAATATGGCCTAATGTCAATGGTTTGGGCTGAGATTGTACTGCACAAGGATGTGGATTGGAGTACGGTGAATGGAAAAAACGTTGAACGTTTGAATCGTTCACAAAACTTTATTTCCACCAATTGGACTGGACTGAGTGATTGTGTGCCGCAATGGTCTAATCGTATAGCGCATGCGACAAACGTTGTTGTTCCTGATGACAACACCTCGCAATGGGAAGTACGTCCACGCAATACATATCGGGAACGCGACGTTGAGAACTATCCCATGACGTTCGGAACTGCTCCTCAACATGACTATGAAAATCATCATGGAACTTCAGATCCAGTAGGCAGGGGATATCAAAGGGGAGCTAGCCATGGCTACGATGATAATACATACGCGGTACACAATGATGAACGGGTTCCATATCCGGACAGATACAATACTCCACGAGCATATTCTCCCGAGAGGACCCACAACGATTTTGGACATCATGGGTTTCAAAGCCATACTCCTATTTATTTTGGCCCCGGCGAAAGCTCATGAAGCGGTGCACCCGTGAGTTTTGGTAGAGATATGTATAGTGCTGCAGACGGCCCCCCTGACGGATATGCTTCTGGGCCATCGAGTCAGTACCATCGAGATGATGAGTATGAAAGAGATCTTCAAGAAGCAATAAGACGGAGCGAAGAAGAAGAGAATGAAAGGCGGCTGATAGAGCAACGTTTTTATGAGCAACAGTGGGACGCGGAACGTGGAACATTTCGGGGACATCGGCGATATTAGGCGGATTTAACAGGACTGTCCATGCTCAAGTGGAAGTTGAAACCTAGCCTAGACCGTAGAATCCAATGTCTTCAAATTTGCTTTGTATAGACCAAGACATGTCCTTAGTTTGAATTTTGTTTGGATGCTACAAACTTTGGATATGTTGTAGGCTGCTAGCGCTAATGCTCTCGGCTTATAAAGTATGTATGGCTCATTGTGTGAACATTATTGGCATAAATATTTATATATATAAATATATAATCTAATCGCGAAGAGTGAACTGGTCATGAGTACATAACCCACCGTTATTTCCATTAACAAGAGATCGAGTTCATGACTTACAAAAAGATATATAAATTGGTTTGGTGTCGCCTTGACTTTTATTGCAGACGTTACATACCTGATTGAAAACAATATGAGTTTAGTTCACATGCAATGGAGGGGCTAGAAGCTTATCTTAGAACTTGGTTGTGCACAGCACAGTTGACTTTCCAAGAAGGACTCCCATCACATTCTCATTTCCTACTCCTTTTATAATTACCTTGTGCAAGGAAAACCTCCTTCACGAATGAAGTTATTCATGAAAAACATCTTGTCTCACTATCTTGAGAAGTCCATGGCGGCGAACAAACCACCAAAAGTGCACTTTATTGAACCCCTCTTTATGTTAGGTCCTTGCTACACACTTTCCACTTGAATTAAGTGGTTTCCCTTATTTAATTTTGGCCGAGTACTTTCTTTGAACCGTCTTCATCATCGAACAACCTCATGAGCTTCTATGCTTCAAGAGCAGTTCGGCAACATCAGATCTCACAGAAACGCAATCGTGAAGATTGTAACGAACACCTTTGAAGTGCATACTCTCGCAACTTGAGATCTAGCCAGTCTAAACCCTAAACTTTAGTCCCGATTGAAACACTTGAGATGATATTGCCTATTCGCCCCCTGCTTTGTGGATGCATACTTTGCTTTTTCTAGAAAAAGATGAGCATGCAATTTATTAAGTCACTCATAAGCAAGATAAACACACGTAGTTTGCGAAGAGGTAAGCTAGTCTCCCACACACTCACCTTCCAAAGGCTCTACTAGAAAAATATAAGCATTCTAGGGTTTCTAAGGCTTTTGTAGCATGCGGCGTTAAGATGAGGTGACAACCAAACTCCAAGAGCCATGCCGCAAGATTGACAGTTGAATACCTTCCTCATAGAGTTCATCCAAGTCTTAGTGGTGCCTAGTCCTCCCTCATGCGCTATGATTGTATCATAGTACTACATTCTAATCAGACTTTAGACACCGTGTCCCGTGACACCCTAAACCCTACTAGTGTTAGTATCATATTGAGAATTTGGAACGATACATAGAACATTGCCCTATGTAGTCAAAGGATGTAGTACTATGGTAGGGTGTCGTACTGTAGGACTATCATAGTGCATGAGGGAGGACTAGGCACCACTAAGGCTTGGATGAAGTCTACGAGGAAGGTATTCAAGTGTCGATCTTGCGGCATGGCACTTGGAATGAGGTTGTCACCTCATCTTGATGCCTCATGCTACGAAAGGCTTAGAAACCACAGAGTATTCATCTTTTTGTAGTTGGGCCTCTGGAAAGTGACTGGGTGAGTGTGTGAGGGACTAGCTCGGTTCTAGCGAGTACAGACCTTTTCAAAGGCGGAAAGGTGTCGACAAAGCAGGGGCAACAAGGCAATACCCTCTCCTGCGTTTCAATCGAGATTAGAGTTGACGTTAGGCAAAGTGGATCTCAAGCTACGATAGCATGCACTTCAAAGGTGTGCGTTTCGATCTTCACGATTGTGTTTTTGTGAGATCTGGTATTGCTAAACAGCACTTAAGCACAGAAGCTCGTGAGGTTGTTTGATGATGAAGAGGGTTTGAAGAAAGTGCTGGGCCAAAGGTATGTATGGGAAGCCACATGATTCAAGTGGGGAGTATGTAACGTGGAACTAAAATGAAGAGGGGTTGAAGAATGTGCACTTTCGGTAGTTCGATTGTCCTATTGAACTTCTTACTATAGCGAAGCAAGATTTTTTTTTCAGAAATAACCCTATTCGTGATGGACGTTTTCATTGTACAAGGTAGTTATGGAAGGGGAGGAAATAAGAATGCGGTGGGAGTCCTTCTTGGAAAGGCCTTTGTGCTACGGACCACCAAGTCATAGGATCAGCTCAGACCCTCCAAATTGCATTAAAGGTAAAGTGAACTCATTTTGTAGTCAACCATGTATAGAAGGTCCGATAAAAAAATGGAGAGAACACCAACGAAATTGATATATCTTTTAATGAGATACGAACTTAATCAATGACCAATGGAAATAACGCTTGATTAGGTACTTAACGAGGTTTACAATTTGCGAGACGGATTTTTCAATATTACCTTGAGTTATTGCAGGGTGCGGATCTTTTAAAACAAGGGGATGGTCGTTAAATATTTAGTACCTATGGTCACTCAGTGGCGGACCAGGCCGTGTATCACATCAGTAATCACACGTGCTCAAGTAATCTCGAACTTTGGTCTCAAAGTCCTGACATATAGTCATAATTTACCCCTAAGTGCCCAACCATGCATATTGTGCAAGATGTACAGATTTCATCCGTATTTTCTCATCCGTCATACACTTTTTGTGGTGAGATTTTTGTACTGATTTATTTATGGGAATTTAGCTTCATGTATGTGTGATTCGATTGAAAATGAACTAATGTTTGAAAAAATTATGCCTCATTTTGTGTTGCAGTGTTTCACCGAAAATGTTGAAGATCTTGGTCCAAAAGTGATATTGGAAAAAAAAAACTATGAAAATGAAGCATCCAAAAAAACTCCAAAAATCACTACACCTAAAGTACTACATTATAACCCATCACAAAAAAATTCATCCACATATTGTCAATATCGTATTCGTAATTGAATTACAAAATAATTTTGTATTTTATGTTTCAAATTTTATAGAAAAAGATTATTGATAGCAATCATAGATCTAACCGTATAGATAGAATCTACAAATAAAAATGTATAACTTTTATTCATACATCAAGTTCCAAATATTCGTGTTAGTTGCATTTTATAATGCATCTTTGCGAAACTGTGTAAACTGGACATAGGTGAGGACTTCTAGGGGTTAACCAACAAGACCGTGGGATTTGATGATCATGCGCATTCGATATTTGATAGTATTCTAAAACAAAGATAATTTGGTTAATGTGTCGGGTCCGGTCTGCCGTCAGATCTGCGGTCCGTCTCACCGTCCGATCTGCAGGCCGTCCGATCTGGCGGACTGCGCGACCCGTCCGATCGGACGACGTGTATCCGATCGGGTGGCAGACGGTGCGGGCCGTCCGATCGGTTGGCGGACGGTGCGGGCCGTCCGATCGGTTGGCGGAAGGCGCGGGCCGTCCGATCGGGTGTCCGACCTAATCGGTCAGCACGTCCGCCTGTAAAGCCGTCCGACCAGAGCGGACGGCTCACTTTTTCCTCCCTACTCACATTATTGTGAGAGTAGTTACGGGTTGCTGTTGGCAGGGTTATCCCATCCTCTGGCTCGTCACTCAGGGGGAAAAGATCGTATGTGAGCAGAGAGCGGAGAGCAGAGAGCAGAAATTAAAGAGCAGACTTTAAACATTTTTGCAGTCATTTTTAGGGCAAGGGTTCCTATAACTGTGGATTTTTCATTTTTTTAATAATATATTTTGGGAGAATTGGCGTGTATAACCGTGGAATTTAGGAGAATTTCGTTGTGAGATATGGAATTTGGGACATTCATCCACGGTCTTTCATACAACATTCATCCACATTCATCTATATGTGGGACATTCATCCACGCATCACTCATGCACTTGTGTCACTCCATAGACCAGACTCAGACCACATCCTGATTCGCGTTACTCACACCACGCGTTAGTCTATTAAAACGACCACCATGACGACATGAACACACGAACGCACCACAGCATGACTCCCACACATGCATGACTTCCACACCTATGAATGGCACCCTATGACTCGCAACCTGTGGTCTTACACCGTGTGACTCGCACTTGGCCAACATGAACGTGTACATGACATGACCACATGAATACCAATACCAGCCTAGACTCGCACCACAGCTTCTCTCGCGTTACTCGAAACACAGCCTAATTGATGTTACTCACACCATAGCCTAACTCCGTTACTCGCAACACAGACTAACTTGTGTTACTCACACCATAGCCTGACTCCGTTACTCACACCAAAGCTTGACTCGCGTTACTCACATCACGCGTTGAATGCTTTACTCATACCATAGCTGACTCTAAGTTATTCAAACGAAAGCCTGACTCGCAATACTTCCACAACACAGTTGACTCGATTACCCACACTACAGCCTGATTCACATTACACTCAAACCACAGCTGTCTCCATTACTCACACCAAAGCCTGACTCGCGTTACTCACACACCACAACCTGACTCCACTACTCACACATCACCTCGTTTCATTTCTCGCAACACGATTGACTCGCGTTACTCGCAGCACGCGTTGCACTTGCCACTTGGCCAACATGAACACATGACTCTCACCACACAAACACAAAGACCAGCCTACGCTCTAACCACAGCCTGACTCACATTTATCGCAACGCAACCTAAATCCGCTACTCACACCATCGCCCCTATGCATTTCTCGCAACACACCTGTCAAACCTAACTCGCACCAAGACCAGCACTTGGCCAACATGAACACATGGCATGACCACACGAACACTAAGACCACCCTACACTCGCACCATAGCCTGACTCACGTCACTCGTAACACAGCTTGGCTCGCATTACTTACATCACAACCTAACTTTGTTACTCACACCACGCGTTGAACGCGTTACTCACACCCACAGCTGATTCCGTTACTCATACCATACAGCCTGACTCGCGATACTCACACACCACAACCTAATTTTGTTACTCACACAGCGCGTTGAACGCCATACTCACACCAACGCCAACTCTGTTACTCACACCAAAGCCTGACACGCATTACTGAGAGACCACAGCCTGACTCTAAGTAACTCATACCATACAACCTGACTTGTGTTACTCACACACCACAGCCTGACTCTGTTACTCACACCACAAATGACTCGCGTTACTCACACCCACGCGTTTCTTACACCCACGCGGTACTTGCGATACTCACCATTAGAGCTTGACTCGCGCTACTCGCACCACAGTCTAACTCCGTTACTCACAACACTCAGGCTGATTCGTACCACAGCATAACTCCCTATACTCGTACCACGAGCCTGACTCCTAAACCCACCCACAAGCACAATATGAATTATCATGACCAAGCAACCAGATCAAGCGACCAGATCAAGCTTCGGACCCGACAACCACCTGACTCCGTTACTCGCACCACATCTGACTCGCGTTACTAGCACCACAACTGATTCGCATAGGTCTCACCACAGCATGACTCACGCCACTCACACCACAGCCTGACTTGCGCTACTCAAACCACAGCCTGACTCCAATACTCCAACTACTCCACGCGATGATACTCACACCACAGCCTGAATCCTTTACTCACACCATAGCCTAACTCCAACATGAAAACCGGCACCTTGACAATATGAAAACCAATGCCACACACTAGATATATAATTTAGTTGCAAGGAAATACAATATTGATGAGGGCTATTCACTAATCGCCTCATCATCCACATAAATCAAACCATTATTAATGATGCTCGTGCATTGCGACATTGAGCTTTCCTCCGCTTCACTAGGTTGAAATTGAGACACATTTAGATCAAAATCAACCTCAGCTACAACATCTAAATACTTTAAAACACGAGAGTCATACTTTGGGGGAGGTTCTATCATAGAAGGTGGAGATGCTTCCAATGCTTGCAACGGTGCAATATCTTCCGCATATAAAGGCAGTCTCCAACACTTAGCCGAACTTGCAAAGAGCCTAACATGTAGTTAACCCCCAGACCTGAGAGTGGAAGGGGGACACTGTGGGCATCAGTCATCACCGTGTCTCCTCCAGTAGTAGTGGATTCAGCCTTACCCTTAGTAGTGACCTTCTTTGATGCAATTTCCGTGACTTCTTCACCTGCAGGATACTTTCGAAACCTTAGGTCCAATCGAAGGTTTCATTGATTATCCCTCAGCTCATGCATCACTCAAATCACTCAGTGGCTAAACGGAGTATCGGACCCGAACCTGTGATAATGGACATCCTTCAGCTCATGTATCACTAAAATTACTCAGTGGCTAAACGGAGTATCGGACCCGAACCTCTGATAATGGGCATTCCTCAGCTCATGCATCACTCAACTTACTCAGTGGCTAAACGGAGTATCAGACCCGAACCTGTGATAATGGGCATCCTTCAGCTCATGCATCACTCTTATTACTAAGTGGCTAAACGGAGTATCAAACCCGAACCTCTGACAATGGGCATCCCTCAGCTCATGCATCACTCATATTACTCAGTGGTTAAATGGAGTATCGGACCCGAACCTCTGATAATGGACATCCCTCAGCTCATGCATCACTCAACTTACTTAGTGGCTAAACAGAGTATTGGATCCGAACCTCTAATAATGGGCATTCCACAGCTCATGCATCACTCTTATTACTAAGTGGCTAAACGGAGTATCAGACCCGAACCTCTGACAATGGGCATCCCTCAGCTCATACATCACTCTTATTACTCAGTGGTTAAATGGAGTATCGGACCCGAACCTCTGATAATGGGCATCCCTCAGCTCATGCATCACTCAAATCACTCAGGTGCTAAACGGACTGTTGGACCCGAACCTCTGATAATAGGCATCCCACAGCTCATGCATCACTCTTATTACTCAGTGGCTAAACGGAATATCGGACCGGAACCTCTGATAATGGGCATCTCTCAGCTCATGCATCACTCAACTTACTTAGTGGCATAATGGAGAGTCGGACCCGAGTCTCTAGTTTTGGGCATCCCAGAGCTCATGCAGTACTCAAAATACTCATTGCCTAAAAGGAGTGTCGGACCCGAGCTTATGTTTATGGGCATCCCGCAGCTCCGGCATCACTCAAATTACTTAGTGCCTAATTGTAGTGTCGGCCCCGAACCCATGATAATGAGCATCCTTGAATTCATGCATCACTCTTATTACTCAGTGGCTAAAAGGAGTGTCGGACCCGAGCACATGTTTATGGGCATCCCTCAGCTCATGCAACACTTGCACAATTCAGTGGCTAAATGAGATGTCGGACCCGAACCCTGATTTTTATCATCCCACAGCTCATGGAACATTACCAATACTCAGTGGGTAAACGTGAAGTCGGACCCGAACCCTGATTATATCCATCCCAAAGCTCATGCATCACTCCCAAACTCACTGGCTAAATGAGAGGTCGGACCCGAACCGTTGATTTTGGTCTTAGCACAGCTCATGCAACACTTGCAAAACACAGTCGCTAAATGTGAGGTCGAACCCGAACCCTCGATAATGGGCATCCCTCAGCATTGTGCATCATTCAAATCACTCAATGGCAAAATGTAGTGTCGGCCCCGAACCCATGATGATGGGCATCCCTCAGCATGATGAATCACGAGGAAAACTCAATGGCTAAATAGAGTGTCGGACCCAAACCCTTGATAATGGCATCCCTCAGCTTGGTGAATCACAAGTACTACTCAGTGGCTAAATGTAGTGTCGAACTCGAACCTCTGATAATGGGCATCCCTCAGCTCATGCATCACAAGCACAACTCAATGCCTAAATGGAGTGTCGGACCTGACCCACGGTTTCTACCTGTCCCAATATTGTTGTCTATACCTCAAGCCACAATCTGAAAAGGCTGGGTCCACTAAATTCTGACCGGCTCGCAGGACTGTTTTTTTGGTTTGCGAACTCAATATTTGGCAGTTTTGGGCGTGTAATATACCGATGGAAAGGTCTTGAATGCACCATTCCAATGGTATATTATAACCCCCTAGGGAAGGTTCGGACCCGACCACTAAATTCTGACCGGCTCGCAGGACTGTTTTTTCTGTTTGCGAACTCAATATTTGGCAGTTTTGGGCGTGTAATATACCGTTGGAAAGGTCTTGAAAGCACCATTCCAACGGTATATTATATCCCCCTAGGAGAGAGGTCGGATCCGAACCTTTGATTATGGTCTCCCTAGAGCTAGTGCGTCACTCGCACAACTCAGCATCCTCGATGAGAGGTCGGAATCGAACATTGATTATGGTCTCCTACTACTAGTGCATCACAAGCAAAACTTTGTGGCTTAGTGACCAGTAAGAAACCGACCCTTCATTAAGGTCACCCCTTAGCTTGGTGCATCACAAGCAGAACTCAGTGGAAAAATAGAGTGTCGAACCCGACCCATGATTCTTGGCATCCCTCAGCTTGGTGCATTACTCGCACAACTCAGTGTTTGAATGGAGTTTCGGACCCGACCCCTGATTATGGTCTCCACTCACCTTGGTACATCACTCGCACGCTCAAGAGCTATGGCATGCATCACTGGCGCTACTGCCGCATTAGTACACTCGCATTACTCGCATTACGAGCGCATCACTTGATCGCACGCACGCATCAGTGGTGCCACAGCGCATTAGTACACTCGCATTTTCATAGGTCGGACCCGACCTTATGAAAATATTAGGGGGTAGAACATATTTTAGAACCAATTTTCCAAAAAAATAACCACTCATCATATGATCACATTCTTGACAAAGCCATGAACATGTAAAAATCCAAGACACAAAACGACACGATGAAGCACACCGACTCTGCTGTTGAAGCATCCGCCTCTCGTTCGCATGCAAAGGCTATGCAAGGAATGGATAAGCGCTACAATGGCCATGTATGGACCAAGACCATCACATCCAACATTACTAATGGCATGGGTCTCTCATTTCAATTCTCCAGTTGTGTAGAGCACCTGCGATGTGAGAATAAAGAGTGGAACTACCTCAGACGTGAACATCGCATTTATGAAGTGAACGAGACTGAGTTTGATGGATGCACATTGCAGGCGTTTGTTGTGGGCCAGGGTCCTTCTAGAGGTTTGACCGTGGTGTGCAAGGTGTGTAAGGAACCGCCCTCCTGTCTTGCCACTTGTGGAACAAAGATCTACTATGTGTCCGGTAAGCGTAACAGAACTCGTGTTTGCATCTACCTTGGATCTCACGAGCATCCTCTTAAGGTTGGTGACTATAGGGACACCAAAGTCGAAATCAACATTCTGATTGGAGATTAGATTGAGAAGACTCCGCAAGCGACAAAGAGTGTAGTGGTATTGGAGGCAAGCAAGATTCTCATCGGAAGCTTCTTGTTGAGGTCCAAGGACGATCCGCCCAAGACATTGAGCTTTAAGGAACTAGTTCCGGTGCTAGATTGATGCAAGGACATGGCTTCACCAAATATTCGAAATAAGGTTGGCACCTTCAGATACTTGAGAAGGTACGGTATCATGGACAGCATCGCAAGACTGCAAGGCCTTAGCAAATGGGCTTTTGTTCAAATGAACATGTTTCCTGGCCAAGGTTCCGAGCTAGACAAGGTGTACGTCTTCAAGATGTCTGAAATGGGCCCTGGGAGTGGGGTGGACCTAGTGAAGCGGATGCAACCCAATGGTGATCTTGAAAACGCCTGGTCAATGTTTGATCACGTGAAACAAGTCATGTAGTGGACAACGATGGCTTGCCATGTCTATGACTCCATTTATTGCCGTGTCATGACTATTGCTTGCTGCGACATGCAGTCGGAGGACATTGAAGCCCAAATGGTCTTCTGGAAGAATCTCAACGCCGTAATGAAGCGACATGGAGTTGACATGCCATACTTCAAGGGCTTCATGGCAGACAGTGCCCAGACCAACTGGAATGCCTTTGGGTTGTCTATGGGTCTGGCAACAAGGAGGAACGTATGGACGACCGTGAGAGGACTTGTCAATTTCACAGGACCCAGTCCATGGTGAAGCATACTCAGAAATACATCGCTGAAGATCTGTGGGACCAACTCAAGCAGATGTGTCATCAATACAGGAAGGCTCAGACAATGGCCGAGGCTGAGAGATTGTATCAAGGACTTAAAGCATGGTGGGTATCCGCCGGAGCTGTGACCGAGTCAGCCTTAAGCAAACTTGAGCTGTGGCTGGCATTTTGGCACTTCCGTTATTGCCAATGGGGAGGATTTATGACCGGGGTGAGTACATACGTCCTTTGTTGCAAGCTCCATGCCCTTTAGTTACAGTCTACAAGTAGCAAGTCGGATCTGACCACCTATTTTGGCTAACTTCTCTTCACATGGCTTCTTCAGAGGTTCTTAGAGGACAAACTCGCAGAGATGCCGTCTTGCAATCTTGCAGAGACTGTCCACAAGTGGCTTCAAGCGTCCGGCAACAACAGTGGTGATCTTTATGTTGCTACAGTGGATGACTACATCCGGGCTTTTCTGCAAGTCGTCAATTACTACCAATATTGGAGGGGCGAAGTAGGGGGGACATGACCAAGAATACAAGAGCTGAAGCTTCGCATGGCTAAGCGTAGGGCTTTAAAAACCAGGTGACTCCAAGGTCCTCAAAGACCCCATGCTTGACATGCCTGGAGCGGACGAGTTCTGTACATATGATCCTCACATGGCTGGAGAGGAAGTGTTTGGCTCCATGAAGCATAGGTTGGATTTGCCACTTGGAGCTGATGATGAGTCACACAGACACGATAAGGTAAACTTCTCGCATCCTCGTGGCTATGGTAGGAAAACCAAAGAACGAACCGCTCATATGTTAGTAATTTCTGAGGAGGATGAATCCAATGTCCACGAAGTTGCACCTTCTTCACCACAAGCCGACGACAGAGTTCCTTCTCCACGTAGTCAAGTACAGATTCGTCACGTCTCTTGTGTTCAGGAGACCAGAGTTAACGTGAAGGAGTGGCACATTGCTCGTTTGGCAAAGAATTCAAGTAAATGTTGTTGGGCCCAAAGAGTTGTTACTTAGAAGAAGTGTTCGGAGAGAATCTTGAAGGGTGCTAAACCCACCCCCGCGCCTACATACACAGATCTATGGCACAACACTAGAAAGAACTTACAAAGTCTACGGAGTTCTACTTCTGCTCGGATAATATTGAGAGGTGTGTCAAAGGTACAAGGCGGAAGTGGGTAGTTCCGTACTCTAGGGAGCAAGAGAGGCCCAGCATCCCTGATGTCTGGCCAGTGAAGCTTGGAACAAATCTCAAGCAAAGTGAGATCCTTGCCCTCGAAGTTGCTGGGTTCCAACTACCGCAGAAAGTGCCTGTCTCTCCAAGAAGGTTGTTTTCCACAGCAAAGCCTCCCGCAAATCTAGACACCGTGCTCGTACCTGTAGACGCGGATAGGTATCCTGGAAAAAGAGAAGGGAATATCGTCAAGCGAATTGCTAGCCGTCCAAATCCGCAGCAGAGGTTGGCTTTGTGTTCTTCTGAGTCCCTCAAAGCTCGACTCCATGCTGTGACAATGATTTCTTCACCATGGCCATGGCTGCATCATCGCTCTAGACTCGGGAACACCACTAGATGTGAAGTGGTATCAGATCACAATAAGTTCCCTACCATGCTGCAGCTGCCCTGCATTCAAGAAGACAATGACAAAGTTCCGTGGGAATCGCCAATTCTCATATTGCAAGCATGTGTACTTCATCTTCTTGAAGGTCTGCCATCTCGATCCCGATGTTGACATGTTCATGCACGCGCAACCGTTCAGCTTCAACGAAGTCAAACTGGTCCTTGAGAGTGGAATCTTGACTCACCCTTTCGCTGAAATATAGGAGTCACTATAGAAGTACCCTATACTACATTCAATAGAGTGAATGAAGTAATGACCTCCTATTTATGTATCAAACTATATCTGACCTTGACTCAGCAATATAAGGTTTATGCTATCCATTATTATATCAAATTTTGTCATTTGCTCACGTTTTATATTTATTGCAGCAACTTTCAAACAAATGTATGTGTGCACTCAAATAGTTGGAAGAAACACGTAAATCAAGTGCCATTTTACGACGTTCCAGCCCAAGGTTATAGGTCAAATTTTTACTCTAAAAATATAATTTATTCGAATATTCTACAAAATCTTCGAATATTCCAAAAAGATTCTTCTAAATTTAGTAAATTTAGTGCTCTTGGCTCATTTTTTTCTGCTCTCTGCTCTCTGCTCTCCACTCACCGCTCACATAGAAGTCACGTCCGTCACTCGGGGAGGAAGAAGTCAGCGTTGCAGGGGGTATATTTTGCCAATTTTTTAAACAATTCCAGAGCTCCGTCACCATGCCAAAGGGAAAAAAGCATAAGATAGGTAAGACGACGGAACAAAAATCTCTTGAAGACAGCCCTTACATGCCGTCGAATGCGTGTAAGAAGTTTCTCCAGCAGTTCACGGTGGATTTTTTACCGAAACAACACGCTTATGGCATTGGAGAGTAAGTTTGTTCGGTACAAAGAGCAGAGTGTGCAAAAATTTCAAGACGACATGGCGAATAATATGTTGCAGGCTCTTCGGGATGGAATTTGGTACCGGGAGATGGAAAAGCGTGATTTCTCAAAGTGGTTGGAGTGGAGGGTGAAAGATTCTTTGTGGAATATCGAGGGAGTATTAACCAAGTATGGGAAGGACCACAAGCTGCTTGAGGACAATACGTATATTGAGGAAGTGATGAAGAAAGCAGACAGCTTTGTGAAGTTGATGAAACCATGGAGCTTTAGATGCCAGCGCAATCAAAATATCGGTTGGTGGAGACACGTTGCTGGTGGATCCGAGGAGTTAATGAAGAATAAGTTGGTCCACGCATTGCTTGCTACGGCCAATGTCATTGAAGTGGAGCACAGATCACTCAAGGGTGCATATGCTACGGTGAAGAGGGTTCGAATTGAAGGAGCCCCAGGGTTTGAACCTTATTGGGAGTTTGCGGCGAAGCTTTCTAAACAGTGGAAGATAAGACCGGATCTTGCAAAATTGGAACACCAAAATGAAACGATGGCCGTTCGAATTGACCATCCAGGTGTTATACGGTATGTGGCTATTAATCCTTCGAAATACGAGGGTTATGCATATTGGTGGAATGGTGGGACATTGCGACAGATGTTGAATTTAGACAACACGTACGGAGACGATATCTACGCGCGTACGTTGCATACAACTATGTCAGCAAACGATGTCGTCAAAGCAAGTTATCTGAGGCGGTTCCGTAAAAAAAGAACGGGATTGGCGTAGGCATTGGTGATTATCATGATGGAGGTACACATGACCGACAACCTGCACAATGATTTATCTCCCGATAATATCCTTTTTCATTTCCCTGCGGACGAGACGTGTGTATACATCGGGATATGTGACTGGGGCATGTTATCCTTTTCGAGTGAGCCAATGAAGTCACTATATGGGTTCAACAGTACAGAGGAAATGGAGAAGGATCTTGCAGATCGGTACTGGGTGGATCCTACGATTGCTTATGTACGTAAGCCAGATGCAGATGTGGAGATACGCCCACTAGTGACGAAGGCAACTGAGGCATATGGAGTTGCAAAACTTGCGTTGCGCATCAACAAGGGCAACATGTCGGAGGATTATTGGAAGTTGCAGACGCCTGGAGAAACTTCAGTTGTTTATAGACAACAGGAGTTGGCAGATGTGTTCGAGAGCTATTTGAATCGATTGTGTAGCCCGAATCGAGAAAATATTGGAGGTTTAACTCATTTAGTGATACGTTTTAGGATTACGTACCATTGGCTAGAACCGTACGAGCATTTTAGACATGTGTATTAGGCAAAACATAGTGATATCTAGTTCTTCTTGGTTTAGAGTAGTAGTAACGGTATTGAATTGTTCTATGGCTATTGTTGTGTGCTTATGTATAGAACACGTGGACTTCTGTCCGACTATCAGTAAAATATTTTCCTTGTTGACATTTACGGAAAAAATAATTCCATATGTTTTATTGTTTTTGGGATATTGCTATCTCTATATTCATTGATATTTGTGGGTTTTGCAGCCATCAGTCCCGAGACTCCAATTTGGAATTTGTTTGCACACATGGGTACCTAACGTTATTTGAATTTAGAAACACCCTCGATTTTCTTTAATATTTTGGAAAATAGTTCTTCCATGTGTTATTGGAATTTTGCTAACTCTATGGTTTTTGACTAGGATTTGCAATCGGTGGATTTGTGTTCGCCGTTGGGATTGGAGAATAGACTTAATTTGAAGATTTTCCACCGTCGACAAATTTGAATGTTGAGTGTCCAAAATACAGAAGTATTTCTAAAGATGCTCGTATCATAGGTCTCTTTTAATTTCTTCACTTTCAGGTTTTTACTCCTTGTTAATATAACTTTGCCGTAAACCTTAAATATAAGTTTTGATAAACCCATTGACAAAAATATATTTAACCCTTTAGTGCGCCGGCGTCCAGATTCTGGACGCCGGATGAATTTCAGCAGCTCAATTTCTGTGGTACCGGATGTTTTTCATCCATTTTTTATTTTTTTTCATTCTTGTGCTAGTTGAATACCATTTGTACGGTATGGATCTTCCAAATAAGATAATGTGAATTTTTGAATATTTACAAAAGTGATTAATGTCAAGTTTCAAACTTTCAATCTTAGTTCAAAAAAAAAGACCTTAAATATGATTTTCCATAGTAAGTAGAATCAAATAATGGAAACCATACCATGTTGTAGTGCATGTCATTCTAATTTCATTACAACATTTTTAAATTTTTTTGTGTTAATTTTGGATTTTTAATTGAATTTCAAGAGAAAACCTTGCAAAATTACTTTAAAAATATTAATAATAAATATGATGAATCCAACCGTACGGATGTTATCTACACATTGACATTTACAACTTTGTTTTGTACATCAACTCCATTTCCGTTTTTCATCAACCATTTTATAACAAATCTTTGAAAACAGTGTTGAATCGGGACGTTAAAGGGTTAATTTGAATTTTTCCCTTATTTGAATAATATAATCTGTAAATATTCAAAATATCTTCAAATCATGTCGAAAACTGTGATCGGACGTCCACTGCACCGTCCGATCGGGCACGTGCTCAGTCGTCCGATCTTGCAGCCGTCCGATCGCGCCGTCCTGCCGTCCGACCCAATCATCCGTCCGATCCCGCCGTCCGCCATTCTAATCCCACTCGCCCGTCCGATTGGGCACATTCTCAATCGTCCGATCGGGCAGCCGCTCGCCCGTCCGATCGAGCACCCAATCCCTCGTCCGACTCGTAGATGGAGACACCAAATTCATAGATTTCTTCGATTTCAATGAATTATAATCAGCCCAGCACGAGGATGGGACTAAAGATCTCGTAGATTGCGTCGTAAACCTTAAACAATCGTCCGCCGTCCGCAGAAACATTGCAAAGGGATTTTACAATCGTCCGACCTGTCCGCCGTCCGATCTACCCTAAACCGCCATCCGACCTGTCCAGTCGTTCGATCGCGCCGTCCGCCGTTCGAACGCCGTCCGCTGAGGTGAAACCCCCGTCCGCTGAGGTAATACCCCCGTCCGCTGTAGTAAAACCGCCGTCCGCTGTGGATTTTTCAAAGTCACCGGACGCTGGGATGGGAACGTCTACGTCCAGCGGACGTCCGGACGCGAACGTCCGCGTCCCAGCGTCCGAACAACCCTGAGTAGTGTAAGCATCATAAAGAAGTTTTTGGTCACGAGCCAAGGGGGGAGATTGTAGTTCAACATGACCACGGGCTACGTGGAGTGGCCAAGGCTTTGGTTTCGGAATGAGTAGTCATATGGGTAGTCATATTTTCGGAATGGGTAGTCATATTTCACTTCAAACGCTATAATCTTGTAATTTGTACGGTCAATTTCTATGAAAATTTTACCATGCACTCTCTTGGTAATCTTTAACAATATCCTACGGTTAAGTTGAAAAATAATGATTTTTGAGGTTTATTTTTATCTACCGTTTTCATCCAGTTAATGTTTCTGAAGATTCATCCAAAGCCTACGGTAACATGGCAGAGGCACTCGAGGTTTAGGATTTTGTGTGTTTGGGCAGCTGAGGAAGAGGACGGGCTTTTGTGTGGACGGTCGGTAAAGGTCTGCAGCGGTGTCGGGAATGGGCGGTGGTTGCGTGGGCGCGTCAAGGATGCTGCGAGGATTCGGCGCCTGGAGAAGCAGCGCGAAGCCAAGCGCACCAAAGCCGGAGTGGCTGTGAAGTTTTCAGAAGGGCAAATTCATGCGTGAGCAGCAACAAAGCTCCAACTTCATGCCAAAGGATCCAGACATGCCTCCAAGACAATCTACATCGGAGAATTTCCTCCAAGTTCTCTATTGGCAGTTCCAGAACCTGCGCATGCTTTTGGAAAGCGATTTGCTTCTGTTTAGCAATGAGAAGCACGCAGCTGTCAGCTTACATCTGATGGAAATTGATCGTCAGGTTCATTTTCATATCCCCTTTCATTCTTTTAGATCCATTGATGTACTTGAGCTTGATTTTAGTTCATGTTGATAATTTCATTGTTATTGTAGTTCCAAATTGCTCAGGGCTGTTGCTTGATCTCGGTCTTCAAAACCTGCAGTGGTTGGTTGTTGACCCTAATCTAAAAATAGTTATTCCACTTTGGAAGCTAATACTCCCTCTCTCTGGTAATAATTGTCTTAGTTTTTTTCATTTTTCAACTTTAACGTGTTTTTTTTCTAAGAAAGCCGTCTATCTAGTATGTAGTTTTTGTCACTCTTATTGTCCGCCTTGTTTGAAGTGGATCGGCCTCCTGTTTGAAGCCTAAAACAGAGGACAAAAATTAGATGCTAAAAACTAGGACAATTATTTCCGGACAAAGGGAGTAGTCGATTATAGGAACTTTCAGATTGTTGATTTTTGTTGTTCATAAATGTAGGGTATGATTTCTTCTTTCTGTTGGTACAATTTTTATTACTTTTTTCAGATATGGAAGCAGCCAGTGGCCAATTGGGCACTTAGGGGTTAATTATGAGAATTGGTTTTTGTTGTCGTCTTTCCAATTCTTGGGTATTCAAGGAAGATGTGTAGAGCAAAAACTCCTTGTTCAGAAGGCCTTGAGTTGCTGTGAAAGAAAAGGATTTGAGTTCAGCTGGTTTTTGTTTCATGGGGCATATCTTAGACGGCCATTATAGTGCTATTGTTGAAATTGCATGGTCTGTTTTGGACAGGTGACGCCATTGATGTGGTTGGATGCCTGGCTGGATAATGTGATAGCGAGTATTCCTGAACTCGCAGTGTGTTATCATCTCAACAGGGTGGTCGAAGGCTACGAGCTTTTGAAAACAGATGACATTTTTCTTCTCAAGGGGCTTTCCGAGGACGGCACTGCCTTTTTCAGTCCTCGTGGTTCAGCAGAATGCATCATCCATTCTTATTGAATTTGTTCTTATGAATTTTCTTGTGTTTATGATAGACATCCAACTCATATTAATCATTTTTTAGAGAATTCACAATACCCCAATGCAACCCTCTTTTCTTTTGCCTTAATATGCATGTGACCGTTTTTTGTTGCGTGTACAGAATAGATAAGTTTTTCAAATGATTGGCTTTCTACCATGTGCCACATGCATGGCTTTTTTCGCCTTGTCTACAAAGCTAAATCCTTGTATGGACGTTATAGTTCTCACTTCAAGCCTCGGTTTGTCAAGTTTTACTCTTGCAGGTACAATACCTACATCACCTTATTTTTGTTGTTGCAACTCATTATTAGGGTGCCTTGGTAGTTTAGTATCTCATAGTTCTTTGAAATGTTACTTTGTCAAATGTATATAACATGGATTAGTCATAAAATGACGAATGTACAAGGACTAGTCACAAATTGTGAAATGTATGTAACAGTGTAGTTATTAAGGACTTCATGTATGCGTTGTGTAAGTGTCAGTTGCCAAGGGGGTGCTTACAGGTTCTTGACACAAGAATGTGTCAAGCAGGACCTTCAACTGGATGACCTTCAACTAAATGATCTTCCGATGTTTGACGTAGCACACAATATTAATGCTGATGAATTCCCTGAATGTCACAGGGTTAAGTAATGTACGCAGTCAGTATGTCACAGTGATCAGTTTTTTTCACAGTGAGAATGTCACATGGTTCAGTAAAGTATACCTGGGAAGGTCACAGGGACTAGTCACGATACAAATGAATATAACAGATTAATCATAAATGCGCAACATCTGTATTACGGGGTCCTGTAGTGAATTATTGAGGTTTGCGCAAAAAAGTTTGGTAACCCAATGTGATTGCGGTGGTGCAGACAGGATGACGAAGAGAACCACAAGGAGCCTGCAGCAAAAAGGAAGTGGGAAGCACGAGCTAATGGATGTTGGGTGTATATATTGGTGAGGAATAAGACTGGGTTAGCTAGATAGCAACTCCCTCTAAGTCATGAACGATATTTGGTTTTGTATTGAGTCTTTCACTACTGAATACAAGTACACATTGTTGCATTTCCCTGATCAAACGTATGTGTCTTCCATTGAATCCCACGTATGTGTCTTCTATTGTATGATTCTGATACATAATACTAATGTGACTCTCAGTAAGCGAAAATATCACTGTACGCAGTCACAGGGCCACATACATGGCAACAACATTATGACTACCGCGAGTCATGTAATGGTCTCACTCCTTCCGATATTGTGACTGAAACCAGTTGTATATCCTTCGCACTCTTGTCAAACATTACTGGAGGTCTTCAACACACCACTGCCTACAGTCACAGCGTTTGCTCAAACACGACTGTACACAGTCATAATCCACGTCAGCCAAAAACATCACTACCAGTCGAATTCCACGTCAACAACATTATGACCTAAAATATGACTCCACATAGTCACATTCCACGTCAGTCAAAAAATGACAGTATTCACATTCCACGTGGAAGTGCCACGTCAGCAAAAATATAACTCCACACAGTCACATTCCACGTCAGCATAAAATATGACTACACAGAGTCACGTGCCACGTCGGATGCCACGTCAGCAAAAAATATGACTCACCCGTGTCACATGCCACATCGGATTTTGGCCTCAGCTGCCCGGGCAGACCTCCAAAAGTCAAAGACTTGGAGCCGGTCAAGATGGCGGCTGGATATGCTGACGTGGCACGTACATAGAACCCAAGTATACGCTTTGAGTCGTATTTATTTATATGACTAGGTGTCCGAAGCGACTCGTCGGTAACTACGGCACCCAGTCATTGCGCACGTCACATTCCACGTCACCAAAAAATATGACGTGCAGTCAGAGACCCGATTTTATGACTGCGCGCAGTCATAAACGCAGTTATTCTCCTAGTCATAAAAGTACCCATGTCCGGTAGTGTAAGGTAGCCTTAGTTATGTAAACAGTAGACGACTTTGTCATAGCTTACTAATTTTGATGAGCACTCAATACGTCTACTACGACCTCTCAATTAATCCTACTATACTTGGGTTCTAGGTCCGATTTGACTCATTGATTGTTCTCAGTAACTTCCATAGATAAACCCAGCTAACATTTTGGCGACGATGTTGGGGATCAAACCAAGAGTCTCTTGCTCTGTAGGCAAGCGCCTAATTCATTGGGCCACACGGTCCCAAATTAATAGAATGAAGTCCAGAGCTCTAGAGATACTTACAACAAGCTGCCATGCCTCGTCCAACAGTTGACCCAGCTACAATGGAAGTCAATGCTACCATGCTAGATCCTGACATTGCAGTTATGCACATGCGACTAGGGAAATTTGAACTTACCAACATACTCGTCGATGGAGGATCGGGTGTCAACATTATGAGCAATCATTTACGACAGCACTTAGGACTTCCTCAATCCAAAGCTGCCCAACTTATACTACGGATGGCCAATGGGTATCTTGACCGCCGTCGCTATCACAACACATAGAGTATCCACGGCGGCAACCTTTGTCATCATAGAAATGCTAAACAACACTCATTTTCCAATTATTCTTGGTCGACTATGGCTCCATGACATGAGTGTCATCCATGACTGGTCCAAAAATTAGATTTGAATTCATCGACAAAGTCATATCATAATAATTCCAGTAGATAGTTGTGTCACTTGTGCCAAGGCTAATCAGATTCGACACAATATCGGCACAAAAATGCACCCATGATATTCCAGTGAGTCAGAGAGTTGATTTTCCAATCCTATTTTAAAAGATTCTTTAGAATCTACCTCGACGATGGCATTGTTTATGGATACATGAAAGATCACGTGCATCATCTCAAACAGATTTTTGATGCCTGTAGGACCAATCGTGTGAGCCTTAATGTTGATAAATGCATGTTCTTGTTCTTTGTGGGAATAATCTTGGGCTACATTGTGTGTAATTCGGTAAGCTCCGAGACCTAGAGAAGATCAAAGACATCATTGAAATGACGCCCCCGCTAAACCAGAAAAACGTCCAGAGCCTCTTTGGACTATCTCAATTCAACAGGATCTACATAGAGAAATTGACACATCTTACTGCACCCATCATTGTGCTAAATTACGCCAAATATGCGTATCACCAAGACTGGACCCCTGATGCTCAAGCAGCCCTAGAAAAAATCAAGGTGGCCTATTCCAATGCTCCCATACTGATTGCTCTTGATTGGTCCAAGCCTTTCCATGTTCATACTAACGCATTTAACATCGCTATTGGCGTTATGTTGGCTCAAAACATCAATGGCAAACATGATCAACTAGTGGCATACGCTAGTCGACTTCTGAATCAGGATGAGAGAAATTATTCTATCATGGAGAAGGGAAGCTTTGGCCATGATCTACGTTGACAAAAAATTCCGTCCTTACTTACTTGGGAACAAATTTTGTTTCATAGTAGACCATTATAGTCTTTCTTACTCGGTTAATCATTCTTTAGTCACCGGAAGAGTAGCACGATAGATCATGATTCTTTTAGAGTATGATTTTGAGGTAGTTTATGTACCTGGGAAACGTCACATTGTAACAGATTACTTGTCTAGAGACACCAATACCACCAATCAAGGCATTGAAAACTCTTTCAATGACCCATTATATAGACAGTCAGTTGCGGTAGAAATAAGTCTGTCACCAGATTGGCCGTATGATTATATACAATATTTGACGCAGGAAATTATACCCACTGGCCTCACAAGCACTAGAAAAATCAGCTTTGTCCAGAGCACCTTGCCGTATACGTATATCCAAGGACAACTGTACCCCCAAGGCCCAGACAATGAAACCCAATTGTGTGTCTTTGCTGAACTACAACTTACAAGACATACTTGCACAACTCCATTGTAATCTCTGTCCACCGAGGCAGGACAAAATCCTATAAAAGGCAACTCTCCCGCGGAGTTCTACACAATTAAGAATTGCAATTGTTTTGTATTGTCTATGTTTGTCCTTCTTATGCAAAAGTCTATGGTACTATCACAATACAAAGCTGCTCCAATCGACTACAATAAAACCTCTTTATAAGAGCATCTCCAACGAGGCTCTTGAAATGAGCCCTCAAATGATGGTTTTGGATGTGTCTCTTGCTGGAAAGTCCCGCCAAAAAAAAAGGGTTTGCTCTCTAAATTTCTACATTTATGGCTAGGCTCGCCAAACGTCATTTCATTATTTTGACATGTCTATTAATCCTTCACTTGTCACCTAGAGTCATATCACCACAGCCTTCATTTTGACGTGCCATGTATGGAGCAAACGAAAGACACAATAAAGGTGGCAGATGGTGCGATCCTTTAAAGAATCACAATTGGAGATGCTTTAACTTAATAATGAGTAGAAGTTATATATCAATATTCTTGATGTTTTAACTATTGACTTATAATCATGTTGTCGTTCCGCCCAATTAACCAATCGGGTAACCAATACATGTGTAATCAATATCTATATATATAGGAAAAACAAAAATTTAGCCAATACAAATTTTTGTATTATGTCAATTCAAAACTAAATGACAGTTTATTGTGAATTCTCAATCAATTGTACAGTAGATTGATGTGTACCACATTGAATGTGAAAGGTGAAAAGTTCTTTCTCCACAATCAAACTATTCAAACTATCTGTAACTTGCTAATGAAACTATTTGTATCGCATTCATGTAGTTCTAGGTGCAAATGAGAATTGTTGAGACGGTCTTTTACTACAGTATATATGTAATGATTAGTGAATGGTCTTCCACATGAGAAATCTCTTCATTAGTCATCCCCTTCTTCTTCAACAAGTGAGAATTGAGTTTCATCTCAAATTATCATTGGTGTACATACATCATGGACAAATTGTCATTGGTCAATATAGATTATAGAGATTATCATTAGTAAACATAAAAATTAGCATAGATTAAATTTAATACTAATTCCTCAATTTGGGAGTAAGTCAAACGCAACAATTAACATATTAATTTTTACTATTGTAAAAATTTCTAGAGTATCAAAAACATATTAATCGTTATTCATGTTTTGACCTTTACAAAGGTAAATATTAGATAGGTTTGACTTTACAAGAACTTCTCTCTACAATCTCAATTGTATATTGCACCTAACAAATTTGATCCTAGACCACATGAAATTGTAGGCGCTGCATCTTGATCTATCGATTTTGTCTAGTCCAACTTTGGAGGTGTATTATGCTAAACAGGTGAAAGTATATGCAAGTGCATAAAAGGAGTAATTTGAACATTGCCAACAAAAGTATATGTATGTCATACATATTATAATTTGTAGCCATATACATAATTATATAGAGAACCCTTTTAAAACATAAAACATTTTTATTTATATAGTAGTGACACTAGACTTTAAAACATAAGTTTTTATATTGTACGAAACTAGGAAGTCATTGGACTCGAGGAGGTCACTCTTTGTATCTTTTAAGTATTACGTGTGAAAAAGGGTATTTAAAAGTATCTTAAAAAATAAATGTAATTTTCATTGTAATTAATAAAATTTCAAGAATATTCTCAATTTTATTCTTGTGATCAATTTTGAGCATTCTATAATATTGTATATCATTTATAAAAAATACCTTTAAAGATTTATTCAGACCCTATCATTTTTTTTACATTGTTAAAGTAATATTTGGAAATGACCTCCCCTATTCATTGGGTTGGTGGACCTCCAATTGACTTGGTGGACCGACCATTAGACATGGAGATTAGCTTATACTCGTACCAAAAAGGTACTAACAACAAGTGGACATATGATCTTAATGACCATTTGATGTTAGCCTTAGAAACACAAATTGCAATAGCTACTATCACATATATTGCAAATTAGACATTTAATAGTTACATCTATGCGATGGGAAAGTCATTTCAATGACTTTTCCAATGAAAGCTAGGAAAATGTGCACTTCCCCCCTTCAACATGCTTGTTTAAGACTTTTAGAGGATGTAAGTGCACGTTGTTGTGCAGAGTTACCAGGGATAATAGATCTTTGGGCCCTAGTGTAATTAGATACCAGTTTAATTACACCAAGATTTTAATTTCCAAAAATTTAGATGAAAAGCAAGTAATTGATATTTGTACCCGCCAAAATATTCTCTTTGCCTTGGCAAATAGCCAATTTTTGTCACGGTTGTGCAACCCCGACAAATATTACTGTCTTTTACAATTACTTTACAATAACTATTCTTTTACAATTACTAGATTGATTAATAAATGATTTTTTATTTTTATTTTTGTTTTTCACATTAGGTGAAATGATTGATTGGAAGTTAATATAGCAAGTTGCTTAGGTAGAATAATCAAGTGGCCCCACTAGTGATGAAGTTTTAGTGTAATGAAAATTTTCTATACAAGTGGAGATGTTCTTACAACTATCTCTATCATGTATGTTTTTCCTTCTTTTAAAAAAAATAAATTTGTGACAAACATTACAATGGCAACAATTTTTTTAATTGATTTTTTTATAAAATTACTTTTCTTCTAACCCTACAAAACACTATCAGAGGGAATACCAGACCTATATTGTTAGCAATTTTTCATTTTATTTTTTTAATAAAAATGTTTTGTTTTTTATCCCTACAAAACACTACCAAAGGGCATAACAAACCAGTATCGGAGCAATATCAAATATCAGCACTTTCAATACTGTCGTGTACATACTTCATTACATACTCAATATTTCCAATTACTGATGCAAATTTCATTAGGTGAAGTAAGTTGTAATAAGAAAAAACGAAACCATTTCTGGGGGATGAAATTTTGAAATGTTGTTACCACGCACCTTAGCAAGGATAAGCTACAGCAATTAAGGATGACAGAGACGACATGCGATAGAACTAGGAATGCACACACGTAGTTAGGGTAGAATAGTATAAGAAAGGCAGGCAGTTACACATACACCACTTGTTCATTCACTCGAACTGGTCATGGCCCTGCTGGGATTTTGCATCAAGTGTTATACACAGTACTATACATGTATTTTCTCTCCCCTTGGAGACCAAAGAATGAATGACAATCTCTTTTTCTTGTACTAGCTTGTTTCCTCGCCCTCACTTTGCATTGCTTGTTTTTATTAATGTATCTTTGGAGGCCAAGGAATGAATAACATCAGGAATTTCAGACCCCACTGATTCTGCACGATTTCACTGCGTTTATCGTTAAACACTGATTCCGCACGTCATACGTGCATTTAGAAGTGTCGTTATCGTACAGAAGTGACCTTCATTACTAAGATGGCGATGCAGTGTCTTTTCAATGATTATGACAAAAGTGTTGTTTCCGCACAAAAGTCGTGCTTGACGGAATCCGTGCGTTAATCGTGTATCTACATTACATGGCTAATAAGACACGGATAACATGCGGTTTTAGTTAATGCGGATTCAGTATCGTATACGTATCATATTAATGCCTTTTACTATATTCGTGCGATTTCAGTATCTATTATAATGCAAATTATTTTCGTATGACATCCGTGTACAATATTTAAATATATTTTTTGGAATCTTTTGGAATCTTTTAAAATCTTTCAAAATATTTTATATTATTTTGGAATATGTTGGAATATTCCAAGAATCTTCTTTAAATTATACTTACGGTTTAATTTCCCAAAACAATTTTAGATCTACATTTATAGAGTTTAGAAGCAATATACATTAAAATTTCAAAGAAATAACATTCTATATTTTTAGAATTCAAATTTGGTATTATTGGTTATCATTGTACTTTTCATCATAGGAGCAAAAAAAAATAGCTCACAACCACCACGATTTTGGCAAAAAATTAAAAAATTCAAAATATTATGAAAAAAATCCTAGATATAGAAAAAGTCCTGCATAATCTAGTGCAAAGAAAAAATTGGAAAAAAAGTTTTTTTGCACATAGTTAAAAACATTCAAAATCCGCTGAAGAAAAAAAAAAAAAAAACAAAAAAAAACAAAAAAAAACTCACAGCTATGATCTGCCATCACGATTTTGGCAAAAAATAAAAAAATTCAAAATATTATAAAAAAAATCCTAGATATAGAAAAAGTCCTGCATAATCTAGTGCAAAAAAAATTTGGAAAAAAAGTTTTTTTCACATAGTTAAAAACATTCAAAGTCCGCTAAAAAAAAACAGCTCACAGCCATGACAATTTTGGCCAAAGAAAAAAAACTCAAAATATTCTGAAAAAAATTGTAGATGTAGGAAAAGCCCTGCACGTTGTAGTGCAAAAAAAATTTTGAAAAAAGAATTATATACACATGGCAAAAATTTGCCAATGGTTTCATTCTTTTATAATTACCAAAAGAGTTCCATTCTATGCATCGTGAGTTTGTGGTGATTTGGTAGTTTGGAGCTTGGTTGATAATCGAGAGGTTGTGGTTTCAAATCCCGCCGTTGGCGATAGAGCTTGGGAAGCCATGGTGGGCCCCACCGCGGGTTCGGGCAATTTCCGTGTAGTTAAAGTGGGTAGCAAGGAAAATAATTATTTTATATTTTTTTAATATATTTTTTATATTTTTTAATAATATTATTTTGATCAAATTTAGATATAGAAAGAAAATAAAATCTAGATATGGAAAAGATGATGTCGCACGAAAAACGCACTGAATCAGTGTAGTTTTAAAGACGATTAAAACACGACATTTGACGACTATAAAGAGTGCTGAATTCATACGTTTTCAATAGATGTATCAATCGTGTCGAATCAGTACTATATCCGCTTGTACGAACATCGTGTCATATTAGTGTAGTTGCGATGAATGACGCAACGATGCGGAATCAGTGCGAAAACTGTACGAACCCTTGAAATATCGGAAATTGCACTGAAATCGTGCAGAATCAGTGGGGTCCGAAATTCCTGATGAACGGTCTCTTTCTCTATACTAGCTTATTTCCTAGTCCTTACTCTACATTGCATGTTTCTCTTATTATATGAAGTGAGCTTCAACTCTATTATTCCAAGAAGCTTTATTGTACATTGTCTAGCCACGAGCTGTCTTTGCCCACCAAATAACTGTATTATCTTGAACAACAGTGATTAAAGTTTCCTTTATTCTAATAAGATAACAAACACTCTCCTAGCCGCCTATTGATTCTAAAAGCTAACTTTCTAGCCTAGAATACTTAGATCTGTCCTAAAAATCCCTCTATCTCTCTCCCCTCTTATTGTCCCTGAAGTCTGAAACCAAATCAAGACCTTCCCATATTCCTATACTTGGACGTCTGGCTAACCAGCCAAGGCCTGCGTTCCCTGCCATCTAAGTCATTTTCCAAGCTGTAACAAGCCAAGGACAACAAAGACTATCTTAGTTATATTAACAGTAGAAGTTGTCATAGCCTACTAAATTTGATTAAGACTCAACACGTCTTCTAAACCGCTCAAATAAACCCTGCTATACTTCCTGTTTGACACACTTATTGTTCTCAGTGACTTCCATGGACAAACCCAGCTAACAAATGCACCATACCAAAACCCCACTACCCTAAATAGTGTATTTAGTATGAGGCACTGTAATTGCGAACATCACTCTAAATATCAAAAAACCTACTTTTGTAAAATCACTAAATGCGAATTCTCACACTATTTATGAAGAATAGTAACATTTTGACATTGTGATCTTTTGAGATATGGATATTTAGTGTGAGTAAGGAATGAAACTTGAGATGAAAGTTTAGATGGAAAAACTGAAATTTTAGAAATGGAATGAATCCGCCAACACTAATTACCCACAAATTGACAATTAGTGTTAGACAAGTAGTAGGGGTAAGCACATTATTCATCACCTCACACTAAATACACTATTTAGTGTAGTAACATTTAACCCCAATGGTAACATTTAGTGCCTAGAGTGGTTTCGAAGAAACCATAGATATTTTGGGTGATAAGGTAAAGCTCCACACAACTACCACTTCCTCATTCCTGCCTTTATCTATGAATGGCATTCATTTTAGTAGTAGTTTAGAGTGATTTTATTTATCATCCACTGTTTTTGGGACAAAAATTTATACGATAATATGTGAAAGGAGTTGGTACATTGATCAAGATTGAATGGAACATGAACAAGAGAACACAATTCAAAAAATAAATACAAGATAACATGTCTTGTGTTGGTAATTATTTGTTGTATTTTGAGATATTTGCATTATTTTGGTGTTTTGTAAATGAGTATTTGGATATCTAAGAAAGTCCAATTCATCATCTGCAGAATCACAGTTACACACCTTAACTTCAAAACACCAGACTGAGGTGGTTTGCAGGTTTACAACATTTCATTTTCTGGTGACAGTGACCACTTACTGGTTACCTGGGCACCAAAGGGTTAAGAAACCACACCAGAAACCACACCAAAACCCTACGTTTCCAACGTCTCTAAGACTTTCGTGAACACAATATGGCTGAGACCTAAAGTGTGATGGTGGGTAATATAAACCATGCTTGGTTTATATGAGGTGAAACTTATTTAGACACCCTTGCTTGAGGTAAGCTCATTGCCTTGATGGTGATGTACAGAAGACTTGATTTCCAAAAAAGATGGCACTTTACTTCCAAGCAGAAACCTGGCAACGCAGTGAATTGCATTAATTTACACCACCATAAATCCTGACCCAGACCCACCATTCACCTCCTCACAAACTGCGATGATGACCTTTCTCATGTGTAACCTTAAGACATAATAATGCTTCTACCTTGCAAGCAGGGTATTCACATCACCCTCAAGAATGGTGCATCAACCTATATGCAATTCGTCTTTACGTCTTGACTTGGGAACGGCCCACCACTCCGCAATACATTGTTACAAAGGATTCATGTGCCTCGTCAGAAACATGCCAGTTCACAAAAGATTGCTCTCAAACCCAGGCAACCCGCTGCTGCATCATGCATCACATAATACGGGAGGTTTCGACTGATACGAACTATACAGCAGGGCTCAGCTCACGCTCGATGTCCTCCAATGACCGCCCCTTGGTTTCCACCACATTGCCATTCACGTACACAACTGCTGCCGCACAAACCGCAGAGAAGAACAGGTACACAGTACTCACGCCAAACCGTTGGACCACGCTCAAGAACATCAGTCCAATGAAGAAGTTGCAAGCCTGTGGAAGCCAGCCATCAGTTTCAACTATACAGGTGGCAAAACTTCAAAAGCATTCAGACATGTAAAACATCATCTACTTCCAATGAACGAACTGGACGGCCAATGCTAAAATGCTCGCAAACAAATAGTGCCAAAAAACAAAGCAAATGTACTGACTGTATGCATTACCTCCCAATATGAGAACAGTACACATTAATTACAAGCACTACATTGTGCCCAAAACCTACCTCCATGCCAACACCAAATTCTAAGCCTAGACAAAAAGGACTGCTTACCCAGTGAACACCAAGAGAAAGGGAAACAGCCTTGGCACGAATGCGAGCACCAAAAATTTCAGGTAGCAAGAGTGCAGGTACTGGTCCAGCACCTAAAGAAAACGCCAAGACATACCTGAGGATACCACAGCACCGTAATTTAGCATCACACAAGACTGCATCAGCAAGAAACTACAACCCAACCTTTGGCTTCTACATCAGTCAATCAAAGATTGTTCCAGGCAGCCCAATTAATATAATCAAGAGGCACCCTCTCCCTCTCTCTCTAAACACCCACCAAAAATGCTAAAGCTTCCATTGCAGAAAAGAATGACTTACGCAACAGTTCCAAGCACAGCTAGAGTGCCAGAATATGGTGCCAGTGCACTCCACGACAGTGCCAGTGAGAGCACAAGCATTGCAAGAGACTGCACAATCAACCACACTTGAATCAGATGGCATCTGGCTCAAGGATACCTGGGACCAAATTCATCACTGATAAACCACAACTCCTCACACCTTGCAGCATTAGATTCTGAAATACAATCATACCCCCCTGCATACTAATTCTTATAAAACACTCCATCTAGGAAAGAATCCGGCAAACATGACAAATAACGATGAAAGTGATCCAAGATACACAGACGCGAGCAGATCAGACAGACCAATTACACGAGACCAATTAAACTGATTGCAGCAACAAAGGGTCTTACCATGCCAGCATAGCTGCCCATGAGCAAGCTCCTACGCCCTTGCTTGTCCATCATAGATGACGCAACTGTAGTGCCTGCAGTAATATAAAACACTCTAATCTGAGTGCTCAAAACTAAAAGAAAAACCTTATCTTAGCAAGTAATTTGGGGACCATATACTGACCAGGACGCCCACATAGACTACCTAAAGGGATTGAAAAAACAAGGTAAGGATAAAAGACTACGATTCTTACCAAGTACATTCGCAGCACCCACAAGAGCACTGGCAGCCACATCAGATGTGATACCAGCACTCCTGAACACTTGCGTCGAGAAGTACACGACTGCATTGATTCCAGCAAATTGCTGAAACAGAAACATCGCCATACCAACGGTGACCACTGCTCACAACCACCAGAAGATTCAACTCCATTCTCATACCCAGCGTAAGAATAGGAAAAATAACCAACAGCTAACATAGGCCGTCAGATTCCAGAATGAAGAGTCCTTCAATCCTTGAGTTGAGATAGCAGGGCTATGCTACTACCCTCCTCCATGACAAATATTTCAGGCCGTTAACCTTTACAGTCGGACCCCATATTAAATGGCCATAGGGAGTAAAAAAAGGCCAGTTTATAAAGATGTGTTGACCAATAGTTTTAATTGGCAACAAAATTTCTAGTGTTACTTAAAACACTATGATAGCTATTTACACCCACAACATCTATTTCCATCCATTCTTTAATCTATGACATCCAATTTTCATTCTATTACCGTATACCGTTCACATTGAACGTTTAACCTAAATCCATACAGACCGGACACTAGTGGGTTTCAAAAAGTCATAATTTTTAAACAGTTTCGTATTTTTTGAGGGGATAACTAACTTGGAAGTTTTAACCCCATAGTGTATGAACTAAAAATAGCAAGTACACTTAGAACCTCAATATCGATAAGGGAAAATTATCAGTAAACTTTCTTCGTTCCATCTAAACAATCCACTATTGTAGAGTAAACACCTTCTTTCCGTTAAATGTCATGTTTGCCGGATTCATTTATACTTAATGTCACTTCCCAGAAGCTTCCAAATGATTCACTTCCAAAGTCCTGTAGACACGAATATGGGCACTCCTGAAATTCTACTTTGGAAGGGTATAGCTAATTATAGTAAGTTCCTAAACGTTTTTTAGGTCACTGGAAGTTAAACGAGCACAATAGTCACAATCTGGCATACCTTTACGGTATCTCTTGCCAAACAGTTCGCCCCAACCAGCGTCCTGACTGTCACCTTTCACTGTTTCAACGCTACCGGCTTTCAATTCTGCCATGGAGCTTTCCACTTTGCTCTTGCCCCAAAGCTTCCTGACTGCAGTTTCAGCGTCTGAAATCCTGCCTTGCTGCATGCTCAACCGACATTTGATCAGCACGTTAGAAGTACAGAAACACATTGAATGCTCTGCCAGGATAAGCAAATACAACGTAATTTTTGCAACAAAAGTGGAATTGAATGCCATGACCACCTCCTAAAATCAACCTCTGCAAACAAGGCCAAGTCAACTTGCAAGTATGACCAACCTTGTAAAGCCAGCGGGGACTTTCTGGGCAGTAGATCATGCCCAAGGCCAGAAGGACAGCAGGGAATGTAGCCATGCCAAACATTGTACGCCACCTGCAAATCCACCACATCCAAATCAGGGTCTCAGCTTGAACACGTCCAGAAAGTACACGTATGAGATACAATTAGTAACCTTAGATTTGACCTTCTCATCGTATAACTTCGCCTTTCCTGAGGATACTTTTTTCCTTGAAGATATTTTACACGGTCAGTTCATGACATACACCAGGAACATCGAAGAGACTCAACCTTTCATATTGAGGAAAAGGAAAATTCAACCTAAACCATTATCAGTTCAGTACCAAGCAGGGTTGCCGCCCAAAGGAAGACCAGCAATCAGAGCTAATAGGATTCCAATGCAAATAAACAGCTGATTCAGTGTCCCCATGGTCCCTCGAATTTCAGTAGGCGAGACCTGCATAGAACAAGAACTGAGTTGAGATACATCTGAGGGGCTTGAAGTATGCCCTAACCATGTAATCCCTTCCCTGGGATTTAGGGTTTTGAACAACAAAGGCATCTAGTGCATTCAATGCTGCATTATAAAACTGCATTCTTGAATCTCGGGCATTGCAATCCCTGCCTCGCAAGCATGCAGACACTTCCTATACACTGCATACTTCTTTTGAGTGGGAGAGAGAATGACTTTGCTCTTCCTGATTTGTGCAAATCGTTCTAAGTATTACCTCTGAAATGTAAAGGGGCACAACACCAGAAGAAACTCCAATTCCAACACCGACCAAAATTCTCCCAACCACCATGGCCTCAAAATTGCTTGCTTTGGTACTGGTCAATCACAAATCCACAAACAACCTCAAGGACTGGCACAAGAAACTCTAAACCTACACACAAAGAATAAAATATGGATCCCGTTGGAGATACACTAGAACAAGATCAAGAAAAAGAATAATGCAAGCACTCAATACATGCTGAAGAAAATGCAAGCAGCCCTCATGCTTGATAATTTCAACTTTAAAATCAATAAAATTCACAAAGTAAACCAACACCTTGCAGAGATTATGTTGCAGACCTGAGAAGTGTACCAACAATAAGAGGCAGGGCGTTTAGCTGGAAGGTACGCTTGCGGCCTAACTTATCTGCAAGCGCGCCTCCAGTAAAGGAACCCACCGTGGCACCCGCTAAGGTCGAGCTCACCACCCATCCTGAATAATTCACATCAAAAGATCTCCGTTCTGTGATTCATCGTTTCATAAATTGTGCAATCTCAACCAAAGAATTGCAAGACCACTTACTATTCCAGGCTGTGTGCTCAGCTTGTCCACTAGAGGAATCCCACGACCGAACTGACCAAAATGATAGAATCAAATCACAAGAAAATTCTTCTACACACTGCCACTGCCACTGTCAAGCAGGATGTGCAATCACCAACAAAACCTCTCAACAATACAGTGTTACTAACAATGAGTAGCACCTTGCTTCACAGTACTAGTCGCGAAACCCAGGTCGCGTGAGATGTAATCTAAAGCGCCGTTGACCACCCTGTAAAGCCACCACAGATAGAAGCGTAAGCAAACAATTTCGATCACGATTTAAACCACAAGCATCCTGCTGCTTACGGAAGCAACGGAACTCATAAGAGCCAAAATAGTCAAACTCCAATCTGGGATAACCGTTACAAAATGCACAATGTAAAAGTGACAATCTTTCTTCAGGTGACAATCTTTCTTCAGCTCACAATCGGAAGAAATGATCAAGGTCGAATACCCAAGATGATATCCAAATAGGATGGCCCCAAGGCATGCAATTCCAACTGCCGGCAATACCATCCCAGTCGTAGCGGGATTCGCTGATTTTGTAGCCACGTCCCCAGAAACATCACCATCTGTCAATCATCAAGAGTATAACACCAAGGATGGAGAGTCAATAACACAAACCATGCGCTGAATCCATCTAGGGTCACGAAAACCTACACTTGAACCTTACCCGACACCCACACGCTGATATCAATAATATACTATCTGGCATGAACGGGGGCGAAACAGAGAAATTGAGAGAGAGAGAAGGGGGGGGGATAGGGGAGGAGAAGAAGAGTTCAAAGTTGGCGTGTCATGCATGCCAGTGTTCTAACCGTAAAACCTAGAGGCCCGTAAAGATTCATGAAACAATCTGGGTCTAAACGGATAGGGTAGATACACAATCCATCACGTACATGACAGGGAGGAGCTACAGATTAGCAAATTAGCGAATGTGTGCAATGCAGGAGAAAAACGCATACCAGCAGCTTGAGCACGCACGTTAGGTGCCGCGCGCTTCTGGATCCGAGCGGCAGGGCCGAATCCTGCTTCCAAACCCATCTCCACCATTTCGGCAGATGCCACCGAATGCTTCAGTGGATGTGTGCATCTAGTGCTGGCCTTCACGTGTCGACGGTCACCCCAACCCACTACACTCCGTGCAACTGTGGTACGCGTGGGCCGCCTTGAAAAGCCCCATGCAGCTGAGAAGGCGGAGGGAGCCGCTGCGACCTGCATGTCGTCCCGCCGGAATCACTGATTGTTACGTTACTGCCACTGATATCAGTCGATTTCTGCATATGCCACCACAGGAACACACAACACGTTTCAGCATCGCAAGCATTGGAGGCAGGCCAAAAGTGCCATACAACAACTGTGTCCCAAGAACTTCATCACCTTCTACACGTGTAAATTCCATCCGGTCCACCCCACCCCCGCCAGGGACAACCGGAACCGGAACAAAACGGATCCTGACGTGGCACATGATCTTCGAAAAAATCGGGGTCCTGCTCTTAAATATCCCTCTAAGTGCGGAATACCGTTGGAGACTATCTAATAAACTTCACGGGCGGAGATTCCGAGAGGGTCCTTGCATCGATTGCCGAGTTCCGTGAGGATTCTTTTCGGAACAACGGCTGCGTGATGCTGTGTAATTAAGAGCAGGGTTATGTTGATCGAACTGCATGGAGGGGAAAAACAGACAACATCATCCCAAACTGCTGTTTTCTCAAATGGTGCGGCATGGACAGACACAAACTAATGACGTTCACGTCCTGCGAAGAGCGTGTCGGACGTGAGCTGTTCACGTCCTGCGAAGAAACCGTCAGCAAACCTCGGCCATCCTGTGATTCCGTCGATTTAAAACGCTGAATGACTAACCACGATCAAGAAGAAACAATGACGATAATAACGGTCTTCCCCCGCACAAGACGTTCGCTCCCGATCTTTCCCGGCCTACGTCCTACGGAAGCAACCCTGGGAAGAGCGCCCAGCATGGAACAAACACGCTCGAGCACAACCTGACAACGACGTCAGTGGGGACAGTGGTGAAAAACAGATCCACACGGGGAAGATGACGAGAGAACACACACGATCAGGAGCGAAGGAACAGATCCAACACCGGGAAAACGAGAGGCAAGAAGCAGCGGGCGGGCGGGCGGAAAAAGAGAGGAGGGGGCCGGGAGAATGGGACGATCCACAGAAAAGCCGAGAGATGGCAGGCAAGGAAGGCATCAAAAGCGGGAAAGGAAGAGGGACGACGACAAAGGAGGGAGAATTGGGGCACACCGAGATTGAGGCGAGCTTGAGGCAGAATGGTGGCTGGCTTCAGTGCTTGGTGGGTGTGGCGATGGCAGCGACACAGATAGAGGAGCAGAGCATCGAAGGAAGGATCGAAGGAAGGAAGGAAGCAAGCAATGGACAACCCTGGACGTGGTCAAACTACAAATTGTAAGATCCCTCCCTCTCTCTCTCTCTCTCTCACTCTGCCACTCTCAGTGGGTCTCTCTCTCACTCTGCCACTCTCAGTGGGTCTCTCTCTCACTCTGCCACTCTCAGTGAGTCTCTCTCTCACTCTGCCACTCTGCCACTCTCTCTCTCTCTTTCTCACTCAGCCACTCTCTCTCTTAGTGTCTCTAGTTTACACTCACTCTACCTGATCCGATCGGTGTGATCGTGCCTATCATCAATAAATAGAAAGAATTAAACTAGGTTGTTTTCTAGCAAGTCTGGTATTATTATTATTAGATGTGGGGCCACGCCACGCCTGCTGATAAGTGAGTGTAACTAACTCACCTTGAGTTAAACAAACTCCAGATCCCATGAATTTTGCATTCATATACTCGTATTTGTTGGATTTCTCTAAATCCTCCGGTGATCTTCGATGAATGGGTACAAAAGTACCCCCTATTTTTGTCCTTGTCAGGGCCCACCTTAATAACAACCCCCTCGTCCAATGGTTTTTTATTAGTGGGACCCGTGCCGTTGAGCACATTGAGCTTGAGTTGTCTCCTCGACAGATTCCAGTGCGGAACGGTCGAGTGAGACAAACCATGTTGCATTGTACAATAGATTCCCAAGTAGGTCCCCCAAAGATAACTTGTAGCCGTAGGCCCCACATTTGCAAAAAAAATTGCCAAAAAAAGCACCGAAGGTGCCCAAAATGGAAATTTCATAAAAGGGGGGCCATGAACAGTGGCCCGCATTGAAGACCACCGGGGGTATTTGTTCATTCGGAATAGTTAACCCTAAACGTCCCGATTCAACATTGTTTTCAAAGATTCGTTGTAAAATGTTTGATAAAAAAAAATGGAGTTGATGTACGAAGCAAAGTTATAAATGTCAATGCGAAGATAAAAAAAAATCCTACGATCGGATTCATCATATTAATTATTGATATTTTAATTAATTTTGCAGGGTTTTCTCTTGAAATTCAATTAAAAAGCCAAAATTAACATTAAATTTTTTTGAAATATTGTAATGAAATTGGAATAACATGCACTACAAGATGGTGTGGTTTTCATTATTTTATTTTACTTATTTAGGAAAATCATGTTTAAGGTCTCAATTTTTGAACTAAGAATAAAATTTGACATAAACCACTTTTGCTATTTTTCATAAATTCTCAATAACTTATTTTAAAGATCCGTACCGCACAAATGGTAGTCAACTAGCAAAAGAATTAAGAAAATTTTGGATGGATGAATAACATTACCATATGTGTTAGAGGGACGTGTTAAAAATCATTCAACGTCCTGAATATGGATGCTAGCACGTCAAAGGGTTAAAAGTTATCGAAGAATTTGGTGGTATCTCATTATTAGCACTAAACTAGGAATTTTTTGCACTTGAGATATGACAATGCACGTGTCGTCCGTCGAGCAGAAAATAGACCTTTTTAGAAGTTGTATAAGGATATAATTTTGGTACTCGTTGGTTTTACCGCCTGGGAATTGACGAAGTGTTAAAGTGGGAATTTTGGGGGTTTCAACTTATTCCAATCATGCAAATTTGGTTACACATGCATTAAATGTTACATTGATACTTCATTTACTACAAAAAAATATATTAAAGGGGTCATTAGGAACTTTAGGGCATAATAATGTGGTGCCATTTTGACATCAAAGTAACAAATTGTTAAGTTAATGTGGGGGTTAATGTGAAACTGATGTCAAGTTCACGAATTATGAGTTAATGTTGTCATGACACTACAATGAATTAACATTTTTGATGCTGAAATGGCTTTAAAATGATACCACATAATGGGGGGGCCGCACAGGGCCGTTCAGTTGAAAATTGAGGTGCTTTCCGGTTGAGATTGATTTCAACCGGAGGCCGCACATGGAGGTCCGGTTGAATTGGGAGAAAATTTCTCAACTGTGGTCCCCCCAAGTGAGAAAATTTCTCTACCGTGGTCCCCCACGCTACGGTTGAAATTAACACTACGAAACTCAACGATGCTCCCCCCCACCGTTGAGTGAAGTTTTTGGATGATTTTGCTCCACGCTTACAGAAAATCCTCCCCCCTTTTTCCATAATACAGTTTATAAATAATTTGGGGGGATGAGGGGGGGTGTAATCCAGTTTTTTTAATTTGGTATCTGTTTAGTGCTGCTTCAAATTGACTGCTTGCTATCTTGAGGGTACAGGTATATTCATAAAAAAATAATTATTATAATACTAAAAATATATATACTGAAAATATATTATTTTCAGTATGGTTCATATAAGGTGAAGTAATAAATGTTCAGTTATATATATATTTCAAAACAATTGAACTATATGGTTATCTGCTGGCTATCTTCAAAATAATTGACTGCTGGCTATTATTAAGTATTTCAATTATTTAAGAATTTAAGTATTTAGATTATTATTAATTATTTTAAGTATATATTTATATATATATATATTTAAATCTACATATACACGATGTGAATTTTAAATTACATATTTATATATATATGTGTGTGTGCATTTAATGGTATTTGAAATTATATTTATTTATTTATAATACAATTTGTGTCAAAATTATCCAATTTATACAAAATAATATAATCTATGTTTCAACAATCCAATTTGTGTAAAAATAATCCAATTAGTTTTTTGATAATATAATTTATGAAAAAACAATCTAATTCTTTAAAATAATCCAGTTTATAACAAAATACATTAATTTGTATCAAAATATTATAATTTATGAAAATCAATCTAATTTTTTTTAAAGCATATCATTATATTCCAAAATAATGAACTGTATGCCAAATTATAACAATACATTCTTATTCATTTGAATAAGGCTTTCAAAAAATTTATAAATAAATAATTCATGAATAAAAAGTTTAAAGGTGCATTGATGGATTATGAATTCTCATCCATCGCTTTATTTTCAACTGGTTTTCCTGTGCGGCCTACAGTTGAAAAACACTCAAACTCGGGTTGAAAATTTTCAACTGAATTGATTAAATTGAACTGCCTGTGCGGCCTACAGTTCAGTTGAAAACTTTCAACTAATAGTTGAAAATCTGAAGTGGCTAATTTCAACTCAACTGAACTGGGCTTCCTGTGGACCCCCCAATGTTGGTGCTAATAATAGTCCAACAATGCCACTTTTATAATAATGATGCTAGAATGGCTCTAAAACAACGTCATATATTGTTAATGCTAGAATGGCGCTAAAAAACTCTTGGTGATTTTGACACTATAATGACACCATGTAGTTTTTCAGCTAACATGGCCCCAAACTTGAGCAAAAATTTCATCAAAATTGCAGTAAAATAGGTTTAAAATAACACCATGAAAATGTAGATGCTAAAATGGTGGAAAATAGTAATGAAATTGCAATGAAACTACACCATGTAACTTTTACGCTACAATGACACTATCTAATGTTGGCACTAGACTTGAGGAAAAATTGCTCTAAAATGCTCTAAAATTGACACTAAAAGGATGTTAAAAGGGCAACATATAATTTTCATGCTAAAATTTCTTTTAACTTGTAATGCTGAAAAGTCACGTCAATTACGCTAACACGGCAAATTGTAATTCTGATGCTAAAATGGTGCTAAAATGTAGCTAAAATGACACTATGTGATTTTTATGCTGAAATGGCATTATATACTTTTCATGCTAAAATGATCCACAATTGCACTACACTAGAGTCGCACAAACACCATATAATTGAAACACTAAAATGGCCCCAAAATTGCACCTAATAGGAACTTCAAGGCATGTGAACATGGTGCCATGATGGTGCATTGAAGTGAAATTAAGATAATTTAGTGCCAACCTCCATACCAACTTAGTATGGAGAAAATGACACTAAAATGACTTGTACGTGGCTTTTGGTGTCAAAATGGCACCAAAATAGGTTGGCCCAACTTTTCTGATGCCTTGCAATTTTGATATTATAAAACCTCAAAAATGGTGCTAAAATGGCTTTAAAACCACACAATGTCAGTTTGATACTAAAACATCGACCATTATGCTATTAAAATGGCACTAAACATCAATAACAATAACATTGATGACATTAGGAGTGAAAAATATATATTAGAATGACCAATGTTTAGTGGATACAACAATTTATTTAGATTCATGTATTGGCTAGCTATACATATTCAATATTACCTATAGTAAGTTATTTACAATCATAAAAAGGTCAATGAGTGGATGACTGAAAAACTAATAGGACCAAAAGCAATATGAACCGTTTGCTTGATAGTCAATTTAGCAATTGGTAGTACCCTTGAGGACTAAAGGCTTAAGTCCAAGTGTATTTTGATCTTCCAATCTCATCATAGCCTTACGACTTCTCCATTTGCCCCTTTATTATATTCATACCTACAGTAAAACATGGCAGTCACATCATTAGTAACTTCATGATAGTACATCATAGACACAATCATCTATGCCGCATAATGTACATACTTCTCAACGCTATATGGAAAAAGCTTTGCCATAAGAAATTGTGCAAGATGTTGAAGTAGAATAGTTGGAATGGGCTGAAGTTGCTAATTGCTAAAGGTTATGAGGCATATTTGATGATGTGTGTTAGGTGTGTGTAGTATGGGCTGATCCTACTGTTCTAGGACTAAAGAGGTGGGCTGATATCCCATACAGGTTGTCAAGGCACCTCTAAGTGTACACTACATAAGCAGGGCAACCCAAGAGTAAAAATTTCCCTTCTAATGCATTTACATGTGTTTGTGTGTGCATTCGGCAATCTACTCTCACCTTCAATACAATATACAAGGTCATTTCAAAGTACTTCATAAACGTTATAGTTGCAATTGTCACAAATTTGAAGATTGTAAATATGCAGGGCATATGACATGCTAGCCCATTTAAAATTAAAGTGATGAGTTAAAATTGTTGAAGTACAAGATGTAGGGTAGTCTTGCTAGAAGCCAAGAGGGATTGGGTGGAAATAATGATGTGTGGGAGAGGGGTCAAGGCTTGGGCTGATCTTAGAAGCCTCTAGTGGTGACTTGTCCCATATGGATTCTCATGCACTTTCAATAGGTTATGGGCCCACTCATGTGTGTTGCGTGAGTGTTGGATTGCATGAAAGCGGTGTGTTGGAGGTCGATGTTGTCTTTTGGGAGCATTTTGGAGCTTTTTGGAGGAGTCTTGTCTTTTGGAGGTGAGTACGAGCTAAAGTTGCACAATCGAGCACTCTTCTTAGTAAATTTCTTCCTTAGGAGTTCTACTTTCTTCATTCCAAACCCCTTTTGTAAGTGAAACATTGTTCTGTTCATGTTGGTGCATCAATGATATTGCAAGTGATTTGTGAGGTTTTGAGGCTCTAAGGGAAGAGTCTACAATCTGATTTGAGTGGTTGGGCACTTGGCAAGAGGTGTTGCGTGTGTTTCATGCCCTTGGAGTGCTCATAATTTCATTTGGAGTCATTTAATGCACTTGGGAGGAGAAGAGTGCGGTTCTGGGCAATTTCAATGCCATTCGGGTTTTGACGGGCTTCTTCATTTCATGAGCATTGGTTGAATGCCCTTGAGGGACACTAAGGTGTCGATTATGTGCATTGAGTGGTCCTGAACACAAGGGTTTTATTTGAGTCAATCGGAGTAGTGGAGAGCTCCATTGAGTGATTTGACGTGTTTTGGTGAATATCTTCGCAATTTGAGTGAGGAACCTTTGCACATGAGTGTTAGAAGGTGCGTGTGGAGTACATAGGTGTTGATTTGCGATTTAGTAGGGTTCTACAGGCGTTGGAAGCACAAAGGTGCAACATTCTATCAAAAATCATAATAAGAAGTGTTGCTTTTGAGTTTGAGGGCTGATTTGAGTGGAGAGTTGTACATCATGGCATCTTATAAGGGCGAGGGTCCCAAAGTAGTGGGCAAGTTTGATGGGATGAATTTTCACCTGTGGAAGTTCAAAACGAAAATAGTGATGGTCGAGCAAGATTTGTAGAAGATTGCTAATGGTATTGACGCGCTACCCACTATACTCTTGAAGGAGGATGATTGGGTAGGCTGAAGTTGCTCCTAGTAAATGCTAATGAGGTAAGGTGTTGTGGTAACATCTTTGGCATTTGCATTGAGAACTATCACGATTCAGTGTTGTAAATTTGAAGTGAAGCACAATGGTGCTGATTTAGTCTTTGGCATTAGTTTGAAGGCATTTGTTGAAGTAGGATGATTGCGAGGGCAGAAGTTGCTCATAGCCAATGCATATGTGGTAGTCTAAATGATGTGAATGGGCTGAAGTTGCATCTAGTGAAGTAGTAGTAGTTAGATGTAATGGGAATTGGTAGTCCTAAGTGGTATGGGCTGACCTTAGTGTAGTAGGGGTTGAGTATGGGCCGATGTCCCATATGGTTTGTCAAGGGGACTCCCTTGGTATGCTACTAAAAAGGGGCAACCCATGAGTAAAGGCTACCTCCTTCCTATGCATTCCTTGTGTTTGTGTGAGGCATTGGCATTCTAATCTAACCTTCAATAAGTTATGGGCCCACTCATGTGTATTGCGTGAGTGATAGATAAAATTCCTCATTATGTGGTGGTCGTGCGTTGGAGCGCTGATTTTGGAGTTTTGGTGCGCTGATTTGGAGCTTTGGTGGGCTCACTTCGACATTGGGAGGTATTACAATCTTCTTATCTTTGTTTATTGGTGTTGGAGGGCTGAATTGGCACTTTGGAGTAATCATTTGGTGAATTGAAGCTTTTGGAGCACTTTGGGGCATTGTTGGAGTTTCTACACGTGCACAAGGGCTGATTTGAAGCTTTGGAGCTTATTGGAGTATATTGGAGCTTATTGGCTCAATTTGTGCTCAATTTGTGCTCTTGGGTTGTTGCAAGGCACTTTTATGGTTTGAGGCTCTAGAGGTGAGTCTACAATCTGATTTGAGTAGTGCAATACTTGCACAAGGGCTTTGAATGCCCTTGGAGTGCTCAAAGTTGGAGTTTGGATTAGTGAATGCACAAGAGGGCTGATTTGATGAATCTTGATGCAATTAGGATTTGAAAGGGTTGATTTGGCTCAATCTGCATTGATTTAGAGTTCTTGGGAGGGACAAGGGTGCCAATTGGGTGCATTACATGTTGTCAGGCACTAGGGTGCTGATTTGAGTGGATTTGAGCAAACGAGTGCGCAATCCACTTACTTAAGGTGTTGTGGTATGATCTTGAGGAAATTCACTAAGAACCATCACGATTGAGTGTTGTGAGGTTGATGTGTAGCACAAAGGTGCTGATTTAGTGTTTAGAATTAGTTTGGAGGCATTGGAAGCTCATACGTGTGCAATTTGCATCACAATTCACAAAATTGTCAAAAATCATAAAAACAATTTTTCTTAGCTTTGTAGGGGCTAAATTTTGTGAGCGTACGTCCTTCAATCAAGGATATGGCTACATTTGAGAGTGAGGGTGCCAAGGTTGTAGACAAGTTCGATGGCGTCAACTTCCACTTGTGGAAATTCAAGATGGAAATGGTCATGGCCGAAAAGGAATTGTAGGAGATAGTTGAGGGTAGTGAGGAACCGCCAGAGTCCACTACAGAGGCTAGGCTGCGAACTGCATACACTCAGCGAGAGAAGTAGGCCTTTGCGATTTTGGCTCTCAATCTTTCTGATTCCCAGCTCTCTCATATTTGGTCGTGCAAGACTCCCGGGGAGGCATGGGCCAAGCTTTGCAATATTCATGAGGCAAAGAGCTTGGTCAATATCTTGTTTTTGAGGCGCAAGTTTTTCAGCATCAAGATGGAAAAAATGACGACATGTTGGTGCACATCAACAAAGTGAAGGCTCTTGCGGATCAGCTCAACGGCGCGGACGTGAACATTACCGACGGTGATATTCTAATGACGCTCTTCAAGAGTTTGCCGCCGTCGTACGAGTATCTTATCGTTGCTATAGAGAGTAAGCCCATTAACGAGCTCACTCTTGATTATCTGACATCACGGTCATTGCATGAACTCTCGTAGCGATAGCGCGGCGCTTATGGCAAAGCAATCAAAGAGCGGTGCGAGTGGGAGCTCTACAGACAAGGTATGCTACTATTGCGGTAAGAAGGGCCATTTGGCATAATTTAGCTACATGCGCAAGAGAGAGGAAAGTGCCAACAACACAAAAGTTAACGATGCGGGCGATGATTATGCATTTATGACTAGCCTTTCTTGTTATAGTGTTGATATTATTGAAGGTTAGATTAGAATGCCAAAGCCTCACACAAACACTTGGAATGCATAGGAAAGAGATGATCTTTACTCATGGGCTGCCCCTCTTAAGTAGCACACCCAAGGGACTCCCCTTGGCAAACCATATGGGACATCAGCCCATACTCAACTCCTATTACACTAGGATCAACCCATATCACTTGGGAGACCCAATTCTCATTACTTCTAACTAGTGCAACTCGAGCTCATTCGCATCATCTACACTAGCTAATGCGCATTAGCTATGAGCAACTTCAGCCCACGCAATCATCCTACTTCAACACTCCCACTTTGCGGATAGCCAAAGCCTTCGAGCCCAAATGCCACCACTAGTCTTTGATGTCGATCTCTCGCAAGAGCCTTTGTCAGCACGTCCGCCACCATGTGCTCCGTTGGACAATACTTCAACTCTATCACCTTCATCTCTAACTTCTCTCGAATGAAGTGATATTGCACATCAATGTGCTTTGTGCGTGAATGATGCGTTGGATTCTTCGCCAATGACATACTCCCTTGGTTGTCACACATGATTGTTGTAGCCTCCTCTTGAGTGCATCTCACATCCGCCATTAGTTGCCTCAACCAAATGGCCTCCTTCGTACCGTGGCTCGTCGCCATGTACTCCGCCTCAACCGTTGACGTGGCCGTGGTTTGTTGGCGCTTGCTATTCCATGAAACGGCCCCCGATCCAACTTTGAACATGTACCCCGTGGTGGATCTACGATCATTGGTATCACCCGCATAATCCGCATCACAATACCCACTCAACACAATGTTGTCACCTCCAAGACACAACCTCACATCACTTGTGCCTTTCAAGTACCGCATGATCCTCTTGACCGCAACCCAATGACTTGAACCCGGTCTTGCCATGTGTTGACTCACAACGCTGATTGGATACGCAAGGTCCGGCCTTGTTGCAATCATAGCATACATCAATGACCCTACAGCTTGCTTGTATGGCACATCCACCATAGATTGAGCCTCTAATGCATACTCCTCATCGGTGAGTTTCACGAGTTTGGAATTCACATCCAAAGGAGTGTCAACCGGTTTGCAATCCTCCATGCCAAAGCGTTTGAGAACATCCATAACATACTTGCTTTGATTCATTGTTATGGTGCGTGTTGCTCTATCTCGCACAAACTCAACTCCCAAACAAAAGTGCAACTCACCCAGATCACTCATCTCGTACTCGTTCTCAAGCATTGCCTTCAATGCCTTCAAAGAGCTCATACAACTTGCAAGGATGATCAAATCATCCACATATATGATCACGATGACCACATGTTGCCCCTTTTGCATGAAATACAAGCTGTGATCAGCGATGCTCCTTGTGAACCCGATATGAACAAGAAACGTGTCAATCTTTTGATACCATGCGCGTGGAGATTGCTTCAACCCATACAATGACTTGTTCAACTTGCAAACAAGGTTCTCATTACCTCGTTGCACAAATCCTTCGGGTTGCACCATGTAGATGTCCTCGTCCAACTCGCCGTTCAAGAACGCCGTCTTCACATCCATTTGATGCATTTCCAAATCCATGGCAGCCCCGATGGCCAAAATGCATCGAATAGTGGTGAATTTCGCCACCGGTGCAAAGGTCTCATGAAAATCAACACCTTCGATTTGTGAAAAGCCCTTTGCCACCAATCTTGCCTTATAACGAACCACATCACCCGTTGCTTCTCTCTTTGCACGAAATACCCAGTTACAACCGATAGCATTGCGATTCTTGGGGAGGGGAGTCAATTCCCAAGTGCCATTGTCCATCAACGATTTGTACTCCTCTTGCATGGCTTGCTCCCACTTGTTTGCATCATCACAACTCAACGCTTCACGAATCGTCAATGGAGCATCTAAAAGTGCAACGTTTGCATGCTCCTCCTCACCTTGAGGGAGAATATGATTCTTCCACCACTCACCAAGTGGTCTACGATTTCTCTCTGGATAACGACGATCGCTCGAGGATGCATTGTCTTCAACCGCCGTTGCTTGTGCCTTTTTCTCGCCATTCTTCGTCTTCAAAGGTGGCTCCTGAATATGTTCCTCATCACCACCATCTTCGTCATCCTCGTCTTGATCAACAATATTAATAACGGGAGATTTGGAAGATTGGTCCACAATGGCCGGTTTATCGCCAGTTCTCCCACTTGGACCATCGTCCAAATTGTCTTCAACCTTGGAATCCTCGCAAAATGTCACATCACGAGCTCGAATGATCTTCTTGGTCTCGAGCGACATGAGCCTGTACGCCTTGGTACCTTCACAATATCCAAGAAACACACATTTTGTTGCCTTGGCCTCAAGTTTGGTTCTTTGAGAATCGGGTACCTTTGCAAATGCGATGCATCCAAATGTGCGCATGTGCTCCACGCGGGGTGGCTTCCCACTCCACGCTTGCTCTGGTGTCATGTTTTGAACCGCACTCGTCGGGCATCGGTTGCGTGTGTACACCGCAGTCACCACCGCTTCCGCCCAAAGGTCCAAACCCAAATTTTGTGCATGCAACATACTCCTTGCCATCTCCACAATGGTTCGATTTGCACGCTCCGCAACTCCGTTTTGTTGTGGCGTATATGGCGTTGTCGTTTGCCTAGCAATGCCTTCTTTCTTCAATAACTCTCCAAATTGGTTGGACATGAACTCGCCGCCATTATCCGATCGAAACACCTTGATCTTGTGCTCGGATTGCTTCTCAACCAACGCCTTAAACTCTTTGAACTTCTCAAAACACTCGCTCTTTGCTTTGATCGGATACAACCATATCTTCCTCGAAAAGTCATCAATGAACGTCACAAAATACTTGCAACCCCCCCATAGACGTGGTCTTCATCGGACCACACTAGTACAAAACATGGCATTTTGCCACCAATTTTTGCACCAAAAAATTGGTGTTTTTTTAGTAATGCACTAACTTCATATTTGTAAATTTTTGGTGCTTTTGAACACTCTCTTGTAAAACAAAGAAATTGTTCATTTAACTACGTTGATATTGCAAGACTTCATGAAAATGTTTGTTTGTTGTTATATTTTTAGGTGAATTTACGTTTACTTTAACACGTTCACTACATTGTGTCAAACACATGTTTTCTAGATTGTCAGATTTAAAATACTGATGTATTTTAGTGACAACATTGTAGTATTGGATATGTATGGCAATTCTTTGCAATTTATCACTTGCAACGTATTTTAGGATAACGTACACTTTTGAATTGGATATTGAGGTAATCAAATCCAACATTTTTTTTATGGAACTTCAAATTCAATCACCCACTTGCATCAAATCAAAAGTTTCAATTCTCAAGAAAGTTGTTGAACCCACCATACATTACGTAATTTCATCACAATCATTTTTTTTGTGCAACATACATTTTAATATTGGTAGGTTCATAAATTAAATTTATTGCAGTATTACCACCTCACAATCACGTACATCAAATCACGTGAGAAACACCAAGTACATAAATACACTTTCAAAGGCACAATCACGTACATCAAATCATGTGAGAAACACCGAGTACGTAAATACACTTTCAAAGGCACAATCACGTACATCAAATCATGTGAGAAACACCGAGTACGTAAATACACTTTCAAAGGCACAATCACGTACATCAAAGCATGTGAGAAACACCGAGTACGTAAATACACTTTCAAAGGCACAATCACGTACATCAAATCATGTGAGAAACACCGAGTACGTAAAGACACTTTGAAAAGCACAAATACTATCACATCAAACTTCAATTCATTAAGATCATGTATCTTAGCATGTAATGCCATCATCATCTACAACTGCTTCTCCAAAGTCTATCGTTTATAGAAACTAGCTAGAACGTGTCTCTATATCCTGCAAAAACTGTATTTCAATTTATAAGTTTGTCAAGTTATCGTGTGCAAGTAGAACCTCCACTTCCACATCATACAAAATAGTTTACATCTTGTATCACAACCATTGCTATTAATCACGTAAAACTCCATAACCTTCTGTTGGTAACATAAGAAAGTAGAATTCACGACCATTGCTATTAATCACGTAAAACTCTATAACATTCCGTTGGTAACAACATAAGAATGTAGAATTCACGACCATTGCTATTAATCATGTAACATTTTGTAGTACACAACTTAGGAATTATCTATAGATAACCACATTCCCAACTTTATCACTTTGCATCAATGTTCGTTTTTACAACCTCAACATTCCATAGTGTTTGAAAAGATAGGCACCAATGATAATATAATCGTCATTGCAATAGGTGAAATTCCTTTGCTAACCTACATTAGCCAATAACACATCCTAAAAATAGAAGTCAAGTGAAAAATTGTGTAAAAACCAAACCTCGTAGCAAACAATATAGATATTATAGATCCTGAAAGAATTAATCCTAGTTTCCTCATTACTTTAAATAGAAGCATTCAATGCTTAATCAACTTATGAGTGCAATAATTAGAAGATGACTTGATGTTGTACACAACTAGGTGAGAATAAAGAAGTCCTAGGGCATACCTCGATAAAAGCCTGATTTGCAAATCAATGTATGCAGAGATGCGCTTGGCTCCATAGATTATTATGCTAGTGCATTCCTTATGCTACATACTTGTTTCCCCACTCCCCATAAGTTGGATTTAAGAAATGAAAACCTAGCAACAGACTTCACATTCTGCTAATCATCGGGTCGATAATAGAGGTGGATGTAATAAGATACCTGATATTAGGTATTCCGGTGCGAATAAGACACATGCCGCGAAGAATCCAATCAATTTTGACACCTGCTTTAGAGGCTCCATATAACTTTGTCACCATCACCTATCGAACCCAACTAGTAAGCCTTTTTGTAAGTCCAGATTCCTATTCCCTCACAATGTTAGTTGCTCGTGGCCCACACAGTACACTTATACTTTTACTTCATTTATCTTGTTTGCATGGCAGTTACTACTCTAGATAAACCCATGAAATGACACGGAAGAAACAAAAGAAGATTCATGTTTAACTCTGTGAGCACAAACCATACCTGGTCATCAAACCCGTTACATTTGAAGATGATGCTTGCAGGCTTTCCTGCTTGAGTGTTAGCAATCTCCCTGTCACAAATTCGTATCATGCAGAGTAAACACATGAGTATATTAGATCATGTTAAAGCTAATTGTAGTATTTCTACTAGCTGAAGGCTTTTATGGCAACCTGAAAGATCGACAGTTCCTTCTACTATTCTCTGCAGATATACCAAGCTAAATAAATACATGTCTATCAGATTAATGAACTCATTGCGCATCGTTCCTCGTGCAACTAACAACTTGCGATATGCTACCTGCAATGCAAACCAAAATAATTTCAGCTTGATGAGAAAAACATGCGCCCAGAAGGCAAGGTGCAGATAACGCTTCATATTGTCAAGTCCTGCTCACGTCCTCTCCTTTAGTGTACTCCCTCCGTTTCATAATATGAGTCCACTTTTTTGGCATTTTCTTTTCCTAGTTTTTGTCCCATGTTTTACACTTCAAGCGTGAGCACAGACACTTCAAACAGGGCGGACAATGAGAATGGCATATAAATTTGTTACTACTATTAAAGATAGACCAGTTTTGAGTATTGAGACGACTGTTTTTTGGCAAAGAAAACGTTAAATTGAAACATGGCAAAAAAGTGGACTCTTATTTTGAAACGGATGGAGTCAATAGTTCATGTTACACACAGGAAATGCATCCGAGAGTCATGATATGACCTATTTACTAGATAGTTCTAGTGGTAGAAAAGATGTCATACCTGAGGAGACCGAAGTCTGTGTAAACTGATGTTGTGCGGGGATTATTTTTTCTAGTCCCCAAATGGACATATGTTCGGAGTCCGTCGTCCTCCTGTACAACGTGCAACAACCTTTTGTGTAAGAGTTTAAGCATGAGATTGTTTGCCAGATTGAACAAGGGAATGCATTATACACAGATTGATATGATGCAGAATAAGGAACTGAAGGCTTAGAGATATGCAGTCATACCCGGCGTACTATCATGATACATTTGCAATGTGTCTTGAGCCCCACCAACCCATAAGCAACATTACAACCGGCATCCTGCAAGCAATTATAAAGTGAGAGGATTAAGTGTAGACACAAGTTTCCATGGACAAAACATAGTCCAGAAGACCAGAACTCAACAACATTAAGTCCTATACTGACATCACCGAGCAACTAATACACTCGCTATACTTTTCTATCGAGAAACGAATAAATCAATTAAAGAGCAGAATCAATCACTCATATGCTCTTGCTTCCTCACACGAAGATACAGCTAGTCCGGCACTCCGGTCTCATGGAAGTACCTGATAGCATAATATGACGGAAGTGATGAAACCCAGGCCTCCGGTGACAAGTGGTGTGATAGTGCGAGGAGCCAGCTGAAGCAACCCAGCAGCATGACCAACGCTGACTTGATCAAGTTCAATGATCTCGCCCTTGATTTCTTCAAATTCTTTTTCCTCTGTTCCTTCTGCAAAAGTATGCGACTCTTCAGTAATACAGCACAAACATATAGTACTTAAAGGATTCACCCTCACAGCTATCAAAATCAACCTGTCTAGCGTGTATTTCGTGCACGAGTGAGTCCTTGCAATTCAGAACTGGTATTAACTGCCCTCCTCAATCAACTCATCCATCCTCCTGGAAGTTCTCGAGACGGATGGGCAGGCCACGGCCTCACAAATGGCAATATTAGTTTCATTCCTCACAATTCAACAACCTTTCTGTAGGCTTGTTTTCTAGTGAAAGTGAAGGTAAACACGATAATAAACAGACACTACAACTTACAAGTCATGACTATTTATTGAGTTCATCTTTAGCACAGTACTCAATCATGGCAGACATGCACATTATAAATTTTAAAGCTGACAACATCATACTTGAGCAGACCACTTTGCCAATAGAAACCATAGTCATTTGACCACTACCACCCTGGTCACGAACTCAGAATACGTGCACCAGTTATCATATTGGCCATCGCACACTAATGCTTTGACACACTAGACACCAGAAGTGCACTTCAGCTTACCAGCTTTGATTCCTCAATGCTGCCGGTACCCTTCGCCCATTTTAACTCCCTCTGCACTTTCTTTGTGGCAATCCCCAGACGAGTGATTTTTGTAACCTGAGGGCAAAAAACATCTAGTATAAATCGGATGCACACTTTGAATCTTTGCAGCATTCATCAAACATCTACAAAGTAAAAAAATTGAAAGGAACTCAGCCTGAATAACACGTGCTGACAAAAAATCGTCCATAAACATGGTGCTTGGAGAACACGAAATTGGAGGAAACTCAGAACAATTGCAACTGCGTGAGCAAGAATGACAATACCAAAGTGGCCAAGAGTGACATGACCCATGCCTGCCCGTCTATTAAATACTTCCACAAGCATCTAATCTCAACAAGAGTTGTGCAGCAAGTTCCCGCCATCCAGCAGAAGAGTGAAATTCTGGAGATGAAGCCCTGGTTTGAAACGGAGGGAGTACTTCAGAGCTACACTCAACCGTCTCTGAATCAAAAAAAAATTAGATCCCCATTTTTGTATTGATATACCAAATTCACATAATTTATTTCAAAAAATAAAAATAAAAATTGACACCGTGGGAACCTACTCGGATATTGAAATGTCTTAGTTAGGACACTTTGTCCTTTAGGGGTTAAGTAGCTGGAAATTGAATCAGGAAGAGTTTGATGAACTTGATTACTGAGCAATATAAATCTTGCATGGATTTGAAAGTTCTACAACAATGGTTGATGAACTTAACTACCGGTCACTATAAAACCAGTGTTGGACTGATATGGCATTTTTCTAAACTTTGGACAGTAGTTCATTCTAAATACCCGTTTGAGATTTGTTGATTCTCACAAGAGCATCCACACTCTTCCGTCAGAGGCATGCTATGAACATGTAGAGAAAAGCAATAATATCCACAGGACACTAAAGACAGTGAAGTGGAGCAGTACAACGAGAAGTAGGGAGTAGGGACCCATACGCTTATTATGAACGGTTCTATCGAGGGTCTCTAACTTGGAATAATCCCGATCTCCTCATACTTGACTCAAGAAAACAAGCACTCCTTAAAACCTACATCTAGAGTGCGGAATAATTCAACAGGGAGAGCGTCCTCTATTGAAAATGGAGAATATATAGAGCTGAAGACATACGTCAACACTAAATTATTTCTAGAACAACAACCTGATGGGCAAGATCCAAGTCTCTCTTGTGACGCTCTGTGAATAGTCCTCCGCCAAATGGGAATTCAGTGACTAATCGGGACGTTTCCTTCTTAGTGACTGTAAAAGCGACGCAACCGGACTGAGAGCTTCGCCACCGCTGCCACACCAGGCGGGATCAGAATCGACTGATTCTGCAGATCGATTCAACCAACTAAAAACGTCGTGTTGGCAGGGTAATATCAATCGGTGAGCGGTGTGCAGACATTGTACCTTGACGAATCTTTTCAAGTTGAGTTATCTAGCTTCAGCAATTACATTGAGACATCATGGTAACATTATTAACCCATATATGCAGCCGGTGTCTTTCATTCTCAACAGTGTGCAAATGTGAAGGGACACAGTTAAAATATTCTGCCTCGAGCCATTTACTGCAAGGAAATTTCGACTCCCTAGCCGGTAATAAAATTAGGATTCCAGCACACATTCAACACCACGTCGTGCATCACAGCAACATCTACTTTAGAAATTGTACATTCAAGGCCGCCAGTTGCTTAATTCTAAGTCCTGTAAGTGAACAGCCAGGAAACTTACCGGAATTAGCTAGCGAACCGTGTACAAAACCTTCAGCTCTTTCACGTTATTTGAACACCGTGTACTACACACTACAACCTGACATTCCTTAATATGCCTTAAAATGGCAGATTTTAATAAACTCAGTGGACCAACTATAACCTCAGATTCGTACCAGTCCTGAGAGCTGCAGTCCGGTGAACACAGCAGTAAGCCAGTAACGGTACCAGGCGCCACCTTCAGTAAAATCTTGAGCTCGCAGTATAGCACCGCAAAGCTTCTGGAGTGCGAGTGTCCATGTACACTGCAACGGATGCCTTCCTCGTCGACAAAAATAAACTCAATCACCAGCCTCCTGCAACAGGTGAGAGTGTGAGAGGCTCCTGCAACTGGTGAGAGGCTCCTGGAACTGGTAAGAGGCTCCTGCCACTAGTCTCGTCTCTACGGTGCCTCGAATTCCGAATTCTTGGGTGTCGGGCGATACTATTTCCGAAAATAGACGCGTCAGACGGCGCCTTGGGGGTGGTGGAGGGCGGAAAGCTCGGGCGGGCCGCGTTACAGCTCCTACAGTGAGCTCGAGGCAACGCATCACAGCCACGTTGAAAATACGTGCCACATAATAACTCCATTTATCCAAATCGATGAACGCTACAGATGTCCTAGGGAACCATAGGATACAAGAGCCTGCACAAAAGAGTCCTCTAGTACAAAAGAATGTGAGGACACATAGTGTCACATATGTGAGGACACATAGTGAAAATGTTCTCTAAAAATGAGGACACATAGTGTCAAAAAATGCTGAGGAGGGGGGAAATGAGACAAAACAAAGAGATTTGTTCTTTTTATTTCTCATGTGCCACATGGACCCCCTTGAGGGGGTGCCACATGGCGAAACCCAAAAAAAAGCAGCACCCCATAGTCAGGGATGCCTTTAAAAACACTAAATTAATTGGCATTCATATCAAGTCGTCGTCGTCGTCCCTCACCATGAAACTGTTGAGCTCAGTTGTGATGATTTCATCCATTTCTTGATCCCTAAATTGCAACGTATCCGATATCCTTCCAAAACCATTGGCTACTCACTCTCTGCGTTTCTCTCAAAGTTGCAAGTGACCTCTGTACACACCATAACACAAGTGTTATAATCAACTAACAAAAAAAAATTATAAAAAAATTTATAAAATAAGAAACACATGGTGTCAAAATCAACGCATCTGACTCGCCACCCAATTTCCGTGAACGAAACGGAACTGAAACTCTTTCATCCAAAACCCGTGTGTCTCTCTCTCTCTCTCAGGCCTCTCACCTTTAATTGACTACTACCCTAATTCTTTCAAGCCTATGATTCTCATTCTTTCTATAAATTGTCCAAAAAGAAATACTAAAAAAGTCACAAAAAGAAATACTAAAAAATTTGCAAAAACAAATCACAACCCAAAACCCACTGCAGAATGTACAAATTTCAAAAAACCGGAGAGATAGAGAGGAGCTACAAACGAGGCGAGCTTCTACAAATTGTCCAAAAAGAAAAATAAAATAAAATAAAATCGCAATAACCAAAATGATGCTGCTGAATGTACATTTTTTTCAAAAACCGGAGAGATAGAGGAGCTACAAACGAGGCGAGCTACCCTAAAGGAGACGCGCAAGCTCTAAAACACTCTTCGAAAGAAATCAATCACCACTTCATAAAGAACAACAACGACAACAACATGTGCAAGAAAATTACTTGCGAAAATCAAAACAAGAAGAAGATGAAGTGCAAGAGAGAAAAAAACGAAGAATCACTCGCCTGGTGCTGAAAAGAAACCCTGAAACTCAAAACTAATAAATGTCTATACAAGACAAATCATCAAAACCCACCTTCGGAGTTTGAGTTCGCAAAAACGCAGCAATCCAGGGAATTGTGAGGAAGGTGTGATTTTCTCTCTGGCGATGATTTTCTCTCTGGCGAACTCAAACCCTGCGAACTCAAACCCTGCGGCATCAAACCCTGCGGAAACTGTGCCATCGAAAATGCTGTGGAAGCATTTCTCAACCTATCTCTCGAAGTTCTCATTCTACCATTTCTGATCTCTCATTTCTGATTTCATCGAGTCTCACAGATCTCGCACTCTTGAGCGCACCCTCGACACACAGACAGCGCCCGCGACACACAAACCCTCACGCTGAAAACCCTCGTCGCCATCATCGACATCGCCATCATCGACATCATCATCACGCTGAAAACCGCGACACACAAACCCTCATTGCCATCGGAAAGGGGAGAACGAGGAGGGAGAACACCGCCGCAGCAACGAGGAGTGAGAACCTCAAGCGAGAAGACAGAAGACAGAAGACAGAAGACAGCGAGGCAGAGAAAGAGACAGGTCATGCCCCAGCTCACGACCTACGTGGACCCAAATAATTTCGCGTTTTCCTTGTCACAACCCCCTTTGCTTACGTGGACCATCCAACATAATTCATTCCGCAATTCCCGGGACCCGCATTTCCCGGGCCACCTCTTGAAAAATATTTTGGGGTCATAGTACAGTACTTTATGCTAATAGTGCCACCAACACTAACTAATTCAAAAAGGCTATAAATTTTTACACAACATGAATACTTTTTCCAACTATGTTTACATAGTTTTTCCTACATATATAGTTTCAATATCTTTTCTCTTTGTAAAAATAGTCAAATTGTGTAAAAAGTGGCAGACTCGAGTAAAAAGTTAGCGTGGGTGGCACTATTAGCAAAAAGTAGTGAAGCAAACAAGAGGCTACACATCAAATGGCTATGTGAAAAATATAATTAAGACATAACCAAATTTTATATCATTGGAATTAGTGAAGAACATTGCAAGTGTTGTTAAAAAGACAAATCAATTTAATTAGGACCTATTCAAAACTGCTATAAAAAACATGAAGCTTCTTGGTCCTTTAACCCTTTGATGCGGTTGTGTTCATATAATGGATGACGAATAGATCGCAACCTTCCTCAACACTACATCCTATACATTTTTTCACCTATCCGAATTTCTCTTGGTTCTTGTACTAGTTGACTACCATTTGTGTGGTATGGATCTTCAAAATAAGATATTGTGATTTTTTGAAAAAAAACACAATTGGTTAATGTCAAGTTTCATTCTCAGTTCTAAAAGTGAGACCTTGAACATTATTTTCCAAAATGATTAGAATCAAATAATGGAAACCATTTATCTTGTTGTGCATGTTATTCTAATTTCGTTACAATATTTTTTAATTTTTGTGTTAATTTGGGTCTTTTAATTGAATTTCAAGAGAAAGCCTTGCAAAATTAATTAAAAATATTAATATAAAATATAATAAATCCAACCGTACAGAGGTGATCTTCACATTGACATTTACAATTTTTCTTTGTACATCAACTCCACATTTGTTTTTCATCAAACATTTTATAACAAATCTTTGAAACTATGCTGAATTGGGATGTTAAAGGGTTAAGGGTTAAGTTATTTGGCACGTTGAAACTTTTTATTTTATTTTATTTTTCCTTGTCTTATAATTGTTGATAAAATAACTAAGGTTATAGGATGCTACACACAATCATCAACGATGGCACTTCTAGGGCAGGGAAAAAGCATGTCATCATCATAGAAGATCACTATGTAAAAATTTGACATTATGTCATCATTTCTGTATGCACCTAAAAAATTAAACACCAATCATGGTTTTAGAATTTATGAAAATGTTTGTTGTGAATGACCTGCTAATTTGCTCAAAAAGTTGAGAAAAAGCTCATGATCAAACCTGACATTCACATAATACATACGGTAGATTATCCTGAGAATTGATGTACAATCTCACAACTAAGTTCTCTTTTAGCTTCAGCGGTGAATTTTTCTTTATGAACACCAATTGAAAGATACAACTGTGTTTTTGAAAGCATAATGAGAAGCGATAAATTTTTAGAGATGAGCACAGTCCTTTAGGGGTTAACCTTATTGCGGTTTGTTTTGGAGCATTTTCTTGAATAGATTGACAATATTTTAGTGTCAAATTGAAGAATTTCTTGAAACAAATACAATGAGACCATACCCAACTTTTAATTCTCAAATGTGTGTACACCATGAGTGATCAAAGATTCACTTAATTCTTTTAATTCTCAATTTTGAGCTTCATATATTAATGTAATTCATTTATAAAAATTATAGTCAAAGATTTATTTGGATCCTATATATTTTTGCACATTATTATGTAATATTTGGAAGTAACCTCCCCAAGACACCATGTGGTAAGTTTTTTAAGCATTGCATATTTTCATAGGTTTTAGGGTTTGCTATTGGTTTCAACTCTCAACCACAAAGTATTAAATCAATTGGCTTAGCGGTGTTCGATTTTCAATGTTTATGTGTTCATTTACCATTTTCATGATTTTAGGATCTTTTTGGGATGACTTTTTGAACCACCATGCGATTTTATAAGAGATTTAATAAGTTGTGACTAATGTGGCTCACCATCTCCAAAGAGGTTAGTCACATTAGTCACAACTTACTAAGTCTCAAATAAAAATCACAAATTTACAAGCTTTGTAGCTCATGGTATGAATTACAATACAAAATTGTTCACTTTTTTGTGGCCAATTTGTCATCTGATTCTCCATTGTAGCTTCCACGTGTTTCAAAATAATTATATTTTTGAAGCATTTTAGTAATCAATATGAATTCTTGAAGTATTTGACTGACTTTTGGGCACTAAATCCATTATTTGAAGTTGACATATGAATGAAAATTGTAGATAATGACTTTTCTATTACATCTATACAATTGGAGTAAGGAACAGTGTCAAAATTTGTTTAAATTTTCTCTTAAAAGAGATTATTGTTTTAATTATATGAAAAATGCAAAAATTCATTATCTTATGAATTTTGGAATAATTGGCAAAAGTAAACAATTTTCAACATTGCATTTTCTTTTGCATATTGTGTAATATTATAATTCATAAAATGATCTTTTGATTGTTTACAAATAGATATGAAGACACCTCTATCAAACCATAATAAAAATGTATGTGAACAACTTCATCACTATTGAAGCATAATGATTTCAATTCATCATAGTGAATTACAAGATGAGAGTGTTAAAATTGTAATTTTAGTGATTTTTCTAAGATTTTTATTACAAATGATTGGACGACACCTTGAATTGTATCATTATTGTGCAATTTTATTAGGTGTTGTCTAATCATGTCAAATGAATATTTCTTTGTTTTGGTTTTTAACTTATAATTGTGAAATTGTTCATATTTTGAACAATGTACAAAATGACAAGTTCTTTTTTCATTTGTCATGCACTTTTTGCAATGTGCATTTTTTACCATAGAATTTATGGAAATTTAGCTTCATGCATGTGTGTGTGAAATTTTTATGCCTCATTTCATGTTGCAGCAATTCACCAAAAAAATTTAAGATCTTAGTTCAAAAGTCCTCTTGAAAAATTCAACTCATAAAATTAAGTAACCAAAAAATCTCCTAAAATCACTACACTTAAAGTATTACATTTCCATCCATCACAACAAATTTCTTTCACAGATTGTCAATATCTTATTTGTAATCGAATGACAAAAGAATTTTGAATTTTAAGTTTCAAATTTTATACAAAATATTGGTGATAGCAAACCGTATGTAAACAATCTAAAATCCATAGTGTACAACTTCTATTCATATGTCAAGTTCAAAATATCCCTCTTAGTTGCATTTTATAATGCATATGTGCAAGTTTCCAAATTTGGACTGGATTGTGGGCATTTAGGGGTTAAGAACTAATCCCTGGCCTATATTGCAATACCCATCACCCACAAGAAAGCAACTCTAAGTTTTCCTACATAATATTTTCTTTGCAAAATAATATTTTTGATTAAATTTTTTGAATAATATAACGAGTAAACCATACCTCTTCACTGCTTAGGTAGTACTCACATCGCAATCCCCTATTCAAAACAATATTGGAGGTGATGATCTAAAAAGTTTTATGTATCATTAATGCCTAATTAATCACGCAATCTCATTGGGTGGTTTGCAAATCCATTTGCAATTTAAAAGAAAAGCCTTTAATTTTGATTATTTTGGGACGTAGAGAGGGAAATGGCCTATTAATTTTGAATTGGAACCATCCCCATCATCCATTTGAAACATAGAAATGGTGGTTGCCAAAAGAATGCCACATGGCATAATATGGAGTCTCTTCATTTAAATACAGGTGACATAATGGAATGTAGATTCAAAAAGTGAGGCCTCTTTATTCATCTTCCACAAAAGGACAAGCACATCCATGCTCCACTAACTCCACTTGAGTCAAGGAAGAAATGAGAAATTGACCACTTCATCAACTAATTCCATCCATGGGAGGGCGAGTGGGAGGACCAGTTCATCCCGGCCACTTTGAGGCATGCAAGCGAATTGACATGCATGTGGACATAAAAGACTTGAAGCAAGAGCCTGTGCACATAGTGAAATTGTCATTGCCATTTGCTTTCCAAAACTTGGAGAGTTCCACTCGGCTCTCATGTAAGTTAACCCGTGAGCACACATGCGTCCATATAGTGGACACTAGACAGACTCTGAACCATTTTCTGGACGATGGACCACACTTTTTCATCCATTCAAATTTCACTTGGTTATTGTGCTAGTTGACTACCATTTGTATGATATGGATCTTCAAGAATAAGATATTTGTGTTTTTTTATAAACAACAAAATTGGTTTATGTCAAGTTTCATTTTTAGTTCAAAAAGTGAGCTCTAAAAAATGATTTTCTAGAATAAGCATAATCAATTTATGGAGATTATACCATCTCAAAGTGCATATTATTCCAAATTTGTTGCAATTTTACAATTTATTAAAATTTTAATTTGGGATTTTAAATTGAATTTCAAAAGGAAACCTTGAAAAAATAATTAAAAAATAATAATAATAAATATGATAAATCCAACCGTATACATGTGATGTGCACATTGACATTTACAACTTCGCTTTGTACATCAACTCCATTTTTGTCATTTATCAAAAAAATTATAAAATATCTTTGAAATAGGTGGACCATCTGGAACTTAACCCTTAAACGTCAAAGCAAGCCCCATGGGCTTGGTATAAAGGAATAATTGGAGAAAAAAGTTTCATTTCTCAACCAAATCAAGCGAGACTTATTGCGTTGGAAAGCTACTGAAAAAGCGATCTAGATTCCAAAATTTCGCCTCATTTGAGAGATTGTGGAATCGTTGGTAAGCAATCAAAGTTATCAAATTGAACAAGTTTTGAGGTTGGGGCAGTTGAAGTTCAGTAGTGCTACAGTGCTACAGTGCTAGCCAGCAGTGCACTGCAGAGCCGTTTTTGCCAAAAACAAAATTATTATTATTATTTTTTAAAAAAATTAAATTTTTTTTCCCCAAAAAAATTAAATTTTTTTTCCCCAAAAAAATTTAGATTCCTTCCGGGCTGCCCCATTCAGGCCCTCTTGACGTTTAAGGGTTAAAGGGTTAGTGCAATGTCAGATTACACCAAGAAATCTGAATTGAGTCTCATGCTTTTGTTCAAATTCATTTATTTTTTGACCAACACTTACAATATTCTTGACTGATTTCATGTGATATAAAATTTGGACCTAAATGAAACATATTATTCACAATATGATCGATTGAAAACCAGGAATCCTTGATCCTTTAGGGGTTATATTGCAATCCTCTCAATTCATAGTTGAAGCATGACTGCTACTGAACTGTACTTTGTGAGCAGGTACTTGAATGTAAAGAGGGAGGCCCCCATCGGAGGGACTCCCGGCCTGTGAGGGACCCGACCCGAGGAGGGCGGGAGCCCGACGAGGGAGGGGCACGAGCTGGCCGGGAGTCCCAACGATGGGGGCCTCACCCGGCGTAACTAGCCCCCTGGAAAGTTTTGTGTAGGCTCACAGGGAATTCCCTGTGAGCCTATACGAAGCTACAATGCTTCAAGTCATTCCACGAAGGGAGAGCCTCCCAAACCTTAAACGTTTATTTCCAGGGGGTAGTTACGGTTTGGCAAAGGCAATTGCCAAGCCAAATTGGCAAGGGCTCCATACCAAAAGTGGTTGCATGGCTCCAAAATATGCATGAAGGATTCAGGAAAGAATCAATTGACCTTCTTCAAAAGTACATTCTAGAATATCTTGCATACTTGCCATGTTATCATGGACTGTGAGCATTCAAACTCTATAATAGTAAATGTTTTGATGGTCAAACTATATAATAGGGGAAAAGTTGGTGGTAAAATTAACCCCTAACTACATGAGCGTTAATTTTTTGAACAATGTTCAAAATCATTGTACAGTTTCTCATCCGTGGTGATATTTTTGCATCGTGGTTTATTTCACAAGAATTTTCAGGTAGTTACCTTTATGAAAGTGAAATCAAATTAGGAAAAAAATTAAAATAAAATTTACTAGGTTAGTGGGGGTTCACTATACAATGATTTTTATAATCACGTGTAAAAATCTAGTAGTAAAGGGGGGCTATTCAATATGGTACCCTATCATTAGCAAATAAACTAATGATGTGTATTTTTGTGGCCTTACATTTAATTCTAATATCCTAAAATTGAAATGAATTATACCCTATCTTAGTTATAATTTTTGAAATAAATTATTTTGTGTCTAAGTCACTCTTTGTGACTTTTTGTTGAAGTAGGATGATTGCGTGGGCTGAAGTTGCTCATAGCCATGCGCATTAGCTGTTGAAGTAGGATGATTGCGTGGGCTGAAGTTGCTCTTAGCCATGCGCATTAGCTAGAGTAGATGATGCGAATGAGCTAGACTTGCAACTAGAGAAGTGGTACTAGTTAGAAGTAATGAGAATTGGGTCTCCCAAGTGATATGGGCTGATCCTAGTGTACTAGGAGTGGAGTATGGGCTGATGTCCCATATGGTTTGCCAAGGGGACTCCCTTGGGTGTGCTACTTAAGAGGGGCAGCCCATGAGTAAAGATCATCTCTTTCCTATGCATTCCAAGTGTTTGTGTGAGGCTTTGGCATTCTAATCTAACCTTCAATAGGTTCTGGGCCCACTCATGTGCTTTGCGTGAGTGTAAGATTAGATTGCTCATTGTGTGGAGGTCGTGCGTTGGGGCGCTGATTTTGGGGTATTGGAGCGTTGATTTGGAGCTTTGGAGGGCTGAATTCTAGCTTTGGTGGGCTGATTTCGACATTGGGAGGTATTACAATCTTCCTACCTTTGATCTACGTGTTGGAGGGCTGAATTCGCACTTTGGAGCTATCATTTGTTGATTTGGAGCTTTTGGAGCACTTTGGAGCACTTTTGGAGTTTATACACGTCTACAAGGGCTGAATTGGAGCTTTGGAGCTTATTGGTGCTTGTTGGAGTATATTGGAGCTTATTGGAGCTTATTGGAGCATATTGGCTCAATTTGTGCTCAATTTGTGCTCAATTTGTGCACTTGTGTTGTTGCAAGGCACTTTTATGCTTTGAGGCTCTTGGGGTGAGTCTACAATCTGATTTTGGTATTGCAATTCTTGCACAAGGGTTTGGAATGTGAGTTATGCCCTTGGAGTGCTCAAAATTAGAGTTTGGGTTAGTGAATGCACAACGGGGCTGATTTGATGAATTTCAATGCAATTAGGACTTGAAGGGGCTGAATTTGCATTGATTTAGAGTCCTTGGAAAGCACAAGGGTGTGCATAGGGTGCATTACGTGTTGTGAAGCACAAGGGTGCTGATTTGAGTGGATTTGAGTCAACGAGTGCGCAATTCTCCTAGTTAGGGTGTTGTGGTATGATCTTGTGCAAAATCACTAAGAACCATCACGATTGAGTGTTGTGAGGTTGATGTGTAGCACAAAGGTGCTGATTTAGTGTTTGGAATTAGTTTGGAGGCATTAGAAGTATTGAAGCTTAGATTAGAATGCCAAAGCCTCACACAAACACTTGGAATGCATAGGAAAGAGATAATTTTTACTCATGGGCTGCCCCTCTTAAGTAGCACACCCAAGGGAGTCCCCTTGGCAAACCATATGGGACATCAGCCCATACTCCACTCCTAGTACACTAGGATCAGCCCATATCACTTGGGAGACCCAATTCTCATTACTTCTAACTAGTATCACTTCTCTAGTTGCATGTCTAGCTCATTCGCATCATCTACTCTAGCTAATGCGCATGGCTATGAGCAACTTTAGCCCACGCAATCATCCTACTTCAACACTCCCACTTTGCGAATAGCCAAAGCCTTGGAGCCCAAATGCCACCACTAGTCTTTGATGTCGATCTCTCGCAAGAGCCTTTGTCAGCACGTCCGCCACCATGTGCTCCGTTGGACAATACTTCAACTCTATCACCTTCATCTCTAACTTCTCTCGAATGAAGTGATATTGCACATCAATGTGCTTTGTACGTGAGTGATGCGTTGGATTCTTCGCCAATGACATACTCCCTTGGTTGTCACACATGATTGTTGTAGCCTCCTCTTGAGTGCATCTCACATCCGCCATTAGTTGCCTCAACCAAATGGCCTCCTTCGTACCGTGGCTCGTCGCCATGTACTCCGCCTCAACCGTTGACGTGGCCGTGGTTTGTTGGCGCTTGCTATTCCATGAAACGGCCCCCGATCCAACTTTGAACATGTACCCCGTGGTGGATCTACGATCATTGGTATCACCCGCATAATCCGCATCACAATACCCACTCAACACAATGTTGTCACCTCCAAGACACAACCTCACATCACTTGTGCCTTTCAAGTACCGCATGATCCTCTTGACCGCAACCCAATGACTTGAACCCGGTCTTGCCATGTGTTGACTCACAACGCTGATTGGATACGCAAGGTCCGGCCTTGTTGCAATCATAGCATACATCAATGACCCTACAGCTTGCTTGTATGGCACATCCACCATAGATTGAGCCTCTAATGCATACTCCTCATCGGTGAGTTTCACGAGTTTGGAATTCACATCCAATGGAGTGCCAACCGGTTTGCAATCCTCCATGCCAAAGCGTTTGAGCACATCCATAACATACTTGCTTTGATTCATTGTTATGGTGCGTGTTGCTCTATCTCGCACAAACTCAACTCCTAGACAAAAGTGCAACTCACCCAGATCACTCATCTCGTATTCGTTCTCAAGCATTGCCTTCAATGCCTTTAAAGAGCTCATACAACTTGCAAGTATGATCAAATCATCCACATATATGATCACGATGACCACATGTTGCCCCTTTTGCATGAAATACAAGCTGTGATCAGCGATGCTCCTTGTGAACCCGATATGAACAAGAAACGTGTCAATCTTTTGATACCATGCGCGTGGAGATTGCTTCAACCCATACAATGACTTGTTCAACTTGCAAACAAGGTTCTCATTACCTCGTTGCACAAATCCTTCGGGTTGTACCATGTAGATGTCCTCGTCCAACTCGCCGTTCAAGAACGCCGTCTTCACATCCATTTGATGCATTTCCAAATCCATGGCAGCCCCGATGGCCAAAATGCATCGAATAGTGGTGAATTTCGCCACCGGTGCAAAGGTCTCATGAAAATCAACACCTTCGATTTGTGAAAAGCCCTTTGCCACCAATCTTGCCTTATAACGAACCACATCACCCGTTGCATCTCTCTTTGCACGAAATACCCACTTACAACCGATAGCATTGCGATTCTTGGGGAGGGGAGTCAATTCCCAAGTGCCATTGTCCATCAACGATTTGTACTCCTCTTGCATGGCTTGCTCCCACTTGTTTGCATCATCACAACTCAACGCTTCACGAATCGTCAATGGAGCATCTAAAAGTGCAACGTTTGCATGCTCCTCCTCACCTTGAGGGAGAATATGATTCTTCCACCACTCGCCAAGTGGTCTACGATTTCTCTCTGGATAACGACGATCGCTCGAGGATGCATTGTCTTCAACCGCCGTTGCTTGTGCCTTCTTCTCGCCATTCTTTGTCTTCAAAGGTGGCTCCTCAATATGTTCGTCACGACCTCCATCTTCGTCATCTTCGTCTTCATCAACAACATCAATAACGGGAGATTTGGAAGATTGGTCCACAATGGCCGGTTTATCGCCACTTCTCCCACTTGGACCATCGTCCAAATTGTCTTCAACCTTGGAATTCTCGCAAAATGTCACATCACGAGCTCGAATGATCTTCTTGGTCTCGAGCGATATGAGCCTGTACGCTTTGGTACCTTCACAATATCCAAGAAACACACATTTTGTTGCCTTGGCCTCAAGTTTGGTTCTTTGAGAATCGGGTACCTTTGCAAATGCGATGCATCCAAATGTGCGCATGTGCTCCACGCGGGGTGGCCTCCCACTCCACGCTTGCTCTGGTGTCATGTTTTGAACCGCACTCGTCGGACATCGGTTGCGTGTGTACACCGCAGTCACCACCGCTTCCGCCCAAAGGTCCAAACCCAAATTTTGTGCATGCAACATACTCCTTGCCATTTCCACAATTGTTCGATTTGCACGCTCTGCAACTCCGTTTTGTTGTGGTGTATATGGCGTTGTCGTTTGTCTAGCAATGCCTTCTTTCTTCAATAACTCTCCAAATTGGTTGGACATGAACTCGCCGCCATTATCCGATCGAAACACCTTGATCTTGTGCTCGGATTGCTTCTCAACCAACGCCTTGAACTCTTTGAACTTCTCAAAACACTCGCTCTTTGCTTTGATCGGATACAACCATATCTTCCTCGAAAAATCATCAATGAACGTCACAAAATACTTGCAACCCCCCATAGACGTGGTCTTCATTGGACCACACACGTCGGAATGCACAATCTCAAGAACCTTGGTTGCACGAGTTGCCCCATCAACTGGAAACGGTGAGCGTTGTTGCTTGCCTTCAATACAACCCTCACATGTGAATGAACTAGGTGCGACGTGTGATTGTGCAAGATCCATGCCACTTACCATTCCACGCAGTGCTTTCACACTCTTGACATTCAAATGCCCGAGACGACGATGCCACAACGCCAACTTGTCTTCGTTTGAACTCGATTGCACCAACGTTGCGGATTCCGCCGCGTGCATCTTGGAAAACTTGATTTGGTACAAGCCGTTGACTTCGTGTATAATGGCCACCTCCTCACGACTTGGGGACAACACAAAACACCCTTGGTCGCTAAATTCCACTCGCAAATGCTTCATCACCAAATGTCGCACCGATAAAAGATTTGCCTTCAACTTGGGAACGTGGAGGACATCATGGATGGTAATTGTCTTCACACGACCCTTCACCTCGGTGTCTACGACGATGGATCCTTTACCCACGGCTTGAAGAACCGTATCATCACCCAAAATGACATTCTTTGGAGATATGACGTGATATGATTGGAAACAAGTCCTAATGGGCGCCATGTGACTCGAGGCTCCCGAATCAACAATCCAATCGATCACACTACCATTGCATGACACGTCACTTGCCATCATTGCATACTCGTCCCCGTCATCACACCAAGAAGAGACGCTAGTCATAAATGCGTACTCATCACCTGCATCGTTGACCTTTGTATTGTTGGCACTTTCCTCTCTCTTGCGTTTGTAGCAAAATTTTGCCAAGTGGCCCTTCTTACCGCAATAGTAGCATACCTTGTCTGTAGAGCTCCCACTGGCACCGCTCTTGGATTGCTTCGCCATAAGCGCCGCGCTATCGCCACGAGTCTCGTTCTCTTTGCGCCGCGAGAGTTCATGCAACAACCGTGATGTCACATAATCAAGAGTGAGCTCGCTAATGGGCCTACTCTCCATAGCAACGATAAGATACTCGTACGACGGCGGCAAACTCTCGAGGAGCGTCATAACGATATCACCGTCGGTAATGTTGACGTCTGCGCCGTTGAGCTGATCCGCAAGAGCCTTGACTTTGTTGATGTGCGCCAACATGTCGTCGTTTTCTTCCATCTTGATGGTGAAAAACTTGCGCCTCAAGAACAAGATATTGACCAAGCTCTTTGCCTCATGAATATTGCAAAGCTTGGCCCATGCCTCGGCGGGAGTCTTGCACGACCGAATATGAGAAAGCTGGGAATCAGAAAGATTAAGAGCCAAAATCGCAAAGGCCTTTTTCTCTCGCCGAGTGTACGCAGTTCGTACCCTAGCCTCGGCGTCGGACGAAGGCGGTTCCTCACTACCCTCAACTATCTCCCACAATTCTTTTTCGGCCATGACCATTTCCATCTTGAATTTCCACAAGTGGAAGTTGACGCCATCGAACTTGTCTACAACCTTAGCACCTTCACCCTCAAATGTAGCCATATCCTTGATTGAAGGACGTACGCTCACAAAATTCAGCCCCTAGAAAGCTAAGAAAAATTGTTTTTATGATTTTTTGACAATTTTGTGATTTGTGAGGCAAATTGCACACGTACGTGCTTCTAATGCCTCCAAACTAATTCCAAACACTAAATCAGCACCTTTGTGCTACACATCAACCTCACAACACTCAATCGTGATGGTTCTTAGTGAATTTGCACAAGATCATACCACAACACCCTAACTAGGAGAATTGCGCACTCGTTGGCTCAAATCCACTCAAATCAGCACCCTTGTGCTTCACAACACGTAATGCACCCTATGGACACCCTTGTGCCTTCCAAGGACTCTAAATCAATGCAAATTCAGCCCCTTCAAGTCCTAATTGCATTGAAATTCATCAAATCAGCCCCGTTGTGCATTCACTAACCCAAACTCTAATTTTGAGCACTCCAAGGGCATAACTCACATTCCAAACCCTTGTGCAAGAATTGCAATACCAAAATCAGATTGTAGACTCACCCCAAGAGCCTCAAAGCATAAAAGTGCCTTGCAACAACACAAGTGCACAAATTGAGCACAAATTGAGCACAAATTGAGCCAATAAGCTCCAATAAGCTCCAATAAGCTCCAATATACTCCAACAAGCACCAATAAGCTCCAAAGCTCCAATTCAGCCCTTGTAGACGTGTATAAACTCCAAAAGTGCTCCAAAGTGCTCCAAAAGCTCCAAATCAACAAATGATAGCTCCAAAGTGCGAATTCAGCCCTCCAACACGTAGATCAAAGGTAGGAAGATTGTAATACCTCCCAATGTCGAAATTAGCCCACCAAAGCTCGATTTCAGCCCTCCAAAGCTCCAAATCAGCGCTCCAATACCCCAAAATCAGCGCCCCAACGCACGACCTCAACACAATGAGCAATCTAATCTTACACTCACGCAAAGCACATGAGTGGGCCCATAACCTATTGAAGATTAGATTAGAATGCCAAAGCCTCACACAAACACTTGGAATGCATAGGAAAGAGATAATCTTTACTCATGGGCTGCCCCTCTTAAGTAGCACACCCAAGGGAGTCCCCTTGGCAAACCATATGGGACATCAGCCCATACTCCACTCCTAGTACACTAGGATCAGCCCATATCACTTGGGAGACCCAATTCTCATTACTTCTAACTAGTACCACTTCTCTAGTTGCAAGTCTAGCTCATTCGCATCATCTACTCTAGCTAATGCGCATGGCTATGAGCAGCTTCAGCCCACGCAATCATCCTACTTCAACAAATTTTGCATGCATTGGTCAAAAACAAATGAATTTGAACAAAAGGAAGTCCGCATAGGACTTACTCAAAAGTGCTAATACAAACACGAGTCCTTTTTGGGCTTCTTTGTACTTTAAGGGTTACAAACCAAAGCTCAATGAGACCAACCCTTGGGGAAACGTTATTTGTAAAATGGTTAATAGAACCTAAGCAGGACGGCCTACACGGCCATTCCTACTTATCACAAACCCTAACTCCACTCCGTGATTTATAATGGTATTTCAAAGAGCATCTTGAAGTAGAGGGGTTTCATCTGCAGGGTCTTCAAAGCATCGGGCCTGGAGGAAGAAACCCTATAGTATGCAAGGTTTCCTCATCCGGGTTCTCTATAGTACAAATAGACATCTGGACTTGGACAAGGATTAAAAAAAAAAAAGCAACAACAAATTCCTAATCCAAGCTTGAGTTACGAGGGCCGGATTGAAATGTTGTAAGGCAGAATTCCCACAAACCAAACTGAGATCACATTCTATCACCTTCACACGATAGTGCTACCATTCAGAATATTGTTACAAAGTATAAATTACCAAAACCTCCAAAACTCTAATTTTCTCAAACCACTAATAAAAATCCTTTGATAACCAGGCCTTCTCGCAAATATATTCCTAGACAGAAAAAGAGAGCGATGTGAATGCCTAAGCCACGCTTAAGTCACGAGGGCAGGATTGAAAGGGTTTAAGGCATTCCCAAACCATCACTTTCTATCAACTGTACACGTTACTGCTACCATTCAGAATATTGTTTCAAAGTATAAATGATCAAAACCTCTAAAACTATAATTTCCTCAAACAACTAATAAAAGCCCTATTTGTACCCTGTCAAAGAAGATGTGCATAAAGTTTTTGCTCTCAGATGTGTGAACCCTTTTTTACCAAACTTAGTACCTAACCAATGATTTTAATCCAAAAAACATTAGTTTATATTAATCTATCCAAAAATGCTCCTACGTTTCTTTAAAACCCGGATTGAATGAAGACTTAGATCCATACCAGTTTTCATTGTCCAAAATGGAAAAGCCAAAAAATGAACCTCCCTAGAACCTTGGTCCAAAAAAAAGTTTGTGGAAGTAATATAGAGGGATCCATACAAAAAAAAACACCTTCACAATGGTATTGTAACTATTTTTTGCTATTAACCCCTAAGTGTCTAAAACGACCAATATGGCAATCTGCATCACTGAACTTTGCAACGGTGGTGTTTTCTTATTTTACCTCATTTTCTGATTGCAATACATCATTTTAAAGCTATTGTTCTACACTACAAGATCATCAATGTCAATCATGTCAAATTGAAGTCATTTTCACACAAACAAATGATTTTGAGCAGGGGCTCAAATTTTCCTACTCTACAGAAAATACACAGTGGACGCTTAGGGGTTAAATAATAAAGAAAACTAATGAATCTTGTTCCTTTTTCTAGTGAAGAGGACTAGAACTGATGTATGTATTCAAAGGGAAAATGACTGACCTGTCCGCCATGGTTCCAAACGAGCGAAAAGAAATGATAAGAGATCGATCATGATTGTAGCCACGGTTCTGCCATCGGCCGAGGGAGGACGTGAAATCGCCCTGCGCACCATTGGGTTTGGAGATGATGGTGGACAGCCCGCCGTCCGTGAGAAGCAGATTGGAAGACCCGCCCACACGCACCGGGTCCGTGGAAGTGGAGTCCGAAAACGTTCGCCATTCCGAGCTCTCATCTACGGAATGCTGCTCCAGCACTAACCCGCACTCCGCACACACCATATCTCCTGCGGCATGGTCCACTACCACTTCCGTGGCCTTCCAACACTCTGTACACACTGTTTTATTCATCTTAAATCCTTTTACAATGCGCCAACGATTCTTCAAGGACCCAAATGCTTGTTCGATAAACATTTTCCCACCACTAACAGAAGAGTCGTTGCAGCTTCATGAAGATGAGCTCCCTCTCCAATTTCTGAAGAAATTAGCATAACGAAAATTAGGGTTTCTGCCAACATTGATTGATGGTAGTGTACCGACCTGTGGGTTCAAAGCAAATAAGTCAGGAACCAAACCTAGCCAAACCCTAAGCTTCAAAGCTTCAACTGAGAGACCGCGGACATATTCTCCAAGATAAAGACGAAGACGATGCAAAACCTGTCAACAAAGAGAATTGCAAGCTTCAAGAACATTAAGAACGAAAATATCGACACATTGCACTAGTTCAGTGCTTATTAACAAGGGAATACCCACTTCGCACAATCACAAGTGTATATTATCCCCTGATTGACTATGAGATACAGAAGATAGAGCTCCGTAGACAATTCTTAAAAACCCTTCGATTTCACACCAAATATCCATACTTAGGCTGCATCCAGCTTTTCCGGAAACCTGTCACTAAGAAGCATTTTCTGCTAAACCTCTCATTAATCCTGAGGCAGTGAAAACTCACTAAAGACTAAACTCACTAAATGCTATCCCTGTGTCTCCAGGATCAGAAAACCATGATTAATGCGAAGAACGCCAAGGAAATTTATAACGTGATCTTATCACCAAGTCCCTTGCAGAACTTGATACCATAAGCCCTAATAATTTTCAAACCCTTGTTGAAGATTAAGTGCCTCTTCACGTACTAAACTTCTTCAAAGTTAGTAACTCTTCAAAGAAAACTGTATTTATTCTGGCATAAGCTGAGCCTATTTCCACTCTTGAGGGTCGAATTACAGCAAGCACGGATGCTCTATTCATCTAATAGTTGACTAGAAAAAGAAAATTTCCTTTAGCAAATTCTACCAGGCAACTTAGTCCCTTTATGTTGCTTATAACCAAAGTCTCATTCAACGAGGTAATCAATGCTCCAGAAACTGAAAAGTTCGACAATTTTCACGAACGATTTCGACAAAATTGAGAATTGCAAAAGAGCAGTGCACAATAAAATAAAACAGCAATCAACTGAAGAAGAGAGATTTACGTGAGCCTCGAACATATTGACAGACTCCTACACAGCTTCAGGAGCTACGATTTTTCCAATAAATCTGCAGTATGAAAGAAATGATGCTGCGTCGGTGATGAGCCATCAGTTGAAAAGAGAGAGTGCAGGGAGCTTCAGTTACTTCGGAATGCAAGAGCGTGCGTTTCATGAGAGCCCCGTGAGCCACCACCAAATGCATCTGCAAGCTGCTCTTCACCAAGACCACGCGTATGGTCAACTCCGAAACTCCCTGGCTCGCCACTACAACAACTACAACAACAACAACAACATTGTTGCAACGGGATATGGAGTTGCTGCAGCTGACATTAAACCAAGGCAATGCCAGGATTCCAGCTCTGATCACGAGGAGTTTCGGTGAGCAAGGGTGTATCTCAGTTTGACGAATCAGCCGTGATCACCCAAGACTCCACGAGTGAGTTTCTTGGACTATTTTATCATCAAGGGAGCCACGGCAACAGTACATCCAATAAATCTGCAGTATGACACTTCAGTATAATTTGCAATAACTGACTTGATAGTTACCAGGAAAGGTAGTCTAAACCACGAATCTTATGAAACTACTAGAGTCTGGAAAAAAAATTGGTTAACAATGCCCATGCAACCAAAGTAGGACTAGCTCTACTGATATGTACATGTCAGCAACTATTCTGAGGCAGAAAAATGCAGGAAGACCGCTTTGCTTAGATTAGGGCTACACTCGTACAAATCACACAAATACAATTCTTAGGCTCGAAAAAATCAACCTCAGAAAATCTGAGTCAGCTAAGCTAATCTATATGATCCTCGTGAATGCTACACTCGATCAGACAACAAAATGAATGGTTTGGTTTGACCAAACAAGAAATGGAGGGAACCATGACTCGGGCCACATTGCAATTCACAACATGCTCATTATATTGAAAATTCTCACTAATCAGTCTGTGAAATGCTCATCAGAAACAAAGCTCAGAATACGGCTCAATTCACACCTAACCAAATTCCGCTGCAAACGAACTACGTTATTCATGCTCGAGATTTTCCAACGCCACAATCGATAAACTATTTTTTATCGATTCTAAGAAGAATCAACAAACCAAGAAAAATAGATACTAAACCACGAGCTGTAAATTCAACATCAACAAGGAGCAAAGAAATTGAAACCATTACCGTCCATTGTCGCAGGGACGGATTTTGTAGTCCATGAAAGTGCGGGTGGCGTAGGCTGCATCAGCATAATCGTGTGCCTCTGCGCCTGTCAATCAACAATTCAAGGCATCAACAATTAGCAATCTTCCAGCTCCCAATTTTACTATGATAAAAACCGACCTAGGGTATTCCCAACAGATCACACAACCCTAATTAATTGCAATTCTTCCAACAACGCTACAAATTCTGCACCACACACCAGCGCTAAAAATCGGCTCGCATGCCATAATCTCAAAGCAAACCTTCAATTTCAGAAACCTCGAACCAAAATCGTAGCAAGAGTTCCAGTTCACACATCAACTAAGTTACGGTACGGAAACTCGGGCAACTAAAATTGTGAAGAGAATTTTTGTGAAGTGCACGCACCGTGGCAGAACGAGGGGCGCTGAAGAGGATCGATGAGGAGTCTTGTCGGAGTCGAAGATGTGGCAATGGCGTCAGCGAATTTGCGAGCTCGTCGGAGAACGAATCGCAGTGAATCTCCCTCCGTCAAGCCATGTTAGTAGAAAAGTCTCAAGCAGCTAAACGTACGTTCAGACCAGGCCTTAGGTCAGGATTTAAAATTTAAACGATTTACACTGATATTTTCATAATTATTTAAATAAAATTGAGTTTTATAAGATTTTTCACAGGTTTTCTCTTCTAATAATCATAGTACTTAAAAAAATGCCTAAATAGTATGAAAATTTGAGGAAAAATGTAAATAACAGTGATGAACAACAAAGTGTGGGTGGCATGCTTCTCGAGCTTACATAAATAGAAATTTGATTTTGAATGAAAACTTTTTCTGCAGTGTATATTGGAATATTAGGGCTGTGAGCTTTGAAGTGCTGTAAAATACGTAATTTTAACAATTTTGAAGAATAATAAATTGGACTAGAAAGTAGAAGATAGCTCTTACACTTTCTTGTTTGGAACTGTTTTCATTTGAAATTAGGAACTAGGTGAAAATCAACATTTGACTGAAAAATGATCAAACATGGCCCCACGAGGCTCCTTGCACGCTTAGGGGTTAAGAAATAGTGGTGTCGGGTACTCGGGCCCGCACATGGAATGGATGAGACCAAGCCATTGGAACAACTTGCACAGCCTGCAGCACGTCGGGATCAGTACGGGTAGCCGAAGAGAAAAAAAACCAACACATTGGCCTACGATGAGAAATATTAGCACTTACCTTTCTAACGAAGTTGCACTCAATCACTACAAGCAGAGGTGTCGTTTCTCACTTTGGAGGATCCTGTTCATTATCGCTTTCCAGTGTACACTCTTGCCCTGTGTGACAAATAGCACTCACTAAGTCCAACCAAAAGATTGGTGAGTGCAAATTGGTGAGTGCAAAGGAGAAGACGTCGCTTTTCAAAGATTGGTGAGTGCAAATTGGTGAGTGCAAAGGAGTGAAAAACGACGCCTTCTCCTTGTAGTGAATCCTCCCTCAAAATTATACTTCACTGCGCTTGCCACCATGCACCCAAGCCAGTCCTGCAACTCCACACCAGACGACCAGATTTTTGATAAAAAAAAATTTGTTCTCCTTTTGGAAAGTAGAATAGTCATTGGTAGCAAATGAGCAATGTATCCATGCAGATAGTTCGGAAGCACCGTCACTTGATAGTTTCTCAAAGAAAGATACAGAGCCCAATAAACCAATAGCAGTAAACCAACAGCAACCAATAAAAATAAATTTTAAAATGTTTAAATGTTTAAAAATATTATTTATAAAAATAATAATAATAAAATCGCAATCTGACGTGGCAAATGGTGTGCCATGTCAGACAGTGATTTTATTTTATTTTTAATTTTTTTAATTAATTTTTTTGTTAACAAAATATTATTATTATAATCCTAGCAAGTTGAATTCAGTTGATCTAAAGTGGGGACCTTCTTGAGGCCCCATATCTCTCTTAATGCTTGCATACAAGTGAATGAGGTGGCTTTTTAAAATTTGAAAAACCTTGCCACGGATCTATGTTTTTTCATACATCTTATATTTTTCATCCAACATATTGACCTTTCGTGAAGCCCTTCATACATTGTGTCTTTTTCATTCAACATCTTTGCCTTTTCATGCACTACGTGTGGCTCACGAAGTCCAAGCCTAGCTTGCAACCAGCGTAATCCACTACTTTGGTGGCTACATGAGGCAAAAAAATTCTCATTATCTTCCCATGTGGTGATTCTCCCAATGAATTTTTGTAGCAAATTGGCTATAAAAAGCCAAAAAAATCTTGTTCAATAGTGGTGAAGTTGTTCAAATAAGTTTTATTATGGTTCAATAAAGGTGTCTTCAAATCTCTTTGTAAGCAATCAAAATGTAAATTTATTGGTTGAAAGAGATGATTCAATATTTTACATTATACATTTTTGGCCAATCATTCCAAATTTCATAAGATAACAAGCATTTTTGTATTTTCATATAAATAAAACAAAAATCTCTTTTAAAATCAAATTTAAACAGGTTTTGACACTATCACTTAATTTAATTATATGAATGTCATGAAAAAGTCATCATCTACAACTTTCATTTATATGTTAGCCTCAAAGATTGGATTTAGTGGGTATTCAATACTTCAAATTAAAAATCAAACTCTTTGTCAAAATGAAAGCTGACATGGAATGGGAGGACCTAGTCCTAGGCGGTTCACTGTGCGGAAACATTTGAAACCAAGTGCAAATAAAAAAAAGGGGTAATATAAAAACATTGTAGCAAATAATTTAAAATTTATTACATGTAACATAGGGCATTAACCTCTAAATGCCTACAACCCTTTTCAGATTTGGAGAATTGCGAAGATGCATTGTTAAATGCAACTAAGAGGGATATTTTGAACTTCGTGTATGAATTAAAGTTGTACATTATGAATTTTGGATTCTATCCATACGATTAGATATATTATTGCAATTACCAATACTTTTGTAAAAAAATTGAAAGGTATAATTCAATTTTTTTTTGAAACTCGATAATGAATAAGATATTGACAATATGTGGATGAAATTTGTTGTGATGGGTTCAAATGTAATACTCTAAATGAAGTGATTTTTGAGGATTCTTTGATTGCTTCATTTCATGAGTTGGTTTTTTCAAGAGCATATTTTAACTAAGATCTTAATTTTTTTGGGTGAATTACTGCAGCATGAAATGAGGCATAAAAATATCACAAATTATCTCCTTTCTAATCAGTTCACACATCTATGAAGTTAACTTCGCATAGAATTTTGTACTATTTTTGTTACTTGCAAAATGTAGATAGATGAATGAAATCTTAATGAGATTTATCATTCATCATCCAAAATATGAACGCTTGGGCAGTTAAGGGTTAAAATGGAAGAAGAGTAGTTTATAAAAATATAGGCATGTATAAATGTTGGAGTATTTGATTTTCTTAAAAATAAAATAGGATCCAAATTCATAGAATTCTTGAAGGATGAGTAGTATGCCTTACTAGATTGAGGTGTGTCTTTGTAATTACCTCAAGATTGCAACATCCACATGAAAGCATATAATCTTTTTTAAACTTTGTAAATGTAAACCTAAACTCCAAAATCCTGAAAAAACATAATTTAAAAAAAACTTAAATAACTATGTAGAGGTCCTCTAGAACTTGTTTTTGCTCTTCTAAATTTTGTTTTGCAATTCAACTCACTTTAGTCATTAACAACTTCTACTAGATGTACGATACTTCCTTGGTTACTTTGCACTATTGGCAAAAGTATTGAAGGTTAGATTAGAATGCCAAAGCCTCACACAAACACTTGGAATGCATAGGAAAGAGATGATCTTTACTCATGGGCTGCCCCTCTTAAGTAGCACACCCAAGGGAGTCCCCTTGGCAAACCATATGGGACATCAGCCCATACTCCACTCCTAGTACACTAGGATCAGCCCATATCACTTGGGAGACCCAATTCTCATTACTTCTAACTAGTACCACTTCTCTAGTTGCAAGTCTAGCTCATTCGCATCATCTACTCTACCTAATGAGCATGGCTATGAGCAATATCAGCCCACGCAATCATCCTACTTCAACACTCCCACTTTGCGAATAGCCAAAGCCTTCGAGCCCAAATGCCGCCATTAGTCTTTGATGTCGATCTCTCGCAAGAGCCTTTGTCAGCACGTCCGCCACCATGTGCTCCGTTGGACAATACTTTAACTCTATCACCTTCATCTCTAACTTCTCTCGAATGAAGTGATATTGCACATCAATGTGCTTTGTACGTGAGTGATGCGTTGGATTCTTCGCCAATGACATACTCCCTTGGTTGTCACACATGATTGTTGTAGCCTCCTCTTGAGTGCATCTCACATCCGCCATTAGTTGCCTCAACCAAATGGCCTCCTTCGTACCGTGGCTCGTCGCCATGTACTCCGCCTCAACCGTTGACGTGGCCGTGGTTTGTTGGCGCTTGCTATTCCATGAAACGGCCCCCGATCCAACTTTGAACATGTACCCCGTGGTGGATCTACGATCATTGGTATCACCCGCATAATCCGCATCACAATACCCACTCAACACAATGTTGTCACCTCCAAGACACAACCTCACATCACTTGTGCCTTTCAAGTACCGCATGATCCTCTTGACCGCAACCCAATGACTTGAACCCGGTCTTGCCATGTGTTGACTCACAACGCTGATTGGATACGCAAGGTCCGGCCTTGTTGCAATCATAGCATACATCAATGACCCTACAGCTTGCTTGTATGGCACATCCACCATAGATTGAGCCTCTAATGCATACTCCTCATCGGTGAGTTTCACGAGTTTGGAATTCACATCCAATGGAGTGCCAACCGGTTTGCAATCCTCCATGCCAAAGCGTTTGAGAACATCCATAACATACTTGCTTTGATTCATTGTTATGGTGCGTGTTGCTCTATCTCGCACAAACTCAACTCCTAAACAAAAGTGCAACTCACCCAGATCACTCATCTCGTACTCGTTCTCAAGCATTGCCTTCAATGCCTTCAAAGAGCTCATACCACTTGCAAGGATGATCAAATCATCCACATATATGATCACGATGACCACATGTTGCCCCTTTTGCATGAAATACAAGCTGTGATCAGCGATGCTCCTTGTGAACCCGATATGAACAAGAAACGTGTCAATCTTTTGATACCATGCGCGTGGAGATTGCTTCAACCCATACAATGACTTGTTCAACTTGCAAACAAGGTTCTCATTACCTCGTTGCACAAATCCTTCGGGTTGTACCATGTAGATGTCCTCGTCCAACTCGCCGTTCAAGAACGCCGTCTTCACATCCATTTGATGCATTTCCAAATCCATGGCAGCCCCGATGGCCAAAATGCATCGAATAGTGGTGAATTTCGCCACCGGTGCAAAGGTCTCATGAAAATCAACACCTTCGATTTGTGAAAAGCCCTTTGCCACCAATCTTGCCTTATAACGAACCACATCACCCGTTGCATCTCTCTTTGCACGAAATACCCACTTACAACCGATAGCGTTGCGATTCTTGGGGAGGGGAGTCAATTCCCAAGTGCCATTGTCCATCAACGATTTGTACTCCTCTTGCATGGCTTGCTCCCACTTGTTTGCATCATCACAACTCAACGCTTCACGAATCGTCAATGGAGCATCTAAAAGTGCAACGTTTGCATGCTCCTCCTCACCTTGAGGGAGAATATGATTCTTCCACCACTCGCCAAGTGGTCTACGATTTCTCTCTGGATAACGACGATCGCTCGAGGATGCATTGTCTTCAACCGCCGTTGCTTGTGCCTTTTTCTCGCCATTCTTCGTCTTCAAAGGTCGCTCCTCAATATGTTCCTCATCACCACCATCTTCGTCATCTTCGTCTTCATCAACAATATCAATAACGGGAGATTTGGAAGATTGGTCCACAATCGCTGGTTTATCGCCACTTCTCCCACTTGGACCATCGTCCAAATTGTCTTCAACCTTGGAATTCTCGCAAAATGTCACATCACGAGCTCGAATGATCTTCTTGGTCTCGAGCGACATGAGCCTGTACGCCTTGGTACCTTCACAATATCCAAGAAACACACATTTTGTTGCCTTGGCCTCAAGTTTGGTTCTTTGAGAATCGGGTACCTTTGCAAATGCGATGCATCCAAATGTGCGCATGTGCTCCACGCGGGGTGGCCTCCCACTCCACGCTTGCTCTGGTGTCATGTTTTGAACCGCACTCGTCGGGCATCGGTTGCGTGTGTACACCGCAGTCACCACCGCTTCCGCCCAAAGGTCCAAACCCAAATTTTGTGCATGCAACATACTCCTTGCCATTTCCACAATTGTTCGATTTGCACGCTCTGCAACTCCGTTTTGTTGTGGTGTATATGGCGTTGTGGTTTGTCTAGCAATGCCTTCTTTCTTCAATAACTCTCCAAATTGGTTGGACATGAACTCGCCGCCATTATCCGATCGAAACACCTTGATCTTGTGCTCGGATTGCTTCTCAACCAACGCCTTGAACTCTTTGAAATTCTCAAAACACTCGCTCTTTGCTTTGATCGGATACAACCATATCTTCCTCGAAAAATCATCAATGAACGTCACAAAATACTTGCAACCCCCCATAGACGTGGTCTTCATTGGACCACACACGTCGGAATGCACAATCTCAAGAACCTTGGTTGCACGAGTTGCCCCATCAACTGGAAACGGTGAGCGTTGTTGCTTGCCTTCAATACAACCCTCACATGTGAATGAACTAGGTGCGACGTGTGATTGTGCAAGATCCATGCCACTTACCATTCCACGGAGTGCTTTCACACTCTTGACATTCAAATGCCCGAGACGACGATGCCACAACGTCAACTTGTCTTCGTTTGAACTCGATTGCACCAACGTTGCGGATTCCGCCGCGTGCATCTTGGAAAACTTGATTTGGTACAAGCCGTTGACTTCGTGTATAATGGCCACCTCCTCACGACTTGGAGACAACACAAAACACCCTTGGTCGCTAAATTCCACTCGCAAATGCTTCATCACCAAATGTCGCACCGATAAAAGATTTGCCTTCAACTTGGGAACGTGGAGGACATCATGGATGGTAATTGTCTTCACACGACCCTTCACCTCGGTGTCTACGACGATGGATCCTTTACCCACGGCTTGAAGAACCGTATCATCACCCAAAATGACATTCTTTGGAGATATGACGTGATATGATTGGAAACAAGTCCTAATGGGCGCCATGTGACTCGAGGCTCCCGAATCAACAATCCAATCGATCACACTACCATTGCATGACACGTCACTTGCCATCATTGCATACTCGTCCCCGTCATCACACCAAGAAGAGACGCTAGTCATAAATGCGTACTCATCACCTGCATCGTTGACCTTTGTATTGTTGGCACTTTCCTCTCTCTTGCGTTTGTAGCAAAATTTTGCCAAGTGGCCCTTCTTACCGCAATAGTAGCATACCTTGTCTGTAGAGCTCCCACTGGCACCGCTCTTGGATTGCTTCGCCATAAGCGCCGCGCTATCGCCACGAGTCTCGTTCTCTTTGCGCCGCGAGAGTTCATGCAACAACCGTGATGTCACATAATCAAGAGTGAGCTCCCTAATGGGCCTACTCTCCATAGCAACGATAAGATACTCGTACGACGGCGGCAAACTCTCGAGGAGCGTCATAACGATATCACCGTCAGTAATGTTGACGTCTGCGCCGTTGAGCTGATCCGCAAGAGCCTTGACTTTGTTGATGTGCGCCAACATGTCGTCGTTTTCTTCCATCTTGATGGTGAAAAACTTGCGCCTCAAAAACAAGATATTGACCAAGCTCTTTGCCTCATGAATATTGCAAAGCTTGGCCCATGCCTCGGCGGGAGTCTTGCACGACCGAATATGAGAAAGCTGGGAATCAGAAAGATTAAGAGCCAAAATCGCAAAGGCCTTTTTCTCTCGCCGAGTGTACGCAGTTCGTACCCTAGCCTCGGCGTCGGACGAAGGCGGTTCCTCACTACCCTCAACTATCTCCCACAATTCTTTTTCGGCCATGACCATTTCCATCTTGAATTTCCACAAGTGGAAGTTGACGCCATCGAACTTGTCTACAACCTTAGCACCTTCACCCTCAAATGTAGCCATATCCTTGATTGAAGGACGTACGCTCACAAAATTCAGCCCCTAGAAAGCTAAGAAAAATTGTTTTTATGATTTTTGACAATTTTGTGATTTGTGAAGCAAATTGCACACGTATGTGCTTCTAATGCCTCCAAACTAATTCCAAACACTAAATCAGCACCTTTGTGCTACACATTGTTGAAGTAGGATGATTGCGTGGGCTGAAGTTGCTCATAGCCATGCGCATTAGTTAGAGTAGATGATGCGAATGAGCTAGACTAGCAACTAGAGAAGTGATACTAGTTAGAAGTAATGAGAATTGGGTCTCCCAAGTGATATGGGCTGATCCTAGTGTACTAGGAGTGGAGTATGGGCTGATGTCCCATATGGTTTGCCAAGGGGACTCCCTTGGGTGTGCTACTTAAGAGGGGCAGCCCATGAGTAAAGATCATCTCTTTCCTATGCATTCCAAGTGTTTGTGTGAGGCTTTGGCATTCTAATCTAACCTTCAATAGGTTATGGGCCCACTCATGTGTTTTGCGTGAGTCGAAGATTAGATTGCTCATTGTGTGGAGGTCGTGCGTTGGAGCGCTGATTTTGGAGTATTGGAGCGCTGATTTGGAACTTTGGATGGCTGAATTCGAGCTTTGGTGGGCTGATTTCGACATTGGGAGGTATTACAATCTTCCTACCTTTGATCTACGTGTTGGAGGGCTGAATTCGCACTTTGGAGCTATCATTTGTTGATTTGGAGCTTTTGGAGCACTTTGTAGCACTTTTGGAGTTTATACACGTCTACAAGGGCTGAATTGGAGCTTTGGAGCTTATTGGTGCTTGTTGGAGTATATTGGAGTTGATTGGAGCTTATTGGAGCTTATTGGAGCTTATTGGCTCAATTTGTGCTCAATTTGTGCACTTGTGTTGTTGCAAGGCACTTTTATGCTTTGAGGCTCTTGGGGTGAGTCTACAATCTGATTTTGGTATTGCAATTCTTGCACAAGGGTTTGGAATGTGAGTTATGCCCTTGGAGTGCTCAAAATTAGAGTTTGGGTTAGTGAATGCACAACGGGGCTGATTTGATGAATTTCAATGCAATTAGGACTTGAAGGGGCTGAATTTGCATTGATTTAGAGTCCTTGGAAGGCACAAGGGTGTCCATAGGGTGCATTACGTGTTGTGAAGCACAAGGGTGCTGATTTGAGTGGATTTGAGCCAACGAGTGCGCAATTCTCCTAGTTAGGGTGTTGTGGTATGATCTTGTGCAAATTCACTAAGAACCATCACGATTGAGTGTTGTGAGGTTGATGTGTAGCACAAAGGTGCTGATTTAGTGTTTGGAATTAGTTTGGAGGCATTAGAAGCACGTACGTGTTGTTGAAGTAGGATGATTGCGTGGGCTGAAGTTGTTCATAGCCATGCGCATTAGCTAGAGTAGATGATGCGAATGTGCTAGACTAGCAACTAGAGAAGACGTACTAGTTAGAGATAATGAGAATTGGGTCTCCCAAGTGATATGGGCTGATCCTAGTGTACTAGGAGTGGAGTATGGGCTGATGTCCCATATGGTTTGCCAAGGGGACTCCCTTGGGTGTACTACTTAAGAGGGGCAGCCCATGAGTAAAGATCATCTCTTTCCTATGCATTCCAAGTGTTTGTGTGAGGCTTTGGCATTCTAATCTAACCTTCAATAGGTTATGGGCCCACTCATGTGTTTTGCGTGAGTCAAAGATTAGATTGCTCATTGTGTGGAGGTCGTGCTTTGGAGCGCTGATTTTGGAGTATTGGAGCGCTGATTTGGAACTTTGGAGGGCTGAATTCGAGCTTTGGTGGGCTGATTTCGACATTGGGAGGTATTACAATCTTCCTACCTTTGATCTACGTGTTGGAGGGCTGAATTCGCACTTTGGAGCTATCATTTGTTGATTTGGAGCTTTTGGAGCACTTTGGAGCACTTTTGGAGTTTATACACGTCTACAAGGGCTGAATTGGAGCTTTGGAGCTTATTGGTGCTTGTTGGAGTATATTGGAGCTTATTGGAGCTTATTGGAGCTTATTGGAGCTTATTGGAGCTTATTGGAGCTTATTGGCTCAATTTGTGCTCAATTTGTGCACTTGTGTTGTTGCAAGGCACTTTTATGCTTTGAGGCTCTTGGGGTGAGTCTACAATCTGATTTTGGTATTGCAATTGTTGCACAAGGGTTTGGAATGTGAGTTATGCCCTTGGAGTGCTCAAAATTAGAGTTTGGGTTAGTGAATGCACAACGGGGCTGATTTGATGAATTTCAATGCAATTAGGACTTGAAGGGGCTGAATTTGCATTGATTTAGAGTCCTTGGAAGGCACAAGGGTGTCCATAGGGTGCGTTACGTGTTGTGAAGCACAAGGGTGCTGATTTGAGTGGATTTGAGCCAACGAGTGCGCAATTCTCCTAGTTAGGGTGTTGTGGTATGATCTTGTGCAAATTCACTAAGAACCATCACGATTGAGTGTTGTGAGGTTGATGTGTAGCACAAAGGTGCTGATTTAGTGTTTGGAATTAGTTTGGAGGCATTAGAAGCACGTACGTGTGCAATTTGCTTCACAAATCACAAAATTGTCAAAAATCATAAAAACAATTTTTGTTAGCTTTCTAGGGGCTGAATTTTGTGAGCGTACGTCCTTCAATCAAGGATATGGCTACATTTGAGGGTGAAGGTGCTAAGGTTGTAGACAAGTTCGATGGCGTCAACTTCCACTTGTGGAAATTCAAGATGGAAATGGTCATGGCCGAAAAAGAATTGTGGGAGATAGTTGAGGGTAGTGAGGAACCGCCTTCGTCCGACGCCGAGGCTAGGGTACGAACTGCGTACACTCGGCGAGAGAAAAAGGCCTTTGCGATTTTGGCTCTTAATCTTTCTGATTCCCAGCTTTCTCATATTCGGTCGTGCAAGACTCCCGCCGAGGCATGGGCCAAGCTTTGCAATATTCATGAGGCAAAGAGCTTGGTCAATATCTTGTTTTTGAGGCGCAAGTTTTTCACCATCAAGATGGAAGAAAACGACGACATGTTGGCGCACATCAACAAAGTCAAGGCTCTTGCGGATCAGCTCAACGGCGCAGACGTCAACATTACCGACGGTGATATCGTTATGACGCTCCTCGAGAGTTTGCCGCCGTCGTACGAGTATCTTATCGTTGCTATGGAGAGTAGGCCCATTAGCGAGCTCACTCTTGATTATGTGACATCACGGTTGTTGCATGAACTCTCGCGGCGCAAAGAGAACGAGACTCGTGGCGATAGCGCGGCGCTTATGGCGAAGCAATCCAAGAGCGGTGCCAGTGGGAGCTCTACAGACAAGGTATGCTACTATTGCGGTAAGAAGGGCCACTTGGCAAAATTTTGCTACAAACGCAAGAGAGAGGAAAGTGCCAACAATACAAAGGTCAACGATGCAGGTGATGAGTACGCATTTATGACTAGCGTCTCTTCTTGGTGTGATGACGGGGACGAGTATGCAAAGATGGCAAGTGACGTGTCATGCAATGGTAGTGTGATCGATTGGATTGTCGATTCGGGAGCCTCGAGTCACATGGCGCCCATTAGGAGTTGTTTCCAATCATATCACGTCATATCTCCAAAGAATGTCATTTTGGGTGATGATACGGTTCTTCAAGCCGTGGGTAAAGGATCCATCGTCGTAGACACCGAGGTGAAGGGTCGTGTGAAGACAATTACCATCCATGATGTCCTCCACGTTCCCAAGTTGAAGGCAAATCTTTTATCGGTGCGACATTTGGTGATGAAGCATTTGCGAGTGGAATTTAGCGACCAAGGGTGTTTTGTGTTGTCTCCAAGTCGTGAGGAGGTGGCCATTATACACGAAGTCAACGGCTTGTACCAAATCAAGTTTTCCAAGATGCACGCGGCGGAATCGGCAACGTTGGTGCAATCGAGTTCAAACGAAGACAAGTTGGCGTTGTGGCATCGTCGTCTCGGGCATTTGAATGTCAAGAGTGTGAAAGCACTGCGTGGAATGGTAAGTGGCATGGATCTTGCACAATCACACGTCGCACCTAGTTCATTCACATGTGAGGGTTGTATTGAAGGCAAACAACAACGCTCACCGTTTCCAGTTGATGGGGCAACTCGTGCAACCAAGGTTCTTGAGATTGTGCATTCCGACGTGTGTGGTCCAATGAAGACCACGTCTATGGGGGGTTGCAAGTATTTTGTGACTTTCATTGATGATTTTTCGAGGAAGATATGGTTGTATCCGATCAAAGCAAAGAGTGAGTGTTTTGAGAAGTTCAAAGAGTTCAAGGCGTTAATTGAGAAGCAATCCGAGCACAAGATCAAGGTGTTTCGATCGGATAATGGCGGCGAGTTCATGTCCAACCAATTTGGAGAGTTATTGAAGAAAGAAGGCATTGCTAGACAAACCACAACGCCATATACACCACAACAAAACGGAGTTGCAGAGCGTGCAAATCGAACAATTGTGGAAATGGCAAGGAGTATGTTGCATGCACAAAATTTGAGTTTGGACCTTTGGGCGGAAGCGGTGGTGACTGCGGTGTACACACGCAACCGATGCCCGACGAGTGCGGTTCAAAACATGACACCAGAGCAAGCGTGGAGTGGGAGGCCTCCCCGCGTGGAGCACATGCGCACATTTGGATGCATCGCATTTGCAAAGGTACCCGATTCTCAAAGAACCAAACTTGAGGCCAAGGCAACAAAATGTGTGTTTCTTGGATATTGTGAAGTGTTGAAGTAGGATGATTGCGTGGGCTGAAGTTGCTCATAGCCATGCGCATTAGCTAGAGTAGATGATGCGAATGAGCTAGACTTGCAACTAGAGAAGTGGTACTAGTTAGAAGTAATGAGAATTGGGTCTCCCAAGTGATATGGGCTGATCCTAGTGTACTAGGAGTGGAGTATGGGCTGATGTCCCATATGGTTAGCCAAGGGGACTCCCTTGGGTGTGCTACTTAGGAGGGGCAGCCCATGAGTAAAGATCATCTCTTTCCTATGCATTCCAAGTGTTTGTGTGAGGCTTTGGCATTCTAATCTAACCTTCAATAGGTTATGGGCCCACTCATGTGTTTTGCGTGAGTCAAAGATTAGATTGCTCATTGTGTGGAGGTCGTGCGTTGGAGCGCTGATTTTGGAGTATTGGAGCGCTGATTTGGAACTTTGGAGGGCTGAATTCGAGCTTTGGTGGGCTGATTTCGACATTGGGAGGTATTACAATCTTCCTACCTTTGATCTACGTGTTGGAGGGCTGAATTCGCACTTTGGAGCTATCATTTGTTGATTTGGAGCTTTTGGAGCACTTTGGAGCACCTTTGGAGTTTATACACGTCTACAAGGGCTGAATTGGAGCTTTGGAGCTTATTGGTGCTTGTTGGAGTATATTGGAGCTTATTGGAGCTTATTGGAGCTTATTGGAGCTTATTGGAGCTTATTGGCTCAATTTGTGCTCAATTTGTGCACTTGTGTTGTTGCAAGGCACTTTTATGCTTTGAGGCTCTTGGGGTGAGTCTACAATCTGATTTTGGTATTGCAATTGTTGCACAAGGGTTTGGAATGTGAGTTATGCCCTTGGAGTGCTCAAAATTAGAGTTTGGGTTAGGGAATGCACAACGGGGCTGATTTGATGAATTTCAATGCAATTAGGACTTGAAGGGGCTGAATTTGCATTGATTGAGAGTCCTTGGAAGGCACAAGGGTGTCCATAGGGTGCATTACATGTTGTGAAGCACAAGGGTGCTGATTTGAGTGGATTTGAGCCAACGAGTGCGCAATTCTCCTAGTTAGGGCGTTGTGGTATGATCTTGTGCAAATTCACTAAGAACCATCACGATTGAGTGTTGTGAGGTTGATGTGTAGCACAAAGGTGCTGATTTAGTGTTTGGAATTAGTTTGGAGGCATTAGAAGCACATACGTGTGCAATTTGCTCCACAAATCACAAAATTGTCAAAAATCATAAAAACAATTTTTCTTAGCTTTCTAGGGGCTGAATTTTGTGAGCGTACGTCCTTCAATCAAGGATATGGCTACATTTGAGGGTGAAGGTGCTAAGGTTGTAGACAAGTTCGATGGCGTCAACTTCCACTTGTGGAAATTCAAGATGGAAATGGTCATGGCCGAAAAAGAATTGTGGGAGATAGTTGAGGGTAGTGAGGAACCGCCTTCGTCCGACGCCGAGGCTAGGGTACGAACTGCGTACACTCGGCGAGAGAAAAAGGCCTTTGCGATTTTGGCTCTTAATCTTTCTGATTCCCAGCTTTCTCATATTCGGTCGTGCAAGACTCCCGCCGAGGCATGGGCCAAGCTTTGCAATATTCATGAGGCAAAGAGCTTGGTCAATATCTTGTTTTTGAGGCGTAAGTTTTTCACCATCAAGATGGATGAAAACGACGACATGCTGGCGCACATCAACAAAGTCAAGGCTCTTGCGGATCAGCTCAACGGCGCAGACGTCAACATTACCGACGGTGATATCGTTATGACGCTCCTCGAGAGTTTGCCGCCGTCGTACGAGTATCTTATCGTTGCTATGGAGAGTAGGCCCATTAGCGAGCTCACTCTTGATTATGTGACATCACGGTTGTTGCATGAACTCTCGCGGCGCAAAGAGAACGAGACTCGTGGCGATAGCGCGGCGCTTATGGCGAAGCAATCCAAGAGCGGTGCCAGTGGGAGCTCTACAGACAAGGTATGCTACTATTGCGGTAAGAAGGGCCACTTGGCAAAATTTTGCTACAAACGCAAGAGAGAGGAAAGTGCCAACAATACAAAGGTCAACGATGCAGGTGATGAGTACGCATTTATGACTAGCGTCTCTTCTTGTAGTGATGACGGGGACGAGTATGCAATGATGGCAAGTGACGTGTCATGCAATGGTAGTGTGATCGATTGGATTGTTGATTCGGGAGCCTCGAGTCACATGGCGCCCATTAGGAGTTGTTTCCAATCATATCACGTCATATCTCCAAAGAATGTCATTTTGGGTGATGATACGGTTCTTCAAGCCGTGGGTAAAGGATCCATCGTCGTAGACACCGAGGTGAAGGGTCGTGTGAAGACAATTACCATCCATGATGTCCTCCACGTTCCCAAGTTGAAGGCAAATCTTTTATCGGTGCGACATTTGGTGATGAAGCATTTGCGAGTGGAATTTAGCGACCAAGGGTGTTTTGTGTTGTCTCCAAGTCGTGAGGAGGTGGCCATTATACACGAAGTCAACGGCTTGTACCAAATCAAGTTTTCCAAGATGCACGCGGCGGAATCGGCAACGTTGGTGCAATCGAGTTCAAACGAAGACAAGTTGGCGTTGTGGCATCGTCGTCTCGGGCATTTGAATGTCAAGAGTGTGAAAGCACTGCGTGGAATGGTAAGTGGCATGGATCTTGCACAATCACACGTCGCACCTAGTTCATTCACATGTGAGGGTTGTATTGAAGGCAAGCAACAACGCTCACCGTTTCCAGTTGATGGGGCAACTCGTGCAACCAAGGTTCTTGAGATTGTGCATTCCGACGTGTGTGGTCCAATGAAGACCACGTCTATGGGGGGTTGCAAGTATTTTGTGACGTTCATTGATGATTTTTCGAGGAAGATATGGTTGTATCCGATCAAAGCAAAGAGCGAGTGTTTTGAGAAGTTCAAAGAGTTCAAGGCGTTGGTTGAGAAGCAATCCGAGCACAAGATCAAGGTGTTTCGATCGGATAATGGCGGCGAGTTCATGTCCAACCAATTTGGAGAGTTATTGAAGAAAGAAGGCATTGCTAGACAAACCACAACGCCATATACACCACAACAAAACGGAGTTGCAGAGCGTGCAAATCGAACAATTGTGGAAATGGCAAGGAGTATGTTGCATGCACAAAATTTGGGTTTGGACCTTTGGGCGGAAGCGGTGGTGACTGCGGTGTACACACGCAACCGATGCCCGACGAGTGCGGTTCAAAACATGACACCAGAGCAAGCGTGGAGTGGGAGGCCACCCCGCGTGGAGCACATGCGCACATTTGGATGCATCGCATTTGCAAAGGTACCCGATTCTCAAAGAACCAAACTTGAGGCCAAGGCAACAAAATGTGTGTTTCTTGGATATTGTGAAGGTACCAAGGCGTACAGGCTCATGTCGCTCGAGACCAAGAAGATCATTCGAGCTCGTGATGTGACATTTTGCGAGAATTCCAAGGTTGAAGACAATTTGGACGATGGTCCAAGTGGGAGAAGTGGCGATAAACCGGCGATTGTGGACCAATCTTCCAAATCTCCCGTTATTGATATTGTTGATGAAGACGAAGATGACGAAGATGGTGGTGATGAGGAACATATTGAGGAGCGACCTTTGAAGACGAAGAATGGCGAGAAAAAGGCACAAGCAACGGCGGTTGAAGACAATGCATCCTCGAGCGATCGTCGTTATCCAGAGAGAAATCGTAGACCACTTGGCGAGTGGTGGAAGAATCATATTCTCCCTCAAGGTGAGGAGGAGCATGCAAACGTTGCACTTTTAGATGCTCCATTGACGATTCGTGAAGCGTTGAGTTGTGATGATGCAAACAAGTGGGAGCAAGCCATGCAAGAGGAGTACAAATCGTTGATGGACAATGGCACTTGGGAATTGACTCCCCTCCCCAAGAATCGCAACGCTATCGGTTGTAAGTGGGTATTTCGTGCAAAGAGAGATGCAACGGGTGATGTGGTTCGTTATAAGGCAAGATTGGTGGCAAAGGGCTTTTCACAAATCGAAGGTGTTGATTTTCATGAGACCTTTGCACCGGTGGCGAAATTCACCACTATTCGATGCATTTTGGCCATCGGGGCTGCCATGGATTTGGAAATGCATCAAATGGATGTGAAGACGGCGTTCTTGAACGGCGAGTTGGACGAGGACATCTACATGGTACAACCCGAAGGATTTGTGCAACGAGGTAATGAGAACCTTGTTTGCAAGTTGAACAAGTCATTGTATGGGTTGAAGCAATCTCCACGCGCATGGTATCAAAAGATTGACACGTTTCTTGTTCATATCGGGTTCACAAGGAGCATCGCTGATCACAGCTTGTATTTCATGCAAAAGGGGCAACATGTGGTCATCGTGATCATATATGTGGATGATTTGATCATCCTTGCAAGTGGTATGAGCTCTTTGAAGGCATTGAAGGCAATGCTTGAGAACGAGTACGAGATGAGTGATCTGGGTGAGTTGCACTTTTGTTTAGGAGTTGAGTTTGTGCGAGATAGAGCAACACGCACCATAACAATGAATCAAAGCAAGTATGTTATGGATGTTCTCAAACGCTTTGGCATGGAGGATTGCAAACCGGTTGGCACTCCATTGGATGTGAATTCCAAACTCGTGAAACTCACCGATGAGGAGTATGCATTAGAGGCTCAATCTATGGTGGATGTGCCATACAAGCAAGCTGTAGGGTCATTGATGTATGCTATGATTGCAACAAGGCCGGACCTTGCGTATCCAATCAGCGTTGTGAGTCAACACATGGCAAGACCGGGTTCAAGTCATTGGGTTGCGGTCAAGAGGATCATGCGGTACTTGAAAGGCACAAGTGATGTGAGGTTGTGTCTTGGAGGTGACAACATTGTGTTGAGTGGGTATTGTGATGCGGATTATGCGGGTGATACCAATGATCGTAGATCCACCACGGGGTACATGTTCAAAGTTGGATCGGGGGCCGTTTCATGGAATAGCAAGCGCCAACAAACCACGGCCACGTCAACGGTTGAGGCGGAGTACATGGCGACGAGCCACGGTACGAAGGAGGCCATTTGGTTGAGGCAACTAATGGCGGATGTGAGATGCACTCAAGAGGAAGCTACCACAATCATGTGTGACAACCAAGGGAGTATGTCATTGGCGAAGAATCCAAAGCATCACTCACGTACAAAGCACATTGATGTGCAATATCACTTCATTCGAGAGAAGTTAGAGATGAAGGTGATAGAGTTGAAGTATTGTCCAACGGAGCACATGGTGGCGGACGTGCTGACAAAGGCTCTTGCGAGAGATCGACATCAAAGACTACTGGTGGCATTTGGGCTCGAAGGCTTTGGCTATTTGCAAAGTGGGAGTGTTGAAGTAGGATGATTGCGTGGGCTGAAGTTGCTCATAGCCATGCGCATTAGCTAGAGTAGACGATGCGAATGAGCTAGACTTGCAACTAGAGAAGTGGTACTAGTTAGAAGTAATGAGAATTGGGTCTCCCAAGTGATATGGGCTGATCCTAGTGTACTAGGAGTGGAGTATGGGCTGATGTCCCATATGGTTAGCCAAGGGGACTCCCTTGGGTGTGCTACTTAAGAGGGGCAGCCCATGAGTAAAGATCATCTCTTTCCTATGCATTCCAAGTGTTTGTGTGAGGCTTTGGCATTCTAATCTATTCTTCAATATGAAGGTACCAAAGCGCACAGGCTCATGTCGCTCGAGACCAAGAAGATCATTCGAGCTCGTGATGTGACATTTTGCAAGAATTCCAAGGTTGAAGACAATTTGGACGATGGTCCAAGTGGGAGAAGTGGCGATAAACCAGCGATTGTGGACCAATCTTCCAAATCTCCCGTTATTGATATTGTTGATGAAGACGAAGATGGCGAAGATGGTGGTGATGAGGAACATATTGAGGAACGACCTTTGAAGACGAAGAATGGCGAGAAAAAGGCACAAGCAACGGCGGTTGAAGACAATGCATCCTCGAGCGATCGTCGTTATCCAGAGAGAAATCGTAGACCACTTGGCGAGTGGTGGAAGAATCATATTCTCCCTCAAGGTGAGGAGGAGCATGCAAACGTTGCACTTTTAGATGCTCCATTGACGATTCGTGAAGCGTTGAGTTGTGATGATGCAAACAAGTGGGAGCAAGCCATGCAAGAGGAGTACAAATCGTTGATGGACAATGGCACTTGGGAATTGACTCCCCTCCCCAAGAATCGCAACGCTATCGGTTGTAAGTGGGTATTTCGTGCAAAGAGAGATGCAACGGGTGATGTGGTTCGTTATAAGGCAAGATTGTATTGAAGGTTAGATTAGAATGCCAAAGCCTCACACAAACACTTGGAATGCATAGGAAAGAGATGATCTTTACTCATGGGCTGCCCCTCTTATGTAGCACACCCAAGGGAGTCCCCTTGGCAAACCATATGGGACATCAGCCCATACTCCACTCCTAGTACACTAGGATCAGCCCATATCACTTGGGAGACCCAATTCTCATTACTTCTAACTAGTATCACTTCTCTAGTTGCAAGTCTAGCTCATTCGCATCATCTACTCTAGCTAATGCGCATGGCTAAGAGCAACTTCAGCCCACGCAATCATCCTACTTCAACACTCCCACTTTGCGAATAGCCAAAGCCTTTGAGCCCAAATGCCACCACTAGTCTTTGATGTCGATCTCTCGCAAGAGCCTTTGTCAGCACGTCCGCCACCATGTGCTCCGTTGGACAATACTTCAACTCTATCACCTTCATCTCTAACTTCTCTCGAATGAAGTGATATTGCACATCAATGTGCTTTATACGTGAGTGATGCGTTGGATTCTTCGCCAATGACATACTCCCTTGGTTGTCACACATGATTGTTGTAGCCTCCTCTTGAGTGCATCTCACATCCGCCATTAGTTGCCTCAACCAAATGGCCTCCTTCGTACCGTGGCTCGTCGCCATGTACTCCGCCTCAACCGTTGACGTGGCCGTGGTTTGTTGGCGCTTGCTATTCCATGAAACGGCCCCCGATCCAACTTTGAACATGTACCCCGTGGTGGATCTACGATCATTGGTATCACCCGCATAATCCGCATCACAATACCCACTCAACACAATGTTGTCACCTCCAAGACACAACCTCACATCACTTGTGCCTTTCAAGTACCGCATGATCCTCTTGACCGCAACCCAATGACTTGAACCCGGTCTTGCCATGTGTTGACTCACAACGCTGATTGGATACGCAAGGTCCGGCCTTGTTGCAATCATAGCATACATCAATGACCCTACAGCTTGCTTGTATGGCACATCCACCATAGATTGAGCCTCTAATGCATACTCCTCATCGGTGAGTTTCACGAGTTTGGAATTCACATCCAATGGAGTGCCAACCGGTTTGCAATCCTCCATGCCAAAGCGTTTGAGAACATCCATAACATACTTGCTTTGATTCATTGTTATGGTGCGTGTTGCTCTATCTCGCACAAACTCAACTCCTAAACAAAAGTGCAACTCACCCAGATCACTCATCTCGTACTCGTTCTCAAGCATTGCCTTCAATGCCTTCAAAGAGCTCATACAACTTGCAAGGATGATCAAATCATCCACATATATGATCACGATGACCACATGTTGCCCCTTTTGCATGAAATACAAGCTGTGATCAGCGATGCTCCTTGTGAACCCGATATGAACAAGAAACGTGTCAATCTTTTGATACCATGCGCGTGGTGATTGCTTCAACCCATACAATGACTTGTTCAACTTGCAAACAAGGTTCTCATTACCTCGTTGCACAAATCCTTCGGGTTGTACCATGTAGATGTCCTCGTCCAACTCGCCGTTCAAGAACGCCGTCTTCACATCCATTTGATGCATTTCCAAATCCATGGCAGCCCCGATGGCCAAAATGCATCGAATAGTGGTGAATTTCGCCACCGGTGCAAAGGTCTCATGAAAATCAACACCTTCGATTTGTGAAAAGCCCTTTGCCACCAATCTTGCCTTATAACGAACCACATCACCCGTTGCATCTCTCTTTGCACGAAATACCCACTTACAACCGATAGCGTTGCGATTCTTGGGGAGGGGAGTCAATTCCCAAGTGCCATTGTCCATCAACGATTTGTACTCCTCTTGCATGGCTTGCTCCCACTTGTTTGCATCATCACAACTCAACGCTTCACGAATCGTCAATGGAGCATCTAAAAGTGCAACGTTTGCATGCTCCTCCTCACCTTGAGGGAGAATATGATTCTTCCACCACTCGCCAAGTGGTCTACGATTTCTCTCCGGATAACGACGATCGCTCGAGGATGCATTGTCTTCAACCGCCGTTGCTTGTGCCTTTTTCTCGCCATTCTTCGTCTTCAAAGGTCGCTCCTCAATATGTTCCTCATCACCACCATCTTCGTCATCTTCGTCTTCATCAACAATATCAATAACGGGAGATTTGGAAGATTGGTCCACAATCGCTGGTTTATCGCCACTTCTCCCACTTGGACCATCGTCCAAATTGTCTTCAACCTTGGAATTCTCGCAAAATGTCACATCACGAGCTCGAATGATCTTCTTGGTCTCGAGCGACATGAGCCTGTACGCCTTGGTACCTTCACAATATCCAAGAAACACACATTTTGTTGCCTTGGCCTCAAGTTTGGTTCTTTGAGAATCGGGTACCTTTGCAAATGCGATGCATCCAAATGTGCGCATGTGCTCCACGCGGGGTGGCCTCCCACTCCACGCTTGCTCTGGTGTCATGTTTTGAACCGCACTCGTCGGGCATCGGTTGCGTGTGTACACCGCAGTCACCACCGCTTCCGCCCAAAGGTCCAAACCCAAATTTTGTGCATGCAACATACTCCTTGCCATTTCCACAATTGTTCGATTTGCACGCTCTGCAACTCCGTTTTGTTGTGGTGTATATGGCGTTGTGGTTTGTCTAGCAATGCCTTCTTTCTTCAATAACTCTGCAAATTGGTTGGACAAGAACTCGCCGCCATTATCCGATCGAAACACCTTGATCTTGTGCTCGGATTGCTTCTCAACCAACGCCTTGAACTCTTTGAACTTCTCAAAACACTCGCTCTTTGCTTTGATCGGATACAACCATATCTTCCTCGAAAAATCATCAATGAACGTCACAAAATACTTGCAACCCCCCATAGACGTGGTCTTCATTGGACCACACACGTCGGAATGCACAATCTCAAGAACCTTGGTTGCACGAGTTGCCCCATCAACTGGAAACGGTGAGCGTTGTTGCTTGCCTTCAATACAACCCTCACATGTGAATGAACTAGGCGCGACGTGTGATTGTGCAAGATCCATGCCACTTACCATTCCACGCAGTGCTTTCACACTCTTGACATTCAAATGCCCGAGACGACGATGCCACAACGCCAACTTGTCTTCGTTTGAACTCGATTGCACCAACGTTGCCGATTCCGCCGCGTGCATCTTGGAAAACTTGATTTGGTACAAGCCGTTGACTTCGTGTATAATGGCCACCTCCTCACGACTTGGAGACAACACAAAACACCCTTGGTCGCTAAATTCCACTCGCAAATGCTTCATCACCAAATGTCGCACCGATAAAAGATTTGCCTTCAACTTGGGAACGTGGAGGACATCATGGATGGTAATTGTCTTCACACGACCCTTCACCTCGGTGTCTACGACGATGGATCCTTTACCCACGGCTTGAAGAACCGTATCATCACCCAAAATGACATTCTTTGGAGATATGACGTGATATGATTGGAAACAAGTCCTAATGGGCGCCATGTGACTCGAAGCTCCCGAATCAACAATCCAATCGATCACACTACCATTGCATGACACGTCACTTGCCATCATTGCATACTCGTCCCCGTCATCACTACAAGAAGAGACGCTAGTCATAAATGCGTACTCATCACCTGCATCGTTGACCTTTGTATTGTTGGCACTTTCCTCTCTCTTGCGTTTGTAGCAAAATTTTGCCAAGTGGCCCTTCTTACCGCAATAGTAGCATACCTTGTCTGTAGAGCTCCCACTGGCACCGCTCTTGGATTGCTTCGCCATAAGCGCCGCGCTATCGCCACGAGTCTCGTTCTCTTTGCGCCGCGAGAGTTCATGCAACAACCGTGATGTCACATAATCAAGAGTGAGCTCGGTAATGGGCCTACTCTCCATAGCAACGATAAGATACTCGTACGACGGCGGCAAACTCTCGAGGAGCGTCATAACGATATCACCGTCGGTAATGTTGACGTCTGCGCCGTTGAGCTGATCCGCAAGAGCCTTGACTTTGTTGATGTGCGCCAACATGTCGTCGTTTTCTTCCATCTTGATGGTGAAAAACTTGCGCCTCAAGAACAAGATATTGACCAAGCTCTTTGCCTCATGAATATTGCAAAGCTTGGCCCATGCCTCGGCGGGAGTCTTGCACGACCGAATATGAGAAAGCTGGGAATCAGAAAGATTAAGAGCCAAAATCGCAAAGGCCTTTTTCTCTCGCCGAGTGTACGCAGTTCGTACCCTAGCCTCGGCGTCGGACGAAGGCGGTTCCTCACTACCCTCAACTATCTCCCACAATTCTTTTTCGGCCATGACCATTTCCATCTTGAATTTCCACAAGTGGAAGTTGACGCCATCGAACTTGTCTACAACCTTAGCACCTTCACCCTCAAATGTAGCCATATCCTTGATTGAAGGACGTACGCTCACAAAATTCAGCCCCTAGAAAGCTAACAAAAATTGTTTTTATGATTTTTTGACAATTTTGTGATTTGTGAGGCAAATTGCACACGTACGTGCATCTAATGCCTCCAAACTAATTCCAAACACTAAATCAGCACCTTTGTGCTACACATCAACCTCACAACACTCAATCGTGATGGTTCTTAGTGAATTTGCACAAGATCATACCACAACACCCTAACTAGGAGAATTGCGCACTCGTTGGCTCAAATCCACTCAAATCAGCACCCTTGTGCTTCACAACACGTAATGCACCCTATGGACACCCTTGTGCCTTCCAAGGACTCTAAATCAATGCAAATTCAGCCCCTTCAAATCCTAATTGCATTGAAATTCATCAAATCAGCCCCGTTGTGCATTCACTAACCCAAACTCTAATTTTGAGCACTCCAAGGGCATAACTCACATTCCAAACCCTTGTGCAAGAATTGCAATACCAAAATCAGATTGTAGACTCACCCCAAGAGCCTCAAAGCATAAAAGTGCCTTGCAACAACACAAGTGCACAAATTGAGCACAAATTGAGCCAATAAGCTCCAATAAGCTCCAATAAGCTCCAATCAGCTCCAATATACTCCAACAAGCACCAATAAGCTCCAAAGCTCCAATTCAGCCCTTGTAGACGTGTATAAACTCCAAAGGTGCTCCAAAGTGCTCCAAAAGCTCCAAATCAACAAATGATAGCTCCAAAGTGCGAATTCAGCCCTCCAACACGTAGATCAAAGGTAGGAAGATTGTAATACCTCCCAATGTCGAAATCAGCCCACCAAAGCTCGAATTCAGCCCTCCAAAGTTCCAAATGAGCGCTCCAATACTCCAAAATCAGCGCTCCAACGCACGACCTCCACACAATGAGCAATCTAATCTTTGACTCACGCAAAACACATGAGTGGGCCCATAACCTATTGAAGGTTAGATTAGAATGCCAAAGCCTCACACAAACACTTGGAATGCATAGGAAAGAGATGATCTTTACTCATGGGCTGCCCCTCTTAAGTAGCACACCCAAGGGAGTCCCCTTGGCAAACCATATGGGACATCAGCCCATACTCCACTCCTAGTACACTAGGATCAGCCCATATCACTTGGGAGACCCAATTCTCATTACTTCTAACTAGTACCACTTCTCTAGTTGCAAGTCTAGCTCATTCGCATCATCTACTCTAGCTAATGCGCATGGCTATGAGCAACTTCAGCCCACGCAATCATCCTACTTCAACACAATCATCCTACTTCAACAGGGTGTGCTACTTAAGAGGGGCAGCCCATGAGTAATGATCATCGCTTTCCTATGCATTCCAAGTGTTTGTGTGAGGCTTTTGTTGAAGTAGGATGATTGAGTGGGCTGAAGTTGTTCATAGCCATGCGCATTAGCTAGAGTAGATGATGCGAATGAGCTAGACTAGCAACTAGAGAAGTGGTACTAGTTAGAAGTAATGAGAATTGGGTCTCCCAAGTGATATGGGCTGATCCTAGTGTACTAGGGGTGGAGTATGGGCTGATGTCCCATATGGTTTGCCAAGGGGACTCCCTTGGGTGAGCTACTTAAGAGGGGCAGCCCATGAGTAAAGATTATCTCTTTCCTATGCATTCCAAGTGTTTGTGTGAGGCTTTGGCATTCTAATCTAACTTTCAATAGGTTATGGGCCCACTCATGTGTTTTGCGTGAGTCAAAGATTAGATTGCTCATTGTGTGGAGGTCGTGCGTTGGAGCGCTGATTTTGGAGTATTGGAGCGCTGATTTGGAACTTTGGAGGGCTGAATTCGAGCTTTGGTGGGCTGATTTTGACATTGGGAGGTATTACAATCTTCCTACTTTAGATCTATGTGTTGGAGGGCTGAATTCGCACTTTGGAGCTATCATTTGTTGATTTGGAGCTTTTGAAGCACTTTGGAGCACTTTTGGAGTTTATACACGTCTACAAGGGCTGAATTGGAGCTTTGGAGCTTATAAGTGCTTGTTGGAGTTTATTGGAGCTGATTGGAGCTGATTGGAGCTTATTGGAGCTTATTGGAGCTTATTGGAGCTTATTGGCTCAATTTGTGCTCAATTTGTGCACTTGTGTTGTTGCAAGGCACTTTTATGCGTTGAGGCTCTTGGGGTGAGTCTACAATCTGATTTTGGTATTGCAATTCTTGCACAAGGGTTTGGAATGTGAGTTATGCCCTTGGAGTGCTCAAAATTAGAGTTTGGGTTAGTGAATGCACAACGGGGCTGATTTGATGAATTTCAATGCAATTAGGACTTGAAGGGGCTGAATTTGCATTGATTTAGAGTCCTTGGAGGGCACAAGGGTGTGCATAGAGTGCATTACATGTTGTGAAGCACAAGGGTGCTGATTTGAGTGGATTTGAGCCAACGAGTGCGCAATTCTCCTAGTTAGGGTGTTGTGGTATGATCTTGTGCAAATTCACTAAGAACCATCACGATTGAGTGTTGTGAGGTTGATGTGTAGCACAAAGGTGCTGATTTAGTGTTTGGAATTAGTTTGGAGGCATTAGAAGCACATACGTGTGCAATTTGCTTCACAAATCACAAAATTGTCAAAAATCATAAAAACAATTTTTGTTAGCTTTCTAGGGGCTGAATTTTGTGAGCGTACGTCCTTCAATCAAGGATATGGCTACATTTGAGGGTGAAGGTGCTAAGGTTGTAGACAAGTTCGATGGCGTCAACTTCCACTTGTGGAAATTCAAGATGGAAATGGTCATGGCCGAAAAAGAATTGTGGGAGATAGTTGAGGGTAGTGAGGAACCGCCTTCGTCCGACGCCGAGGCTAGGGTACGAACTGCGTACACTCGGCGAGAGAAAAAGGCCTTTGCAATTTTGGCTCTTAATCTTTCTGATTCCCAGCTTTCTCATATTCGGTCGTGCAAGACTCCCGCCGAGGCATGGGCCAAGCTTTGCAATATTCATGAGGCAAAGAGCTTGGTCAATATCTTGTTTTTGAGGCGCAAGTTTTTCACCATCAAGATGGAAGAAAACGACGACATGTTGGCGCACATCAACAAAGTCAAGGCTCTTGCGGATCAGCTCAACGGCGCAGACGTCAACATTACCGACGGTGATATCGTTATGACGCTCCTCGAGAGTTTGCCGCCGTCGTACGAGTATCTTATCGTTGCTATGGAGAGTAGGCCCATTACCGAGCTCACTCTTGATTATGTGACATCACGGTTGTTGCATGAACTCTCGCGGCGCAAAGAGAACGAGACTCGTGGCGATAGCGCGGCGCTTATGGCGAAGCAATCCAAGAGCGGTGCCAGTGGGAGCTCTACAGACAAGGTATGCTACTATTGCGGTAAGAAGGGCCACTTGGCAAAATTTTGCTACAAACGCAAGAGAGAGGAAAGTGCCAACAATACAAAGGTCAACGATGCAGGTGATGAGTACGCATTTATGACTAGCGTCTCTTCTTGTAGTGATGACGGGGACGAGTATGCAATGATGGCAAGTGACGTGTCATGCAATGGTAGTGTGATCGATTGGATTGTTGATTCGGGAGCTTCGAGTCACATGGCGCCCATTAGGAGTTGTTTCCAATCATATCACGTCATATCTCCAAAGAATGTCATTTTGGGTGATGATACGGTTCTTCAAGCCGTGGGTAAAGGATCCATCGTCGTAGACACCGAGGTGAAGGGTCGTGTGAAGACAATTACCATCCATGATGTCCTCCACGTTCCCAAGTTGAAGGCAAATCTTTTATCGGTGCGACATTTGGTGATGAAGCATTTGCGAGTGGAATTTAGCGACCAAGGGTGTTTTGTGTTGTCTCCAAGTCGTGAGGAGGTGGCCATTATACACGAAGTCAACGGCTTGTACCAAATCAAGTTTTCCAAGATGCACGCGGCGGAATCGGCAACGTTGGTGCAATCGAGTTCAAACGAAGACAAGTTGGCGTTGTGGCATCGTCGTCTCGGGCATTTGAATGTCAAGAGTGTGAAAGCACTGCGTGGAATGGTAAGTGGCATGGATCTTGCACAATCACACGTCGCACCTAGTTCATTCACATGTGAGGGTTGTATTGAAGGCAAGCAACAACGCTCACCGTTTCCAGTTGATGGGGCAACTCGTGCAACCAAGGTTCTTGAGATTGTGCATTCCGACGTGTGTGGTCCAATGAAGACCACGTCTATGGGGGGTTGCAAGTATTTTGTGACGTTCATTGATGATTTTTCGAGGAAGATATGGTTGTATCCGATCAAAGCAAAGAGCGAGTGTTTTGAGAAGTTCAAAGAGTTCAAGGCGTTGGTTGAGAAGCAATCCGAGCACAAGATCAAGGTGTTTCGATCGGATAATGGCGGCGAGTTCTTTGTTGAAGTAGGATGATTGCGTGGGCTGAAGTTGCTCATAGCCATGCGCATTAGCTAGAGTAGATGATGCGAATGAGCTAGACTAGCAACTAGAGAAGTGGTACTAGTTAGAAGTAATGAGAATTGGGTCTCCCAAGTGATATGGGCTGATCCTAGTGTACGAGGAGTGGAGTATGGGCTGATGTCCCATATGGTTTGCCAAGGGGACTCCCTTGGGTGTGCTACTTAAGAGGGGCAGCCCATGAGTAAAGATCATCTCTTTCCTATGCATTCCAAGTGTTTGTGTGAGGCTTTGGCATTCTAATCTAACCTTCAATAGGTTATGGGCCCACTCATGTGTTTTGCGTGAGTCAAAGATTAGATTGCTCATTGTGTGGAGGTCGTGCTTTGGAGCGCTGAGTTTGGAGTATTGGAGCGCTGATTTGGAACTTTGGAGGGCTGAATTCGAGCTTTGGTGGGCTGATTTCGACATTGGGAGGTATTACAATCTTCCTACCTTTGATCTACGTGTTGGAGGGCTGAATTCGCACTTTGGAGCTATCATTTGTTGATTTGGAGCTTTTGGAGCACTTTGGAGCACTTTTGGAGTTTATACACGTCTACAAGGGCTGAATTGGAGCTTTGGAGCTTATTGGTGCTTGTTGGAGTATATTGGAGCTGATGGAGCTTATTGGAGCTTATTGGAGCTTATTGGAGCTTATTGGCTCAATTTGTGCTCAATTTGTGCACTTGTGTTGTTGCAAGGCACTTTTATGCTTTGAGGCTCTTGGGGTGAGTCTACAATCTGATTTTGGTATTGCAATTCTTGCACAAGGGTTTGGAATGTGAGTTATGCCCTTGGAGTGCTCAAAATTAGAGTTTGGGTTAGTGAATGCACAACGGGGCTGATTTGATGAATTTCAATGCAATTAGGACTTGAAGGGGCTGAATTTGCATTGATTTAGAGTCCTTGGAAGGCACAAGGGTGTCCATAGGGTGCATTACGTGTTGTGAAGCACAAGGGTGCTGATTTGAGTGGATTTGAGCCAACGAGTGCGCAATTCTCCTAGTTAGGGTGTTGTGGTATGATCTTGTGCAAATTCACTAAGAACCATCACGATTGAGTGTTGTGAGGTTGATGTGTAGCACAAAGGTGCTGATTTAGTGTTTGGAATTAGTTTGGAGGCATTAGAAGCACATACGTGTGCAATTTGCTTCACAAATCACAAAATTGTCAAAAATCATAAAAACAATTTTTCTTAGCTTTCTAGGGGTTGAATTTTGTGAGCGTACGTCCTTCAAGCAAGGATATGGCTACATTTGAGGGTGAAGGTGCTAAGGTTGTAGACAAGTTCGATGGCGTCAACTTCCACTTGTGGAAATTCAAGATGGAAATGGTCATGGCCGAAAAAGAATTGTGGGAGATAGTTGAGGGTAGTGAGGAACCGCCTTCGTCCGACGCCGAGGCTAGGGTACGAACTGCGTACACTCGGCGAGAGAAAAAGGCCTTTGCGATTTTGGCTCTTAATCTTTCTGATTCCCAGCTCTCTCATATTCGGTCGTGCAAGACTCCCGCCGAGGCATGGGCCAAGCTTTGCAATATTCATGAGGCAAAGAGCTTGGTCAATATCTTGTTTTTGAGGCGCAAGTTTTTCACCATCAAGATGGAAGAAAACGACGACATGTTGGCGCACATCAACAAAGTCAAGGCTCTTGCGGATCAGCTCAACGGCGCAGACGTCAACATTACCGACGGTGATATCGTTATGACGCTCCTCGAGAGTTTGCCGCCGTCGTACGAGTATCTTATCGTTGCTATGGAGAGTAGGCCCATTAGCGAGCTCACTCTTGATTATGTGACATCACGGTTGTTGCATGAACTCTTGCGGCGCAAAGAGAACGAGACTCGTGGCGATAGCGCGGCGCTTATGGCGAAGCAATCCAAGAGCGGTGCCAGTGGGAGCTCTACAGACAAGGTATGCTACTATTGCGGTAAGAAGGGCCACTTGGCAAAATTTTGCTACAAACGCAAGAGAGAGGAAAGTGCCAACAATACAAAGGTCAACGATGCAGGTGATGAGTACGCATTTATGACTAGCGTCTCTTCTTGGTGTGATGACGGGGACGAGTATGCAATGATGGCAAGTGACGTGTCATGCAATGGTAGTGTGATCGATTGGATTGTTGATTCGGGAGCCTCGAGTCACATGGCGCCCATTAGGACTTGTTTCCAATCATATCACGTCATATCTCCAAAGAATGTCATTTTGGGTGATGATACGGTTCTTCAAGCCGTGGGTAAAGGATCCATCGTCGTAGACACCGAGGTGAAGGGTCGTGTGAAGACAATTACCATCCATGATGTCCTCCACGTTCCCAAGTTGAAGGCAAATCTTTTATCGGTGCGACATTTGGTGATGAAGCATTTGCGAGTGGAATTTAGCGACCAAGGGTGTTTTGTGTTGTCTCCAAGTCGTGAGGAGGTGGCCATTATACACGAAGTCAACGGCTTGTACCAAATCAAGTTTTCCAAGATGCACGCGGCGGAATCCGCAACGTTGGTGCAATCGAGTTCAAACGAAGACAAGTTGGCGTTGTGGCATCGTCGTCTCGGGCATTTGAATGTCAAGAGTGTGAAAGCACTCCGTGGAATGGTAAGTGGCATGGATCTTGCACAATCACACGTCGCACCTAGTTCATTCACATGTGAGGGTTGTATTGAAGGCAAACAACAACGCTCACCGTTTCCAGTTGATGGGGCAACTCGTGCAACCAAGGTTCTTGAGATTGTGCATTCCGACGTGTGTGGTCCAATGAAGACCACGTCTATGGGGGGTTGCAAGTATTTTGTGACGTTCATTGATGATTTTTCGAGGAAGATATGGTTGTATCCGATCAAAGCAAAGAGCGAGTGTTTTGAGAAGTTCAAAGAGTTCAAGGCGTTGGTTGAGAAGCAATCCGAGCACAAGATCAAGGTGTTTCGATCGGATAATGGCGGCGAGTTCATGTCCAACCAATTTGGAGAGTTATTGAAGAAAGAAGGCATTGCTAGACAAACCACAACGCCATATACACCACAACAAAACGGAGTTGCAGAGCGTGCAAATCGAACAATTGTGGAAATGGCAAGGAGTATGTTGCATGCACAAAATTTGGGTTTGGACCTTTGGGCGGAAGCGGTGGTTGTTGAAGTCGGATGATTGCGTGGGCTGAAGTTGCTCATAGCCATGCGCATTAGCTAGAGTAGATGATGCGAATGAGCTAGACATGCAACTAGAGAAGTGGTACTAGTTAGAGATAATGAGAATTGGGTCTCCCAAGTGATATGGGCTGATCCTAGTGTACTAGGAGTGGAGTATGGGCTGATGTCCCATATGGTTTGCCAAGGGGACTCCCTTGGGTGTGCTACTTAAGAGGGGCAGCCCATGAGTAAAGAACATCTCTTTCCTATGCATTCCAAGTGTTTGTGTGAGGCTTTGGCATTCTAATCTAACCTTCAATAGGTTATGGGCCCACTCATGTGTTTTGCGTGAGTCAAAGATTAGATTGCTCATTGTGTGGAGGTCGTGCGTTGGAGCGCTGATTTTGGAGTATTGGAGCGCTGATTTGGAACTTTGGAGGGCTGAATTCGAGCTTTGGTGGGCTGATTTCGACATTGGGAGGTATTACAATCTTCCTACCTTTGATCTACGTGTTGGAGGGCTGAATTCGCACTTTGGAGCTATCATTTGTTGATTTGGAGCTTTTGGAGCACTTTGGAGCACTTTTGGAGTTTATACACGTCTACAAGGGCTGAATTGGAGCTTTGGAGCTTATTGGTGCTTGTTGGAGTATATTGGAGCTCATTGGAGCTTATTGGAGCTTATTGGAGCTTATTGGAGCTTATTGGCTCAATTTGTGCTCAATTTGTGCACTTGTGTTGTTACAAGGCACTTTTATGCTTTGAGGCTCTTGGGGTGAGTCTACAATCTGATTTTGGTATTGCAATTCTTGCACAAGGGTTTGGAATGTGAGTTATGCCCTTGGAGTGCTCAAAATTAGAGTTTGGGTTAGTGAATGCACAACGGGGCTGATTTGATGAATTTCAATGCAATTAGGACTTGAAGGGGCTGAATTTGCATTGATTTAGAGTCCTTGGAAGGCACAAGGGTGTCCATAGGGTGCATTACGTGTTGTGAAGCACAAGGGTGCTGATTTGAGTGGATTTAAGCCAACGAGTGCGCAATTCTCCAAGTTAGGGTGTTGTGGTATGATCTTGTGCAAATTCACTAAGAACCATCACGATTGAGTGTTGTGAGGTTGATGTGTAGCACAAAGGTGCTGATTTAGTGTTTGGAATTAGTTTGGAGGCATTAGAAGCACGTACGTGTGCAATTTGCTTCACAAATCACAAAATTGTCAAAAAATCATAAAAACAATTTTTCTTAGCTTTCTAGGGGCTGAATTTTGTGAGCGTACGTCCTTCAATCAAGGATATGGCTACATTTGAGGGTGAAGGTGCTAAGGTTGTAGACAAGTTCGATGGCGTCAACTTCCACTTGTGGAAATTCAAGATGGAAATGGTCATGGCCGAAAAAGAATTGTGGGAGATAGTTGAGGGTAGTGAGGAACCGCCTTCGTCCGACGCCGAGGCTAGGGTACGAACTGCGTACACTCGGCGAGAGAAAAAGGCCTTTGCGATTTTGGCTCTTAATCTTTCTGATTCCCAGCTTTCTCATATTCGGTCGTGCAAGACTCCCGCCGAGGCATGGGCCAAGCTTTGCAATATTCATGAGGCAAAGAGCTTGGTCAATATCTTGTTTTTGAGGCGCAAGTTTTTCACCATCAAGATGGAAGAAAACGACGACATGTTGGCGCACATCAACAAAGTCAAGGCTCTTGCGGATCAGCTCAACGGCGCAGACGTCAACATTACCGACGGTGATATCGTTATGACGCTCCTCGAGAGTTTGCCGCCGTCGTACGAGTATCTTATCGTTGCTATGGAGAGTAGGCCCATTAGCGAGCTCACTCTTGATTATGTGACATCACGGTTGTTGCATGAACTCTCGCGGCGCAAAGAGAACGAGACTCGTGGCGATAGCGCGGCGCTTATGGCGAAGCAATCCAAGAGCGGTGCCAGTGGGAGCTCTACAGACAAGGTATGCTACTATTGCGGTAAGAAGGGCCACTTGGCAAAATTTTGCTACAAACGCAAGAGAGAGGAAAGTGCCAACAATACAAAGGTCAACGATGCAGGTGATGAGTACGCATTTATGACTAGCGTCTCTTCTTGTAGTGATGACGGGGACGAGTATGCAATGATGGCAAGTGACGTGTCATGCAATGGTAGTGTGATCGATTGGATTGTTGATTCGGGAGCCTCGAGTCACATGGCGCCCATTAGGACTTGTTTCCAATCATATCACGTCATATCTCCAAAGAATGTCATTTTGGGTGATGATACGGTTCTTCAAGCCGTGGGTAAAGGATCCATCGTCGTAGACACCGAGGTGAAGGGTCGTGTGAAGACAATTACCATCCATGATGTCCTCCACGTTCCCAAGTTGAAGGCAAATCTTTTATCGGTGCGACATTTGGTGATGAAACATTTGCGAGTGGAATTTAGCGACCAAGGGTGTTTTGTGTTGTCTCCAAGTCGTGAGGAGGTGGCCATTATACACGAAGTCAACGGCTTGTACCAAATCAAGTTTTCCAAGATGCACGCGGCGGAATCGGCAACGTTGGTGCAATCGAGTTCAAACGAAGACCAGTTGGCGTTGTGGCATCGTCGTCTCGGGCATTTGAATGTCAAGAGTGTGAAAGCACTGCGTGGAATGGTAAGTGGCATGGATCTTGCACAATCACACGTCGCACCTAGTTCATTCACATGTGAGGGTTGTATTGAAGGCAAGCAACAACGCTCACCGTTTCCAGTTGATGGGGCAACTCGTGCAACCAAGGTTCTTGAGATTGTGCATTCCGACGTGTGTGGTCCGATGAAGACCACGTCTATGGGGGGTTGCAAGTATTTTGTGACGTTCATTGATGATTTTTCGAGGAAGATATGGTTGTATCCGATCAAAGCAAAGAGCGAGTGTTTTGAGAAGTTCAAAGAGTTCAAGGCGTTGGTTGAGAAGCAATCCGAGCACAAGATCAAGGTGTTTCGATCGGATAATGGCGGCGAGTTCATGTCCAACCAATTTGGAGAGTTATTGAAGAAAGAAGGCATTGCTAGACAAACCACAACGCCATATACACCACAACAAAACGGAGTTGCAGAGCGTGCAAATCGAACAATTGTGGAAATGGCAAGGAGTATGTTGCATGCACAAAATTTGGGTTTGGACCTTTGGGCGGAAGCGGTGGTGACTGCGGTGTACACACGCAACCGATGCCCGACGAGTGCGGTTCAAAACATGACACCAGAGCAAGCGTGGAGTGGGAGGCCACCCCGCGTGGAGCACATGCGCACATTTGGATGCATCGCATTTGCAAAGGTACCCGATTCTCAAAGAACCAAACTTGAGGCCAAGGCAACAAAATGTGTGTTTCTTGGATATTGTGAAGGTACCAAGGCATACAGGCTCATGTCGCTCGAGACCAAGAAGATCATTCGAGCTCGTGATGTGACATTTTGCGAGAATTCCAAGGTTGAAGACAATTTGGACGATGGTCCAAGTGGGAGAAGTGGCGATAAACCGGCCATTGTGGACCAATCTTCCAAATCTCCCGTTATTGATATTGTTGATGAAGACGAAGATGACGAAGATGGTGGTGATGAGGAACATATTGAGGAGCGACCTTTGAAGACGAAGAATGGCGAGAAAAAGGCACAAGCAACGGCGGTTGAAGACAATGCATCCTCGAGCGATCGTCGTTATCCAGAGAGAAATCGTAGACCACTTGGCGAGTGGTGGAAGAATCATATTCTCCCTCAAGGTGAGGAGGAGCATGCAAACGTTGCACTTTTAGATGCTCCATTGACGATTCGTGAAGCGTTGAGTTGTGATGATGCAAACAAGTGGGAGCAAGCCATGCAAGAGGAGTACAAATCATTGATGGACAATGGCACTTGGGAATTGACTCCCCTCCCCAAGAATCGCAACGCTATCGGTTGTAAGTGGGTATTTCGTGCAAAGAGAGATGCAACGGGTGATGTGGTTCGTTATAAGGCAAGATTGGTGGCAAAGGGCTTTTCACAAATCGAAGGTGTTGATTTTCATGAGACCTTTGCACCGGTGGCGAAATTCACCACTATTCGATGCATTTTGGCCATCGGGGCTGCCATGGATTTGGAAATGCATCAAATGGATGTGAAGACGGCGTTCTTGAACGGCGAGTTGGACGAGGACATCTACATGGTACAACCCGAAGGATTTGTGCAACGAGGTAATGAGAACCTTGTTTGCAAGTTGAACAAGTCATTGTATGGGTTGAAGCAATCTCCACGCGCATGGTATCAAAAGATTGACACGTTTCTTGTTCATATCGGGTTCACAAGGAGCATCGCTGATCACAGCTTGTATTTCATGCAAAAGGGGCAACATGTGGTCATCGTGATCATATATGTGGATGATTTGATCATCCTTGCAAGTTGTATGAGCTCTTTGAAGGCATTGAAGGCAATGCTTGAGAACGAGTACGAGATGAGTGATCTGGGTGAGTTGCACTTTTGTTTAGGAGTTGAGTTTGTGCGAGATAGAGCAACACGCACCATAACAATGAATCAAAGCAAGTATGTTATGGATGTTCTCAAACGCTTTGGCATGGAGGATTGCAAACCGGTTGGCACTCCATTGGATGTGAATTCCAAACTCGTGAAACTCACGGATGAGGAGTATGCATTAGAGGCTCAATCTATGGTGGATGTGCCATACAAGCAAGCTGTAGGGTCATTGATGTATGCTATGATTGCAACAAGGCCGGACCTTGCGTATCCAATCAGCGTTGTGAGTCAACACATGGCAAGACCGGGTTCAAGTCATTGGGTTGCGGTCAAGAGGATCATGCGGTACTTGAAAGGCACAAGTGATGTGAGGTTGTGTCTTGGAGGTGACAACATTGTGTTGAGTGGGTATTGTGATGCGGATTATGCGGGTGATACCAATGATCGTAGATCCACCACGGGGTACATGTTCAAAGTTGGATCGGGGGCCGTTTCATGGAATAGCAAGCGCCAACAAACCACGGCCACATCAACGGTTGAGGCGGAGTACATGGCGACGAGCCACGGTACGAAGGAGGCCATTTGGTTGAGGCAACTAATGGCGGATGTGAGATGCACTCAAGAGGAGGCTACAACAATCATGTGTGACAACCAAGGGAGTATGTCATTGGCGAAGAATCCAACGCATCACTCACGTACAAAGCACATTGATGTGCAATATCACTTCATTCGAGAGAAGTTAGAGATGAAGGTGATAGAGTTGAAGTATTGTCCAACGGAGCACATGGTGGCGGACGTGCTGACAAAGGCTCTTGCGAGAGATCGACATCAAAGACTAGTGGTGGCATTTGGGCTCGAAGGCTTTGGCTATTCGCAAAGTGGGAGTGTTGAAGTAGGATGATTGCGTGGGCTGAAGTTGCTCATAGCCATGCGCATTAGCTAGAGTAGATGATGCGAATGAGCTAGACTAGCAACTAGAGAAGTGGTACTAGTTAGAAGTAATGAGAATTGGGTCTCCCAAGTGATATGGGCTGATCCTAGTGTACTAGGAGTGGAGTATGGGCTGATGTCCCATATGGTTTGCCAAGGGGACTCCCTTGGGTGTGCTACTTAAGAGGGGCAGCCCATGAGTAAAGATCATCTCTTTCCTATGCATTCCAAGTGTTTGTGTGAGGCTTTGGCATTCTAATCTAACCTTCAATATTCTTGTCCAACCAATTTGCAGAGTTATTGAAGAAAGAAGGCATTGCTAGACAAACCACAACGCCATATACACCACAACAAAACGGAGTTGCAGAGCGTGCAAATCGAACAATTGTGGAAATGGCAAGGAGTATGTTGCATGCACAAAATTTGGGTTTGGACCTTTGGGCGGAAGCGGTGGTGACTGCGGTGTACACATGCAACCGATGCCCGACGAGTGCGGTTCAAAACATGACACCAGAGCAAGCGTGGAGTGGGAGGCCACCCCGCGTGGAGCACATGCGCACATTTGGATGCATCGCATTTGCAAAGGTACCCGATTCTCAAAGAACCAAACTTGAGGCCAAGGCAACAAAATGTGTGTTTCTTGGATATTGTGAAGGTACCAAGGCGTACAGGCTCATGTCGCTCGAGACCAAGAAGATCATTCGAGCTCGTGATGTGACATTTTGCGAGAATTCCAAGGTTGAAGACAATTTGGACGATGGTCCAAGTGGGAGAAGTGGCGATAAACCAGCGATTGTGGACCAATCTTCCAAATCTCCCGTTATTGATATTGTCGATGAAGACGAAGATGACGAAGATGGTGGTGATGAGGAACATAATGAGGAGCCACCTTTGAAGACAAAGAATGGCGAGAAAAAGGCACAAGCAACGGCGGTTGAAGACAATGCATCCTCGAGCGATCGTCGTTATGCAGAGAGAAATCGTAGACCACTTGGCGAGTGGTGGAAGAATCATATTCTCCCTCAAGGTGAGGAGGAGCATGCAAACGTTGCACTTTTAGATGCTCCATTGACGATTCGTGAAGCGTTGAGTTGTGATGATGCAAACAAGTGGGAGCAAGCCATGCAAGAGGAGTACAAATCGTTGATGCACAATGGCACTTGGGAATTGACTCCCCTCCCCAAGAATCGCAACGCTATCGGTTGTAAGTGGGTATTTCGTGCAAAGAGAGATGCAACGGGTGATGTGGTTCGTTATAAGGCAAGATTGGTGGCAAAGGGCTTTTCACAAATCGAAGGTGTTGATTTTCATGAGACCTTTGCACCGGTGGCGAAATTCACCACTATTCGATGCATTTTGGCCATCGGGGCTGCCATGGATTTGGAAATGCATCAAATGGATGTGAAGACGGCGTTCTTGAACGGCGAGTTGGACGAGGACATCTACATGGTACAACCCGAAGGATTTGTGCAACGAGGTAATGAGAACCTTGTTTGTATTGAGGTAATTGATGCAACGTAGTATTGCTAGAAGCCAAAGACGTACTTGTGCTAAATAATGGTGTGTGGGAGGAGGGGTTAGGCATGGGCTGATCTCTAGAGTGTCCTTGTGATGAGTTATCCCATATGGTTTGTCCATGGTGACCTCCTAGTGTACACTACTTAAGGTGGAAGGCCTTTGAGTAAAGATCATCTCTTTCTACGCATTCCTTGTGTTTGTGTGTGTGCCTTGTGCAATCTTCTCTACCTTCAATAGGTTATGGGCCCACTCATGTGTGTTTCATGAGTATTAGATTGCATTTGTGCAAGTATTTTGAGGTCGGTGCGCAACGGGCGGTTTTGGAGCATTGTTGGAGGTTTTGGAGCTTGTTGAAGCGTTGGTGTTTCTTGGAGGTGTGCATGGGCTGAAGTTACATGTTGGAGCACTCTCTTTGGTCAATTTCTTCCCTTGATCTCCTTCTTTTCTTTCTTCTATCTCTTCGTTGCGAGTGGAACTTCGTTTGGTTCAATTGTGAGCATTTGAGTAAATGCAAGTGATTTGTGAGGTGTGAAGACTCTCGTGGAGGGTCTACCATCTGATCCTAGTGATTAGGCACTTGCTTTGAGGTGTTGCATGTGTTTCATGCTCTTGGGGTGCTCAAATTTTCATTTGGAGCTAGTTTGTGCACAAAGGTGCGGTTTTGAGCAATTTCAATGCGATTGGGGTTTTGAGGGACTTGTGTGAGTTCATGTGCATTGAGTGAGTGCTCTTGAAGGACACAAAGGTGTCATTGACGTGCATTGAGTGTTTGGGGACACTAAGGCGTCGTATTGAAGCATTTGGAGTTGTTTTGAGCTCCATTGAGTGATTTGAGGGGTTTTGGTGAGCCTCTTTGCATTTTTGGGTGAGGGTTCTCACATTTGAGTGTTGGGAGGCGTGTGTGGAGCACAAAAGTGCTGATCTAGTGTTTGGGGTTGTTTTAAACCCATTGGGTGCACAAAGGTGCAATATCAAAGCAAAAAATCACAAAAACAAAGTTGTGTGTTTGAGTTTGAGGTTTCATTTGTGTGGGGAGGCATACGTAAGTGAGGATCATGGCATCTTTTGAGGGTGAGGGTCCCAAGGTCGTGGACAAGTTCGATGGGGTGAATTTCCACTTGTGGAAGTTCAAAATGGAGATGGTGATGGCCGAGAAGGAGTTGTGGGAGATTGTCGAGGGTAGTGAGGAACCTCCTTTCTCTTCTACGGATCCTAGGATCATGCAAGCGTACACGAGGAGGGAGAAGAAGGCATTTGCCATTTTGGCACTCAACCTCGCGGATTCGCAACTTGCGCACATTCGTTCGTGCAAGACACCCGCGGAAGCATGGTCCAAGCTTTGCAACATTCACGAAGCGAAAACATTGGCCAACATTTTGTTTTTGAGGCGCAAGTTCTTCACCATCAAGATGGGCGAAGAAGATGACATGTTGGCGCACATCAACAAGGTCAAAGCTCTCGCGGATCAACTCAACGGTTGCTATTGAAGGTTAGATTAGAATGCCAAAGCCTCACACAAACACTTGGAATGCATAGGAAAGAGATGATCTTTACTCATGGGCTGCCCCTCTTAAGTAGCACACCCAAGGGAGTCCCCTTGGCAAACCATATGGGACATCAGCCCATACTCCACTCCTAGTACACTAGGATCAGCCCATATCACTTGGGAGACCCAATTCTCATTACTTCTAACTAGTACTATTTCTCTAGTTGCAAGTCTAGCTCATTCGCATCATCTACTCTAGCTAATGCGCATGGCTATGAGCAACTTCAGCCCACGCAATCATCCTACTTCAACACTCCCACTTTGCGAATAGCCAAAGCCTTGGAGCCCAAATGCCACCACTAGTCTTTGATGTCGATCTCTAGCAAGAGCCTTTGTGAGCACGTCCGCCACCATGTGCTCCGTTGGACAATACTTCAACTCTATCACCTTCATCTCTAACTTCTCTCGAATGAAGTGATATTGCACATCAATGTGCTTTGTACGTGAGTGATGCGTTGGATTCTTCGCCAATGACATACTCCCTTGGTTGTCACACATGATTGTTGTAGCCTCCTCTTGAGTGCATCTCACATCCGCCATTAGTTGCCTCAACCAAATGGCCTCCTTCGTACCGTGGCTCGTCGCCATGTACTCCGCCTCAACCGTTGACGTGGCCGTGGTTTGTTGGCGCTTGCTATTCCATGAAACGGCCCCCGATCCAACTTTGAACATGTACCCCGTGGTGGATCTACGATCATTGGTATCACCCGCATAATCCGCATCACAATACCCACTCAACACTGTTGAAGTAGGATGATTGCGTGGGCTGAAGTTGCTCATAGCCATGCGCATTAGCTAGAGTAGATGATGCGAATGAGCTAGACTTGCAACTAGAGAAGTGGTACTAGTTAGAAGTAATGAGAATTGGGTCTCCCAAGTGATATGGGCTGATCCTAGTGTACTAGGAGTGGAGTATGGGCTGATGTCCCATATGGTTAGCCAAGGGGACTCCCTTGGGTGTGCTACTTAAGAGGGGCAGCCCATGAGTAAAGATCATCTCTTTCCTATGCATTCCAAGTGTTTGTGTGAGGCTTTGGCATTCTAATCTAACCTTCAATAGGTTATGGGCCCACTCATGTGTTTTGCGTGAGTCAAAGATTAGATTGCTCATTGTGTGGAGGTCGTGCGTTCGAGCGCTGATTTTGGAGTATTGGAGCGCTGATTTGGAACTTTGGAGGGCTGAATTCGAGCTTTGGTGGGCTGATTTCGACATTGGGAGGTATTACAATCTTCCTACCTTTGATCTACATGTTGGAGGGCTGAATTCGCACTTTGGAGCTATCATTTGTTGATTTGGAGCTTTTGGAGCACTTTGGAGCACTTTTGGAGTTTATACACGTCTACAAGGGCTGAATTGAAGCTTTGGAGCTTATTGGTGCTTGTTGGAGTATATTGGAGCTGATTGGAGCTTATTGGAGCTTATTGGAGCTTATTGGAGCTTATTGGAGCTTATTGGCTCAATTTGTGCTCAATTTGTGCACTTGTGTTGTTGCAAGGCACTTTTATGCTTTGAGGCTCTTGGGGTGAGTCTACAATCTGATTTTGGTATTGCAATTCTTGCACAAGGGTTTGGAATGTGAGTTATGCCCTTGGAGTGCTCAAAATTAGAGTTTGGGTTAGTGAATGCACAACGGGGCTGATTTGATGAATTTCAATGCAATTAGGACTTGAAGGGGCTGAATTTGCATTGATTTAGAGTCCTTGGAAGGCACAAGGGTGTCCATAGGGTGCATTACGTGTTGTGAAGCACAAGGGTGCTGATTTGAGTGGATTTGAGCCAGCGAGTGCGCAATTCTCCTAGTTAGGGTGTTGTGGTATGATCTTGTGCAAATTCACTAAGAACCATCACGATTGAGTGTTGTGAGGTTGATGTGTAGCACAAAGGTGCTGATTTAGTGTTTGGAATTAGTTTGGAGGCATTAGAAGCACGTACGTGTGCAATTTGCCTCACAAATCACAAAATTGTCAAAAAATCATAAAAACAATTTTTGTTAGCTTTCTAGGGGCTGAATTTTGTGAGCGTACGTCCTTCAATCAAGGATATGGCTACATTTGAGGGTGAAGGTGCTAAGGTTGTAGACAAGTTCGATGGCGTCAACTTCCACTTGTGGAAATTCAAGATGGAAATGGTCATGGCCGAAAAAGAATTGTGGGAGATAGTTGAGGGTAGTGAGGAACCGCCTTCGTCCGACGCCGAGGCTAGGGTACGAACTGCGTACACTCGGCGAGAGAAAAAGGCCTTTGCGATTTTGGCTCTTAATCTTTCTGATTCCCAGCTTTCTCATATTCGGTCGTGCAAGACTCCCGCCGAGGCATGGGCCAAGCTTTGCAATATTCATGAGGCAAAGAGCTTGGTCAATATCTTGTTTTTGAGGCGCAAGTTTTTCACCATCAAGATGGAAGAAAACGACGACATGTTGGCGCACATCAACAAAGTCAAGGCTCTTGCGGATCAGCTCAACGGCGCAGACGTCAACATTACGGACGGTGATATCGTTATGACGCTCCTCGAGAGTTTGCCGCCGTCGTACGAGTATCTTATCGTTGCTATGGAGAGTAGGCCCATTAGCGAGCTCACTCTTGATTATGTGACATCACGGTTGTTGCATGAACTCTCGCGGCGCAAAGAGAACGAGACTCATGGCGATAGCGCGGCGCTTATGGCGAAGCAATCCAAGAGCGGTGCCAGTGGGAGCTCTACAGACAAGGTATGCTACTATTGCGGTAAGAAGGGCCACTTGGCAAAATTTTGCTACAAACGCAAGAGAGAGGAAAGTGCCAACAATACAAAGGTCAACGATGCAGGTGATGAGTACGCATTTATGACTAGCGTCTCTTCTTGTAGTGATGACGGGGACGAGTATGCAATGATGGCAAGTGACGTGTCATGCAATGGTAGTGTGATCGATTGGATTGTCGATACGGGAGCCTCGAGTCACATGGCGCCCATTAGGAGTTGTTTCCAATCATATCACGTCATATCTCCAAAGAATGTCATTTTGGGTGATGATACGGTTCTTCAAGCCGTGGGTAAAGGATCCATCGTCGTAGACACCGAGGTGAAGGGTCGTGTGAAGACAATTACCATCCATGATGTCCTCCACGTTCCCAAGTTGAAGGCAAATCTTTTATCGGTGCGACATTTGGTGATGAAGCATTTGCGAGTGGAATTTAGCGACCAAGGGTGTTTTGTGTTGTCTCCAAGTCGTGAGGAGGTGGCCATTATACACGAAGTCAACGGCTTGTACCAAATCAAGTTTTCCAAGATGCACGCGGCGGAATCGGCAACGTTGGTGCAATCGAGTTCAAACGAAGACAAGTTGGCGTTGTGGCATCGTCGTCTCGGGCATTTGAATGTCAAGAGTGTGAAAGCACTGCGTGGAATGGTAAGTGGCATGGATCTTGCACAATCACACGTCGCACCTAGTTCATTCACATGTGAGGGTTGTATTGAAGGCAAGCAACAACGCGCACCGTTTCCAGTTGATGGGGCAACTCGTGCAACCAAGGTTCTTGAGATTGTGCATTCCGACGTGTGTGGTCCAATGAAGACCACGTCTATGGGGGGTTGCAAGTATTTTGTAACGTTCATTGATGATTTTTCGAGGAAGATATGGTTGTATCCGATCAAAGCAAAGAGCGAGTGTTTTGAGAAGTTCAAAGAGTTCAAGGCGTTGGTTGAGAAGCAATCCGAGCACAAGATCAAGGTGTTTCGATCGGATAATGGCGGCGAGTTCATGTCCAACCAATTTGGAGAGTTATTGAAGAAAGAAGGCATTGCTAGACAAACGACAACGCCATATACACCACAACAAAACGGAGTTGCAGAGCGTGCAAATCGAACAATTGTGGAAATGGCAAGGAGTATGTTGCATGCACAAAATTTGGGTTTGGACCTTTGGGCGGAAGCGGTGGTGACTGCGGTGTACACACGCAACCGATGCCCGACGAGTGCGGTTCAAAACATGACACCAGAGCAAGCGTGGAGTGGGAGGCCACCCCGCGTGGAGCACATGCGCACATTTGGATGCATCGCATTTGCAAAGGTACCCGATTCTCAAAGAACCAAACTTGAGGCCAAGGCAACAAAATGTGTGTTTCTTGGATATTGTGAAGGTACCAAGGCGTACAGGCTCATGTCGCTCGAGACCAAGAAGATCATTCGAGCTCGTGATGTGACATTTTGCGAGAATTCCAAGGTTGAAGACAATTTGGACGATGGTCCAAGTGGGAGAAGTGGCGATAATCCGGCGATTGTGGACCAATCTTCCAAATCTCCCGTTATTGATGTTGTTGATGAAGACGAAGATGACGAAGATGGAGGTCGTGACAAACATATTGAGGAGCCACCTTTGAAGACAAAGAATGGCGAGAAGAAGGCACAAGCAACGGCGGTTGAAGACAATGCATCCTCGAGCGATCGTCGTTATCCAGAGAGAAATCGTAGACCACTTGGCGAGTGGTGGAAGAATCATATTCTCCCTCAAGGTGAGGAGGAGCATGCAAACGTTGCACTTTTAGATGCTCCATTGACGATTCGTGAAGCGTTGAGTTGTGATGATGCAAACAAGTGGGAGCAAGCGATGCAAGAGGAGTACAAATCGTTGATGGACAATGGCACTTGGGAATTGACTCCCCTCCCCAAGAATCGTAACGCTATCGGTTGTAAGTGGGTATTTCGTGCAAAGAGAGATGCAACGGGTGATGTGGTTCGTTATAAGGCAAGATTGGTGGCAAAGGGCTTTTCACAAATCGAAGGTGTTGATTTTCATGAGACCTTTGCACCGGTGGCGAAATTCACCACTATTCGATGCATTTTGGCCATCGGGGCTGCCATGGATTTGGAAATGCATCAAATGGATGTGAAGACGGCGTTCTTGAACGGCGAGTTGGACGAGGACATCTACATGGTACAACCCGAAGGATTTGTGCAACGAGGTAATGAGAACCTTGTTTGCAAGTTGAACAAGTCATTGTATGGGTTGAAGCAATCTCCACGCGCATGGTATCAAAAGATTGACACGTTTCTTGTTCATATCGGGTTCACAAGGAGCATCGCTGATCACAGCTTGTATTTCATGCAAAAGGGGCAACATGTGGTCATCGTGATCATATATGTGGATGATTTGATCATCCTTGCAAGTGGTATGAGCTCTTTGAAGGCATTGAAGGCAATGCTTGAGAACGAGTACGAGATGAGTGATCTGGGTGAGTTGCACTTTTGTTTAGGAGTTGAGTTTGTGCGAGATAGAGCAACACGCACCATAACAATGAATCAAAGCAAGTATGTTATGGATGTTCTCAAACGCTTTGGCATGGAGGATTGCAAACCGGTTGGCACTCCGTTGGATGTGAATTCCAAACTCGTGAAACTCACCGATGAGGAGTATGCATTAGAGGCTCAATCTATGGTGGATGTGCCATACAAGCAAGCTGTAGGGTCATTGATGTATGCTATGATTGCAACAAGGCCGGACCTTGCGTATCCAATCAGCGTTGTGAGTCAACACATGGCAAGACCGGGTTCAAGTCATTGGGTTGCGGTCAAGAGGATCATGCGGTACTTGAAAGGCACAAGTGATGTGAGGTTGTGTCTTGGAGGTGACAACATTGTGTTGAGTGGGTATTGTGATGCGGATTATGCGGGTGATACCAATGATCGTAGATCCACCACGGGGTACATGTTCAAAGTTGGATCGGGGGCCGTTTCATGGAATAGCAAGCGCCAACAAACCACGGCCACGTCAACGGTTGAGGCGGAGTACATGGCGACGAGCCACGGTACGAAGGAGGCCATTTGGTTGAGGCAACTAATGGCGGATGTGAGATGCACTCAAGAGGAAGCTACCACAATCATGTGTGACAACCAAGGGAGTATGTCATTGGCGAAGAATCCAAAGCATCACTCACGTACAAAGCACATTGATGTGCAATATCACTTCATTCGAGAGAAGTTAGAGATGAAGGTGATAGAGTTGAAGTATTGTCCAACGGAGCACAAGGTGGCGGACGTGCTAACAAAGGCTCTTGCGAGAGATCGACATCAAAGACTACTGGTGGCATTTTGGCTCGAAGGCTTTGGCTATTTGCAAAGTGGGAGTGTTGAAGTAGGATGATTGCGTGGGCTGAAGTTGCTCATAGCCATGCGCATTAGCTAGAGTAGATGATGCGAATGAGCTAGACTTGCAACTAGAGAAGTGGTACTAGTTAGAAGTAATGAGAATTGGGTCTCCCAAGTGATATGGGCTGATCCTAGTGTACTAGGAGTGGAGTATGGGCTGATGTCCCATATGGTTAGCCAAGGGGACTCCCTTGGGTGTGCTACTTAAGAGGGGCAGCCCATGAGTAAAGATCATCTCTTTCCTATGCATTCCAAGTGTTTGTGTGAGGCTTTGGCATTCTAATCTAACCTTCAATAAACACAATGTTGTCACCTCCAAGACACAACCTCACATCACTTGTGCCTTTCAAGTACCGCATGATCCTCTTGACCGCAACCCAATGACTTGAACCCGGTCTTGCCATGTGTTGACTCACAACGCTGATTGGATATGCAAGGTCCGGCCTTGTTGCAATCATAGCATACATCAATGACCCTATAGCTTGCTTGTATGGCACATCCACCATAGATTGAGCCTCTAATGCATACTCCTCATCGGTGAGTTTCACGAGTTTGGAATTCACATCCAATGGAGTGCCAACCGGTTTGCAATCCTCCATGCCAAAGCGTTTGAGCACATCCATAACATACTTGCTTTGATTCATTGTTATGGTGCGTGTTGCTCTATCTCGCACAAACTCAACTCCTAAACAAAAGTGCAACTCACCCCGATCACTCATCTCGTACTCGTTCTCAAGCATTGCCTTCAATGCCTTCAAAGAGCTCATACAACTTGCAAGGATGATCAAATCATCCACATATATGATCACGATGACCACATGTTGCCCCTTTTGCATGAAATACAAGCTGTGATCAGCGATGCTCCTTGTGAACCCGATATGAACAAGAAACGTGTCAATCTTTTGATACCATGCGCGTGGAGATTGCTTCAACCCATACAATGACTTGTTCAACTTGCAAACAAGGTTCTCATTACCTCGTTGCACAAATCCTTCGGGTTGTACCATGTAGATGTCCTCGTCCAACTCGCCGTTCAAGAACGCCGTCTTCACATCCATTTGATGCATTTCCAAATCCATGGCAGCCCCGATGGCCAAAATGCATCGAATAGTGGTGAATTTCGCCACCGGTGCAAAGGTCTCATGAAAATCAACACCTTCGATTTGTGAAAAGCCCTTTGCCACCAACCTTGCCTTATAACGAACCACATCACCCGTTGCATCTCTCTTTGCACGAAATACCCACTTACAACCGATAGCGTTGCGATTCTTGGGGAGGGGAGTCAATTCCCAAGTGCCATTGTCCATCAACGATTTGTACTCCTCTTGCATGGCTTGCTCCCACTTGTTTGCATCATCACAACTCAACGCTTCACGAATCGTCAATGGAGCATCTAAAAGTGCAACGTTTGCATGCTCCTCCTCACCTTGAGGGAGAATATGATTCTTCCACCACTCGCCAAGTGGTCTACGATTTCTCTCTGGATAACGACGATCGCTCGAGGATGCATTGTCTTCAACCGCCGTTGCTTGTGCCTTTTTCTCGCCATTCCTCGTCTTCAAAGGTCGCTCCTCAATATGTTCCTCATCACCACCATCTTCGTCATCTTCGTCTTCATCAACAATATCAATAACGGGAGATTTGGAAGATTGGTCCACAATCGCCGGTTTATCGCCACTTCTCCCACTTGGACCATCGTCCAAATTGTCTTCAACCTTGGAATTCTCGCAAAATGTCACATCACGAGCTCGAATGATCTTCTTGGTCTCGAGCGACATGAGCCTGTACGCCTTGGTACCTTCACAATATCCAAGAAACACACATTTTGTTGCCTTGGCCTCAAGTTTGGTTCTTTGAGAATCGGGTACCTTTGCAAATGCGATGCATCCAAATGTGCGCATTTGCTCCACGCGGGGAGGCCTCCCACTCCACGCTTGCTCTGGTGTCATGTTTTGAACCGCACTCGTCGGGCATCGGTTGCGTGTGTACACCGCAGTCACCACCGCTTCCGCCCAAAGGTCCAAACCCAAATTTTGTGCATGCAACATACTCCTTGCCATTTCCACAATTGTTCGATTTGCACGCTCTGCAACTCCGTTTTGTTGTGGTGTATATGGCGTTGTCGTTTGTCTAGCAATGCCTTCTTTCTTCAATAACTCTCCAAATTGGTTGGACATGAACTCGCCGCCATTATCCGATCGAAACACCTTGATCTTGTGCTCGGATTGCTTCTCAACCAACGCCTTGAACTCTTTGAACTTCTCAAAACACTCGCTCTTTGCTTTGATCGGATACAACCATATCTTCCTCGAAAAATCATCAATGAACGTCACAAAATACTTGCAACCCCCCATAGACGTGGTCTTCATTGGACCACACACGTCGGAATGCACAATCTCAAGAACCTTGGTTGCACGAGTTGCCCCATCAACTGGAAACGGTGAGCGTTGTTGCTTGCCTTCAATACAACCCTCACATGTGAATGAACTAGGTGCGACGTGTGATTGTGCAAGATCCATGCCACTTACCATTCCACGCAGTGCTTTCACACTCTTGACATTCAAATGCCCGAGACGACGATGCCACAACGCCAACTTGTCTTCGTTTGAACTCGATTGCACCAACGTTGCCGATTCCGCCGCGTGCATCTTGGAAAACTTGATTTGGTACAAGCCGTTGACTTCGTGTATAATGGCCACCTCCTCACGACTTGGAGACAACACAAAACACCCTTGGTCGCTAAATTCCACTCGCAAATGCTTCATCACCAAATGTCGCACCGATAAAAGATTTGCCTTCAACTTGGGAACGTGGAGGACATCATGGATGGTAATTGTCTTCACACGACCCTTCACCTCGGTGTCTACGACGATGGATCCTTTACCCACGGCTTGAAGAACCGTATCATCACCCAAAATGACATTCTTTGGAGATATGACGTGATATGATTGGAAACAAGTCCTAATGGGCGCCATGTGACTCGAGGCTCCCGAATCAACAATCCAATCGATCACACTACCATTGCATGACACGTCACTTGCCATCATTGCATACTCGTCCCCGTCATCACTACAAGAAGAGACGCTAGTCATAAATGCGTACTCATCACCTGCATCGTTGACCTTTGTATTGTTGGCACTTTCCTCTCTCTTGCGTTTGTAGCAAAATTTTGCCAAGTGGCCCTTCTTACCGCAATAGTAGCATACCTTGTCTGTAGAGCTCCCACTGGCACCGCTCTTGGATTGCTTCGCCATAAGCGCCGCGCTATCGCCACGAGTCTCGTTCTCTTTGCGCCGCGAGAGTTCATGCAACAACCGTGATGTCACATAATCAAGAGTGAGCTCGCTAATGGGCCTACTCTCCATAGCAACGATAAGATACTCGTACGACGGCGGCAAACTCTCGAGGAGCGTCATAACGATATCACCGTCGGTAATGTTGACGTCTGCGCCGTTGAGCTGATCCGCAAGAGCCTTGACTTTGTTGATGTGCGCCAACATGTCGTCGTTTTCTTCCATCTTGATGGTGAAAAACTTGCGCCTCAAAAACAAGATATTGACCAAGCTCTTTGCCTCATGAATATTGCAAAGCTTGGCCCATGCCTCGGCGGGAGTCTTGCACGACCGAATATGAGAAAGCTGGGAATCAGAAAGATTAAGAGCCAAAATCGCAAAGGCCTTTTTCTCTCGCCGAGTGTACGCAGTTCGTACCCTAGCCTCGGCGTCGGACGAAGGCGGTTCCTCACTACCCTCAACTATCTCCCACAATTCTTTTTCGGCCATGACCATTTCCATCTTGAATTTCCACAAGTGGAAGTTGACGCCATCGAACTTGTCTACAACCTTAGCACCTTCACCCTCAAATGTAGCCATATCCTTGATTGAAGGACGTACGCTCACAAAATTCAGCCCCTAGAAAGCTAAGAAAAATTGTTTTTATGATTTTTTGACAATTTTGTGATTTGTGAGGCAAATTGCACACGTACGTGTTGAAGTAGGATGATTGCGTGGGCTGAAGTTGCTCATAGCCATGCGCATTAGCTAGAGTAGATGATGCGAATGAGCTAGACATGCAACTAGAGAAGTGGTACTAGTTAGAAGTAAAGAGAATTGGGTCTCCCAAGTGATATGGGCTGATCCTAGTGTACTAGGAGTGGAGTATGGGCTGATGTCCCATATGGTTTGCCAAGGGGACTCCCTTGGGTGTGCTACTTAAGAGGGGCAGCCCATGAGTAAAGATCATCTCTTTCCTATGCATTCCAAGTGTTTGTGTGAGGCTTTGGCATTCTAATCTAACTTTCAATAGGTTATGGGCCCACTCATGTGTTTTGCGTGAGTCAAAGATTAGATTGCTCATTGTGTGGAGGTCGTGCTTTGGAGCGCTGATTTTGGAGTATTGGAGCGCTGATTTGGAACTTTGGAGGGCTGAATTCGAGCTTTGGTGGGCTGATTTCGACATTGGGAGGTATTACAATCTTCCTACCTTTGATCTACGTGTTGGAGGGCTGAATTCGCACTTTGGAGCTATCATTTGTTGATTTGGAGCTTTTGGAGCACTTTGGAGCACTTTTGGAGTTTATACACGTCTACAAGGGCTGAATTGGAGCTTTGGAGCTTATTGGTGCTTGTTGGAGTATATTGGAGCTGATTGGAGCTTATTGGAGCTTATTGGAGCTTATTGGAGCTTATTGGCTCAATTTGTGCTCAATTTGTGCACTTGTGTTGTTGCAAGGCACTTTTATGCTTTGAGGCTCTTGGGGTGAGTCTACAATCTGATTTTGGTATTGCAATTCTTGCACAAGGGTTTGGAATGTGAGTTATGCCCTTGGAGTGCTCAAAATTAGAGTTTGGGTTAGTGAATGCACAACGGGGCTGATTTGATGAATTTCAATGCAATTAGGACTTGAAGGGGCTGAATTTGCATTGATTTAGAGTCCTTGGAAGGCACAAGGGTGTCCATAGGGTGCGTTACGTGTTGTGAAGCACAAGGGTGCTGATTTGAGTGGATTTGAGCCAACGAGTGCGCAATTCTCCTAGTTAGGGTGTTGTGGTATGATCTTGTGCAAATTCACTAAGAACCATCACGATTGAGTGTTGTGAGGTTGATGTGTAGCACAAAGGTGCTGATTTAGTGTTTGGAATTAGTTTGGAGGCATTAGAAGCACGTACGTGTGCAATTTGCTTCACAAATCACAAAATTGTCAAAAATCATAAAAACAATTTTTCTTAGCTTTCTAGGGGCTGAATTTTGTGAGCGTACGTCCTTCAATCAAGGATATGGCTACATTTGAGGGTGAAGGTGCTAAGGTTGTAGACAAGTTCGATGGCGTCAACTTCCACTTGTGGAAATTCAAGATGGAAATGGTCATGGCCGAAAAAGAATTGTGGGAGATAGTTGAGGGTAGTGAGGAACCGCCTTCGTCCGACGCCGAGGCTAGGGTACGAACTGCGTACACTCGGCGAGAGAAAAAGGCCTTTGCGATTTTGGCTCTTAATCTTTCTGATTCCCAGCTTTCTCATATTCGGTCGTGCAAGACTCCCGCCGAGGCATGGGCCAAGCTTTGCAATATTCATGAGGCAAAGAGCTTGGTCAATATCTTGTTTTTGAGGCGCAAGTTTTTCACCATCAAGATGGAAGAAAACGACGACATGTTGGCGCACATCAACAAAGTCAAGGCTCTTGCGGATCAGCTCAACGGCGCAGACGTCAACATTACCGACGGTGATATCGTTATGACGCTCCTCGAGAGTTTGCCGCCGTCGTACGAGTATCTTATCGTTGCTATGGAGAGTAGGCCCATTAGCGAGCTCACTCTTGATTATGTGACATCACGGTTGTTGCATGAACTCTCGCGGCGCAAAGAGAACGAGACTCGTGGCGATAGCGCGGCGCTTATGGCGAAGCAATCCAAGAGCGGTGCCAGTGGGAGCTCTACAGACAAGGTATGCTACTATTGCGGTAAGAAGGGCCACTTGGCAAAATTTTGCTACAAACGCAAGAGAGAGGAAAGTGCCAACAATACAAAGGTCAACGATGCAGGTGATGAGTACGCATTTATGACTAGCGTCTCTTCTTGTAGTGATGACGGGGACGAGTATGCAATGATGGCAAGTGACGTGTCATGCAATGGTAGTGTGATCGATTGGATTGTTGATTCGGGAGCCTCGAGTCACATGGCGCCCATTAGGACTTGTTTCCAATCATATCACGTCATATCTCCAAAGAATGTCATTTTGGGTGATGATACGGTTCTTCAAGCCGTGGGTAAAGGATCCATCGTCGTAGACACCGAGGTGAAGGGTCGTGTGAAGACAATCACCATCCATGATGTCCTCCACGTTCCCAAGTTGAAGGCAAATCTTTTATCGGTGCGACATTTGGTGATGAAGCATTTGCGAGTGGAATTTAGCGACCAAGGGTGTTTTGTGTTGTCTCCAAGTCGTGAGGAGGTGGCCATTATACACGAAGTCAACGGCTTGTACCAAATCAAGTTTTCCAAGATGCACGCGGCGGAATCCGCAACGTTGGTGCAATCGAGTTCAAACGAAGACAAGTTGGCATTGTGGCATCGTCGTCTCGGGCATTTGAATGTCAAGAGTGTGAAAGCACTGCGTGGAATGGTAAGTGGCATGGATCTTGCACAATCACACGTCGCGCCTAGTTCGTTCACATGTGAGGGTTGTATTGAAGGCAAGCAACAACGCTCACCGTTTCCAGTTGATGGGGCAACTCGTGCAACCAAGGTTCTTGAGATTGTGCATTCCGACGTGTGTGGTCCAATGAAGACCACGTCTATGGGGGGTTGCAAGTATTTTGTGACGTTCATTGATGATTTTTCGAGGAAGATATGGTTGTATCCGATCAAAGCAAAGAGCGAGTGTTTTGAGAAGTTCAAAGAGTTCAAGGCGTTGGTTGAGAAGCAATCCGAGCACAAGATCAAGGTGTTTCGATCGGATAATGGCGGCGAGTTCATGTCCAACCAATTTGGAGAGTTATTGAAGAAAGAAGGCATTGCTAGACAAACCACAACGCCATATACACCACAACAAAACGGAGTTGCAGAGCGTGCAAATCGAACAATTGTGGAAATGGCAAGGAGTATGTTGCATGCACAAAATTTGGGTTTGGACCTTTGGGCGGAAGCGGTGGTGACTGCGGTGTACACACGCAACCGATGCCCGACGAGTGCGGTTCAAAACATGACACCGGAGCAAGCGTGGAGTGGGAGGCCACCCCGCGTGGAGCACATGCGCACATTTGGATGCATCGCATTTGCAAAGGTACCCGATTCTCAAAGAACCAAACTTGAGGCCAAGGCAACAAAATGTGTGTTTCTTGGATATTGTGAAGGTACCAAGGCGTATAGGCTCATGTCGCTCGAGACCAAGAAGATCATTCGAGCTCGTGATGTGACATTTTGCGAGAATTCCAAGGTTGAAGACAATTTGGACGATGGTCCAAGTGGGAGAAGTGGCGATAAACCAGCGATTGTGGACCAATCTTCCAAATCTCCCGTTATTGATATTGTTGATGAAGACGAAGATGACGAAGATGGTGGTGATGAGGAACATATTGAGGAGCGACCTTTGAAGACGAAGAATGGCGAGAAAAAGGCACAAGCAACGGCGGTTGAAGACAATGCATCCTCGAGCGATCGTCGTTATCCAGAGAGAAATCGTAGACCACTTGGCGAGTGGTGGAAGAATCATATTCTCCCTCAAGGTGAGGAGGAGCATGCAAACGTTGCACTTTTAGATGCTCCATTGACGATTCGTGAAGCGTTGAGTTGTGATGATGCAAACAAGTGGGAGCAAGCCATGCAAGAGGAGTACAAATCGTTGATGGACAATGGCACTTGGGAATTGACTCCCCTCCCCAAGAATCGCAACGCTATCGGTTGTAAGTGGGTATTTCGTGCAAAGAGAGATGCAACGGGTGATGTGGTTCGTTATAAGGCAAGATTGGTGGCAAAGGGCTTTTCACAAATCGAAGGTGTTGATTTTCATGAGACCTTTGCACCGGTGGCGAAATTCACCACTATTCGATGCATTTTGGCCATCGGGGCTGCCATGGATTTGGAAATGCATCAAATGGATGTGAAGACGGCGTTCTTGAACGGCGAGTTGGACGAGGACATCTACATGGTACAACCCGAAGGATTTGTGCAACGAGGTAATGAGAACCTTGTTTGCAAGTTAAACAAGTCATTGTATGGGTTGAAGCAATCTCCACGCGCATGGTATCAAAAGATTGACACGTTTCTTGTTCATATCGGGTTCACAAGGAGCATCGCTGATCACAGCTTGTATTTCATGCAAAAGGGGCAACATGTGGTCATCGTGATCATATATGTGGATGATTTGATCATCCTTGCAAGTTGTATGAGCTCTTTGAAGGCATTGAAGGCAATGCTTGAGAACGAGTACGAGATGAGTGATCTGGGTGAGTTGCACTTTTGTTTAGGAGTTGAGTTTGTGCGAGATAGAGCAACACGCACCATAACAATGAATCAAAGCAAGTATGTTATGGATGTTCTCAAACGCTTTGGCATGGAGGATTGCAAACCGGTTGGCACTCCATTGGATGTGAATTCCAAACTCGTGAAACTCACCGATGAGGAGTATGCATTAGAGGCTCAATCTATGGTGGATGTGCCATACAAGCAAGCTGTAGGGTCATTGATGTATGCTATGATTGCAACAAGGCCGGACCTTGCGTATCCAATCAGCGTTGTGAGTCAACATATGGCAAGACCGGGTTCAAGTCATTGGGTTGCGGTCAAGAGGATCATGCGGTACTTGAAAGGCACAAGTGATATGAGGTTGTGTCTTGGAGGTGACAACATTGTGTTGAGTGGGTATTGTGATGCGGATTATGCGGGTGATACCAATGATCGTAGATCCACCACGGGGTACATGTTCAAAGTTGGATCGGGGGCCGTTTCATGGAATAGCAAGCGCCAACAAACCACGGCCACGTCAACGGTTGAGGCGGAGTACATGGCGACGAGCCACGGTACGAAGGAGGCCATTTGGTTGAGGCAACTAATGGCGGATGTGAGATGCACTCAAGAGGAGGCTACAACAATCATGTGTGACAACCAAGGGAGTATGTCATTGGCGAAGAATCCAACGCATCACTCACGTACAAAGCACATTGATGTGCAATATCACTTCATTCGAGAGAAGTTAGAGATGAAGGTGATAGAGTTGAAGTATTGTCCAACGGAGCACATGGTGGCGGACGTGCTCACAAAGGCTCTTGCGAGAGATCGACATCAAAGACTAGTGGTGGCATTTGGGCTCCAAGGCTTTGGCTATTCGCAAAGTGGGAGTGTTGAAGTAGGATGATTGCGTGGGCTGAAGTTGCTCATAGCCATGCGCATTAGCTAGAGTAGATGATGCGAATGAGCTAGACATGCAACTAGAGAAGTGGTACTAGTTAGAAGTAAAGAGAATTGGGTCTCCCAAGTGATATGGGCTGATCCTAGTGTACTAGGAGTGGAGTATGGGCTGATGTCCCATATGGTTTGCCAAGGGGACTCCCTTGGGTGTGCTACTTAAGAGGGGCAGCCCATGAGTAAAGATCATCTCTTTCCTATGCATTCCAAGTGTTTGTGTGAGGCTTTGGCATTCTAATCTAACTTTCAATAGTACGTGCTTCTAATGCCTCCAAACTAATTCCAAACACTAAATCAGCACCTTTGTGCTACACATCAACCTCACAACACTCAATCGTGATGGTTCTTAGTGAATTTGCACAAGATCATACCACAACACCCTAACTAGGAGAATTGCGCACTCGTTGGCTCAAATCCACTCAAATCAGCACCCTTGTGCTTCACAACACGTAATGCACCCTATGGACACCCTTGTGCCTTCCAAGGACTCTAAATCAATGCAAATTCAGCCCCTTCAAGTCCTAATTGCATTGAAATTCATCAAATCAGCCCCGTTGTGCATTCACTAACCCAAACTCTAATTTTGAGCACTCCAAGGGCATAACTCACATTCCAAACCCTTGTGCAAGAATTGCAATACCAAAATCAGATTGTAGACTCACCCCAAGAGCCTCAAAGCATAAAAGTGCCTTGCAACAACACAAGTTCACAAATTGAGCACAAATTGAGCCAATAAGCTCCAATAAGCTCCAATAAGCTCCAATAAGCTCCAATAAGCTCCAATCAGCTCCAATATACTCCAACAAGCACCAATAAGCTCCAAAGCTCCAATTCAGCCCTTGTAGACGTGTATAAACTCCAAAAGTGCTCCAAAGTGCTCCAAAAGCTCCAAATCAACAAATGATAGCTCCAAAGTGCGAATTCAGCCCTCCAACACGTAGATCAAAGGTAGGAAGATTGTAATACCTCCCAATGTCGAAATCAGCCCACCAAAGCTCGAATTCAGCCCTCCAAAGTTCCAAATCAGCGCTCCAATACTCCAAAATCAGCGCTCCAACGCACGACCTCCACACAATGAGCAATCTAATCTTTGACTCACGCAAAACACATGAGTGGGCCCATAACCTATTGAAGGTTAGATTAGAATGCCAAAGCCTCACACAAACACTTGGAATGCATAGGAAAGAGATGATCTTTACTCATGGGCTGCCCCTCTTAAGTAGCACACCCAAGGGAGTCCCCTTGGCAAACCATATGGGACATCAGCCCATACTCCACTCCTAGTACACTAGGATCAGCCCATATCACTTGGGAGACCCAATTCTCATTACTTCTAACTAGTACCACTTCTCTAGTTCCAACTCTAGCTCATTCGCATCATCTACTCTAGCTAATGCGCATGGCTATGAGCAACTTCAGCCCACGCAATCATCCTACTTCAACATTTTGTTGCCTTGGCCTCAAGTTTGGTTCTTTGAGAATCGGGTACCTTTGCAAATGCGATGCATCCAAATGTGCGCATGTGCTCCACGCGGGGTGGCCTCCCACTCCACGCTTGCTCTGGTGTCATGTTTTGAACCGCACTCGTCGGGCATCGGTTGCGTGTGTACACCGCAGTCACCACCGCTTCCGCCCAAAGGTCCAAACCCAAATTTTGTGCATGCAACATACTCCTTGCCATTTCCACAATTGTTCGATTTGCACGCTCTGCAACTCCGTTTTGTTGTGGTGTATATGGCGTTGTGGTTTGTCTAGCAATGCCTTCTTTCTTCAATATCTCTCCAAATTGGTTGGACATGAACTCGCCGCCATTATCCGATCGAAACACCTTGATCTTGTGCTCGGATTGCTTCTCAACCAACGCCTTGAACTCTTTGAACTTCTCAAAACACTCGCTCTTTGCTTTGATCGGATACAACCATATCTTCCTCGAAAAATCATCAATGAACGTCACAAAATACTTGCAACCCCCCATAGACGTGGTCTTCATTGGACCACACACGTCGGAATGCACAATCTCAAGAACCTTGGTTGCACGAGTTGCCCCATCAACTGGAAACGGTGAGCGTTGTTGCTTGCCTTCAATACAACCCTCACATGTGAATGAACTAGGCGCGACGTGTGATTGTGCAAGATCCATGCCACTTACCATTCCACGCAGTGCTTTCACACTCTTGACATTCAAATGCCCGAGACGACGATGCCACAACGCCAACTTGTCTTCGTTTGAACTCGATTGCACCAACGTTGCGGATTCCGCCGCGTGCATCTTGGAAAACTTGATTTGGTACAAGCCGTTGACTTCGTGTATAATGGCCACCTCCTCACGACTTGGAGACAACACAAAACACCCTTGGTCGCTAAATTCCACTCGCAAATGTTGAAGTAGGATGATTGCGTGGGCTGAAGTTGCTCATAGCCATGCGCATTAGCTAGAGTAGATGATGCGAATGAGCTAGACTAGCAACTAGAGAAGTGGTACTAGTTAGAAGTAATGAGAATTGGGTCTCCCAAGTGATATGGGCTGATCCTAGTGTACTAGGAGTGGAGTATGGGCTGATGTCCCATATGGTTTGCCAAGGGGACTCCCTTGGGTGTCCTACTTAAGAGGGGCAGCCCATGAGTAAAGATTATCTCTTGCCTATGCATTCCAAGTGTTTGTGTGAGGCTTTGGCATTCTAATCTAACCTTCAATAGGTTATGGGCGCACTCATGTGTTTTGCGTGAGTCAAAGATTAGATTGCTCATTGTGTGGAGGTCGTGCGTTGGGGCGCTGATTTTGGAGTATTGGAGCGCTGATTTGGAACTTTGGAGGGCTGAATTCGAGCTTTGGTGGGCTGATTTCGACATTGGGAGGTATTACAATCTTCCTACCTTTGATCTACTGTTGGAGGGCTGAATTCGCACTTTGGAGCTATCATTTGTTGATTTGGAGCACTTTGGAGCACTTTGGAGCACTTTTGGAGTTTATACACGTCTACCAGGGCTGAATTGGAGCTTTGGAGCTTATTGGTGCTTGTTGGAGTATATTGGAGCTGATTGGAGCTTATTGGAGCTTATTGGCTCAATTTGTGCTCAATTTGTGCACTTGTGTTGTTGCAAGGCACTTTTATGCTTTGAGGCTCTTGGGGTGAGTCTACAATCTGATTTTGGTATTGCAATTCTTGCACAAGGGTTTGGAATGTGAGTTATGCCCTTGGAGTGCTCAAAATTAGAGTTTGGGTTAGTGAATGCACAACGGGGCTGATTTGATGAATTTCAATGCAATTAGGACTTGAAGGGGCTGAATTTGCATTGATTTAGAGTCCTTGGAAGGCACAAGGGTGTCCATAGGGTGCATTACGTGTTGTGAAGCACAAGGGTGCTGATTTGAGTGGATTTGAGCCAACGAGTGCGCAATTCTCCTAGTTAGGCTGTTGTGGTATGATCTTGTGCAAATTCACTAAGAACCATCACGATTGAGTGTTGTGAGGTTGATGTGTAGCACAAAGGTGCTGATTTAGTGTTTGGAATTAGTTTGGAGGCATTAGAAGTACGTACGTGTGCAATTTGCCTCACAAATCACAAAATTGTCAAAAAATCATAAAAACAATTTTTCTTAGCTTTCTAGGGGCTGAATTTTGTGAGCGTACGTCCTTCAATCAAGGATATGGCTACATTTGAGGGTGAAGGTGCTAAGGTTGTAGACAAGTTCGATGGCGTCAACTTCCACTTGTGGAAATTCAAGATGGAAATGGTCATGGCCGAAAAAGAATTGTGGGAGATAGTTGAGGGTAGTGAGGAACCGCCTTCGTCCGACGCCGAGGCTAGGGTACGAACTGCGTACACTCGGCGAGAGAAAAAGGCCTTTGCGATTTTGGCTCTTAATCTTTCTGATTCCCAGCTTTCTCATATTCGGTCGTGCAAGACTCCCGCCGAGGCATGGGCCAAGCTTTGCAATATTCATGAGGCAAAGAGCTTGGTCAATATCTTGTTTTTGAGGCGCAAGTTTTTCACCATCAAGATGGAAGAAAACGACGACATGTTGGCGCACATCAACAAAGTCAAGGCTCTTGCGGATCAGCTCAACGGCGCAGACGTCAACATTACCGACGGTGATATCGTTATGACTATTGAGGTAATTGATGCAACGTAGTATTGCTAGAAGCCAAAGACGTACGGGTGCTAAATAATGGTGTGTGGGAGGAGGGGTTAGGCATGGGCTGATCTCTAGAGTGTCCTTGTGATGAGTTATCCCATATGGTTTGTCCATGGTGACCTCCTAGTGTACACTACTTAAGGTGGAAGGCCTTTGAGTAAAGATAATCTCTTTCTACGCATTCCTTGTGTTTGTGTGTGTGCCTTGTGCAATCTTCTCTACCTTCAATAGGTTATGGGCCCACTCATGTGTGTTTCATGAGTATTAGATTGCATTTGTGCAAGTATTTTGAGGTCGGTGCGCAACGGGCGGTTTTGGAGCATTGTTGGAGGTTTTGGAGCTTGTTGAAGCGTTGGTGTTTCTTGGAGGTGTGCATGGGCTGAAGTTACATGTTGGAGCACTCTCTTTGGTCAATTTCTTCCCTTGATCTCCTTCTTTTCTTTCTTCTATCTCTTCGTTGCGAGTGGAACTTCGTTTGGTTCAATTGTGAGCATTTGAGTAAATGCAAGTGATTTGTGAGGTGTGAAGGCTCTCGTGGAGGGTCTACCATCTGATCCTAGTGATTAGGCACTTGCTTTGAGGTGTTGCATGTGTTTCATGCTCTTGGGGTGCTCAAATTTTCATTTGGAGCTAGTTTGTGCACAAAGGTGCGGTTTTGAGCAATTTCAATGCGATTGGGGTTTTGAGGGACTTGTGTGAGTTCATGTGCATTGAGTGAGTGCTCTTGAAGGACTCAAAGGTGTCATTGACGTGCATTGAGTGTTTGGGGACACTAAGGCGTCGTATTGAAGCATTTGGAGTTGTTTTAAGCTCCATTGAGTGATTTGAGGGGTTTTGGTGAGCCTCTTTGCATTTTTGGGTGAGGGTTCTCACATTTGAGTGTTGGGAGGCGTGTGTGGAGCACAAAAGTGCTGATCTAGTCTTTGGGGTTGTTTTAAACCCATTGGGTGCACAAAGGTGCAATATCAAAGCAAAAAATCACAAAAACAAAGTTGTGTGTTTGAGTTTGAGGTTTCATTTGTGTGGGGAGGCATACGTAAGTGAGGATCATGGCATCTTTTGAGGGAGAGGGTCCCAAGGTCGTGGACAAGTTCGATGGGGTGAATTTCCACTTGTGGAAGTTCAAAATGGAGATGGTGATGGCCGAGAAGGAGTTGTGGGAGATTGTCGAGGGTAGTGAGGAACCTCCTTTCTCTTCTACGGATCCTTATTGAAGGTTAGATTAGAATGCCAAAGCCTCACACAAACACTTGGAATGCATAGGAAAGAGATGATCTTTACTCATGGGCTGCCCCTCTTAAGTAGCACACCCAAGGGAGTCCCCTTGGCAAACCATATGGGACATCAGCCCATACTCCACTCCTAGTACACTAGGATCAGCCCATATCACTTGGGAGACCCAATTCTCATTATCTCTAACTAGTACTTCTTCTCTAGTTGCTAGTCTAGCTCATTCGCATCATCTACTCTAGCTAATGCGCATGGCTATGAGCAACTTCAGCCCACGCAATCATCCTACTTCAACACTCCCACTTTGCAAATAGCCAAAGCCTTCGAGCCCAAATGCCACCACTAGTCTTTGATGTCGATCTCTCGCAAGAGCCTTTGTCAGCACGTCCGCCACCATGTGCTCCGTTGGACAATACTTCAACTCTATCACCTTCATCTCTAACTTCTCTCGAATGAAGTGATATTGCACATCAATGTGCTTTGTACGTGAGTGATGCGTTGGATTCTTCGCCAATGACATACTCCCTTGGTTGTCACACATGATTGTTGTAGCCTCCTCTTGAGTGCATCTCACATCCGCCATTAGTTGCCTCAACCAAATGGCCTCCTTCGTACCGTGGCTCGTCGCCATGTACTCCGCCTCAACCGTTGACGTGGCCGTGGTTTGTTGGCGCTTGCTATTCCATGAAACGGCCCCCGATCCAACTTTGAACATGTACCCCGTGGTGGATCTACGATCATTGGTATCACCCGCATAATCCGCATCACAATACCCACTCAACACAATGTTGTCACCTCCAAGACACAACCTCACATCACTTGTGCCTTTCAAGTACCGCATGATCCTCTTGACCGCAACCCAATGACTTGAACCCGGTCTTGCCATGTGTTGACTCACAACGCTGATTGGATACGCAAGGTCCGGTCTTGTTGCAATCATAGCATACATCAATGACCCTACAGCTTGCTTGTATGGCACATCCACCATAGATTGAGCCTCTAATGCATACTCCTCATCGGTGAGTTTCACGAGTTTGGAATTCACATCCAATGGAGTGCCAACCGGTTTGCAATCCTCCATGCCAAAGCGTTTGAGAACATCCATAACATACTTGCTTTGATTCATTGTTATGGTGCGTGTTGCTCTATCTCGCACAAACTCAACTCCTAAACAAAAGTGCAACTCATCGAGATCACTCATCTCGTACTCGTTCTCAAGCATTGCCTTCAATGCCTTCAAAGAGCTCATACCACTTGCAAGGATGATCAAATCATCCACATATATGATCACGATGACCACATGTTGCCCCTTTTGCATGAAATACAAGCTGTGATCAGCGATGCTCCTTGTGAACCCGATATGAACAAGAAACGTGTCAATCTTTTGATACCATGCGCGTGGAGATTGCTTCAACCCATACAATGACTTGTTCAACTTGCAAACAAGGTTCTCATTACCTCGTTGCACAAATCCTTCGGGTTGTACCATGTAGATGTCCTCGTCCAACTCGCCGTTCAAGAACGCCGTCTTCACATCCATTTGATGCATTTCCAAATCCATGGCAGCCCCGATGGCCAAAATGCATCGAATAGTGGTGAATTTCGCCACCGGTGCAAAGGTCTCATGAAAATCAACACCTTCGATTTGTGAAAAGCCCTTTGCCACCAATCTTGCCTTATAACGAACCACATCACCCGTTGCATCTCTCTTTGCACGAAATACCCACTTACAACCGATAGCGTTGCGATTCTTGGGTGTTGAAGTCGGATGATTGCGTGGGCTGAAGTTGCTCATAGCCATGCGCATTAGCTAGAGTAGATGATGCGAATGAGCTAGACATGCAACTAGAGAAGTGGTACTAGTTAGAGATAATGAGAATTGGGTCTCCCAAGTGATATGGGCTGATCCTAGTGTACTAGGAGTGGAGTATGGGCTGATGTCCCATATGGTTTGCCAAGGGGACTCCCTTGGGTGTGCTACTTAAGAGGGGCAGCCCATGAGTAAAGATCATCTCTTTCCTATGCATTCCAAGTGTTTGTGTGAGGCTTTGGCATTCTAATCTAACCTTCAATAGGTTATGGGCCCACTCATGTGTTTTGCGTGAGTCAAAGATTAGATTGCTCATTGTGTGGAGGTCGTGCTTTGGAGCGCTGATTTTGGAGTATTGGAGCGCTGATTTGGAACTTTGGAGGGCTGAATTCGAGCTTTGGTGGGATGATTTCGACATTGGGAGGTATTACAATCTTCCTACCTTTGATCTACGTGTTGGAGGGCTGAATTCGCACTTTGGAGCTATCATTTGTTGATTTGGAGCTTTTGGAGCACTTTGGAGCACTTTTGGAGTTTACACACGTCTACAAGGGCTGAATTGGAGCTTTGGAGCTTATTGGTGCTTGTTGGAGTATATTGGAGCTCATTGGAGCTTATTGGAGCTTATTGGAGCTTATTGGAGCTTATTGGCTAAATTTGTTCTCAATTTGTGCACTTGTGTTGTTGCAAGGCACTTTTATGCTTTGAGGCTCTTGGGGTGAGTCTACAATCTGATTTTGGTATTGCAATTCTTGCACAAGGGTTTGGAATGTGAGTTATGCCCTTGGAGTGCTCAAAATTTGAGTTTGGGTTAGTGAATGCACAACGGGGCTGATTTGATGAATTTCAATGCAATTAGGACTTGAAGGGGCTGAATTTGCATTGATTTAGAGTCCTTGGAAGGCACAAGGGTGTCCATAGGGTGCATTACGTGTTGTGAAGCACAAGGGTGCTGATTTGAGTGGATTTGAGCCAACGAGTGCGCAATTCTCCTAGTTAGGGTGTTGTGGTATGATCTTGTGCAAATTCACTAAGAACCATCACGATTGAGTGTTGTGAGGTTGATGTGTAGCACAAAGGTGCTGATTTAGTGTTTGGAATTAGTTTGGAGGCATTAGAAGCACGTACGTGTGCAATTTGCTTCACAAATCACAAAATTGTCAAAAATCATAAAAACAATTTTTCTTAGCTTTCTAGGGGCTGAATTTTGTGAGCGTACGTCCTTCAATCAAGGATATGGCTACATTTGAGGGTGAAGGTGCTAAGGTTGTAGACAAGTTCGATGGCGTCAACTTCCACTTGTGGAAATTCAAGATGGAAATGGTCATGGCCGAAAAAGAATTGTGGGAGATAGTTGAGGGTAGTGAGGAACCGCCTTCGTCCGACGCCGAGGCTAGGGTACGAACTGCGTACACTCGGCGAGAGAAAAAGGCCTTTGCGATTTTGGCTCTTAATCTTTCTGATTCCCAGCTTTCTCATATTCGGTCGTGCAAGACTCCCGCCGAGGCATGGGCCAAGCTTTGCAATATTCATGAGGCAAAGAGCTTGGTCAATATCTTGTTTTTGAGGCGCAAGTTTTTCACCATCAAGATGGAAGAAAACGACGACATGTTGGCGCACATCAACAAAGTCAAGGCTCTTGCGGATCAGCTCAACGGCGCAGACGTCCACATTACCGACGGTGATATCGTTATGACGCTCCTCGAGAGTTTGCCGCCGTCGTACGAGTATCTTATCGTTGCTATGGAGAGTAGGCCCATTAGCGAGCTCACTCTTGATTATGTGACATCACGGTTGTTGCATGAACTCTCGCGGCGCAAAGAGAACGAGACTCGTGGCGATAGCGCGGCGCTTATGGCGAAGCAATCCAAGAGCGGTGCCAGTGGGAGCTCTACAGACAAGGTATGCTACTATTGCGGTAAGAAGGGCCACTTGGCAAAATTTTGCTACAAACGCAAGAGAGAGGAAAGTGCCAACAATACAAAGGTCAACGATGCAGGTGATGAGTACGCATTTATGACTAGCGTCTCTTCTTGTAGTGATGACGGGGACGAGTATGCAATGATGGCAAGTGACGTGTCATGCAATGGTAGTGTGATCGATTGGATTGTTGATTCGGGAGCCTCGAGTCACATGGCGCCCATTAGGACTTGTTTCCAATCATATCACGTCATATCTCCAAAGAATGTCATTTTGGGTGATGATACGGTTCTTCAAGCCGTGGGTAAAGGATCCATCGTCGTAGACACCGAGGTGAAGGGTCGTGTGAAGACAATTACCATCCATGATGTCCTCCACGTTCCCAAGTTGAAGGCAAATCTTTTATCGGTGCGACATTTGGTGATGAAGCATTTGCGAGTGGAATTTAGCGACCAAGGGTGTTTTGTGTTGTCCCCAAGTCGTGAGGAGGTGGCCATTATACACGAAGTCAACGGCTTGTACCAAATCAAGTTTTCCAAGATGCACGCGGCGGAATCGGCAACGTTGGTGCAATCGAGTTCAAACGAAGACAAGTTGGCGTTGTGGCATCGTCGTCTCGGGCATTTGAATGTCAAGAGTGTGAAAGCACTGCGTGGAATGGTAAGTGGCATGGATCTTGCACAATCACACGTCGCACCTAGTTCATTCACATGTGAGGGTTGTATTGAAGGCAAACAACAACGCTCACCGTTTCCAGTTGATGGGGCAACTCGTGCAACCAAGGTTCTTGAGATTGTGCATTCCGACGTGTGTGGTCCAATGAAGACCACGTCTATGGGGGGTTGCAAGTATTTTGTGACTTTCATTGATGATTTTTCGAGGAAGATATGGTTGTATCCGATCAAAGCAAAGAGTGAGTGTTTTGAGAAGTTCAAAGAGTTCAAGGCGTTGGTTGAGAAGCAATCCGAGCACAAGATCAAGGTGTTTCGATCGGATAATGGCGGCGAGTTCATGTCCAACCAATTTGGAGAGTTATTGAAGAAAGAAGGCATTGCTAGACAAACCACAACGCCATATACACCACAACAAAACGGAGTTGCAGAGCGTGCAAATCGAACAATTGTGGAAATGGCAAGGAGTATGTTGCATGCACAAAATTTGAGTTTGGACCTTTGGGCGGAAGCGGTGGTGACTGCGGTGTACACACGCAACCGATGCCCGACGAGTGCGGTTCAAAACATGACACCAGAGCAAGCGTGGAGTGGGAGGCCTCCCCGCGTGGAGCACATGCGCACATTTGGATGCATCGCATTTGCAAAGGTACCCGATTCTCAAAGAACCAAACTTGAGGCCAAGGCAACAAAATGTGTGTTTCTTGGATATTGTGAAGGTACCAAGGCGTACAGGCTCATGTCGCTCGAGACCAAGAAGATCATTCGAGCTCGTGATGTGACATTTTGCGAGAATTCCAAGGTTGAAGACAATTTGGACGATGGTCCAAGTGGGAGAAGTGGCGATAAACCAGCGATTGTGGACCAATCTTCCAAATCTCCCGTTATTGATATTGTTGATGAAGACGAAGATGACGAAGATGGTGGTGATGAGGAACATATTGAGGAGCGACCTTTGAAGACGAAGAATGGCGAGAAAAAGGCACAAGCAACGGCGGTTGAAGACAATGCATCCTCGAGCGATCGTCGTTATCCAGAGAGAAATCGTAGACCACTTGGCGAGTGGTGGAAGAATCATATTCTCCCTCAAGGTGAGGAGGAGCATGCAAACGTTGCACTTTTAGATGCTCCATTGACGATTCGTGAAGCGTTGAGTTGTGATGATGCAAACAAGTGGGAGCAAGCCATGCAAGAGGAGTACAAATCGTTGATGGACAATGGCACATGGGAATTGACTCCCCTCCCCAAGAATCGCAACGCTATCGGTTGTAAGTGGGTATTTCGTGCAAAGAGAGATGCAACGGGTGATGTGGTTCGTTATAAGGCAAGATTGGTGGCAAAGGGCTTTTCACAAATCGAAGGTGTTGATTTTCATGAGACCTTTGCACCGGTGGCGAAATTCACCACTATTCGATGCATTTTGGCCATCGGGGCTGCCATGGATTTGGAAATGCATCAAATGGATGTGAAGACGGCGTTCTTGAACGGCGAGTTGGACGAGGACATCTACATGGTACAACCCGAAGGATTTGTGCAACGAGGTAATGAGAACCTTGTTTGCAAGTTGAACAAGTCATTGTATGGGTTGAAGCAATCTCCACGCGCATGGTATCAAAAGATTGACACGTTTCTTGTTCATATCGGGTTCACAAGGAGCATCGCTGATCACAGCTTGTATTTCATGCAAAAGGGGCAACATGTGGTCATCGTGATCATATATGTGGATGATTTGATCATCCTTGCAAGTTGTATGAGCTCTTTGAAGGCATTGAAGGCAATGCTTGAGAACGAGTACGAGATGAGTGATCTGGGTGAGTTGCACTTTTGTTTAGGAGTTGAGTTTGTGCGAGATAGAGCAACACGCACCATAACAATGAATCAAAGCAAGTATGTTATGGATGTGCTCAAACGCTTTGGCATGGAGGATTGCAAACCGGTTGGCACTCCGTTGGATGTGAATTCCAAACTCGTGAAACTTACCGATGAGGAGTATGCATTAGAGGCTCAATCTATGGTGGATGTGCCATACAAGCAAGCTGTAGGGTCATTGATGTATGCTATGATTGCAACAAGGCCGGACCTTGCGTATCCAATCAGCGTTGTGAGTCAACACATGGCAAGACCGGGTTCAAGTCATTGGGTTGCGGTCAAGAGGATCATGCGGTACTTGAAAGGCACAAGTGATGTGAGGTTGTGTCTTGGAGGTGACAACATTGTGTTGAGTGGGTATTGTGATGCGGATTATGCGGGTGATACCAATGATCGTAGATCCACCACGGGGTACATGTTCAAAGTTGGATCGGGGGCCGTTTCATGGAATAGCAAGCGCCAACAAACCACGGCCACGTCAACGGTTGAGGCGGAGTACATGGCGACGAGCCACGGTACGAAGGAGGCCATTTGGTTGAGGCAACTAATGGCGGATGTGAGATGCACTCAAGAGGAGGCTACAACAATCATGTGTGACAACCAAGGGAGTATGTCATTGGCGAAAAATCCAACGCATCACTCACGTACAAAGCACATTGATGTGCAATATCACTTCATTCGAGAGAAGTTAGAGATGAAGGTGATAGAGTTGAAGTATTGTCCAACGGAGCACATGGTGGCGGACGTGCTGACAAAGGCTCTTGCGAGAGATCGACATCAAAGACTAGTGATAGCATTTGGGCTCGAAGGCTTTGGCTATTTGCAAAGTGGGAGTGTTGAAGTCGGATGATTGCGTGGGCTGAAGTTGCTCATAGCCATGCGCATTAGCTAGAGTAGATGATGCGAATGAGCTAGACATGCAACTAGAGAAGTGGTACTAGTTAGAGATAATGAGAATTGGGTCTCCCAAGTGATATGGGCTGATCCTAGTGTACTAGGAGTGGAGTATGGGCTGATGTCCCATATGGTTTGCCAAGGGGACTCCCTTGGGTGTGCTACTTAAGAGGGGCAGCCCATGAGTAAAGATCATCTCTTTCCTATGCATTCCAAGTGTTTGTGTGAGGCTTTGGCATTCTAATCTAACCTTCAATATTGGGGAGGGGAGTCAATTCCCAAGTGCCATTGTCCATCAACGATTTGTACTCCTCTTGCATGGCTTGCTCCCACTTGTTTGCATCATCACAACTCAACGCTTCACGAATCGTCAATGGAGCATCTAAAAGTGCAACGTTTGCATGCTCCTCCTCACCTTGAGGGAGAATATGATTCTTCCACCACTCGCCAAGTGGTCTACGATTTCTCTCTGGATAACGACGATCGCTCGAGGATGCATTGTCTTCAACCGCCGTTGCTTGTGCCTTTTTCTCGCCATTCTTCGTCTTCAAAGGTCGCTCCTCAATATGTTCCTCATCACCACCATCTTCGTCATCTTCGTCTTCATCAACAATATCAATAACGGGAGATTTGGAAGATTGGTCCACAATCGCTGGTTTATCGCCACTTCTCCCACTTGGACCATCGTGCAAATTGTCTTCAACCTTGGAATTCTCGCAAAATGTCACATCACGAGCTCGAATGATCTTCTTGGTCTCGAGCGACATGAGCCTGTACGCCTTGGTACCTTCACAATATCCAAGAAACACACATTTTGTTGCCTTGGCCTCAAGTTTGGTTCTTTGAGAATCGGGTACCTTTGCAAATGCGATGCATCCAAATGTGCGCATGTGCTCCACGCGGGGTGGCCTCCCACTCCACGCTTGCTCTGGTGTCATGTTTTGAACCGCACTCGTCGGGCATCGGTTGCGTGTGTACACCGCAGTCACCACCGCTTCCGCCCAAAGGTCCAAACCCAAATTTTGTGCATGCAACATACTCCTTGCCATTTCCACAATTGTTCGATTTGCACGCTCTGCAACTCCGTTTTGTTGTGGTGTATATGGCGTTGTCGTTTGTCTAGCAATGCCTTCTTTCTTCAATAACTCTCCAAATTGGTTGGACAAGAACTCGCCGCCATTATCCGATCGAAACACCTTGATCTTGTGCTCGGATTGCTTCTCAACCAACGCCTTGAACTCTTTGAACTTCTCAAAACACTCGCTCTTTGCTTTGATCGGATACAACCATATCTTCCTCGAAAAATCATCAATGAACGTCACAAAATACTTGCAACCCCCCATAGACGTGGTCTTCATTGGACCACACACGTCGGAATGCACAATCTCAAGAACCTTGGTTGCACGAGTTGCCCCATCAACTGGAAACGGTGAGCGTTGTTGCTTGCCTTCAATACAACCCTCACATGTGAATGAACTAGGTGCGACGTGTGATTGTGCAAGATCCATGCCACTTACCATTCCACGCAGTGCTTTCACACTCTTGACATTCAAATGCCCGAGACGACGATGCCACAACGCCAACTTGTCTTCGTTTGAACTCGATTGCACCAACGTTGCCGATTCCGCCGCGTGCATCTTGGAAAACTTGATTTGGTACAAGCCGTTGACTTCGTGTATAATGGCCACCTCCTCACGACTTGGAGACAACACAAAACACCCTTGGTCGCTAAATTCCACTCGCAAATGCTTCATCACCAAATGTCGCACCGATAAAAGATTTGCCTTCAACTTGGGAACGTGGAGGACATCATGGATGGTAATTGTCTTCACACGACCCTTCACCTCGGTGTCTACGACGATGGATCCTTTACCCACGGCTTGAAGAACCGTATCATCACCCAAAATGACATTCTTTGGAGATATGACGTGATATGATTGGAAACAAGTCCTAATGGGCGCCATGTGACTCGAGGCTCCCGTATCGACAATCCAATCGATCACACTACCATTGCATGACACTATTGAAGGTTAGATTAGAATGCCAAAGCCTCACACAAACACTTGGAATGCATAGGAAAGAGATGATCTTTACTCATGGGCTGCCCCTCTTAAGTAGCACACCCAAGGGAGTCCCCTTGGCAAACCATATGGGACATCAGCCCATACTCCACTCCTAGTACACTAGGATCAGCCCATATCACTTGGGAGACCCAATTCTCATTATCTCTAACTAGTACCACTTCTCTAGTTGCATGTCTAGCTCATTCGCATCATCTACTCTAGCTAATGCGCATGGCTATGAGCAACTTCAGCCCACGCAATCATCCGACTTCAACACTCCCACTTTGCAAATAGCCAAAGCCTTCGAGCCCAAATGCTATCACTAGTCTTTGATGTCGATCTCTCGCAAGAGCCTTTGTCAGCACGTCCGCCACCATGTGCTCCGTTGGACAATACTTCAACTCTATCACCTTCATCTCTAACTTCTCTCGAATGAAGTGATATTGCACATCAATGTGCTTTGTACGTGAGTGATGCGTTGGATTTTTCGCCAATGACATACTCCCTTGGTTGTCACACATGATTGTTGTAGCCTCCTCTTGAGTGCATCTCACATCCGCCATTAGTTGCCTCAACCAAATGGCCTCCTTCGTACCGTGGCTCGTCGCCATGTACTCCGCCTCAACCGTTGACGTGGCCGTGGTTTGTTGGCGCTTGCTATTCCATGAAACGGCCCCCGATCCAACTTTGAACATGTACCCCGTGGTGGATCTACGATCATTGGTATCACCCGCATAATCCGCATCACAATACCCACTCAACACAATGTTGTCACCTCCAAGACACAACCTCACATCACTTGTGCCTTTCAAGTACCGCATGATCCTCTTGACCGCAACCCAATGACTTGAACCCGGTCTTGCCATGTGTTGACTCACAACGCTGATTGGATACGCAAGGTCCGGCCTTGTTGCAATCATAGCATACATCAATGACCCTACAGCTTGCTTGTATGGCACATCCACCATAGATTGAGCCTCTAATGCATACTCCTCATCGGTAAGTTTCACGAGTTTGGAATTCACATCCAACGGAGTGCCAACCGGTTTGCAATCCTCCATGCCAAAGCGTTTGAGCACATCCATAACATACTTGCTTTGATTCATTGTTATGGTGCGTGTTGCTCTATCTCGCACAAACTCAACTCCTAAACAAAAGTGCAACTCACCCAGATCACTCATCTCGTACTCGTTCTCAAGCATTGCCTTCAATGCCTTCAAAGAGCTCATACAACTTGCAAGGATGATCAAATCATCCACATATATGATCACGATGACCACATGTTGCCCCTTTTGCATGAAATACAAGCTGTGATCAGCGATGCTCCTTGTGAACCCGATATGAACAAGAAACGTGTCAATCTTTTGATACCATGCGCGTGGAGATTGCTTCAACCCATACAATGACTTGTTCAACTTGCAAACAAGGTTCTCATTACCTCGTTGCACAAATCCTTCGGGTTGTACCATGTAGATGTCCTCGTCCAACTCGCCGTTCAAGAACGCCGTCTTCACATCCATTTGATGCATTTCCAAATCCATGGCAGCCCCGATGGCCAAAATGCATCGAATAGTGGTGAATTTCGCCACCGGTGCAAAGGTCTCATGAAAATCAACACCTTCGATTTGTGAAAAGCCCTTTGCCACCAATCTTGCCTTATAACGAACCACATCACCCGTTGCATCTCTCTTTGCACGAAATACCCACTTACAACCGATAGCGTTGCGATTCTTGGGGAGGGGAGTCAATTCCCATGTGCCATTGTCCATCAACGATTTGTACTCCTCTTGCATGGCTTGCTCCCACTTGTTTGCATCATCACAACTCAACGCTTCACGAATCGTCAATGGAGCATCTAAAAGTGCAACGTTTGCATGCTCCTCCTCACCTTGAGGGAGAATATGATTCTTCCACCACTCGCCAAGTGGTCTACGATTTCTCTCTGGATAACGACGATCGCTCGAGGATGCATTGTCTTCAACCGCCGTTGCTTGTGCCTTTTTCTCGCCATTCTTCGTCTTCAAAGGTCGCTCCTCAATATGTTCCTCATCACCACCATCTTCGTCATCTTCGTCTTCATCAACAATATCAATAACGGGAGATTTGGAAGATTGGTCCACAATCGCTGGTTTATCGCCACTTCTCCCACTTGGACCATCGTCCAAATTGTCTTCAACCTTGGAATTCTCGCAAAATGTCACATCACGAGCTCGAATGATCTTCTTGGTCTCGAGCGACATGAGCCTGTACGCCTTGGTACCTTCACAATATCCAAGAAACACACATTTTGTTGCCTTGGCCTCAAGTTTGGTTCTTTGAGAATCGGGTACCTTTGCAAATGCGATGCATCCAAATGTGCGCATGTGCTCCACGCGGGGAGGCCTCCCACTCCACGCTTGCTCTGGTGTCATGTTTTGAACCGCACTCGTCGGGCATCGGTTGCGTGTGTACACCGCAGTCACCACCGCTTCCGCCCAAAGGTCCAAACTCAAATTTTGTGCATGCAACATACTCCTTGCCATTTCCACAATTGTTCGATTTGCACGCTCTGCAACTCCGTTTTGTTGTGGTGTATATGGCGTTGTGGTTTGTCTAGCAATGCCTTCTTTCTTCAATAACTCTCCAAATTGGTTGGACATGAACTCGCCGCCATTATCCGATCGAAACACCTTGATCTTGTGCTCGGATTGCTTCTCAACCAACGCCTTGAACTCTTTGAACTTCTCAAAACACTCACTCTTTGCTTTGATCGGATACAACCATATCTTCCTCGAAAAATCATCAATGAAAGTCACAAAATACTTGCAACCCCCCATAGACGTGGTCTTCATTGGACCACACACGTCGGAATGCACAATCTCAAGAACCTTGGTTGCACGAGTTGCCCCATCAACTGGAAACGGTGAGCGTTGTTGTTTGCCTTCAATACAACCCTCACATGTGAATGAACTAGGTGCGACGTGTGATTGTGCAAGATCCATGCCACTTACCATTCCACGCAGTGCTTTCACACTCTTGACATTCAAATGCCCGAGACGACGATGCCACAACGCCAACTTGTCTTCGTTTGAACTCGATTGCACCAACGTTGCCGATTCCGCCGCGTGCATCTTGGAAAACTTGATTTGGTACAAGCCGTTGACTTCGTGTATAATGGCCACCTCCTCACGACTTGGGGACAACACAAAACACCCTTGGTCGCTAAATTCCACTCGCAAATGCTTCATCACCAAATGTCGCACCGATAAAAGATTTGCCTTCAACTTGGGAACGTGGAGGACATCATGGATGGTAATTGTCTTCACACGACCCTTCACCTCGGTGTCTACGACGATGGATCCTTTACCCACGGCTTGAAGAACCGTATCATCACCCAAAATGACATTCTTTGGAGATATGACGTGATATGATTGGAAACAAGTCCTAATGGGCGCCATGTGACTCGAGGCTCCCGAATCAACAATCCAATCGATCACACTACCATTGCATGACACGTCACTTGCCATCATTGCATACTCGTCCCCGTCATCACTACAAGAAGAGACGCTAGTCATAAATGCGTACTCATCACCTGCATCGTTGACCTTTGTATTGTTGGCACTTTCCTCTCTCTTGCGTTTGTAGCAAAATTTTGCCAAGTGGCCCTTCTTACCGCAATAGTAGCATACCTTGTCTGTAGAGCTCCCACTGGCACCGCTCTTGGATTGCTTCGCCATAAGCGCCGCGCTATCGCCACGAGTCTCGTTCTCTTTGCGCCGCGAGAGTTCATGCAACAACCGTGATGTCACATAATCAAGAGTGAGCTCGCTAATGGGCCTACTCTCCATAGCAACGATAAGATACTCGTACGACGGCGGCAAACTCTCGAGGAGCGTCATAACGATATCACCGTCGGTAATGTGGACGTCTGCGCCGTTGAGCTGATCCGCAAGAGCCTTGACTTTGTTGATGTGCGCCAACATGTCGTCGTTTTCTTCCATCTTGATGGTGAAAAACTTGCGCCTCAAAAACAAGATATTGACCAAGCTCTTTGCCTCATGAATATTGCAAAGCTTGGCCCATGCCTCGGCGGGAGTCTTGCACGACCGAATATGAGAAAGCTGGGAATCAGAAAGATTAAGAGCCAAAATCGCAAAGGCCTTTTTCTCTCGCCGAGTGTACGCAGTTCGTACCCTAGCCTCGGCGTCGGACGAAGGCGGTTCCTCACTACCCTCAACTATCTCCCACAATTCTTTTTCGGCCATGACCATTTCCATCTTGAATTTCCACAAGTGGAAGTTGACGCCATCGAACTTGTCTACAACCTTAGCACCTTCACCCTCAAATGTAGCCATATCCTTGATTGAAGGACGTACGCTCACAAAATTCAGCCCCTAGAAAGCTAAGAAAAATTGTTTTTATGATTTTTGACAATTTTGTGATTTGTGAAGCAAATTGCACACGTACGTGCTTCTAATGCCTCCAAACTAATTCCAAACACTAAATCAGCACCTTTGTGCTACACATCAACCTCACAACACTCAATCGTGATGGTTCTTAGTGAATTTGCACAAGATCATACCACAACACCCTAACTAGGAGAATTGCGCACTCGTTGGCTCAAATCCACTCAAATCAGCACCCTTGTGCTTCACAACACGTAATGCACCCTATGGACACCCTTGTGCCTTCCAAGGACTCTAAATCAATGCAAATTCAGCCCCTTCAAGTCCTAATTGCATTGAAATTCATCAAATCAGCCCCGTTGTGCATTCACTAACCCAAACTCAAATTTTGAGCACTCCAAGGGCATAACTCACATTCCAAACCCTTGTGCAAGAATTGCAATACCAAAATCAGATTGTAGACTCACCCCAAGAGCCTCAAAGCATAAAAGTGCCTTGCAACAACACAAGTGCACAAATTGAGAACAAATTTAGCCAATAAGCTCCAATAAGCTCCAATAAGCTCCAATAAGCTCCAATGAGCTCCAATATACTCCAACAAGCACCAATAAGCTCCAAAGCTCCAATTCAGCCCTTGTAGACGTGTGTAAACTCCAAAAGTGCTCCAAAGTGCTCCAAAAGCTCCAAATCAACAAATGATAGCTCCAAAGTGCGAATTCAGCCCTCCAACACGTAGATCAAAGGTAGGAAGATTGTAATACCTCCCAATGTCGAAATCATCCCACCAAAGCTCGAATTCAGCCCTCCAAAGTTCCAAATCAGCGCTCCAATACTCCAAAATCAGCGCTCCAAAGCACGACCTCCACACAATGAGCAATCTAATCTTTGACTCACGCAAAACACATGAGTGGGCCCATAACCTATTGAAGGTTAGATTAGAATGCCAAAGCCTCACACAAACACTTGGAATGCATAGGAAAGAGATGATCTTTACTCATGGGCTGCCCCTCTTAAGTAGCACACCCAAGGGAGTCCCCTTGGCAAACCATATGGGACATCAGCCCATACTCCACTCCTAGTACACTAGGATCAGCCCATATCACTTGGGAGACCCAATTCTCATTATCTCTAACTAGTACCACTTCTCTAGTTGCATGTCTAGCTCATTCGCATCATCTACTCTAGCTAATGCGCATGGCTATGAGCAACTTCAGCCCACGCAATCATCCGACTTCAACAGACACGTCACTTGCCATCATTGCATACTCGTCCCCGTCATCACACCAAGAAGAGACGCTAGTCATAAATGCGTACTCATCACCTGCATCGTTGACCTTTGTATTGTTGGCACTTTCCTCTCTCTTGCGTTTGTAGCAAAATTTTGCCAAGTGGCCCTTCTTACCGCAATAGTAGCATACCTTGTCTGTAGAGCTCCCACTGGCACCGCTCTTGGATTGCTTCGCCATAAGCGCCGCGCTATCGCCACGAGTCTATTGAAGGTTAGATTAGAATGCCAAAGCCTCACACAAACACTTGGAATGCATAGGAAAGAGATGATCTTTACTCATGGGCTGCCCCTCTTAAGTAGCACACCCAAGGGAGTCCCCTTGGCAAACCATATGGGACATCAGCCCATACTCCACTCCTAGTACACTAGGATCAGCCCATATCACTTGGGAGACCCAATTCTCATTATCTCTAACTAGTACTTCTTCTCTAGTTGCTAGTCTAGCTCATTCGCATCATCTACTCTAGCTAATGCGCATGGCTATGAGCAACTTCAGCCCACGCAATCATCCTACTTCAACACTCCCACTTTGCAAATAGCCAAAGCCTTCGAGCCCAAATGCCACCACTAGTCTTTGATGTCGATCTCTCGCAAGAGCCTTTGTCAGCACGTCCGCCACCATGTGCTCCGTTGGACAATACTTCAACTCTATCACCTTCATCTCTAACTTCTCTCGAATGAAGTGATATTGCACATCAATGTGCTTTGTACGTGAGTGATGCGTTGGATTCTTCGCCAATGACATACTCCCTTGGTTGTCACACATGATTGTTGTAGCCTCCTCTTGAGTGCATCTCACATCCGCCATTAGTTGCCTCAACCAAATGGCCTCCTTCGTACCGTGGCTCGTCGCCATGTACTCCGCCTCAACCGTTGACGTGGCCGTGGTTTGTTGGCGCTTGCTATTCCATGAAACGGCCCCCGATCCAACTTTGAACATGTACCCCGTGGTGGATCTACGATCATTGGTATCACCCGCATAATCCGCATCACAATACCCACTCAACACAATGTTGTCACCTCCAAGACACAACCTCACATCACTTGTGCCTTTCAAGTACCGCATGATCCTCTTGACCGCAACCCAATGACTTGAACCCGGTCTTGCCATGTGTTGACTCACAACGCTGATTGGATACGCAAGGTCCGGTCTTGTTGCAATCATAGCATACATCAATGACCCTACAGCTTGCTTGTATGGCACATCCACCATAGATTGAGCCTCTAATGCATACTCCTCATCGGTGAGTTTCACGAGTTTGGAATTCACATCCAATGGAGTGCCAACCGGTTTGCAATCCTCCATGCCAAAGCGTTTGAGAACATCCATAACATACTTGCTTTGATTCATTGTTATGGTGCGTGTTGCTCTATCTCGCACAAACTCAACTCCTAAACAAAAGTGCAACTCATCGAGATCACTCATCTCGTACTCGTTCTCAAGCATTGCCTTCAATGCCTTCAAAGAGCTCATACCACTTGCAAGGATGATCAAATCATCCACATATATGATCACGATGACCACATGTTGCCCCTTTTGCATGAAATACAAGCTGTGATCAGCGATGCTCCTTGTGAACCCGATATGAACAAGAAACGTGTCAATCTTTTGATACCATGCGCGTGGAGATTGCTTCAACCCATACAATGACTTGTTCAACTTGCAAACAAGGTTCTCATTACCTCGTTGCACAAATCCTTCGGGTTGTACCATGTAGATGTCCTCGTCCAACTCGCCGTTCAAGAACGCCGTCTTCACATCCATTTGATGCATTTCCAAATCCATGGCAGCCCCGATGGCCAAAATGCATCGAATAGTGGTGAATTTCGCCACCGGTGCAAAGGTCTCATGAAAATCAACACCTTCGATTTGTGAAAAGCCCTTTGCCACCAATCTTGCCTTATAACGAACCACATCACCCGTTGCATCTCTCTTTGCACGAAATACCCACTTACAACCGATAGCGTTGCGATTCTTGGGGAGGGGAGTCAATTCCCAAGTGCCATTGTCCATCAACGATTTGTACTCCTCTTGCATGGCTTGCTCCCACTTGTTTGCATCATCACAACTCAACGCTTCACGAATCGTCAATGGAGCATCTAAAAGTGCAACGTTTGCATGCTCCTCCTCACCTTGAGGGAGAATATGATTCTTCCACCACTCGCCAAGTGGTCTACGATTTCTCTCTGGATAACGACGATCGCTCGAGGATGCATTGTCTTCAACCGCCGTTGCTTGTGCCTTTTTCTCGCCATTCTTCGTCTTCAAAGGTCGCTCCTCAATATGTTCCTCATCACCACCATCTTCGTCATCTTCGTCTTCATCAACAATATCAATAACGGGAGATTTGGAAGATTGGTCCACAATCGCTGGTTTATCGCCACTTCTCCCACTTGGACCATCGTGCAAATTGTCTTCAACCTTGGAATTCTCGCAAAATGTCACATCACGAGCTCGAATGATCTTCTTGGTCTCGAGCGACATGAGCCTGTACGCCTTGGTACCTTCACAATATCCAAGAAACACACATTTTGTTGCCTTGGCCTCAAGTTTGGTTCTTTGAGAATCGGGTACCTTTGCAAATGCGATGCATCCAAATGTGCGCATGTGCTCCACGCGGGGTGGCCTCCCACTCCACGCTTGCTCTGGTGTCATGTTTTGAACCGCACTCGTCGGGCATCGGTTGCGTGTGTACACCGCAGTCACCACCGCTTCCGCCCAAAGGTCCAAACCCAAATTTTGTGCATGCAACATACTCCTTGCCATTTCCACAATTGTTCGATTTGCACGCTCTGCAACTCCGTTTTGTTGTGGTGTATATGGCGTTGTCGTTTGTCTAGCAATGCCTTCTTTCTTCAATAACTCTCCAAATTGGTTGGACAAGAACTCGCCGCCATTATCCGATCGAAACACCTTGATCTTGTGCTCGGATTGCTTCTCAACCAACGCCTTGAACTCTTTGAACTTCTCAAAACACTCGCTCTTTGCTTTGATCGGATACAACCATATCTTCCTCGAAAAATCATCAATGAACGTCACAAAATACTTGCAACCCCCCATAGACGTGGTCTTCATTGGACCACACACGTCGGAATGCACAATCTCAAGAACCTTGGTTGCACGAGTTGCCCCATCAACTGGAAACGGTGAGCGTTGTTGCTTGCCTTCAATACAACCCTCACATGTGAATGAACTAGGTGCGACGTGTGATTGTGCAAGATCCATGCCACTTACCATTCCACGCAGTGCTTTCACACTCTTGACATTCAAATGCCCGAGACGACGATGCCACAACGCCAACTTGTCTTCGTTTGAACTCGATTGCACCAACGTTGCGGATTCCGCCGCGTGCATCTTGGAAAACTTGATTTGGTACAAGCCGTTGACTTCGTGTATAATGGCCACCTCCTCACGACTTGGAGACAACACAAAACACCCTTGGTCGCTAAATTCCACTCGCAAATGCTTCATCACCAAATGTCGCACCGATAAAAGATTTGCCTTCAACTTGGGAACGTGGAGGACATCATGGATGGTAATTGTCTTCACACGACCCTTCACCTCGGTGTCTACGACGATGGATCCTTTACCCACGGCTTGAAGAACCGTATCATCACCCAAAATGACATTCTTTGGAGATATGACGTGATATGATTGGAAACAAGTCCTAATGGGCGCCATGTGACTCGAGGCTCCCGAATCAACAATCCAATCGATCACACTACCATTGCATGACACGTCACTTGCCATCATTGCATACTCGTCCCCGTCATCACTACAAGAAGAGACGCTAGTCATAAATGCGTACTCATCACCTGCATCGTTGACCTTTGTATTGTTGGCACTTTCCTCTCTCTTGCGTTTGTAGCAAAATTTTGCCAAGTGGCCCTTCTTACCGCAATAGTAGCATACCTTGTCTGTAGAGCTCCCACTGGCACCGCTCTTGGATTGCTTCGCCATAAGCGCCGCGCTATCGCCACGAGTCTCGTTCTCTTTGCGCCGCGAGAGTTCATGCAACAACCGTGATGTCACATAATCAAGAGTGAGCTCGCTAATGGGCCTACTCTCCATAGCAACGATAAGATACTCGTACGACGGCGGCAAACTCTCGAGGAGCGTCATAACGATATCACCGTCGGTAGTGTTGACGTCTGCGCCGTTGAGCTGATCCGCAAGAGCCTTGACTTTGTTGATGTGCGCCAACATGTCGTCGTTTTCTTCCATCTTGATGGTGAAAAACTTGCGCCTCAAAAACAAGATATTGACCAAGCTCTTTGCCTCATGAATATTGCAAAGCTTGGCCCATGCCTCGGCGGGAGTCTTGCACGACCGAATATGAGAAAGCTGGGAATCAGAAAGATTAAGAGCCAAAATCGCAAAGGCCTTTTTCTCTCGCCGAGTGTACGCAGTTCGTACCCTAGCCTCGGCGTCGGATGAAGGCGGTTCCTCACTACCCTCAACTATCTCCCACAATTCTTTTTCGGCCATGACCATTTCCATCTTGAATTTCCACAAGTGGAAGTTGACGCCATCGAACTTGTCTACAACCTTAGCACCTTCACCCTCAAATGTAGCCATATCCTTGATTGAAGGACGTACGCTCACAAAATTCAGCCCCTAGAAAGCTAAGAAAATTTGTTTTTATGATTTTTGACAATTTTGTGATTTGTGAAGCAAATTGCACACGTATGTGCTTCTAATGCCTCCAAACTAATTCCAAACACTAAATCAGCACCTTTGTGCTACACATCAACCTCACAACACTCAATCGTGATGGTTCTTAGTGAATTTGCACAAGATCATACCACAACACCCTAACTAGGAGAATTGCGCACTCGTTGGCTCAAATCCACTCAAATCAGCACCCTTGTGCTTCACAACATGTAATGCACCCTATGGACACCCTTGTGCCTTCCAAGGACTCTAAATCAATGCAAATTCAGCCCCTTCAAGTCCTAATTGCATTGAAATTCATCAAATCAGCCCCGTTGTGCATTCACTAACCCAAACTCTAATTTTGAGCACTCCAAGGGCATAACTCACATTCCAAACCCTTGTGCAAGAATTGCAATACCAAAATCAGATTGTAGACTCACCCCAAGAGCCTCAAAGCATAAAAGTGCCTTGCAACAACACAAGTGCACAAATTGAGCACAAATTGAGCCAATAAGCTCTAATAAGCTCCAATAAGCTCCAATAAGCTCCAATAAGCTCCAATATACTCCAACAAGCACCAATAAGCTCCAAAGCTCCAATTCAGCCCTTGTAGACGTGTATAAACTCCAAAGGTGCTCCAAAGTGCTCCAAAAGCTCCAAATCAACAAATGATAGCTCCAAAGTGCGAATTCAGCCCTCCAACACGTAGATCAAAGGTAGGAAGATTGTAATACCTCCCAATGTCGAAATCAGCCCACCAAAGCTCGAATTCAGCCCTCCAAAGTTCCAAATCAGCGCTCCAATACTCCAAAATCAGCGCTCCAACGCACGACCTCCACACAATGAGCAATCTAATCTTTGACTCACGCAAAACACATGAGTGGGCCCATAACCTATTGAAGGTTAGATTAGAATGCCAAAGCCTCACACAAACACTTGGAATGCATAGGAAAGAGATGATCTTTACTCATGGGCTGCCCCTCTTAAGTAGCACACCCAAGGGAGTCCCCTTGGCAAACCATATGGGACATCAGCCCATACTCCACTCCTAGTACACTAGGATCAGCCCATATCACTTGGGAGACCCAATTCTCATTATCTCTAACTAGTACTTCTTCTCTAGTTGCTAGTCTAGCTCATTCGCATCATCTACTCTAGCTAATGCGCATGGCTATGAGCAACTTCAGCCCACGCAATCATCCTACTTCAACAGAGTCTCGTTCTCTTTGCGCCGCGAGAGTTCATGCAACAACCGTGATGTCACATAATCAAGAGTGAGCTCGCTAATGGGCCTACTCTCCATAGCAACGATAAGATACTCGTACGACGGCGGCAAACTCTCGAGGAGCGTCATAACGATATCACCGTCGGTAATGTTGACGTCTGCGCCGTTGAGCTGATCCGCAAGAGCCTTGACTTTGTTGATGTGCGCCAACATGTCGTCGTTTTCTTCCATCTTGATGGTGAAAAACTTGCGCCTCAAAAACAAGATATTGACCAAGCTCTTTGCCTCATGAATATTGCAAAGCTTGGCCCATGCCTCGGCGGGAGTCTTGCACGACCGAATATGAGAAAGCTGGGAATCAGAAAGATTAAGAGCCAAAATCGCAAAGGCCTTTTTCTCTCGCCGAGTGTACGCAGTTCGTACCCTAGCCTCGGCGTCGGACGAAGGCGGTTCCTCACTACCCTCAACTATCTCCCACAATTCTTTTTCGGCCATGACCATTTCCATCTTGAATTTCCACAAGTGGAAGTTGACGCCATCGAACTTGTCTACAACCTTAGCACCTTCACCCTCAAATGTAGCCATATCCTTGATTGAAGGACGTACGCTCACAAAATTCAGCCCCTAGAAAGCTAAGAAAAATTGTTTTTATGATTTTTTATTTTTTTTTTGACAATTTTGTGATTTGTGAGGCAAATTGCACACGTACGTGCTTCTAATGCCTCCAAACTAATTCCAAACACTAAATCAGCACCTTTGTGCTACACATCAACCTCACAACACTCAATCGTGATGGTTCTTAGTGAATTTGCACAAGATCATACCACAACACCCTAACTAGGAGAGTTGCGCACTCGTTGACTCAAATCCACTCAAATCAGCACCCTTGTGCTTCACAACACGTAATGCACCCTATGCACACCCTTGTGCCTTCCAAGGACTCTAAATCAATGCAAATTCAGCCCCTTTAAGTCCTAGTTGCATTGAAATTCATCAAATCAGCCCCGTTGTGCATTCACTAACCCAAACTCTAATTTTGAGCACTCCAAGGGCATAACTCACATTCCAAACCCTTGTGCAAGAATTGCAATACCAAAATCAGATTGTAGACTCACCCCAAGAGCCTCAAAGCATAAAAGTGCCTTGCAACAACACAAGTGCACAAATTGAGCACAAATTGAGCCAATAAGCTCCAATAAGCTCCAATAAGCTCCAATAAGCTCCAATCAGCTCCAATATACTCCAACAAGCACCAATAAGCTCCAAAGCTCCAATTCAGCCCTTGTAGACGTGTATAAACTCCAAAAGTGCTCCAAAGTGCTCCAAAAGCTCCAAATCAACAAATGATAGCTCCAAAGTGCGAATTCAGCCCTCCAACACGTAGATCAAAGGTAGGAAGATTGTAATGTTGAAGTCGGATGATTGCGTGGGCTGAAGTTGCTCATAGCCATGCGCATTAGCTAGAGTAGATGATGCGAATGAGCTAGACATGCAACTAGAGAAGTGGTACTAGTTAGAGATAATGAGAATTGGGTCTCCCAAGTGATATGGGCTGATCCTAGTGTACTAGGAGTGGAGTATGGGCTGATGTCCCATATGGTTTGCCAAGGGGACTCCCTTGGGTGTGCTACTTAAGAGGGGCAGCCCATGAGTAAAGATCATCTCTTTCCTATGCATTCCAAGTGTTTGTGTGAGGCTTTGGCATTCTAATCTAACCTTCAATAGGTTATGGGCCCACTCATGTGTTTTGCGTGAGTCAAAGATTAGATTGCTCATTGTGTGGAGGTCGTGCTTTGGAGCGCTGATTTTGGAGTATTGGAGCGCTGATTTGGAACTTTGGAGGGCTGAATTCGAGCTTTGGTGGGATGATTTCGACATTGGGAGGTATTACAATCTTCCTACCTTTGATCTACGTGTTGGAGGGCTGAATTCGCACTTTGGAGCTATCATTTGTTGATTTGGAGCTTTTGGAGCACTTTGGAGCACTTTTGGAGTTTACACACGTCTACAAGGGCTGAATTGGAGCTTTGGAGCTTATTGGTGCTTGTTGGAGTATATTGGAGCTCATTGGAGCTTATTGGAGCTTATTGGAGCTTATTGGAGCTTATTGGCTAAATTTGTTCTCAATTTGTGCACTTGTGTTGTTGCAAGGCACTTTTATGCTTTGAGGCTCTTGGGGTGAGTCTACAATCTGATTTTGGTATTGCAATTCTTGCACAAGGGTTTGGAATGTGAGTTATGCCCTTGGAGTGCTCAAAATTTGAGTTTGGGTTAGTGAATGCACAACGGGGCTGATTTGATGAATTTCAATGCAATTAGGACTTGAAGGGGCTGAATTTGCATTGATTTAGAGTCCTTGGAAGGCACAAGGGTGTCCATAGGGTGCATTACGTGTTGTGAAGCACAAGGGTGCTGATTTGAGTGGATTTGAGCCAACGAGTGCGCAATTCTCCTAGTTAGGGTGTTGTGGTATGATCTTGTGCAAATTCACTAAGAACCATCACGATTGAGTGTTGTGAGGTTGATGTGTAGCACAAAGGTGCTGATTTAGTGTTTGGAATTAGTTTGGAGGCATTAGAAGCACGTACGTGTGCAATTTGCTTCACAAATCACAAAATTGTCAAAAATCATAAAAACAATTTTTCTTAGCTTTCTAGGGGCTGAATTTTGTGAGCGTACGTCCTTCAATCAAGGATATGGCTACATTTGAGGGTGAAGGTGCTAAGGTTGTAGACAAGTTCGATGGCGTCAACTTCCACTTGTGGAAATTCAAGATGGAAATGGTCATGGCCGAAAAAGAATTGTGGGAGATAGTTGAGGGTAGTGAGGAACCGCCTTCGTCCGACGCCGAGGCTAGGGTACGAACTGCGTACACTCGGCGAGAGAAAAAGGCCTTTGCGATTTTGGCTCTTAATCTTTCTGATTCCCAGCTTTCTCATATTCGGTCGTGCAAGACTCCCGCCGAGGCATGGGCCAAGCTTTGCAATATTCATGAGGCAAAGAGCTTGGTCAATATCTTGTTTTTGAGGCGCAAGTTTTTCACCATCAAGATGGAAGAAAACGACGACATGTTGGCGCACATCAACAAAGTCAAGGCTCTTGCGGATCAGCTCAACGGCGCAGACGTCCACATTACCGACGGTGATATCGTTATGACGCTCCTCGAGAGTTTGCCGCCGTCGTACGAGTATCTTATCGTTGCTATGGAGAGTAGGCCCATTAGCGAGCTCACTCTTGATTATGTGACATCACGGTTGTTGCATGAACTCTCGCGGCGCAAAGAGAACGAGACTCGTGGCGATAGCGCGGCGCTTATGGCGAAGCAATCCAAGAGCGGTGCCAGTGGGAGCTCTACAGACAAGGTATGCTACTATTGCGGTAAGAAGGGCCACTTGGCAAAATTTTGCTACAAACGCAAGAGAGAGGAAAGTGCCAACAATACAAAGGTCAACGATGCAGGTGATGAGTACGCATTTATGACTAGCGTCTCTTCTTGTAGTGATGACGGGGACGAGTATGCAATGATGGCAAGTGACGTGTCATGCAATGGTAGTGTGATCGATTGGATTGTTGATTCGGGAGCCTCGAGTCACATGGCGCCCATTAGGACTTGTTTCCAATCATATCACGTCATATCTCCAAAGAATGTCATTTTGGGTGATGATACGGTTCTTCAAGCCGTGGGTAAAGGATCCATCGTCGTAGACACCGAGGTGAAGGGTCGTGTGAAGACAATTACCATCCATGATGTCCTCCACGTTCCCAAGTTGAAGGCAAATCTTTTATCGGTGCGACATTTGGTGATGAAGCATTTGCGAGTGGAATTTAGCGACCAAGGGTGTTTTGTGTTGTCCCCAAGTCGTGAGGAGGTGGCCATTATACACGAAGTCAACGGCTTGTACCAAATCAAGTTTTCCAAGATGCACGCGGCGGAATCGGCAACGTTGGTGCAATCGAGTTCAAACGAAGACAAGTTGGCGTTGTGGCATCGTCGTCTCGGGCATTTGAATGTCAAGAGTGTGAAAGCACTGCGTGGAATGGTAAGTGGCATGGATCTTGCACAATCACACGTCGCACCTAGTTCATTCACATGTGAGGGTTGTATTGAAGGCAAACAACAACGCTCACCGTTTCCAGTTGATGGGGCAACTCGTGCAACCAAGGTTCTTGAGATTGTGCATTCCGACGTGTGTGGTCCAATGAAGACCACGTCTATGGGGGGTTGCAAGTATTTTGTGACTTTCATTGATGATTTTTCGAGGAAGATATGGTTGTATCCGATCAAAGCAAAGAGTGAGTGTTTTGAGAAGTTCAAAGAGTTCAAGGCGTTGGTTGAGAAGCAATCCGAGCACAAGATCAAGGTGTTTCGATCGGATAATGGCGGCGAGTTCATGTCCAACCAATTTGGAGAGTTATTGAAGAAAGAAGGCATTGCTAGACAAACCACAACGCCATATACACCACAACAAAACGGAGTTGCAGAGCGTGCAAATCGAACAATTGTGGAAATGGCAAGGAGTATGTTGCATGCACAAAATTTGAGTTTGGACCTTTGGGCGGAAGCGGTGGTGACTGCGGTGTACACACGCAACCGATGCCCGACGAGTGCGGTTCAAAACATGACACCAGAGCAAGCGTGGAGTGGGAGGCCTCCCCGCGTGGAGCACATGCGCACATTTGGATGCATCGCATTTGCAAAGGTACCCGATTCTCAAAGAACCAAACTTGAGGCCAAGGCAACAAAATGTGTGTTTCTTGGATATTGTGAAGGTACCAAGGCGTACAGGCTCATGTCGCTCGAGACCAAGAAGATCATTCGAGCTCGTGATGTGACATTTTGCGAGAATTCCAAGGTTGAAGACAATTTGGACGATGGTCCAAGTGGGAGAAGTGGCGATAAACCAGCGATTGTGGACCAATCTTCCAAATCTCCCGTTATTGATATTGTTGATGAAGACGAAGATGACGAAGATGGTGGTGATGAGGAACATATTGAGGAGCGACCTTTGAAGACGAAGAATGGCGAGAAAAAGGCACAAGCAACGGCGGTTGAAGACAATGCATCCTCGAGCGATCGTCGTTATCCAGAGAGAAATCGTAGACCACTTGGCGAGTGGTGGAAGAATCATATTCTCCCTCAAGGTGAGGAGGAGCATGCAAACGTTGCACTTTTAGATGCTCCATTGACGATTCGTGAAGCGTTGAGTTGTGATGATGCAAACAAGTGGGAGCAAGCCATGCAAGAGGAGTACAAATCGTTGATGGACAATGGCACATGGGAATTGACTCCCCTCCCCAAGAATCGCAACGCTATCGGTTGTAAGTGGGTATTTCGTGCAAAGAGAGATGCAACGGGTGATGTGGTTCGTTATAAGGCAAGATTGGTGGCAAAGGGCTTTTCACAAATCGAAGGTGTTGATTTTCATGAGACCTTTGCACCGGTGGCGAAATTCACCACTATTCGATGCATTTTGGCCATCGGGGCTGCCATGGATTTGGAAATGCATCAAATGGATGTGAAGACGGCGTTCTTGAACGGCGAGTTGGACGAGGACATCTACATGGTACAACCCGAAGGATTTGTGCAACGAGGTAATGAGAACCTTGTTTGCAAGTTGAACAAGTCATTGTATGGGTTGAAGCAATCTCCACGCGCATGGTATCAAAAGATTGACACGTTTCTTGTTCATATCGGGTTCACAAGGAGCATCGCTGATCACAGCTTGTATTTCATGCAAAAGGGGCAACATGTGGTCATCGTGATCATATATGTGGATGATTTGATCATCCTTGCAAGTTGTATGAGCTCTTTGAAGGCATTGAAGGCAATGCTTGAGAACGAGTACGAGATGAGTGATCTGGGTGAGTTGCACTTTTGTTTAGGAGTTGAGTTTGTGCGAGATAGAGCAACACGCACCATAACAATGAATCAAAGCAAGTATGTTATGGATGTGCTCAAACGCTTTGGCATGGAGGATTGCAAACCGGTTGGCACTCCGTTGGATGTGAATTCCAAACTCGTGAAACTTACCGATGAGGAGTATGCATTAGAGGCTCAATCTATGGTGGATGTGCCATACAAGCAAGCTGTAGGGTCATTGATGTATGCTATGATTGCAACAAGGCCGGACCTTGCGTATCCAATCAGCGTTGTGAGTCAACACATGGCAAGACCGGGTTCAAGTCATTGGGTTGCGGTCAAGAGGATCATGCGGTACTTGAAAGGCACAAGTGATGTGAGGTTGTGTCTTGGAGGTGACAACATTGTGTTGAGTGGGTATTGTGATGCGGATTATGCGGGTGATACCAATGATCGTAGATCCACCACGGGGTACATGTTCAAAGTTGGATCGGGGGCCGTTTCATGGAATAGCAAGCGCCAACAAACCACGGCCACGTCAACGGTTGAGGCGGAGTACATGGCGACGAGCCACGGTACGAAGGAGGCCATTTGGTTGAGGCAACTAATGGCGGATGTGAGATGCACTCAAGAGGAGGCTACAACAATCATGTGTGACAACCAAGGGAGTATGTCATTGGCGAAAAATCCAACGCATCACTCACGTACAAAGCACATTGATGTGCAATATCACTTCATTCGAGAGAAGTTAGAGATGAAGGTGATAGAGTTGAAGTATTGTCCAACGGAGCACATGGTGGCGGACGTGCTGACAAAGGCTCTTGCGAGAGATCGACATCAAAGACTAGTGATAGCATTTGGGCTCGAAGGCTTTGGCTATTTGCAAAGTGGGAGTGTTGAAGTCGGATGATTGCGTGGGCTGAAGTTGCTCATAGCCATGCGCATTAGCTAGAGTAGATGATGCGAATGAGCTAGACATGCAACTAGAGAAGTGGTACTAGTTAGAGATAATGAGAATTGGGTCTCCCAAGTGATATGGGCTGATCCTAGTGTACTAGGAGTGGAGTATGGGCTGATGTCCCATATGGTTTGCCAAGGGGACTCCCTTGGGTGTGCTACTTAAGAGGGGCAGCCCATGAGTAAAGATCATCTCTTTCCTATGCATTCCAAGTGTTTGTGTGAGGCTTTGGCATTCTAATCTAACCTTCAATACCTCCAACACGTAGATCAAAGGTAGGAAGATTGTAATACCTCCCAATGTCGAAATCAGCCCACCAAAGCTCGAATTCAGCCCTCCAAAGTTCCAAATCAGCGCTCCAATACTCCAAAATCAGCGCTCCAACGCACGACCTCCACACAATGAGCAATCTAATCTTTGACTCACGCAAAACACATGAGTGGGCCCATAACCTATTGAAGGTTAGATTAGAATGCCAAAGCCTCACACAAACACTTGGAATGCATAGGAAAGAGATGATCTTTACTCATGGGCTGCCCCTCTTAAGTAGCACACCCAAGGGAGTCCCCTTGGCAAACCATATGGGACATCAGCCCATACTCCACTCCTAGTACACTAGGATCAGCCCATATCACTTGGGAGACCCAATTCTCATTACTTCTAACTAGTACTATTTCTCTAGTTGCAAGTCTAGCTCATTCGCATCATCTACTCTAGCTAATGCGCATGGCTATGAGCAACTTCAGCCCACGCAATCATCCTACTTCAACAGTTGCGACGTGTCGGTTACGGATGGTGACATCGTGATGACACTTTTGGAGAGCCTTCCATCATCATACGAGTACCTCATCGTGGCGATGGAGTCAAGACCCATTACGGAGCTCACATTGGACTATGTGACCTCACGGTTGTTGCACGAGCTTTCGCGGCGAAAGGAGAACGAGTCTCGAGAAGATGGAGCGGCACTCGTGGCGAAGCAATTCAAGAATGGAGGCGGTGGGAGCTCAAGCGACAAGGTGTGCTTCTATTGTGGTAAGAAGGGCCACATTGCCAAATTTTGCTTCAAACGCAAGAGGGATGAGAAAGGGGAGAGTGCAAACAACACTAAAACTCGTGACGATGATGAGTACGCATTTACGGCTAGATATGAGGCAAGCATGAGCGATGGCATCGAGGGTGATGCAAGCATGAGTGATGGTATCGAGGGTGATGCAAGCATGAGTGATTGGATTGAGGTTGGTGATGAGTATGCAAACATGGCAAGCAATGTATCGTGCAATGGTAGTACGAGTGATTGGATTGTTGATTCGGGGGCTACAAGCCACATGTCACCACATAAAACTTGTTTTCATTCGTATGCTCTCATTAATCCAAGGAGAGTGATTTTGGGAGATGATACGGTGCTTGAGGCCGTTGGGAAGGGCCAAATTGTTGTAGACACCGAGGTGAGGGGTCGTGTGAAGACAATCACTATCCAAGATGTCCTCCACGTTCCCAAATTAACGGCAAATTTACTATCGGTGAGGCAATTAGTGGCAAAGCACTTGAGGGTTGAGTTTAGTGATAAGGGGTGTTATGTGTTGTCACCGAGTCGAGATGAGGTGGCCATCATTGAAGAACACGAGGGCTTGTACCACATCAAGTTCTCCAAGGTGCATTCGAAGGAATCGGCGGCGTTGGCGCATTCAAACTTGAAGGACGACAAGTTGGCGTTGTGGCATCGTCGACTTGGCCATTTGAACATCAAGAGTGTGAAGACACTACGCGGCATGGTAAGCGGTATGGACCTTCATCAATTGAAAGTGGATGCTTCTACATTCACGTGTGAAGGTTGCATTGAAGGCAAGCAACAACGGTTGCCATTTGCGGGTGAAGGGGCGACACGGGCCACAAAAGTTTTGGAGATCGTGCATTCGGATGTGTGTGGCCCCATGAAGACCACATCGATGGGAGGTTGCAAGTACTTTGTGACCTTCATCGATGATTTTTCAAGGAAGATATGGCTCTACCCTATCAAAGCCAAGAGTGAGTGCTTTGAGAAGTTCAAGGAGTTCAAGACATTGGTGGAGAACCAATCCGAGTTAAAGATCAAGGTGTTTCGGTCGGACAATGGCGGCGAGTACATGTCCAAGAAATTTGACGAGCTTTTGAAGAATGAAGGCATCGCACGCCAAACTTCGGCCCCGTACACGCCTCAACAAAATGGAGTTGCGGAGCGCGCAAATCGCACCATTGTAGAGATGGCGAGGAGCATGTTGCACGCTCAAAACTTGAAGTTGGACCTTTGGGCGGAAGCGGTGGTGAATGCGGTATACACACGCAATCGGTGTCCAACAAGCGCGGTTGAAGGCATGACGCCGGAGCAAGCGTGGAGTGGGAGGCAACCATGTGTTGCACACATGCGCATCTTCGGATGCATTGCATATGCGAAGGTTCCCGACGAACGGAGGACGAAACTCGAGGCTAAGGCCTTGAAATGTGTGTTTCTTGGGTATTGTGAAGGTACCAAGGCGTATAGACTCATGTCGGTGGACACGAGGAAGATCATTCGGTCACGTGATGTGACATTTTGTGAGGAGTCTACGATGGAGGCTCCTTTGGAGGTTGGTCCAAGTGGGAGTAGTGGAGACGTTTTGGTGGACACACCCTCCAAGTCTCCTAGTGTTGTTGATGTAGGTGATGATGACGGTGATGACGAAGCTGGCGACACGGAGGTTGTTGAAGCGCCATCGAGCTCAAAGGCCAAAAATGGCGCAAAGGGCACGCAAGAGGAGCAAGTTTCTTCAAGCGAGCGGCGGTACCCCGAGAGATCGCGCAAGCCACCTGGAGAATGGTGGAAGAACCACATCTTCCCTCAAGTGGAGGACGAGCATGCGAATGTGGCATTATCGGATGGTCCATTGACCATTCGAGAAGCCATGCAAGGTGAGGATGCGGTCAAGTGGGAGCGCGCCATGCAAGAGGAGTACGACTCTCTAATTGCTAACGGTACGTGGCAATTAACTCCTATTCCAAAGGATCGCAACCCCATTGGTTGCAAATGGGTGTTTCGGACAAAGAGGGATGTTTCGGGTATTGTTGTGCGTCACAAGGCAAGATTAGTAGCCAAGGGGTTCGCGCAAGTGCATGGGGTGGACTTTCACGAGACATTTGCTCCCGTGGCCAAGTTCACCACCATTCGATGCATTCTTGCCATTGGAGCGGCCTTGGACTTGGAGATGCATCAAATGGATGTGAAGACCGCATTTTTGAATGGCGATTTGGAGGAGGACATCTACATGGTGCAACCTGAGGGGTTTGTGCAACAAGGTAATGAGCACCTTGTTTGTAAGTTGCAAAAATCATTGTATGGGTTGAAACAATCTCCAAGAGCGTGGTACCAAAAGATTGACACGTTCTTGGTTGCACACGGGTTTACTAGGAGCATTGCGGATCATAGTCTCTACTTCATGCAAGAGGGGCAAAATGTGGTGATTGTGATCATATATGTTGATGATTTGATCATTCTTGCAAGCCTCATGAGTTTAATGAATGCATTAAAAGGCATGCTTGAGAGAGAGTACGAGATGAGTGATCTTGGAGAATTGCACTTTTGTCTTGGTGTTGAGTTTGTGCGTGATAGGGCTACACGCACTATCACCATGAGTCAAGGCAAGTATGTGATGGACGTGCTCAAGAGATTCGGGATGGAGGATTGTAAGCCCGTGGCAACACCATTGGATGCAAACTCCAAGCTCGTCAAGCTTTCGGAGGAGGAGTATGCGATGGAGGCTAAATCGATGGCGGAGGTGCCATACAAGCAAGCAGTGGGGTCGTTGATGTATGCGATGATTGCGACACGGCCCGACCTTGCGTATCCAATTAGCGTGGTGAGTCAACACATGGCGAGACCGGGCTCGATGCATTGGATGACGGTCAAGAGGATCATGCGTTATTTGAGGGGCACAAGCGATGTGAAGTTGTGTCTTGGAGGCAAAGACATTGTGTTGAGCGGCTATTGTGACGCGGACTACGCGGGAGACACGAGCGATCGAAGATCGACAACGGGCTACATGTTCAAGGTCGGATCGGGAGCGGTGTCGTGGAATAGCAAGCGGCAACAAACCACGGCGACATCAACGGTGGAGGCCGAGTACATGGCTACGAGCCATGCCACGAAGGAGGCCATTTGGTTGAGGCAACTAATGGTGGATGTGGGTTGCACACAAGGTGAGGCTACAACGATTATGTGTGACAACCAAGGGTGCATTTCACTTGCAAAGAACCCTACACATCATTCACGCACGAAGCACATTGATGTGCAATACCACTTCATTCGGGAGAAGTTGGAATTGGGAGTTATACATTTGGAGTATTGCCCAACGGAGCACATGGTGGCGGATGTGCTCACAAAGGGTCTTTGTAGAGACCGACACCAACGATTAGTAATAGCATTTGGACTTAGAGGCTTTGGCTCTACGCAAAGTGGGAGTATTGAGGTAATTGATGCAACGTAGTATTGCTAGAAGCCAAAGACGTACGGGTGCTAAATAATGGTGTGTGGGAGGAGGGGTTAGGCATGGGCTGATCTCTAGAGTGTCCTTGTGATGAGTTATCCCATATGGTTTGTCCATGGTGACCTCCTAGTGTACACTACTTAAGGTGAAAGGCCTTTGAGTAAAGATCATCTCTTTCTACGCATTCCTTGTGTTTGTGTGTGTGCCTTGTGCAATCTTCTCTACCTTCAATAGTTTGCAAGTTGAACAAGTCATTGTATGGGTTGAAGCAATCTCCACGCGCATGGTATCAAAAGATTGACACGTTTCTTGTTCATATCGGGTTCACAAGGAGCATCGCTGATCACAGCTTGTATTTCATGCAAAAGGGGCAACATGTGGTCATCGTGATCATATATGTGGATGATTTGATCATCCTTGCAAGTTGTATGAGCTCTTTGAAGGCATTGAAGGCAATGCTTGAGAACGAGTACGAGATGAGTGATCTGGGTGAGTTGCACTTTTGTTTAGGAGTTGAGTTTGTGCGAGATAGAGCAACACGCACCATAACAATGAATCAAAGCAAGTATGTTATGGATGTTCTCAAACGCTTTGGCATGGACGATTGCAAACCGGTTGGCACTCCATTGGATGTGAATTCCAAACTCGTGAAACTCACCGATGAGGAGTATGCATTAGAGGCTCAATCTATGGTGGATGTGCCATACAAGCAAGCTGTAGGGTCATTGATGTATGCTATGATTGCAACAAGGCCGGACCTTGCGTATCCAATCAGCGTTGTGAGTCAACACATGGCAAGACCGGGTTCAAGTCATTGGGTTGCGGTCAAGAGGATCATGCGGTACTGTTGAAGTAGGATGATTGCGTGGGCTGAAGTTGCTCATTGCCATGCGCATTAGCTAGAGTAGATGATGCGAATGAGCTAGACTAGCAACTAGAGAAGTGGTACTAGTTAGAGATAATGAGAATTGGGTCTCCCAAGTGATATGGGCTGATCCTAGTGTACTAGGAGTGGAGTATGGGCTGATGTCCCATATGGTTTGCCAAGGGGACTCCCTTGGGTGTGCTACTTAAGAGGGGCAGCCCATGAGTAAAGATTATCTCTTTCCTATGCATTCCAAGTGTTTGTGTGAGGCTTTGGCATTCTAATCTAACCTTCAATAGGTTATGGGCCCACTCATGTGTTTTGCGTGAGTCAAAGATTAGATTGCTCATTGTGTGGAGGTCGTGCGTTGGAGCGCTGATTTTGGAGTATTGGAGCGCTCATTTGGAACTTTGGAGGGTTGAATTCGAGCTTTGGTGGGCTGATTTCGACATTGGGAGGTATTACAATCTTCCTACCTTTGATCTACGTGTTGGAGGGCTGAATTCGCACTTTGGAGCTATCATTTGTTGATTTGGAGCTTTTGGAGCACTTTGGAGCACCTTTGGAGTTTATACACGTCTACAAGGGCTGAATTGGAGCTTTGGAGCTTATTGGTGCTTGTTGGAGTATATTGGAGCTGATTGGAGCTTATTGGAGCTTATTGGAGCTCATTGGAGCTTATTGGCTCAATTTGTGCTCAATTTGTGCACTTGTGTTGTTGCAAGGCACTTTTATGCTTTGAGGCTCTTGGGGTGAGTCTACAATCTGATTTTGGTATTGCAATTCTGGCACAAGGGTTTGGAATGTGAGTTATGCCCTTGGAGTGCTCAAAATTAGAGTTTGGGTTAGTGAATGCACAACGGGGCTGATTTGATGAATTTCAATGCAATTAGGACTTGAAGGGGCTGAATTTGCATTGATTTAGAGTCATTGGAAGGCACAAGGGTGTCCATAGGGTGCATTACGTGTTGTGAAGCACAAGGGTGCTGATTTGAGTGGATTTGAGCCAACGAGTGCGCAATTCTCCTAGTTAGGGTGTTGTGGTATGATCTTGTGCAAATTCACTAAGAACCATCACGATTGAGTGTTGTGAGGTTGATGTGTAGCACAAAGGTGCTGATTTAGTGTTTGGAATAAGTTTGGAGGCATTAGAAGCACGTACGTTTGCAATTTGCCTCACAAATCACAAAATTGTCAAAAAAAATCATAAAAACAAATTTTCTTAGCTTTCTAGGGGCTGAATTTTGTGAGCGTACGTCCTTCAATCAAGGATATGGCTACATTTGAGGGTGAAGGTGCTAAGGTTGTAGACAAGTTCGATGGCGTCAACTTCCACTTGTGGAAATTCAAGATGGAAATGGTCATGGCCGAAAAAGAATTGTGGGAGATAGTTGAGGGTAGTGAGGAACCGCCTTCGTCCGACGCCGAGGCTAGGGTACGAACTGCGTACACTCGGCGAGAGAAAAAGGCCTTTGCGATTTTGGCTCTTAATCTTTCTGATTCCCAGCTTTCTCATATTCGGTCGTGCAAGACTCCCGCCGAGGCATGGGCCAAGCTTTGCAATATTCATGAGGCAAAGAGCTTGGTCAATATCTTGTTTTTGAGGCGCAAGTTTTTCACCATCAAGATGGAAGAAAACGACGACATGTTGGCGCACATCAACAAAGTCAAGGCTCTTGCGGATCAGCTCAACGGCGCAGACGTCAACATTACCGACGGTGATATCGTTATGACGCTCCTCGAGAGTTTGCCGCCGTCGTACGAGTATCTTATCGTTGCTATGGAGAGTAGGCCCATTAGCGAGCTCACTCTTGATTATGTGACATCACGGTTGTTGCATGAACTCTCGCGGCGCAAAGAGAACGAGACTCGTGGCGATAGCGCGGCGCTTATGGCGAAGCAATCCAAGAGCGGTGCCAGTGGGAGCTCTACAGACAAGGTATGCTACTATTGCGGTAAGAAGGGCCACTTGGCAAAATTTTGCTACAAACGCAAGAGAGAGGAAAGTGCCAACAATACAAAGGTCAACGATGCAGGTGATGAGTACGCATTTATGACTAGCGTCTCTTCTTGTAGTGATGACGGGGACGAGTATGCAATGATGGCAAGTGACGTGTCATGCAATGGTAGTGTGATCGATTGGATTGTTGATTCGGGAGCCTCGAGTCACATGGCGCCCATTAGGACTTGTTTCCAATCATATCACGTCATATCTCCAAAGAATGTCATTTTGGGTGATGATACGGTTCTTCAAGCCGTGGGTAAAGGATCCATCGTCGTAGACACCGAGGTGAAGGGTCGTGTGAAGACAATTACCATCCATGATGTCCTCCACGTTCCCAAGTTGAAGGCAAATCTTTTATCGGTGCGACATTTGGTGATGAAGCATTTGCGAGTGGAATTTAGCGACCAAGGGTGTTTTGTGTTGTCTCCAAGTCGTGAGGAGGTGGCCATTATACACGAAGTCAACGGCTTGTACCAAATCAAGTTTTCCAAGATGCACGCGGCGGAATCGGCAACGTTGGTGCAATCGAGTTCAAACGAAGACAAGTTGGCGTTGTGGCATCGTCGTCTCGGGCATTTGAATGTCAAGAGTGTGAAAGCACTGCGTGGAATGGTAAGTGGCATGGATCTTGCACAATCACACGTCGCACCTAGTTCATTCACATGTGAGGGTTGTATTGAAGGCAAGCAACAACGCTCACCGTTTCCAGTTGATGGGGCAACTCGTGCAACCAAGGTTCTTGAGATTGTGCATTCCGACGTGTGTGGTCCAATGAAGACCACGTCTATGGGGGGTTGCAAGTATTTTGTGACGTTCATTGATGATTTTTCGAGGAAGATATGGTTGTATCCGATCAAAGCAAAGAGCGAGTGTTTTGAGAAGTTCAAAGAGTTCAAGGCGTTGGTTGAGAAGCAATCCGAGCACAAGATCAAGGTGTTTCGATCGGATAATGGCGGCGAGTTCTTGTCCAACCAATTTGGAGAGTTATTGAAGAAAGAAGGCATTGCTAGACAAACCACAACGCCATATACACCACAACAAAACGGAGTTGCAGAGCGTGCAAATCGAACAATTGTGGAAATGGCAAGGAGTATGATGCATGCACAAAATTTGGGTTTGGACCTTTGGGCGGAAGCGGTGGTGACTGCGGTGTACACACGCAACCGATGCCCGACGAGTGCGGTTCAAAACATGACACCAGAGCAAGCGTGGAGTGGGAGGCCACCCCGCGTGGAGCACATGCGCACATTTGGATGCATCGCATTTGCAAAGGTACCCGATTCTCAAAGAACCAAACTTGAGGCCAAGGCAACAAAATGTGTGTTTCTTGGATATTGTGAAGGTACCAAGGCGTACAGGCTCATGTCGCTCGAGACCAAGAAGATCATTCGAGCTCGTGATGTGACATTTTGCGAGAATTCCAAGGTTGAAGACAATTTGGACGATGGTCCAAGTGGGAGAAGTGGCGATAAACCGGCGATTGTGGACCAATCTTCCAAATCTCCCGTTATTGATATTGTTGATGAAGACGAAGATGACGAAGATGGTGGTGATGAGGAACATATTGAGGAGCGACCTTTGAAGACGAAGAATGGCGAGAAAAAGGCACAAGCAACGGCGGTTGAAGACAATGCATCCTCGAGCGATCGTCGTTATCCAGAGAGAAATCGTAGACCACTTGGCGAGTGGTGGAAGAATCATATTCTCCCTCAAGGTGAGGAGGAGCATGCAAACGTTGCACTTTTAGATGCTCCATTGACGATTCGTGAAGCGTTGAGTTGTGATGATGCAAACAAGTGGGAGCAAGCCATGCAAGAGGAGTACAAATCGTTGATGGACAATGGCACTTGGGAATTGACTCCCCTCCCCAAGAATCGCAACGCTATCGGTTGTAAGTGGGTATTTCGTGCAAAGAGAGATGCAACGGGTGATGTGGTTCGTTATAAGGCAAGATTGGTGGCAAAGGGCTTTTCACAAATCGAAGGTGTTGATTTTCATGAGACCTTTGCACCGGTGGCGAAATTCACCACTATTCGATGCATTTTGGCCATCGGGGCTGCCATGGATTTGGAAATGCATCAAATGGATGTGAAGACGGCGTTCTTGAACGGCGAGTTGGACGAGGACATCTACATGGTACAACCCGAAGGATTTGTGCAACGAGGTAATGAGAACCTTGTTTGCAAGTTGAACAAGTCATTGTATGGGTTGAAGCAATCTCCACGCGCATGGTATCAAAAGATTGACACGTTTCTTGTTCAAATCGGGTTCACAAGGAGCATCGCTGATCACAGCTTGTATTTCATGCAAAAGGGGCAACATGTGGTCATCATGATCATATATGTGGATGATTTGATCATCCTTGCAAGTGGTATGAGCTCTTTGAAGGCATTGAAGGCAATGCTTGAGAACGAGTACGAGATGAGTGATCTGGGTGAGTTGCACTTTTGTTTAGGAGTTGAGTTTGTGCGAGATAGAGCAACACGCTATTGAAGGTTAGATTAGAATGCCAAAGCCTCACACAAACACTTGGAATGCATAGGAAAGAGATGATCTTTACTCATGGGCTGCCCCTCTTAAGTAGTGCACCCAAGGGAGTCCCCTTGGCAAACCATATGGGACATCAGTCCATACTCCACTCCTAGTACACTAGGATCAGCCCATATCACTTGGGAGACCCAATTCTCATTATCTCTAACTAGTACCACTTCTCTAGTTGCTAGTCTAGCTCATTCGCATCATCTACTCTAGCTAATGCGCATGGCTATGAGCAACTTCAGCCCACGCAATCATCCTACTTCAACACTCCCACTTTGCGAATAGCCAAAGCCTTGGAGCCCAAATGCCACCACTAGTCTTTGATGTCGATCTCTCGCAAGAGCCTTTGTCAGCACGTCCGCCACCATGTGCTCCGTTGGACAATACTTCAACTCTATCACCTTCATCTCTAACTTCTCTCGAATGAAGTGATATTGCACATCAATGTGCTTTGTACGTGAGTGATGCGTTGGATTCTTCGCCAATGACATACTCCCTTGGTTGTCACACATGATTGTTGTAGCCTCCTCTTGAGTGCATCTCACATCCGCCATTAGTTGCCTCAACCAAATGGCCTCCTTCGTACCGTGGCTCGTCGCCATGTACTCCGCCTCAACCGTTGACGTGGCCGTGGTTTGTTGGCGCTTGCTATTCCATGAAACGGCCCCCGATCCAACTTTGAACATGTACCCCGTGGTGGATCTACGATCATTGGTATCACCCGCATAATCCGCATCACAATACCCACTCAACACAATGTTGTCACCTCCAAGACACAACCTCACATCACTTGTGCCTTTCAAGTACCGCATGACCCTCTTGACCGCAACCCAATGACTTGAACCCGGTCTTGCCATGTGTTGACTCACAACGCTGATTGGATACGCAAGGTCCGGCCTTGTTGCAATCATAGCATACATCAATGACCCTACAGCTTGCTTGTATGGCACATCCACCATAGATTGAGCCTCTAATGCATACTCCTCATCGGTGAGTTTCACGAGTTTGGAATTCACATCCAATGGAGTGCCAACCGGTTTGCAATCCTCCATGCCAAAGCGTTTGAGAACATCCATAACATACTTGCTTTGATTCATTGTTATGGTGCGTGTTGCTCTATCTCGCACAAACTCAACTCCTAAACAAAAGTGCAACTCACCCAGATCACTCATCTCGTACTCGTTCTCAAGCATTGCCTTCAATGCCTTCAAAGAGCTCATACCACTTGCAAGGATGATCAAATCATCCACATATATGATCACGATGACCACATGTTGCCCCTTTTGCATGAAATACAAGCTGTGATCAGCGATGCTCCTTGTGAACCCGATATGAACAAGAAACGTGTCAATCTTTTGATACCATGCGCGTGGAGATTGCTTCAACCCATACAATGACTTGTTCAACTTGCAAACAAGGTTCTCATTACCTCGTTGCACAAATCCTTCGGGTTGTACCATGTAGATGTCCTCGTCCAACTCGCCGTTCAAGAACGCCGTCTTCACATCCATTTGATGCATTTCCAAATCCATGGCAGCCCCGATGGCCAAAATGCATCGAATAGTGGTGAATTTCGCCACCGGTGCAAAGGTCTCATGAAAATCAACACCTTCGATTTGTGAAAAGCCCTTTGCCACCAATCTTGCCTTATAACGAACCACATCACCCGTTGCATCTCTCTTTGCACGAAATACCCACTTACAACCGATAGCGTTGCGATTCTTGGGGAGGGGAGTCAATTCCCAAGTGCCATTGTCCATCAACGATTTGTACTCCTCTTGCATGGCTTGCTCCCACTTGTTTGCATCATCACAACTCAACGCTTCACGAATCGTCAATGGAGCATCTAAAAGTGCAACGTTTGCATGCTCCTCCTCACCTTGAGGGAGAATATGATTCTTCCACCACTCGCCAAGTGGTCTACGATTTCTCTCTGGATAACGACGATCGCTCGAGGATGCATTGTCTTCAACCGCCGTTGCTTGTGCCTTTTTGTCGCCATTCTTCGTCTTCAAAGGTCGCTCCTCAATATGTTCGTCATCACCACCATCTTCGTCATCTTCGTCTTCATCAACAATATCAATAACGGGAGATTTGGAAGATTGGTCCACAATCGCTGGTTTATCGCCACTTCTCCCACTTGGACCATCGTCCAAATTGTCTTCAACCTTGGAATTCTCGCAAAATGTCACATCACGAGCTCGAATGATCTTCTTGGTCTCGAGCGACATGAGCCTGTACGCCTTGGTACCTTCACAATATCCAAGAAACACACATTTTGTTGCCTTGGCCTCAAGTTTGGTTCTTTGAGAATCGGGTACCTTTGCAAATGCGATGCATCCAAATGTGCGCATGTGCTCCACGCGGGGAGGCCTCCCACTCCACGCTTGCTCTGGTGTCATGTTTTGAACCGCACTCGTCGGGCATCGGTTGCGTGTGTACACCGCAGTCACCACCGCTTCCGCCCAAAGGTCCAAACCCAAATTTTGTGCATGCAACATACTCCTTGCCATTTCCACAATTGTTCGATTTGCACGCTCTGCAACTCCGTTTTGTTGTGGTGTATATGGCGTTGTGGTTTGTCTAGCAATGCCTTCTTTCTTCAATAACTCTCCAAATTGGTTGGACAAGAACTCGCCGCCATTATCCGATCGAAACACCTTGATCTTGTGCTCGGATTGCTTCTCAACCAACGCCTTGAACTCTTTGAACTTCTCAAAACACTCGCTCTTTGCTTTGATCGGATACAACCATATCTTCCTCGAAAAATCATCAATGAACGTCACAAAATACTTGCAACCCCCCATAGACGTGGTCTTCATTGGACCACACACGTCGGAATGCACAATCTCAAGAACCTTGGTTGCACGAGTTGCCCCATCAACTGGAAACGGTGAGCATTGTTGTTTGCCTTCAATACAACCCTCACATGTGAATGAACTAGGTGCGACGTGTGATTGTGCAAGATCCATGCCACTTACCATTCCACGGAGTGCTTTCACACTCTTGACATTCAAATGCCCGAGACGACGATGCCACAACGCCAACTTGTCTTCGTTTGAACTCGATTGCACCAACGTTGCGGATTCCGCCGCGTGCATCTTGGAAAACTTGATTTGGTACAAGCCGTTGACTTCGTGTATAATGGCCACCTCCTCACGACTTGGAGACAACACAAAACACCCTTGGTCGCTAAATTCCACTCGCAAATGCTTCATCACCAAATGTCGCACCGATAAAAGATTTGCCTTCAACTTGGGAACGTGGAGGACATCATGGATGGTAATTGTCTTCACACGACCCTTCACCTCGGTGTCTACGACGATGGATCCTTTACCCACGGCTTGAAGAACCGTATCATCACCCAAAATGACATTCTTTGGAGATATGACGTGATATGATTGGAAACAAGTCCTAATGGGCGCCATGTGACTCGAGGCTCCCGAATCAACAATCCAATCGATCACACTACCATTGCATGACACGTCACTTGCCATCATTGCATACTCGTCCCCGTCATTACTACAAGAAGAGACGCTAGTCATAAATGCGTACTCATCACCTGCATCGTTGACCTTTGTATTGTTGGCACTTTCTTCTCTCTTGCGTTTGTAGCAAAATTTTGCCAAGTGGCCCTTCTTACCGCAATAGTAGCATACCTTGTCTGTAGAGCTCCCACTGGCACCGCTCTTGGATTGCTTCGCCATAAGCGCCGCGCTATCGCCACGAGTCTCGTTCTCTTTGCGCCGCGAGAGTTCATGCAACAACCGTGATGTCACATAATCAAGAGTGAGCTCGCTAATGGGCCTACTCTCCATAGCAACGATAAGATACTCGTACGACGGCGGCAAACTCTCGAGGAGCGTCATAACGATATCACCGTCGGTAATGTTGACGTCTGCGCCGTTGAGCTGATCCGCAAGAGCCTTGACTTTGTTGATGTGCGCCAACATGTCGTCGTTTTCTTCCATCTTGATGGTGAAAAACTTGCGCCTCAAAAACAAGATATTGACCAAGCTCTTTGCCTCATGAATATTGCAAAGCTTGGCCCATGCCTCGGCGGGAGTCTTGCACGACCGAATATGAGAAAGCTGGGAATCAGAAAGATTAAGAGCCAAAATCGCAAAGGCCTTTTTCTCTCGCCGAGTGTACGCAGTTCGTACCCTAGCCTCGGCGTCGGACGAAGGCGGTTCCTCACTACCCTCAACTATCTCCCACAATTCTTTTTCGGCCATGACCATTTCCATCTTGAATTTCCACAAGTGGAAGTTGACGCCATCGAACTTGTCTACAACCTTAGCACCTTCACCCTCAAATGTAGCCATATCCTTGATTGAAGGACGTACGCTCACAAAATTCAGCCCCTAGAAAGCTAAGAAAAATTGTTTTTATGATTTTTGACAATTTTGTGATTTGTGAAGCAAATTGCACACGTACGTGCTTCTAATGCCTCCAAACTAATTCCAAACACTAAATCAGCACCTTTGTGCTACACATCAACCTCACAACACTCAATCGTGATGGTTCTTAGTGAATTTGCACAAGATCATACCACAACACCCTAACTAGGAGAATTGCGCACTCGTTGGCTCAAATCCACTCAAATCAGCACCCTTGTGCTTCACAACACGTAACGCACCCTATGGACACCCTTGTGCCTTCCAAGGACTCTAAATCAATGCAAATTCAGCCCCTTCAAGTCCTAATTGCATTGAAATTCATCAAATCAGCCCCGTTGTGCATTCACTAACCCAAACTCTAATTTTGAGCACTCCAAGGGCATAACTCACATTCCAAACCCTTGTGCAAGAATTGCAATACCAAAATCAGATTGTAGACTCACCCCAAGAGCCTCAAAGCATAAAAGTGCCTTGCAACAACACAAGTGCACAAATTGAGCACAAATTGAGCCAATAAGCTCCAATAAGCTCCAATAAGCTCCAATAAGCTCCAATCAGCTCCAATATACTCCAACAAGCACCAATAAGCTCCAAAGCTCCAATTCAGCCCTTGTAGACGTGTATAAACTCCAAAGTGCTCCAAAGTGCTCCAAAAGCTCCAAATCAACAAATGATAGCTCCAAAGTGCGAATTCAGCCCTCCAACACGTAGATCAAAGGTAGGAAGATTGTAATACCTCCCAATGTCGAAATCAGCCCACCAAAGCTCGAATTCAGCCCTCCAAAGTTCCAAATCAGCGCTCCAATACTCCAAAATCAGCGCTCCAACGCACGACCTCCACACAATGAGCAATCTAATCTTTGACTCACGCAAAACACATGAGTGGGCCCATAACCTATTGAAGGTTAGATTAGAATGCCAAAGCCTCACACAAACACTTGGAATGCATAGGAAAGAGATGATCTTTACTCATGGGCTGCCCCTCTTAAGTAGTGCACCCAAGGGAGTCCCCTTGGCAAACCATATGGGACATCAGTCCATACTCCACTCCTAGTACACTAGGATCAGCCCATATCACTTGGGAGACCCAATTCTCATTATCTCTAACTAGTACCACTTCTCTAGTTGCTAGTCTAGCTCATTCGCATCATCTACTCTAGCTAATGCGCATGGCTATGAGCAACTTCAGCCCACGCAATCATCCTACTTCAACACACGCACCATAACAATGAATCAAAGCAAGTATGTTATGGATGTTCTCAAACGCTTTGGCATGGAGGATTGCAAACCGGTTGGCACTCCATTGGATGTGAATTCCAAACTCGTGAAACTCACCGATGAGGAGTATGCATTAGAGGCTCAATCTATGGTGGATGTGCCATACAAGCAAGCTGTAGGGTCATTGATGTATGCTATGATTGCAACAAGGCCGGACCTTGCGTATCCAATCAGCGTTGTGAGTCAACACATGGCAAGACCGGGTTCAAGTCATTGGGTTGCGGTCAAGAGGATCATGCGGTACTTGAAAGGCACAAGTGATGTGAGGTTGTGTCTTGGAGGTGACAACATTGTGTTGAGTGGGTATTGTGATGCGGATTATGCGGGTGATACCAATGATCGTAGATCCACCACGGGGTACATGTTCAAAGTTGGATCGGGGGCCGTTTCATGGAATAGCAAGCGCCAACAAACGACGGCCACGTCAACGGTTGAGGCGGAGTACATGGCGACGAGCCACGGTACGAAGGAGGCCATTTGGTTGAGGCAACTAATGGCGGATGTGAGATGCACTCAAGAGGAGGCTACAACAATCATGTGTGACAACCAAGGGAGTATGTCATTGGCGAAGAATCCAACGCATCACTCACGTACAAAGCACATTGATGTGCAATATCACTTCATTCGAGAGAAGTTAGAGATGAAGGTGATAGAGTTGAAGTATTGTCCAACGGAGCACATGGTGGCGGACGTGCTGACAAAGGCTCTTGCGAGAGATCGACATCAAAGACTAGTGGTGGCATTTGGGCTCCAAGGCTTTGGCTATTCGCAAAGTGGGAGTGTTGAAGTAGGATGATTGCGTGGGCTGAAGTTGCTCATTGCCATGCGCATTAGCTAGAGTAGATGATGCGAATGAGCTAGACTAGCAACTAGAGAAGTGGTACTAGTTAGAGATAATGAGAATTGGGTCTCCCAAGTGATATGGGCTGATCCTAGTGTACTAGGAGTGGAGTATGGGCTGATGTCCCATATGGTTTGCCAAGGGGACTCCCTTGGGTGTGCTACTTATATTGAAGGTTAGATTAGAATGCCAAAGCCTCACACAAACACTTGGAATGCATAGGAAAGAGATGATCTTTACTCATGGGCTGCCCCTCTTAAGTAGCACACCCAAGGGAGTCCCCTTGGCAAACCATATGGGACATCAGCCCATACTCCACTCCTAGTACACTAGGATCAGCCCATATCACTTGGGAGACCCAATTCTCATTACTTCTAACTAGTACCACTTCTCTAGTTCCAACTCTAGCTCATTCGCATCATCTACTCTAGCTAATGCGCATGGCTATGAGCAACTTCAGCCCACGCAATCATCCTACTTCAACACTCCCACTTTGCAAATAGCCAAAGCCTTGGAGCCCAAATGCCACCACTAGTCTTTGATGTCGATCTCTCGCAAGAGCCTTTGTCAGCACGTCCGCCACCATGTGCTCCGTTGGACAATACTTCAACTCTATCACCTTCATCTCTAACTTCTCTCGAATGAAGTGATATTGCACATCAATGTGCTTTGTACGTGAGTGATGCGTTGGATTCTTCGCCAATGACATACTCCCTTGGTTGTCACACATGATTGTTGTAGCCTCCTCTTGAGTGCATCTCACATCCGCCATTAGTTGCCTCAACCAAATGGCCTCCTTCGTACCGTGGCTCGTCGCCATGTACTCCGCCTCAACCGTTGACGTGGCCGTGGTTTGTTGGCGCTTGCTATTCCATGAAACGGCCCCCGATCCAACTTTGAACATGTACCCCGTGGTGGATCTACGATCATTGGTATCACCCGCATAATCCGCATCACAATACCCACTCAACACAATGTTGTCACCTCCAAGACACAACCTCACATCACTTGTGCCTTTCAAGTACCGCATGATCCTCTTGACCGCAACCCAATGACTTGAACCCGGTCTTGCCATGTGTTGACTCACAACGCTGATTGGATACGCAAGGTCCGGCCTTGTTGCAATCATAGCATACATCAATGACCCTACAGCTTGCTTGTATGGCACATCCACCATAGATTGAGCCTCTAATGCATACTCCTCATCGGTGAGTTTCACGAGTTTGGAATTCACATCCAATGGAGTGCCAACCGGTTTGCAATCCTCCATGCCAAAGCGTTTGAGCACATCCATAACATACTTGCTTTGATTCATTGTTATGGTGCGTGTTGCTCTATCTCGCACAAACTCAACTCCTAAACAAAAGTGCAACTCACCCAGATCACTCATCTCGTACTCGTTCTCAAGCATTGCCTTCAATGCCTTCAAAGAGCTCATACCACTTGCAAGGATGATCAAATCATCCACATATATGATCACGATGACCACATGTTGCCCCTTTTGCATGAAATACAAGCTGTGATCAGCGATGCTCCTTGTGAACCCGATATGAACAAGAAACGTGTCAATCTTTTGATACCATGCGCGTGGAGATTGCTTCAACCCATACAATGACTTGTTCAACTTGCAAACAAGGTTCTCATTACCTCGTTGCACAAATCCTTCGGGTTGCACCATGTAGATGTCCTCGTCCAACTCGCCGTTCAAGAACGCCGTCTTCACATCCATTTGATGCATTTCCAAATCCATGGCAGCCCCGATGGCCAAAATGCATCGAATAGTGGTGAATTTCGCCACCGGTGCAAAGGTCTCATGAAAATCAACACCTTCGATTTGTGAAAAGCCCTTTGCCACCAATCTTGCCTTATAACGAACCACATCACCCGTTGCATCTCTCTTTGCACGAAATACCCACTTACAACCGATAGCGTTGCGATTCTTGGGGAGGGGAGTCAATTCCCAAGTGCCATTGTCCATCAACGATTTGTACTCCTCTTGCATGGCTTGCTCCCACTTGTTTGCATCATCACAACTCAACGCTTCACGAATCGTCAATGGAGCATCTAAAAGTGCAACGTTTGCATGCTCCTCCTCACCTTGAGGGAGAATATGATTCTTCCACCACTCGCCAAGTGGTCTACGATTTCTCTCTGGATAACGACGATCGCTCGAGGATGCATTGTCTTCAACCGTCGTTGCTTGTGCCTTTTTCTCGCCATTCTTCGTCTTCAAACGTCGCTCCTCAATATGTTCCTCATCACCACCATCTTCGTCATCTTCGTCTTCATCAACAATATCAATAACGGGAGATTTGGAAGATTGGTCCACAATGGCCGGTTTATCGCCACTTCTCCCACTTGGACCATCGTCCAAATTGTCTTCAACCTTGGAATTCTCGCAAAATGTCACATCACGAGCTCGAATGATCTTCTTGGTCTCGAGCGACATGAGCCTGTACGCCTTGGTACCTTCACAATATCCAAGAAACACACATTTTGTTGCCTTGGCCTCAAGTTTGGTTCTTTGAGAATCGGGTACCTTTGCAAATGCGATGCATCCAAATGTGCGCATGTGCTCCACGCGGGGTGGCCTCCCACTCCACGCTTGCTCTGGTGTCATGTTTTGAACCGCACTCGTCGGGCATCGGTTGCGTGTGTACACCGCAGTCACCACCGCTTCCGCCCAAAGGTCCAAACCCAAATTTTGTGCATGCAACATACTCCTTGCCATTTCCACAATTGTTCGATTTGCACGCTCTGCAACTCCGTTTTGTTGTGGTGTATATGGCGTTGTGGTTTGTCTAGCAATGCCTTCTTTCTTCAATAACTCTCCAAATTGGTTGGACATGAACTCGCCGCCATTATCCGATCGAAACACCTTGATCTTGTGCTCGGATTGCTTCTCAACCAACGCCTTGAACTCTTTGAACTTCTCAAAACACTCGCTCTTTGCTTTGATCGGATACAACCATATCTTCCTCGAAAAATCATCAATGAACGTCACAAAATACTTGCAACCCCCCATAGACGTGGTCTTCATTGGACCACACACGTCGGAATGCACAATCTCAAGAACCTTGGTTGCACGAGTTGCCCCATCAACTGGAAACGGTGAGCGTTGTTGCTTGCCTTCAATACAACCCTCACATGTGAATGAACTAGGTGCGACGTGTGATTGTGCAAGATCCATGCCACTTACCATTCCACGCAGTGCTTTCACACTCTTGACATTCAAATGCCCGAGACGACGATGCCACAACGCCAACTTGTCTTCGTTTGAACTCGATTGCACCAACGTTGCCGATTCCGCCGCGTGCATCTTGGAAAACTTGATTTGGTACAAGCCGTTGACTTCGTGTATAATGGCCACCTCCTCACGACTTGGAGACAACACAAAACACCCTTGGTCGCTAAATTCCACTCGCAAATGCTTCATCACCAAATGTCGCACCGATAAAAGATTTGCCTTCAACTTGGGAACGTGGAGGACATCATGGATGGTAATTGTCTTCACACGACCCTTCACCTCGGTGTCTACGACGATGGATCCTTTACCCACGGCTTGAAGAACCGTATCATCACCCAAAATGACATTCTTTGGAGATATGACGTGATATGATTGGAAACAAGTCCTAATGGGCGCCATGTGACTCGAGGCTCCCGAATCAACAATCCAATCGATCACACTACCATTGCATGACACGTCACTTGCCATCATTGCATACTCGTCCCCGTCATCACTACAAGAAGAGACGCTAGTCATAAATGCGTACTCATCACCTGCATCGTTGACCTTTGTATTGTTGGCACTTTCCTCTCTCTTGCGTTTGTAGCAAAATTTTGCCAAGTGGCCCTTCTTACCGCAATAGTAGCATACCTTGTCTGTAGAGCTCCCACTGGCACCGCTCTTGGATTGCTTCGCCATAAGCGCCGCGCTATCGCCACGAGTCTCGTTCTCTTTGCGCCGCGAGAGTTCATGCAACAACCGTGATGTCACATAATCAAGAGTGAGCTCGCTAATGGGCCTACTCTCCATAGCAACGATAAGATACTCGTACGACGGCGGCAAAATCTCGAGGAGCGTCATAACGATATCACCGTCGGTAATGTTGACGTCTGCGCCGTTGAGCTGATCCGCAAGAGCCTTGACTTTGTTGATGTGCGCCAACATGTCGTCGTTTTCTTCCATCTTGATGGTGAAAAACTTGCGCCTCAAGAACAAGATATTGACCAAGCTCTTTGCCTCATGAATATTGCAAAGCTTGGCCCATGCCTCGGCGGGAGTCTTGCACGACCGAATATGAGAAAGCTGGGAATCAGAAAGATTAAGAGCCAAAATCGCAAAGGCCTTTTTCTCTCGCCGAGTGTACGCAGTTCGTACCCTAGCCTCGGCGTCGGACGAAGGCGGTTCCTCACTACCCTCAACTATCTCCCACAATTCTTTTTCGGCCATGACCATTTCCATCTTGAATTTCCACAAGTGGAAGTTGACGCCATCGAACTTGTCTACAACCTTAGCACCTTCACCCTCAAATGTAGCCATATCCTTGATTGAAGGACGTACGCTCACAAAATTCAGCCCCTAGAAAGCTAAGAAAATTTGTTTTTATGATTTTTTGACAATTTTGTGATTTGTGAGGCAAATTGCACACGTACGTGCTTCTAATGCCTCCAAACTAATTCCAAACACTAAATCAGCACCTTTGTGCTACACATCAACCTCACAACACTCAATCGTGATGGTTCTTAGTGAATTTGCACAAGATCATACCACAACACCCTAACTAGGAGAATTGCGCACTCGTTGGCTCAAATCCACTCAAATCAGCACCCTTGTGCTTCACAACACGTAATGCACCCTATGGACACTCTTGTGCCTTCCAAGGACTCTAAATCAATGCAAATTCAGCCCCTTCAAGTCCTAATTGCATTGAAATTCATCAAATCAGCCCCGTTGTGCATTCACTAACCCAAACTCTAATTTTGAGCACTCCAAGGGCATAACTCACATTCCAAACCCTTGTGCAAGAATTGCAATACCAAAATCAGATTGTAGACTCACCCCAAGAGCCTCAAAGCATAAAAGTGCCTTGCAACAACACAAGTGCACAAATTGAGCATAAATTGAGCCAATAAGCTCCAATAAGCTCCAATAAGCTCCAATCAGCTCCAATATACTCCAACAAGCACCAATAAGCTCCAAAGCTCCAATTCAGCCCTTCTAGACGTGTATAAACTCCAAAAGTGCTCCAAAGTGCTCCAAAAGCTCCAAATCAACAAATGATAGCTCCAAAGTGCGAATTCAGCCCTCCAACACGTAGATCAAAGGTAGGAAGATTGTAATACCTCCCAATGTCGAAATCAGCCCACCAAAGCTCGAATTCAGCCCTCCAAAGTTCCAAATCAGCGCTCCAATACTCCAAAATCAGCGCTCCAACGCACGACCTCCACACAATGAGCAATCTAATCTTTGACTCACGCAAAACACATGAGTGGGCCCATAACCTATTGAAGGTTAGATTAGAATGCCAAAGCCTCACACAAACACTTGGAATGCATAGGAAAGAGATGATCTTTACTCATGGGCTGCCCCTCTTAAGTAGCACACCCAAGGGAGTCCCCTTGGCAAACCATATGGGACATCAGCCCATACTCCACTCCTAGTACACTAGGATCAGCCCATATCACTTGGGAGACCCAATTCTCATTACTTCTAACTAGTACCACTTCTCTAGTTCCAACTCTAGCTCATTCGCATCATCTACTCTAGCTAATGCGCATGGCTATGAGCAACTTCAGCCCACGCAATCATCCTACTTCAACAACTTAAGAGGGGCAGCCCATGAGTAAAGATTATCTCTTTCCTATGCATTCCAAGTGTTTGTGTGAGGCTTTGGCATTCTAATCTAACCTTCAATAGGTACTTGAAAGGCACAAGTGATGTGAGGTTGTGTCTTGGAGGTGACAACATTGTGTTAAGTGGGTATTGTGATGCGGATTATGCGGGTGATACCAATGATCGTAGATCCACCACGGGGTACATGTTCAAAGTTGGATCGGGGGCCGTTTCATGGAATAGCAAGCGCCAACAAACCACGGCCACGTCAACGGTTGAGGCGGAGTACATGGCGACGAGCCACGGTACGAAGGAGGCCATTTGGTTGAGGCAACTAATGGCGGATGTGAGATGCACTCAAGAGGAGGCTACAACAATCATGTGTGACAACCAAGGGAGTATGTCATTGGCGAAGAATCCAACGCATCACTGTCGTACAAAGCACATTGATGTGCAATATCACTTCATTCGAGAGAAGTTAGAGATGAAGGTGATAGAGTTGAAGTATTGTCCAACGGAGAACATGGTGGCGGACGTGCTCACAAAGGCTCTTGCGAGAGATCGACATCAAAGACTAGTGGTGGCATTTGGACTCCAAGGCTTTGGCTATTCGCAAAGTGGGAGTGTTGAAGTAGGATGATTGAGTGGGCTGAAGTTGCTCATAGCCATGCGCATTAGCTAGAGTAGATGATGCGAATGAGCTAGACTAGCAACTAGAGAAGTGGTACTAGTTAGAAGTAATGAGAATTGGGTCTCCCAAGTGATATGGGCTGATCCTAGTGTACTAGGAGTGGAGTATGGGCTGATGTCCCATATGGTTTGCCAAGGGGACTCCCTTGGGTGAGCTACTTAAGAGGGGCAGCCCATGAGTAAAGATTATCTCTTTCCTATGCATTCCAAGTGTTTGTGTGAGGCTTTGGCATTCTAATCTAACTTTCAATAGCTTTGGCATTCTAATCTAACCTTCAATAGGTTATGGGCCCACTCATGTGTTTTGCGTGAGTCAAAGATTAGATTGCTCATTGTGTGGAGGTCGTGCGTTGGAGCGATGATTTTGGAGTATTGGAGCGCTGATTTGGAACTTTGGAGGGCTGAATTCGAGCTTTGGTGGGCTGATTTCGACATTGGGAGGTATTACAATCTTCCTACCTTTGATCTACGTGTTGGAGGGCTGAATTCGCACTTTGGAGCTATCATTTGTTGATTTGGAGCTTTTGGAGCACTTTGGAGCACTTTTGGAGTTTATACACGTCTACAAGGGCTGAATTGGAGCTTTGGAGCTTATTGGTGCTTGTTGGAGTATATTGGAGCTCATTGGAGCTTATTGGAGCTTATTGGAGCTTATTGGAGCTTATTGGCTCAATTTGTGCTCAATTTGTGCACTTGTGTTGTTACAATTCACTTTTATGCTTTGAGGATCTTGGGGTGAGTCTACAATCTGATTTTGGTATTGCAATTCTTGCACAAGGGTTTGGAATGTGAGTTATGCCCTTGGAGTGCTCAAAATTAGAGTTTGGGTTAGTGAATGCACAACGGGTCTGATTTGATGAATTTCAATGCAATTAGGACTTGAAGGGGCTGAATTTGCATTGATTCAGAGTCCTTGGAAGGCACAAGGGTGTGCATAGGGTGCATTACATGTTGTGAAGCACAAGGGTGCTGATTTGAGTGGATTTGAGCCAACGAGTGCGCAATTCTCCAAGTTAGGGTGTTGTGGTATGATCTTGTGCAAATTCACTAAGAACCATCACGATTGAGTGTTGTGAGGTTGTTGTGTAGCACAAAGGTGCTGATTTAGTGTTTGGAATTAGTTTGGAGGCATTAGAAGCACGTACGTGTGCAATTTGCTTCACAAATCACAAAATTGTCAAAAAAATCATAAAAACAATTTTTCTTAGCTTTCTAGGGGCTGAATTTTGTGAGCGTACGTCCTTCAATCAAGGATATGGCTACATTTGAGGGTGAAGGTGCTAAGGTTGTAGACAAGTTCGATGGCGTCAACTTCCACTTGTGGAAATTCAAGATGGAAATGGTCATGGCCGAAAAAGAATTGTGGGAGATAGTTGAGGGTAGTGAGGAACCGCTTTCGTCCGACGCCGAGGCTAGGGTACGAACTGCGTACACTCGGCGAGAGAAAAAGGCCTTTGCGATTTTGGCTCTTAATCTTTCTGATTCCCAGCTTTCTCATATTCGGTCGTGCAAGACTCCCGCCGAGGCATGGGCCAAGCTTTGCAATATTCATGAGGCAAAGAGCTTGGTCAATATCTTGTTTTTGAGGCGCAAGTTTTTCACCATCAAGATGGAAGAAAACGACGACATGTTGGCGCACATCAACAAAGTCAAGGCTCTTGCGGATCAGCTCAACGGCGCAGACGTCAACATTACCGACGGTGATATCGTTATGACGCTCCTCGAGAGTTTGCCGCCGTCGTACGAGTATCTTATCGTTGCTATGGAGAGTAGGCCCATTAGCGAGCTCACTCTTGATTATGTGACATCACGGTTGTTGCATGAACTCTCGCGGCGCAAAGAGAACGAGACTCGTGGCGATAGCGCGGCGCTTATGGCGAAGCAATCCAAGAGCGGTGCCAGTGGGAGCTCTACAGACAAGGTATGCTACTATTGCGGTAAGAAGGGCCACTTGGCAAAATTTTGCTACAAACGCAAGAGAGAGGAAAGTGCCAACAATACAAAGGTCAACGATGCAGGTGATGAGTACGCATTTATGACTAGCGTCTCTACTTGTAGTGATGGCGGGGACGAGTATGCAATGATGGCAAGTGACGTGTCATGCAATGGTAGTTTGATCGATTGGATTGTTGATTCGGGAGCCTCGAGTCACATGGCGCCCATTAGGACTTGTTTCCAATCATATCACGTCATATCTCCAAAGAATGTCATTTTGGGTGATGATACGGTTCTTCAAGCCGTGGGTAAAGGATCCATCGTCGTAGACACCGAGGTGAAGGGTCGTGTGAAGACAATTACCATCCATGATGTCCTCCACGTTCCCAAGTTGAAGGCAAATCTTTTATCGGTGCGACATTTGGTGATGAAGCATTTGCGAGTGGAATTTAGCGACCAAGGGTGTTTTGTGTTGTCTCCAAGTCGTGAGGAGGTGGCCATTATACACGAAGTCAACGGCTTGTACCAAATCAAGTTTTCCAAGATGCACGCGGCGGAATCCGCAACGTTGGTGCAATCGAGTTCAAACGAAGACAAGTTGGCGTTGTGGCATCGTCGTCTCGGGCATTTGAATGTCAAGAGTGTGAAAGCACTGCGTGGAATGGTAAGTGGCATGGATCTTGCACAATCACACGTCGCGCCTAGTTCGTTCTCATGTGAGGGTTGTATTGAAGGCAAGCAACAACGCTCACCGTTTCCAGTTGATGGGGCAACTCGTGCAACCAAGGTTCTTGAGATTGTGCATTCCGACGTGTGTGGTCCAATGAAGACCACGTCTATGGGGGGTTGCAAGTATTTTGTGACGTTCATATTGAAGGTTAGATTAGAATGCCAAAGCCTCACACAAACACTTGGAATGCATAGGAAAGAGATGATCTTTACTCATGGGCTGCCCCTCTTAAGTAGCACACCCAAGGGAGTCCCCTTGGCAAACCATATGGGACATCAGCCCATACTCCACTCCTAGTACACTAGGATCAGCCCATATCACTTGGGAGACCCAATTCTCATTATCTCTAACTAGTACCACTTCTCTAGTTGCATGTCTAGCTCATTCGCATCATCTACTCTACCTAATGCGCATGGCTATGAGCAACTTCAGCCCACGCAATCATCCGACTTCAACACTCCCACTTTGCAAATAGCCAAAGCCTTCGAGCCCAAATGCTATCACTAGTCTTTGATGTCGATCTCTCGCAAGAGCCTTTGTCAGCACGTCCGCCACCATGTGCTCCGTTGGACAATACTTCAACTCTATCACCTTCATCTCTAACTTCTCTCGAATGAAGTGATATTGCACATCAATGTGCTTTGTACGTGAGTGATGCGTTGGATTCTTCGCCAATGACATACTCCCTTGGTTGTCACACATGATTGTTGTAGCCTCCTCTTGAGTGCATCTCACATCCGCCATTAGTTGCCTCAACCAAATGGCCTCCTTCGTACCGTGGCTCGTCGCCATGTACTCCGCCTCAACCGTTGACGTGGCCGTGGTTTGTTGGCGCTTGCTATTCCATGAAACGGCCCCCGATCCAACTTTGAACATGTACCCCGTGGTGGATCTACGATCATTGGTATCACCCGCATAATCCGCATCACAATACCCACTCAACACAATGTTGTCACCTCCAAGACACAACCTCACATCACTTGTGCCTTTCAAGTACCGCATGATCCTCTTGACCGCAACCCAATGACTTGAACCCGGTCTTGCCATGTGTTGACTCACAACGCTGATTGGATACGCAAGGTCCGGCCTTGTTGCAATCATAGCATACATCAATGACCCTACAGCTTGCTTGTATGGCACATCCACCATAGATTGAGCCTCTAATGCATACTCCTCATCGGTGAGTTTCACGAGTTTGGAATTCACATCCAATGGAGTGCCAACCGGTTTGCAATCCTCCATGCCAAAGCGTTTGAGAACATCCATAACATACTTGCTTTGATTCATTGTTATGGTGCGTGTTGCTCTATCTCGCACAAACTCAACTCCTAAACAAAAGTGCAACTCACCCAGATCACTCATCTCGTACTCGTTCTCAAGCATTGCCTTCAATGCCTTCAAAGAGCTCATGCAACTTGCAAGGATGATCAAATCATCCACATATATGATCACGATGACCACATGTTGCCCCTTTTGCATGAAATACAAGCTGTGATCAGCGATGCTCCTTGTGAACCCGATATGAACAAGAAACGTGTCAATCTTTTGATACCATGCGCGTGGAGATTGCTTCAACCCATACAATGACTTGTTCAACTTGCAAACAAGGTTCTCATTACCTCGTTGCACAAATCCTTCGGGTTGTACCATGTAGATGTCCTCGTCCAACTCGCCGTTCAAGAACGCCGTCTTCACATCCATTTGATGCATTTCCAAATCCATGGCAGCCCCGATGGCCAAAATGCATCGAATAGTGGTGAATTTCGCCACCGGTGCAAAGGTCTCATGAAAATCAACACCTTCGATTTGTGAAAAGCCCTTTGCCACCAATCTTGCCTTATAACGAACCACATCACCCGTTGCATCTCTCTTTGCACGAAATACCCACTTACAACCGATAGCGTTGCGATTCTTGGGGAGGGGAGTCAATTCCCAAGTGCCATTGTCCATCAATGATTTGTACTCCTCTTGCATGGCTTGCTCCCACTTGTTTGCATCATCACAACTCAACGCTTCACGAATCGTCAATGGAGCATCTAAAAGTGCAACGTTTGCATGCTCCTCCTCACCTTGAGGGAGAATATGATTCTTCCACCACTCGCCAAGTGGTCTACGATTTCTCTCTGGATAACGACGATCGCTCGAGGATGCATTGTCTTCAACCGCCGTTGCTTGTGCCTTTTTCTCGCCATTCTTCGTCTTCAAAGGTCGCTCCTCAATATGTTCCTCATCACCACCATCTTCGTCATCTTCGTCTTCATCAACAATATCAATAACGGGAGATTTGGAAGATTGGTCCACAATGGCCGGTTTATCGCCACTTCTCCCACTTGGACCATCGTCCAAATTGTCTTCAACCTTGGAATTCTCGCAAAATGTCACATCACGAGCTCGAATGATCTTCTTGGTCTCGAGCGACATGAGCCTGTATGCCTTGGTACCTTCACAATATCCAAGAAACACACATTTTGTTGCCTTGGCCTCAAGTTTGGTTCTTTGAGAATCGGGTACCTTTGCAAATGCGATGCATCCAAATGTGCGCATGTGCTCCACGCGGGGTGGCCTCCCACTCCACGCTTGCTCTGGTGTCATGTTTTGAACCGCACTCGTCGGGCATCGGTTGCGTGTGTACACCGCAGTCACCACCGCTTCCGCCCAAAGGTCCAAACCCAAATTTTGTGCATGCAACATACTCCTTGCCATTTCCACAATTGTTCGATTTGCACGCTCTGCAACTCCGTTTTGTTGTGGTGTATATGGCGTTGTGGTTTGTCTAGCAATGCCTTCTTTCTTCAATAACTCTCCAAATTGGTTGGACATGAACTCGCCGCCATTATCCGATCGAAACACCTTGATCTTGTGCTCGGATTGCTTCTCAACCAACGCCTTGAACTCTTTGAACTTCTCAAAACACTCGCTCTTTGCTTTGATCGGATACAACCATATCTTCCTCGAAAAATCATCAATGAACGTCACAAAATACTTGCAACCCCCCATAGACGTGGTCTTCATTGGACCACACACGTCGGAATGCACAATCTCAAGAACCTTGGTTGCACGAGTTGCCCCATCAACTGGAAACGGTGAGCGTTGTTGCTTGCCTTCAATACAACCCTCACATGTGAATGAACTAGGTGCGACGTGTGATTGTGCAAGATCCATGCCACTTACCATTCCACGCAGTGCTTTCACACTCTTGACATTCAAATGCCCGAGACGACGATGCCACAACGCCAACTTGTCTTCGTTTGAACTCGATTGCACCAACGTTGCCGATTCCGCCGCGTGCATCTTGGAAAACTTGATTTGGTACAAGCCGTTGACTTCGTGTATAATGGCCACCTCCTCACGACTTGGAGACAACACAAAACACCCTTGGTCGCTAAATTCCACTCGCAAATGCTTCATCACCAAATGTCGCACCGATAAAAGATTTGCCTTCAACTTGGGAACGTGGAGGACATCATGGATGGTAATTGTCTTCACACGACCCTTCACCTCGGTGTCTACGACGATGGATCCTTTACCCACGGCTTGAAGAACCGTATCATCACCCAAAATGACATTCTTTGGAGATATGACGTGATATGATTGGAAACAAGTCCTAATGGGCGCCATGTGACTCGAGGCTCCCGAATCAACAATCCAATCGATCACACTACCATTGCATGACACGTCACTTGCCATCATTGCATACTCGTCCCCGTCATCACTACAAGAAGAGACGCTAGTCATAAATGCGTACTCATCACCTGCATCGTTGACCTTTGTATTGTTGGCACTTTCCTCTCTCTTGCGTTTGTAGCAAAATTTTGCCAAGTGGCCCTTCTTACCGCAATAGTAGCATACCTTGTCTGTAGAGCTCCCACTGGCACCGCTCTTGGATTGCTTCGCCATAAGCGCCGCGCTATCGCCACGAGTCTCGTTCTCTTTGCGCCGCGAGAGTTCATGCAACAACCGTGATGTCACATAGTCAAGAGTGAGCTCGCTAATGGGCCTACTCTCCATAGCAACGATAAGATACTCGTACGACGGCGGCAAACTCTCGAGGAGCGTCATAACGATATCACCGTCGGTAATGTTGACGTCTGCGCCGTTGAGCTGATCCGCAAGAGCCTTGACTTTGTTGATGTGCGCCAACATGTCGTCGTTTTCTTCCATCTTGATGGTGAAAAACTTGCGCCTCAAAAACAAGATATTGACCAAGCTCTTTGCCTCATGAATATTGCAAAGCTTGGCCCATGCCTCGGCGGGAGTCTTGCACGACCGAATATGAGAAAGCTGGGAATCAGAAAGATTAAGAGCCAAAATCGCAAAGGCCTTTTTCTCTCGCCGAGTGTACGCAGTTCGTACCCTAGCCTCGGCGTCGGACGAAGGCGGTTCCTCACTACCCTCAACTATCTCCCACAATTCTTTTTCGGCCATGACCATTTCCATCTTGAATTTCCACAAGTGGAAGTTGACGCCATCGAACTTGTCTACAACCTTAGCACCTTCACCCTCAAATGTAGCCATATCCTTGATTGAAGGACGTACGCTCACAAAATTCAGCCCCTAGAAAGCTAAGAAAAATTGTTTTTATGATTTTTGACAATTTTGTGATTTGTGAGGCAAATTGCACACGTACGTGCTTCTAATGCCTCCAAACTAATTCCAAACACTAAATCAGCACCTTTGTGCTACACATCAACCTCACAACACTCAATCGTGATGGTTCTTAGTGAATTTGCACAAGATCATACCACAACACCCTAACTAGGAGAATTGCGCACTCGTTGGCTCAAATCCACTCAAATCAGCACCCTTGTGCTTCACAACACGTAATGCACCCTATGGACACCCTTGTGCCTTCCAAGGACTCTAAATCAACGCAAATTCAGCCCCTTCAAGTCCTAATTGCATTGAAATTCATCAAATCAGCCCCGTTGTGCATTCACTAACCCAAACTCTAATTTTGAGCACTCCAAGGGCATAACTCACATTCCAAACCCTTGTGCAAGAATTGCAATACCAAAATCAGATTGTAGACTCACCCCAAGAGCCTCAAAGCATAAAAGTGCCTTGCAACAACACAAGTGCACAAATTGAGCACAAATTGAGCCAATAAGCTCCAATAAGCTCCAATAAGCTCCAATCAGCTCCAATATACTCCAACAAGCACCAATAAGCTCCAAAGCTCCAATTCAGCCCTTGTAGACGTGTATAAACTCCAAAGGTGCTCCAAAGTGCTCCAAAAGCTCCAAATCAACAAATGATAGCTCCAAAGTGCGAATTCAGCCCTCCAACACGTAGATCAAAGGTAGGAAGATTGTAATACCTCCCAATGTCGAAATCAGCCCACCAAAGCTCGAATTCAGCCCTCCAAAGTTCCAAATGAGCGCTCCAATACTCCAAAATCAGCGCTCCAACGCACGACCTCCACACAATGAGCAATCTAATCTTTGACTCACGCAAAACACATGAGTGGGCCCATAACCTTTTGAAGGTTAGATTAGAATGCCAAAGCCTCACACAAACACTTGGAATGCATAGGAAAGAGATGATCTTTACTCATGGGCTGCCCCTCTTAAGTAGCACACCCAAGGGAGTCCCCTTGGCAAACCATATGGGACATCAGCCCATACTCCACTCCTAGTACACTAGGATCAGCCCATATCACTTGGGAGACCCAATTCTCATTATCTCTAACTAGTACCACTTATCTAGTTGCATGTCTAGCTCATTCGCATCATCTACTCTACCTAATGCGCATGGCTATGAGCAACTTCAGCCCACGCAATCATCCGACTTCAACAGTTCATTGATGATTTTTCGAGGAAGATATGGTTGTATCCGATCAAAGCAAAGAGCGAGTGTTTTGAGAAGTTCAAAGAGTTCAAGGCGTTGGTTGAGAAGCAATCCGAGCACAAGATCAAGGTGTTTCGATCGGATAATGGCGGCGAGTTCATGTCCAACCAATTTGGAGAGTTATTGAAGAAAGAAGGCATTGCTAGACAAACCACAACGCCATATACACCACAACAAAACGGAGTTGCAGAGCGTGCAAATCGAACAATTGTGGAAATGGCAAGGAGTATGTTGCATGCACAAAATTTGGGTTTGGACCTTTGGGCGTGTTGAAGTAGGATGATTGCGTGGGCTGAAGTTGCTCATAGCCATGCGCATTAGCTAGAGTAGATGATGCGAATGAGCTAGACTAGCAACTAGAGAAATGGTACTAGTTAGAAGTAATGAGAATTGGGTCTCCCAAGTGATATGGGCTGATCCTAGTGTACTAGGAGTGGAGTATGGGCTGATGTCCCATATGGTTTGCCAAGGGGACTCCCTTGGGTGTGCTACTTAAGAGGGGCAGCCCATGAGTAAAGATCATCTCTTTCCTATGCATTCCAAGTGTTTGTGTGAGGCTTTGGCATTCTAATCTAACCTTCAATAGGTTATGGGCCCACTCATGTGCTTTGCGTGAGTGTAAGATTAGATTTCTCATTGTGTGGAGGTCGTGCGTTGGAGCGCTGATTTTGGAGTATTGGAGCGCTCATTTGGAACTTTGGAGGGTTGAATTCGAGCTTTGGTGGGCTGATTTCGACATTGGGAGGTATTACAATCTTCCTACCTTTGATCTACGTGTTGGAGGGCTGAATTCGCACTTTGGAGCTATCATTTGTTGATTTGGAGCTTTTGGAGCACTTTGGAGCACCTTTGGAGTTTATACACGTCTACAAGGGCTGAATTGGAGCTTTGGAGCTTATTGGTGCTTGTTGGAGTATATTGGAGCTGATTGGAGCTTATTGGAGCTTATTGGAGCTCATTGGAGCTTATTGGCTCAATTTGTGCTCAATTTGTGCACTTGTGTTGTTGCAAGGCACTTTTATGCTTTGAGGCTCTTGGGGTGAGTCTACAATCTGATTTTGGTATTGCAATTCTTGCACAAGGGTTTGGAATGTGAGTTATGCCCTTGGAGTGCTCAAAATTAGAGTTTGGGTTAGTGAATGCACAACGGGGCTGATTTGATGAATTTCAATGCAATTAGGACTTGAAGGGGCTGAATTTGCATTGATTGAGAGTCCTTGGAAGGCACAAGGGTGTGCATAGGGTGCATTACATGTTGTGAAGCACAAGGGTGCTGATTTGAGTGGATTTGAGCCAACGAGTGCGCAATTCTCCTAGTTAGGGTGTTGTGGTATGATCTTGTGCAAATTCACTAAGAACCATCACGATTGAGTGTTGTGAGGTTGATGTGTAGCACAAAGGTGCTGATTTAGTGTTTGGAATTAGTTTGGAGGCATTAGAAGCACATACGTGTGCAATTTGCTTCACAAATCACAAAATTGTCAAAAATCATAAAAACAATTTTTCTTAGCTTTCTAGGGGCTGAATTTTGTGAGTGTACGTCCTTCAATCAAGGATATGGCTACATTTGAGGGTGAAGGTGCTAAGGTTGTAGACAAGTTCGATGGCGTCAACTTCCACTTGTGGAAATTCAAGATGGAAATGGTCATGGCCGAAAAAGAATTGTGGGAGATAGTTGAGGGTAGTGAGGAACCGCCTTCGTCCGACGCCGAGGCTAGGGTACGAACTGCGTACACTCGGCGAGAGAAAAAGGCCTTTGCGATTTTGGCTCTTAATCTTTCTGATTCCCAGCTTTCTCATATTCGGTCGTGCAAGACTCCCGCCGAGGCATGGGCCAAGCTTTGCAATATTCATGAGGCAAAGAGCTTGGTCAATATCTTGTTTTTGAGGCGCAAGTTTTTCACCATCAAGATGGAAGAAAACGACGACATGTTGGCGCACATCAACAAAGTGAAGGCTCTTGCGGATCAGCTCAACGGCGCAGACGTCAACATTACCGACGGTGATATCGTTATGACGCTCCTCGAGAGTTTGCCGCCGTCGTACGAGTATCTTATCGTTGCTATGGAGAGTAGGCCCATTAGCGAGCTCACTCTTGATTATGTGACATCACGGTTGTTGCATGAACTCTCGCGGCGCAAAGAGAACGAGACTCGTGGTGATAGAGCGGCGCTTATGGCGAAGCAATCCAAGAGCGGTGCCAGTGGGAGCTCTACAGACAAGGTATGCTACTATTGCGGTAAGAAGGGCCACTTGGCAAAATTTTGCTACAAACGCAAGAGAGAGGAAAGTGCCAACAATACAAAGGTCAACGATGCAGGTGATGAGTACGCATTTATGACTAGCGTCTCTTCTTGTAGTGATGACGGGGACGAGTATGCAATGATGGCAAGTGACGTGTCATGCAATGGTAGTGTGATCGATTGGATTGTTGATTCGGGAGCCTCGAGTCACATGGCGCCCATTAGGACTTGTTTCCAATCATATCACGTCATATCTCCAAAGAATGTCATTTTGGGTGATGATACGGTTCTTCAAGCCGTGGGTAAAGGATCCATCGTCGTAGACACGGAGGTGAAGGGTCGTGTGAAGACAATTACCATCCATGATGTCCTCCACGTTCCCAAGTTGAAGGCAAATCTTTTATCGGTGCGACATTTGGTGATGAAGCATTTGCGAGTGGAATTTAGCGACCAAGGGTGTTTTGTGTTGTCTCCAAGTCGTGAGGAGGTGGCCATTATACACGAAGTCAACGGCTTGTACCAAATCAAGTTTTCCAAGATGCACGCGGCGGAATCCGCAACGTTGGTGCAATCGAGTTCAGACGAAGACCAGTTGGCGTTGTGGCATCGTCGTCTCGGGCATTTGAATGTCAAGAGTGTGAAAGCACTCCGTGGAATGGTAAGTGGCATCGATCTTGCACAATCACACGTCGCACCTAGTTCATTCACATGTGAGGGTTGTATTGAAGGCAAGCAACAACGCTCACCGTTTCCAGTTGATGGGGCAACTCGTGCAACCAAGGTTCTTGAGATTGTGCATTCCGACGTGTGTGGTCCAATGAAGACCACGTCTATGGGGGGTTGCAAGTATTTTGTGACGTTCATTGATGATTTTTCGAGGAAGATATGGTTGTATCCGATCAAAGCAAAGAGCGAGTGTTTTGAGAAGTTCAAAGAGTTCAAGGCGTTGGTTGAGAAGCAATCCGAGCACAAGATCAAGGTGTTTCGATCGGATAATGGCGGCGAGTTCATGTCCAACCAATTTGGAGAGTTATTGAAGAAAGAAGGCATTGCTAGACAAACCACAACGCCATATACACCACAACAAAACGGAGTTGCAGAGCGTGCAAATCGAACAATTGTGGAAATGGCAAGGAGTATGTTGCATGCACAAAATTTGGGTTTGGACCTTTGGGCGGAAGCGGTGGTGACTGCGGTGTACACACGCAACCGATGCCCGACCAGTGCGGTTCAAAACATGACACCAGAGCAAGCGTGGAGTGGGAGGCCACCCCGCGTGGAGCACATGCGCACATTTGGATGCATCGCATTTGCAAAGGTACCCGATTCTCAAAGAACCAAACTTGAGGCTAAGGCAACAAAATGTGTGTTTCTTGGATATTGTGAAGGTACCAAGGCGTACAGGCTCATGTCGCTCGAGACCAAGAAGATCATTCGAGCTCGTGATGTGACATTTTGCGAGAATTCCAAGGTTGAAGACAATTTGGACGATGGTCCAAGTGGGAGAAGTGGCGATAAACCGGCGATTGTGGACCAATCTTCCAAATCTCCCGTTATTGATATTGTTGATGAAGACGAAGATGACGAAGATGGTGGTGATGAGGAACATATTGAGGAGCGACCTTTGAAGACGAAGAATGGCGAGAAAAAGGCACAAGCAACGGCGGTTGAAGACAATGCATCCTCGAGCGATCGTCGTTATCCAGAGAGAAATCGTAGACCACTTGGCGAGTGGTGGAAGAATCATATTCTCCCTCAAGGTGAGGAGGAGCATGCAAACGTTGCACTTTTAGATGCTCCATTGACGATTCGTGAAGCGTTGAGTTGTGATAATGCAAACAAGTGGGAGCAAGCCATGCAAGAGGAGTACAAATCGTTGATGGACAATGGCACTTGGGAATTGACTCCCCTCCCCAAGAATCGCAACGCTATCGGTTGTAAGTGGGTATTTCGTGCAAAGAGAGATGCAACGGGTGATGTGGTTCGTTATAAGGCAAGATTGGTGGCAAAGGGCTTTTCACAAATCGAAGGTGTTGATTTTCATGAGACCTTTGCACCGGTGGCGAAATTCACCACTATTCGATGCATTTTGGCCATCGGGGCTGCCATGGATTTGGAAATGCATCAAATGGATGTGAAGACGGCGTTCTTGAACGGCGAGTTGGACGAGGACATCTACATGGTGCAACCCGAAGGATTTGTGCAACGAGGTAATGAGAACCTTGTTTGCAAGTTGAACAAGTCATTGTATGGGTTGAAGCAATCTCCACGCGCATGGTATCAAAAGATTGACACGTTTCTTGTTCATATCGGGTTCACAAGGAGCATCGCTGATCACAGCTTGTATTTCATGCAAAAGGGGCAACATGTGGTCATCGTGATCATATATGTGGATGATTTGATCATCCTTGCAAGTTGTATGAGCTCTTTGAAGGCATTGAAGGCAATGCTTGAGAACGAGTACGAGATGAGTGATCTGGGTGAGTTGCACTTTTGTTTAGGAGTTGAGTTTGTGCGAGATAGAGCAACACGCACCATAACAATGAATCAAAGCAAGTATGTTATGGATGTTCTCAAACGCTTTGGCATGGAGGATTGCAAACCGGTTGGCACTCCATTGGATGTGAATTCCAAACTCGTGAAACTCACCGATGAGGAGTATGCATTAGAGGCTCAATCTATGGTGGATGTGCCATACAAGCAAGCTGTAGGGTCATTGATGTATGCTATGATTGCAACAAGGCCGGACCTTGCGTATCCAATCAGCGTTGTGAGTCAACACATGGCAAGACCGGGTTCAAGTCATTGGGTTGCGGTCAAGAGGATCATGCGGTACTTGAAAGGCACAAGTGATGTGAGGTTGTGTCTTGGAGGTGACAACATTGTGTTGAGTGGGTATTGTGATGCGGATTATGCGGGTGATACCAATGATCGTAGATCCACCACGGGGTACATGTTCAAAGTTGGATCGGGGGCCGTTTCATGGAATAGCAAGCGCCAACAAACCACGGCCACGTCAACGGTTGAGGCGGAGTACATGGCGACGAGCCACGGTACGAAGGAGGCCATTTGGTTGAGGCAACTAATGGCGGATGTGAGATGCACTCAAGAGGAGGCTACAACAATCATGTGTGACAACCAAGGGAATATGTCATTGGCAAAGAATCCAACGCATCAATCACGTACAAAGCACATTGATGTGCAATATCACTTCATTCGAGAGAAGTTAGAGATGAAGGTGATAGAGTTGAAGTATTGTCCAACGGAGCACATGGTGGCGGACGTGCTCACAAAGGCTCTTGCGAGAGATCGACATCAAAGACTAGTGGTGGCATTTGGGCTCCAAGGCTTTGGCTATTCGCAAAGTGGGAGTGTTGAAGTAGGATGATTGCGTGGGCTGAAGTTGCTCATAGCCATGCGCATTAGCTAGAGTAGATGATGCGAATGAGCTAGACTTGCAACTAGAGAAGTGGTAATAGTTAGAAGTAATGAGAATTGGGTCTCCCAAGTGATATGGGCTGATCCTAGTGTACTAGGAGTGGCGTATGGGCTGATGTCCCATATGGTTTGCCAAGAGGACTCCCTTGGGTGTGCTACTTAAGAGAGGCAGCCCATGAGTAAAGATTATCTCTTTCCTATGCATTCCAAGTGTTTGTGTGAGGCTTTGGCATTCTAATCTAACCTTCAATAATTGGAGTTTATTGGAGCTTATTGGAGCTTATTGGCTCAATTTGTGCTCAATTTGTGCACTTGTGTTGTTGCAAGGCACTTTTATGCTTTGAGGCTCTTGGGGTGAGTCTACAATCTGATTTTGGTATTGCAATTCTTGCACAAGGGTTTGGAATGTGAGTTATGCCCTTGGAGTGCTCAAAATTAGAGTTTGGGTTAGTGAATGCACAACGGGGCTGATTTGATGAATTTCAATGCAATTAGGACTTGAAGGGGCTGAATTTGCATTGATTTAGAGTCCTTGGAAGGCACAAGGGTGTCCATAGGGTGCATTACGTGTTGTGAAGCACAAGGGTGCTGATTTGAGTGGATTTGAGCCAACGAGTGCGCAATTCTCCTAGTTAGGGTGTTGTGGTATGATCTTGTGCAAATTCACTAAGAACCATCACGATTGAGTGTTGTGAGGTTGATGTGTAGCACAAAGGTGCTGATTTAGTGTTTGGAATTAGTTTGGAGGCATTAGAAGCACGTACGTGTGCAATTTGCCTCACAAATCACAAAATTGTCAAAAATCATAAAAACAATTTTTCTTAGCTTTCTAGGGGCTGAATTTGGTGAGCGTACGTCCTTCAATCAAGGATATGGCTACATTTGAGGGTGAAGGTGCTAAGGTTGTAGACAAGTTCGATGGCGTCAACTTCCACTTGTGGAAATTCAAGATGGAAATGGTCATGGCCGAAAAAGAATTGTGGGAGATAGTTGAGGGTAGTGAGGAACCGCCTTCGTCCGACGCCGAGGCTAGGGTACGAACTGCGTACACTCGGCGAGAGAAAAAGGCCTTTGCGATTTTGGCTCTTAATCTTTCTGATTCCCAGCTTTCTCATATTCGGTCGTGCAAGACTCCCGCCGAGGCATGGGCCAAGCTTTGCAATATTCATGAGGCAAAGAGCTTGGTCAATATCTTGTTTTTGAGGCGCAAGTTTTTCACCATCAAGATGGAAGAAAACGACGACATGTTGGCGCACATCAACAAAGTCAAGGCTCTTGCGGATCAGCTCAACGGCGCAGACGTCAACATTACCGACGGTGATATCGTTATGACGCTCCTCGAGAGTTTGCCGCCGTCGTACGAGTATCTTATCGTTGCTATGGAGAGTAGGCCCATTAGCGAGCTCACTCTTGATTATGTGACATCACGGTTGTTGCATGAACTCTCGCGGCGCAAAGAGAACGAGACTCGTGGCGATAGCGCGGCGCTTATGGCGAAGCAATCCAAGAGCGGTGCGAGTGGGAGCTCTACAGACAAGGTATGCTACTTTTGCGGTAAAAAGGGCCATTTGGCAAAATTTTGCTACAAACGCAAGAGAGAGGAAAGTGCCAACAATACAAAGGTCAACGATGCAGGTGATGAGTACGCATTTATGACTAGCGTCTCTTCTTGTAGTGATGACGGGGACGAGTATGCAATGATGGCAAGTGACGTGTCATGCAATGGTAGTGTGATCGATTGGATTGTTGATTCGGGAGCCTCGAGTCACATGGCGCCCATTAGGACTTGTTTCCAATCATATCACGTCATATCTCCAAAGAATGTCATTTTGGGTGATGATACGGTTCTTCAAGCCGTGGGTAAAGGATCCATCGTCGTAGACACGGAGGTGAAGGGTCGTGTGAAGACAATTACCATCCATGATGTCCTCCACGTTCCCAAGTTGAAGGCAAATCTTTTATCGGTGCGACATTTGGTGATGAAGCATTTGCGAGTGGAATTTAGCGACCAAGGGTGTTTTGTGTTGTCTCCAAGTCGTGAGGAGGTGGCCATTATACACGAAGTCAACGGCTTGTACCAAATCAAGTTTTCCAAGATGCACGCGGCGGAATCCGCAACGTTGGTGCAATCGAGTTCAAACGAAGACAAGTTGGCGTTGTGGCATCGTCGTCTCGGGCATTTGAATGTCAAGAGTGTGAAAGCACTGCGTAGAATGGTAAGTGGCATGGATCTTGCACAATCACACGTCGCACCTAGTTCATTCACATGTGAGGGTTGTATTGAAGGCAAGCAACAACGCTCACCGTTTCCAGTTGATGGGGCAACTCGTGCAACCAAGGTTCTTGAGATTGTGCATTCCGACGTGTGTGGTCCAATGAAGACCACGTCTATGGGGGGTTGCAAGTATTTTGTGACGTTCATTGATGATTTTTCGAGGAAGATATGGTTGTATCCGATCAAAGCAAAGAGCGAGTGTTTTGAGAAGTTCAAAGAGTTCAAGGCGTTGGTTGAGAAGCAATCCGAGCACAAGATCAAGGTGTTTCGATCGGATAATGGCGGCGAGTTCATGTCCAACCAATTTGGGGAGTTATTGAAGAAAGAAGGCATTGCTAGACAAACCACAACGCCATATACACCACAACAAAACGGAGTTGCAGAGCGTGCAAATCGAACAATTGTGGAAATGGCAAGGAGTATTGAAGGTTAGATTAGAATGCCAAAGCCTCACACAAACACTTGGAATGCATAGGAAAGAGATGATCTTTACTCATGGGCTGCCCCTCTTAAGTAGCACACCCAAGGGAGTCCCCTTGGCAAACCATATGGGACATCAGCCCATACTCCACTCCTAGTACACTAGGATCAGCCCATATCACTTGGGAGACCCAATTCTCATTACTTCTAACTAGTACCACTTCTCTAGTTCCAACTCTAGCTCATTCGCATCATCTACTCTAGCTAATGCGCATGGCTATGAGCAACTTCAGCCCACGCAATCATCCTACTTCAACACTCCCACTTTGCAAATAGCCAAAGCCTTCGAGCCCAAATGCCACCACTAGTCTTTGATGTCGATCTCTCGCAAGAGCCTTTGTCAGCACGTCCGCCACCATGTGCTCCGTTGGACAATACTTCAACTCTATCACCTTCATCTCTAACTTCTCTCGAATGAAGTGATATTGCACATCAATGTGCTTTGTACGTGAGTGATGCGTTGGATTCTTCGCCAATGACATACTCCCTTGGTTGTCACACATGATTGTTGTAGCCTCCTCTTGAGTGCATCTCACATCCGCCATTAGTTGCCTCAACCAAATGGCCTCCTTCGTACCGTGGCTCGTCGCCATGTACTCCGCCTCAACCGTTGACGTGGCCGTGGTTTGTTGGCGCTTGCTATTCCATGAAACGGCCCCCAATCCAACTTTGAACATGTACCCCGTGGTGGATCTACGATCATTGGTATCACCCGCATAATCCGCATCACAATACCCACTCAACACAATGTTGTCACCTCCAAGACACAACCTCACATCACTTGTGCCTTTCAAGTACCGCATGATCCTCTTGACCGCAACCCAATGACTTGAACCCGGTCTTGCCATGTGTTGACTCACAACGCTGATTGGATACGCAAGGTCCGGCCTTGTTGCAATCATAGCATACATCAATGACCCTACAGCTTGCTTGTATGGCACATCCACCATAGATTGAGCCTCTAATGCATACTCCTCATCGGTGAGTTTCACGAGTTTGGAATTCACATCCAATGGAGTGCCAACCGGTTTGCAATCCTCCATGCCAAAGCGTTTGAGAACATCCATAACATACTTGCTTTGATTCATTGTTATGGTGCGTGTTGCTCTATCTCGCACAAACTCAACTCCTAAACAAAAGTGCAACTCACCCAGATCACTCATCTCGTACTCGTTCTCAAGCATTCCCTTCAATGCCTTCAAAGAGCTCATACAACTTGCAAGGATGATCAAATCATCCACATATATGATCACGATGACCACATGTTGCCCCTTTTGCATGAAATACAAGCTGTGATCAGCGATGCTCCTTGTGAACCCGATATGAACAAGAAACGTGTCAATCTTTTGATACCATGCGCGTGGAGATTGCTTCAACCCATACAATGACTTGTTCAACTTGCAAACAAGGTTCTCATTACCTCGTTGCACAAATCCTTCGGGTTGCACCATGTAGATGTCCTCGTCCAACTCGCCGTTCAAGAACGCCGTCTTCACATCCATTTGATGCATTTCCAAATCCATGGCAGCCCCGATGGCCAAAATGCATCGAATAGTGGTGAATTTCGCCACCGGTGCAAAGGTCTCATGAAAATCAACACCTTCGATTTGTGAAAAGCCCTTTGCCACCAATCTTGCCTTATAACGAACCACATCACCCGTTGCATCTCTCTTTGCACGAAATACCCACTTACAACCGATAGCGTTGCGATTCTTGGGGAGGGGAGTCAATTCCCAAGTGCCATTGTCCATCAACGATTTGTACTCCTCTTGCATGGCTTGCTCCCACTTGTTTGCATCATCACAACTCAACGCTTCACGAATCGTCAATGGAGCATCTAAAAGTGCAACGTTTGCATGCTCCTCCTCACCTTGAGGGAGAATATGATTCTTCCACCACTCGCCAAGTGGTCTACGATTTCTCTCTGGATAACGACGATCGCTCGAGGATGCATTGTCTTCAACCGTCGTTGCTTGTGCCTTTTTCTCGCCATTCTTCGTCTTCAAACGTCGCTCCTCAATATGTTCCTCATCACCACCATCTTCGTCATCTTCGTCTTCATCAACAATATCAATAACGGGAGATTTGGAAGATTGGTCCACAATGGCCGGTTTATCGCCACTTCTCCCACTTGGACCATCGTCCAAATTGTCTTCAACCTTGGAATTCTCGCAAAATGTCACATCACGAGCTCGAATGATCTTCTTGGTCTCGAGCGACATGAGCCTGTACGCCTTGGTACCTTCACAATATCCAAGAAACACACATTTTGTTGCCTTGGCCTCAAGTTTGGTTCTTTGAGAATCGGGTACCTTTGCAAATGCGATGCATCCAAATGTGCGCATGTGCTCCACGCGGGGTGGCCTCCCACTCCACGCTTGCTCTGGTGTCATGTTTTGAACCGCACTCGTCGGGCATCGGTTGCGTGTGTACACCGCAGTCACCACCGCTTCCGCCCAAAGGTCCAAACCCAAATTTTGTGCATGCAACATACTCCTTGCCATTTCCACAATTGTTCGATTTGCACGCTCTGCAACTCCGTTTTGTTGTGGTGTATATGGCGTTGTGGTTTGTCTAGCAATGCCTTCTTTCTTCAATAACTCTCCAAATTGGTTGGACATGAACTCGCCGCCATTATCCGATCGAAACACCTTGATCTTGTGCTCGGATTGCTTCTCAACCAACGCCTTGAACTCTTTGAACTTCTCAAAACACTCGCTCTTTGCTTTGATCGGATACAACCATATCTTCCTCGAAAAATCATCAATGAACGTCACAAAATACTTGCAACCCCCCATAGACGTGGTCTTCATTGGACCACACACGTCGGAATGCACAATCTCAAGAACCTTGGTTGCACGAGTTGCCCCATCAACTGGAAACGGTGAGCGTTGTTGCTTGCCTTCAATACAACCCTCACATGTGAATGAACTAGGTGCGACGTGTGATTGTGCAAGATCCATGCCACTTACCATTCCACGGAGTGCTTTCACACTCTTGACATTCAAATGCCCGAGACGACGATGCCACAACGCCAACTTGTCTTCGTTTGAACTCGATTGCACCAACGTTGCGGATTCCGCCGCGTGCATCTTGGAAAACTTGATTTGGTACAAGCCGTTGACTTCGTGTATAATGGCCACCTCCTCACGACTTGGAGACAACACAAAACACCCTTGGTCGCTAAATTCCACTCGCAAATGCTTCATCACCAAATGTCGCACCGATAAAAGATTTGCCTTCAACTTGGGAACGTGGAGGACATCATGGATGGTAATTGTCTTCACACGACCCTTCACCTCGGTGTCTACGACGATGGATCCTTTACCCACGGCTTGAAGAACCGTATCATCACCCAAAATGACATTCTTTGGAGATATGACGTGATATGATTGGAAACAAGTCCTAATGGGCGCCATGTGACTCGAGGCTCCCGAATCAACAATCCAATCGATCACACTACCATTGCATGACACGTCACTTGCCATCATTGCATACTCGTCCCCGTCATCACTACAAGAAGAGACGCTAGTCATAAATGCGTACTCATCACCTGCATCGTTGACCTTTGTATTGTTGGCACTTTCCTCTCTCTTGCGTTTGTAGCAAAATTTTGCCAAGTGGCCCTTCTTACCGCAATAGTAGCATACCTTGTCTGTAGAGCTCCCACTGGCACCGCTCTTGGATTGCTTCGCCATAAGCGCCGCGCTATCGCCACGAGTCTCGTTCTCTTTGCGCCGCGAGAGTTCATGCAACAACCGTGATGTCACATAATCAAGAGTGAGCTCGCTAATGGGCCTACTCTCCATAGCAACGATAAGATACTCGTACGACGGCGGCAAACTCGCGAGGAGCGTCATAACGATATCACCGTCGGTAATGTTGACGTCTGCGCCGTTGAGCTGATCCGCAAGAGCCTTGACTTTGTTGATGTGCGCCAACATGTCGTCGTTTTCTTCCATCTTGATGGTGAAAAACTTGCGCCTCAAAAACAAGATATTGACCAAGCTCTTTGCCTCATGAATATTGCAAAGCTTGGCCCATGCCTCGGCGGGAGTCTTGCACGACCGAATATGAGAAAGCTGGGAATCAGAAAGATTAAGAGCCAAAATCGCAAAGGCCTTTTTCTCTCGCCGAGTGTACGCAGTTCGTACCCTAGCCTCGGCGTCGGACGAAGGCGGTTCCTCACTACCCTCAACTATCTCCCACAATTCTTTTTCGGCCATGACCATTTCCATCTTGAATTTCCACAAGTGGAAGTTGACGCCATCGAACTTGTCTACAACCTTAGCACCTTCACCCTCAAATGTAGCCATATCCTTGATTGAAGGACGTACGCTCACAAAATTCAGCCCCTAGAAAGCTAAGAAAAATTGTTTTTATGATTTTTTGACAATTTTGTGATTTGTGAGGCAAATTGCACACGTACGTGCTTCTAATGCCTCCAAACTAATTCCAAACACTAAATCAGCACCTTTGTGCTACACATCAACCTCACAACACTCAATCGTGATGGTTCTTAGTGAATTTGCACAAGATCATACCACAACACCCTAACTAGGAGAATTGCGCACTCGTTGGCTCAAATCCACTCAAATCAGCACCCTTGTGCTTCACAACACGTAATGCACCCTATGCACACCCTTGTGCCTTCCAAGGACTCTAAATCAATGCAAATTCAGCCCCTTCAAGTCCTAATTGCATTGAAATTCATCAAATCAGCCCCGTTGTGCATTCACTAACCCAAACTCTAATTTTGAGCACTCCAAGGGCATAACTCACATTCCAAACCCTTGTGCAAGAATTGCAATACCAAAATCAGATTGTAGACTCACCCCAAGAGCCTCAAAGCATAAAAGTGCCTTGCAACAACACAAGTGCACAAATTGAGCACAAATTGAGCCAATAAGCTCCAATAAGCTCCAATAAGCTCCAATAAGCTCCAATAAGCTCCAATCAGCTCCAATATACTCCAACAAGCACCAATAAGCTCCAAAGCTCCAATTCAGCCCTTGTAGACGTGTATAAACTCCAAAAGTGCTCCAAAGTGCTCCAAAAGCTCCAAATCAACAAATGATAGCTCCAAAGTGCGAATTCAGCCCTCCAACACGTAGATCAAAGGTAGGAAGATTGTAATACCTCCCAATGTCGAAATCAGCCCACCAAAGCTCGAATTCAGCCCTCCAAAGTTCCAAATCAGCGCTCCAATACTCCAAAATCAGCGCTCCAACGCACGACCTCCACACAATGAGCAATCTAATCTTTGACTCACGCAAAACACATGAGTGGGCCCATAACCTATTGAAGGTTAGATTAGAATGCCAAAGCCTCACACAAACACTTGGAATGCATAGGAAAGAGATGATCTTTACTCATGGGCTGCCCCTCTTAAGTAGCACACCCAAGGGAGTCCCCTTGGCAAACCATATGGGACATCAGCCCATACTCCACTCCTAGTACACTAGGATCAGCCCATATCACTTGGGAGACCCAATTCTCATTACTTCTAACTAGTACCACTTCTCTAGTTCCAACTCTAGCTCATTCGCATCATCTACTCTAGCTAATGCGCATGGCTATGAGCAACTTCAGCCCACGCAATCATCCTACTTCAACAAGGAGTATGTTGCATGCACAAAATTTGGGTTTGGACCTTTGGGCGGAAGCGGTGGTGACTGCGGTGTACACACGCAACCGATGCCCGACGAGTGCGGTTCAAAACATGACACCAGAGCAAGCGTGGAGTGGGAGGCCACCCCGCGTGGAGCACATGCGCACATTTGGATGCATCGCATTTGCAAAGGTACCCGATTCCCAAAGAACCAAACTTGAGGCCAAGGCAACAAAATGTGTGTTTCTTGGATATTGTGAAGGTACCAAGGCGTACAGGCTCATGTCGCTCGAGACCAAGAAGATCATTCGAGCTCGTGATGTGACATTTTGCGAGAATTCCAAGGTTGAAGACAATTTGGACGATGGTCCAAGTGGGAGAAGTGGCGATAAACCAGCGATTGTGGACCAATCTTCCAAATCTCCCGTTATTGATATTGTTGATGAAGACGAAGATGACGAAGATGGTGGTGATGAGGAACATATTGAGGAGCGACCTTTGAAGACGAAGAATGGCGAGAAAAAGGCACAAGCAACGGCGGTTGAAGACAATGCATCCTCGAGCGATCGTCGTTATCCAGAGAGAAATCGTAGACCACTTGGCGAGTGGTGGAAGAATCATATTCTCCCTCAAGGTGAGGAGGAGCATGCAAACGTTGCACTTTTAGATGCTCCATTGACGATTCGTGAAGCGTTGAGTTGTGATGATGCAAACAAGTGGGAGCAAGCCATGCAAGAGGAGTACAAATCGTTGATGGACAATGGCACTTGGGAATTGACTCCCCTCCCCAAGAATCGCAACGCTATCGGTTGTAAGTGGGTATTTCGTGCAAAGAGAGATGCAACGGGTGATGTGGTTCGTTATAAGGCAAGATTGGTGGCAAAGGGCTTTTCACAAATCGAAGGTGTTGATTTTCATGAGACCTTTGCACCGGTGGCGAAATTCACCACTATTCGATGCATTTTGGCCATCGGGGCTGCCATGGATTTGGAAATGCATCAAATGGATGTGAAGACGGCGTTCTTGAACGGCGAGTTGGACGAGGACATCTACATGGTACAACCCGAAGGATTTGTGCAACGAGGTAATGAGAACCTTGTTTGCAAGTTGAACAAGTCATTGTATGGGTTGAAGCAATCTCCACGCGCATGGTATCAAAAGATTGACACGTTTCTTGTTCATATCGGGTTCACAAGGAGCATCGCTGATCACAGCTTGTATTTCATGCAAAAGGGGCAACATGTGGTCATCGTGATCATATATGTGGATGATTTGATCATCCTTGCAAGTTGTATGAGCTCTTTGAAGGCATTGAAGGCAATGCTTGAGAACGAGTACGAGATGAGTGATCTGGGTGAGTTGCACTTTTGTTTAGGAGTTGAGTTTGTGCGAGATAGAGCAACACGCACCATAACAATGAATCAAAGCAAGTATGTTATGGATGTTCTCAAACGCTTTGGCATGGAGGATTGCAAACCGGTTGGCACTCCATTGGATGTGAATTCCAAACTCGTGAAACTCACCGATGAGGAGTATGCATTAGAGGCTCAATCTATGGTGGATGTGCCATACAAGCAAGCTGTAGGGTCATTGATGTATGCTATGATTGCAACAAGGCCGGACCTTGCGTATCCAATCAGCGTTGTGAGTCAACACATGGCAAGACCGGGTTCAAGTCATTGGGTTGCGGTCAAGAGGATCATGCGGTACTTGAAAGGCACAAGTGATGTGAGGTTGTGTCTTGGAGGTGACAACATTGTGTTGAGTGGGTATTGTGATGCGGATTATGCGGGTGATACCAATGATCGTAGATCCACCACGGGGTACATGTTCAAAGTTGGATCGGGGGCCGTTTCATGGAATAGCAAGCGCCAACAAACCACGGCCACGTCAACGGTTGAGGCGGAGTACATGGCGACGAGCCACGGTACGAAGGAGGCCATTTGGTTGAGGCAACTAATGGCGGATGTGAGATGCACTCAAGAGGAGGCTACAACAATCATGTGTGACAACCAAGGGAATATGTCATTGGCAAAGAATCCAACGCATCACTCACGTACAAAGCACATTGATGTGCAATATCACTTCATTCGAGAGAAGTTAGAGATGAAGGTGATAGAGTTGAAGTATTGTCCAACGGAGCACATGGTGGCGGACGTGCTCACAAAGGCTCTTGCGAGAGATCGACATCAAAGACTAGTGGTGGCATTTGGGCTCCAAGGCTTTGGCTATTCGCAAAGTGGGAGTGTTGAAGTAGGATGATTGCGTGGGCTGAAGTTGCTCATAGTCATGCGCATTAGCTAGAGTAGATGATGCGAATGAGCTAGACTTGCAACTAGAGAAGTGGTAATAGTTAGAAGTAATGAGAATTGGGTCTCCCAAGTGATATGGGCTGATCCTAGTGTACTAGGAGTGGCGTATGGGCTGATGTCCCATATGGTTTGCCAAGGGGACTCCCTTGGGTGTGCTACTTAAGAGAGGCAGCCCATGAGTAAAGATTATCTCTTTCCTATGCATTCCAAGTGTTTGTGTGAGGCTTTGGCATTCTAATCTAACCTTCAATAATTGGAGCTTATTGGAACTTATTGGAGCTTATTGGCTCAATTTGTGCTCAATTTGTGCACTTGTGTTGTTGCAAGGCACTTTTATGCTTTGAGGCTCTTGGGGTGAGTCTACAATCTGATTTTGGTATTGCAATTCTTGCACAAGGGTTTGGAATGTGAGTTATGCCCTTGGAGTGCTCAAAATTAGAGTTTGGGTTAGTGAATGCACAACGGGGCTGATTTGATGAATTTCAATGCAATTAGGACTTGAAGGGGCTGAATTTGCATTGATTTAGAGTCCTTGGAAGGCACAAGGGTGTCCATAGGGTGCATTACGTGTTGTGAAGCACAAGGGTGCTGATTTGAGTGGATTTGAGCCAACGAGTGCGCAATTCTCCTAGTTAGGGTGTTGTGGTATGATCTTGTGCAAATTCACTAAGAACCATCACGATTGAGTGTTGTGAGGTTGATGTGTAGCACAAAGGTGCTGATTTAGTGTTTGGAATTAGTTTGGAGGCATTAGAAGCACGTACGTGTGCAATTTGCCTCACAAATCACAAAATTGTCAAAAATCATAAAAACAATTTTTCTTAGCTTTCTAGGGGCTGAATTTGGTGAGCGTACGTCCTTCAATCAAGGATATGGCTACATTTGAGGGTGAAGGTGCTAAGGTTGTAGACAAGTTCGATGGCGTCAACTTCCACTTGTGGAAATTCAATATTGAAGGTTAGATTAGAATGCCAAAGCCTCACACAAACACTTGGAATGCATAGGAAAGAGATGATCTTTACTCATGGGCTGCCCCTCTTAAGTAACACACCCAAGGGAGTCCCCTTGGCAAACCATATGGGACATCAGCCCATACTCCACTCCTTGTACACTAGGATCAGCCCATATCACTTGGGAGACCCAATTCTCATTACTTCTAACTAGTACCACTTCTCTAGTTGCAAGTCTAGCTCATTCGCATCATCTACTCTAGCTAATGCGCATGGCTAAGAGCAACTTCAGCCCACGCAATCATCCTACTTCAACACTCCCACTTTGCGAATAGCCAAAGCCTTGGAGCCCAAATGCCACCACTAGTCTTTGATGTCGATCTCTCGCAAGAGCCTTTGTCAGCACGTCCGCCACCATGTGCTCCGTTGGACAATACTTCAACTCTATCACCTTCATCTCTAACTTCTCTCGAATGAAGTGATATTGCACATCAATGTGCTTTGTACGTGAGTGATGCGTTGGATTCTTCGCCAATGACATACTCCCTTGGTTGTCACACATGATTGTTGTAGCCTCCTCTTGAGTGCATCTCACATCCGCCATTAGTTGCCTCAACCAAATGGCCTCCTTCGTACCGTGGCTCGTCGCCATGTACTCCGCCTCAACCGTTGACGTGGCCGTGGTTTGTTGGCGCTTGCTATTCCATGAAACGGCCCCCGATCCAACTTTGAACATGTACCCCGTGGTGGATCTACGATCATTGGTATCACCCGCATAATCCGCATCACAATACCCACTCAACACAATGTTGTCACCTCCAAGACACAACCTCACATCACTTGTGCCTTTCAAGTACCGCATGATCCTCTTGACCGCAACCCAATGACTTGAACCCGGTCTTGCCATGTGTTGACTCACAACGCTGATTGGATACGCAAGGTCCGGCCTTGTTGCAATCATAGCATACATCAATGACCCTACAGCTTGCTTGTATGGCACATCCACCATAGATTGAGCCTCTAATGCATACTCCTCATCCGTGAGTTTCACGAGTTTGGAATTCACATCCAATGGAGTGCCAACCGGTTTGCAATCCTCCATGCCAAAGCGTTTGAGAACATCCATAACATACTTGCTTTGATTCATTGTTATGGTGCGTGTTGCTCTATCTCGCACAAACTCAACTCCTAAACAAAAGTGCAACTCACCCAGATCACTCATCTCGTACTCGTTCTCAAGCATTGCCTTCAATGCCTTCAAAGAGCTCATACCACTTGCAAGGATGATCAAATCATCCACATATATGATCACGATGACCACATGTTGCCCCTTTTGCATGAAATACAAGCTGTGATCAGCGATGCTCCTTGTGAACCCGATATGAACAAGAAACGTGTCAATCTTTTGATACCATGCGCGTGGAGATTGCTTCAACCCATACAATGACTTGTTCAACTTGCAAACAAGGTTCTCATTACCTCGTTGCACAAATCCTTCGGGTTGTACCATGTAGATGTCCTCGTCCAAGTCGCCGTTCAAGAACGCCGTCTTCACATCCATTTGATGCATTTCCAAATCCATGGCAGCCCCGATGGCCAAAATGCATCGAATAGTGGTGAATTTCGCCACCGGTGCAAAGGTCTCATGAAAATCAACACCTTCGATTTGTGAAAAGCCCTTTGCCACCAATCTTGCCTTATAACGAACCACATCACCCGTTGCATCTCTCTTTGCACGAAATACCCACTTACAACCGATAGCGTTGCGATTCTTGGGGAGGGGAGTCAATTCCCAAGTGCCATTGTCCATCAACGATTTGTACTCCTCTTGCATGGCTTGCTCCCACTTGTTTGCATCATCACAACTCAACGCTTCACGAATCGTCAATGGAGCATCTAAAAGTGCAACGTTTGCATGCTCCTCCTCACCTTGAGGGAGAATATGATTCTTCCACCACTCGCCAAGTGGTCTACGATTTCTCTCTGGATAACGACGATCGCTCGAGGATGCATTGTCTTCAACCGCCGTTGCTTGTGCCTTTTTCTCGCCATTCTTCGTCTTCAAAGGTGGCTCCTCAATATGTTCCTCATCACCACCATCTTCGTCATCTTCGTCTTCATCAACAATATCAATAACGGGAGATTTGGAAGATTGGTCCACAATCGCTGGTTTATCGCCACTTCTCCCACTTGGACCATCGTCCAAATTGTCTTCAACCTTGGAATTCTCGCAAAATGTCACATCACGAGCTCGAATGATCTTCTTGGTCTCGAGCGACATGAGCCTGTACGCCTTGGTACCTTCACAATATCCAAGAAACACACATTTTGTTGCCTTGGCCTCAAGTTTGGTTCTTTGAGAATCGGGTACCTTTGCAAATGCGATGCATCCAAATGTGCGCATGTGCTCCACGCGGGGTGGCCTCCCACTCCACGCTTGCTCTGGTGTCATGTTTTGAACCGCACTCGTCGGGCATCGGTTGCGTGTGTACACCGCAGTCACCACCGCTTCCGCCCAAAGGTCCAAACCCAAATTTTGTGCATGCAACATACTCCTTGCCATTTCCACAATTGTTCGATTTGCACGCTCTGCAACTCCGTTTTGTTGTGGTGTATATGGCGTTGTGGTTTGTCTAGCAATGCCTTCTTTCTTCAATAACTCCCCAAATTGGTTGGACAAGAACTCGCCGCCATTATCCGATCGAAACACCTTGATCTTCTGCTCGGATTGCTTCTCAACCAACGCCTTGAACTCTTTGAACTTCTCAAAACACTCGCTCTTTGCTTTGATCGGATACAACCATATCTTCCTCGAAAAATCATCAATGAACGTCACAAAATACTTGCAACCCCCCATAGACGTGGTCTTCATTGGACCACACACGTCGGAATGCACAATCTCAAGAACCTTGGTTGCACGAGTTGCCCCATCAACTGGAAACGGTGAGCGTTGTTGCTTGCCTTCAATACAACCCTCACATGTGAATGAACTAGGTGCGACGTGTGATTGTGCAAGATCCATGCCACTTACCATTCCACGCAGTGCTTTCACACTCTTGACATTCAAATGCCCCAGACGACGATGCCACAACGCCAACTTGTCTTCGTTTGAACTCGATTGCACCAACGTTGCGGATTCCGCCGCGTGCATCTTGGAAAACTTGATTTGGTACAAGCCGTTGACTTCGTGTATAATGGCCACCTCCTCACGACTTGGAGACAACACAAAACACCCTTGGTCGCTAAATTCCACTCGCAAATGCTTCATCACCAAATGTCGCACCGATAAAAGATTTGCCTTCAACTTGGGAACGTGGAGGACATCATGGATGGTAATTGTCTTCACACGACCCTTCACCTCGGTGTCTACGACGATGGATCCTTTACCCACGGCTTGAAGAACCGTATCATCACCCAAAATGACATTCTTTGGAGATATGACGTGATATGATTGGAAACAAGTCCTAATGGGCGCCATGTGACTCGAGGCTCCCGAATCAACAATCCAATCGATCACACTACCATTGCATGACACGTCACTTGCCATCATTGCATACTCGTCCCCGTCATCACTACAAGAAGAGACGCTAGTCATAAATGCGTACTCATCACCTGCATCGTTGACCTTTGTATTGTTGGCACTTTCCTCTCTCTTGCGTTTGTAGCAAAATTTTGCCAAGTGGCCCTTCTTACCGCAATAGTAGCATACCTTGTCTGTAGAGCTCCCACTGGCACCGCTCTTGGATTGCTTCGCCATAAGCGCCGCGCTATCGCCACGAGTCTCGTTCTCTTTGCGCCGCGAGAGTTCATGCAACAACCGTGATGTCACATAATCAAGAGTGAGCTCGCTAATGGGCCTACTCTCCATAGCAACGATAAGATACTCGTACGACGGCGGCAAACTCTCGAGGAGCGTCATAACGATATCACCGTCGGTAATGTTGACGTCTGCGCCGTTGAGCTGATCCGCAAGAGCCTTGACTTTGTTGATGTGCGCCAACATGTCGTCGTTTTCTTCCATCTTGATGGTGAAAAACTTGCGCCTCAAAAACAAGATATTGACCAAGCTCTTTGCCTCATGAATATTGCAAAGCTTGGCCCATGCCTCGGCGGGAGTCTTGCACGACCGAATATGAGAAAGCTGGGAATCAGAAAGATTAAGAGCCAAAATCGCAAAGGCCTTTTTCTCTCGCCGAGTGTACGCAGTTCGTACCCTAGCCTCGGCGTCGGACGAAGGCGGTTCCTCACTACCCTCAACTATCTCCCACAATTCTTTTTCGGCCATGACCATTTCCATCTTGAATTTCCACAAGTGGAAGTTGACGCCATCGAACTTGTCTACAACCTTAGCACCTTCACCCTCAAATGTAGCCATATCCTTGATTGAAGGACGTACGCTCACAAAATTCAGCCCCTAGAAAGCTAAGAAAAATTGTTTTTATGATTTTTTTTGACAATTTTGTGATTTGTGAGGCAAATTGCACACGTACGTGCTTCTAATGCCTCCAAACTAATTCCAAACACTAAATCAGCACCTTTGTGCTACACATCAACCTCACAACACTCAATCGTGATGGTTCTTAGTGAATTTGCACAAGATCGTACCACAACACCCTAACTAGGAGAATTGCGCACTCGTTGGCTCAAATCCACTCAAATCAGCACCCTTGTGCTTCACAAACCCAAACTCTAATTTTGAGCACTCCAAGGGCATAACTCACATTCCAAACCCTTGTGCAAGAATTGCAATACCAAAATCAGATTGTAGACTCACCCCAAGAGCCTCAAAGCATAAAAGTGCCTTGCAACAACACAAGTGCACAAATTGAGCACAAATTGAGCCAATAAGCTCCAATAAGCTCCAATAAGCTCCAATAAGCTCCAATAAGCTCCAATAAGCTTCAATCAGCTCCAATATACTCCAACAAGCACCAATAAGCTCCAAAGCTCCAATTCAGCCCTTGTAGACGTGTATAAACTCCAAAAGTGCTCCAAAGTGCTCCAAAAGCTCCAAATCAACAAATGATAGCTCCAAAGTGCGAATTCAGCCCTCCACACGTAGATCAAAGGTAGGAAGATTGTAATACCTCCCAATGTCGAAATCAGCCCACCAAAGCTCGAATTCAGCCCTCCAAAGTTCCAAATCAGCGCTCCAATACTCCAAAATCAGCGCTCCAACGCACGACCTCCACACAATGAGCAATCTAATCTTTGACTCACGCAAAACACATGAGTGGGCCCATAACCTATTGAAGGTTAGATTAGAATGCCAAAGCCTCACACAAACACTTGGAATGCATAGGAAAGAGATGATCTTTACTCATGGGCTGCCCCTCTTAAGTAACACACCCAAGGGAGTCCCCTTGGCAAACCATATGGGACATCAGCCCATACTCCACTCCTTGTACACTAGGATCAGCCCATATCACTTGGGAGACCCAATTCTCATTACTTCTAACTAGTACCACTTCTCTAGTTGCAAGTCTAGCTCATTCGCATCATCTACTCTAGCTAATGCGCATGGCTAAGAGCAACTTCAGCCCACGCAATCATCCTACTTCAACATTCAAGATGGAAATGGTCATGGCCGAAAAAGAATTGTGGGAGATAGTTGAGGGTAGTGAGGAACCGCCTTCGTCCGACGCCGAGGCTAGGGTACGAACTGCGTACACTCGGCGAGAGAAAAAGGCCTTTGCGATTTTGGCTCTTAATCTTTCTGATTCCCAGCTTTCTCATATTCGGTCGTGCAAGACTCCCGCCGAGGCATGGGCCAAGCTTTGCAATATTCATGAGGCAAAGAGCTTGGTCAATATCTTGTTTTTGAGGCGCAAGTTTTTCACCATCAAGATGGAAGAAAACGACGACATGTTGGCGCACATCAACAAAGTCAAGGCTCTTGCGGATCAGCTCAACGGCGCAGACGTCAACATTACCGACGGTGATATCGTTATGACGCTCCTCGAGAGTTTGCCGCCGTCGTACGAGTATCTTATCGTTGCTATGGAGAGTAGGCCCATTAGCGAGCTCACTCTTGATTATGTGACATCACGGTTGTTGCATGAACTCTCGCGGCGCAAAGAGAACGAGACTCGTGGCGATAGCGCGGCGCTTATGGCGAAGCAATCCAAGAGCGGTGCCAGTGGGAGCTCTACAGACAAGGTATGCTACTATTGCGGTAAGAAGGGCCACTTGGCAAAATTTTGCTACAAACGCAAGAGAGAGGAAAGTGCCAACAATACAAAGGTCAACGATGCAGGTGATGAGTACGCATTTATGACTAGCGTCTCTTCTTGTAGTGATGACGGGGACGAGTATGCAATGATGGCAAGTGACGTGTCATGCAATGGTAGTGTGATCGATTGGATTGTCGATTCGGGAGCCTCGAGTCACATGGCGCCCATTAGGACTTGTTTCCAATCATATCACGTCATATCTCCAAAAAATGTCATTTTGGGTGATGATACGGTTCTTCAAGCCGTGGGTAAAGGATCCATCGTCGTAGACACCGAGGTGAAGGGTCGTGTGAAGACAATTACCATCCATGATGTCCTCCACGTTCCCAAGTTGAAGGCAAATCTTTTATCGGTGCGACATTTGGTGATGAAGCATTTGCGAGTGGAATTTAGCGACCAAGGGTGTTTTGTGTTGTCTCCAAGTCGTGAGGAGGTGGCCATTATACACGAAGTCAACGGCTTGTACCAAATCAAGTTTTCCAAGATGCACGCGGCGGAATCGGCAACGTTGGTGCAATCGAGTTCAAACGAAGACAAGTTGGCGTTGTGGCATCGTCGTCTCGGGCATTTGAATGTCAAGAGTGTGAAAGCACTGCGTGGAATGGTAAGTGGCATGGATCTTGCACAATCACACGTCGCACCTAGTTCATTCACATGTGAGGGTTGTATTGAAGGCAAGCAACAACGCTCACCGTTTCCAGTTGATGGGGCAACTCGTGCAACCAAGGTTCTTGAGATTGTGCATTCCGACGTGTGTGGTCCAATGAAGACCACGTCTATGGGGGGTTGCAAGTATTTTGTGACGTTCATTGATGATTTTTCGAGGAAGATATGGTTGTATCCGATCAAAGCAAAGAGCGAGTGTTTTGAGAAGTTCAAAGAGTTCAAGGCGTTGGTTGAGAAGCAATCCGAGCACAAGATCAAGGTGTTTCGATCGGATAATGGCGGCGAGTTCATGTCCAACCAATTTGGGGAGTTATTGAAGAAAGAAGGCATTGCTAGACAAACCACAACGCCATATACACCACAACAAAACGGAGTTGCAGAGCGTGCAAATCGAACAATTGTGGAAATGGCAAGGAGTATGTTGCATGCACAAAATTTGGGTTTGGACCTTTGGGCGGAAGCGGTGGTGACTGCGGTGTACACACGCAACCGATGCCCGACGAGTGCGGTTCAAAACATGACACCAGAGCAAGCGTGGAGTGGGAGGCCACCCCGCGTGGAGCACATGCGCACATTTGGATGCATCGCATTTGCAAAGGTACCCGATTCCCAAAGAACCAAACTTGAGGCCAAGGCAACAAAATGTGTGTTTCTTGGATATTGTGAAGGTACCAAGGCGTACAGGCTCATGTCGCTCGAGACCAAGAAGATCATTCGAGCTCGTGATGTGACATTTTGCGAGAATTCCAAGGTTGAAGACAATTTGGACGATGGTCCAAGTGGGAGAAGTGGCGATAAACCAGCGATTGTGGACCAATCTTCCAAATCTCCCGTTATTGATATTGTTGATGAAGACGAAGATGACGAAGATGGTGGTGATGAGGAACATATTGAGGAGCGACCTTTGAAGACGAAGAATGGCGAGAAAAAGGCACAAGCAACGGCGGTTGAAGACAATGCATCCTCGAGCGATCGTCGTTATGCAGAGAGAAATCGTAGACCACTTGGCGAGTGGTGGAAGAATCATATTCTCCCTCAAGGTGAGGAGGAGCATGCAAACGTTGCACTTTTAGATGCTCCATTGACGATTCGTGAAGCGTTGAGTTGTGATGATGCAAACAAGTGGGAGCAAGCCATGCAAGAGGAGTACAAATCGTTGATGGACAATGGCACTTGGGAATTGACTCCCCTCCCCAAGAATCGCAACGCTATCGGTTGTAAGTGGGTATTTCGTGCAAAGAGAGATGCAACGGGTGATGTGGTTCGTTATAAGGCAAGATTGGTGGCAAAGGGCTTTTCACAAATCGAAGGTGTTGATTTTCATGAGACCTTTGCACCGGTGGCGAAATTCACCACTATTCGATGCATTTTGGCCATCGGGGCTGCCATGGATTTGGAAATGCATCAAATGGATGTGAAGACGGCGTTCTTGAACGGCGAGTTGGACGAGGACATCTACATGGTACAACCCGAAGGATTTGTGCAACGAGGTAATGAGAACCTTGTTTGCAAGTTGAACAAGTCATTGTATGGGTTGAAGCAATCTCCACGCGCATGGTATCAAAAGATTGACACGTTTCTTGTTCATATCGGGTTCACAAGGAGCATCGCTGATCACAGCTTGTATTTCATGCAAAAGGGGCAACATGTGGTCATCGTGATCATATATGTGGATGATTTGATCATCCTTGCAAGTTGTATGAGCTCTTTGAAGGCATTGAAGGCAATGCTTGAGAACGAGTACGAGATGAGTGATCTGGGTGAGTTGCACTTTTGTTTAGGAGTTGAGTTTGTGCGAGATAGAGCAACACGCACCATAACAATGAATCAAAGCAAGTATGTTATGGATGTGCTCAAACGCTTTGGCATGGAGGATTGCAAACCGGTTGGCACTCCATTGGATGTGAATTCCAAACTCGTGAAACTCACCGATGAGGAGTATGCATTAGAGGCTCAATCTATGGTGGATGTGCCATACAAGCAAGCTGTAGGGTCATTGATGTATGCTATGATTGCAACAAGGCCGGACCTTGCGTATCCAATCAGCGTTGTGAGTCAACACATGGCAAGACCGGGTTCAAGTCATTGGGTTGCGGTCAAGAGGATCATGCGGTACTTGAAAGGCACAAGTGATGTGAGGTTGTGTCTTGGAGGTGACAACATTGTGTTGAGTGGGTATTGTGATGCGGATTATGCGGGTGATACCAATGATCGTAGATCCACCACGGGGTACATGTTCAAAGTTGGATCGGGGGCCGTTTCATGGAATAGCAAGCGCCAACAAACCACGGCCACGTCAACGGTTGAGGCGGAGTACATGGCGACGAGCCACGGTACGAAGGAGGCCATTTGGTTGAGGCAACTAATGGCGGATGTGAGATGCACTCAAGAGGAGGCTACAACAATCATGTGTGACAACCAAGGGAGTATGTCATTGGCGAAGAATCCAACGCATCACTCACGTACAAAGCACATTGATGTGCAATATCACTTCATTCGAGAGAAGTTAGAGATGAAGGTGATAGAGTTGAAGTATTGTTCAACGGAGCACATGGTGGCTGACGTGCTCACAAAGGCTCTTGGGAGAGATCGACATCAAAGACTAGTGGTGTCATTTGGGCTCGAAGGCTTTGGCTATTCGCAAAGTGGGAGTGTTGAAGTAGGATGATTGAGTGGGCTGAAGTTGCTCATAGCCATGCGCATTAGCTAGAGTAGATGATGCGAATGAGCTAGACTAGCAACTAGAGAAGTGGTACTAGTTAGAAGTAATGAGAATTGGGTCTCCCAAGTGATATGGGCTGATCCTAGTGTACTAGGAGTGGAGTATGGGCTGATGTCCCATATGGTTTGCCAAGGGGACTCCCTTGGGTGTGCTACTTAAGAGGGGCAGCCCATGAGTAAAGATCATCTCTTTCCTATGCATTCCAAGTGTTTGTGTGAGGCTTTGGCATTCTAATCTAACCTTCAATAGGGCGGAAGCGGTGGTGATTGCGGTGTACACACGCAACCGATGCCCGACGAGTGCGGTTCAAAACATGACACCAGAGCAAGCGTGGAGTGGGAGGCCACCCCGCGTGAAGCACATGCGCACATTTGGATGCATCGCATTTGCAAAGGTACCCGATTCTCAAAGAACCAAACTTGAGGCCAAGGCAACAAAATGTGTGTTTCTTGGATATTGTGTATTGAAGGTTAGATTAGAATGCCAAAGCCTCACACAAACACTTGGAATGCATAGGAAAGAGATAATCTTTACTCATGGGCTGCCCCTCTTAAGTAGCACACCCAAGGGAGTCCCCTTGGCAAACCATATGGGACATCAGCCCATACTCCACTCCTAGTACACTAGGATCAGCCCATATCACTTGGGAGACCCAATTCTCATTACTTCTAACTAGTATCACTTCTCTAGTTGCAAGTCTAGCTCATTCGCATCACCTACTCTAGCTAATGCGCATGGCTATGAGCAACTTCAGCCCACGCAATCATCCTACTTCAACACTCCCACTTTGCGAATAGCCAAAGCCTTGGAGCCCAAATGCCACCACTAGTCTTTGATGTCGATCTCTTGCAAGAGCCTTTGTCAGCACGTCCGCCACCATGTGCTCCGTTGGACAATACTTCAACTCTATCACCTTCATCTCTAACTTCTCTCGAATGAAGTGATATTGCACATCAATGTGCTTTGTACGTGAGTGATGCGTTGGATTCTTCGCCAATGACATACTCCCTTGGTTGTCACACATGATTGTTGTAGCCTCCTCTTGAGTGCATCTCACATCCGCCATTAGTTGCCTCAACCAAATGGCCTCCTTCGTACCGTGGCTCGTCGCCATGTACTCCGCCTCAACCGTTGACGTGGCCGTGGTTTGTTGGCGCTTGCTATTCCATGAAACGGCCCCCGATCCAACTTTGAACATGTACCCCGTGGTGGATCTACGATCATTGGTATCACCCGCATAATCCGCATCACAATACCCACTCAACACAATGTTGTCACCTCCAAGACACAACCTCACATCACTTGTGCCTTTCAAGTACCGCATGATCCTCTTGACCGCAACCCAATGACTTGAACCCGGTCTTGCCATGTGTTGACTCACAACGCTGATTGGATACGCAAGGTCCGGCCTTGTTGCAATCATAGCATACATCAATGACCCTACAGCTTGCTTGTATGGCACATCCACCATAGATTGAGCCTCTAATGCATACTCCTCTTCCGTGAGTTTCACGAGTTTGGAATTCACATCCAATGGAGTGCCAACCGGTTTGCAATCCTCCATGCCAAAGCGTTTGAGCACATCCATAACATACTTGCTTTGATTCATTGTTATGGTGCGTGTTGCTCTATCTCGCACAAACTCAACTCCTAAACAAAAGTGCAACTCACCCAGATCACTCATCTCGTACTCGTTCTCAAGCATTGCCTTCAATGCCTTCAAAGAGCTCATACAACTTGCAAGGATGATCAAATCATCCACATATATGATCACGATGACCACATGTTGCCCCTTTTGCATGAAATACAAGCTGTGATCAGCGATGCTCCTTGTGAACCCGATATGAACAAGAAACGTGTCAATCTTTTGATACCATGCGCGTGGAGATTGCTTCAACCCATACAATGACTTGTTCAACTTGCAAACAAGGTTCTCATTACCTCGTTGCACAAATCCTTCGGGTTGTACCATGTAGATGTCCTCGTCCAACTCGCCGTTCAAGAACGCCGTCTTCACATCCATTTGATGCATTTCCAAATCCATGGCAGCCCCGATGGCCAAAATGCATCGAATAGTGGTGAATTTCGCCACCGGTGCAAAGGTCTCATGAAAATCAACACCTTCGATTTGTGAAAAGCCCTTTGCCACCAATCTTGCCTTATAACGAACCACATCACCCGTTGCATCTCTCTTTGCACGAAATACCCACTTACAACCGATAGCGTTGCGATTCTTGGGGAGGGGAGTCAATTCCCAAGTGCCATTGTCCATCAACGATTTGTACTCCTCTTGCATGGCTTGCTCCCACTTGTTTGCATCATCACAACTCAACGCTTCACGAATCGTCAATGGAGCATCTAAAAGTGCAACGTTTGCATGCTCCTCCTCACCTTGAGGGAGAATATGATTCTTCCACCACTCGCCAAGTGGTCTACGATTTCTCTCTGGATAACGACGATCGCTCGAGGATGCATTGTCTTCAACCGCCGTTGCTTGTGCCTTTTTCTCGCCATTCTTCGTCTTCAAAGGTCGCTCCTCAATATGTTCCTCATCACCACCATCTTCGTCATCTTCGTCTTCATCAACAATATCAATAACGGGAGATTTGGAAGATTGGTCCACAATCGCTGGTTTATCGCCACTTCTCCCACTTGGACCATCGTCCAAATTGTCTTCAACCTTGGAATTCTCGCAAAATGTCACATCACGAGCTCGAATGATCTTCTTGGTCTCGAGCGACATGAGCCTGTACGCCTTGGTACCTTCACAATATCCAAGAAACACACATTTTGTTGCCTTGGCCTCAAGTTTGGTTCTTTGAGAATCGGGTACCTTTGCAAATGCGATGCATCCAAATGTGCGCATGTGCTCCACGCGGGGTGGCCTCCCACTCCACGCTTGCTCCGGTGTCATGTTTTGAACCGCACTCGTCGGGCATCGGTTGCGTGTGTACACCGCAGTCACCACCGCTTCCGCCCAAAGGTCCAAACCCAAATTTTGTGCATGCAACATACTCCTTGCCATTTCCACAATTGTTCGATTTGCACGCTCTGCAACTCCGTTTTGTTGTGGTGTATATGGCGTTGTGGTTTGTCTAGCAATGCCTTCTTTCTTCAATAACTCTCCAAATTGGTTGGACATGAACTCGCCGCCATTATCCGATCGAAACACCTTGATCTTGTGCTCGGATTGCTTCTCAACCAACGCCTTGAACTCTTTGAACTTCTCAAAACACTCGCTCTTTGCTTTGATCGGATACAACCATATCTTCCTCGAAAAATCATCAATGAACGTCACAAAATACTTGCAACCCCCCATAGACGTGGTCTTCATTGGACCACACACGTCGGAATGCACAATCTCAAGAACCTTGGTTGCACGAGTTGCCCCATCAACTGGAAACGGTGAGCGTTGTTGCTTGCCTTCAATACAACCCTCACATGTGAATGAACTAGGTGCGACGTGTGATTGTGCAAGATCCATGCCACTTACCATTCCACGCAGTGCTTTCACACTCTTGACATTCAAATGCCCGAGACGACGATGCCACAACGCCAACTTGTCTTCGTTTGAACTCGATTGCACCAACGTTGCCGATTCCGCCGCGTGCATCTTGGAAAACTTGATTTGGTACAAGCCGTTGACTTCGTGTATAATGGCCACCTCCTCACGACTTGGAGACAACACAAAACACCCTTGGTCGCTAAATTCCACTCGCAAATGCTTCATCACCAAATGTCGCACCGATAAAAGATTTGCCTTCAACTTGGGAACGTGGAGGACATCATGGATGGTAATTGTCTTCACACGACCCTTCACCTCGGTGTCTACGACGATGGATCCTTTACCCACGGCTTGAAGAACCGTATCATCACCCAAAATGACATTCTTTGGAGATATGACGTGATATGATTGGAAACAAGTCCTAATGGGCGCTATGTGACTCGAGGCTCCCGAATCAACAATCCAATCGATCACACTACCATTGCATGACACGTCACTTGCCATCATTGCATACTCGTCCCCGTCATCACTACAAGAAGAGACGCTAGTCATAAATGCGTACTCATCACCTGCATCGTTGACCTTTGTATTGTTGGCACTTTCCTCTCTCTTGCGTTTGTAGCAAAATTTTGCCAAGTGGCCCTTCTTACCGCAATAGTAGCATACCTTGTCTGTAGAGCTCCCACTGGCACCGCTCTTGGATTGCTTCGCCATAAGCGCTGCGCTATCGCCACGAGTCTCGTTCTCTTTGCGCCGCGAGAGTTCATGCAACAACCGTGATGTCACATAATCAAGAGTGAGCTCGCTAATGGGCCTACTCTCCATAGCAACGATAAGATACTCGTACGACGGCGGCAAACTCTCGAGGAGCGTCATAACGATATCACCGTCCGTAATGTTGACGTCTGCGCCGTTGAGCTGATCCGCAAGAGCCTTGACTTTGTTGATGTGCGCCAGCATGTCGTCGTTTTCTTCCATCTTGATGGTGAAAAACTTACGCCTCAAAAACAAGATATTGACCAAGCTCTTTGCCTCATGAATATTGCAAAGCTTGGCCCATGCCTCGGCGGGAGTCTTGCACGACCGAATATGAGAAAGCTGGGAATCAGAAAGATTAAGAGCCAAAATCGCAAAGGCCTTTTTCTCTCGCCGAGTGTACGCAGTTCGTACCCTAGCCTCGGCGTCGGACGAAGGCGGTTCCTCACTACCCTCAACTATCTCCCACAATTCCTTTTCGGCCATGACCATTTCCATCTTGAATTTCCACAAGTGGAAGTTGACGCCATCGAACTTGTCTACAACCTTAGCACCTTCACCCTCAAATGTAGCCATATCCTTGATTGAAGGACGTACGCTCACAAAATTCAGCCCCTAGAAAGCTAAGAAAAATTGTTTTTATGATTTTTGACAATTTTGTGATTTGTGAGGCAAATTGCACACGTATGTGCTTCTAATGCCTCCAAACTAATTCCAAACACTAAATCAGCACCTTTGTGCTACACATCAACCTCACAACACTCAATCGTGATGGTTCTTAGTGAATTTGCACAAGATCATACCACAACGCCCTAACTAGGAGAATTGCGCACTCGTTGGCTCAAATCCACTCAAATCAGCACCCTTGTGCTTCACAACATGTAATGCACCCTATGCACACCCTTGTGCCTTCCAAGGACTCTCAATCAATGCAAATTCAGCCCCTTCAAGTCCTAATTGCATTGAAATTCATCAAATCAGCCCCGTTGTGCATTCCCTAACCCAAACTCTAATTTTGAGCACTCCAAGGGCATAACTCACATTCCAAACCCTTGTGCAACAATTGCAATACCAAAATCAGATTGTAGACTCACTCCAAGAGCCTCAAAGCATAAAAGTGCCTTGCAACAACACAAGTGCACAAATTGAGCACAAATTGAGCCAATAAGCTCCAATAAGCTCCAATAAGCTCCAATAAGCTCCAATAGGCTCCAATATACTCCAACAAGCACCAATAAGCTCCAAAGCTCCAATTCAGCCCTTGTAGACGTGTATAAACTCCAAAAGTGCTCCAAAGTGCTCCAAAAGCTCCAAATCAACAAATGATAGCTCCAAAGTGCGAATTCAGCCCTCCAACACGTAGATCAAAGGTAGGAAGATTGTAATACCTCCCAATGTCGAAATCAGCCCACCAAAGCTCGAATTCAGCCCTCCAAAGTTCCAAATCAGCGCTCCAATACTCCAAAATCAGCGCTCCAACGCACGACCTCCACACAATGAGCAATCTAATCTTTGACTCACGCAAAACACATGAGTGGGCCCATAACCTATTGAAGGTTAGATTAGAATGCCAAAGCCTCACACAAACACTTGGAATGCATAGGAAAGAGATGATCTTTACTCATGGGCTGCCCCTCTTAAGTAGCACACCCAAGGGAGTCTATTGAAGGTTAGATTAGAATGCCAAAGCCTCACACAAACACTTGGAATGCATAGGAAAGAGATGATCTTTACTCATGGGCTGCCCCTCTTAAGTAGCACACCCAAGGGAGTCCCCTTGGCAAACCATATGGGACATCAGCCCATACTCCACTCCTAGTACACTAGGATCAGCCCATATCACTTGGGAGACCCAATTCTCATTACTTCTATCTAGTACCACTTCTCTAGTTGCAAGTCTAGCTCATTCGCATCATCTACTCTAGCTAATGCGCATGGCTATGAGCAACTTCAGCCCACGCAATCATCCTACTTCAACACTCCCACTTTGCGAATAGCCAAAGCCTTCGAGCCCAAATGCCTCCACTAGTCTTTGATGTCGATCTCTCGCAAGAGCCTTTGTGAGCACGTCTGCCACCATGTGCTCCGTTGGACAATACTTCAACTCTATCACCTTCTTCTCTAACTTCTCTCGAATGAAGTGATATTGCACATCAATGTGCTTTGTACGTGAGTGATGCGTTGGATTCTTCGCCAATGACATACTCCCTTGGTTGTCACACATGATTGTTGTAGCCTCCTCTTGAGTGCATCTCACATCCGCCATTAGTTGCCTCAACCAAATGGCCTCCTTCGTACCGTGGCTCGTCGCCATGTACTCCGCCTCAACCGTTGACGTGGCCGTGGTTTGTTGGCGCTTGCTATTCCATGAAACGGCCCCCGATCCAACTTTGAACATGTACCCCGTGGTGGATCTACGATCATTGGTATCACCCGCATAATCCGCATCACAATACCCACTCAACACAATGTTGTCACCTCCAAGACACAACCTCACATCACTTGTGCCTTTCAAGTACCGCATGATCCTCTTGACCGCAACCCAATGACTTGAACCCGGTCTTGCCATGTGTTGACTCACAACGCTGATTGGATACGCAAGGTCCGGCCTTGTTGCAATCATAGCATACATCAATGACCCTACAGCTTGCTTGTATGGCACATCCACCATAGATTGAGCCTCTAATGCATACTCCTCATCGGTGAGTTTCACGAGTTTGGAATTCACATCCAATGGAGTGCCAACCGGTTTGCAATCCTCCATGCCAAAGCGTTTGAGAACATCCATAACATACTTGCTTTGATTCATTGTTATGGTGCGTGTTGCTCTATCTCGCACAAACTCAACTCCTAAACAAAAGTGCAACTCACCCAGATCACTCATCTCGTACTCGTTCTCAAGCATTGCCTTCAATGCCTTCAAAGAGCTCATACAACTTGCAAGGATGATCAAATCATCCACATATATGATCACGATGACCACATGTTGCCCCTTTTGCATGAAATACAAGCTGTGATCAGCGATGCTCCTTGTGAACCCGATATGAACAAGAAACGTGTCAATCTTTTGATACCATGCGCGTGGAGATTGCTTCAACCCATACAATGACTTGTTCAACTTGCAAACAAGGTTCTCATTACCTCGTTGCACAAATCCTTCGGGTTGTACCATGTAGATGTCCTCGTCCAACTCGCCGTTCAAGAACGCCGTCTTCACATCCATTTGATGCATTTCCAAATCCATGGCAGCCCCGATGGCCAAAATGCATCGAATAGTGGTGAATTTCGCCACCGGTGCAAAGGTCTCATGAAAATCAACACCTTCGATTTGTGAAAAGCCCTTTGCCACCAATCTTGCCTTATAACGAACCACATCACCCGTTGCATCTCTCTTTGCACGAAATACCCACTTACAACCGATAGCGTTGCGATTCTTGGGGAGGGGAGTCAATTCCCAAGTGCCATTGTCCATCAACGATTTGTACTCCTCTTGCATGGCTTGCTCCCACTTGTTTGCATCATCACAACTCAACGCTTCACGAATCGTCAATGGAGCATCTAAAAGTGCAACGTTTGCATGCTCCTCCTCACCTTGAGGGAGAATATGATTCTTCCACCACTCGCCAAGTGTTCTACGATTTCTCTCTGGATAACGACGATCGCTCGAGGATGCATTGTCTTCAACCGCCGTTGCTTGTGCCTTTTTCTCGCCATTCCTCGTCTTCAAAGGTCGCTCCTCAAGATGTTCCTCATCACCACCATCGTCGTCATCTTCGTCTTCATCAACAATATCAATAACGGGAGATTTGGAAGATTGGTCCACAATCGCTGGTTTATCGCCACTTCTCCCACTTGGACCATCGTCCAAATTGTCTTCAACCTTGGAATTCTCGCAAAATGTCACATCACGAGCTCGAATGATCTTCTTGGTCTCGAGCGACATGAGCCTGTACGCCTTGGTACCTTCACAATATCCAAGAAACACACATTTTGTTGCCTTGGCCTCAAGTTTGGTTCTTTGAGAATCGGGTACCTTTGCAAATGCGATGCATCCAAATGTGCGCATGTGCTCCACGCGGGGTGGCCTCCCACTCCACGCTTGCTCCGGTGTCATGTTTTGAACCGCACTCGTCGGGCATCGGTTGCGTGTGTACACCGCAGTCACCACCGCTTCCGCCCAAAGGTCCAAACCCAAATTTTGTGCATGCAACATACTCCTTGCCATTTCCACAATTGTTCGATTTGCACGCTCTGCAACTCCGTTTTGTTGTGGTGTATATGGCGTTGTGGTTTGTCTAGCAATGCCTTCTTTCTTCAATAACTCTCCAAATTGGTTGGACATGAACTCGCCGCCATTATCCGATCGAAACACCTTGATCTTGTGCTCGGATTGCTTCTCAACCAACGCCTTGAACTCTTTGAACTTCTCAAAACACTCGCTCTTTGCTTTGATCGGATACAACCATATCTTCCTCGAAAAATCATCAATGAACGTCACAAAATACTTGCAACCCCCCATAGACGTGGTCTTCATTGGACCACACACGTCGGAATGCACAATCTCAAGAACCTTGGTTGCACGAGTTGCCCCATCAACTGGAAACGGTGAGCGTTGTTGCTTGCCTTCAATACAACCCTCACATGTGAATGAACTAGGCGCGACGTGTGATTGTGCAAGATCCATGCCACTTACCATTCCACGCAGTGCTTTCACACTCTTGACATTCAAATGCCCGAGACGACGATGCCACAACGCCAACTTGTCTTCGTTTGAACTCGATTGCACCAACGTTGCGGATTCCGCCGCGTGCATCTTGGAAAACTTGATTTGGTACAAGCCGTTGACTTCGTGTATAATGGCCACCTCCTCACGACTTGGAGACAACACAAAACACCCTTGGTCGCTAAATTCCACTCGCAAATGCTTCATCACCAAATGTCGCACCGATAAAAGATTTGCCTTCAACTTGGGAACGTGGAGGACATCATGGATGGTAATTGTCTTCACACGACCCTTCACCTCGGTGTCTACGACGATGGATCCTTTACCCACGGCTTGAAGAACCGTATCATCACCCAAAATGACATTCTTTGGAGATATGACGTGATATGATTGGAAACAAGTCCTAATGGGCGCTATGTGACTCGAGGCTCCCGAATCAACAATCCAATCGATCACACTACCATTGCATGACACGTCACTTGCCATCATTGCATACTCGTCCCCGTCATCACTACAAGAAGAGACGCTAGTCATAAATGCGTACTCATCACCTGCATCGTTGACCTTTGTATTGTTGGCACTTTCCTCTCTCTTGCGTTTGTAGCAAAATTTTGCCAAGTGGCCCTTCTTACCGCAATAGTAGCATACCTTGTCTGTAGAGCTCCCACTGGCACCGCTCTTGGATTGCTTCGCCATAAGCGCTGCGCTATCGCCACGAGTCTCGTTCTCTTTGCGCCGCGAGAGTTCATGCAACAACCGTGATGTCACATAATCAAGAGTGAGCTCGCTAATGGGCCTACTCTCCATAGCAACGATAAGATACTCGTACGACGGCGGCAAACTCTCGAGGAGCGTCATAACGATATCACCGTCCGTAATGTTGACGTCTGCGCCGTTGAGCTGATCCGCAAGAGCCTTGACTTTGTTGATGTGCGCCAGCATGTCGTCGTTTTCTTCCATCTTGATGGTGAAAAACTTACGCCTCAAAAACAAGATATTGACCAAGCTCTTTGCCTCATGAATATTGCAAAGCTTGGCCCATGCCTCGGCGGGAGTCTTGCACGACCGAATATGAGAAAGCTGGGAATCAGAAAGATTAAGAGCCAAAATCGCAAAGGCCTTTTTCTCTCGCCGAGTGTACGCAGTTCGTACCCTAGCCTCGGCGTCGGACGAAGGCGGTTCCTCACTACCCTCAACTATCTCCCACAATTCCTTTTCGGCCATGACCATTTCCATCTTGAATTTCCACAAGTGGAAGTTGACGCCATCGAACTTGTCTACAACCTTAGCACCTTCACCCTCAAATGTAGCCATATCCTTGATTGAAGGACGTACGCTCACAAAATTCAGCCCCTAGAAAGCTAAGAAAAATTGTTTTTATGATTTTTGACAATTTTGTGATTTGTGAGGCAAATTGCACACGTATGTGCTTCTAATGCCTCCAAACTAATTCCAAACACTAAATCAGCACCTTTGTGCTACACATCAACCTCACAACACTCAATCGTGATGGTTCTTAGTGAATTTGCACAAGATCATACCACAACGCCCTAACTAGGAGAATTGCGCACTCGTTGGCTCAAATCCACTCAAATCAGCACCCTTGTGCTTCACAACATGTAATGCACCCTATGCACACCCTTGTGCCTTCCAAGGACTCTCAATCAATGCAAATTCAGCCCCTTCAAGTCCTAATTGCATTGAAATTCATCAAATCAGCCCCGTTGTGCATTCCCTAACCCAAACTCTAATTTTGAGCACTCCAAGGGCATAACTCACATTCCAAACCCTTGTGCAACAATTGCAATACCAAAATCAGATTGTAGACTCACTCCAAGAGCCTCAAAGCATAAAAGTGCCTTGCAACAACACAAGTGCACAAATTGAGCACAAATTGAGCCAATAAGCTCCAATAAGCTCCAATAAGCTCCAATAAGCTCCAATAGGCTCCAATATACTCCAACAAGCACCAATAAGCTCCAAAGCTCCAATTCAGCCCTTGTAGACGTGTATAAACTCCAAAAGTGCTCCAAAGTGCTCCAAAAGCTCCAAATCAACAAATGATAGCTCCAAAGTGCGAATTCAGCCCTCCAACACGTAGATCAAAGGTAGGAAGATTGTAATACCTCCCAATGTCGAAATCAGCCCACCAAAGCTCGAATTCAGCCCTCCAAAGTTCCAAATCAGCGCTCCAATACTCCAAAATCAGCGCTCCAACGCACGACCTCCACACAATGAGCAATCTAATCTTTGACTCACGCAAAACACATGAGTGGGCCCATAACCTATTGAAGGTTAGATTAGAATGCCAAAGCCTCACACAAACACTTGGAATGCATAGGAAAGAGATGATCTTTACTCATGGGCTGCCCCTCTTAAGTAGCACACCCAAGGGAGTCTATTGAAGGTTAGATTAGAATGCCAAAGCCTCACACAAACACTTGGAATGCATAGGAAAGAGATGATCTTTACTCATGGGCTGCCCCTCTTAAGTAGCACACCCAAGGGAGTCCCCTTGGCAAACCATATGGGACATCAGCCCATACTCCACTCCTAGTACACTAGGATCAGCCCATATCACTTGGGAGACCCAATTCTCATTACTTCTATCTAGTACCACTTCTCTAGTTGCAAGTCTAGCTCATTCGCATCATCTACTCTAGCTAATGCGCATGGCTATGAGCAACTTCAGCCCACGCAATCATCCTACTTCAACACTCCCACTTTGCAAATAGCCAAAGCCTTCGAGCCCAAATGCCACCACTAGTCTTTGATGTCGATCTCTCGCAAGAGCCTTTGTGAGCACGTCCGCCACCATGTGCTCCGTTGGACAATACTTCAACTCTATCACCTTCATCTCTAACTTCTCTCGAATGAAGTGATATTGCACATCAATGTGCTTTGTACGTGAGTGATGCGTTGGATTCTTCGCCAATGACATACTCCCTTGGTTGTCACACATGATTGTTGTAGCCTCCTCTTGAGTGCATCTCACATCCGCCATTAGTTGCCTCAACCAAATGGCCTCCTTCGTACCGTGGCTCGTCGCCATGTACTCCGCCTCAACCGTTGACGTGGCCGTGGTTTGTTGGCGCTTGCTATTCCATGAAACGGCCCCCGATCCAACTTTGAACATGTACCCCGTGGTGGATCTACGATCATTGGTATCACCCGCATAATCCGCATCACAATACCCACTCAACACAATGTTGTCACCTCCAAGACACAACCTCACATCACTTGTGCCTTTCAAGTACCGCATGATCCTCTTGACCGCAACCCAATGACTTGAACCCGGTCTTGCCATGTGTTGACTCACAACGCTGATTGGATACGCAAGGTCCGGCCTTGTTGCAATCATAGCATACATCAATGACCCTACAGCTTGCTTGTATGGCACATCCACCATAGATTGAGCCTCTAATGCATACTCCTCATCGGTGAGTTTCACGAGTTTGGAATTCACATCCAATGGAGTGCCAACCGGTTTGCAATCCTCCATGCCAAAGCGTTTGAGCACATCCATAACATACTTGCTTTGATTCATTGTTATGGTGCGTGTTGCTCTATCTCGCACAAACTCAACTCCTAAACAAAAGTGCAACTCACCGAGATCACTCATCTCGTACTCGTTCTCAAGCATTGCCTTCAATGCCTTCAAGGAGCTCATACAACTTGCAAGGATGATCAAATCATCCACATATATGATCACGATGACCACATGTTGCCCCTTTTGCATGAAATACAAGCTGTGATCAGCGATGCTCCTTGTGAACCCGATATGAACAAGAAACGTGTCAATCTTTTGATACCATGCGCGTGGAGATTGCTTCAACCCATACAATGACTTGTTCAACTTGCAAACACGGTTCTCATTACCTCGTTGCACAAATCCTTCGGGTTGCACCATGTAGATGTCCTCCTCCAACTCGCCGTTCAAGAACGCCGTCTTCACATCCATTTGATGCATTTCCAAATCCATGGCAGCCCCGATGGCCAAAATGCATCGAATAGTGGTGAATTTCGCCACCGGTGCAAAGGTCTCATGAAAATCAACACCTTCGATTTGTGAAAAGCCCTTTGCCACCAATCTTGCCTTATAACGAACCACATCACCCGTTGCATCTCTCTTTGCACGAAATACCCACTTACAACCGATAGCGTTGCGATTTTTGGGGAGGGGAGTCAATTCCCAAGTGCCATTGTCCATCAACGATTTGTACTCCTCTTGCATGGCTTGCTCCCACTTGTTTGCATCATCACAACTCAACGCTTCACGAATCGTCAATGGAGCATCTAAAAGTGCAACGTTTGCATGCTCCTCCTCACCTTGAGGGAGAATATGATTCTTCCACCACTCGCCAAGTGGTCTACGATTTCTCTCTGGATAACGACGATCGCTCGAGGATGCATTGTCTTCAACCGCCGTTGCTTGTGCCTTTTTCTCGCCATTCTTCGTCTTCAAAGGTGGCTCCTCAATATGTTCCTCATCACCACCATCTTCGTCATCTTCGTCTTCATCAACAATATCAATAACTGGAGATTTGGAAGATTGGTCCACAATGGCCGGTTTATCGCCACTTCTCCCACTTGGACCATCGTCCAAATTGTCTTCAACCTTGGAATTCTCGCAAAATGTCACATCACGAGCTCGAATGATCTTCTTGGTCTCGAGGGACATGAGCCTGTACGCCTTGGTACCTTCACAATATCCAAGAAACACACATTTTGTTGCCTTGGCCTCAAGTTTGGTTCTTTGAGAATCGGGTACCTTTGCAAATGCGATGCATCCAAATGTACGCATGTGCTCCACGCGGGGTGGCCTCCCACTCCACGCTTGCTCTGGTGTCATGTTTTGAACCGCACTCGTCGGGCATCGGTTGCGTGTGTACACCGCAGTCACCACCGCTTCCGCCCAAAGGTCCAAACCCAAATTTTGTGCATGCAACATACTCCTTGCCATTTCCACAATTGTTCGATTTGCACGCTCTGCAACTCCGTTTTGTTGTGGTGTATATGGCGTTGTGGTTTGTCTAGCAATGCCTTCTTTCTTCAATAACTCTCCAAATTGGTTGGACAAGAACTCGCCGCCATTATCCGATCGAAACACCTTGATCTTGTGCTCGGATTGCTTCTCAACCAACGCCTTGAACTCTTTGAACTTCTCAAAACACTCGCTCTTTGCTTTGATCGGATACAACCATATCTTCCTCGAAAAATCATCAATGAACGTCACAAAATACTTGCAACCCCCCATAGACGTGGTCTTCATCGGACCACACACGTCGGAATGCACAATCTCAAGAACCTTGGTTGCACGAGTTGCCCCATCAACTGGAAACGGTGAGCGTTGTTGCTTGCCTTCAATACAACCCTCACATGTGAATGAACTAGGTGCGACGTGTGATTGTGCAAGATCCATGCCACTTACCATTCCACGCAGTGCTTTCACACTCTTGACATTCAAATGCCCGAGACGACGATGCCACAACGCCAACTTGTCTTCGTTTGAACTCGATTGCACCAACGTTGCGGATTCCGCCGCGTGCATCTTGGAAAACTTGATTTGGTACAAGCCGTTGACTTCGTGTATAATGGCCACCTCCTCACGACTTGGAGACAACACAAAACACCCTTGGTCGCTAAATTCCACTCGCAAATGCTTCATCACCAAATGTCGCACCGATAAAAGATTTGCCTTCAACTTGGGAACGTGGAGGACATCATGGATGGTAATTGTCTTCACACGACCCTTCACCTCGGTGTCTACGACGATGGATCCTTTACCCACGGCTTGAAGAACCGTATCATCACCCAAAATGACATTCTTTGGAGATATGACGTGATATGATTGGAAACAAGTCCTAATGGGCGCCATGTGACTCGAGGCTCCCGAATCAACAATCCAATCGATCACACTACCATTGCATGACACGTCACTTGCCATCATTGCATACTCGTCCCCGTCATCACTACAAGAAGAGACGCTAGTCATAAATGCGTACTCATCACCTGCATCGTTGACCTTTGTATTGTTGGCACTTTCCTCTCTCTTGCGTTTGTAGCAAAATTTTGCCAAGTGGCCCTTCTTACCGCAATAGTAGCATACCTTGTCTGTAGAGCTCCCACTGGCACCGCTCTTGGATTGCTTCGCCATAAGCGCCGCGCTATCGCCACGAGTCTCGTTCTCTTTGCGCCGCGAGAGTTCATGCAACAACCGTGATGTCACATAATCAAGAGTGAGCTCGCTAATGGGCCTACTCTCCATAGCAACGATAAGATACTCGTACGACGGCGGCAAACTCTCGAGGAGCGTCATAACGATATCACCGTCCGTAATGTTGACGTCTGCGCCGTTGAGCTGATCCGCAAGAGCCTTGACTTTGTTGATGTGCGCCAACATGTCGTCGTTTTCTTCCATCTTGATGGTGAAAAACTTGCGCCTCAAAAACAAGATATTGACCAAGCTCTTTGCCTCATGAATATTGCAAAGCTTGGCCCATGCCTCGGCGGGAGTCTTGCACGACCGAATATGAGAAAGCTGGGAATCAGAAAGATTAAGAGCCAAAATCGCAAAGGCCTTTTTCTCTCGCCGAGTGTACGCAGTTCGTACCCTAGCCTCGGCGTCGGACGAAGGCGGTTCCTCACTACCCTCAACTATCTCCCACAATTCTTTTTCGGCCATGACCATTTCCATCTTGAATTTCCACAAGTGGAAGTTGACGCCATCGAACTTGTCTACAACCTTAGCACCTTCACCCTCAAATGTAGCCATATCCTTGATTGAAAGACGTACGCTCACAAAATTCAGCCCCTAGAAACCTAAGAAAAATTGTTTTTATGATTTTTTGACAATTTTGTGATTTGTGAAGCAAATTGCACACGTATGTGCTTCTAATGCCTCCAAACTAATTCCAAACACTAAATCAGCACCTTTGTGCTACACATCAACCTCACAACACTCAATCGTGATGGTTCTTAGTGAATTTGCACAAGATCATACCACAACACCCTAACTAGGAGAATTGCGCACTCGTTGGCTCAAATCCACTCAAATCAGCACCCTTGTGCTTCACAACACGTAATGCACCCTATGGACACCCTTGTGCCTTCCAAGGACTCTAAATCAACGCAAATTCAGCCCCTTCAAGTCCTAATTGCATTGAAATTCATCAAATCAGCCCCGTTGTGCATTCACTAACCCAAACTCTAATTTTGAGCACTCCAAGGGCATAACTCACATTCCAAACCCTTGTGCAAGAATTGCAATACCAAAATCAGATTGTAGACTCACCCCAAGAGCCTCAAAGCATAAAAGTGCCTTGCAACAACACAAGTGCACAAATTGAGCACAAATTGAGCCAATAAGCTCCAATAAGCTCCAATAAGCTCCAATAAGCTCCAATAAGCTCCAATCAGCTCCAATATACTCCAACAAGCACCAATAAGCTTCAAAGCTCCAATTCAGCCCTTGTAGACGTGTATAAACTCCAAAGGTGCTCCAAAGTGCTCCAAAAGCTCCAAATCAACAAATGATAGCTCCAAAGTGCGAATTCAGCCCTCCAACACGTAGATCAAAGGTAGGAAGATTGTAATACCTCCCAATGTCGAAATCAGCCCACCAAAGCTCGAATTCAGCCCTCCAAAGTTCTAAATCAGCGCTCCAATACTCCAAAATCAGCGCTCCAAAGCACGACCTCCACACAATGAGCAATCTAATCTTTGACTCACGCAAAACACATGAGTGGGCCCATAACCTATTGAAGGTTAGATTAGAATGCCAAAGCCTCACACAAACACTTGGAATGCATAGGAAAGAGATGATCTTTACTCATGGGCTGCCCCTCTTAAGTAGCACACCCAAGGGAGTCCCCTTGGCAAACCATATGGGACATCAGCCCATACTCCACTCCTAGTACACTAGGATCAGCCCATATCACTTGGGAGACCCAATTCTCATTACTTCTATCTAGTACCACTTCTCTAGTTGCAAGTCTAGCTCATTCGCATCATCTACTCTAGCTAATGCGCATGGCTATGAGCAACTTCAGCCCACGCAATCATCCTACTTCAACAGAGTCCCCTTGGCTAACCATATGGGACATCAGCCCATACTCCACTCCTAGTACACTAGGATCAGCCCATATCACTTGGGAGACCCAATTCTCATTACTTCTAACTAGTACCACTTCTCTAGTTGCAAGTCTAGCTCATTCGCATCATCTACTCTAGCTAATGCGCATGGCTATGAGCAACTTCAGCCCACGCAATCATCCTACTTCAACAACTAACCCAAACTCTAATTTTGAGCACTCCAAGGGCATAACTCACATTCCAAACCCTTGTGCAAGAATTGCAATACCAAATGTTGAAGTAGGATGATTGTGTGGGCTGAAGTTGCTCATAGCCATGCGCATTAGCTAGAGTAGATGATGCGAATGAGCTAGACTAGCAACTAGAGAAGTGGTACTAGTTAGAGATAATGAGAATTGGGTCTCCCAAGTGATATGGGCTGATCCTAGTGTACTAGGAGTGGAGTATGGGCTGATGTCCCATATGGTTTGCCAAGGGGACTCCCTTGGGTGTACTACTTAAGAGGGGCAGCCCATGAGTAAAGATCATCTCTTTCCTATGCATTCCAAGTGTTTGTGTGAGGCTTTGGCATTCTAATCTAACCTTCAATAGGTTATGGGCCCACTCATGTGTTTTGCGTGAGTCAAAGATTAGATTGCTCATTGTGTGGAGGTCGTGCGTTGGAGCGCTGATTTTGGAGTATTGGAGCGCTGATTTGGAGCTTTGGAGGGCTGAATTCGAGCTTTGGTGGGCTGATTTCGACATTGGGAGGTATTACAATCTTCCTACCTTTGATCTACGTGTTGGAGGGCTGAATTCGCACTTTGGAGCTATCATTTGTTGATTTGGAGCTTTTGGAGCACTTTGGAGCACTTTTGGAGTTTATACACGTCTACAAGGGCTGAATTGGAGCTTTGGAGCTTATTGGTGCTTGTTGGAGTATATTGGAGCTGATTGGAGCTTATTGGAGCTTATTGGCTCAATTTGTGCTCAATTTGTGCACTTGTGTTGTTGCAAGGCACTTTTATGCTTTGAGGCTCTTGGGGTGAGTCTACAATCTGATTTTGGTATTGCAATTCTTGCACAAGGGTTTGGAATGTGAGTTATGCCCTTGGAGTGCTCAAAATTAGAGTTTGGGTTAGTGAATGCACAACGGGGCTGATTTGAGGAATTTCAATGCAATTAGGACTTGAAGGGGCTGAATTTGCATTGATTTAGAGTCCTTGGAAGGCACAAGGGTGTCCATAGGGTGCATTACGTGTTGTGAAGCACAAGGGTGCTGATTTGAGTGGATTTGAGCCAACGAGTGCGCAATTCTCCTAGTTAGGGTGTTGTGGTATGATCTTGTGCAAATTCACTAAGAACCATCACGATTGAGTGTTGTGAGGTTGATGTGTAGCACAAAGGTGCTGATTTAGTGTTTGGAATTAGTTTGGAGGCATTAGAAGCACGTACGTGTGCAATTTGCCTCACAAATCACAAAATTGTCAAAAATCATAAAAACAATTTTTCTTAGCTTTCTAGGGGCTGAATTTTGTGAGCGTACGTCCTTCAATCAAGGATATGGCTACATTTGAGGGTGAAGGTGCTAAGGTTGTAGACAAGTTCGATGGCGTCAACTTCCACTTGTGGAAATTCAAGATGGAAATGGTCATGGCCGAAAAAGAATTGTGGGAGATAGTTGAGGGTAGTGAGGAACCGCCTTCGTCCGACGCCGAGGCTAGGGTACGAACTGCGTACACTCGGCGAGAGAAAAAGGCCTTTGCGATTTTGGCTCTTAATCTTTCTGATTCCCAGCTTTCTCATATTCGGTCGTGCAAGACTCCCGCCGAGGCATGGGCCAAGCTTTGCAATATTCATGAGGCAAAGAGCTTGGTCAATATCTTGTTTTTGAGGCGCAAGTTTTTCACCATCAAGATGGAAGAAAACGACGACATGTTGGCGCACATCAACAAAGTCAAGGCTCTTGCGGATCAGCTCAACGGCGCAGACGTCAACATTACCGACGGTGATATCGTTATGACGCTCCTCGAGAGTTTGCCGCCGTCGTACGAGTATCTTATCGTTGCTATGGAGAGTAGGCCCATTAGCGAGCTCACTCTTGATTATGTGACATCACGGTTGTTGCATGAACTCTCGCGGCGCAAAGAGAACGAGACTCGTGGCGATAGCGCGGCGCTTATGGCGAAGCAATCCAAGAGCGGTGCCAGTGGGAGCTCTACAGACAAGGTATGCTACTATTGCGGTAAGAAGGGCCACTTGGCAAAATTTTGCTACAAACGCAAGAGAGAGGAAAGTGCCAACAATACAAAGGTCAACGATGCAGGTGATGAGTACGCATTTATGACTAGCGTCTCTTCTTGTAGTGATGACGGGGACGAGTATGCAATGATGGCAAGTGACGTGTCATGCAATGGTAGTGTGATCGATTGGATTGTTGATTCGGGAGCCTCGAGTCACATGGCGCCCATTAGGACTTGTTTCCAATCATATCACGTCATATCTCCAAAGAATGTCATTTTGGGTGATGATACGGTTCTTCAAGCCGTGGGTAAAGGATCCATCGTCGTAGACACTGAGGTGAAGGGTCGTGTGAAGACAATTACCATCCATGATGTCCTCCACGTTCCCAAGTTGAAGGCAAATCTTTTATCGGTGCGACATTTGGTGATGAAGCATTTGCGAGTGGAATTTAGCGACCAAGGGTGTTTTGTGTTGTCTCCAAGTCGTGAGGAGGTGGCCATTATACACGAAGTCAACGGCTTGTACCAAATCAAGTTTTCCAAGATGCACGCGGCGGAATCCGCAACGTTGGTGCAATCGAGTTCAAACGAGGACAAGTTGGCGTTGTGGCATCGTCGTCTCGGGCATTTGAATGTCAAGAGTGTGAAAGCACTGCGTGGAATGGTAAGTGGCATGGATCTTGCACAATCACACGTCGCGCCTAGTTCATTCACATGTGAGGGTTGTATTGAAGGCAAGCAACAACGCTCACCGTTTCCAGTTGATGGGGCAACTCGTGCAACCAAGGTTCTTGAGATTGTGCATTCCGACGTGTGTGGTCCGATGAAGACCACGTCTATGGGGGGTTGCAAGTATTTTGTGACGTTCATTGATGATTTTTCGAGGAAGATATGGTTGTATCCGATCAAAGCAAAGAGCGAGTGTTTTGAGAAGTTCAAAGAGTTCAAGGCGTTGGTTGAGAAGCAATCCGAGCACAAGATCAAGGTGTTTCGATCGGATAATGGCGGCGAGTTCATGTCCAACCAATTTGGAGAGTTATTGAAGAAAGAAGGCATTGCTAGACAAACCACAACGCCATATACACCACAACAAAACGGAGTTGCAGAGCGTGCAAATCGAACAATTGTGGAAATGGCAAGGAGTATGTTGCATGCACAAAATTTGGGTTTGGACCTTTGGGCGGAAGCGGTGGTGACTGCGGTGTACACACGCAACCGATGCCCGACGAGTGCGGTTCAAAACATGACACCAGAGCAAGCGTGGAGTGGGAGGCCACCCCGCGTGGAGCACATGCGCACATTTGGATGCATCGCATTTGCAAAGGTACCCGATTCTCAAAGAACCAAACTTGAGGCCAAGGCAACAAAATGTGTGTTTCTTGGATATTGTGAAGGTACCAAGGCGTACAGGCTCATGTCGCTCGAGACCAAGAAGATCATTCGAGCTCGTGATGTGACATTTTGCGAGAATTCCAAGGTTGAAGACAATTTGGACGATGGTCCAAGTGGGAGAAGTGGCGATAAACCGGCGATTGTGGACCAATCTTCCAAATCTCCCGTTATTGATATTGTTGATGAAGACGAAGATGACGAAGATGGTGGTGATGAGGAACATGTTGAGGAGCGACCTTTGAAGACGAAGAATGGCGAGAAAAAGGCACAAGCAACGGCGGTTGAAGACAATGCATCCTCGAGCGATCGTCGTTATCCGGAGAGAAATCGTAGACCACTTGGCGAGTGGTGGAAGAATCATATTCTCCCTCAAGGTGAGGAGGAGCATGCAAACGTTGCACTTTTAGATGCTCCATTGACGATTCGTGAAGCGTTGAGTTGTGATGATGCAAACAAGTGGGAGCAAGCCATGCAAGAGGAGTACAAATCGTTGATGGACAATGGCACTTGGGAATTGACTCCCCTCCCCAAGAATCGCAACGCTATCGGTTGTAAGTGGGTATTTCGTGCAAAGAGAGATGCAACGGGTGATGTGGTTCGTTATAAGGCAAGATTGGTGGCAAAGGGCTTTTCACAAATCGAAGGTGTTGATTTTCATGAGACCTTTGCACCGGTGGCGAAATTCACCACTATTCGATGCATTTTGGCCATCGGGGCTGCCATGGATTTGGAAATGCATCAAATGGATGTGAAGACGGCGTTCTTGAACGGCGAGTTGGACGAGGACATCTACATGGTACAACCCGAAGGATTTGTGCAACGAGGTAATGAGAACCTTGTTTGCAAGTTGAACAAGTCATTGTATGGGTTGAAGCAATCTCCACGCGCATGGTATCAAAAGATTGACACGTTTCTTGTTCATATCGGGTTCACAAGGAGCATCGCTGATCACAGCTTGTATTTCATGCAAAAGGGGCAACATGTGGTCATCGTGATCATATATGTGGATGATTTGATCATCCTTGCAAGTTGTATGAGCTCTTTGAAGGCATTGAAGGCAATGCTTGAGAACGAGTACGAGATGAGTGATCTGGGTGAGTTGCACTTTTGTTTAGGAGTTGAGTTTGTGCGAGATAGAGCAACACGCACCATAACAATGAATCAAAGCAAGTATGTTATGGATGTTCTCAAACGCTTTGGCATGGAGGATTGCAAACCGGTTGGCACTCCATTGGATGTGAATTCCAAACTCGTGAAACTCACGGATGAGGAGTATGCATTAGAGGCTCAATCTATGGTGGATGTGCCATACAAGCAAGCTGTAGGGTCATTGATGTATGCTATGATTGCAACAAGGCCGGACCTTGCGTATCCAATCAGCGTTGTGAGTCAACACATGGCAAGACCGGGTTCAAGTCATTGGGTTGCGGTCAAGAGGATCATGCGGTACTTGAAAGGCACAAGTGATGTGAGGTTGTGTCTTGGAGGTGACAACATTGTGTTGAGTGGGTATTGTGATGCGGATTATGCGGGTGATACCAATGATCGTAGATCCACCACGGGGTACATGTTCAAAGTTGGATCGGGGGCCGTTTCATGGAATAGCAAGCGCCAACAAACCACGGCCACGTCAACGGTTGAGGCGGAGTACATGGCGACGAGCCACGGTACGAAGGAGGCCATTTGGTTGAGGCAACTAATGGCGGATGTGAGATGCACTCAAGAGGAGGCTACAACAATCATGTGTGACAACCAAGGGAGTATGTCATTGGCGAAGAATCCAACGCATCACTCACGTACAAAGCACATTGATGTGCAATATCACTTCATTCGAGAGAAGTTAGAGATGAAGGTGATAGAGTTGAAGTATTGTCCAACGGAGCACATGGTGGCGGACGTGCTGACAAAGGCTCTTGCGAGAGATCGACATCAAAGACTAGTGGCGGCATTTGGGCTCGAAGGCTTTGGCTATTCGCAAAGTGGGAGTGTTGAAGTAGGATGATTGTGTGGGCTGAAGTTGCTCATAGCCATGCGCATTAGCTAGAGTAGATGATGCGAATGAGCTAGACTAGCAACTAGAGAAGTGGTACTAGTTAGAGATAATGAGAATTGGGTCTCCCAAGTGATATGGGCTGATCCTAGTGTACTAGGAGTGGAGTATGGGCTGATGTCCCATATGGTTTGCCAAGGGGACTCCCTTGGGTGTACTACTTAAGAGGGGCAGCCCATGAGTAAAGATCATCTCTTTCCTATGCATTCCAAGTGTTTGTGTGAGGCTTTGGCATTCTAATCTAACCTTCAATACCAAAATCAGATTGTAGACTCACCCCAAGAGCCTCAAAGCATAAAAGTGCCTTGTAACAAAACAAGTGCACAAATTGAGCACAAATTGAGCCAATAAGCTCCAATAAGCTCCAATATCCAATAAGCTCCAATGAGCTCCAATATACTCCAACAAGCACCAGTAAGCTCCAAAGCTCCAATTCAGCCCTTGTAGACGTGTATAAACTCCAAAAGTGCTCCAAAGTGCTCCAAAAGCTCCAAATCAACAAATGATAGCTCCAAAGTGCGAATTCAGCCCTCCAACACGTAGATCAAAGGTAGGAAGATTGTAATACCTCCCAATGTCGAAATCAGCCCACCAAAGCTCGAATTCAGCCCTCCAAAGTTCCAAATCAGCGCTCCAATACTCCAAAATCAGCGCTCCAACGCACGACCTCCACACAATGAGCAATCTAATCTTTGACTCACGCAAAACACATGAGTGGGCCCATAACCTATTGAAGGTTAGATTAGAATGCCAAAGCCTCACACAAACACTTGGAATGCATAGGAAAGAGATGATCTTTACTCATGGGCTGCCCCTCTTAAGTAGCAAACCCAAGGGAGTCCCCTTGGCAAACCATATGGGACATCAGCCCATACTCCACTCCTAGTACACTAGGATCAGCCCATATCACTTGGGAGACCCAATTCTCATTACTTCTAACTAGTACCACTTCTCTAGTTGCAAGTCTAGCTCATTCGCATCATCTACTCTACCTAATGAGCATGGCTATGAGCAATATCAGCCCACGCAATCATCCTACTTCAACATGGTTTGCCAAGGGGACTCCCTTGGGTGTGCTACTTAAGAGGGGCAGCCCATGAGTAAAGATCATCTCTTTCCTATGCATTCCAAGTGTTTGTGTGAGGCTTTGGCATTCTAATCTAACCTTCAATAGGTTATGGGCCCACTCATGTGTTTTGCGTGAGTCAAAGATTAGATTGCTCATTGTTATTGAAGGTTAGATTAGAATGCCAAAGCCTCACACAAACACTTGGAATGCATAGGAAAGAGATAATCTTTACTCATGGGCTGCCCCTCTTAAGTAGCACACCCAAGGGAGTCCCCTTGGCAAACCATATGGGACATCAGCCCATACTCCACTCCTAGTACACTAGGATCAGCCCATATCACTTGGGAGACCCAATTCTCATTATCTCTAACTAGTACCACTTCTCTAGTTGCTAGTCTAGCTCATTCGCATCATCTACTCTAGCTAATGCGCATGGCAATGAGCAACTTCAGCCCACGCAATCATCCTACTTCAACACTCCCACTTTGCGAATAGCCAAAGCCTTGGAGCCCAAATGCCACCACTAGTCTTTGATGTCGATCTCTCGCAAGAGCCTTTGTCAGCACGTCCGCCACCATGTGCTCCGTTGGACAATACTTCAACTCTATCACCTTCATCTCTAACTTCTCTCGAATGAAGTGATATTGCACATCAATGTGCTTTGTACGTGAGTGATGCGTTGGATTCTTCGCCAATGACATACTCCCTTGGTTGTCACACATGATTGTTGTAGCCTCCTCTTGAGTGCATCTCACATCCGCCATTAGTTGCCTCAACCAAATGGCCTCCTTCGTACCGTGGCTCGTCGCCATGTACTCCGCCTCAACCGTTGACGTGGCCGTGGTTTGTTGGCGCTTGCTATTCCATGAAACGGCCCCCGATCCAACTTTGAACATGTACCCCGTGGTGGATCTACGATCATTGGTATCACCCGCATAATCCGCATCACAATACCCACTCAACACAATGTTGTCACCTCCAAGACACAACCTCACATCACTTGTGCCTTTCAAGTACCGCATGATCCTCTTGACCGCAACCCAATGACTTGAACCCGGTCTTGCCATGTGTTGACTCACAACGCTGATTGGATACGCAAGGTCCGGCCTTGTTGCAATCATAGCATACATCAATGACCCTACAGCTTGCTTGTATGGCACATCCACCATAGATTGAGCCTCTAATGCATACTCCTCATCGGTGAGTTTCACGAGTTTGGAATTCACATCCAATGGAGTGCCAACCGGTTTGCAATCCTCCATGCCAAAGCGTTTGAGCACATCCATAACATACTTGCTTTGATTCATTGTTATGGTGCGTGTTGCTCTATCTCGCACAAACTCAACTCCTAAACAAAAGTGCAACTCACCCAGATCACTCATCTCGTACTCGTTCTCAAGCATTGCCTTCAATGCCTTCAAAGAGCTCATACAACTTGCAAGGATGATCAAATCATCCACATATATGATCACGATGACCACATGTTGCCCCTTTTGCATGAAATACAAGCTGTGATCAGCGATGCTTCTTGTGAACCCGATATGAACAAGAAACGTGTCAATCTTTTGATACCATGCGCGTGGAGATTGCTTCAACCCATACAATGACTTGTTCAACTTGCAAACAAGGTTCTCATTACCTCGTTGCACAAATCCTTCGGGTTGCACCATGTAGATGTCCTCGTCCAACTCGCCGTTCAAGAACGCCGTCTTCACATCCATTTGATGCATTTCCAAATCCATGGCAGCCCCGATGGCCAAAATGCATCGAATAGTGGTGAATTTCGCCACCGGTGCAAAGGTCTCATGAAAATCAACACCTTCGATTTGTGAAAAGCCCTTTGCCACCAATCTTGCCTTATAACGAACCACATCACCCGTTGCATCTCTCTTTGCACGAAATACCCACTTACAACCGATAGCATTGCGATTCTTTGGGAGGGGAGTCAATTCCCAAGTGCCATTGTCCATCAACGATTTGTACTCCTCTTGCATGGCTTGCTCCCACTTGTTTGCATCATCACAACTCAACGCTTCACGAATCGTCAATGGAGCATCTAAAAGTGCAACGTTTGCATGCTCCTCCTCACCTTGAGGGAGAATATGATTCTTCCACCACTCGCCAAGTGGTCTACGATTTCTCTCTGGATAACGACGATCGCTCGAGGATGCATTGTCTTCAACCGCCGTTGCTTGTGCCTTCTTCTCGCCATTCTTCGTCTTCAAAGGTCGCTCCTCAATATGTTCCTCATCACCACCATCTTCGTCATCTTCGTCTTCATCAACAATATCAATAACGGGAGATTTGGAAGATTGGTCCACAATGGCCGGTTTATCGCCACTTCTCCCACTTGGACCATCGTCCAAATTGTCTTCAACCTTGGAATTCTCGCAAAATGTCACATCACGAGCTCGAATGATCTTCTTGGTCTCGAGCGACATGAGCCTGTACGCCTTGGTACCTTCACAATATCCAAGAAACACACATTTTGTTGCCTTGGCCTCAAGTTTGGTTCTTTGAGAATCGGGTACCTTTGCAAATGCGATGCATCCAAATGTGCGCATGTGCTCCACGCGGGGAGGCCTCCCACTCCACGCTTGCTCTGGTGTCATGTTTTGAACCGCACTCGTCGGGCATCGGTTGCGTGTGTACACCGCAGTCACCACCGCTTCCGCCCAAAGGTCCAAACCCAAATTTTGTGCATGCAACATACTCCTTGCCATTTCCACAATTGTTCGATTTGCACGCTCTGCAACTCCGTTTTGTTGTGGTGTATATGGCGTTGTGGTTTGTCTAGCAATGCCTTCTTTCTTCAATAACTCTCCAAATTGGTTGGACATGAACTCGCCGCCATTATCCGATCGAAACACCTTGATCTTGTGCTCGGATTGCTTCTCAACCAACGCCTTGAACTCTTTGAACTTCTCAAAACACTCGCTCTTTGCTTTGATCGGATACAACCATATCTTCCTCGAAAAATCATCAATGAACGTCACAAAATACTTGCAACCCCCCATAGACGTGGTCTTCATTGGACCACACACGTCGGAATGCACAATCTCAAGAACCTTGGTTGCACGAGTTGCCCCATCAACTGGAAACGGTGAGCGTTGTTGTTTGCCTTCAATACAACCCTCACATGTGAATGAACTAGGTGCGACGTGTGATTGTGCAAGATCCATGCCACTTACCATTCCACGGAGTGCTTTCACACTCTTGACATTCAAATGCCCGAGACGACGATGCCACAACGCCAACTTGTCTTCGTTTGAACTCGATTGCACCAACGTTGCGGATTCCGCCGCGTGCATCTTGGAAAACTTGATTTGGTACAAGCCGTTGACTTCGTGTATAATGGCCACCTCCTCACGACTTGGAGACAACACAAAACTGTTGAAGTAGGATGATTGCGTGGGCTGAAGTTGCTCATAGCCATGCGCATTAGCTAGAGTAGATGATGCGAATGAGCTAGACTAGCAACTAGAGAAGTGGTACTAGTTAGAGATAATGAGAATTGGGTCTCCCAAGTGATATGGGCTGATCCTAGTGTACTAGGAGTGGAGTATGGTCTGATGTCCCATATGGTTTGCCAAGGGGACTCCCTTGGGTGTACTACTTAAGAGGGGCAGCCCATGAGTAAAGATTATCTCTTTCCTATGCAATCCAAGTGTTTGTGTGAGGCTTTGGCATTCTAATCTAACCTTCAATAGGTTATGGGCCCACTCATGTGTTTTGCGTGAGTCAAAGATTAGATTGCTCATTGTGTGGAGGTCGTGCGTTGGAGCGCTGATTTTGGAGTATTGGAGCGCTCATTTGGAACTTTGGAGGGCTGAATTCGAGCTTTGGTGGGCTGATTTCGACATTGGGAGGTATTACAATCTTCCTACCTTTGATCTACGTGTTGGAGGGCTGAATTCGCACTTTGGAGCTATCATTTGTTGATTTGGAGCTTTTGGAGCACTTTGGAGCACCTTTGGAGTTTATACACGTCTACAAGGGCTGAATTGGAGCTTTGGAGCTTATTGGTGCTTGTTGGAGTATATTGGAGCTTATTGGAGCTTATTGGAGCTTATTGGAGCTTATTGGAGCTTATTGGCTCAATTTGTGCTCAATTTGTGCACTTGTGTTGTTGCAAGGCACTTTTATGCTTTGAGGCTCTTGGGGTGAGTCTACAATCTGATTTTGGTATTGCAATTGTTGCACAAGGGTTTGGAATGTGAGTTATGCCCTTGGAGTGCTCAAAATTAGAGTTTGGGTTAGGGAATGCACAACGGGGCTGATTTGATGAATTTCAATGCAATTAGGACTTGAAGGGGCTAAGTTTGCATTGATTTAGAGTCCTTGGAAGGCACAAGGGTGTCCATAGGGTGCATTACATGTTGTGAAGCACAAGGGTGCTGATTTGAGTGGATTTGAGCCAACGAGTGCGCAATTCTCCTAGTTAGGGCGTTGTGGTATGATCTTGTGCAAATTCACTAAGAACCATCACGATTGAGTGTTGTGAGGTTGATGTGTAGCACAAAGGTGCTGATTTAGTGTTTGGAATTAGTTTGGAGGCATTAGAAGCACGTACGTGTGGAATTTGCCTCACAAATCACAAAATTGTCAAAAAAAAATCATAAAAACAATTTTTCTTAGCTTTCTAGGGGCTGAATTTTGTGAGCGTACGTCCTTCAATCAAGGATATGGCTACATTTGAGGGTGAAGGTGCTAAGGTTGTAGACAAGTTCGATGGCGTCAACTTCCACTTGTGGAAATTCAAGATGGAAATGGTCATGGCCGAAAAAGAATTGTGGGAGATAGTTGAGGGTAGTGAGGAACCGCCTTCGTCCGACGCCGAGGCTAGGGTACGAACTGCGTACACTCGGCGAGAGAAAAAGGCCTTTGCGATTTTGGCTCTTAATCTTTCTGATTCCCAGCTTTCTCATATTCGGTCGTGCAAGACTCCCGCCGAGGCATGGGCCAAGCTTTGCAATATTCATGAGGCAAAGAGCTTGGTCAATATCTTGTTTTTGAGGCGCAAGTTTTTCACCATCAAGATGGAAGAAAACGACGACATGTTGGCGCACATCAACAAAGTCAAGGCTCTTGCGGATCAGCTCAACGGCGCAGACGTCAACATTACCGACGGTGATATCGTTATGACGCTCCTCGAGAGTTTGCCGCCGTCGTACGAGTATCTTATCGTTGCTATGGAGAGTAGGCCCATTAACGAGCTCACTCTTGATTATGTGACATCACGGTTGTTGCATGAACTCTCGCGGCGCAAAGAGAACGAGACTCGTGGCGATAGCGCGGCGCTTATGGCGAAGCAATCCAAGAGCGGTGCCAGTGGGAGCTCTACAGACAAGGTATGCTACTATTGCGGTAAGAAGGGCCACTTGGCAAAATTTTGCTACAAACGCAAGAGAGAGGAAAGTGCCAACAATACAAAGGTCAACGATGCAGGTGATGAGTACGCATTTATGACTAGCGTCTCTTCTTGTAGTGATGACGGGGACGAGTATGCAATGATGGCAAGTGACGTGTCATGCAATGGTAGTGTGATCGATTGGATTGTTGATTCGGGAGCCTCGAGTCACATGGCGCCCATTAGGACTTGTTTCCAATCATATCACGTCATATCTCCAAAGAATGTCATTTTGGGTGATGATACGGTTCTTCAAGCCGTGGGTAAAGGATCCATCGTCGTAGACACCGAGGTGAAGGGTCGTGTGAAGACAATTACCATCCATGATGTCCTCCACGTTCCCAAGTTGAAGGCAAATCTTTTATCGGTGCGACATTTGGTGATGAAGCATTTGCGAGTGGAATTTAGCGACCAAGGGTGTTTTGTGTTGTCTCCAAGTCGTGAGGAGGTGGCCATTATACACGAAGTCAACGGCTTGTACCAAATCAAGTTTTCCAAGATGCACGCGGCGGAATCGGCAACGTTGGTGCAATCGAGTTCAAACGAAGACAAGTTGGCGTTGTGGCATCGTCGTCTCGGGCATTTGAATGTCAAGAGTGTGAAAGCACTCCGTGGAATGGTAAGTGGCATGGATCTTGCACAATCACACGTCGCACCTAGTTCATTCACATGTGAGGGTTGTATTGAAGGCAAGCAACAACGCTCACCGTTTCCAGTTGATGGGGCAACTCGTGCAACCAAGGTTCTTGAGATTGTGCATTCCGACGTGTGCGGTCCAATGAAGACCACGTCTATGGGGGGTTGCAAGTATTTTGTGACGTTCATTGATGATTTTTCGAGGAAGATATGGTTGTATCCGATCAAAGCAAAGAGCGAGTGTTTTGAGAAGTTCAAAGGGTTCAAGGCGTTGGTTGAGAAGCAATCCGAGCACAAGATCAAGGTGTTTCGATCGGATAATGGCGGCGAGTTCTTGTCCAACCAATTTGGAGAGTTATTGAAGAAAGAAGGCATTGCTAGACAAACCACAACGCCATATACACCACAACAAAACGGAGTTGCAGAGCGTGCAAATCGAACAATTGTGGAAATGGCAAGGAGTATGTTGCATGCACAAAATTTGGGTTTGGACCTTTGGGCGGAAGCGGTGGTGACTGCGGTGTACACACGCAACCGATGCCCGACGAGTGCGGTTCAAAACATGACACCAGAGCAAGCGTGGAGTGGGAGGCCACCCCGCGTGGAGCACATGCGCACATTTGGATGCATCGCATTTGCAAAGGTACCCGATTCTCAAAGAACCAAACTTGAGGCCAAGGCAACAAAATGTGTGTTTCTTGGATATTGTGAAGGTACCAAGGCGTACAGGCTCATGTCGCTCGAGACCAAGAAGATCATTCGAGCTCGTGATGTGACATTTTGCGAGAATTCCAAGGTTGAAGACAATTTGGACGATGGTCCAAGTGGGAGAAGTGGCGATAAACCGGCCATTGTGGACCAATCTTCCAAATCTCCCGTTATTGATGTTGTTGATGAAGACGAAGATGACAAAGATGGAGGTCGTGACGAACATATTGAGGAGCCACCTTTGAAGACAAAGAATGGCGAGAAGAAGGCACAAGCAACGGCGGTTGAAGACAATGCATCCTCGAGCGATCGTCGTTATCCAGAGAGAAATCGTAGACCACTTGGCGAGTGGTGGAAGAATCATATTCTCCCTCAAGGTGAGGAGGAGCATGCAAACGTTGCACTTTTAGATGCTCCATTGACGATTCGTGAAGCGTTGAGTTGTGATGATGCAAACAAGTGGGAGCAAGCCATGCAAGAGGAGTACAAATCGTTGATGGACAATGGCACTTGGGAATTGACTCCCCTCCCCAAGAATCGCAACGCTATCGGTTGTAAGTGGGTATTTCGTGCAAAGAGAGATGCAACGGGTGATGTGGTTCGTTATAAGGCAAGATTGGTGGCAAAGGGCTTTTCACAAATCGAAGGTGTTGATTTTCATGAGACCTTTGCACCGGTGGCGAAATTCACCACTATTCGATGCATTTTGGCCATCGGGGCTGCCATGGATTTGGAAATGCATCAAATGGATGTGAAGACGGCGTTCTTGAACGGCGAGTTGGACGAGGACATCTACATGGTGCAACCCGAAGGATTTGTGCAACGAGGTAATGAGAACCTTGTTTGCAAGTTGAACAAGTCATTGTATGGGTTGAAGCAATCTCCACGCGCATGGTATCAAAAGATTGACACGTTTCTTGTTCATATCGGGTTCACAAGGAGCATCGCTGATCACAGCTTGTATTTCATGCAAAAGGGGCAACATGTGGTCATCGTGATCATATATGTGGATGATTTGATCATCCTTGCAAGTTGTATGAGCTCTTTGAAGGCATTGAAGGCAATGCTTGAGAACGAGTACGAGATGAGTGATCTCGGTGAGTTGCACTTTTGTTTAGGAGTTGAGTTTGTGCGAGATAGAGCAACACGCACCATAACAATGAATCAAAGCAAGTATGTTATGGATGTTCTCAAACGCTTTGGCATGGAGGATTGCAAACCGGTTGGCACTCCATTGGATGTGAATTCCAAACTCGTGAAACTCACGGATGAGGAGTATGCATTAGAGGCTCAATCTATGGTGGATGTGCCATACAAGCAAGCTGTAGGGTCATTGATGTATGCTATGATTGCAACAAGGCCGGACCTTGCGTATCCAATCAGCGTTGTGAGTCAACACATGGCAAGACCGGGTTCAAGTCATTGGGTTGCGGTCAAGAGGATCATGCGGTACTTGAAAGGCACAAGTGATGTGAGGTTGTGTCTTGGAGGTGACAACATTGTGTTGAGTGGGTATTGTGATGCGGATTATGCGGGTGATACCAATGATCGTAGATCCACCACGGGGTACATGTTCAAAGTTGGATCGGGGGCCGTTTCATGGAATAGCAAGCGCCAACAAACCACGGCCACGTCAACGGTTGAGGCGGAGTACATGGCGACGAGCCACGGTACGAAGGAGGCCATTTGGTTGAGGCAACTAATGGCGGATGTGAGATGCACTCAAGAGGAGGCTACAACAATCATGTGTGACAACCAAGGGAGTATGTCATTGGCGAAGAATCCAACGCATCACTCACGTACAAAGCACATTGATGTGCAATATCACTTCATTCGAGAGAAGTTAGAGATGAAGATGATAGAGTTGAAGTATTGTCCAACGGAGCACATGGTGGCGGACGTGCTCACAAAGGCTCTAGCGAGAGATCGACATCAAAGATGTTGAAGTAGGATGATTGCGTGGGCTGATGTTGCTCATAGCCACGCCCATTAGGTAGAGTAGATGATGCGAATGAGCTAGACTTGCAACTAGAGAAGTGGTACTAGTTAGAAGTAATGAGAATTGGGTCTCCCAAGTGATATGGGCTGATCCTAGTGTACTAGGAGTGGAGTATGGGCTGATGTCCCATATGGTTTGCCAAGGGGACTCCCTTGGGTGTGCTACTTAAGAGGGGCAGCCCATGAGTAAAGATCATCTCTTTCCTATGCATTCCAAGTGTTTGTGTGAGGCTTTGGCATTCTAATCTAACCTTCAATAGGTTATGGGCCCACTCATGTGTTTTGCGTGAGTCAAAGATTAAATTGCTCATTGTGTGGAGGTCGTGCGTTGGAGCGCTGATTTTGGAGTATTGGAGCGCTGATTTGGAACTTTGGAGGGCTGAATTCGAGCTTTGGTGGGCTGATTTCGACATTGGGAGGTATTACAATCTTCCTACCTTTGATCTACGTGTTGGAGGGCTGAATTCCTACTTTGGAGCTATCATTTGTTGATTTGGAGCTTTTGGAGCACTTTGTGTTGAAGTAGGATGATTGCGTGGGCTGAAGTTGCTCATAGCCATGCGCATTAGCTAGAGTAGATGATGCGAATGAGCTAGACTAACAACTAGAGAAGTGGTACTAGTTAGAGATAATGAGAATTGGGTCTCCCAAGTGATATGGGCTGATCCTAGTGTACTAGGAGTGGAGTATGGGCTAATGTCCCATATGGTTTGCCAAGGGGACTCCCTTGGGTGTGCTACTTAAGAGGGGCAGCCCATGAGTAAAGATCATCTCTTTCCTATGCATTCCAAGTGTTTGTGTGAGGCTTTGGTATTCTAATCTAACCTTCAATAGGTTATGGGCCCACTCATGTGTTTTGCGTGAGTCAAAGATTAGATTGCTCATTGTGTGGAGGTCGTGCGTTGGAGCGCTGATTTTGGAGTATTGGAGCGCTCATTTGGAACTTTGGAGGGCTGAATTCGAGCTTTGGTGGGCTGATTTCGACATTGGGAGGTATTACAATCTTCCTACCTTTGATCTACGTGTTGGAGGGCTGAATTCGCACTTTGGAGCTATCATTTGTTGATTTGGAGCTTTTGGAGCACTTTGGAGCACCTTTGGAGTTTATACACGTCTACAAGGGCTGAATTGAAGCTTTGGAGCTTATTGGTGCTTGTTGGAGTATATTGGAGCTTATTGGAGCTTATTGGAGCTTATTGGAGCTTATTGGAGCTTATTGGCTCAATTTGTGCTCAATTTGTGCACTTGTGTTGTTGCAAGGCACTTTTATGCTTTGAGGCTCTTGGGGTGAGTCTACAATCTGATTTTGGTATTGCAATTCTTGCACAAGGGTTTGGAATGTGAGTTATGCCCTTGGAGTGCTCAAAATTAGAGTTTGGGTTAGTGAATGCACAACGGGGCTGATTTGATGAATTTCAATGCAATTAGGACTTGAAGGGGCTGAATTTGCATTGATTTAGAGTCCTTGGAAGGCACAAGGGTGTCCATAGGGTGCATTACGTGTTGTGAAGCACAAGGGTGCTGATTTGAGTGGATTTGAGCCAACGAGTGCGCAATTCTCCTAGTTAGGGTGTTGTGGTATGATCTTGTGCAAATTCACTAAGAACCATCACGATTGAGTGTTGTGAGGTTGATGTGTAGCACAAAGGTGCTGATTTAGTGTTTGGAATTAGTTTGGAGGCATTAGAAGCACGTACGTGTGGAATTTGCCTCACAAATCACAAAATTGTCAAAAAAAAATCATAAAAACAATTTTTCTTAGCTTTCTAGGGGCTGAATTTTGTGAGCGTACGTCCTTCAATCAAGGATATGGCTACATTTGAGGGTGAAGGTGCTAAGGTTGTAGACAAGTTCGATGGCGTCAACTTCCACTTGTGGAAATTCAAGATGGAAATGGTCATGGCCGAAAAAGAATTGTGGGAGATAGTTGAGGGTAGTGAGGAACCGCCTTCGTCCGACGCCGAGGCTAGGGTACGAACTGCGTACACTCGGCGAGAGAAAAAGGCCTTTGCGATTTTGGCTCTTAATCTTTCTGATTCCCAGCTTTCTCATATTCGGTCGTGCAAGACTCCCGCCGAGGCATGGGCCAAGCTTTGCAATATTCATGAGGCAAAGAGCTTGGTCAATATCTTGTTTTTGAGGCGCAAGTTTTTCACCATCAAGATGGAAGAAAACGACGACATGTTGGCGCACATCAACAAAGTCAAGGCTCTTGCGGATCAGCTCAACGGCGCAGACGTCAACATTACGGACGGTGATATCGTTATGACGCTCCTCGAGAGTTTGCCGCCGTCGTACGAGTATCTTATCGTTGCTATGGAGAGTAGGCCCATTAGCGAGCTCACTCTTGATTATGTGACATCACGGTTGTTGCATGAACTCTCGCGGCGCAAAGAGAACGAGACTCGTGGCGATAGCGCGGCGCTTATGGCGAAGCAATCCAAGAGCGGTGCCAGTGGGAGCTCTACAGACAAGGTATGCTACTATTGCGGTAAGAAGGGCCACTTGGCAAAATTTTGCTACAAACGCAAGAGAGAGGAAAGTGCCAACAATACAAAGGTCAACGATGCAGGTGATGAGTACGCATTTATGACTAGCGTCTCTTCTTGTAGTGATGACGGGGACGAGTATGCAATGATGGCAAGTGACGTGTCATGCAATGGTAGTGTGATCGATTGGATTGTTGATTCGGGAGCCTCGAGTCACATGGCGCCCATTAGGACTTGTTTCCAATCATATCACGTCATATCTCCAAAGAATGTCATTTTGGGTGATGATACGGTTCTTCAAGCCGTGGGTAAAGGATCCATCGTCGTAGACACCGAGGTGAAGGGTCGTGTGAAGACAATTACCATCCATGATGTCCTCCACGTTCCCAAGTTGAAGGAAAATCTTTTATCGGTGCGACATTTGGTGATGAAACATTTGCGAGTGGAATTTAGCGACCAAGGGTGTTTTGTGTTGTCTCCAAGTCGTGAGGAGGTGGCCATTATACACGAAGTCAACGGCTTGTACCAAATCAAGTTTTCCAAGATGCACGCGGCGGAATCGGCAACGTTGGTGCAATCGAGTTCAAACGAAGACCTGTTGGCGTTGTGGCATCATCGTCTCGGGCATTTGAATGTCAAGAGTGTGAAAGCACTCCGTGGAATGGTAAGTGGCATGGATCTTGCACAATCACACGTCGCACCTAGTTCATTCACATGTGAGGGTTGTATTGAAGGCAAGCAACAACGCTCACCGTTTCCAGTTGATGGGGCAACTCGTGCAACCAAGGTTCTTGAGATTGTGCATTCCGACGTGTGTGGTCCGATGAAGACCACGTCTATGGGGGGTTGCAAGTATTTTGTGACGTTCATTGATGATTTTTCGAGGAAGATATGGTTGTATCCGATCAAAGCAAAGAGCGAGTGTTTTGAGAAGTTCAAAGAGTTCAAGGCGTTGGTTGAGAAGCAATCCGAGCACAAGATCAAGGTGTTTCGATCGGATAATGGCGGCGAGTTCTTGTCCAACCAATTTGGAGAGTTATTGAAGAAAGAAGGCATTGCTAGACAAACCACAACGCCATATACACCACAACAAAACGGAGTTGCAGAGCGTGCAAATCGAACAATTGTGGAAATGGCAAGGAGTATGTTGCATGCACAAAATTTGGGTTTGGACCTTTGGGCGGAAGCGGTGGTGACTGCGGTGTACACACGCAACCGATGCCCGACGAGTGCGGTTCAAAACATGACACCAGAGCAAGCGTGGAGTGGGAGGCCACCCCGCGTGGAGCACATGCGCACATTTGGATGCATCGCATTTGCAAAGGTACCCGATTCTCAAAGAACCAAACTTGAGGCCAAGGCAACAAAATGTGTGTTTCTTGGATATTGTGAAGGTACCAAGGCGTACAGGCTCATGTCGCTCGAGACCAAGAAGATCATTCGAGCTCGTGATGTGACATTTTGCGAGAATTCCAAGGTTGAAGACAATTTGGACGATGGTCCAAGTGGGAGAAGTGGCGATAAACCAGCGATTGTGGACCAATCTTCCAAATCTCCCGTTATTGATATTGTTGATGAAGACGAAGATGACGAAGATGGTGGTGATGAGGAACATATTGAGGAGCGACCTTTGAAGACGAAGAATGGCGAGAAAAAGGCACAAGCAACGGCGATTGTGTTGAAGTAGGATGATTGCGTGGGCTGAAGTTGCTCATAGCCATGCGCATTAGCTAGAGTAGATGATGCGAATGAGCTAGACTTGCAACTAGAGAAGTGGTACTAGTTAGAAGTAATGAGAATTGGGTCTCCCAAGTGATATGGGCTGATCCTAGTGTACTAGGAGTGGAGTATGGGCTGATGTCCCATATGGTTAGCCAAGGGGACTCCCTTGGGTGTGCTACTTAAGAGGGGCAGCCCATGAGTAAAGATCATCTCTTTCCTATGCATTCCAAGTGTTTGTGTGAGGCTTTGGCATTCTAATCTAACCTTCAATAGGTTATGGGCCCACTCATGTGTTTTGCGTGAGTCAAAGATTAGATTGCTCATTGTGTGGAGGTCGTGCGTTCGAGCGCTGATTTTGGAGTATTGGAGCGCTGATTTGGAACTTTGGAGGGCTGAATTCGAGCTTTGGTGGGCTGATTTCGACATTGGGAGGTATTACAATCTTCCTACCTTTGATCTACATGTTGGAGGGCTGAATTCGCACTTTGGAGCTATCATTTGTTGATTTGGAGCTTTTGGAGCACTTTGGAGCACTTTTGGAGTTTATACACGTCTACAAGGGCTGAATTGAAGCTTTGGAGCTTATTGGTGCTTGTTGGAGTATATTGGAGCTGATTGGAGCTTATTGGAGCTTATTGGAGCTTATTGGAGCTTATTGGAGCTTATTGGCTCAATTTGTGCTCAATTTGTGCACTTGTGTTGTTGCAAGGCACTTTTATGCTTTGAGGCTCTTGGGGTGAGTCTACAATCTGATTTTGGTATTGCAATTCTTGCACAAGGGTTTGGAATGTGAGTTATGCCCTTGGAGTGCTCAAAATTAGAGTTTGGGTTAGTGAATGCACAACGGGGCTGATTTGATGAATTTCAATGCAATTAGGACTTGAAGGGGCTGAATTTGCATTGATTTAGAGTCCTTGGAAGGCACAAGGGTGTCCATAGGGTGCATTACGTGTTGTGAAGCACAAGGGTGCTGATTTGAGTGGATTTGAGCCAGCGAGTGCGCAATTCTCCTAGTTAGGGTGTTGTGGTATGATCTTGTGCAAATTCACTAAGAACCATCACGATTGAGTGTTGTGAGGTTGATGTGTAGCACAAAGGTGCTGATTTAGTGTTTGGAATTAGTTTGGAGGCATTAGAAGCACGTACGTGTGCAATTTGCCTCACAAATCACAAAATTGTCAAAAAATCATAAAAACAATTTTTCTTAGCTTTCTAGGGGCTGAATTTTGTGAGCGTACGTCCTTCAATCAAGGATATGGCTACATTTGAGGGTGAAGGTGCTAAGGTTGTAGACAAGTTCGATGGCGTCAACTTCCACTTGTGGAAATTCAAGATGGAAATGGTCATGGCCGAAAAAGAATTGTGGGAGATAGTTGAGGGTAGTGAGGAACCGCCTTCGTCCGACGCCGAGGCTAGGGTACGAACTGCGTACACTCGGCGAGAGAAAAAGGCCTTTGCGATTTTGGCTCTTAATCTTTCTGATTCCCAGCTTTCTCATATTCGGTCGTGCAAGACTCCCGCCGAGGCATGGGCCAAGCTTTGCAATATTCATGAGGCAAAGAGCTTGGTCAATATCTTGTTTTTGAGGCGCAAGTTTTTCACCATCAAGATGGAAGAAAACGACGACATGTTGGCGCACATCAACAAAGTCAAGGCTCTTGCGGATCAGCTCAACGGCGCAGACGTCAACATTACGGACGGTGATATCGTTATGACGCTCCTCGAGAGTTTGCCGCCGTCGTACGAGTATCTTATCGTTGCTATGGAGAGTAGGCCCATTAGCGAGCTCACTCTTGATTATGTGACATCACGGTTGTTGCATGAACTCTCGCGGCGCAAAGAGAACGAGACTCGTGGCGATAGCGCGGCGCTTATGGCGAAGCAATCCAAGAGCGGTGCCAGTGGGAGCTCTACAGACAAGGTATGCTACTATTGCGGTAAGAAGGGCCACTTGGCAAAATTTTGCTACAAACGCAAGAGAGAGGAAAGTGCCAACAATACAAAGGTCAACGATGCAGGTGATGAGTACGCATTTATGACTAGCGTCTCTTCTTGTAGTGATGACGGGGACGAGTATGCAATGATGGCAAGTGACGTGTCATGCAATGGTAGTGTGATCGATTGGATTGTTGATTCGGGAGCCTCGAGTCACATGGCGCCCATTAGGACTTGTTTCCAATCATATCACGTCATATCTCCAAAGAATGTCATTTTGGGTGATGATACGGTTCTTCAAGCCGTGGGTAAAGGATCCATCGTCGTAGACACCGAGGTGAAGGGTCGTGTGAAGACAATTACCATCCATGATGTCCTCCACGTTCCCAAGTTGAAGGAAAATCTTTTATCGGTGCGACATTTGGTGATGAAACATTTGCGAGTGGAATTTAGCGACCAAGGGTGTTTTGTGTTGTCTCCAAGTCGTGAGGAGGTGGCCATTATACACGAAGTCAACGGCTTGTACCAAATCAAGTTTTCCAAGATGCACGCGGCGGAATCGGCAACGTTGGTGCAATCGAGTTCAAACGAAGACCTGTTGGCGTTGTGGCATCATCGTCTCGGGCATTTGAATGTCAAGAGTGTGAAAGCACTCCGTGGAATGGTAAGTGGCATGGATCTTGCACAATCACACGTCGCACCTAGTTCATTCACATGTGAGGGTTGTATTGAAGGCAAGCAACAACGCTCACCGTTTCCAGTTGATGGGGCAACTCGTGCAACCAAGGTTCTTGAGATTGTGCATTCCGACGTGTGTGGTCCGATGAAGACCACGTCTATGGGGGGTTGCAAGTATTTTGTGACGTTCATTGATGATTTTTCGAGGAAGATATGGTTGTATCCGATCAAAGCAAAGAGCGAGTGTTTTGAGAAGTTCAAAGAGTTCAAGGCGTTGGTTGAGAAGCAATCCGAGCACAAGATCAAGGTGTTTCGATCGGATAATGGCGGCGAGTTCTTGTCCAACCAATTTGGAGAGTTATTGAAGAAAGAAGGCATTGCTAGACAAACCACAACGCCATATACACCACAACAAAACGGAGTTGCAGAGCGTGCAAATCGAACAATTGTGGAAATGGCAAGGAGTATGTTGCATGCACAAAATTTGGGTTTGGACCTTTGGGCGGAAGCGGTGGTGACTGCGGTGTACACACGCAACCGATGCCCGACGAGTGCGGTTCAAAACATGACACCAGAGCAAGCGTGGAGTGGGAGGCCACCCCGCGTGGAGCACATGCGCACATTTGGATGCATCGCATTTGCAAAGGTACCCGATTCTCAAAGAACCAAACTTGAGGCCAAGGCAACAAAATGTGTGTTTCTTGGATATTGTGAAGGTACCAAGGCGTACAGGCTCATGTCGCTCGAGACCAAGAAGATCATTCGAGCTCGTGATGTGACATTTTGCGAGAATTCCAAGGTTGAAGACAATTTGGACGATGGTCCAAGTGGGAGAAGTGGCGATAAACCAGCGATTGTGGACCAATCTTCCAAATCTCCCGTTATTGATATTGTTGATGAAGACGAAGATGACGAAGATGGTGGTGATGAGGAACATATTGAGGAGCGACCTTTGAAGACGAAGAATGGCGAGAAAAAGGCACAAGCAACGGCGATTGTGTTGAAGTAGGATGATTGCGTGGGCTGAAGTTGCTCATAGCCATGCGCATTAGCTAGAGTAGATGATGCGAATGAGCTAGACTTGCAACTAGAGAAGTGGTACTAGTTAGAAGTAATGAGAATTGGGTCTCCCAAGTGATATGGGCTGATCCTAGTGTACTAGGAGTGGAGTATGGGCTGATGTCCCATATGGTTAGCCAAGGGGACTCCCTTGGGTGTGCTACTTAAGAGGGGCAGCCCATGAGTAAAGATCATCTCTTTCCTATGCATTCCAAGTGTTTGTGTGAGGCTTTGGCATTCTAATCTAACCTTCAATAGGTTATGGGCCCACTCATGTGTTTTGCGTGAGTCAAAGATTAGATTGCTCATTGTGTGGAGGTCGTGCGTTCGAGCGCTGATTTTGGAGTATTGGAGCGCTGATTTGGAACTTTGGAGGGCTGAATTCGAGCTTTGGTGGGCTGATTTCGACATTGGGAGGTATTACAATCTTCCTACCTTTGATCTACATGTTGGAGGGCTGAATTCGCACTTTGGAGCTATCATTTGTTGATTTGGAGCTTTTGGAGCACTTTGGAGCACTTTTGGAGTTTATACACGTCTACAAGGGCTGAATTGAAGCTTTGGAGCTTATTGGTGCTTGTTGGAGTATATTGGAGCTGATTGGAGCTTATTGGAGCTTATTGGAGCTTATTGGAGCTTATTGGAGCTTATTGGCTCAATTTGTGCTCAATTTGTGCACTTGTGTTGTTGCAAGGCACTTTTATGCTTTGAGGCTCTTGGGGTGAGTCTACAATCTGATTTTGGTATTGCAATTCTTGCACAAGGGTTTGGAATGTGAGTTATGCCCTTGGAGTGCTCAAAATTAGAGTTTGGGTTAGTGAATGCACAACGGGGCTGATTTGATGAATTTCAATGCAATTAGGACTTGAAGGGGCTGAATTTGCATTGATTTAGAGTCCTTGGAAGGCACAAGGGTGTCCATAGGGTGCATTACGTGTTGTGAAGCACAAGGGTGCTGATTTGAGTGGATTTGAGCCAGCGAGTGCGCAATTCTCCTAGTTAGGGTGTTGTGGTATGATCTTGTGCAAATTCACTAAGAACCATCACGATTGAGTGTTGTGAGGTTGATGTGTAGCACAAAGGTGCTGATTTAGTGTTTGGAATTAGTTTGGAGGCATTAGAAGCACGTACGTGTGCAATTTGCCTCACAAATCACAAAATTGTCAAAAAATCATAAAAACAATTTTTCTTAGCTTTCTAGGGGCTGAATTTTGTGAGCGTACGTCCTTCAATCAAGGATATGGCTACATTTGAGGGTGAAGGTGCTAAGGTTGTAGACAAGTTCGATGGCGTCAACTTCCACTTGTGGAAATTCAAGATGGAAATGGTCATGGCCGAAAAAGAATTGTGGGAGATAGTTGAGGGTAGTGAGGAACCGCCTTCGTCCGACGCCGAGGCTAGGGTACGAACTGCGTACACTCGGCGAGAGAAAAAGGCCTTTGCGATTTTGGCTCTTAATCTTTCTGATTCCCAGCTTTCTCATATTCGGTCGTGCAAGACTCCCGCCGAGGCATGGGCCAAGCTTTGCAATATTCATGAGGCAAAGAGCTTGGTCAATATCTTGTTTTTGAGGCGCAAGTTTTTCACCATCAAGATGGAAGAAAACGACGACATGTTGGCGCACATCAACAAAGTCAAGGCTCTTGCGGATCAGCTCAACGGCGCAGACGTCAACATTACCGACGGTGATATCGTTATGACGCTCCTCGAGAGTTTGCCGCCGTCGTACGAGTATCTTATCGTTGCTATGGAGAGTAGGCCCATTAGCGAGCTCACTCTTGATTATGTGACATCACGGTTGTTGCATGAACTCTCGCGGCGCAAAGAGAACGAGACTCATGGCGATAGCGCGGCGCTTATGGCGAAGCAATCCAAGAGCGGTGCCAGTGGGAGCTCTACAGACAAGGTATGCTACTATTGCGGTAAGAAGGGGCCACTTGGCAAAATTTTGCTACAAACGCAAGAGAGAGGAAAGTGCCAACAATACAAAGGTCAACGATGCAGGTGATGAGTACGCATTTATGACTAGCGTCTCTTCTTGTAGTGATGACGGGGACGAGTATGCAATGATGGCAAGTGACGTGTCATGCAATGGTAGTGTGATCGATTGGATTGTCGATACGGGAGCCTCGAGTCACATGGCGCCCATTAGGAGTTGTTTCCAATCATATCACGTCATATCTCCAAAGAATGTCATTTTGGGTGATGATACGGTTCTTCAAGCCGTGGGTAAAGGATCCATCGTCGTAGACACCGAGGTGAAGGGTCGTGTGAAGACAATTACCATCCATGATGTCCTCCACGTTCCCAAGTTGAAGGCAAATCTTTTATCGGTGCGACATTTGGTGATGAAGCATTTGCGAGTGGAATTTAGCGACCAAGGGTGTTTTGTGTTGTCTCCAAGTCGTGAGGAGGTGGCCATTATACACGAAGTCAACGGCTTGTACCAAATCAAGTTTTCCAAGATGCACGCGGCGGAATCGGCAACGTTGGTGCAATCGAGTTCAAACGAAGACAAGTTGGCGTTGTGGCATCGTCGTCTCGGGCATTTGAATGTCAAGAGTGTGAAAGCACTGCGTGGAATGGTAAGTGGCATGGATCTTGCACAATCACACGTCGCACCTAGTTCATTCACATGTGAGGGTTGTATTGAAGGCAAGCAACAACGCGCACCGTTTCCAGTTGATGGGGCAACTCGTGCAACCAAGGTTCTTGAGATTGTGCATTCCGACGTGTGTGGTCCAATGAAGACCACGTCTATGGGGGGTTGCAAGTATTTTGTAACGTTCATTGATGATTTTTCGAGGAAGATATGGTTGTATCCGATCAAAGCAAAGAGCGAGTGTTTTGAGAAGTTCAAAGAGTTCAAGGCGTTGGTTGAGAAGCAATCCGAGCACAAGATCAAGGTGTTTCGATCGGATAATGGCGGCGAGTTCATGTCCAACCAATTTGGAGAGTTATTGAAGAAAGAAGGCATTGCTAGACAAACGACAACGCCATATACACCACAACAAAACGGAGTTGCAGAGCGTGCAAATCGAACAATTGTGGAAATGGCAAGGAGTATGTTGCATGCACAAAATTTGGGTTTGGACCTTTGGGCGGAAGCGGTGGTGACTGCGGTGTACACACGCAACCGATGCCCGACGAGTGCGGTTCAAAACATGACACCAGAGCAAGCGTGGAGTGGGAGGCCACCCCGCGTGGAGCACATGCGCACATTTGGATGCATCGCATTTGCAAAGGTACCCGATTCTCAAAGAACCAAACTTGAGGCCAAGGCAACAAAATGTGTGTTTCTTGGATATTGTGAAGGTACCAAGGCGTACAGGCTCATGTCCCTCGAGACCAAGAAGATCATTCGAGCTCGTGATGTGACATTTTGCGAGAATTCCAAGGTTGAAGACAATTTGGACGATGGTCCAAGTGGGAGAAGTGGCGATAATCCGGCGATTGTGGACCAATCTTCCAAATCTCCCGTTATTGATGTTGTTGATGAAGACGAAGATGACGAAGATGGAGGTCGTGACAAACATATTGAGGAGCCACCTTTGAAGACGAAGAATGGCGAGAAGAAGGCACAAGCAACGGCGGTTGAAGACAATGCATCCTCGAGCGATCGTCGTTATCCAGAGAGAAATCGTAGACCACTTGGCGAGTGGTGGAAGAATCATATTCTCCCTCAAGGTGAGGAGGAGCATGCAAACGTTGCACTTTTAGATGCTCCATTGACGATTCGTGAAGCGTTGAGTTGTGATGATGCAAACAAGTGGGAGCAAGCGATGCAAGAGGAGTACAAATCGTTGATGGACAATGGCACTTGGGAATTGACTCCCCTCCCCAAGAATCGCAACGCTATCGGTTGTAAGTGGGTATTTCGTGCAAAGAGAGATGCAACGGGTGATGTGGTTCGTTATAAGGCAAGATTGGTGGCAAAGGGCTTTTCACAAATCGAAGGTGTTGATTTTCATGAGACCTTTGCACCGGTGGCGAAATTCACCACTATTCGATGCATTTTGGCCATCGGGGCTGCCATGGATTTGGAAATGCATCAAATGGATGTGAAGACGGCGTTCTTGAACGGCGAGTTGGACGAGGACATCTACATGGTACAACCCGAAGGATTTGTGCAACGAGGTAATGAGAACCTTGTTTGCAAGTTGAACAAGTCATTGTATGGGTTGAAGCAATCTCCACGCGCATGGTATCAAAAGATTGACACGTTTCTTGTTCATATCGGGTTCACAAGGAGCATCGCTGATCACAGCTTGTATTTCATGCAAAAGGGGCAACATGTGGTCATCGTGATCATATATGTGGATGATTTGATCATCCTTGCAAGTGGTATGAGCTCTTTGAAGGCATTGAAGGCAATGCTTGAGAACGAGTACGAGATGAGTGATCTGGGTGAGTTGCACTTTTGTTTAGGAGTTGAGTTTGTGCGAGATAGAGCAACACGCACCATAACAATGAATCAAAGCAAGTATGTTATGGATGTTCTCAAACGCTTTGGCATGGAGGATTGCAAACCGGTTGGCACTCCGTTGGATGTGAATTCCAAACTCGTGAAACTCACCGATGAGGAGTATGCATTAGAGGCTCAATCTATGGTGGATGTGCCATACAAGCAAGCTGTAGGGTCATTGATGTATGCTATGATTGCAACAAGGCCGGACCTTGCGTATCCAATCAGCGTTGTGAGTCAACACATGGCAAGACCGGGTTCAAGTCAGTGGGTTGCGGTCAAGAGGATCATGCGGTACTTGAAAGGCACAAGTGATGTGAGGTTGTGTCTTGGAGGTGACAACATTGTGTTGAGTGGGTATTGTGATGCGGATTATGCGGGTGATACCAATGATCGTAGATCCACCACGGGGTACATGTTCAAAGTTGGATCGGGGGCCGTTTCATGGAATAGCAAGCGCCAACAAACCACGGCCACGTCAACGGTTGAGGCGGAGTACATGGCGACGAGCCACGGTACGAAGGAGGCCATTTGGTTGAGGCAACTAATGGCGGATGTGAGATGCACTCAAGAGGAAGCTACCACAATCATGTGTGACAACCAAGGGAGTATGTCATTGGCGAAGAATCCAACGCATCACTCACGTACAAAGCACATTGATGTGCAATATCACTTCATTCGAGAGAAGTTAGAGATGAAGGTGATAGAGTTGAAGTATTGTCCAACGGAGCACAAGGTGGCGGACGTGCTAACAAAGGCTCTTGCGAGAGATCGACATCAAAGACTACTGGTGGCATTTTGGCTCGAAGGCTTTGGCTATTTGCAAAGTGGGAGTGTTGAAGTAGGATGATTGCGTGGGCTGAAGTTGCTCATAGCCATGCGCATTAGCTAGAGTAGATGATGCGAATGAGCTAGAGTTGCAACTAGAGAAGTGGTACTAGTTAGAAGTAATGAGAATTGGGTCTCCCAAGTGATATGGGCTGATCCTAGTGTACTAGGAGTGGAGTATGGGCTGATGTCCCATATGGTTTGCCAAGGGGACTCCCTTGGGTGTGCTACTTAAGAGGGGCAGCCCATGAGTAAAGATCATCTCTTTCTTATGCATTCCAAGTGTTTGTGTGAGGCTTTGGCATTCTAATCTAACCTTCAATACAAATCCACTCAAATCAGCACCCTTGTGCTTCACAACACGTAATGCACCCTATGGACACCCTTGTGCCTTCCAAGGACTCTAAATCAATGCAAATTCAGCCCCTTCAAGTCCTAATTGCATTGAAATTCATCAAATCAGCCCCGTTGTGCATTCACTAACCCAAACTCTAATTTTGAGCACTCCAAGGGCATAACTCACATTCCAAACCCTTGTGCAAGAATTGCAATACCAAAATCAGATTGTAGACTCACCCCAAGAGCCTCAAAGCATAAAAGTGCCTTGCAACAACACAAGTGCACAAATTGAGCACAAATTGAGCCAATAAGCTCCAATAAGCTCCAATAAGCTCCAATAAGCTCCAATGAGCTCCAATATACTCCAACAAGCACCAATAAGCTCCAAAGCTCCAATTCAGCCCTTGTAGACGTGTATAAACTCCAAAAGTGCTCCAAAGTGCTCCAAAAGCTCCAAATCAACAAATGATAGCTCCAAAGTGCGAATTCAGCCCTCCAACACGTAGATCAAAGGTAGGAAGATTGTAATACCTCCCAATGTCGAAATCAGCCCACCAAAGCTCGAATTCAGCCCTCCAAAGTTCCAAATCAGCGCTCCAATAATCCAAAATCAGCGCTCCAACGCACGACCTCCACACAATGAGCAATCTAATCTTTGACTCACGCAAAACACATGAGTGGGCCCATAACCTATTGAAGGTTAGATTAGAATGCCAAAGCCTCACTCAAACACTTGGAATGCATAGGAAAGAGATGATCTTTACTCATGGGCTGCCCCTCTTAAGTAGCACACCCAAGGGACTCCCCTTGGCAAACCATATGGGACATCATCCCATACTCCACTCCTAGTACACTAGGATCAGCCCATATCACTTGGGAGACCCAATTCTCATTACTTCTAACTAGTACCACTTCTCTAGTTGCAAGTCTAGCTCATTCGCATCATTTACTCTAGCTAATGCGCATGGCTATGAGCAACTTCAGCCCACGCAATTATCCTACTTCAACATGGACACCCTTGTGCCTTCCAAGGACTCTAAATCAATGCAAATTCAGCCCCTTCAAGTCCTAATTGCATTGAAATTCATCAAATCAGCCCCGTTGTGCATTCACTAACCCAAACTCTAATTTTGAGCACTCCAAGGGCATAACTCACATTCCAAACCCTTGTGCAAGAATTGCAATACCAAAATCAGATTGTAGACTCACCCCAAGAGCCTCAAAGCATAAAAGTGCCTTGCAACAACACAAGTGCACAAATTGAGCACAAATTGAGCCAATAAGCTCCAATAAGCTCCAATAAGCTCCAATGAGCTCCAATATACTCCAACAAGCACCAATAAGCTCCAAAGCTCCAATTCAGCCCTTGTAGACGTGTATAAACTCCAAAAGTGCTCCAAAGTGCTCCAAAAGCTCCAAAGTTCCAAATCAGCGCTCCAATACTCCAAAATCAGCGCTCCAACGCACGACCTCCACACAATGAGCAATCTAATCTTTGACTCACGCAAAACACATGAGTGGGCCCATAACCTATTGAAGGTTAGATTAGAATGCCAATGCCTCACACAAACACTTGGAATGGATAGGAAAGAGATGATCTTTACTCATGGGCTGCCCCTCTTAAGTAGCACACCCAAGGGAGTCCCCTTGGCAAACCATATGGGACATCAGCCCATACTCCACTCCTAGTACACTAGGATCAGCCCATATCACTTGGGAGACCCAATTCTCATTACTTCTAACTATTACCACTTCTCTGGTTGCTAGTCTAGCTCATTCGCATCATCTACTCTAGCTAATGCGCATGGCTATGAGCAACTTCAGCCCACGCAATCATCCTACTTCAACAAAATCAGCGCTCCAACGCACGACCTCCACACAATGAGCAATCTAATCTTTGACTCACGCAAAACACATGAGTGGGCCCATAACCTATTGAAGGTTAGATTAGAATGCCAAAGCCTCACACAAACACTTGGAATGCACAGGAAAGAGATGATCTTTACTCATGGGCTGCCCCTCTTAAGTAGCACACCCAAGGGAGTTGCCTTGGCAAACCATATGGGACATCAGCCCATACTCCTCTCCTAGTACACTAGGATCAGCCCATATCACTTGGGAGACCCAATTCTCATTACTTCTAACTAGTAACACTTCTCTAGTTGCAAGTCTAGCTCATTCGCATCATCTACTCTAGCTTATGCGCATGGCTATGAGCAACTTCAGCCCACGCAATCATCCTACTTCAACATCTTGTTCATATCGGGTTCACAAGGAGCATCGCTGATCACAGCTTGTATTTCATGCAAAAGGGGCAACATGTGGTCATCTTGATCATATATGTGGATGATTTGATCATCCTTGCAAGTGGTATGAGCTCTTTGTAGGCATTGAAGGCAATGCTTGAGAACGAGTACGAGATGAGTGATCTGGGTGAGTTGCACTTTTGTTTAGGAGTTGAGTTTGTGCGAGATAGAGCAACACGCACCATAACAATGAATCAAAGCAAGTATGTTATGGATGTTCTCAAAGGCTTTGGCATGGAGGATTGCAATCCGGTTGACACTCCATTGGATGTGAATTTCAAACTCCTGAAACTCACGGATGAGGAGTATGCATTAGAGGCTCAATCTATGGTGGATGTGCCATACAAGCAAGCTGTAGGGTCATTGATGTATGCTATGATTGCAACAAGGCCGGACCTTGCGTATCCAATCAGCGTTGTGAGTCAACACATGGCAAGACCGGGTTCAAGTCATTGGGTTGCGGTCAAGAGGATCATGCGGTACTTGAAAGGCACAAGTGATGTGAGGTTGTGTCTTGGAGGTGACAACATTGTGTTGAGTGGGTATTGTGATGCGGATTATGCGGGTGATACCAATGATCGTAGATCCACCACGGGGTACATGTTCAAAGTTGGATCGGGGGCCGTTTCATGGAATAGCAAGCGCCAACAAACCACGGCCACGTCAACGGTTGAGGCGGAGTACATGGCGACGAGCCACGGTACGAAGGAGGCCATTTGGTTGAGGCAACTAATGGCGGATGTGAGATGCACTCAAGAGGAGGCTACAACAATCATGTGTGACAACCAAGGGAGTATGTCATTGGCGAAGAATCCAACGCATCACTCACGTACAAAGCACATTGATGTGCAATATCACTTCATTCGAGAGAAGTTAGAGATGAAGGTGATAGAGTTGAAGTATTGTCTAACGGAGCACATGGTGGCGGACGTGCTCACAAAGGCTCTTGCGAGAGATCGACATCAAAGACTAGTGGTGGCATTTGGGCTCGAAGGCTTTGGCTATTTGCAAAGTGGGAGTGTTGAAGTAGGATGATTGCGTGGGCTGAAGTTGCTCATAGCCATGCGCATTAGCTAGAGTAGATGATGCGAATGAGCTAGAGTTGCAACTAGAGAAGTGGTACTAGTTAGAAGTAATGAGAATTGGGTCTCCCAAGTGATATGGGCTGATCCTAGTGTACTAGGAGTGGAGTATGGGCTGATGTCCCATATGGTTTGCCAAGGGGACTCCCTTGGGTGTGCTACTTAAGAGGGGCAGCCCATGAGTAAAGATCATCTCTTTCCTATGCATTCCAAGTGTTTGTGTGAGGCTTTGGCATTCTAATCTAACCTTCAATACGATGGCGTCAACTTCCACTTGTGGAAATTCAAGATGGAAATGGTCATGGCCGAAAAAGAATTGTGGGAGATAGTTGAGGGTAGTGAGGAACCGCCTTCGTCCGACGCCGAGGCTAGGGTACGAACTGCGTACACTCGGCGAGAGAAAAAGGCCTTTGCGATTTTGGCTCTTAATCTTTCTGATTCCCAGCTCTCTCCTATTCGGTCGTGCAAGACTCCCGCTGAGGCATGGGCCAAGCTTTGCAATATTCATGAGGCAAAGAGCTTGGTCAATATCTTGTTTTTGAGGCGCAAGTTTTTCACCATCAAGATGGAAGAAAACGACGACATGTTGGCGCACATCAACAAAGTCAAGGCTCTTGCGGATCAGCTCAACGGCGCAGACGTCAACATTACGGACGGTGATATCGTTATGACGCTCCTCGAGAGTTTGCCGCCGTCGTACGAGTATCTTATCGTTGCTATGGAGAGTAGGCCCATTAGCGAGCTCACTCTTGATTATGTGACATCACGGTTGTTGCATGAACTCTCGCGGCGCAAAGAGAACGAGACTCGTGGCGATAGCGCGGCGCTTATGGCGAAGCAATCCAAGAGCGGTGCCAGTGGGAGCTCTACAGACAAGGTATGCTACTATTGCGGTAAGAAGGGCCACTTGGCAAAATTTTGCTACAAACGCAAGAGAGAGGAAAGTGCCAACAATACAAAGGTCAACGATGCAGGTGATGAGTACGCATTTATGACTAGCGTCTCTTCTTGTAGTGATGACGGGGACGAGTATGCAATGATGGCAAGTGACGTGTCATGCAATGGTAGTGTGATCGATTGGATTGTTGATTCGGGAGCCTCGAGTCACATGGCGCCCATTAGGACTTGTTTCCAATCATATCACGTCATATCTCCAAAGAATGTCATTTTGGGTGATGATACGGTTCTTCAAGCCGTGGGTAAAGGATCCATCGTCGTAGACACCGAGGTGAAGGGTCGTGTGAAGACAATTACCATCCATGATGTCCTCCACGTTCCCAAGTTGAAGGCAAATCTTTTATCGGTGCGACATTTGGTGATGAAGCATTTGCGAGTGGAATTTAGCGACCAAGGGTGTTTTGTGTTGTCTCCAAGTCGTGAGGAGGTGGCCATTATACACGAAGTCAACGGCTTGTACCTGTTGAAGTAGGATGATTGCGTGGGCTGAAGTTGCTCATAGCCATGCGCATTAGCTAGAGTAGATGATGCGAATGAGCTAGACTAGCAACTAGAGAAGTGGTACTAGTTAGAAGTAATGAGAATTGGGTCTCCCAAGTGATATGGGCTGATCCTAGTGTACTAGGAGTGGAGTATGGGCTGATGTCCCATATGGTTTGCCAAGGAGACTCCCTTGGGTGTGCTACTTAAGAGGGGCAGCCCATGAGTAAAGATCATCTCTTTCCTATGCATTCCAAGTGTTTGTGTGAGGCTTTGGCATTCTAATCTAACCTTCAATAGGTTATGGGCCCACTCATGTGTTTTGTGTTGAAGTAGGATGATTGCGTGGGCTGAAGTTGCTCATAGCCATGCGCATTAGCTAGAGTAGATGATGCGAATGAGCTAGACTTGCAACTAGAGAAGTGGTACTAGTTAGAAGTAATGAGAATTGGGTCTCCCAAGTGATATGGGCTGATCCTAGTGTACTAGGAGTGGAGTATGGGCTGATGTCCCATATGGTTTGCCAAGGGGACTCCCTTGGGTGTGCTACTTAAGAGGGGCAGCCCATGAGTAAAGATCATCTCTTTCCTATGCATTCCAAGTGTTTGTGTGAGGCTTTGGCATTCTAATCTAACCTTCAATAGGTTATGGGCCCACTCATGTGTTTTGCGTGAGTCAAAGATTAGATTGCTCATTGTGTGGAGGTCGTGCGTTGGAGCGCTGATTTTGGAGTATTGGAGCGCTGATTTGGAACTTTGGAGGGCTGAATTCGAGCTTCGGTGGGCTGATTTCGACATTGGGAGGTATTACAATCTTCCTACCTTTGATCTACGTGTTGGAGGGCTGAATTCGCACTTTGGAGCTATCATTTGTTGATTTGGAGCTTTTGGAGCACTTTGGAGCACTTTTGGAGTTTATACACGTCTACAAGGGCTGAATTGGAGCTTTGGAGCGTATTGGTGCTTGTTGGAGTATATTGGAGCTTATTGGAGCTTATTGGAGCTTATTGGAGCTTATTGGAGCTTATTGGCTCAATTTGTGCTCAATTTGTGCACTTGTGTTGTTGCAAGGCACTTTTATGCTTTGAGGCTCTTGGAGTGAGTCTACAATCTGATTTTGGTATTGCAATTGTTGCACAAGGGTTTGGAATGTGAGTTATGCCCTTGGAGTGCTCAAAATTAGAGTTTGGGTTAGGGAATGCACAACGGGGCTGATTTGATGAATTTCAATGCAATTAGGACTTGAAGGGGCTGAATTTGCATTGATTGAGAGTCCTTGGAAGGCACAAGGGTGTGCATAGGGTGCATTACATGTTGTGAAGCACAAGGGTGCTGATTTGAGTGGATTTGAGCCAACGAGTGCGCAATTCTCCTAGTTAGGGCGTTGTGGTATGATCTTGTGCAAATTCACTAAGAACCATCACGATTGAGTGTTGTGAGGTTGATGTGTAGCACAAAGGTGCTGATTTAGTGTTTGGAATTAGTTTGGAGGCATTAGAAGCACATACGTGTGCAATTTGCCTCACAAATCACAAAATTGTCAAAAATCATAAAAACAATTTTTCTTAGCTTTCTAGGGGCTGAATTTTGTGAGCGTACGTCCTTCAATCAAGGATATGGCTACATTTGAGGGTGAAGGTGCTAAGGTTGTAGACAAGTTCGATGGCGTCAACTTCCACTTGTGGAAATTCAAGATGGAAATGGTCATGGCCGAAAAAGAATTGTGGGAGATAGTTGAGGGTAGTGAGGAACCGCCTTCGTCCGACGCCGAGGCTAGGGTACGAACTGCGTACACTCGGCGAGAGAAAAAGGCCTTTGCGATTTTGGCTCTTAATCTTTCTGATTCCCAGCTTTCTCATATTCGGTCGTGCAAGACTCCCGCCGAGGCATGGGCCAAGCTTTGCAATATTCATGAGGCAAAGAGCTTGGTCAATATCTTGTTTTTGAGGCGCAAGTTTTTCACCATCAAGATGGAAGAAAACGACGACATGTTGGCGCACATCAACAAAGTCAAGGCTCTTGCGGATCAGCTCAACGGCGCAGACGTCAACATTACGGACGGTGATATCGTTATGACGCTCCTCGAGAGTTTGCCGCCGTCGTACGAGTATCTTATCGTTGCTATGGAGAGTAGGCCCATTAGCGAGCTCACTCTTGATTATGTGACATCACGGTTGTTGCATGAACTCTCGCGGCGCAAAGAGAACGAGACTCGTGGCGATAGCGCGGCGCTTATGGCGAAGCAATCCAAGAGCGGTGCCAGTGGGAGCTCTATATTGAAGGTTAGATTAGAATGCCAAAGCCTCACACAAACACTTGGAATGCATAGGAAAGAGATGATCTTTACTCATGGGCTGCCCCTCTTAAGTAGCACACCCAAGGGAGTCCCCTTGGCAAACCATATGGGACATCAGCCCATACTCCACTCCTAGTACACTAGGATCAGCCCATATCACTTGGGAGACCCAATTCTCATTACTTCTAACTAGTATCACTTCTCTAGTTGCAAGTCTAGTTCATTCGCATCATCTACTCTAGCTAATGCGCATGGCTAAGAGCAACTTCAGCCCACGCAATCATCCTACTTCAACACTCCCACTTTGCGAATAGCCAAAGCCTTGGAGCCCAAATGCCACCACTAGTCTTTGATGTCGATCTCTCGCAAGAGCCTTTGTCAGCACGTCCGCCACCATGTGCTCCGTTGGACAATACTTCAACTCTATCACCTTCATCTCTAACTTCTCTCGAATGAAGTGATATTGCACATCAATGTGCTTTGTACGTGAGTGATGCGTTGGATTCTTTGCCAATGACATACTCCCTTGGTTGTCACACATGATTGTTGTAGCCTCCTCTTGAGTGCATCTCACATCCGCCATTAGTTGCCTCAACCAAATGGCCTCCTTCGTACCGTGGCTCGTCGCCATGTACTCCGCCTCAACCGTTGACGTGGCCGTGGTTTGTTGGCGCTTGCTATTCCATGAAACGGCCCCCGATCCAACTTTGAACATGTACCCCGTGGTGGATCTACGATCATTGGTATCACCCGCATAATCCGCATCACAATACCCACTCAACACAATGTTGTCACCTCCAAGACACAACCTCACATCACTTGTGCCTTTCAAGTACCGCATGATCCTCTTGACCGCAACCCAATGACTTGAACCCGGTCTTGCCATGTGTTGACTCACAACGCTGATTGGATACGCAAGGTCCGGCCTTGTTGCAATCATAGCATACATCAATGACCCTACAGCTTGCTTGTATGGCACATCCACCATAGATTGAGCCTCTAATGCATACTCCTCATCGGTGAGTTTCACGAGTTTGGAATTCACATCCAATGGAGTGCCAACCGGTTTGCAATCCTCCATGCCAAAGCGTTTGAGCACATCCATAACATACTTGCTTTGATTCATTGTTATGGTGCGTGTTGCTCTATCTCGCACAAACTCAACTCCTAAACAAAAGTGCAACTCACCCAGATCACTCATCTCGTACTCGTTCTCAAGCATTGCCTTCAATGCCTTCAAAGAGCTCATACAACTTGCAAGGATGATCAAATCATCCACATATATGATCACGATGACCACATGTTGCCCCTTTTGCATGAAATACAAGCTGTGATCAGCGATGCTCCTTGTGAACCCGATATGAACAAGAAACGTGTCAATCTTTTGATACCATGCGCGTGGAGATTGCTTCAACCCATACAATGACTTGTTCAACTTGCAAACAAGGTTCTCATTACCTCGTTGCACAAATCCTTCGGGTTGCACCATGTAGATGTCCTCGTCCAACTCGCCGTTCAAGAACGCCGTCTTCACATCCATTTGATGCATTTCCAAATCCATGGCAGCCCCGATGGCCAAAATGCATCGAATAGTGGTGAATTTCGCCACCGGTGCAAAGGTCTCATGAAAATCAACACCTTCGATTTGTGAAAAGCCCTTTGCCACCAATCTTGCCTTATAACGAACCACATCACCCGTTGCATCTCTCTTTGCACGAAATACCCACTTACAACCGATAGCGTTGCGATTCTTGGGGAGGGGAGTCAATTCCCAAGTGCCATTGTCCATCAACGATTTGTACTCCTCTTGCATGGCTTGCTCCCACTTGTTTGCATCATCACAACTCAACGCTTCACGAATCGTCAATGGAGCATCTAAAAGTGCAACGTTTGCATGCTCCTCCTCACCTTGAGGGAGAATATGATTCTTCCACCACTCGCCAAGTGGTCTACGATTTCTCTCTGGATAACGACGATCGCTCGAGGATGCATTGTCTTCAACCGCCGTTGCTTGTGCCTTTTTCTCGCCATTCTTCGTCTTCAAAGGTCGCTCCTCAATATGTTCCTCCTCACCACCATCTTCGTCATCTTCGTCTTCATCAACAATATCAATAACGGGAGATTTGGAAGATTGGTCCACAATCGCCGGTTTATCGCCACTTCTCCCACTTGGACCATCGTCCAAATTGTCTTCAACCTTGGAATTCTCGCAAAATGTCACATCACGAGCTCGAATGATCTTCTTGGTCTCGAGCGACATGAGCCTGTACGCCTTGGTACCTTCACAATATCCAAGAAACACACATTTTGTTGCCTTGGCCTCAAGTTTGGTTCTTTGAGAATCGGGTACCTTTGCAAATGCGATGCATCCAAATGTGCGCATGTGCTCCACGCGGGGTGGCCCTCCCACTCCACGCTTGCTCTGGTGTCATGTTTTGAACCGCACTCGTCGGGCATCGGTTGCGTGTGTACACCGCAGTCACCACCGCTTCCGCCCAAAGGTCCAAACCCAAATTTTGTGCATGCAACATACTCCTTGCCATTTCCACAATTGTTCGATTTGCACGCTCTGCAACTCCGTTTTGTTGTGGTGTATATGGCGTTGTGGTTTGTCTAGCAATGCCTTCTTTCTTCAATAACTCTCCAAATTGGTTGGACATGAACTCGCCGCCATTATCCGATCGAAACACCTTGATCTTGTGCTCGGATTGCTTCTCAACCAACGCCTTGAACTCTTTGAACTTCTCAAAACACTCGCTCTTTGCTTTGATCGGATACAACCATATCTTCCTCGAAAAATCATCAATGAACGTCACAAAATACTTGCAACCCCCCATAGACGTGGTCTTCATTGGACCACACACGTCGGAATGCACAATCTCAAGAACCTTGGTTGCACGAGTTGCCCCATCAACTGGAAACGGTGAGCGTTGTTGCTTGCCTTCAATACAACCCTCACATGTGAACGAACTAGGTGCGACGTGTGATTGTGCAAGATCCATGCCACTTACCATTCCACGCAGTGCTTTCACACTCTTGACATTCAAATGCCCGAGACGACGATGCCACAACGCCAACTTGTCTTCGTTTGAACTCGATTGCACCAACGTTGCGGATTCCGCCGCGTGCATCTTGGAAAACTTGATTTGGTACAAGCCGTTGACTTCGTGTATAATGGCCACCTCCTCACGACTTGGAGACAACACAAAACACCCTTGGTCGCTAAATTCCACTCGCAAATGCTTCATCACCAAATGTCGCACCGATAAAAGATTTGCCTTCAACTTGGGAACGTGGAGGACATCATGGATAGTAATTGTCTTCACACGACCCTTCACCTCGGTGTCTACGACGATGGATCCTTTACCCACGGCTTGAAGAACCGTATCATCACCCAAAATGACATTCTTTGGAGATATGACGTGATATGATTGGAAACAAGTCCTAATGGGCGCCATGTGACTCGAGGCTCCCGAATCAACAATCCAATCGATCACACTACCATTGCATGACACGTCACTTGCCATCATTGCATACTCGTCCCCGTCATCACTACAAGAAGAGACGCTAGTCATAAATGCGTACTCATCACCTGCATCGTTGACCTTTGTATTGTTGGCACTTTCCTCTCTCTTGCGTTTGTAGCAAAATTTTGCCAAGTGGCCCTTCTTACCGCAATAGTAGCATACCTTGTCTGTAGAGCTCCCACTGGCACCGCTCTTGGATTGCTTCGCCATAAGCGCCGCGCTATCGCCACGAGTCTCGTTCTCTTTGCGCCGCGAGAGTTCATGCAACAACCGTGATGTCACATAATCAAGAGTGAGCTCGCTAATGGGCCTACTCTCCATAGCAACGATAAGATACTCGTACGACGGCGGCAAACTCTCGAGGAGCGTCATAACGATATCACCGTCCGTAATGTTGACGTCTGCGCCGTTGAGCTGATCCGCAAGAGCCTTGACTTTGTTGATGTGCGCCAACATGTCGTCGTTTTCTTCCATCTTGATGGTGAAAAACTTGCGCCTCAAAAACAAGATATTGACCAAGCTCTTTGCCTCATGAATATTGCAAAGCTTGGCCCATGCCTCGGCGGGAGTCTTGCACGACCGAATATGAGAAAGCTGGGAATCAGAAAGATTAAGAGCCAAAATCGCAAAGGCCTTTTTCTCTCGCCGAGTGTACGCAGTTCGTACCCTAGCCTCGGCGTCGGACGAAGGCGGTTCCTCACTACCCTCAACTATCTCCCACAATTCTTTTTCGGCCATGACCATTTCCATCTTGAATTTCCACAAGTGGAAGTTGACGCCATCGAACTTGTCTACAACCTTAGCACCTTCACCCTCAAATGCAGCCATATCCTTGATTGAAGGACGTACGCTCACAAAATTCAGCCCCTAGAAAGCTAGGAAAAATTGTTTTTATGATTTTTGACAATTTTGTGATTTGTGGAGCAAATTGCACACGTATGTGCTTCTAATGCCTCCAAACTAATTCCAAACACTAAATCAGCACCTTTGTGCTACACATCAACCTCACAACACTCAATCGTGATGGTTCTTAGTGAATTTGCACAAGATCATACCACAACGCCCTAACTAGGAGAATTGCGCACTCGTTGGCTCAAATCCACTCAAATCAGCACCCTTGTGCTTCACAACATGTAATGCACCCTATGCACACCCTTGTGCCTTCCAAGGACTCTCAATCAATGCAAATTCAGCCCCTTCAAGTCCTAATTGCATTGAAATTCATCAAATCAGCCCCGTTGTGCATTCACTAACCCAAACTCTAATTTTGAGCACTCCAAGGGCATAACTCACATTCCAAACCCTTGTGCAAGAATTGCAATACCAAAATCAGATTGTAGACTCACCCCAAGAGCCTCAAAGCATAAAAGTGCCTTGCAACAACACAAGTGCACAAATTGAGCACAAATTGAGCCAATAAGCTCCAATAAGCTCCAATAAGCTCCAATAAGCTCCAATCAGCTCCAATATACTCCAACAAGCACCAATAAGCTCCAAAGCTCCAATTCAGCCCTTGTAGACGTGTATAAACTCCAAAGGTGCTCCAAAGTGCTCCAAAAGCTCCAAATCAACAAATGATAGCTCCAAAGTGCGAATTCAGCCCTCCAACACGTAGATCAAAGGTAGGAAGATTGTAATACCTCCCAATGTCGAAATCAGCCCACCAAAGCTCGAATTCAGCCCTCCAAAGTTCCAAATCAGCGCTCCAATACTCCAAAATCAGCGCTCCAACGCACGACCTCCACACAATGAGCAATCTAATCTTTGACTCACGCAAAACACATGAGTGGGCCCATAACCTATTGAAGGTTAGATTAGAATGCCAAAGCCTCACACAAACACTTGGAATGCATAGGAAAGAGATGATCTTTACTCATGGGCTGCCCCTCTTAAGTAGCACACCCAAGGGAGTCCCCTTGGCAAACCATATGGGACATCAGCCCATACTCCACTCCTAGTACACTAGGATCAGCCCATATCACTTGGGAGACCCAATTCTCATTACTTCTAACTAGTATCACTTCTCTAGTTGCAAGTCTAGTTCATTCGCATCATCTACTCTAGCTAATGCGCATGGCTAAGAGCAACTTCAGCCCACGCAATCATCCTACTTCAACACTCTACAGACAAGGTATGCTACTATTGCGGTAAGAAGGGCCACTTGGCAAAATTTTGCTACAAACGCAAGAGAGAGGAAAGTGCCAACAATACAAAGGTCAACGATGCAGGTGATGAGTACGCATTTATGACTAGCGTCTCTTCTTGTAGTGATGACGGGGACGAGTATGCAATGATGGCAAGTGACGTGTCATGCAATGGTAGTGTGATCGATTGGATTGTTGATTCGGGAGCCTCGAGTCACATGGCGCCCATTAGGACTTGTTTCCAATCATATCACGTCATATCTCCAAAGAATGTCATTTTGGGTGATGATACGGTTCTTCAAGCCGTGGGTAAAGGATCCATCGTCGTAGACACCGAGGTGAAGGGTCGTGTGAAGACAATTACCATCCATGATGTCCTCCACGTTCCCAAGTTGAAGGCAAATCTTTTATCGGTGCGACATTTGGTGATGAAGCATTTGCGAGTGGAATTTAGCGACCAAGGGTGTTTTGTGTTGTCTCCAAGTCGTGAGGAGGTGGCCATTATACACGAAGTCAACGGCTTGTACCAAATCAAGTTTTCCAAGATGCACGCGGCGGAATCCGCAACGTTGGTGCAATCCAGTTCAAACGAAGACAAGTTGGCGTTGTGGCATCGTCGTCTCGGGCATTTGAATGTCAAGAGTGTGAAAGCACTGCGTGGAATGGTAAGTGGCATGGATCTTGCACAATCACACGTCGCACCTAGTTCATTCACATGTGAGGGTTGTATTGAAGGCAAGCAACAACGCTCACCGTTTCCAGTTGATGGGGCAACTCGTGCAACCAAGGTTCTTGAGATTGTGCATTCCGACGTGTGTGGTCCGATGAAGACCACGTCTATGGGGGGTTGCAAGTATTTTGTGACGTTCATTGATGATTTTTCGAGGAAGATATGGTTGTATCCGATCAAAGCAAAGAGCGAGTGTTTTGAGAAGTTCAAAGAGTTCAAGGCGTTGGTTGAGAAGCAATCCGAGCACAAGATCAAGGTGTTTCGATCGGATAATGGCGGCGAGTTCTTGTCCAACCAATTTGGAGAGTTATTGAAGAAAGAAGGCATTGCTAGACAAACCACAACGCCATATACACCACAACAAAACGGAGTTGCAGAGCGTGCAAATCGAACAATTGTGGAAATGGCAAGGAGTATGTTGCATGCACAAAATTTGGGTTTGGACCTTTGGGCGGAAGCGGTGGTGACTGCGGTGTACACACGCAACCGATGCCCGACGAGTGCGGTTCAAAACATGACACCAGAGCAAGCATGGAGTGGGAGGCCACCCCGCGTGGAGCACATGCGTACATTTGGATGCATCGCATTTGCAAAGGTACCCGATTCTCAAAGAACCAAACTTGAGGCCAAGGCAACAAAATGTGTGTTTCTTGGATATTGTGAAGGTACCAAGGCGTACAGGCTCATGTCCCTCGAGACCAAGAAGATCATTCGAGCTCGTGATGTGACATTTTGCGAGAATTCCAAGGTTGAAGACAATTTGGACGATGGTCCAAGTGGGAGAAGTGGCGATAAACCGGCCATTGTGGACCAATCTTCCAAATCTCCAGTTATTGATATTGTTGATGAAGACGAAGATGACGAAGATGGTGGTGATGAGGAACATATTGAGGAGCCACCTTTGAAGACGAAGAATGGCGAGAAAAAGGCACAAGCAACGGCGGTTGAAGACAATGCATCCTCGAGCGATCGTCGTTATCCAGAGAGAAATCGTAGACCACTTGGCGAGTGGTGGAAGAATCATATTCTCCCTCAAGGTGAGGAGGAGCATGCAAACGTTGCACTTTTAGATGCTCCATTGACGATTCGTGAAGCGTTGAGTTGTGATGATGCAAACAAGTGGGAGCAAGCCATGCAAGAGGAGTACAAATCGTTGATGGACAATGGCACTTGGGAATTGACTCCCCTCCCCAAGAATCGCAACGCTATCGGTTGTAAGTGGGTATTTCGTGCAAAGAGAGATGCAACGGGTGATGTGGTTCGTTATAAGGCAAGATTGGTGGCAAAGGGCTTTTCACAAATCGAAGGTGTTGATTTTCATGAGACCTTTGCACCGGTGGCGAAATTCACCACTATTCGATGCATTTTGGCCATCGGGGCTGCCATGGATTTGGAAATGCATCAAATGGATGTGAAGACGGCGTTCTTGAACGGCGAGTTGGACGAGGACATCTACATGGTACAACCCGAAGGATTTGTGCAACGAGGTAATGAGAACCTTGTTTGCAAGTTGAACAAGTCATTGTATGGGTTGAAGCAATCTCCACGCGCATGGTATCAAAAGATTGACACGTTTCTTGTTCATATCGGGTTCACAAGGAGCATCGCTGATCACAGCTTGTATTTCATGCAAAAGGGGCAACATGTGGTCATCGTGATCATATATGTGGATGATTTGATCATCCTTGCAAGTGGTATGAGCTCTTTGAAGGCATTGAAGGCAATGCTTGAGAACGAGTACGAGATGAGTGATCTGGGTGAGTTGCACTTTTGTTTAGGAGTTGAGTTTGTGCGAGATAGAGCAACACGCACCATAACAATGAATCAAAGCAAGTATGTTATGGATGTTCTCAAACGCTTTGGCATGGAGGATTGCAAACCGGTTGGCACTCCATTGGATGTGAATTCCAAACTCGTGAAACTCACCGATGAGGAGTATGCATTAGAGGCTCAATCTATGGTGGATGTGCCATACAAGCAAGCTGTAGGGTCATTGATGTATGCTATGATTGCAACAAGGCCGGACCTTGCGTATCCAATCAGCGTTGTGAGTCAACACATGGCAAGACCGGGTTCAAGTCATTGGGTTGCGGTCAAGAGGATCATGCGGTACTTGAAAGGCACAAGTGATGTGAGGTTGTGTCTTGGAGGTGACAACATTGTGTTGAGTGGGTATTGTGATGCGGATTATGCGGGTGATACCAATGATCGTAGATCCACCACGGGGTACATGTTCAAAGTTGGATCGGGGGCCGTTTCATGGAATAGCAAGCGCCAACAAACCACGGCCACGTCAACGGTTGAGGCGGAGTACATGGCGACGAGCCACGGTACGAAGGAGGCCATTTGGTTGAGGCAACTAATGGCGGATGTGAGATGCACTCAAGAGGAGGCTACAACAATCATGTGTGACAACCAAGGGAGTATGTCATTGGCGAAGAATCCAACGCATCACTCACGTACAAAGCACATTGATGTGCAATATCACTTCATTCGAGAGAAGTTAGAGATGAAGGTGATAGAGTTGAAGTATTGTCCAACGGAGCACATGGTGGCAGACGTGCTCACAAAGGCTCTTGCGAGAGATCGACATCAAAGACTAGTGGAGGCATTTGGGCTCGAAGGCTTTGGCTATTCGCAAAGTGGGAGTGTTGAAGTAGGATGATTGCGTGGGCTGAAGTTGCTCATAGCCATGCGCATTAGCTAGAGTAGATGATGCGAATGAGCTAGACTTGCAACTAGAGAAGTGGTACTAGTTAGAAGTAATGAGAATTGGGTCTCCCAAGTGATATGGGCTGATCCTAGTGTACTAGGAGTGGAGTATGGGCTGATGTCCCATATGGTTTGCCAAGGGGACTCCCTTGGGTGTGCTACTTAAGAGGGGCAGCCCATGAGTAAAGATCATCTCTTTCCTATGCATTCCAAGTGTTTGTGTGAGGCTTTGGCATTCTAATCTAACCTTCAATATTTTGCGTGAGTCAAAGATTAGATTGCTCATTGTGTGGAGGTCGTGCGTTGGAGCGCTGATTTTGGAGTATTGGAGCGCTGATTTGGAACTTTGGAGGGCTGAATTCGAGCTTTGGTGGGCTGATTTCGACATTGGGAGGTATTACAATCTTCCTACCTTTGATCTACGTGTTGGAGGGCTGAATTCGCACTTTGGAGCTATCATTTGTTGATTTGGAGCTTTTGGAGCACTTTGGAGCACTTTTGGAGTTTATACACGTCTACAAGGGCTGAATTGGAGCTTTGGAGCTTATTGGTGCTTGTTGGAGTATATTGGAGCTTATTGGAGCTTATTGGAGCTTATTGGAGCTTATTGGAGCTTATTGGAGCTTATTGGAGCTTATTGGCTCAATTTGTGCTCAATTTGTGCACTTGTGTTGTTGCAAGGCACTTTTATGCTTTGAGGCTCTTGGAGTGAGTCTACAATCTGATTTTGGTATTGCAATTGTTGCACAAGGGTTTGGAATGTGAGTTATGCCCTTGGAGTGCTCAAAATTAGAGTTTGGGTTAGGGAATGCACAACGGGGCTGATTTGATGAATTTCAATGCAATTAGGACTTGAAGGGGCTGAATTTGCATTGATTGAGAGTCCTTGGAAGGCACAAGGGTGTGCATAGGGTGCATTACATGTTGTGAAGCACAAGGGTGCTGATTTGAGTGGATTTGAGCCAACGAGTGCGCAATTCTCCTAGTTAGGGCGTTGTGGTATGATCTTGTGCAAATTCACTAAGAACCATCACGATTGAGTGTTGTGAGGTTGATGTGTAGCACAAAGGTGCTGATTTAGTGTTTGGAATTAGTTTGGAGGCATTAGAAGCACATACGTGTGCAATTTGCCTCACAAATCACAAAATTGTCAAAAATCATAAAAACAATTTTTCTTAGCTTTCTAGGGGCTGAATTTTGTGAGCGTACGTCCTTCAATCAAGGATATGGCTACATTTGAGGGTGAAGGTGCTAAGGTTGTAGACAAGTTCGATGGCGTCAACTTCCACTTGTGGAAATTCAAGATGGAAATGGTCATGGCCGAAAAAGAATTGTGGGAGATAGTTGAGGGTAGTGAGGAACCGCCTTCGTCCGACGCCGAGGCTAGGGTACGAACTGCGTACACTCGGCGAGAGAAAAAGGCCTTTGCGATTTTGGCTCTTAATCTTTCTGATTCCCAGCTTTCTCATATTCGGTCGTGCAAGACTCCCGCCGAGGCATGGGCCAAGCTTTGCAATATTCATGAGGCAAAGAGCTTGGTCAATATCTTGTTTTTGAGGCGTAAGTTTTTCACCATCAAGATGGAAGAAAACGACGACATGCTGGCGCACATCAACAAAGTCAAGGCTCTTGCGGATCAGCTCAACGGCGCAGACGTCAACATTACGGACGGTGATATCGTTATGACGCTCCTCGAGAGTTTGCCGCCGTCGTACGAGTATCTTATCGTTGCTATGGAGAGTAGGCCCATTAGCGAGCTCACTCTTGATTATGTGACATCACGGTTGTTGCATGAACTCTCGCGGCGCAAAGAGAACGAGACTCGTGGCGATAGCGCAGCGCTTATGGCGAAGCAATCCAAGAGCGGTGCCAGTGGGAGCTCTACAGACAAGGTATGCTACTATTGCGGTAAGAAGGGCCACTTGGCAAAATTTTGCTACAAACGCAAGAGAGAGGAAAGTGCCAACAATACAAAGGTCAACGATGCAGGTGATGAGTACGCATTTATGACTAGCGTCTCTTCTTGTAGTGATGACGGGGACGAGTATGCAATGATGGCAAGTGACGTGTCATGCAATGGTAGTGTGATCGATTGGATTGTTGATTCGGGAGCCTCGAGTCACATGGCGCCCATTAGGACTTGTTTCCAATCATATCACGTCATATCTCCAAAGAATGTCATTTTGGGTGATGATACGGTTCTTCAAGCCGTGGGTAAAGGATCCATCGTCGTAGACACCGAGGTGAAGGGTCGTGTGAAGACAATTACCATCCATGATGTCCTCCACGTTCCCAAGTTGAAGGCAAATCTTTTATCGGTGCGACATTTGGTGATGAAGCATTTGCGAGTGGAATTTAGCGACCAAGGGTGTTTTGTGTTGTCTCCAAGTCGTGAGGAGGTGGCCATTATACACGAAGTCAACGGCTTGTACCAAATCAAGTTTTCCAAGATGCACGCGGCGGAATCCGCAACGTTGGTGCAATCGAGTTCAAACGAAGACAAGTTGGCGTTGTGGCATCGTCGTCTCGGGCATTTGAATGTCAAGAGTGTGAAAGCACTGCGTGGAATGGTAAGTGGCATGGATCTTGCACAATCACACGTCGCGCCTAGTTCATTCACATGTGAGGGTTGTATTGAAGGCAAGCAACAACGCTCACCGTTTCCAGTTGATGGGGCAACTCGTGCAACCAAGGTTCTTGAGATTGTGCATTCCGACGTGTGTGGTCCAATGAAGACCACGTCTATGGGGGGTTGCAAGTATTTTGTGACGTTCATTGATGATTTTTCGAGGAAGATATGGTTGTATCCGATCAAAGCAAAGAGCGAGTGTTTTGAGAAGTTCAAAGAGTTCAAGGCGTTGGTTGAGAAGCAATCCGAGCACAAGATCAAGGTGTTTCGATCGGATAATGGCGGCGAGTTCATGTCCAACCAATTTGGAGAGTTATTGAAGAAAGAAGGCATTGCTAGACAAACCACAACGCCATATACACCACAACAAAACGGAGTTGCAGAGCGTGCAAATCGAACAATTGTGGAAATGGCAAGGAGTATGTTGCATGCACAAAATTTGGGTTTGGACCTTTGGGCGGAAGCGGTGGTGACTGCGGTGTACACACGCAACCGATGCCCGACGAGTGCGGTTCAAAACATGACACCGGAGCAAGCGTGGAGTGGGAGGCCACCCCGCGTGGAGCACATGCGCACATTTGGATGCATCGCATTTGCAAAGGTACCCGATTCTCAAAGAACCAAACTTGAGGCCAAGGCAACAAAATGTGTGTTTCTTGGATATTGTGAAGGTACCAAGGCGTACAGGCTCATGTCGCTCGAGACCAAGAAGATCATTCGAGCTCGTGATGTGACATTTTGCGAGAATTCCAAGGTTGAAGACAATTTGGACGATGGTCCAAGTGGGAGAAGTGGCGATAAACCAGCGATTGTGGACCAATCTTCCAAATCTCCCGTTATTGATATTGTTGATGAAGACGAAGATGACGACGATGGTGGTGATGAGGAACATCTTGAGGAGCGACCTTTGAAGACGAGGAATGGCGAGAAAAAGGCACAAGCAACGGCGGTTGAAGACAATGCATCCTCGAGCGATCGTCGTTATCCAGAGAGAAATCGTAGAACACTTGGCGAGTGGTGGAAGAATCATATTCTCCCTCAAGGTGAGGAGGAGCATGCAAACGTTGCACTTTTAGATGCTCCATTGACGATTCGTGAAGCGTTGAGTTGTGATGATGCAAACAAGTGGGAGCAAGCCATGCAAGAGGAGTACAAATCGTTGATGGACAATGGCACTTGGGAATTGACTCCCCTCCCCAAGAATCGCAACGCTATCGGTTGTAAGTGGGTATTTCGTGCAAAGAGAGATGCAACGGGTGATGTGGTTCGTTATAAGGCAAGATTGGTGGCAAAGGGCTTTTCACAAATCGAAGGTGTTGATTTTCATGAGACCTTTGCACCGGTGGCGAAATTCACCACTATTCGATGCATTTTGGCCATCGGGGCTGCCATGGATTTGGAAATGCATCAAATGGATGTGAAGACGGCGTTCTTGAACGGCGAGTTGGACGAGGACATCTACATGGTACAACCCGAAGGATTTGTGCAACGAGGTAATGAGAACCTTGTTTGCAAGTTGAACAAGTCATTGTATGGGTTGAAGCAATCTCCACGCGCATGGTATCAAAAGATTGACACGTTTCTTGTTCATATCGGGTTCACAAGGAGCATCGCTGATCACAGCTTGTATTTCATGCAAAAGGGGCAACATGTGGTCATCGTGATCATATATGTGGATGATTTGATCATCCTTGCAAGTTGTATGAGCTCTTTGAAGGCATTGAAGGCAATGCTTGAGAACGAGTACGAGATGAGTGATCTGGGTGAGTTGCACTTTTGTTTAGGAGTTGAGTTTGTGCGAGATAGAGCAACACGCACCATAACAATGAATCAAAGCAAGTATGTTATGGATGTTCTCAAACGCTTTGGCATGGAGGATTGCAAACCGGTTGGCACTCCATTGGATGTGAATTCCAAACTCGTGAAACTCACCGATGAGGAGTATGCATTAGAGGCTCAATCTATGGTGGATGTGCCATACAAGCAAGCTGTAGGGTCATTGATGTATGCTATGATTGCAACAAGGCCGGACCTTGCGTATCCAATCAGCGTTGTGAGTCAACACATGGCAAGACCGGGTTCAAGTCATTGGGTTGCGGTCAAGAGGATCATGCGGTACTTGAAAGGCACAAGTGATGTGAGGTTGTGTCTTGGAGGTGACAACATTGTGTTGAGTGGGTATTGTGATGCGGATTATGCGGGTGATACCAATGATCGTAGATCCACCACGGGGTACATGTTCAAAGTTGGATCGGGGGCCGTTTCATGGAATAGCAAGCGCCAACAAACCACGGCCACGTCAACGGTTGAGGCGGAGTACATGGCGACGAGCCACGGTACGAAGGAGGCCATTTGGTTGAGGCAACTAATGGCGGATGTGAGATGCACTCAAGAGGAGGCTACAACAATCATGTGTGACAACCAAGGGAGTATGTCATTGGCGAAGAATCCAACGCATCACTCACGTACAAAGCACATTGATGTGCAATATCACTTCATTCGAGAGAAGTTAGAGAAGAAGGTGATAGAGTTGAAGTATTGTCCAACGGAGCACATGGTGGCAGACGTGCTCACAAAGGCTCTTGCGAGAGATCGACATCAAAGACTAGTGGAGGCATTTGGGCTCGAAGGCTTTGGCTATTCGCAAAGTGGGAGTGTTGAAGTAGGATGATTGCGTGGGCTGAAGTTGCTCATAGCCATGCGCATTAGCTAGAGTAGATGATGCGAATGAGCTAGACTAGCAACTAGAGAAGTGGTACTAGTTAGAAGTAATGAGAATTGGGTCTCCCAAGTGATATGGGCTGATCCTAGTGTACTAGGAGTGGAGTATGGGCTGATGTCCCATATGGTTTGCCAAGGAGACTCCCTTGGGTGTGCTACTTAAGAGGGGCAGCCCATGAGTAAAGATCATCTCTTTCCTATGCATTCCAAGTGTTTGTGTGAGGCTTTGGCATTCTAATCTAACCTTCAATAGTACCAAATCAAGTTTTCCAAGATGCACGCGGCGGAATCGGCAACGTTGGTGCAATCGAGTTCAAACGAAGACAAGTTGGCGTTGTGGCATCGTCGTCTGGGGCATTTGAATGTCAAGAGTGTGAAAGCACTGCGTGGAATGGTAAGTGGCATGGATCTTGCACAATCACACGTCGCACCTAGTTCATTCACATGTGAGGGTTGTATTGAAGGCAAGCAACAGCGCTCACCGTTTCCAGTTGATGGGGCAACTCGTGCAACCAAGGTTCTTGAGATTGTGCATTCCGACGTGTGTGGTCCAATGAAGACCACGTCTATGGGGGGTTGCAAGTATTTTGTGACGTTCATTGATGATTTTTCGAGGAAGATATGGTTGTATCCGATCAAAGCAAAGAGCGAGTGTTTTGAGAAGTTCAAAGAGTTCAAGCCGTTGGTTGAGAAGCAATCCGAGCTATTGAAGGTTAGATTAGAATGCCAAAGCCTCACACAAACACTTGGAATGCATTGGAAAGAGATAATCTTTACTCATGGGCTGCCCCTCTTAAGTAGCACACCCAAGGGAGTCCCCTTGGCAAACCATATGGGACATCAGCCCATACTCCACTCCTAGTACACTTGGATCAGCCCATATCACTTGGGAGACCCAATTCTCATTATCTCTAACTAGTACCACTTCTCTAGTTGCTAGTCTAGCTCATTCGCATCATCTACTCTAGCTAATGCGCATGGCTATGAGCAACTTCAGCCCACGCAATCATCCTACTTCAACACTCCCACTTTGCGAATAGCCAAAGCCTTCGAGCCCAAATGCCATCACTAGTCTTTGATGTCGATCTCTCGCAAGAGCCTTTGTCAGCACGTCCGCCACCATGTGCTCCGTTGGACAATACTTCAACTCTATCACCTTCATCTCTAACTTCTCTCGAATGAAGTGATATTGCACATCAATGTGCTTTGTACGTGAGTGATGCGTTGGATTCTTCGCCAATGACATACTCCCTTGGTTGTCACACATGATTGTTGTAGCCTCCTCTTGAGTGCATCTCACATCCGCCATTAGTTGCCTCAACCAAATGGCCTCCTTCGTACCGTGGCTCGTCGCCATGTACTCCGCCTCAACCGTTGACGTGGCCGTGGTTTGTTGGCGCTTGCTATTCCATGAAACGGCCCCCGATCCAACTTTGAACATGTACCCCGTGGTGGATCTACGATCATTGGTATCACCCGCATAATCCGCATCACAATACCCACTCAACACAATGTTGTCACCTCCAAGACACAACCTCACATCACTTGTGCCTTTCAAGTACCGCATGATCCTCTTGACCGCAACCCAATGACTTGAACCCGGTCTTGCCATGTGTTGACTCACAACGCTGATTGGATACGCAAGGTCCGGCCTTGTTGCAATCATAGCATACATCAATGACCCTACAGCTTGCTTGTATGGCACATCCACCATAGATTGAGCCTCTAATGCATACTCCTCATCGGTGAGTTTCACGAGTTTGGAATTCACATCCAATGGAGTGCCAACCGGTTTGCAATCCTCCATGCCAAAGCGTTTGAGAACATCCATAACATACTTGCTTTGATTCATTGTTATGGTGCGTGTTGCTCTATCTCGCACAAACTCAACTCCTAAACAAAAGTGCAACTCACCGAGATCACTCATCTCGTACTCGTTCTCAAGCATTGCCTTCAATGCCTTCAAAGAGCTCATACAACTTGCAAGGATGATCAAATCATCCACATATATGATCACGATGACCACATGTTGCCCCTTTTGCATGAAATACAAGCTGTGATCAGCGATGCTCCTTGTGAACCCGATATGAACAAGAAACGTGTCAATCTTTTGATACCATGCGCGTGGAGATTGCTTCAACCCATACAATGACTTGTTCAACTTGCAAACAAGGTTCTCATTACCTCGTTGCACAAATCCTTCGGGTTGTACCATGTAGATGTCCTCGTCCAACTCGCCGTTCAAGAACGCCGTCTTCACATCCATTTGATGCATTTCCAAATCCATGGCAGCCCCGATGGCCAAAATGCATCGAATAGTGGTGAATTTCGCCACCGGTGCAAAGGTCTCATGAAAATCAACACCTTCGATTTGTGAAAAGCCCTTTGCCACCAATCTTGCCTTATAACGAACCACATCACCCGTTGCATCTCTCTTTGCACGAAATACCCACTTACAACCGATAGCGTTGCGATTCTTGGGGAGGGGAGTCAATTCCCAAGTGCCATTGTCCATCAACGATTTGTACTCCTCTTGCATGGCTTGCTCCCACTTGTTTGCATCATCACAACTCAACGCTTCACGAATCGTCAATGGAGCATCTAAAAGTGCAACGTTTGCATGCTCCTCCTCACCTTGAGGGAGAATATGATTCTTCCACCACTCGCCAAGTGTGTAAAGATCATCTCTTTCCTATACATTCCAAGTGTTTGTGTGAGGCTTTGGCATTCTAATCTAACCTTCAATAGGTTATGGGCCCACTCATGTGTTTTGCGTGAGTCAAAGATTAGATTGCTCGTTGTGTGGAGGTCGTGCTTTGGAGCGCTGATTTTGGAGTATTGGAGCGCTGATTTGGAACTTTGGAGGGCTGAATTCGAGCTTTGGTGGGCTGATTTCGACATTGGGAGGTATTACAATCTTCCTACCTTTGATCTACGTGTTGGAGGGCTGAATTCGCACTTTGGAGCTATCATTTGTTGATTTGGAGCTTTTGGAGCACTTTGGAGCACTTTTGGAGTTTATACACGTCTACAAGGGCTGAATTGGAGCTTTGGAGCTTATTGGTGCTTGTTGGAGTATATTGGAGCTTATTGGAGCTTATTGGAGCTTATTGGAGCTTATTGGCTCAATTTGTGCTCAATTTGTGCACTTGTGTTGTTGCAAGGCACTTTTATGCTTTGAGGCTCTTGGGGTGAGTCTACAATCTGATTTTGGTATTGCAATTCTTGCACAAGGGTTTGGAATGTGAGTTATGCCCTTGGAGTGCTCAAAATTAGAGTTTGGGTTAGTGAATGCACAACGGGGCTGATTTGATGAATTTCAATGCAATTAGGACTTGAAGGGGCTGAATTTGCATTGATTTAGAGTCCTTGGAAGGCACAAGGGTGTCCATAGGGTGCGTTACGTGTTGTGAAGCACAAGGGTGCTGATTTGAGTGGATTTGAGCCAACGAGTGCGCAATTCTCCTAGTTAGGGTGTTGTGGTATGATCTTGAGCAAATTCACTAAGAACCATCACGATTGAGTGTTGTGAGGTTGATGTGTAGCACAAAGGTGCTGATTTAGTGTTTGGAATTAGTTTGGAGGCATTAGAAGCACGTACGTGTGCAATTTGCTTCACAAATCACAAAATTGTCAAAAATCATAAAAACAATTTTTCTTAGCTTTCTAGGGGCTGAATTTTGTGAGCGTACGTCCTTCAATCAAGGATATGGCTACATTTGAGGGTGAAGGTGCTAAGGTTGTAGACAAGTTCGATGGCGTCAACTTCCACTTGTGGAAATTCAAGATGGAAATGGTCATGGCCGAAAAAGAATTGTGGGAGATAGTTGAGGGTAGTGAGGAACCGCCTTCGTCCGACGCCGAGGCTAGGGTACGAACTGCGTACACTCGGCGAGAGAAAAAGGCCTTTGCGATTTTGGCTCTTAATCTTTCTGATTCGCAGCTTTCTCATATTCGGTCGTGCAAGACTCCCGCCGAGGCATGGGCCAAGCTTTGCAATATTCATGAGGCAAAGAGCTTGGTCAATATCTTGTTTTTGAGGCGCAAGTTTTTCACCATCAAGATGGAAGAAAACGACGACATGTTGGCGCACATCAACAAAGTCAAGGCTCTTGCGGATCAGCTCAACGGCGCAGACGTCAACATTACCGACGGTGATATCGTTATGACGCTCCTCGAGAGTTTGCCGCCGTCGTACGAGTATCTTATCGTTGCTATGGAGAGTAGGCCCATTAGCGAGCTCACTCTTGATTATGTGACATCACGGTTGTTGCATGAACTCTCGCGGCGCAAAGAGAACGAGACTCGTGGCGATAGCGCGGCGCTTATGGCGAAGCAATCCAAGAGCGGTGCCAGTGGGAGCTCTACAGACAAGGTATGCTACTATTGCGGTAAGAAGGGCCACTTGGCAAAATTTTGCTACAAACGCAAGAGAGAAGAAAGTGCCAACAATACAAAGGTCAACGATGCAGGTGATGAGTACGCATTTATGACTAGCGTCTCTTCTTGTAGTAATGACGGGGACGAGTATGCAATGATGGCAAGTGACGTGTCATGCAATGGTAGTGTGATCGATTGGATTGTTGATTCGGGAGCCTCGAGTCACATGGCGCCCATTAGGACTTGTTTCCAATCATATCACGTCATATCTCCAAAGAATGTCATTTTGGGTGATGATACGGTTCTTCAAGCCGTGGGTAAAGGATCCATCGTCGTAGACACCGAGGTGAAGGGTCGTGTGAAGACAATTACCATCCATGATGTCCTCCACGTTCCCAAGTTGAAGGCAAATCTTTTATCGGTGCGACATTTGGTGATGAAGCATTTGCGAGTGGAATTTAGCGACCAAGGGTGTTTTGTGTTGTCCCCAAGTCGTGAGGAGGTGGCCATTATACACGAAGTCAACGGCTTGTACCAAATCAAGTTTTCCAAGATGCACGCGGCGGAATCCGCAACGTTGGTGCAATCGAGTTCAAACGAAGACAAGTTGGCGTTGTGGCATCGTCGTCTCGGGCATTTGAATGTCAAGAGTGTGAAAGCACTCCGTGGAATGGTAAGTGGCATGGATCTTGCACAATCACACGTCGCACCTAGTTCATTCACATGTGAGGGTTGTATTGAAGGCAAGCAACAACGCTCACCGTTTCCAGTTGATGGGGCAACTCGTGCAACCAAGGTTCTTGAGATTGTGCATTCCGACGTGTGTGGTCCAATGAAGACCACGTCTATGGGGGGTTGCAAGTATTTTGTGACGTTCATTGATGATTTTTCGAGGAAGATATGGTTGTATCCGATCAAAGCAAAGAGCGAGTGTTTTGAGAAGTTCAAAGAGTTCAAGGCGTTGGTTGAGAAGCAATCCGAGCACAAGATCAAGGTGTTTCGATCGGATAATGGCGGCGAGTTCTTGTCCAACCAATTTGGAGAGTTATTGAAGAAAGAAGGCATTGCTAGACAAACCACAACGCCATATACACCACAACAAAACGGAGTTGCAGAGCGTGCAAATCGAACAATTGTGGAAATGGCAAGGAGTATGTTGCATGCACAAAATTTGGGTTTGGACCTTTGGGCGGAAGCGGTGGTGACTGCGGTGTACACACGCAACCGATGCCCGACGAGTGCGGTTCAAAACATGACACCAGAGCAAGCGTGGAGTGGGAGGCCTCCCCGCGTGGAGCACATGCGCACATTTGGATGCATCGCATTTGCAAAGGTACCCGATTCTCAAAGAACCAAACTTGAGGCCAAGGCAACAAAATGTGTGTTTCTTGGATATTGTGAAGGTACCAAGGCGTACAGGCTCATGTCGCTCGAGACCAAGAAGATCATTCGAGCTCGTGATGTGACATTTTGCGAGAATTCCAAGGTTGAAGACAATTTGGACGATGGTCCAAGTGGGAGAAGTGGCGATAAACCGGCCATTGTGGACCAATCTTCCAAATCTCCCGTTATTGATATTGTTGATGAAGACGAAGATGACGAAGATGGTGGTGATGAGGAACATATTGAGGAGCGACCTTTGAAGACGAAGAATGGCGAGAAGAAGGCACAAGCAACGGCGGTTGAAGACAATGCATCCTCGAGCGATCGTCGTTATCCAGAGAGAAATCGTAGACCACTTGGCGAGTGGTGGAAGAATCATATTCTCCCTCAAGGTGAGGAGGAGCATGCAAACGTTGCACTTTTAGATGCTCCATTGACGATTCGTGAAGCGTTGAGTTGTGATGATGCAAACAAGTGGGAGCAAGCCATGCAAGAGGAGTACAAATCGTTGATGGACAATGGCACTTGGGAATTGACTCCCCTCCCCAAGAATCGCAACGCTATCGGTTGTAAGTGGGTATTTCGTGCAAAGAGAGATGCAACGGGTGATGTGGTTCGTTATAAGGCAAGATTGGTGGCAAAGGGCTTTTCACAAATCGAAGGTGTTGATTTTCATGAGACCTTTGCACCGGTGGCGAAATTCACCACTATTCGATGCATTTTGGCCATCGGGGCTGCCATGGATTTGGAAATGCATCAAATGGATGTGAAGACGGCGTTCTTGAACGGCGAGTTGGACGAGGACATCTACATGGTACAACCCGAAGGATTTGTGCAACGAGGTAATGAGAACCTTGTTTGCAAGTTGAACAAGTCATTGTATGGGTTGAAGCAATCTCCACGCGCATGGTATCAAAAGATTGACACGTTTCTTGTTCATATCGGGTTCACAAGGAGCATCGCTGATCACAGCTTGTATTTCATGCAAAAGGGGCAACATGTGGTCATCGTGATCATATATGTGGATGATTTGATCATCCTTGCAAGTTGTATGAGCTCTTTGAAGGCATTGAAGGCAATGCTTGAGAACGAGTACGAGATGAGTGATCTCGGTGAGTTGCACTTTTGTTTAGGAGTTGAGTTTGTGCGAGATAGAGCAACACGCACCATAACAATGAATCAAAGCAAGTATGTTATGGATGTTCTCAAACGCTTTGGCATGGAGGATTGCAAACCGGTTGGCACTCCATTGGATGTGAATTCCAAACTCGTGAAACTCACCGATGAGGAGTATGCATTAGAGGCTCAATCTATGGTGGATGTGCCATACAAGCAAGCTGTAGGGTCATTGATGTATGCTATGATTGCAACAAGGCCGGACCTTGCGTATCCAATCAGCGTTGTGAGTCAACACATGGCAAGACCGGGTTCAAGTCATTGGGTTGCGGTCAAGAGGATCATGCGGTACTTGAAAGGCACAAGTGATGTGAGGTTGTGTCTTGGAGGTGACAACATTGTGTTGAGTGGGTATTGTGATGCGGATTATGCGGGTGATACCAATGATCGTAGATCCACCACGGGGTACATGTTCAAAGTTGGATCGGGGGCCGTTTCATGGAATAGCAAGCGCCAACAAACCACGGCCACGTCAACGGTTGAGGCGGAGTACATGGCGACGAGCCACGGTACGAAGGAGGCCATTTGGTTGAGGCAACTAATGGCGGATGTGAGATGCACTCAAGAGGAGGCTACAACAATCATGTGTGACAACCAAGGGAGTATGTCATTGGCAAAGAATCCAACGCATCACTCACGTACAAAGCACATTGATGTGCAATATCACTTCATTCGAGAGAAGTTAGAGATGAAGGTGATAGAGTTGAAGTATTGTCCAACGGAGCACATGGTGGCGGACGTGCTGACAAAGGCTCTTGCGAGAGATCGACATCAAAGACTAGTGGTGGCATTTGGGCTCCAAGGCTTTGGCTATTCGCAAAGTGGGAGTGTTGAAGTAGGATGATTGCGTGGACTGAAGTTGTTCATAGCCATGCGCATTAGCTAGAGTAGATGATGCGAATGAGCTAGACTAGCAACTAGAGAAGAGGTACTAGTTAGAGATAATGAGAATTAGGTCTCCCAAGTGATATGGGCTGATCCTAGTGTACTAGGAGTGGAGTATGGGCTGATGTCCCATATGGTTTGCCAAGGGGACTCCCTTGGGTGTACTACTTAAGAGGGGCAGCCCATGAGTAAAGATCATCTCTTTCCTATACATTCCAAGTGTTTGTGTGAGGCTTTGGCATTCTAATCTAACCTTCAATAAAGTGGTCTACGATTTCTCTCTGGATAACGACGATCGCTCGAGGATGCATTGTCTTCAACCGCCGTTGCTTGTGCCTTTTTCTCGCCATTCTTCGTCTTCAAAGGTCGCTCCTCAATATGTTCCTCATCACCACCATCTTCGTCATCTTCGTCTTCATCAACAATATCAATAACGGGAGATTTGGAAGATTGGTCCACAATCGCCGGTTTATCGCCACTTCTCCCACTTGGACCATCGTCCAAATTGTCTTCAACCTTGGAATTCTCGCAAAATGTCACATCACGAGCTCGAATGATCTTATTGGTCTCGAGCGACATGAGCCTGTACGCCTTGGTACCTTCACAATACCCAAGAAACACACATTTTGTTGCCTTGGCCTCAAGTTTGGTTCTTTGAGAATCGGGTACCTTTGCAAATGCGATGCATCCAAATGTGCGCATGTGCTCCACGCGAGGTGGCCTCCCACTCCACGCTTGCTCTGGTGTCATGTTTTGAACCGCACTCGTCGGGCATCGGTTGCGTGTGTACACCGCAGTCACCACCGCTTCCGCCCAAAGGTCCAAACCCAAATTTTGTGCATGCAACATACTCCTTGCCATTTCCACAATTGTTCGATTTGCACGCTCTGCAACTCCGTTTTGTTGTGGTGTATATGGCGTTGTGGTTTGTCTAGCAATGCCTTCTTTCTTCAATAACTCTCCAAATTGGTTGGACATGAACTCGCCGCCATTATCCGATCGAAACACCTTGATCTTGTGCTCGGATTGCTTCTCAACCAACGCCTTGAACTCTTTGAACTTCTCAAAACACTCGCTCTTTGCTTTGATCGGATACAACCATATCTTCCTCGAAAAATCATCAATGAACGTCACAAAATACTTGCAACCCCCCATAGACGTGGTCTTCATTGGACCACACACGTCGGAATGCACAATCTCAAGAACCTTGGTTGCACGAGTTGCCCCATCAACTGGAAACGGTGAGCGTTGTTGCTTGCCTTCAATACAACCCTCACATGTGAATGAACTAGGCGCGACGTGTGATTGTGCAAGATCCATGCCACTTACCATTCCACGCAGTGCTTTCACACTCTTGACATTCAAATGCCCGAGACGACGATGCCACAACGCCAACTTGTCTTCGTTTTATTGAAGGTTAGATTAGAATGCCAAAGCCTCACACAAACACTTGGAATGCATAGGAAAGAGATGATCTTTACTCATGGGCTGCCCCTCTTAAGTAGCACACCCAAGGGAGTCCCCTTGGCAAACCATATGGGACATCAGCCCATACTCCACTCCTAGTACACTAGGATCAGCCCATATCACTTGGGAGACCCAATTCTCATTACTTCTAACTAGTACCACTTCTCTAGTTGCTAGTCTAGCTCATTCGCATCATCTACTCTACCTAATGCGCATGGCTATGAGCAACTTCAGCCCACGCAATCATCCTACTTCAACACTCCCACTTTGCAAATAGCCAAAGCCTTCGAGCCCAAATGCCACCACTAGTCTTTGATGTCGATCTCTCGCAAGAGCCTTTGTCAGCACGTCCGCCACCATGTGCTCCGTCGGACAATACTTCAACTCTATCACCTTCATCTCTAACTTCTCTCGAATGAAGTGATATTGCACATCAATGTGCTTTGTACGTGAGTGATGCGTTGGATTCTTCGCCAATGACATACTCCCTTGGTTGTCACACATGATTGTTGTAGCCTCCTCTTGAGTGCATCTCACATCCGCCATTAGTTGCCTCAACCAAATGGCCTCCTTCGTACCGTGGCTCGTCGCCATGTACTCCGCCTCAACCGTTGACGTGGCCGTGGTTTGTTGGCGCTTGCTATTCCATGAAACGGCCCCCGATCCAACTTTGAACATGTACCCCGTGGTGGATCTACGATCATTGGTATCACCCGCATAATCCGCATCACAATACCCACTCAACACAATGTTGTCACCTCCAAGACACAACCTCACATCACTTGTGCCTTTCAAGTACCGCATGATCCTCTTGACCGCAACCCAATGACTTGAACCCGGTCTTGCCATGTGTTGACTCACAACGCTGATTGGATACGCAAGGTCCGGCCTTGTTGCAATCATAGCATACATCAATGACCCTACAGCTTGCTTGTATGGCACATCCACCATAGATTGAGCCTCTAATGCATACTCCTCATCGGTGAGTTTCACGAGTTTGGAATTCACATCCAATGGAGTGCCAACCGGTTTGCAATCCTCCATGCCAAAGCGTTTGAGCACATCCATAACATACTTGCTTTGATTCATTGTTATGGTGCGTGTTGCTCTATCTCGCACAAACTCAACTCCTAAACAAAAGTGCAACTCACCCAGATCACTCATCTCGTACTCGTTCTCAAGCATTGCCTTCAATGCCTTCAAAGAGCTCATACAACTTGCAAGGATGATCAAATCATCCACATATATGATCACGATGACCACATGTTGCCCCTTTTGCATGAAATACAAGCTGTGATCAGCGATGCTCCTTGTGAACCCGATATGAACAAGAAACGTGTCAATCTTTTGATACCATGCGCGTGGAGATTGCTTCAACCCATACAATGACTTGTTCAACTTGCAAACAAGGTTCTCATTACCTCGTTGCACAAATCCTTCGGGTTGCACCATGTAGATGTCCTCGTCCAACTCGCCGTTCAAGAACGCCGTCTTCACATCCATTTGATGCATTTCCAAATCCATGGCAGCCCCGATGGCCAAAATGCATCGAATAGTGGTGAATTTCGCCACCGGTGCAAAGGTCTCATGAAAATCAACACCTTCGATTTGTGAAAAGCCCTTTGCCACCAATCTTGCCTTATAACGAACCACATCACCCGTTGCATCTCTCTTTGCACGAAATACCCACTTACAACCGATAGCGTTGCGATTCTTGGGGAGGGGAGTCAATTCCCAAGTGCCATTGTCCATCAACGATTTGTACTCCTCTTGCATGGCTTGCTCCCACTTGTTTGCATCATCACAACTCAACGCTTCACGAATCGTCAATGGAGCATCTAAAAGTGCAACGTTTGCATGCTCCTCCTCACCTTGAGGGAGAATATGATTCTTCCACCACTCGCCAAGTGGTCTACGATTTCTCTCTGGATAACGACGATCGCTCGAGGATGCATTGTCTTCAACCGCCGTTGCTTGTGCCTTTTTCTCGCCATTCTTCGTCTTCAAAGGTCGCTCCTCAATATGTTCCTCATCACCACCATCTTCGTCATCTTCGTCTTCATCAACAATATCAATAACGGGAGATTTGGAAGATTGGTCCACAATCGCCGGTTTATCGCCACTTCTCCCACTTGGACCATCGTCCAAATTGTCTTCAACCTTGGAATTCTCGCAAAATGTCACATCACGAGCTCGAATGATCTTCTTGGTCTCGAGGGACATGAGCCTGTACGCCTTGGTACCTTCACAATATCCAAGAAACACACATTTTGTTGCCTTGGCCTCAAGTTTGGTTCTTTGAGAATCGGGTACCTTTGCAAATGCGATGCATCCAAATGTGCGCATGTGCTCCACGCGGGGTGGCCTCCCACTCCACGCTTGCTCTGGTGTCATGTTTTGAACCGCACTCGTCGGGCATCGGTTGCGTGTGTACACCGCAGTCACCACCGCTTCCGCCCAAAGGTCCAAACCCAAATTTTGTGCATGCAACATACTCCTTGCCATTTCCACAATTGTTCGATTTGCACGCTCTGCAACTCCGTTTTGTTGTGGTGTATATGGCGTTGTGGTTTGTCTAGCAATGCCTTCTTTCTTCAATAACTCTCCAAATTGGTTGGACATGAACTCGCCGCCATTATCCGATCGAAACACCTTGATCTTGTGCTCGGATTGCTTCTCAACCAACGCCTTGAACTCTTTGAACTTCTCAAAACACTCGCTCTTTGCTTTGATCGGATACAACCATATCTTCCTCGAAAAATCATCAATGAACGTCACAAAATACTTGCAACCCCCCATAGACGTGGTCTTCATCGGACCACACACGTCGGAATGCACAATCTCAAGAACCTTGGTTGCACGAGTTGCCCCATCAACTGGAAACGGTGAGCGTTGTTGCTTGCCTTCAATACAACCCTCACATGTGAATGAACTAGGTGCGACGTGTGATTGTGCAAGATCCATGCCACTTACCATTCCACGGAGTGCTTTCACACTCTTGACATTCAAATGCCCGAGACGACGATGCCACAACGCCAACTTGTCTTCGTTTGAACTCGATTGCACCAACGTTGCGGATTCCGCCGCGTGCATCTTGGAAAACTTGATTTGGTACAAGCCGTTGACTTCGTGTATAATGGCCACCTCCTCACGACTTGGAGACAACACAAAACACCCTTGGTCGCTAAATTCCACTCGCAAATGCTTCATCACCAAATGTCGCACCGATAAAAGATTTGCCTTCAACTTGGGAACGTGGAGGACATCATGGATGGTAATTGTCTTCACACGACCCTTCACCTCGGTGTCTACGACGATGGATCCTTTACCCACGGCTTGAAGAACCGTATCATCACCCAAAATGACATTCTTTGGAGATATGACGTGATATGATTGGAAACAAGTCCTAATGGGCGCCATGTGACTCGAGGCTCCCGAATCAACAATCCAATCGATCACACTACCATTGCATGACACGTCACTTGCCATCATTGCATACTCGTCCCCGTCATCACTACAAGAAGAGACGCTAGTCATAAATGCGTACTCATCACCTGCATCGTTGACCTTTGTATTGTTGGCACTTTCCTCTCTCTTGCGTTTGTAGCAAAATTTTGCCAAGTGGCCCTTCTTACCGCAATAGTAGCATACCTTGTCTGTAGAGCTCCCACTGGCACCGCTCTTGGATTGCTTCGCCATAAGCGCCGCGCTATCGCCACGAGTCTCGTTCTCTTTGCGCCGCGAGAGTTCATGCAACAACCGTGATGTCACATAATCAAGAGTGAGCTCGCTAATGGGCCTACTCTCCATAGCAACGATAAGATACTCGTACGACGGCGGCAAACTCTCGAGGAGCGTCATAACGATATCACCGTCGGTAATGTTGACGTCTGCGCCGTTGAGCTGATCCGCAAGAGCCTTGACTTTGTTGATGTGCGCCAACATGTCGTCGTTTTCTTCCATCTTGATGGTGAAAAACTTGCGCCTCAAGAACAAGATATTGACCAAGCTCTTTGCCTCATGAATATTGCAAAGCTTGGCCCATGCCTCGGCGGGAGTCTTGCACGACCGAATATGAGAAAGCTGGGAATCAGAAAGATTAAGAGCCAAAATCGCAAAGGCCTTTTTCTCTCGCCGAGTGTACGCAGTTCGCACCCTAGCCTCGGCGTCGGACGAAGGCGGTTCCTCACTACCCTCAACTATCTCCCACAATTCTTTTTCGGCCATGACCATTTCCATCTTGAATTTCCACAAGTGGAAGTTGACGCCATCGAACTTGTCTACAACCTTAGCCCCTTCACCCTCAAATGTAGCCATATCCTTGATTGAAGGACGTACGCTCACAAAATTCAGCCCCTAGAAAGCTAAGAAAAATTGTTTTTATGATTTTTGACAATTTTGTGATTTGTGAGGCAAATTGCACACGTATGTGCTTCTAATGCCTCCAAACTAATTCCAAACACTAAATCAGCACCTTTGTGCTACACATCAACCTCACAACACTCAATCGTGATGGTTCTTAGTGAATTTGCACAAGATCATACCACAACACCCTAACTAGGAGAATTGCGCACTCGTTGGCTCAAATCCACTCAAATCAGCACCCTTGTGCTTCACAACACGTAATGCACCCTATGGACACCCTTGTGCCTTCCAAGGACTCTAAATCAATGCAAATTCAGCCCCTTCAAGTCCTAATTGCATTGAAATTCATCAAATCAGCCCCGTTGTGCATTCACTAACCCAAACTCTAATTTTGAGCACTCCAAGGGCATAACTCACATTCCAAACCCTTGTGCAAGAATTGCAATACCAAAATCAGATTGTAGACTCACCCCAAGAGCCTCAAAGCATAAAAGTGCCTTGCAACAACACAAGTGCACAAATTGAGCACAAATTGAGCCAATAAGCTCCAATAAGCTCCAATAAGCTCCAATCAGCTCCAATATACTCCAACAAGCACCAATAAGCTCCAAAGCTCCAATTCAGCCCTTGTAGACGTGTATAAACTCCAAAGGTGCTCCAAAGTGCTCCAAAAGCTCCAAATCAACAAATGATAGCTCCAAAGTGCGAATTCAGCCCTCCAACACGTAGATCAAAGGTAGGAAGATTGTAATACCTCCCAATGTCGAAATCAGCCCACCAAAGCTCGAATTCAGCCCTCCAAAGTTCCAAATGAGCGCTCCAATACTCCAAAATCAGCGCTCCAACGCACGACCTCCACACAATGAGCAATCTAATCTTTGACTCACGCAAAACACATGAGTGGGCCCATAACCTATTGAAGGTTAGATTAGAATGCCAAAGCCTCACACAAACACTTGGAATGCATAGGAAAGAGATGATCTTTACTCATGGGCTGCCCCTCTTAAGTAGCACACCCAAGGGAGTCCCCTTGGCAAACCATATGGGACATCAGCCCATACTCCACTCCTAGTACACTAGGATCAGCCCATATCACTTGGGAGACCCAATTCTCATTACTTCTAACTAGTACCACTTCTCTAGTTGCTAGTCTAGCTCATTCGCATCATCTACTCTACCTAATGCGCATGGCTATGAGCAACTTCAGCCCACGCAATCATCCTACTTCAACACGTTTGAACTCGATTGCACCAACGTTGCGGATTCCGCCGCGTGCATCTTGGAAAACTTGATTTGGTACAAGCCGTTGACTTCGTGTATAATGGCCACCTCCTCACGACTTGGAGACAACACAAAACACCCTTGGTCGCTAAATTCCACTCGCAAATGCTTCATCACCAAATGTCGCACCGATAAAAGATTTGCCTTCAACTTGGGAACGTGGAGGACATCATGGATGGTAATTGTCTTCACACGACCCTTCACCTCGGTGTCTACGACGATGGATCCTTTACCCACGGCTTGAAGAACCGTATCATCACCCAAAATGACATTCTTTGGAGATATGACGTGATATGATTGGAAACAACTCCTAATGGGCGCCATGTGACTCGAGGCTCCCGAATCAACAATCCAATCGATCACACTACCATTGCATGACACGTCACTTGCCATCATTGCATACTCGTCCCCGTCATCACTACAAGAAGAGACGCTAGTCATAAATGCGTACTCATCACCTGCATCGTTGACCTTTGTATTGTTGGCACTTTCCTCTCTCTTGCGTTTGTAGCAAAATTTTGCCAAGTGGCCCTTCTTACCGCAATAGTAGCATACCTTGTCTGTAGAGCTCCCACTGGCACCGCTCTTGGATTGCTTCGCCATAAGCGCTGCGCTATCGCCACGAGTCTCGTTCTCTTTGCGCCGCGAGAGTTCATGCAACAACCGTGATGTCACATAATCAAGAGTGAGCTCGCTAATGGGCCTACTCTCCATAGCAACGATAAGATACTCGTACGACGGCGGCAAACTCTCGAGGAGCGTCATAACGATATCACCGTCCGTAATGTTGACGTCTGCGCCGTTGAGCTGATCCGCAAGAGCCTTGACTTTGTTGATGTGCGCCAGCATGTCGTCGTTTTCTTCCATCTTGATGGTGAAAAACTTACGCCTCAAAAACAAGATATTGACCAAGCTCTTTGCCTCATGAATATTGCAAAGCTTGGCCCATGCCTCGGCGGGAGTCTTGCACGACCGAATATGAGAAAGCTGGGAATCAGAAAGATTAAGAGCCAAAATCGCAAAGGCCTTTTTCTCTCGCCGAGTGTACGCAGTTCGTACCCTAGCCTCGGCGTCGGACGAAGGCGGTTCCTCACTACCCTCAACTATCTCCCACAATTCTTTTTCGGCCATGACCATTTCCATCTTGAATTTCCACAAGTGGAAGTTGACGCCATCGAACTTGTCTACAACCTTAGCACCTTCACCCTCAAATGTAGCCATATCCTTGATTGAAGGACGTACGCTCACAAAATTCAGCCCCTAGAAAGCTAAGAAAAATTGTTTTTATGATTTTTGACAATTTTGTGATTTGTGAGGCAAATTGCACACGTATGTGCTTCTAATGCCTCCAAACTAATTCCAAACACTAAATCAGCACCTTTGTGCTACACATCAACCTCACAACACTCAATCGTGATGGTTCTTAGTGAATTTGCACAAGATCATACCACAACGCCCTAACTAGGAGAATTGCGCACTCGTTGGCTCAAATCCACTCAAATCAGCACCCTTGTGCTTCACAACATGTAATGCACCCTATGCACACCCTTGTGCCTTCCAAGGACTCTCAATCAATGCAAATTCAGCCCCTTCAAGTCCTAATTGCATTGAAATTCATCAAATCAGCCCCGTTGTGCATTCCCTAACCCAAACTCTAATTTTGAGCACTCCAAGGGCATAACTCACATTCCAAACCCTTGTGCAACAATTGCAATACCAAAATCAGATTGTAGACTCACTCCAAGAGCCTCAAAGCATAAAAGTGCCTTGCAACAACACAAGTGCACAAATTGAGCACAAATTGAGCCAATAAGCTCCAATAAGCTCCAATAAGCTCCAATAAGCTCCAATAAGCTCCAATAAGCTCCAATAAGCTCCAATATACTCCAACAAGCACCAATAAGCTCCAAAGCTCCAATTCAGCCCTTGTAGACGTGTATAAACTCCAAAAGTGCTCCAAAGTGCTCCAAAAGCTCCAAATCAACAAATGATAGCTCCAAAGTGCGAATTCAGCCCTCCAACACGTAGATCAAAGGTAGGAAGATTGTAATACCTCCCAATGTCGAAATCAGCCCACCAAAGCTCGAATTCAGCCCTCCAAAGTTCCAAATCAGCGCTCCAATACTCCAAAATCAGCGCTCCAACGCACGACCTCCACACAATGAGCAATCTAATCTTTGACTCACGCAAAATATTGAAGGTTAGATTAGAATGCCAAAGCCTCACACAAACACTTGGAATGCATAGGAAAGAGATGATCTTTACTCATGGGCTGCCCCTCTTAAGTAGCACACCCAAGGGAGTCCCCTTGGCAAACCATATGGGACATCAGCCCATACTCCACTCCTAGTACACTAGGATCAGCCCATATCACTTGGGAGACCCAATTCTCATTACTTCTAACTAGTACCACTTCTCTAGTTGCAAGTCTAGCTCATTCGCATCATCTACTCTAGCTAATGCGCATGGCTATGAGCAACTTCAGCCCACGCAATCATCCTACTTCAACACTCCCACTTTGCGAATAGCCAAAGCCTTGGAGCCCAAATGCCACCACTAGTCTTTGATGTCGATCTCTCGCAAGAGCCTTTGTCAGCACGTCCGCCACCATGTGCTCCGTTGGACAATACTTCAACTCTATCACCTTCATCTCTAACTTCTCTCGAATGAAGTGATATTGCACATCAATGTGCTTTGTACGTGAGTGATGCGTTGGATTCTTCGCCAATGACATACTCCCTTGGTTGTCACACATGATTGTTGTAGCCTCCTCTTGAGTGCATCTCACATCCGCCATTAGTTGCCTCAACCAAATGGCCTCCTTCGTACCGTGGCTCGTCGCCATGTACTCCGCCTCAACCGTTGACGTGGCCGTGGTTTGTTGGCGCTTGCTATTCCATGAAACGGCCCCCGATCCAACTTTGAACATGTACCCCGTGGTGGATCTACGATCATTGGTATCACCCGCATAATCCGCATCACAATACCCACTCAACACAATGTTGTCACCTCCAAGACACAACCTCACATCACTTGTGCCTTTCAAGTACCGCATGATCCTCTTGACCGCAACCCAATGACTTGAACCCGGTCTTGCCATGTGTTGACTCACAACGCTGATTGGATACGCAAGGTCCGGCCTTGTTGCAATCATAGCATACATCAATGACCCTACAGCTTGCTTGTATGGCACATCCACCATAGATTGAGCCTCTGATGCATACTCCTCATCGGTGAGTTTCACGAGTTTGGAATTCACATCCAATGGAGTGCCAACCGGTTTGCAATCCTTCATGCCAAAGCGTTTGAGAACATCCATAACATACTTGCTTTGATTCATTGTTATGGTGCGTGTTGCTCTATCTCGCACAAACTCAACTCCTAGACAAAAGTGCAACTCACCGAGATCACTCATCTCGTACTCGTTCTCAAGCATTGCCTTCAATGCCTTCAAAGAGCTCTACAACTTGCAAGGATGATCAAATCATCCACATATATGATCATGATGACCACATGTTGCCCCTTTTGCATGAAATACAAGCTGTGATCAGCGATGCTCCTTGTGAACCCGATATGAACAAGAAACGTGTCAATCTTTTGATACCATGCGCGTGGAGATTGCTTCAACCCATACAATGACTTGTTCAACTTGCAAACAAGGTTCTCATTACCTCGTTGCACAAATCCTTCGGGTTGCACCATGTAGATGTCCTCGTCCAACTCGCCGTTCAAGAACGCCGTCTTCACATCCATTTGATGCATTTCCAAATCCATGGCAGCCCCGATGGCCAAAATGCATCGAATAGTGGTGAATTTCGCCACGGGTGCAAAGGTCTCATGAAAATCAACACCTTCGATTTGTGAAAAGCCCTTTGCCACCAATCTTGCCTTATAACGAACCACATCACCCGTTGCATCTCTCTTTGCACGAAATACCCACTTACAACCGATAGCGTTGCGATTCTTGGGGAGGGGAGTCAATTCCCAAGTGCCATTGTCCATCAACGATTTGTACTCCTCTTGCATGGCTTGCTCCCACTTGTTTGCATCATCACAACTCAACGCTTCACGAATCGTCAATGGAGCATCTAAAAGTGCAACGTTTGCATGCTCCTCCTCACCTTGAGGGAGAATATGATTCTTCCACCACTCGCCAAGTGGTCTACGATTTCTCTCTGGATAACGACGATCGCTCGAGGATGCATTGTCTTCAACCGCCGTTGCTTGTGCCTTTTTCTCGCCATTCTTCGTCTTCAAAGGTGGCTCCTCAATATGTTCCTCATCACCACCATCTTCGTCATCTTCGTCTTCATCAACAATATCAATAACGGGAGATTTGGAAGATTGGTCCACAATGGCCGGTTTATCGCCACTTCTCCCACTTGGACCATCGTCCAAATTGTCTTCAACCTTGGAATTCTCGCAAAATGTCACATCACGAGCTCGAATGATCTTCTTGGTCTCGAGCGACATGAGCCTGTACGCCTTGGTACCTTCACAATATCCAAGAAACACACATTTTGTTGCCTTGGCCTCAAGTTTGGTTCTTTGAGAATCGGGTACCTTTGCAAATGCGATGCATCCAAATGTGCGCATGTGCTCCACGCGGGGTGGCCTCCCACTCCACGCTTGCTCTGGTGTCATGTTTTGAACCGCACTCGTCGGGCATCGGTTGCGTGTGTACACCGCAGTCACCACCGCTTCCGCCCAAAGGTCCAAACCCAAATTTTGTGCATGCAACATACTCCTTGCCATTTCCACAATTGTTCGATTTGCACGCTCTGCAACTCCGTTTTGTTGTGGTGTATATGGCGTTGTGGTTTGTCTAGCAATGCCTTCTTTCTTCAATAACTCTCCAAATTGGTTGGACAAGAACTCGCCGCCATTATCCGATCGAAACACCTTGATCTTGTGCTCGGATTGCTTCTCAACCAACGCCTTGAACTCTTTGAACTTCTCAAAACACTCGCTCTTTGCTTTGATCGGATACAACCATATCTTCCTCGAAAAATCATCAATGAACGTCACAAAATACTTGCAACCCCCCATAGACGTGGTCTTCATTGGACCACACACGTCGGAATGCACAATCTCAAGAACCTTGGTTGCACGAGTTGCCCCATCAACTGGAAACGGTGAGCGTTGTTGCTTGCCTTCAATACAACCCTCACATGTGAATGAACTAGGTGCGACGTGTGATTGTGCAAGATCCATGCCACTTACCATTCCACGCAGTGCTTTCACACTCTTGACATTCAAATGCCCGAGACGACGATGCCACAACGCCAACTTGTCTTCGTTTGAACTCGATTGCACCAACGTTGCCGATTCCGCCGCGTGCATCTTGGAAAACTTGATTTGGTACAAGCCGTTGACTTCGTGTATAATGGCCACCTCCTCACGACTTGGAGACAACACAAAACACCCTTGGTCGCTAAATTCCACTCGCAAATGCTTCATCACCAAATGTCGCACCGATAAAAGATTTGCCTTCAACTTGGGAACGTGGAGGACATCATGGATGGTAATTGTCTTCACACGACCCTTCACCTCGGTGTCTACGACGATGGATCCTTTACCCACGGCTTGAAGAACCGTATCATCACCCAAAATGACATTCTTTGAAGATATGACGTGATATGATTGGAAACAAGTCCTAATGGGCGCCATGTGACTCGAGGCTCCCGAATCAACAATCCAATCGATCACACTACCATTGCATGACACGTCACTTGCCATCATTGCATACTCGTCCCCGTCATCACTACAAGAAGAGACGCTAGTCATAAATGCGTACTCATCACCTGCATCGTTGACCTTTGTATTGTTGGCACTTTCCTCTCTCTTGCGTTTGTAGCAAAATTTTGCCAAGTGGCCTTTCTTACCGCAATAGTAGCATACCTTGTCTGTAGAGCTCCCACTGGCACCGCTCTTGGATTGCTTCGCCATAAGCGCCGCGCTATCGCCACGAGTCTCGTTCTCTTTGCGCCGCGAGAGTTCATGCAACAACCGTGATGTCACATAATCAAGAGTGAGCTCGCTAATGGGCCTACTCTCCATAGCAACGATAAGATACTCGTACGACGGCGGCAAACTCTCGAGGAGCGTCATAACGATATCACCGTCGGTAATGTTGACGTCTGCGCCGTTGAGCTGATCCGCAAGAGCCTTGACTTTGTTGATGTGCGCCAACATGTCGTCGTTTTCTTCCATCTTGATGGTGAAAAACTTGCGCCTCAAAAACAAGATATTGACCAAGCTCTTTGCCTCATGAATATTGCAAAGCTTGGCCCATGCCTCGGCGGGAGTCTTGCACGACCGAATATGAGAAAGCTGGGAATCAGAAAGATTAAGAGCCAAAATCGCAAAGGCCTTTTTCTCTCGCCGAGTGTACGCAGTTCGTACCCTAGCCTCGGCGTCGGACGAAGGCGGTTCCTCACTACCCTCAACTATCTCCCACAATTCTTTTTCGGCCATGACCATTTCCATCTTGAATTTCCACAAGTGGAAGTTGACGCCATCGAACTTGTCTACAACCTTAGCACCTTCACCCTCAAATGTAGCCATATCCTTGATTGAAAGACGTACGCTCACAAAATTCAGCCCCTAGAAACCTAAGAAAAATTGTTTTTATGATTTTTGACAATTTTGTGATTTGTGAAGCAAATTGCACACGTGCGTGCTTCTTATGCCTCCAAACTAATTCCAAACACTAAATCAGCACCTTTGTGCTACACATCAACCTCACAACCGTCAATCGTGATGGTTCTTAGTGAATTTGCACAAGATCATACCACAACACCCTAACTAGGAGAATTGCGCACTCGTTGGCTCAAATCCACTCAAATCAGCACCCTTGTGCTTCACAACATGTAATGCACCCTATGCACACCCTTGTGCCTTCCAAGGACTCTAAATCAATGCAAATTCAGCCCCTTCAAGTCCTAATTGCATTGAAATTCATCAAATCAGCCCCGTTGTGCATTCACTAACCCAAACTCTAATTTTGAGCACTCCAAGGGCATAACTCACATTCCAAACCCTTGTGCAAGAATTGCAATACCAAAATCAGATTGTAGACTCACCCCAAGAGCCTCAAAGCATAAAAGTGCCTTGCAACAACACAAGTGCACAAATTGAGCACAAATTGAGCCAATAAGCTCCAATAAGCTCCAATAAGCTCCAATAAGCTCCAATCAACTCCAATATACTCCAACAAGCACCAATAAGCTCCAAAGCTCCAATTCAGCCCTTGTAGACGTGTATAAACTCCAAAAGTGCTCCAAAGTGCTCCAAAAGCTCCAAATCAACAAATGATAGCTCCAAAGTGCGAATTCAGCCCTCCAACACGTAGATCAAAGGTAGGAAGATTGTAATACCTCCCAATGTCGAAATCAGCCCACCAAAGCTCGAATTCAGCCCTCCAAAGTTCCAAATCAGCGCTCCAATACTCCAAAATCAGCGCTCCAACGCACGACCTCCACACAATGAGCAATCTAATCTTTGACTCACGCAAAACACATGAGTGGGCCCATAACCTTTTGAAGGTTAGATTAGAATGCCAAAGCCTCACACAAACACTTGGAATGCATAGGAAAGAGATGATTTTTACTCATGGGCTGCCCCTCTTAAGTAGCACACCCAAGGGAGTCCCCTTGGCAAACCATATGGGACATCAGCCCATACTCCACTCCTAGTACACTAGGATCAGCCCATATCACTTGGGAGACCCAATTCTCATTACTTCTAACTAGTATCACTTCTCTAGTTGCAAGTCTAGCTCATTCGCATCACCTACTCTAGCTAATGCGCATGACTATGAGCAACTTCAGCCCACGCAATCATCCTACTTCAACAATATGATCACGATGACCACATGTTGCCCCTTTTGCATGAAATACAAGCTGTGATCAGCGATGCTCCTTGTGAACTCGATATGAACAAGAAACGTGTCAATCTTTTGATACCATGCGCGTGGAGATTGCTTCAACCCATACAATGACTTGTTCAACTTGCAAACAAGGTTCTCATTACCTCGTTGCACAAATCCTTCGGGTTGCACCATGTAGATGTCCTCGTCCAACTCGCCGTTCAAGAACGCCGTCTTCACATCCATTTGATGCATTTCCAAATCCATGGCAGCCCCGATGGCCAAAATGCATCGAATAGTGGTGAATTTCGCCACCGGTGCAAAGGTCTCATGAAAATCAACACCTTCGATTTGTGAAAAGCCCTTTGCCACCAATCTTGCCTTATAACGAACCACATCACCCGTTGCATCTCTCTTTGCACGAAATACCCACTTACAACCGATAGCGTTGCGATTCTTGGGGAGGGGAGTCAATTCCCAAGTGCCATTGTCCATCAACGATTTGTACTCCTCTTGCATGGCTTGCTCCCACTTGTTTGCATCATCACAACTCAACGCTTCACGAATCGTCAATGGAGCATCTAAAAGTGCAACGTTTGCATGCTCCTCCTCACCTTGAGGGAGAATATGATTCTTCCACCACTCGCCAAGTGGTCTACGATTTCTCTCTGGATAACGACGATCGCTCGAGGATGCATTGTCTTCAACCGCCGTTGCTTGTGCCTTCTTCTCGCCATTCTTCGTCTTCAAAGGTCGCTCCTCAATATGTTCCTCATCACCACCATCTTCGTCATCTTCGTCTTCATCAACAATATCAATAACGGGAGATTTGGAAGATTGGTCCACAATCGCTGGTTTATCGCCACTTCTCCCACTTGGACCATCGTCCAAATTGTCTTCAACCTTGGAATTCTCGCAAAATGTCACATCACGAGCTCGAATGATCTTCTTGGTCTCGAGCGACATGAGCCTGTACGCCTTGGTACCTTCACAATATCCAAGAAACACACATTTTGTTGCCTTGGCCTCAAGTTTGGTTCTTTGAGAATCGGGTACCTTTGCAAATGCGATGCATCCAAATGTGCGCATGTGCTCCACGCGGGGTGGCCTCCCACTCCACGCTTGCTCTGGTGTCATGTTTTGAACCGCACTCGTCGGGCATCGGTTGCGTGTGTACACCGCAGTCACCACCGCTTCCGCCCAAAGGTCCAAACCCAAATTTTGTGCATGCAACATACTCCTTGCCATTTCCACAATTGTTCGATTTGCACGCTCTGCAACTCCGTTTTGTTGTGGTGTATATGGCGTTGTGGTTTGTCTAGCAATGCCTTCTTTCTTCAATAACTCTCCAAATTGGTTGGACAAGAACTCGCCGCCATTATCCGATCGAAACACCTTGATCTTGTGCTCGGATTGCTTCTCAACCAACGCCTTGAACTCTTTGAACTTCTCAAAACACTCGCTCTTTGCTTTGATCGGATACAACCATATCTTCCTCGAAAAATCATCAATGAACGTCACAAAATACTTGCAACCCCCCATAGACGTGGTCTTCATTGGACCACACACGTCGGAATGCACAATCTCAAGAACCTTGGTTGCACGAGTTGCCCCATCAACTGGAAACGGTGAGCGTTGTTGCTTGCCTTCAATACAACCCTCACATGTGAATGAACTAGGTGCGACGTGTGATTGTGCAAGATCCATGCCACTTACCATTCCACGCAGTGCTTTCACACTCTTGACATTCAAATGCCCGAGACGACGATGCCACAACGCCAACTTGTCTTCGTTTGAACTCGATTGCACCAACGTTGCCGATTCCGCCGCGTGCATCTTGGAAAACTTGATTTGGTACAAGCCGTTGACTTCGTGTATAATGGCCACCTCCTCACGACTTGGAGACAACACAAAACACCCTTGGTCGCTAAATTCCACTCGCAAATGCTTCATCACCAAATGTCGCACCGATAAAAGATTTGCCTTCAACTTGGGAACGTGGAGGACATCATGGATGGTAATTGTCTTCACACGACCCTTCACCTCGGTGTCTACGACGATGGATCCTTTACCCACGGCTTGAAGAACCGTATCATCACCCAAAATGACATTCTTTGGAGATATGACGTGATATGATTGGAAACAAGTCCTAATGGGCGCCATGTGACTCGAGGCTCCCGAATCAACAATCCAATCGATCACACTACCATTGCATGACACGTCACTTGCCATCATTGCATACTCGTCCCCGTCATCACTACAAGAAGAGACGCTAGTCATAAATGCGTACTCATCACCTGCATCGTTGACCTTTGTATTGTTGGCACTTTCCTCTCTCTTGCGTTTGTAGCAAAATTTTGCCAAGTGGCCCTTCTTACCGCAATAGTAGCATACCTTGTCTGTAGAGCTCCCACTGGCACCGCTCTTGGATTGCTTCGCCATAAGCGCCGCGCTATCGCCACGAGTCTCGTTCTCTTTGCGCCGCGAGAGTTCATGCAACAACCGTGATGTCACATAATCAAGAGTGAGCTCGCTAATGGGCCTACTCTCCATAGCAACGATAAGATACTCGTACGACGGCGGCAAACTCTCGAGGAGCGTCATAACGATATCACCGTCGGTAATGTTGACGTCTGCGCCGTTGAGCTGATCCGCAAGAGCCTTGACTTTGTTGATGTGCGCCAACATGTCGTCGTTTTCTTCCATCTTGATGGTGAAAAACTTGCGCCTCAAAAACAAGATATTGACCAAGCTCTTTGCCTCATGAATATTGCAAAGCTTGGCCCATGCCTCGGCGGGAGTCTTGCACGACCGAATATGAGAAAGCTGGGAATCAGAAAGATTAAGAGCCAAAATCGCAAAGGCCTTTTTCTCTCGCCGAGTGTACGCAGTTCGTACCCTAGCCTCGGCGTCGGACGAAGGCGGTTCCTCACTACCCTCAACTATCTCCCACAATTCTTTTTCGGCCATGACCATTTCCATCTTGAATTTCCACAAGTGGAAGTTGACGCCATCGAACTTATTGAAGGTTAGATTAGAATGCCAAAGCCTCACACAAACACTTGGAATGCATAGGAAAGAGATGATCTTTACTCATGGGCTGCCCCTCTTAAGTAGCACACCCAAGGGAGTCCCCTTGGCAAACCATATGGGACATCAGCCCATACTCCACTCCTAGTACACTAGGATCAGCCCATATCACTTGGGAGACCCAATTCTCATTATCTCTAACTAGTACCACTTCTCTAGTTGCATGTCTAGCTCATTCGCATCATCTACTCTAGCTAATGCGCATGGCTATGAGCAACTTCAGCCCACGCAATCATCCTACTTCAACACTCCCACTTTGCGAATAGCCAAAGCCTTGGAGCCCAAATGCCACCACTAGTCTTTGATGTCGATCTCTCGCAAGAGCCTTTGTCAGCACGTCCGCCACCATGTGCTCCGTTGGACAATACTTCAACTCTATCACCTTCATCTCTAACTTCTCTCGAATGAAGTGATATTGCACATCAATGTGCTTTGTACGTGAGTGATGCGTTGGATTCTTTGCCAATGACATACTCCCTTGGTTGTCACACATGATTGTTGTAGCCTCCTCTTGAGTGCATCTCACATCCGCCATTAGTTGCCTCAACCAAATGGCCTCCTTCGTACCGTGGCTCGTCGCCATGTACTCCGCCTCAACCGTTGACGTGGCCGTGGTTTGTTGGCGCTTGCTATTCCATGAAACGGCCCCCGATCCAACTTTGAACATGTACCCCGTGGTGGATCTACGATCATTGGTATCACCCGCATAATCCGCATCACAATACCCACTCAACACAATGTTGTCACCTCCAAGACACAACCTCACATCACTTGTGCCTTTCAAGTACCGCATGATCCTCTTGACCGCAACCCAATGACTTGAACCCGGTCTTGCCATGTGTTGACTCACAACGCTGATTGGATACGCAAGGTCCGGCCTTGTTGCAATCATAGCATACATCAATGACCCTACAGCTTGCTTGTATGGCACATCCACCATAGATTGAGCCTCTAATGCATACTCCTCATCGGTGAGTTTCACGAGTTTGGAATTCACATCCAATGGAGTGCCAACCGGTTTGCAATCCTCCATGCCAAAGCGTTTGAGCACATCCATAACATACTTGCTTTGATTCATTGTTATGGTGCGTGTTGCTCTATCTCGCACAAACTCAACTCCTCGTTGCACAAATCCTTCGGGTTGCACCATGTAGATGTCCTCGTCCAACTCGCCGTTCAAGAACGCCGTCTTCACATCCATTTGATGCATTTCCAAATCCATGGCAGCCCCGATGGCCAAAATGCATCGAATAGTGGTGAATTTCGCCACCGGTGCAAAGGTCTCATGAAAATCAACACCTTCGATTTGTGAAAAGCCCTTTGCCACCAATCTTGCCTTATAACGAACCACATCACCCGTTGCATCTCTCTTTGCACGAAATACCCACTTACAACCGATAGCGTTGCGATTCTTGGGGAGGGGAGTCAATTCCCAAGTGCCATTGTCCATCAACGATTTGTACTCCTCTTGCATGGCTTGCTCCCACTTGTTTGCATCATCACAACTCAACGCTTCACGAATCGTCAATGGAGCATCTAAAAGTGCAACGTTTGCATGCTCCTCCTCACCTTGAGGGAGAATATGATTCTTCCACCACTCGCCAAGTGGTCTACGATTTCTCTCTGGATAACGACGATCGCTCGAGGATGCATTGTCTTCAACCGCCGTTGCTTGTGCCTTTTTCTCGCCATTCTTCGTCTTCAAAGGTCGCTCCTCAATATGTTCCTCATCACCACCATCTTCGTCTTCATCAACAATATCCATAACGGGAGATTTGGAAGATTGGTCCACAATCGCTGGTTTATCGCCACTTCTCCCACTTGGACCATCGTCCAAATTGTCTTCAACCTTGGAATTCTCGCAAAATGTCACATCACGAGCTCGAATGATCTTCTTGGTCTCGAGCGACATGAGCCTGTACGCCTTGGTACCTTCACAATATCCAAGAAACACACATTTTGTTGCCTTGGCCTCAAGTTTGGTTCTTTGAGAATCGGGTACCTTTGCAAATGCGATGCATCCAAATGTGCGCATGTGCTCCACGCGGGGTGGCCTCCCACTCCACGCTTGCTCCGGTGTCATGTTTTGAACCGCACTCGTCGGGCATCGGTTGCGTGTGTACACCGCAGTCACCACCGCTTCCGCCCAAAGGTCCAAACCCAAATTTTGTGCATGCAACATACTCCTTGCCATTTCCACAATTGTTCGATTTGCACGCTCTGCAACTCCGTTTTGTTGTGGTGTATATGGCGTTGTGGTTTGTCTAGCAATGCCATCTTTCTTCAATAACTCTCCAAATTGGTTGGACATGAATTCGCCGCCATTATCCGATCGAAACACCTTGATCTTGTGCTCGGATTGCTTCTCAACCAACGCCTTGAATTCTTTGAACTTCTCAAAACACTCGCTCTTTGCTTTGATCGGATACAACCATATCTTCCTCGAAAAATCATCAATGAACGTCACAAAATACTTGCAACCCCCCATAGACGTGGTCTTCATTGGACCACACACGTCGGAATGCACAATCTCAAGAACCTTGGTTGCACGAGTTGCCCCATCAACTGGAAACGGTGAGCGTTGTTGCTTGCCTTCAATACAACCCTCACATGTGAATGAACTAGGTGCGACGTGTGATTGTGCAAGATCCATGCCACTTACCATTCCACGCAGTGCTTTCACACTCTTGACATTCAAATGCCCGAGACGACGATGCCACAACGCCAACTTGTCTTCGTATGAACTCGATTGCACCAACGTTGCCGATTCCGCCGCGTGCATCTTGGAAAACTTGATTTGGTACAAGCCGTTGACTTCGTGTATAATGGCCACCTCCTCACGACTTGGAGACAACACAAAACACCCTTGGTCGCTAAATTCCACTCGCAAATGCTTCATCACCAAATGTCGCACCGATAAAAGATTTGCCTTCAACTTGGGAACGTGGAGGACATCATGGATGGTAATTGTCTTCACACGACCCTTCACCTCGGTGTCTACGACGATGGATCCTTTACCCACGGCTTGAAGAACCGTATCATCACCCAAAATGACATTCTTTGGAGATATGACGTGATATGATTGGAAACAAGTCCTAATGGGCGCCATGTGACTCGAGGCTCCCGAATCAACAATCCAATCGATCACACTACCATTGCATGACACGTCACTTGCCATCATTGCATACTCGTCCCCGTCATCACTACAAGAAGAGACGCTAGTCATAAATGCGTACTCATCACCTGCATCGTTGACCTTTGTATTGTTGGCACTTTCCTCTCTCTTGCGTTTGTAGCAAAATTTTGCCAAGTGGCCCTTCTTACCGCAATAGTAGCATACCTTGTCTGTAGAGCTCCCACTGGCACCGCTCTTGGATTGCTTCGCCATAAGCGCTGCGCTATCGCCACGAGTCTCGTTCTCTTTGCGCCGCGAGAGTTCATGCAACAACCGTGATGTCACATAATCAAGAGTGAGCTCGCTAATGGGCCTACTCTCCATAGCAACGATAAGATACTCGTACGACGGCGGCAAACTCTCGAGGAGCGTCATAACGATATCACCGTCCGTAATGTTGACGTCTGCGCCGTTGAGCTGATCCGCAAGAGCCTTGACTTTGTTGATGTGCGCCAGCATGTCGTCGTTTTCTTCCATCTTGATGGTGAAAAACTTACGCCTCAAAAACAAGATATTGACCAAGCTCTTTGCCTCATGAATATTGCAAAGCTTGGCCCATGCCTCGGCGGGAGTCTTGCACGACCGAATATGAGAAAGCTGGGAATCAGAAAGATTAAGAGCCAAAATCGCAAAGGCCTTTTTCTCTCGCCGAGTGTACGCAGTTCGTACCCTAGCCTCGGCGTCGGACGAAGGCGGTTCCTCACTACCCTCAACTATCTCCCACAATTCTTTTTCGGCCATGACCATTTCCATCTTGAATTTCCACAAGTGGAAGTTGACGCCATCGAACTTGTCTACAACCTTAGCACCTTCACCCTCAAATGTAGCCATATCCTTGATTGAAGGACGTACGCTCACAAAATTCAGCCCCTAGAAAGCTAAGAAAAATTGTTTTTATGATTTTTGACAATTTTGTGATTTGTGAGGCAAATTGCACACGTATGTGCTTCTAATGCCTCCAAACTAATTCCAAACACTAAATCAGCACCTTTGTGCTACACATCAACCTCACAACACTCAATCGTGATGGTTCTTAGTGAATTTGCACAAGATCATACCACAACGCCCTAACTAGGAGAATTGCGCACTCGTTGGCTCAAATCCACTCAAATCAGCACCCTTGTGCTTCACAACATGTAATGCACCCTATGCACACCCTTGTGCCTTCCAAGGACTCTCAATCAATGCAAATTCAGCCCCTTCAAGTCCTAATTGCATTGAAATTCATCAAATCAGCCCCGTTGTGCATTCCCTAACCCAAACTCTAATTTTGAGCACTCCAAGGGCATAACTCACATTCCAAACCCTTGTGCAACAATTGCAATACCAAAATCAGATTGTAGACTCACTCCAAGAGCCTCAAAGCATAAAAGTGCCTTGCAACAACACAAGTGCACAAATTGAGCACAAATTGAGCCAATAAGCTCCAATAAGCTCCAATAAGCTCCAATATACTCCAACAAGCACCAATAAGCTCCAAAGCTCCAATTCAGCCCTTGTAGACGTGTATAAACTCCAAAAGTGCTCCAAAGTGCTCCAAAAGCTCCAAATCAACAAATGATAGCTCCAAAGTGTGAATTCAGCCCTCCAACACGTAGATCAAAGGTAGGAAGATTGTAATACCTCCCAATGTCGAAATCAGCCCACCAAAGCTCGAATTCAGCCCTCCAAAGTTCCAAATCAGCGCTCCAATACTCCAAAATCAGCGCTCCAAAGCACGACCTCCACACAATGAGCAATCTAATCTTTGACTCACGCAAAACACATGAGTGGGCCCATAACCTATTGAAGGTTAGATTAGAATGCCAAAGCCTCACACAAACACTTGGAATGCATAGGAAAGAGATGATCTTTACTCATGGGCTGCCCCTCTTAAGTAGCACACCCAAGGGAGTCCCCTTGGCAAACCATATGGGACATCAGCCCATACTCCACTCCTAGTACACTAGGATCAGCCCATATCACTTGGGAGACCCAATTCTCATTATCTCTAACTAGTACCACTTCTCTAGTTGCATGTCTAGCTCATTCGCATCATCTACTCTAGCTAATGCGCATGGCTATGAGCAACTTCAGCCCACGCAATCATCCTACTTCAACAGAACTTGTCTACAACCTTAGCACCTTCACCCTCAAATGTAGCCATATCCTTGATTGAAGGACGTACGCTCACCAAATTCAGCCCCTAGAAAGCTAAGAAAAATTGTTTTTATGATTTTTGACAATTTTGTGATTTGTGAAGCAAATTGCACACGTATGTGCTTCTAATGCCTCCAAACTAATTCCAAACACTAAGTCAGCACCTTTGTGCTACACATCAACCTCACAACACTCAATCGTGATGGTTCTTAGTGAATTTGCACAAGATCATACCACAACACCCTAACTAGGAGAATTGCGCACTCGTTGGCTCAAATCCACTCAAATCAGCACCCTTGTGCTTCACAACACGTAATGCACCCTATGGACACCCTTGTGCCTTCCAAGGACTCTAAATCAATGCAAATTCAGCCCCTTCAAGTCCTAATTGCATTGAAATTCATCAAATCAGCCCCGTTGTGCATTCACTAACCCAAACTCTAATTTTGAGCACTCCAAGGGCATAACTCACATTCCAAACCCTTGTGCAAGAATTGCAATACCAAAATCAGATTGTAGACTCACCCCAAGAGCCTCAAAGCATAAAAGTGCCTTGTAACAACACAAGTGCACAAATTGAGCACAAATTGAGCCAATAAGCTCCAATAAGCTCCAATAAGCTCCAATGAGCTCCAATGAGCTCCAATATACTCCAACAAGCACCAATAAGCTCCAAAGCTCCAATTCAGCCCTTGTAGACGTGTATAAACTCCAAAAGTGCTCCAAAGTGCTCCAAAAGCTCCAAATCAACAAATGATAGCTCCAAAGTGCGAATTCAGCCCTCCTGTTGAAGTAGGATGATTGCGTGGGCTGAAGTTGCTCATAGCCATGCGCATTAGCTAGAGTAGATGATGCGAATGAGCTAGACTTGCAACTAGAGAAGTGATACTAGTTAGAAGTAATGAGAATTGGGTCTCCCAAGTGATATGGGCTGATCCTAGTGTACTAGGAGTGGAGTATGGGCTGATGTCCCATATGGTTTGCCAAGGGGACTCCCTTGGGTGTGCTACTTAAGAGGGGCAGCCCATGAGTAAAGATTATCTCTTTCCTATGCATTCCAAGTGTTTGTGTGAGGCTTTGGCATTCTAATCTAACCTTCAATAGGTTATGGGCCCACTCATGTGTTTTGCGTGAGTCAAAGATTAGATTGCTCATTGTGTGGAGGTCGTGCGTTGGAGCGCTGATTTTGGAGTATTGGAGCGCTGATTTGGAACTTTGGAGGGCTGAATTCGAGCTTTGGTGGGCTGATTTCGACATTGGGAGGTATTACAATCTTCCTACCTTTGATCTACGTGTTGGAGGGCTGAATTCGCACTTTGGAGCTATCATTTGTTGATTTGGAGCTTTTGGAGCACTTTGGAGCACTTTTGGAGTTTATACACGTCTACAAGGGCTGAATTGGAGCTTTGGAGCTTATTGGTGCTTGTTGGAGTATATTGGAGCTGATTGGAGCTTATTGGAGCTTATTGGAGCTTATTGGAGCTTATTGGCTCAATTTGTGCTCAATTTGTGCACTTGTGTTGTTGCAAGGCACTTTTATGCTTTGAGGCTCTTGGGGTGAGTCTACAATCTGATTTTGGTATTGCAATTCTTGCACAAGGGTTTGGAATGTGAGTTATGCCCTTGGAATGCTCAAAATTAGAGTTTGGGTTAGTGAATGTACAACGGGGCTGATTTGATGAATTTCAATGCAATTAGGACTTGAAGGGGCTGAATTTGCATTGATTTAGAGTCCTTGGAAGGCACAAGGGTGTCCATAGGGTGCATTACGTGTTGTGAAGCACAAGGGTGCTGATTTGAGTGGATTTGAGCCAACGAGTGCGCAATTCTCCTAGTTAGGGTGTTGTGGTATGATCTTGTGCAAATTCACTAAGAACCATCACGATTAAGTGTTGTGAGGTTGATGTGTAGCACAAAGGTGCTGATTTAGTGTTTGGAATTAGTTTGGAGGCATTAGAAGCACGTACGTGTGCAATTTGCCTCACAAATCACAAAATTGTCAAAATATCATAAAAACAATTTTTCTTAGCTTTCTAGGGGCTGAATTTTGTGAGCGTACGTCCTTCAATCAAGGATATGGCTACATTTGAGGGTGAAGGTGCTAAGGTTGTAGACAAGTTCGATGGCGTCAACTTCCACTTGTGGAAATTCAAGATGGAAATGGTCATGGCCGAAAAAGAATTGTGGGAGATAGTTGAGGGTAGTGAGGAACCGCCTTCGTCCGACGCCGAGGCTAGGGTACGAACTGCGTACACTCGGCGAGAGAAAAAGGCCTTTGCGATTTTGGCTCTTAATCTTTCTGATTCCCAACTTTCTCATATTCGGTCGTGCAAGACTCCCGCCGAGGCATGGGCCAAGCTTTGCAATATTCATGAGGCAAAGAGCTTGGTCAATATCTTGTTTTTGAGGCGCAAGTTTTTCACCATCAAGATGGAAGAAAACGACGACATGTTGGCGCACATCAACAAAGTCAAGGCTCTTGCGGATCAGCTCAACGGCGCAGACGTCAACATTACGGACGGTGATATCGTTATGACGCTCCTGGAGAGTTTGCCGCCGTCGTACGAGTATCTTATCGTTGCTATGGAGAGTAGGCCCATTAGCGAGCTCACTCTTGATTATGTGACATCACGGTTGTTGCATGAACTCTCGCGGCGCAAAGAGAACGAGACTCGTGGCGATAGCGCGGCGCTTATGGCGAAGCAATCCAAGAGCGGTGCCAGTGGGAGCTCTACAGACAAGGTATGCTACTATTGCGGTAAGAAGGGCCACTTGGCAAAATTTTGCTACAAACGCAAGAGAGAGGAAAGTGCCAACAATACAAAGGTCAACGATGCAGGTGATGAGTACGCATTTATGACTAGCGTCTCTTCTTGTAGTAATGACGGGGACGAGTATGCAATGATGGCAAGTGACGTGTCATGCAATGGTAGTGTGATCGATTGGATTGTTGATTCGGGAGCCTCGAGTCACATGGCGCCCATTAGGAGTTGTTTCCAATCATATCACGTCATATCTCCAAAGAATGTCATTTTGGGTGATGATACGGTTCTTCAAGCCGTGGGTAAAGGATCCATCGTCGTAGACACCGAGGTGAAGGGTCGTGTGAAGACAATTACCATCCATGATGTCCTCCACGTTCCCAAGTTGAAGGCAAATCTTTTATCGGTGCGACATTTGGTGATGAAGCATTTGCGAGTGGAATTTAGCGACCAAGGGTGTTTTGTGTTGTCTCCAAGTCGTGAGGAGGTGGCCATTATACACGAAGTCAACGGCTTGTACCAAATCAAGTTTTCCAAGATGCACGCGGCGGAATCCGCAACGTTGGTGCAATCGAGTTCAAACGAAGACAAGTTGGCGTTGTGGCATCGTCGTCTCGGGCATTTGAATGTCAAGAGTGTGAAAGCACTGCGTGGAATGGTAAGTGGCATGGATCTTGCACAATCACACGTCGCACCTAGTTCGTTCACATGTGAGGGTTGTATTGAAGGCAAGCAACAACGCTCACCGTTTCCAGTTGATGGGGCAACTCGTGCAACCAAGGTTCTTGAGATTGTGCATTCCGACGTGTGTGGTCCAATGAAGACCACGTCTATGGGGGGTTGCAAGTATTTTGTGACGTTCATTGATGATTTTTCGAGGAAGATATGGTTGTATCCGATCAAAGCAAAGAGCGAGTGTTTTGAGAAGTTCAAAGAGTTCAAGGCGTTGGTTGAGAAGCAATCCGAGCACAAGATCAAGGTGTTTCGATCGGATAATGGCGGCGAGTTCATGTCCAACCAATTTGGAGAGTTATTGAAGAAAGAAGGCATTGCTAGACAAACCACAACGCCATATACACCACAACAAAACGGAGTTGCAGAGCGTGCAAATCGAACAATTGTGGAAATGGCAAGGAGTATGTTGCATGCACAAAATTTGGGTTTGGACCTTTGGGCGGAAGCGGTGGTGACTGCGGTGTACACACGCAACCGATGCCCGACGAGTGCGGTTCAAAACATGACACCAGAGCAAGCGTGGAGTGGGAGGCCACCCCGCGTGGAGCACATGCGCACATTTGGATGCATCGCATTTGCAAAGGTACCCGATTCTCAAAGAACCAAACTTGAGGCCAAGGCAACAAAATGTGTGTTTCTTGGATATTGTGAAGGTACCAAGGCGTACAGGCTCATGTCGCTCGAGACCAAGAAGATCATTCGAGCTCGTGATGTGACATTTTGCGAGAATTCCAAGGTTGAAGACAATTTGGACGATGGTCCAAGTGGGAGAAGTGGCGATAAACCGGCCATTGTGGACCAATCTTCCAAATCTCCCGTTATTGATATTGTTGATGAAGACGAAGATGACGAAGATGGTGGTGATGAGGAACATATTGAGGAGCGACCTTTGAAGACGAAGAATGGCGAGAAAAAGGCACAAGCAACGGCGGTTGAAGACAATGCATCCTCGAGCGATCGTCGTTATCCAGAGAGAAATCGTAGACCACTTGGCGAGTGGTGGAAGAATCATATTCTCCCTCAAGGTGAGGAGGAGCATGCAAACGTTGCACTTTTAGATGCTCCATTGACGATTCGTGAAGCGTTGAGTTGTGATGATGCAAACAAGTGGGAGCAAGCCATGCAAGAGGAGTACAAATCGTTGATGGACAATGGCACTTGGGAATTGACTCCCCTCCCCAAGAATCGCAACGCTATCGGTTGTAAGTGGGTATTTCGTGCAAAGAGAGATGCAACGGGTGATGTGGTTCGTTATAAGGCAAGATTGGTGGCAAAGGGCTTTTCACAAATCGAAGGTGTTGATTTTCATGAGACCTTTGCACCGGTGGCGAAATTCACCACTATTCGATGCATTTTGGCCATCGGGGCTGCCATGGATTTGGAAATGCATCAAATGGATGTGAAGACGGCGTTCTTGAACGGCGAGTTGGACGAGGACATCTACATGGTACAACCCGAAGGATTTGTGCAACGAGGTAATGAGAACCTTGTTTGCAAGTTGAACAAGTCATTGTATGGGTTGAAGCAATCTCCACGCGCATGGTATCAAAAGATTGACACGTTTCTTGTTCATATCGGATTCACAAGGAGCATCGCTGATCACAGCTTGTATTTCATGCAAAAGGGGCAACATGTGGTCATCGTGATCATATATGTGGATGATTTGATCATCCTTGCAAGTGGTATGAGCTCTTTGAAGGCATTGAAGGCAATGCTTGAGAACGAGTACGAGATGAGTGATCTGGGTGAGTTGCACTTTTGTTTAGGAGTTGAGTTTGTGCGAGATAGAGCAACACGCACCATAACAATGAATCAAAGCAAGTATGTTATGGATGTTCTCAAACGCTTTGGCATGGAGGATTGCAAACCGGTTGGCACTCCGTTGGATGTGAATTCCAAACTCGTGAAACTCACCGATGAGGAGTATGCATTAGAGGCTCAATCTATGGTGGATGTGCCATACAAGCAAGCTGTAGGGTCATTGATGTATGCTATGATTGCAACAAGGCCGGACCTTGCGTATCCAATCAGCGTTGTGAGTCAACACATGGCAAGACCGGGTTCAAGTCATTGGGTTGCGGTCAAGAGGATCATGCGGTACTTGAAAGGCACAAGTGATGTGAGGTTGTGTCTTGGAGGTGACAACATTGTGTTGAGTGGGTATTGTGATGCGGATTATGCGGGTGATACCAATGATCGTAGATCCACCACGGGGTACATGTTCAAAGTTGGATCGGGGGCCGTTTCATGGAATAGCAAGCGCCAACAAACCACGGCCACGTCAACGGTTGAGGCGGAGTACATGGCGACGAGCCACGGTACGAAGGAGGCCATTTGGTTGAGGCAACTAATGGCGGATGTGAGATGCACTCAAGAGGAGGCTACAACAATCATGTGTGACAACCAAGGGAGTATGTCATTGGCGAAGAATCCAACGCATCACTCACGTACAAAGCACATTGATGTGCAATATCACTTCATTCGAGAGAAGTTAGAGATGAAGGTGATAGAGTTGAAGTATTGTCCAACGGAGCACATGGTGGCGGACGTGCTGACAAAGGCTCTTGCGAGAGATCGACATCAAAGACTAGTGGTGGCATTTGGGCTCCAAGGCTTTGGCTATTCGCAAAGTGGGAGTGTTGAAGTAGGATGATTGCGTGGGCTGAAGTTGCTCATAGCCATGCGCATTAGCTAGAGTAGATGATGCGAATGAGCTAGACTTGCAACTAGAGAAGTGATACTAGTTAGAAGTAATGAGAATTGGGTCTCCCAAGTGATATGGGCTGATCCTAGTGTACTAGGAGTGGAGTATGGGCTGATGTCCCATATGGTTTGCCAAGGGGACTCCCTTGGGTGTGCTACTTAAGAGGGGCAGCCCATGAGTAAAGATTATCTCTTTCCTATGCATTCCAAGTGTTTGTGTGAGGCTTTGGCATTCTAATCTAACCTTCAATACCTCCAACACGTAGATCAAAGGTAGGAAGATTGTAATACCTCCCAATGTCGAAATCAGCCCACCAAAGCTCGAATTCAGCCCTCCAAAGTTCCAAATCAGCGCTCCAATACTCCAAAATCAGCGCTCCAACGCACGACCTCCACACAATGAGCAATCTAATCTTTGACTCACGCAAAACACATGAGTGGGCCCATAACCTATTGAAGGTTAGATTAGAATGCCAAAGCCTCACACAAACACTTGGAATGCATAGGAAAGAGATGATCTTTACTCATGGGCTGCCCCTCTTAAGTAGCACACCCAAGGGAGTCCCCTTGGCAAACCATATGGGACATCAGCCCATACTCCACTCCTAGTACACTAGGATCAGCCCATATCACTTGGGAGACCCAATTCTCATTATCTCTAACTAGTGCCACTTCTCTAGTTGCTAGTCTAGCTCATTCGCATCATCTACTCTAGCTAATGCGCACGGCTATGAGCAACTTCAGCCCACGCAATCATCCTACTTCAACAGTCGTGCGTTGGAGCGCTGATTTTGGAGTCTTGGAGCGCTCATTTGGAACTTTGGAGGGCTGAATTCGAGCTTTGGTGGGCTGATTTCGACATTGGGAGGTATTACAATCTTCCTACCTTTGATCTACGTGTTGGAGGGCTGAATTCGCACTTTGGAGCTATCATTTGTTGATTTGGAGCTTTTGGAGCACTTTGGAGCACTTTTGGAGTTTATACACGTCTACAAGGGCTGAATTGGAGCTTTGGAGCTTATTGGTGCTTGTTGGAGTATATTGGAGTTGATTGGAGCTTATTGGAGCTTATTGGAGCTTATTGGAGCTTATTGGCTCAATTTGTGCTCAATTTGTGCACTTGTGTTGTTGCAAGGCACTTTTATGCTTTGAGGCTCTTGGGGTGAGTCTACAATCTGATTTTTGTATTGCAATTCTTGCACAAGGGTTTGGAATGTGAGTTATGCCCTTGGAGTGCTCAAAATTAGAGTTTGGGTTAGTGAATGCACAACGGGGCTGATTTGATGAATTTCAATGCAATTAGGACTTGAAGGGGCTGAATTTGCATTGATTGAGAGTCCTTGGAAGGCACTAGGGTGTGCATAGGGTGCATTACATGTTGTGAAGCACAAGGGTGCTGATTTGAGTGGATTTGAGCCAACGAGTGCGCAATTCTCCTAGTTAGGGTGTTGTGGTATGATCTTGTGCAAATTCACTAAGAACCATCACGATTGAGTGTTGTGAGGTTGATGTGTAGCACAAAGGTGCTGATTTAGTGTTTGGAATTAGTTTGGAGGCATTAGAAGCACATACGTGTGCAATTTGCTTCACAAATCACAAAATTGTCAAAAATCATAAAAACAATTTTTCTTAGCTTTCTAGGGGCTGAATTTTGTGAGTGTACGTCCTTCAATCAAGGATATGGCTACATTTGAGGGTGAAGGTGCTAAGGTTGTAGACAAGTTCGATGGCGTCAACTTCCACTTGTGGAAATTCAAGATGGAAATGGTCATGGCCGAAAAAGAATTGTGGGAGATAGTTGTGTTGAAGTAGGATGATTGCGTGGGCTGAAGTTGCTCATAGCCATGCGCATTAGCTAGAGTAGATGATGCGAATGAGCTAGACTAGCAACTAGAGAAGTGGTACTAGTTAGAGATAATGAGAATTGGGTCTCCCAAGTGATATGGGCTGATCCTAGTGTACTAGGAGTGGAGTATGGGCTGATGTCCCATATGGTTTGCCAAGGGGACTCCCTTGGGTGTGCTACTTAAGAGGGGCAGCCCATGAGTAAAGATCATCTCTTTCCTATGCATTCCAAGTGTTTGTGTGAGGCTTTGGCATTCTAATCTAACCTTCAATAGGTTATGGGCCCACTCATGTGTTTTGCGTGAGTCAAAGATTAGATTGCTCATTGTGTGGAGGTCGTGCGTTGGAGCGCTGATTTTGGAGTATTGGAGCGCTGATTTGGAACTTTGGAGGGCTGAATTCGAGCTTTGGTGGGCTGATTTCGACATTGGGAGGTATTACAATCTTCCTACCTTTGATCTACGTGTTGGAGGGCTGAATTCGCACTTTGGAGCTATCATTTGTTGATTTGGAGCTTTTGGAGCACTTTGGAGCACTTTGGAGTTTATACACGTCTACAAGGGCTGAATTGGAGCTTTGGAGCTTATTGGTGCTTGTTGGAGTATATTGGAGCTGATTGGAGCTTATTGGAGCTTATTGGAGCTTATTGGAGCTTATTGGCTCAATTTGTGCTCAATTTGTGCACTTGTGTTGTTGCAAGGCACTTTTATGCTTTGAGGCTCTTGGGGTGAGTCTACAATCTGATTTTGGTATTGCAATTCTTGCACAAGGGTTTGGAATGTGAGTTATGCCCTTGGAGTGCTCAAAATTAGAGTTTGGGTTAGTGAATGCACAACGGGGCTGATTTGATGAATTTCAATGCAATTAGGACTTGAAGGGGCTGAATTTGCATTGATTTAGAGTCCTTGGAAGGCACAAGGGTGTCCATAGGGTGCATTACGTGTTGTGAAGCACAAGGGTGCTGATTTGAGTGGATTTGAGCCAACGAGTGCGCAATTCTCCTAGTTAGGGTGTTGTGGTATGATCTTGTGCAAATTCACTAAGAACCATCACGATTGAGTGTTGTGAGGTTGATGTGTAGCACAAAGGTGCTGATTTAGTGTTTGGAATTAGTTTGGAGGCATTAGAAGCACGTACGTGTGCAATTTGCCTCACAAATCACAAAATTGTCAAAAAATCATAAAAACAATTTTTCTTAGCTTTCTAGGGGCTGAATTTTGTGAGCGTACGTCCTTCAATCAAGGATATGGCTACATTTGAGGGTGAAGGTGCTAAGGTTGTAGACAAGTTCGATGGCGTCAACTTCCACTTGTGGAAATTCAAGATGGAAATGGTCATGGCCGAAAAAGAATTGTGGGAGATAGTTGAGGGTAGTGAGGAACCGCCTTCGTCCGACGCCGAGGCTAGGGTACGAACTGCGTACACTCGGCGAGAGAAAAAGGCCTTTGCGATTTTGGCTCTTAATCTTTCTGATTCCCAGCTTTCTCATATTCGGTCGTGCAAGACTCCCGCCGAGGCATGGGCCAAGCTTTGCAATATTCATGAGGCAAAGAGCTTGGTCAATATCTTGTTTTTGAGGCGCAAGTTTTTCACCATCAAGATGGAAGAAAACGACGACATGTTGGCACACATCAACAAAGTCAAGGCTCTTGCGGATCAGCTCAACGGCGCAGACGTCAACATTACCGACGGTGATATCGTTATGACGCTCCTCGAGAGTTTGCCGCCGTCGTACGAGTATCTTATCGTTGCTATGGAGAGTAGGCCCATTAGCGAGCTCACTCTTGATTATGTGACATCACGGTTGTTGCATGAACTCTCGCGGCGCAAAGAGAACGAGACTCGTGGCGATAGCGCGGCGCTTATGGCGAAGCAATCCAAGAGCGGTGCCAGTGGGAGCTCTACAGACAAGGTATGCTACTATTGCGGTAAGAAGGGCCATTTGGCAAAATTTTGCTACAAACGCAAGAGAGAGGAAAGTGCCAACAATACAAAGGTCAACGATGCAGGTGATGAGTACGCATTTATGACTAGCGTCTCTTCTTGTAGTGATGACGGGGACGAGTATGCAATGATGGCAAGTGACGTGTCATGCAATGGTAGTGTGATCGATTGGATTGTTGATTCGGGAGCCTCGAGTCACATGGCGCCCATTAGGACTTGTTTCCAATCATATCACGTCATATCTCCAAAGAATGTCATTTTGGGTGATGATACGGTTCTTCAAGCCGTGGGTAAAGGATCCATCGTCGTAGACACCGAGGTGAAGGGTCGTGTGAAGACAATTACCATCCATGATGTCCTCCACGTTCCCAAGTTGAAGGCAAATCTTTTATCGGTGCGACATTTGGTGATGAAGCATTTGCGAGTGGAATTTAGCGACCAAGGGTGTTTTGTGTTGTCTCCAAGTCGTGAGGAGGTGGCCATTATACACGAAGTCAACGGCTTGTACCAAATCAAGTTTTCCAAGATGCACGCGGCGGAATCGGCAACGTTGGTGCAATCGAGTTCAAACGAAGACAAGTTGGCGTTGTGGCATCGTCGTCTCGGGCATTTGAATGTCAAGAGTGTGAAAGCACTCCGTGGAATGGTAAGTGGCATGGATCTTGCACAATCACACGTCGCACCTAGTTCATTCACATGTGAGGGTTGTATTGAAGGCAAGCAACAACGCTCACCGTTTCCAGTTGATGGGGCAACTCGTGCAACCAAGGTTCTTGAGATTGTGCATTCCGACGTGTGCGGTCCAATGAAGACCACGTCTATGGGGGGTTGCAAGTATTTTGTGACGTTCATTGATGATTTTTCGAGGAAGATATGGTTGTATCCGATCAAAGCAAAGAGCGAGTGTTTTGAGAAGTTCAAAGGGTTCAAGGCGTTGGTTGAGAAGCAATCCGAGCACAAGATCAAGGTGTTTCGATCGGATAATGGCGGCGAGTTCTTGTCCAACCAATTTGGAGAGTTATTGAAGAAAGAAGGCATTGCTAGACAAACCACAACGCCATATACACCACAACAAAACGGAGTTGCAGAGCGTGCAAATCGAACAATTGTGGAAATGGCAAGGAGTATGTTGCATGCACAAAATTTGGGTTTGGACCTTTGGGCGGAAGCGGTGGTGACTGCGGTGTACACACGCAACCGATGCCCGACGAGTGCGGTTCAAAACATGACACCAGAGCAAGCGTGGAGTGGGAGGCCACCCCGCGTGGAGCACATGCGCACATTTGGATGCATCGCATTTGCAAAGGTACCCGATTCTCAAAGAACCAAACTTGAGGCCAAGGCAACAAAATGTGTGTTTCTTGGATATTGTGAAGGTACCAAGGCGTACAGGCTCATGTCGCTCGAGACCAAGAAGATCATTCGAGCTCGTGATGTGACATTTTGCGAGAATTCCAAGGTTGAAGACAATTTGGAAGATGGTCCAAGTGGGAGAAGTGGCGATAAACCGGCGATTGTGGACCAATCTTCCAAATCTCCCGTTATTGATATTGTTGATGAAGACGAAGATGACGAAGATGGTGGTGATGAGGAACATATTGAGGAGCGACCTTTGAAGACGAAGAATGGCGAGAAAAAGGCACAAGCAACGGCGGTTGAAGACAATGCATCCTCGAGCGATCGTCGTTATCCAGAGAGAAATCGTAGACCACTTGGCGAGTGGTGGAAGAATCATATTCTCCCTCAAGGTGAGGAGGAGCATGCAAACGTTGCACTTTTAGATGCTCCATTGACGATTCGTGAAGCGTTGAGTTGTGATGATGCAAACAAGTGGGAGCAAGCCATGCAAGAGGAGTACAAATCGTTGATGGACAATGGCACTTGGGAATTGACTCCCCTCCCCAAGAATCGCAACGCTATCGGTTGTAAGTGGGTATTTCGTGCAAAGAGAGATGCAACGGGTGATGTGGTTCGTTATAAGGCAAGATTGGTGGCAAAGGGCTTTTCACAAATCGAAGGTGTTGATTTTCATGAGACCTTTGCACCGGTGGCGAAATTCACCACTATTCGATGCATTTTGGCCATCGGGGCTGCCATGGATTTGGAAATGCATCAAATGGATGTGAAGACGGCGTTCTTGAACGGCGAGTTGGACGAGGACATCTACATGGTACAACCCGAAGGATTTGTGCAACGAGGTAATGAGAACCTTGTTTGCAAGTTGAACAAGTCATTGTATGGGTTGAAGCAATCTCCACGCGCATGGTATCAAAAGATTGACACGTTTCTTGTTCATATCGGGTTCACAAGGAGCATCGCTGATCACAGCTTGTATTTCATGCAAAAGGGGCAACATGTGGTCATCGTGATCATATATGTGGATGATTTGATCATCCTTGCAAGTGGTATGAGCTCTTTGAAGACATTGAAGGCAATGCTTGAGAACGAGTACGAGATGAGTGATCTGGGTGAGTTGCACTTTTGTTTAGGAGTTGAGTTTGTGCGAGATAGAGCAACACGCACCATAACAATGAATCAAAGCAAGTATGTTATGGATGTTCTCAAACGCTTTGGCATGGAGGATTGCAAACCGGTTGGCACTCCATTGGATGTGAATTCCAAACTCGTGAAACTCACCGATGAGGAGTATGCATTAGAGGCTCAATCTATGGTGGATGTGCCATACAAGCAAGCTGTAGGGTCATTGATGTATGCTATGATTGCAACAAGGCCGGACCTTGCGTATCCAATCAGCGTTGTGAGTCAACACATGGCAAGACCGGGTTCAAGTCATTGGGTTGCGGTCAAGAGGATCATGCGGTACTTGAAAGGCACAAGTGATGTGAGGTTGTGTCTTGGAGGTGACAACATTGTGTTGAGTGGGTATTGTGATGCGGATTATGCGGGTGATACCAATGATCGTAGATCCACCACGGGGTACATGTTCAAAGTTAGATCGGGGGCCGTTTCATGGAATAGCAAGCGCCAACAAACCACGGCCACGTCAACGGTTGAGGCGGAGTACATGGCGACGAGCCACGGTACGAAGGAGGCCATTTGGTTGAGGCAACTAATGGCGGATGTGAGATGCACTCAAGAGGAGGCTACAACAATCATGTGTGACAACCAAGGGAGTATGTCATTGGCGAAGAATCCAACGCATCACTCACGTACAAAGCACATTGATGTGCAATATCACTTCATTCGAGAGAAGTTAGAGATGAAGGTGATAGAGTTGAAGTATTGTCCAACGGAGCACATGGTGGCGGACGTGCTCACAAAGGCTCTTGCGAGAGATCGACATCAAAGACTAGTGGTGGCATTTGGGCTCGAAGGCTTTGGCTATTCGCAAAGTGGGAGTGTTGAAGTAGGATGATTGCGTGGGCTGAAGTTGCTCATAGCCATGCGCATTAGCTAGAGTAGATGATGCGAATGAGCTAGACTAGCAACTAGAGAAGTGGTACTAGTTAGAGATAATGAGAATTGGGTCTCCCAAGTGATATGGGCTGATCCTAGTGTACTAGGAGTGGAGTATGGGCTGATGTCCCATATGGTTTGCCAAGGGGACTCCCTTGGGTGTGCTACTTAAGAGGGGCAGCCCATGAGTAAAGATCATCTCTTTCCTATGCATTCCAAGTGTTTGTGTGAGGCTTTGGCATTCTAATCTAACCTTCAATAAGTTGAGGGTAGTGAGGAACCGCCTTCGTCCGACGCCGAGGCTAGGGTACGAACTGCGTACACTCGGCGAGAGAAAAAGGCCTTTGCGATTTTGGCTCTTAATCTTTCTGATTCCCAGCTCTCTCATATTCGGTCGTGCAAGACTCCCGCCGAGGCATGGGCTAAGCTTTGCAATATTCATGAGGCAAAGAGCTTGGTCAATATCTTGTTTTTGAGGCGCAAGTTCTTCACCATCAAGATGGAAGAAAACGACGACATGTTGGCGCACATCAACAAAGTCAAGGCTCTTGCGGATCAGCTCAACGGCGCAGACGTCAACATTACGGACGGTGATATCGTTATGACACTCCTCGAGAGTTTGCCGCCGTCGTACGAGTATCTTATCGTTGCTATGGAGAGTAGGCCCATTAGCGAGCTCACTCTTGATTATGTGACATCACGATTGTTGCATGAACTCTCGCGGCGCAAAGAGAACGAGACTCGTGGCGATAGCGCGGCGCTTATGGCGAAGCAATCCAAGAGCGGTGCCAGTGGGAGCTCTACAGACAAGGTATGCTACTATTGCGGTAAGAAGGGCCACTTGGCAAAATTTTGCTACAAACGCAAGAGAGAGGAAAGTGCCAACAATACAAAGGTCAACGATGCAGGTGATGAGTACGCATTTATGACTAACGTCTCTTCTTGTAGTGATGACGGGGACGAGTATGCAATGATGGCAAGTGTGTTGAAGTAGGATGATTGCGTGGGCTGAAGTTGCTCATAGCCATGCGCATTAGCTAGAGTAGATGATGCGAATGAGCTAGAGTTGCAACTAGAGAAGTGGTACTAGTTAGAAGTAATGAGAATTGGGTCTCCCAAGTGATATGGGCTGATCCTAGTGTACTAGGAGTGGAGTATGGGCTGATGTCCCATATGGTTTGCCAAGGGGACTCCCTTGGGTGTGCTACTTAAGAGGGGCAGCCCATGAGTAAAGATCATCTCTTTCCTATGCATTCCAAGTGTTTGTGTGAGGCTTTGGCATTCTAATCTAACCTTCAATAGGTTATGGGCCCACTCATGTGCTTTGCGTGAGTGTAAGATTAGATTGCTCATTGTGTGGAGGTCGTGCGTTGGAGCGCTGATTTTGGAGTATTGGAGCGCTCATTTGGAACTTTGGAGGGTTGAATTCGAGCTTTGGTGGGCTGATTTCGACATTGGGAGGTATTACAATCTTCCTACCTTTGATCTACGTGTTGGAGGGCTGAATTCGCACTTTGGAGCTATCATTTGTTGATTTGGAGCTTTTGGAGCACTTTGGAGCACTTTTGGAGTTTATACACGTCTACAAGGGCTGAATTGGAGCTTTGGAGCTTATTGGTGCTTGTTGGAGTATATTGGAGCTGATTGGAGCTTATTGGAGCTTATTGGAGCTCATTGGAGCTTATTGGCTCAATTTGTGCTCAATTTGTGCACTTGTGTTGTTGCAAGGCACTTTTATGCTTTGAGGCTCTTGGGGTGAGTCTACAATCTGATTTTGGTATTGCAATTCTTGCACAAGGGTTTGGAATGTGAGTTATGCCCTTGGAGTGCTCAAAATTAGAGTTTGGGTTAGTGAATGCACAACGGGGCTGATTTGATGAATTTCAATGCAATTAGGACTTGAAGGGGCTGAATTTGCATTGATTGAGAGTCCTTGGAAGGCACAAGGGTGTGCATAGGGTGCATTACATGTTGTGAAGCACAAGGGTGCTGATTTGAGTGGATTTGAGCCAACGAGTGCGCAATTCTCCTAGTTAGGGTGTTGTGGTATGATCTTGTGCAAATTCACTAAGAACCATCACGATTGAGTGTTGTGAGGTTGATGTGTAGCACAAAGGTGCTGATTTAGTGTTTGGAATTAGTTTGGAGGCATTAGAAGCACATACGTGTGCAATTTGCTTCACAAATCACAAAATTGTCAAAAATCATAAAAACAATTTTTCTTAGCTTTCTAGGGGCTGAATTTTGTGAGCGTACGTCCTTCAATCAAGGATATGGCTACATTTGAGGGTGAAGGTGCTAAGGTTGTAGACAAGTTCGATGGCGTCAACTTCCACTTGTGGAAATTCAAGATGGAAATGGTCATGGCCGAAAAAGAATTGTGGGAGATAGTTGAGGGTAGTGAGGAACCGCCTTCGTCCGACGCCGAGGCTAGGGTACGAATTGCGTACACTCGGCGAGAGAAAAAGGCCTTTGCGATTTTGGCTCTTAATCTTTCTGATTCCCAGCTTTCACATATTCGGTCGTGCAAGACTCCCGCCGAGGCATGGGCCAAGCTTTGCAATATTCATGAGGCAAAGAGCTTGGTCAATATCTTGTTTTTGAGGCGCAAGTTTTTCACCATCAAGATGGAAGAAAACGACGACATGTTGGCGCACATCAACAAAGTCAAGGCTCTTGCGGATCAGCTCAACGGCGCAGACGTCAACATTACCGACGGTGATATCGTTATGACGCTCCTCGAGAGTTTGCCGCCGTCGTACGAGTATCTTATCGTTGCTATGGAGAGTAGGCCCATTAGCGAGCTCACTCTTGATTATGTGACATCACGGTTGTTGCATGAACTCTCGCGGCGCAAAGAGAACGAGACTCGTGGCGATAGAGCGGCGCTTATGGCGAAGCAATCCAAGAGCGGTGCCAGTGGGAGCTCTACAGACAAGGTATGCTACTATTGCGGTAAGAAGGGCCACTTGGCAAAATTTTGCTACAAACGCAAGAGAGAGGAAAGTGCCAACAATACAAAGGTCAACGATGCAGGTGATGAGTACGCATTTATGACTAGCGTCTCTTCTTGTAGTGATGACGGGGACGAGTATGCAATGATGGCAAGTGACGTGTCATGCAATGGTAGTGTGATCGATTGGATTGTCGATTCGGGAGCCTCGAGTCACATGGCGCCCATTAGGACTTGTTTCCAATCATATCACGTCATATCTCCAAAAAATGTCATTTTGGGTGATGATACGGTTCTTCAAGCCGTGGGTAAAGGATCCATCGTCGTAGACACCGAGGTGAAGGGTCGTGTGAAGACAATTACCATCCATGATGTCCTCCACGTTCCCAAGTTGAAGGCAAATCTTTTATCGGTGCGACATTTGGTGATGAAGCATTTGCGAGTGGAATTTAGCGACCAAGGGTGTTTTGTGTTGTCTCCAAGTCGTGAGGAGGTGGCCATTATACACGAAGTCAACGGCTTGTACCAAATCAAGTTTTCCAAGATGCACGCGGCGGAATCGGCAACGTTGGTGCAATCGAGTTCAAACGAAGACAAGTTGGCGTTGTGGCATCGTCGTCTCGGGCATTTGAATGTCAAGAGTGTGAAAGCACTGCGTGGAATGGTAAGTGGCATCGATCTTGCACAATCACACGTCGCACCTAGTTCATTCACATGTGAGGGTTGTATTGAAGGCAAGCAACAACGCTCACCGTTTCCAGTTGATGGGGCAACTCGTGCAACCAAGGTTCTTGAGATTGTGCATTCCGACGTGTGTGGTCCAATGAAGACCACGTCTATGGGGGGTTGCAAGTATTTTGTGACGTTCATTGATGATTTTTCGAGGAAGATATGGTTGTATCCGATCAAAGCAAAGAGCGAGTGTTTTGAGAAGTTCAAAGACTTCAAGGCGTTGGTTGAGAAGCAATCCGAGCACAAGATCAAGGTGTTTCGATCGGATAATGGCGGCGAGTTCATGTCCAACCAATTTGGAGAGTTATTGAAGAAAGAAGGCATTGCTAGACAAACCACAACGCCATATACACCACAACAAAACGGAGTTGCAGAGCGTGCAAATCGAACAATTGTGGAAATGGCAAGGAGTATGTTGCATGCACAAAATTTGGGTTTGGACCTTTGGGCGGAAGCGGTGGTGACTGCGGTGTACACACGCAACCGATGCCCGACGAGTGCGGTTCAAAACATGACACCGGAGCAAGCGTGGAGTGGGAGGCCACCCCGCGTGGAGCACATGCGCACATTTGGATGCATCGCATTTGCAAAGGTACCCGATTCTCAAAGAACCAAACTTGAGGCCAAGGCAACAAAATGTGTGTTTCTTGGATATTGTGAAGGTACCAAGGCGTACAGGCTCATGTCGCTCGAGACCAAGAAGATCATTCGAGCTCGTGATGTGACATTTTGCGAGAATTCCAAGGTTGAAGACAATTTGGACGATGGTCCAAGTGGGAGAAGTGGCGATAAACCGGCCATTGTGGACCAATCTTCCAAATCTCCCATTATTGATATTGTTGATGAAGACGAAGATGACGAAGATGGTGGTGATGAGGAACATATTGAGGAGCGACCTTTGAAGACGAAGAATGGCGAGAAAAAGGCACAAGCAACGGCGGTTGAAGACAATGCATCCTCGAGCGATCGTCGTTATCCAGAGAGAAATCGTAGACCACTTGGCGAGTGGTGGAAGAATCATATTCTCCCTCAAGGTGAGGAGGAGCATGCAAACGTTGCACTTTTAGATGCTCCATTGACGATTCGTGAAGCGTTGAGTTGTGATGATGCAAACAAGTGGGAGCAAGCCATGCAAGAGGAGTACAAATCATTGATGGACAATGGCACTTGGGAATTGACTCCCCTCCCCAAGAATCGCAACGCTATCGGTTGTAAGTGGGTATTTCGTGCAAAGAGAGATGCAACGGGTGATGTGGTTCGTTATAAGGCAAGATTGGTGGCAAAGGGCTTTTCACAAATCGAAGGTGTTGATTTTCATGAGACCTTTGCACCGGTGGCGAAATTCACCACTATTCGATGCATTTTGGCCATCGGGGCTGCCATGGATTTGGAAATGCATCAAATGGATGTGAAGACGGCGTTCTTGAACGGCGAGTTGGACGAGGACATCTACATGGTACAACCCGAAGGATTTGTGCAACGAGGTAATGAGAACCTTGTTTGCAAGTTGAACAAGTCATTGTATGGGTTGAAGCAATCTCCACGCGCATGGTATCAAAAGATTGACACGTTTCTTGTTCATATCGGGTTCACAAGGAGCATCGCTGATCACAGCTTGTATTTCATGCAAAAGGGGCAACATGTGGTCATCGTGATCATATATGTGGATGATTTGATCATCCTTGCAAGTTGTATGAGCTCTTTGAAGGCATTGAAGGCAATGCTTGAGAACGAGTACGAGATGAGTGATCTGGGTGAGTTGCACTTTTGTTTAGGAGTTGAGTTTGTGCGAGATAGAGCAACACGCACCATAACAATGAATCAAAGCAAGTATGTTATGGATGTGCTCAAACGCTTTGGCATGGAGGATTGCAAACCGGTTGGCACTCCATTGGATGTGAATTCCAAACTCGTGAAACTCACCGATGAGGAGTATGCATTAGAGGCTCAATCTATGGTGGATGTGCCATACAAGCAAGCTGTAGGGTCATTGATGTATGCTATGATTGCAACAAGGCCGGACCTTGCGTATCCAATCAGCGTTGTGAGTCAACACATGGCAAGACCGGGTTCAAGTCATTGGGTTGCGGTCAAGAGGATCATGCGGTACTTGAAAGGCACAAGTGATGTGAGGTTGTGTCTTGGAGGTGACAACATTGTGTTGAGTGGGTATTGTGATGCGGATTATGCGGGTGATACCAATGATCGTAGATCCACCACGGGGTACATGTTCAAAGTTGGATCGGGGGCCGTTTCATGGAATAGCAAGCGCCAACAAACCACGGCCACGTCAACGGTTGAGGCGGAGTACATGGCGACGAGCCACGGTACGAAGGAGGCCATTTGGTTGAGGCAACTAATGGCGGATGTGAGATGCACTCAAGAGGAGGCTACAACAATCATGTGTGACAACCAAGGGAATATGTCATTGGCAAAGAATCCAACGCATCACTCACGTACAAAGCACATTGATGTGCAATATCACTTCATTCGAGAGAAGTTAGAGATGAAGGTGATAGAGTTGAAGTATTGTCCAACGGAGCACATGGTGGCGGACGTGCTCACAAAGGCTCTTGCGAGAGATCGACATCAAAGACTAGTGGTGGCATTTGGGCTCCAAGGCTTTGGCTATTCGCAAAGTGGGAGTGTTGAAGTAGGATGATTGCGTGGGCTGAAGTTGCTCATAGCCATGCGCATTAGCTAGAGTAGATGATGCGAATGAGCTAGACTTGCAACTAGAGAAGTGGTAATAGTTAGAAGTAATGAGAATTGGGTCTCCCAAGTGATATGGGCTGATCCTAGTGTACTAGGAGTGGCGTATGGGCTGATGTCCCATATGGTTTGCCAAGGGGACTCCCTTGGGTGTGCTACTTAAGAGGGGCAGCCCATGAGTAAAGATTATCTCTTTCCTATGCATTCCAAGTGTTTGTGTGAGGCTTTGGCATTCTAATCTAACCTTCAATAAAGTGACGTGTCATGCAATGGTAGTGTGATCGATTGGATTGTTGATTCGGGAGCCTCGAGTCACATGGCGCCCATTAGGACTTGTTTCCAATCATATCACGTCATATCTCCAAAAAATGTCATTTTGGGTGATGATACGGTTCTTCAAGCCGTGGGTAAAGGATCCATCGTCGTAGACACCGAGGTGAAGGGTCGTGTGAAGACAATTACCATCCATGATGTCCTCCACGTTCCCAAGTTGAAGGCAAATCTTTTATCGGTGCGACATTTGGTGATGAAGCATTTGCGAGTGGAATTTAGCGACCAAGGGTGTTTTGTGTTGTCTCCAAGTCGTGAGGAGGTGGCCATTATACACGAAGTCAACGACTTGTACCAAATCAAGTTTTCCAAGATGCACGCGGCGGAATCCGCAACGTTGGTGCAATCGAGTTCAAACGAAGACAAGTTGGCGTTGTGGCATCGTCGTCTCGGGCATTTGAATGTCAAGAGTGTGAAAGCACTGCGTGGAATGGAAAGTGGCATGGATCTTGCACAATCACACGTCGCACCTAGTTCGTTCACATGTGAGGGTTGTATTGAAGGCAAGCGACAACGCTCACCGTTTCCAGTTGATGGGGCAACTCGTGCAACCAAGGTTCTTGAGATTGTGCATTCCGACGTGTGTGGTCCAATGAAGACCACGTCTATGGGGGGTTGCAAGTATTTTGTGACGTTCATTGATGATTTTTCGAGGAAGATATGGTTGTATCCGATCAAAGCAAAGAGCGAGTGTTTTGAGAAGTTCAAAGAGTTCAAGGCGTTGGTTGAGAAGCAATCCGAGCACAAGATCAAGGTGTTTCGATCGGATAATGGCGGCGAGTTCATGTCCAACCAATTTGGAGAGTTATTGAAGAAAGAAGGCATTTCCAGACAAACCACAACGCCATATACACCACAACAAAACGGAGTTGCAGAGCGTGCAAATCGAACAATTGTGGAAATGGCAAGGAGTATGTTGCATGCACAAAATTTGGGTTTGGACCTTTGGGCGGAAGCGGTGGTGACTGCGGTGTACACACGCAACCGATGCCCGACGAGTGCGGTTCAAAACATGACACCGGAGCAAGCGTGGAGTGGGAGGCCACCCCGCGTGGAGCACATGCGCACATTTGGATGCATCGCATTTGCAAAGGTACCCGATTCTCAAAGAACCAAACTTGAGGCCAAGGCAACAAAATGTGTGTTTCTTGGATATTGTGAAGGTACCAAGGCGTACAGGCTCATGTCGCTCGAGACCAAGAAGATCATTCGAGCTCGTGATGTGACATTTTGCGAGATTCCAAGGTTGAAGACAATTTGGACGATGGTCCAAGTGGGAGAAGTGGCGATAAACCGGCGATTGTGGACCAATCTTCCAAATCTCCCGTTATTGATATTGTTGATGAAGACGAAGATGATGAAGATGGTGGTGATGAGGAACATATTGAGGAGCGACCTTTGAAGACGAAGAATGGCGAGAGAAAGGCACAAGCAACGGCGGTTGAAGACAATGCATCCTCGAGCGATCGTCGTTATCCAGAGAGAAATCGTAGACCACTTGGCGAGTGGTGGAAGAATCATATTCTCCCTCAAGGTGAGGAGTATTGAAGGTTAGATTAGAATGCCAAAACCTCACACAAACACTTGGAATGCATAGGAAAGAGATAATCTTTGCTCATGGGCTGCCCCTCTTAAGTAGCACACCCAAGGGAGTCCCCTTGGCAATCCATATGGGACATCAGCCCATACTCCACTCCTAGTACACTAGGATCAGCCCATATCACTTGGGAGACCCAATTCTCATTACTTCTAACTAGTACCACTTCTCTAGTTGCAAGTCTAGCTCATTCGCATCATCTACTCTAGCTAATGCGCATGGCTATGAGCAACTTCAGCCCACGCAATCATCCTACTTCAACACTCCCACTTTGCGGATAGCCAAAGCCTTCGAGCCCAAATGCTGTTGAAGTAGGATGATTGCGTGGGCTGAAGTTGCTCATAGCCATGCGCATTAGCTAGAGTAGATGATGCGAATGAGCTAGAGTTGCAACTAAAGAAGTGGTACTAGTTAGAAGTAATGAGAATTGGGTCTCCCAAGTGATATGGGCTGATCCTAGTGTACTAGGAGTGGAGTATGGGCTAATGTCCCATATGGTTTGCCAAGGGGACTCCCTTGGGTGTGCTACTTAAGAGGGGCAGCCCATGAGTAAAGATCATCTCTTTCCTATGCATTCCAAGTGTTTGTGTGAGGCTTTGGCATTCTAATCTAACCTTCAATAGGTTATGGGCCCACTCATGTGTTTTGCGTGAGTCAAAGATTAGATTGCTCATTGTGTGGAGGTCGTGAGTTGGAGCGCTGATTTTGGAGTATTGGAGCGCTCATTTGGAACTTTGGAGGGCTGAATTCGAGCTTTGGTGGGCTGATTTCGACATTGGGAGGTATTACAATCTTCCTACCTTTGATCTACGTGTTGGAGGGCTGAATTCGCACTTTGGAGCTATCATTTGTTGATTTGGAGCTTTTGGAGCACTTTGGAGCACCTTTGGAGTTTATACACGTCTACAAGGGCTGAATTGGAGCTTTGGAGCTTATTGGTGCTTGTTGGAGTATATTGGAGCTTATTTGGAGGTTATTGGAGCTTATTGGAGCTTCTTGGCTCAATTTGTGCTCAATTTGTGCACTTGTGTTGTTGCAAGGCACTTTTATGCTTTGAGGCTCTTGGGGTGAGTCTACAATCTGATTTTGGTATTGCAATTCTTGCACAAGGGTTTGGAATGTGAGTTATGCCCTTGGAGTGCTCAAAATTAGAGTTTGGGTTAGTGAATGCACAACGGGGCTGATTTGATGAATTTCAATGCAATTAGGACTTGAAGGGGCTGAATTTGCATTGATTTAGAGTCCTTGGAAGGCACAAGGGTGTCCATAGGGTGCATTACGTGTTGTGAAGCACAAGGGTGCTGATTTGAGTGGATTTGAGCCAACGAGTGCGCAATTCTCCTAGTTAGGGTGTTGTGGTATGATCTTGTGCAAATTCACTAAGAACCATCACGATTGAGTGTTGTGAGGTTGATGTGTAGCACAAAGGTGCTGATTTAGTGTTTGGAATTAGTTTGGAGGCATTAGAAGCACTTACGTGTGTATTGAAGGTTAGATTAGAATGCCAAAGCCTCACACAAACACTTGGAATGCATAGGAAAGAGATGATCTTTACTCATGGGCTGCCCTTCTTAAGGAGCACACCCAAGGGAGTCCCCTTGGCAAACCATATGGGACATCAGCCCATACTCCACTCCTAGTACACTAGGATCAGCCCATATCACTTGGGAGACCCAATTCTCATTACTTCTAACTAGTACCACTTCTCTAGTTCCAACTCTAGCTCATTCGCATCATCTACTCTAGCTAATGCGCATGGCTATGAGCAACTTCAGCCCACGCAATCATCCTACTTCAACACTCCCACTTTGCAAATAGCCAAAGCCTTCGAGCCCAAATGCCACCACTAGTCTTTGATGTCGATCTCTCGCAAGAGCCTTTGTCAGCACGTCCGCCACCATGTGCTCCGTTGGACAATACTTCAACTCTATCACCTTCATCTCTAACTTCTCTCGAATGAAGTGATATTGCACATCAATGTGCTTTGTACGTGAGTGATGCGTTGGATTCTTCGCCAATGACATACTCCCTTGGTTGTCACACATGATTGTTGTAGCCTCCTCTTGAGTGCATCTCACATCCGCCATTAGTTGCCTCAACCAAATGGCCTCCTTCGTACCGTGGCTCGTCGCCATGTACTCCGCCTCAACCGTTGACGTGGCCGTGGTTTGTTGGCGCTTGCTATTCCATGAAACGGCCCCCAATCCAACTTTGAACATGTACCCCGTGGTGGATCTACGATCATTGGTATCACCCGCATAATCCGCATCACAATACCCACTCAACACAATGTTGTCACCTCCAAGACACAACCTCACATCACTTGTGCCTTTCAAGTACCGCATGATCCTCTTGACCGCAACCCAATGACTTGAACCCGGTCTTGCCATGTGTTGACTCACAACGCTGATTGGATACGCAAGGTCCGGCCTTGTTGCAATCATAGCATACATCAATGACCCTACAGCTTGCTTGTATGGCACATCCACCATAGATTGAGCCTCTAATGCATACTCCTCATCGGTGAGTTTCACGAGTTTGGAATTCACATCCAATGGAGTGCCAACCGGTTTGCAATCCTCCATGCCAAAGCGTTTGAGCACATCCATAACATACTTGCTTTGATTCATTGTTATGGTGCGTGTTGCTCTATCTCGCACAAACTCAACTCCTAAACAAAAGTGCAACTCACCCAGATCACTCATCTCGTACTCGTTCTCAAGCATTGCCTTCAATGCCTTCAAAGAGCTCATACAACTTGCAAGGATGATCAAATCATCCACATATATGATCACGATGACCACATGTTGCCCCTTTTGCATGAAATACAAGCTGTGATCAGCGATGCTCCTTGTGAACCCGATATGAACAAGAAACGTGTCAATCTTTTGATACCATGCGCGTGGAGATTGCTTCAACCCATACAATGACTTGTTCAACTTGCAAACAAGGTTCTCATTACCTCGTTGCACAAATCCTTCGGGTTGCACCATGTAGATGTCCTCGTCCAACTCGCCGTTCAAGAACGCCGTCTTCACATCCATTTGATGCATTTCCAAATCCATGGCAGCCCCGATGGCCAAAATGCATCGAATAGTGGTGAATTTCGCCACCGGTGCAAAGGTCTCATGAAAATCAACACCTTCGATTTGTGAAAAGCCCTTTGCCACCAATCTTGCCTTATAACGAACCACATCACCCGTTGCATCTCTCTTTGCACGAAATACCCACTTACAACCGATAGCGTTGCGATTCTTGGGGAGGGGAGTCAATTCCCAAGTGCCATTGTCCATCAACGATTTGTACTCCTCTTGCATGGCTTGCTCCCACTTGTTTGCATCATCACAACTCAACGCTTCACGAATCGTCAATGGAGCATCTAAAAGTGCAACGTTTGCATGCTCCTCCTCACCTTGAGGGAGAATATGATTCTTCCACCACTCGCCAAGTGGTCTACGATTTCTCTCTGGATAACGACGATCGCTCGAGGATGCATTGTCTTCAACCGTCGTTGCTTGTGCCTTTTTCTCGCCATTCTTCGTCTTCAAACGTCGCTCCTCAATATGTTCCTCATCACCACCATCTTCGTCATCTTCGTCTTCATCAACAATATCAATAACGGGAGATTTGGAAGATTGGTCCACAATGGCCGGTTTATCGCCACTTCTCCCACTTGGACCATCGTCCAAATTGTCTTCAACCTTGGAATTCTCGCAAAATGTCACATCACGAGCTCGAATGATCTTCTTGGTCTCGAGCGACATGAGCCTGTACGCCTTGGTACCTTCACAATATCCAAGAAACACACATTTTGTTGCCTTGGCCTCAAGTTTGGTTCTTTGAGAATCGGGTACCTTTGCAAATGCGATGCATCCAAATGTGCGCATGTGCTCCACGCGGGGTGGCCTCCCACTCCACGCTTGCTCTGGTGTCATGTTTTGAACCGCACTCGTCGGGCATCGGTTGCGTGTGTACACCGCAGTCACCACCGCTTCCGCCCAAAGGTCCAAACCCAAATTTTGTGCATGCAACATACTCCTTGCCATTTCCACAATTGTTCGATTTGCACGCTCTGCAACTCCGTTTTGTTGTGGTGTATATGGCGTTGTGGTTTGTCTAGCAATGCCTTCTTTCTTCAATAACTCTCCAAATTGGTTGGACATGAACTCGCCGCCATTATCCGATCGAAACACCTTGATCTTGTGCTCGGATTGCTTCTCAACCAACGCCTTGAACTCTTTGAACTTCTCAAAACACTCGCTCTTTGCTTTGATCGGATACAACCATATCTTCCTCGAAAAATCATCAATGAACGTCACAAAATACTTGCAACCCCCCATAGACGTGGTCTTCATTGGACCACACACGTCGGAATGCACAATCTCAAGAACCTTGGTTGCACGAGTTGCCCCATCAACTGGAAACGGTGAGCGTTGTTGCTTGCCTTCAATACAACCCTCACATGTGAATGAACTAGGTGCGACGTGTGATTGTGCAAGATCCATGCCACTTACCATTCCACGCAGTGTTTTCACACTCTTGACATTCAAATGCCCGAGACGACGATGCCACAACGCCAACTTGTCTTCGTTTGAACTCGATTGCACCAACGTTGCCGATTCCGCCGCGTGCATCTTGGAAAACTTGATTTGGTACAAGCCGTTGACTTCGTGTATAATGGCCACCTCCTCACGACTTGGAGACAACACAAAACACCCTTGGTCGCTAAATTCCACTCGCAAATGCTTCATCACCAAATGTCGCACCGATAAAAGATTTGCCTTTAACTTGGGAACGTGGAGGACATCATGGATGGTAATTGTCTTCACACGACCCTTCACCTCGGTGTCTACGACGATGGATCCTTTACCCACGGCTTGAAGAACCGTATCATCACCCAAAATGACATTCTTTGGAGATATGACGTGATATGATTGGAAACAAGTCCTAATGGGCGCCATGTGACTCGAGGCTCCCGAATCAACAATCCAATCGATCACACTACCATTGCATGACACGTCACTTGCCATCATTGCATACTCGTCCCCGTCATCACTACAAGAAGAGACGCTAGTCATAAATGCGTACTCATCACCTGCATCGTTGACCTTTGTATTGTTGGCACTTTCCTCTCTCTTGCGTTTGTAGCAAAATTTTGCCAAGTGGCCCTTCTTACCGCAATAGTAGCATACCTTGTCTGTAGAGCTCCCACTGGCACCGCTCTTGGATTGCTTCGCCATAAGCGCCGCGCTATCGCCACGAGTCTCGTTCTCTTTGCGCCGCGAGAGTTCATGCAACAACCGTGATGTCACATAATCAAGAGTGAGCTCGCTAATGGGCCTACTCTCCATAGCAACGATAAGATACTCGTACGACGGCGGCAAACTCTCGAGGAGCGTCATAACGATATCACCGTCCGTAATGTTGACGTCTGCGCCGTTGAGCTGATCCGCAAGAGCCTTGACTTTGTTGATGTGCGCCAACATGTCGTCGTTTTCTTCCATCTTGATGGTGAAAAACTTGCGCCTCAAGAACAAGATATTGACCAAGCTCTTTGCCTCATGAATATTGCAAAGCTTGGCCCATGCCTCGGCGGGAGTCTTGCACGACCGAATATGAGAAAGCTGGGAATCAGAAAGATTAAGAGCCAAAATCGCAAAGGCCTTTTTCTCTCGCCGAGTGTACGCAGTTCGTACCCTAGCCTCGGCGTCGGACGAAGGCGGTTCCTCACTACCCTCAACTATCTCCCACAATTCTTTTTCGGCCATGACCATTTCCATCTTGAATTTCCACAAGTGGAAGTTGACGCCATCGAACTTGTCTACAACCTTAGCACCTTCACCCTCAAATGTAGCCATATCCTTGATTGAAGGACGTACGCTCACAAAATTCAGCCCCTAGAAAGCTAAGAAAAATTGTTTTTATGATTTTTTGACAATTTTGTGATTTGTGAGGCAAATTGCACACGTACGTGCTTCTAATGCCTCCAAACTAATTCCAAACACTAAATCAGCACCTTTGTGCTACACATCAACCTCACAACACTCAATCGTGATGGTTCTTAGTGAATTTGCACAAGATCATACCACAACACCCTAACTAGGAGAATTGCGCACTCGTTGGCTCAAATCCACTCAAATCAGCACCCTTGTGCTTCACAACACGTAATGCACCCTATGGACACCCTTGTGCCTTCCAAGGACTCTAAATCAATGCAAATTCAGCCCCTTCAAGTCCTAATTGCATTGAAATTCATCAAATCAGCCCCGTTGTGCATTCACTAACCCAAACTCTAATTTTGAGCACTCCAAGGGCATAACTCACATTCCAAACCCTTGTGCAAGAATTGCAATACCAAAATCAGATTGTAGACTCACCCCAAGAGCCTCAAAGCATAAAAGTGCCTTGCAACAACACAAGTGCACAAATTGAGCACAAATTGAGCCAATAAGCTCCAATAAGCTCCAATAAGCTCCAATAAGCTCCAATAAGCTCCAATCAGCTCCAATATACTCCAACAAGCACCAATAAGCTCCAAAGCTCCAATTCAGCCCTTGTAGACGTGTATAAACTCCAAAAGTGCTCCAAAGTGCTCCAAAAGCTCCAAATCAACAAATGATAGCTCCAAAGTGCGAATTCAGCCCTCCAACACGTAGATCAAAGGTAGGAAGATTGTAATACCTCCCAATGTCGAAATCAGCCCACCAAAGCTCGAATTCAGCCCTCCAAAGTTCCAAATCAGCGCTCCAATACTCCAAAATCAGCGCTCCAACGCACGACCTCCACACAATGAGCAATCTAATCTTTGACTCACGCAAAACACATGAGTGGGCCCATAACCTATTGAAGGTTAGATTAGAATGCCAAAGCCTCACACAAACACTTGGAATGCATAGGAAAGAGATGATCTTTACTCATGGGCTGCCCTTCTTAAGTAGCACACCCAAGGGAGTCCCCTTGGCAAACCATATGGGACATCAGCCCATACTCCACTCCTAGTACACTAGGATCAGCCCATATCACTTGGGAGACCCAATTCTCATTACTTCTAACTAGTACCACTTCTCTAGTTCCAACTCTAGCTCATTCGCATCATCTACTCTAGCTAATGCGCATGGCTATGAGCAACTTCAGCCCACGCAATCATCCTACTTCAACAGTGTGCAATTTGCTTCACAAATCACAAAATTGTCAAAAAATCAAAAAAAAAACAATTTTTCCTTAGCTTTCTAGGGGCTGAATTTGGTGAGCGTACGTCCTTCAATCAAGGATATGGCTACATTTGAGGGTGGAGGTGCTAAGGTTGTAGACAAGTTCGATGGCGTCAACTTCCACTTGTGGAAATTCAAGATGGAAATGGTCATGGCCGAAAAAGAATTGTGGGAGATAGTTGAGGGTAGTGAGGAACCGCCTTCGTCCGACGCCGAGGCTAGGGTACGAACTGCGTACACTCGGCGAGAGAAAAAGGCCTTTGCGATTTTGGCTCTTAATCTTTCTGATTCCCAGCTTTCTCATATTCGGTCGTGCAAGACTCCCGCCGAGGCATGGGCCAAGCTTTGCAATATTCATGAGGCAAAGAGCTTGGTCAATATCTTGTTCTTGAGGCGCAAGTTTTTCACCATCAAGATGGAAGAAAACGACGACATGTTGGCGCACATCAACAAAGTCAAGGCTCTTGCGGATCAGCTCAACGGCGCAGACGTCAACATTACGGACGGTGATATCGTTATGACGCTCCTCGAGAGTTTGCCGCCGTCGTACGAGTATCTTATCGTTGCTATGGAGAGTAGGCCCATTAGCGAGCTCACTCTTGATTATGTGACATCACGGTTGTTGCATGAACTCTCGCGGCGCAAAGAGAACGAGACTCGTGGCGATAGCGCGGCGCTTATGGCGAAGCAATCCAAGAGCGGTGCCAGTGGGAGCTCTACAGACAAGGTATGCTACTATTGCGGTAAGAAGGGCCACTTGGCAAAATTTTGCTACAAACGCAAGAGAGAGGAAAGTGCCAACAATACAAAGGTCAACGATGCAGGTGATGAGTACGCATTTATGACTAGCGTCTCTTCTTGGTGTGATGACGGGGACGAGTATGCAATGATGGCAAGTGACGTGTCATGCAATGGTAGTGTGATCGATTGGATTGTTGATTCGGGAGCCTCGAGTCACATGGCGCCCATTAGGACTTGTTTCCAATCATATCACGTCATATCTCCAAAGAATGTCATTTTGGGTGATGATACGGTTCTTCAAGCCGTGGGTAAAGGATCCATCGTCGTAGACACCGAGGTGAAGGGTCGTGTGAAGACAATTACCATCCATGATGTCCTCCACGTTCCCAAGTTGAAGGCAAATCTTTTATCGGTGCGACATTTGGTGATGAAGCATTTGCGAGTGGAATTTAGCGACCAAGGGTGTTTTGTGTTGTCTCCAAGTCGTGAGGAGGTGGCCATTATACACGAAGTCAACGGCTTGTACCAAATCAAGTTTTCCAAGATGCACGCGGCGGAATCGGCAACGTTGGTGCAATCGAGTTCAAACGAAGACAAGTTGGCGTTGTGGCATCGTCGTCTCGGGCATTTGAATGTCAAGAGTGTGAAAGCACTGCGTGGAATGGTAAGTGGCATGGATCTTGCACAATCACACGTCGCACCTAGTTCATTCACATGTGAGGGTTGTATTGAAGGCAAGCAACAACGCTCACCGTTTCCAGTTGATGGGGCAACTCGTGCAACCAAGGTTCTTGAGATTGTGCATTCCGACGTGTGTGGTCCAATGAAGACCACGTCTATGGGGGGTTGCAAGTATTTTGTGACGTTCATTGATGATTTTTCGAGGAAGATATGGTTGTATCCGATCAAAGCAAAGAGCGAGTGTTTTGAGAAGTTCAAAGAGTTCAAGGCGTTGGTTGAGAAGCAATCCGAGCACAAGATCAAGGTGTTTCGATCGGATAATGGCGGCGAGTTCATGTCCAACCAATTTGGAGAGTTATTGAAGAAAGAAGGCATTGCTAGACAAACCACAACGCCATATACACCACAACAAAACGGAGTTGCAGAGCGTGCAAATCGAACAATTGTGGAAATGGCAAGGAGTATGTTGCATGCACAAAATTTGGGTTTGGACCTTTGGGCGGAAGCGGTGGTGACTGCGGTGTACACACGCAACCGATGCCCGACGAGTGCGGTTCAAAACATGACACCGGAGCAAGCGTGGAGTGGGAGGCCACCCCGCGTGGAGCACATGCGCACATTTGGATGCATCGCATTTGCAAAGGTACCCGATTCTCAAAGAACCAAACTTGAGGCCAAGGCAACAAAATGTGTGTTTCTTGGATATTGTGAAGGTACCAAGGCGTACAGGCTCATGTCGCTCGAGACCAAGAAGATCATTCGAGCTCGTGATGTGACATTTTGCGAGAATTCCAAGGTTGAAGACAATTTGGACGATGGTCCAAGTGCGAGAAGTGGCGATAAACCGGCCATTGTGGACCAATCTTCCAAATCTCCCGTTATTGATATTGTTGATGAAGACGAAGATGACGAAGATGGTGGTGATGAGGAACATATTGAGGAGCGACGTTTGAAGACGAAGAATGGCGAGAAAAAGGCACAAGCAACGACGGTTGAAGACAATGCATCCTCGAGCGATCGTCGTTATCCAGAGAGAAATCGTAGACCACTTGGCGAGTGGTGGAAGAATCATATTCTCCCTCAAGGTGAGGAGGAGCATGCAAACGTTGCACTTTTAGATGCTCCATTGACGATTCGTGAAGCGTTGAGTTGTGATGATGCAAACAAGTGGGAGCAAGCCATGCAAGAGGAGTACAAATCGTTGATGGACAATGGCACTTGGGAATTGACTCCCCTCCCCAAGAATCGCAACGCTATCGGTTGTAAGTGGGTATTTCGTGCAAAGAGAGATGCAACGGGTGATGTGGTTCGTTATAAGGCAAGATTGGTGGCAAAGGGCTTTTCACAAATCGAAGGTGTTGATTTTCATGAGACCTTTGCACCGGTGGCGAAATTCACCACTATTCGATGCATTTTGGCCATCGGGGCTGCCATGGATTTGGAAATGCATCAAATGGATGTGAAGACGGCGTTCTTGAACGGCGAGTTGGACGAGGACATCTACATGGTGCAACCCGAAGGATTTGTGCAACGAGGTAATGAGAACCTTGTTTGCAAGTTGAACAAGTCATTGTATGGGTTGAAGCAATCTCCACGCGCATGGTATCAAAAGATTGACACGTTTCTTGTTCATATCGGGTTCACAAGGAGCATCGCTGATCACAGCTTGTATTTCATGCAAAAGGGGCAACATGTGGTCATCGTGATCATATATGTGGATGATTTGATCATCCTTGCAAGTTGTATGAGCTCTTTGAAGGCATTGAAGGCAATGCTTGAGAACGAGTACGAGATGAGTGATCTGGGTGAGTTGCACTTTTGTTTAGGAGTTGAGTTTGTGCGAGATAGAGCAACACGCACCATAACAATGAATCAAAGCAAGTATGTTATGGATGTGCTCAAACGCTTTGGCATGGAGGATTGCAAACCGGTTGGCACTCCATTCGATGTGAATTCCAAACTCGTGAAACTCACCGATGAGGAGTATGCATTAGAGGCTCAATCTATGGTGGATGTGCCATACAAGCAAGCTGTAGGGTCATTGATGTATGCTATGATTGCAACAAGGCCGGACCTTGCGTATCCAATCAGCGTTGTGAGTCAACACATGGCAAGACCGGGTTCAAGTCATTGGGTTGCGGTCAAGAGGATCATGCGGTACTTGAAAGGCACAAGTGATGTGAGGTTGTGTCTTGGAGGTGACAACATTGTGTTGAGTGGGTATTGTGATGCGGATTATGCGGGTGATACCAATGATCGTAGATCCACCACGGGGTACATGTTCAAAGTTGGATTGGGGGCCGTTTCATGGAATAGCAAGCGCCAACAAACCACGGCCACGTCAACGGTTGAGGCGGAGTACATGGCGACGAGCCACGGTACGAAGGAGGCCATTTGGTTGAGGCAACTAATGGCGGATGTGAGATGCACTCAAGAGGAGGCTACAACAATCATGTGTGACAACCAAGGGAGTATGTCATTGGCGAAGAATCCAACGCATCACTCACGTACAAAGCACATTGATGTGCAATATCACTTCATTCGAGAGAAGTTAGAGATGAAGGTGATAGAGTTGAAGTATTGTCCAACGGAGCACATGGTGGCGGACGTGCTGACAAAGGCTCTTGCGAGAGATCGACATCAAAGACTAGTGGTGGCATTTGGGCTCGAAGGCTTTGGCTATTTGCAAAGTGGGAGTGTTGAAGTAGGATGATTGCGTGGGCTGAAGTTGCTCATAGCCATGCGCATTAGCTAGAGTAGATGATGCGAATGAGCTAGAGTTGGAACTAGAGAAGTGGTACTAGTTAGAAGTAATGAGAATTGGGTCTCCCAAGTGATATGGGCTGATCCTAGTGTACTAGGAGTGGAGTATGGGCTGATGTCCCATATGGTTTGCCAAGGGGACTCCCTTCGGTGTGCTACTTAAGAAGGGCAGCCCATGAGTAAAGATCATCTCTTTCCTATGCATTCCAAGTGTTTGTGTGAGGCTTTGGCATTCTAATCTAACCTTCAATACTCGATGACCACATGTTGCCCCTTTTGCATGAAATACAAGCTGTGATTAGCGATGCTCCTTGTGAACCCGATATGAACAAGAAACGTGTCAATCTTTTGATACCATGCGCGTGGAGATTGCTTCAACCCATACAATGACTTGTTCAACTTGCAAACAAGGTTCTCATTACCTCGTTGCACAAATCCTTCGGGTTGCACCATGTAGATGTCCTTGTTGAAGTAGGATGATTGCGTGGGCTGATATTGCTCATAGCCATGCTCATTAGGTAGAGTAGATGATGCGAATGAGCTAGACTTGCAACTAGAGAAGTGGTACTAGTTAGAAGTAATGAGAATTGGGTCTCCCAAGTGATATGGGCTGATCCTAGTGTACTAGGAGTGGAGTATGGGCTGATGTCCCATATGGTTTGCCAAGGGGACTCCCTTGGGTGTGCTACTTAAGAGGGGCAGCCCATGAGTAAAGATCATCTCTTTCCTATGCATTCCAAGTGTTTGTGTGAGGCTTTGGCATTCTAATCTAACCTTCAATAGGTTATGGGCCCACTCATGTGTTTTGCGTGAGTCAAAGATTAGATTGCTCATTGTGTGGAGGTCGTGCGTTGGAGCGCTGATTTTGGAGTATTGGAGCGCTGATTTGGAACTTTGGAGGGCTGAATTCGAGCTTTGGTGGGCTGATTTCGACATTGGGAGGTATTACAATCTTCCTACCTTTGATCTACGTGTTGGAGGGCTGAATTCGCACTTTGGAGCTATCATTTGTTGATTTGGAGCTTTTGGAGCACTTTGGAGCACTTTTGGAGTTTATACACGTCTACAAGGGCTGAATTGGAGCTTTGGAGCTTATTGGTGCTTGTTGGAGTATATTGGAGCTGATTGGAGCTTATTGGAGCTTATTGGAGCTTATTGGAGCTTATTGGAGCTTATTGGCTCAATTTGTGCTCAATTTGTGCACTTGTGTTGTTGCAAGGCACTTTTATGCTTTGAGGCTCTTGGGGTGAGTCTACAATCTGATTTTGGTATTGCAATTCTTGCACAAGGGTTTGGAATGTGAGTTATGCCCTTGGAGTGCTCAAAATTAGAGTTTGGGTTAGTGAATGCACAACGGGGCTGATTTGATGAATTTCAATGCAATTAGGACTTGAAGGGGCTGAATTTGCATTGATTTAGAGTCCTTGGAAGGCACAAGGGTGTCCATAGGGTGCATTACGTGTTGTGAAGCACAAGGGTGCTGATTTGAGTGGATTTGAGCCAACGAGTGCGCAATTCTCCAAGTTAGGGTGTTGTGGTATGATCTTGTGCAAATTCACTAAGAACCATCACGATTGAGTGTTGTGAGGTGATGTGTAGCACAAAGGTGCTGATTTAGTGTTTGGAATTAGTTTGGAGGCATTAGAAGCACATTAGTGTGCAATTTGCTTCACAAATCACAAAATTGTCAAAAATCATAAAAACAATTTTTCTTAGCTTTCTAGGGGCTGAATTTTGTGAGCGTACGTCCTTCAATCAAGGATATGGCTACATTTGAGGGTGAAGGTGCTAAGGTTGTAGACAAGTTCGATGGCGTCAACTTCCACTTGTGGAAATTCAAGATGGAAATGGTCATGGCCGAAAAAGAATTGTGGGAGATAGTTGAGGGTAGTGAGGAACCGCCTTCGTCCGACGCCGAGGCTAGGGTACGAACTGCGTACACTCGGCGAGAGAAAAAGGCCTTTGCGATTTTGGCTCTTAATCTTTCTGATTCCCAGCTTTCTCATATTCGGTCGTGCAAGACTCCCGCCGAGGCATGGGCCAAGCTTTGCAATATTCATGAGGCAAAGAGCTTGGTCAATATCTTGTTTTTGAGGCGCAAGTTTTTCACCATCAAGATGGAAGAAAACGACGACATGTTGGCGCACATCAACAAAGTGAAGGCTCTTGCGGATCAGCTCAACGGCGCAGACCTCAACATTACCGACGGTGATATCGTTATGACGCTCCTCGAGAGTTTGCCGCCGTCGTACGAGTATCTTATCGTTGCTATGGAGAGTAGGCCCATTAGCGAGCTCACTCTTGATTATGTGACATCACGGTTGTTGCATGAACTCTCGCGGCGCAAAGAGAACGAGACTCGTGGCGATAGCGCGGCGCTTATGGCGAAGCAATCCAAGAGCGGTGCCAGTGGGAGCTCTACAGACAAGGTATGCTACTATTGCGGTAAGAAGGGCCACTTGGCAAAATTTTGCTACAAACGCAAGAGAGAGGAAAGTGCCAACAATACAAAGGTCAACGATGCAGGTGATGAGTACGCATTTATGACTAGCGTCTCTTCTTGTAGTGATGACGGGGACGAGTATGCAATGATGGCAAGTGACGTGTCATGCAAGTGACGTGTCAAAGCAAAGAGCGAGTGTTTTGAGAAGTTCAAAGAGTTCAAGGCGTTGGTTGAGAAGCAATCCGAGCACAAGATCAAGGTGTTTCGATCGGATAATGGCGGCGAGTTCTTGTCCAACCAATTTGCAGAGTTATTGAAGAAAGAAGGCATTGCTAGACAAACCACAACCCCATATACACCACAACAAAACGGAGTTGCAGAGCGTGCAAATCGAACAATTGTGAAAATGGCAAGGAGTATGTTGCATGCATAAAATTTGGGTTTGGACCTTTGGGCGGAAGCGGTGGTGACTGCGGTGTACACACGCAACCGATGTCCGACGAGTGCGGTTCAAAACATGACACCAGAGCAAGCGTGGAGTGGGAGGCCACCCCGCGTGGAGCACATGCGCACATTTGGATGCATCGCATGTTGCAAAGGTACCCGATTCTCAAAGAACCAAACTTGAGGCCAAGGCAACAAAATGTGTGTTTCTTGGATATTGTGAAGGTACCAAGGCGTACAGGCTCATGTCGCTCGAGACCAAGAAGATCATTCGAGCTCGTGATGTGACATTTTGCGAGAATTCCAAGGTTGAAGACAATTTGGACGATGGTCCAAGTGGGAGAATTGGCGATAAACCGGCGATTGTGGACCAATCTTTCAAATCTCCCGTTATTGATATTGTTGATGAAGACGAAGATGACGGAGATGGTGGTGATGAGGAACATATTGAGGAGCGACCTTTGAAGACGAAGAATGGCGAGAAAAAGGCACAAGCAACGGCGGTTGAAGACAATGCATCCTCGAGCGATCGTCGTTATCCAGAGAGAAATCGTAGACCACTTGGCGAGTGGTGGAAGAATCATATTCTCCCTCAAGGTGAGGAGGAGCATGCAAACGTTGCACTTTTAGATGCTCCATTGACGATTCGTGAAGCGTTGAGTTGTGATGATGCAAACAAGTGGGAGCAAGCCATGCAAGAGGAGTACAAATCGTTGATGGACAATGGCACTTGGGAATTGACTCCCCTCCCCAAGAATCGCAACGCTATCGGTTGTAAGTGGGTATTTCGTGCAAAGAGAGATGCAACGGGTGATGTGGTTCGTTATAAGGCAAGATTGGTGGCAAAGGGCTTTTCACAAATCGAAGGTGTTGATTTTCATGAGACCTTTGCACCGGTGGCGAAATTCACCACTATTCGATGCATTTTGGCCATCGGGGCTGCCATGGATTTGGAAATGCATCAAATGGATGTGAAGACGGCGTTCTTGAACGGCGAGTTGGACGAGGACATCTACATGGTACAACCCGAAGGATTTGTGCAACGAGGTAATGAGAACCTTGTTTGCAAGTTGAACAAGTCATTGTATGGGTTGAAGCAATCTCCACGCGCATGGTATCAAAAGATTGACACGTTTCTTGTTCATATCGGGTTCACAAGGAGCATCGCTGATCACAGCTTGTATTTCATGCAAAAGGGGCAACATGTGGTCATCGTGATCATATATGTGGATGATTTGATCATCCTTGCAAGTTGTATGAGCTCTTTAAAGGCATTGAAGGCAATGCTTGAGAACGAGTACGAGATGAGTGATCTGGGTGAGTTGCACTTTTGTTTAGGAGTTGAGTTTGTGCGAGATAGAGCAACACGCACCATAACAATGAATCAAAGCAAGTATGTTATGGATGTGCTCAAACGCTTTGGCATGGAGGATTGCAAACCGGTTGGCACTCCATTCGATGTGAATTCCAAACTCGTGAAACTCACCGATGAGGAGTATGCATTAGAGGCTCAATCTATGGTGGATGTGCCATACAAGCAAGCTGTAGGGTCATTGATGTATGCTATGATTGCAACAAGGCCGGACCTTGCGTATCCAATCAGCGTTGTGAGTCAACACATGGCAAGACCGGGTTCAAGTCATTGGGTTGCGGTCAAGAGGATCATGCGGTACTTGAAAGGCACAAGTGATGTGAGGTTGTGTCTTGGAGGTGACAACATTGTGTTGAGTGGGTATTGTGATGCGGATTATGCGGGTGATACCAATGATCGTAGATCCACCACGGGGTACATGTTCAAAGTTGGATCGGGGGCCGTTTCATGGAATAGCAAGCGCCAACAAACCACGGCCACGTCAACGGTTGAGGCGGAGTACATGGCGACGAGCCACGGTACGAAGGAGGCCATTTGGTTGAGGCAACTAATGGCGGATGTGAGATGCACTCAAGAGGAGGCTACAACAATCATGTGTGACAACCAAGGGAGTATGTCATTGGCGAAGAATCCAACGCATCACTCACGTACAAAGCACATTGATGTGCAATATCACTTCATTCGAGAGAAGTTAGAGATGAAGGTGATAGAGTTGAAGTATTGTCCAACGGAGCACATGGTGGCGGACGTGCTGACAAAGGCTCTTGCGAGAGATCGACATCAAAGACTAGTGGCGGCATTTGGGCTCGAAGGCTTTGGCTATTCGCAAAGTGGGAGTGTTGAAGTAGGATGATTGCGTGGGCTGATATTGCTCATAGCCATGCTCATTAGGTAGAGTAGATGATGCGAATGAGCTAGAGTTGGAACTAGAGAAGTGGTACTAGTTAGAAGTAATGAGAATTGGGTCTCCCAAGTGATATGGGCTGATCCTAGTGTACTAGGAGTGGAGTATGGGCTGATGTCCCATATGGTTTGCCAAGGGGACTCCCTTGGGTTTGCTACTTAAGAGGGGCAGCCCATGAGTAAAGATTATCTCTTTCCTATGCATTCCAAGTGTTTGTGTGAGGCTTTGGCATTCTAATCTAACCTTCAATAGTCCTCGTCCAACTCGCCATTCAAGAACGCCGTCTTCACATCCATTTGATGCATTTCCAAATCCATGGCAGCCCCGATGGCCAAAATGCATCGAATAGTGGTGAATTTCGCCACCGGTGCAAAGGTCTCATGAAAATCAACACCTTCGATTTGTGAAAAGCCCTTTGCCACCAATCTTGCCTTATAACGAACCACATCACCCGTTGCATCTCTCTTTGCACGAAATACCCACTTACAACCGATAGCATTGCGATTCTTGGGGAGGGGAGTCAATTCCCAAGTGCCATTGTCCATCAACGATTTGTACTCCTCTTGCATGGCTTGCTCCCACTTGTTTGCATCATCACAACTCAACGCTTTACGAATCGTCAATGGAGCATCTAAAAGTGCAACGTTTGCATGCTCCTCCTCACCTTGAGGGAGAATATGATTCTTCCACCACTCGCCAAGTGGTCTACGATTTCTCTCTGGATAACGACGATCGCTCGAGGATGCATTGTCTTCAACCGCCGTTGCTTGTGCCTTTTTCTCGCCATTCTTCGTCTTCAAAGGTCGTTCCTCAATATGTTCCTCATCACCTCCATCTTCGTCATCTTCGTCTTCATCAACAATATCAATAACGGTAGATTTGGAAGATTGGTCCACAATGGCCGGTTTATCGCCACTTCTCCCACTTGGACCATCGTCCAAATTGTCTTCAACCTTGGAATTCTCGCAAAATGTCACATCACGAGCTCGAATGATCTTCTTGGTCTCGAGCGACATGAGCCTGTACGCCTTGGTACCTTCACAATATCCAAGAAACACACATTTTGTTGCCTTGGCCTCAAGTTTGGTTCTTTGAGAATCGGGTACCTTTGCAAATGCGATGCATCCAAATGTGCGCATGTGCTCCACGCGGGGTGGCCTCCCACTCCACGCTTGCTCTGGTGTCATGTTTTGAACCGCACTCGTCGGGCATCGGTTGCGTGTGTACACCGCAGTCACCACCGCGTCCGCCCAAAGGTCCAAACCCAAATTTTGTGCATGCAACATATTCCTTGCCATTTCCACAATTGTTCGATTTGCACGCTCTGCAACTCCGTTTTGTTGTGGTGTATATGGCGTTGTGGTTTGTCTAGCAATGCCTTCTTTCTTCAATAACTCTCCAAATTGGTTGGACATGAACTCGCCGCCATTATCCGATCGAAACACCTTGATCTTGTGCTCGGATTGCTTCTCAACCAACGCCTTGAACTCTTTGAACTTCTCAAAACACTCGCTCTTTGCTTTGATCGGATACAACCATATCTTCCTCGAAAAATCATCAATGAACGTCACAAAATACTTGCAACCCCCCATAGACGTGGTCTTCATTGGACCACACACGTCGGAATGCACAATCTCAAGAACCTTGGTTGCACGAGTTGCCCCATCAACTGGAAACGGTGAGCGTTGTTGCTTGCCTTCAATACAACCCTCACATGTGAATGAACTAGGTGCGACGTGTGATTGTGCAAGATCCATGCCACTTACCATTCCACGCAGTGCTTTCACACTCTTGACATTCAAATGCCCGAGACGACGATGCCACAACGCCAACTTGTCTTCGTTTGAACTCGATTGCACCAACGTTGCGGATTCCGCCGCGTGCATCTTGGAAAACTTGATTTGGTACAAGCCGTTGACTTCGTGTATAATGGCCACCTCCTCACGACTTGGAGACAACACAAAACACCCTTGGTTGCTAAATTCCACTCGTAAATGCTTCATCACCAAATGTCGCACCGATAAAAGATTTGCCTTCAACTTGGGAACGTGGAGGACATCATGGATGGTAATTGTCTTCACACGACCCTTCACCTCGGTGTCTACGACGATGGATCCTTTACCCACGGCTTGAAGAACCGTATCATCACCCAAAATGACATTTTTTGGAGATATGACGTGATATGATTGGAAACAAGTCCTAATGGGCGCCATGTGACTCGAGGCTCCCGAATCAACAATCCAATCGATCACACTACCATTGCATGACACGTCACTTGCCATCAATGCATACTCGTCCCCGTCATCACTACAAGAAGAGACGCTGGTCATAAATGCGTACTCATCACCTGCATCGTTGACCTTTGTATTGTTGGCACTTTCCTCTCTCTTGCGTTTGTAGCAAAATTTTGCCAAGTGGCCCTTCTTACCGCAATAGTAGCATACCTTGTCTGTAGAGCTCCCACTGGCACCGCTCTTGGATTGCTTCGCCATAAGCGCCGCGCTATCGCCACGAGTCTCGTTCTCTTTGCGCCGCGAGAGTTCATGCAACAACCGTGATGTCACATAATCAAGAGTGAGCTCGCTAATGGGCCTACTCTCCATAGCAACGATAAGATACTCGTACGACGGCGGCAAACTCTCGAGGAGCGTCATAACGATATCACCGTCGGTAATGTTGACGTCTGCGCCGTTGAGCTGATCCGCAAGAGCCTTGACTTTGTTGATGTGCGCCAACATGTCGTCGTTTTCTTCCATCTTGATGGTGAAAAACTTGCGCCTCAAAAACAAGATATTGACCAAGCTCTTTGCCTCATGAATATTGCAAAGCTTGGCCCATGCCTCGGCGGGAGTCTTGCACGACTGAATATGAGAAAGCTGGGAATCAGAAAGATTAAGAGCCAAAATCGCAAAGGCCTTTTTCTCTCGCCGAGTGTACGCAGTTCGTATCCTAGCCTCGGCGTCGGACGAAGGCGGTTCCTCACTACCCTCAACTATCTCCCACAATTCTTTTTCGGCCATGACCATTTCCATCTTGAATTTCCACAAGTGGAAGTTGACGCCATCGAACTTGTCTACAACCTTAGCACCTTCACCCTCAAATGTAGCCATATCCTTGATTGAAGGACGTACGCTCACAAAATTCAGCCCCTAGAAAGCTAAGAAAAATTGTTTTTATGATTTTTGACAATTTTGTGATTTGTGAGGCAAATTGAACACGTACGTGCTTCTAATGCCTCCAAACTAATTCCAAACACTAAATCAGCACCTTTGTGCTACACATCAACTTCACAACACTCAATCGTGATGGTTCTTAGTGAATTTGCACAAGATCATACCACAACACCCTAACTAGGAGAATTGCGCACTCGTTGGCTCAAATCCACTCAAATCAGCACCCTTGTGCTTCACAACACGTAATGCACCCTATGGACACCCTTGTGCTTTCCAAGGACTCTAAATCAATGCAAATTCAGCCCCTTCAAGTCCTAATTGCATTGAAATTCATCAAATCAGCCCCGTTGTGCATTCACTAACCCAAACTCTAATTTTGAGCACTCCAAGGGCATAACTCACATTCCAAACCCTTGTGCAAGAATTGCAATACCAAAATCAGATTGTAGACTCACTCCAAGAGCCTCAAAGCATAAAAGTGCCTTGCAACAACACAAGTGCACAAATTGAGCACAAATTGAGCCAATAAGCTCCAATAAGCTCCAATAAGCTCCAATCAGTTCCAATATACTCCAACAAGCACCAATAAGCTCCAAAGCTCCAATTCAGCCCTTGTAGACGTGTATAAACTCCAAAGGTGCTCCAAAGTGCTCCAAAAGCTCCAAATCAACAAATGATAGCTCCAAAGTGCGAATTCAGCCCTCCAACACGTAGATCAAAGGTAGGAAGATTGTAATACCTCCCAATGTCGAAATCAGCCCACCAAAGCTCGAATTCAGCCCTCCAAAGTTCCAAATGAGCGCTCCAATACTCCAAAATCAGCACTCCAACGCACGACCTCCACACAATGAGCAATCTAATCTTTGACTCACGCAAAACACATGAGTGGGCCCATAACCTATTGAAGGTTAGATTAGAATGCCAAAGCCTCACACAAACACTTGGAATGCATAGGAAAGAGATGATCTTTACTCATGGGCTGCCCCTCTTAAGTAGCACACCCAAGGGAGTCCCCTTGGCAAACCATATGGGACATCAGCCCATACTCCACTCCTAGTACACTAGGATCAGCCCATATCACTTGGGAGACCCAATTCTCATTACTTCTAACTAGTACCACTTCTCTAGTTGCTAGTCTAGCTCATTCGCATCATCTACTCTAGCTAATGCGCATGGCTATGAGCAACTTCAGCCCACGCAATCATCCTACTTCAACATGCGATGCATCCAAATGTGCGCATGTGCTCCACGCGGGGTGGCCTCCCACTCCACGCTTGCTCTGGTGTCATGTTTTGAACCGCACTCGTCGGACATCGGTTGCGTGTGTACACCGCAGTCACCACCGCTTCCGCCCAAAGGTCCAAACCCAAATTTTATGCATGCAACATACTCCTTGCCATTTTCACAATTGTTCGATTTGCACGCTCTGCAACTCCGTTTTGTTGTGGTGTATATGGGGTTGTGGTTTGTCTAGCAATGCCTTCTTTCTTCAATAACTCTGCAAATTGGTTGGACAAGAACTCGCCGCCATTATCCGATCGAAACACCTTGATCTTGTGCTCGGATTGCTTCTCAACCAACGCCTTGAACTCTTTGAACTTCTCAAAACACTCGCTCTTTGCTTTGATCGGATACAACCATATCTTCCTCGAAAAGTCATCAATGAACGTCACAAAATACTTGCAACCCCCCATAGACGTGGTCTTCATCGGACCACACACGTCGGAATGCACAATCTCAAGTACCTTGGTTGCACGAGTTGCCCCATCAACTGGAAACGGTGAGCGTTGTTGCTTGCCTTCAATACAACCCTCACATGTGAATGAACTAGGTGCGACGTGTGATTGTGCAAGATCCATGCCACTTACCATTCCACGCAGTGCTTTCACACTCTTGACATTCAAATGCCCGAGACGACGATGCCACAACGCCAACTTGTCTTCGTTTGAACTCGATTGCACTAACGTTGCCGATTCCGCCGCGTGCATCTTGGAAAACTTGATTTGGTACAAGCCGTTGACTTCGTGTATAATGGCCACCTCCTCACGACTTGGAGACAACACAAAACACCCTTGGTCGCTAAATTCCACTCGCAAATGCTTCATCACCAAATGTCGCACCGATAAAAGATTTGCCTTCAACTTGGGAACGTGGAGGACATCATGGATGGTAATTCTCTTCACACGACCCTTCACCTCGGTGTCTACGACAATGGATCCTTTACCAACGGCTTGAAGAACCGTATCATCACCCAAAATGACATTCTTTGGAGATATGACGTGATATGATTGGAAACAAGTCCTAATGGGCGCCATGTGACTCGAGGCTCCCGAATCAACAATCCAATCGATCACACTACCATTGCATGACACGTCACTTGCCATCATTGCATACTCGTCCCCGTCATCACTACAAGAAGAGACGCTAGTCATAAATGCGTACTCATCACCTGCATCGTTGACCTTTGTATTGTTGGCACTTTCCTCTCTCTTGCGTTTGTAGCAAAATTTTGCCAAGTGGCCCTTCTTACCGCAATAGTAGCATACCTTGTCTGTAGAGCTCCCACTGGCACCGCTCTTGGATTGCTTCGCCATAAGCGCCGCGCTATCGCCACGAGTCTCGTTCTCTTTGCGCCGCGAGAGTTCATGCAACAACCGTGATGTCACATAATCAAGAGTGAGCTCGCTAATGGGCCTACTCTCCATAGCAACGATAAGATACTCGTACGACGGCGGCAAACTCTCGAGGAGCGTCATAACGATATCACCGTCGGTAATGTTGACGTCTGCGCCGTTGAGCTGATCCGCAAGAGCCTTGACTTTGTTGATGTGCGCCAGCATGTCGTCGTTTTCTTCCATCTTGATGGTGAAAATTTTACGCCTCAAAAACAAAATATTGACCAAGCTCTTTGCCTCATGAATATTGCAAAGCTTGGCCCATGCCTCGGCGGGAGTCTTGCACGACCGAATATGAGAAAGCTGGGAATCAGAAAGATTAAGAGCCAAAATCGCAAAGGCCTTTTTCTCTCGCCGAGTGTACGCAGTTCGTACCCTAGCCTCGGCGTCGGACGAAGGCGGTTCCTCACTACCCTCAACTATCTCCCACAATTCTTTTTCGGCCATGACCATTTCCATCTTGAATTTCCACAAGTGGAAGTTGACGCCATCGAACTTGTCTACAACCTTAGCACCTTCACCCTCAAATGTAGCCATATCCTTGATTGAAGGACGTACGCTCACAAAATTCAGCCCCTAGAAAGCTAAGAAAAATTGTTTTTATGATTTTTGACAATTTTGTGATTTGTGAAGCAAATTGCACACGTATGTGCTTCTAATGCCTCCAAACTAATTCCAAACACTAAATCAGCACCTTTGTGCTACACATCAACCTCACAACACTCAATCGTGATGGTTCGTAGTGAATTTGCACAAGATCATACCACAACACCCTAACTAGGAGAATTGCGCACTCGTTGGCTCAAATCCACTCAAATCAGCACCCTTGTGCTTCACAACACGTAATGCACCCTATGCACACCCTTGTGCCTTCCAAGGACTCTAAATCAATGCAAATTCAGCCCTTTCAAGTCCTAATTGCATTGAAATTCATCAAATCAGCCCCGTTGTGCATTCCCTAACCCAAACTCTAATTTTGAGCACTCCAAGGGCATAACTCACATTCCAAACCCTTGTGCAAGAATTGCAATACCAAAATCAGATTGTAGACTCACCCCAAGAGCCTCAAAGCATAAAAGTGCCTTGCAACAACACAAGTGCACAAATTGAGCACAAATTGAGCCAATAAGCTCCAATAAGCTCCAATAAGCTCCAATAAGCTCCAATCAGCTCCAATATACTCCAACAAGCACCAATAAGCTCCAAAGCTCCAATTCAGCCCTTGTAGACGTGTATAAACTCCAAAAGTGCTCCAAAGTGCTCCAAAAGCTCCAAATCAACAAATGATAGCTCCAAAGTGCGAATTCAGCCCTCCAACACGTAGATCAAAGGTAGGAAGATTGTAATACCTCCCAATGTCGAAATCAGCCCACCAAAGCTCGAATTCAGCCCTCCAAAGTTCCAAATCAGCGCTCCAATACTCCAAAATCAGCGCTCCAACGCACGACCTCCACACAATGAGCAATCTAATCTTTGACTCACGCAAAACACATGAGTGGGCCCATAACCTATTGAAGGTTAGATTAGAATGCCAAAGCCTCACACAAACACTTGGAATGCATAGGAAAGAGATGATCTTTACTCATGGGCTGCCCCTCTTAAGTAGCACACCCAAGGGAGTCCCCTTGGCAAACCATATGGGACATCAGCCCATACTCCACTCCTAGTACACTAGGATCAGCCCATATCACTTGGGAGACCCAATTCTCATTACTTCTAACTAGTATCACTTCTCTAGTTGCTAGTCTAGCTCATTCGCATCATCTACTCTAGCTAATGCGCATGGCTATGACCAACTTCAGCCCACGCAATCATCCTACTTCAACAGTGTTGTCCCCAAGTCGTGAGGAGGTGGCCATTATACACGAAGTCAACGGCTTGTACCAAATCAAGTTTTCCAAGATGCACGCGGCGGAATCGGCGACGTTGGTTCAATCGAGTTCAAACGAAGACAAGTTGGCGTTGTGGCATCGTCGTCTCGGGCATTTGAATGTCAAGAGTGTGAAAGCACTCCGTGGAATGGTAAGTGGCATGGATCTTGCACAATCACACGTCGCACCTAGTTCATTCACATGTGAGGGTTGTATTGAAGGCAAGCAACAACGCTCACCGTTTCCAGTTGATGGGGCAACTCGTGCAACCAAGGTTCTTGAGATTGTGCATTCCGACGTGTGCGGTCCAATGAAGACCACGTCTATGGGGGGTTGCAAGTATTTTGTGACGTTCATTGATGATTTTTCGAGGAAGATATGGTTGTATCCGATCAAAGCAAAGAGCGAGTGTTTTGAGAAGTTCAAAGGGTTCAAGGCGTTGGTTGAGAAGCAATCCGAGCACAAGATCAAGGTGTTTCGATCGGATAATGGCGGCGAGTTCTTGTCCAACCAATTTGGAGAGTTATTGAAGAAAGAAGGCATTGCTAGACAAACCACAACGCCATATACACCACAACAAAACGGAGTTGCAGAGCGTGCAAATCGAACAATTGTGGAAATGGCAAGGAGTATGTTGCATGCACAAAATTTGGGTTTGGACCTTTGGGCGGAAGCGGTGGTGACTGCGGTGTACACACGCAACCGATGCCCGACGAGTGCGGTTCAAAACATGACACCAGAGCAAGCGTGGAGTGGGAGGCCACCCCGCGTGGAGCACATGCGCACATTTGGATGCATCGCATTTGCAAAGGTACCCGATTCTCAAAGAACCAAACTTGAGGCCAAGGCAACAAAATGTGTGTTTCTTGGATATTGTGAAGGTACCAAGGCGTACAGGCTCATGTCGCTCGAGACCAAGAAGATCATTCGAGCTCGTGATGTGACATTTTGCGAGAATTCCAAGGTTGAAGACAATTTGGACGATGGTCCAAGTGGGAGAAGTGGCGATAAACCGGCGATTGTGGACCAATCTTCCAAATCTCCCGTTATTGATATTGTTGATGAAGACGAAGATGACGAAGATGGTGGTGACGAGGAGCATATTGAGGAGCGACCTTTGAAGACGAAGAATGGCGAGAAAAAGGCACAAGCAACGGCGGTTGAAGACAATGCATCCTCGAGCGATCGTCGTTATCTAGTGTTGAAGTAGGATGATTGCGTGGGCTGAAGTTGCTCATAGCCATGCGCATTAGCTAGAGTAGATGATGCGAATGAGCTAGACTAGCAACTAGAGAAGTGGTACTAGTTAGAAGTAATGAGAATTGGGTCTCCCAAGTGATATGGGCTGATCCTAGTGTACTAGGAGTGGAGTATGGGCTGATGTCCCATATGGTTTGCCAAGGGGACTCCCTTGGGTGTGCTACTTAAGAGGGGCAGCCCATGAGTAAAGATTATCTCTTTCCTATGCATTCCAAGTGTTTGTGTGAGGCTTTGGCATTCTAATCTAACCTTCAATAGGTTATGGGCCCACTCATGTGTTTTGCGTGAGTCAAAGATTAGATTGCTCAATGTGTGGAGGTCGTGCGTTGGAGCGCTGATTTTGGAGTATTGGAGCGCTGATTTGGAACTTTGGAGCTTTTGGAGCACTTTGGAGCACTTTTGGAGTTTATACACGTCTACAAGGGCTGAATTGGAGCTTTGGAGCTTATTGGTGCTTGTTGGAGTATATTGGAGCTGATTGGAGCTTATTGGAGCTTATTGGAGCTTATTGGAGCTTATTGCAAGGCACTTTTATGCGTTGAGGCTATTGGGGTGAGTCTACAATCTGATTTTGGTATTGCAATTCTTGCACAAGGGTTTGGAATGTGAGTTATGCCCTTGGAGTGCTCAAAATTAGAGTTTGGGTTAGTGAATGCACAACGGGGCTGATTTGATGAATTTCAATGCAATTAGGACTTGAAGGGGCTGAATTTGCATTGATTTAGAGTCCTTGGAGGGCACAAGGGTGTGCATAGGGTGCATTACATGTTGTGAAGCACAAGGGTGCTGATTTGAGTGGATTTGAGCCAACGAGTGCGCAATTCTCCTAGTTAGGGTGTTGTGGTATGATCTTGTGCAAATTCACTAAGAACCATCACGATTGAGTGTTGTGAGGTTGATGTGTAGCACAAAGGTGCTGATTTAGTGTTTGGAATTAGTTTGGAGGCATTAGAAGCACATACGTGTGCAATTTGCTTCACAAATCACAAAATTGTCAAAAATCATAAAAACAATTTTTCTTAGCTTTCTAGGGGCTGAATTTTGTGAGAGTACGTCCTTCAATCAAGGATATTGAAGGTTAGATTAGAATGCCAAAGCCTCACACAAACACTTGGAATGCATAGGAAAGAGATGATCTTTACTCATGGGCTGCCCCTCTTAAGTAGCACACCCAAGGGAGTCCCCTTGGCAAACCATATGGGACATCAGCCCATACTCCACTCCTAGTACACTAGGATCAGCCCATATCACTTGGGAGACCCAATTCTCATTACTTCTAACTAGTACCACTTCTCTAGTTGCAAGTCTAGCTCATTCGCATCATCTACTCTAGCTAATGCGCATGGCTATGAGCAACTTCAGCCCACGCAATCATCCTACTTCAACACAATCATCCTACTTCAACACTCCCACTTTGCGAATAGCCAAAGCCTTCGAGCCCAAATGCCACCACTAGTCTTTGATGTCGATCTCTCGCAAGAGCCTTTGTCAGCACGTCCGCCACCATGTGCTCGGTTGGACAATACTTCAACTCTATCACCTTCATCTCTAACTTCTCTCGAATGAAGTGATATTGCACATCAATGTGCTTTGTACGTGAGTGATGCGTTGGATTCTTCGCCAATGACATACTCCCTTGGTTGTCACACATGATTGTTGTAGCCTCCTCTTGAGTGCATCTCACATCCGCCATTAGTTGCCTCAACCAAATGGCCTCCTTCGTACCGTGGCTCGTCGCCATGTACTCCGCCTCAACCGTTGACGTGGCCGTGGTTTGTTGGCGCTTGCTATTCCATGAAACGGCCCCCGATCCAACTTTGAACATGTACCCCGTGGTGGATCTACGATCATTGGTATCACCCGCATAATCCGCATCACAATACCCACTCAACACAATGTTGTCACCTCCAAGACACAACCTCACATCACTTGTGCCTTTCAAGTACCGCATGATCCTCTTGACCGCAACCCAATGACTTGAACCCGGTCTTGCCATGTGTTGACTCACAACGCTGATTGGATACGCAAGGTCCGGCCTTGTTGCAATCATAGCATACATCAATGACCCTACAGCTTGCTTGTATGGCACATCCACCATAGATTGAGCCTCTAATGCATACTCCTCATCGGTGAGTTTCACGAGTTTGGAATTCACATCCAACGGAGTGCCAACCGGCTTGCAATCCTCCATGCCAAAGCGTTTGAGCACATCCATAACATACTTGCTTTGATTCATTGTTATGGTGCGTGTTGCTCTATCTCGCACAAACTCAACTCCTAGACAAAAGTGCAACTCACCCAGATCACTCATCTCGTACTCGTTCTCAAGCATTGCCTTCAATGCCTTCAAAGAGCTCATACAACTTGCAAGAATGATCAAATCATCCACATATATGATCACGATGACCACATGTTGCCCCTTTTGCATGAAATACAAGCTGTGATCAGCGATGCTCCTTGTGAACCCGATATGAACAAGAAACGTGTCAATCTTTTGATACCATGCGCGTGGAGATTGCTTCAACCCATACAATGACTTGTTCAACTTGCAAACAAGGTTCTCATTACCTCGTTGCACAAATCCTTCGGGTTGGACCATGTAGATGTCCTCGTTCAACTCGCCGTTCAAGAACGCCGTCTTCACATCCATTTGATGCATTTCCAAATACATGGCAGCCCCGATGGCCAAAATGCATCGAATAGTGGTGAATTTCGCCACCGGTGCAAAGGTCTTATGAAAATCAACACCTTCGATTTGTGAAAAGCCGTTTGCCACCAATCTTGCCTTATAACGAACCACATCACCCGTTGCATCTCTCTTTGCACGAAATACCCACTTACAACCGATAGCATTGCGATTCTTTGGGAGGGGAGTCAATTCCCAAGTGCCATTGTCCATCAACGATTTGTACTCCTCTTGCATGGCTTGCTCCCACTTGTTTGCATCATCACAACTCAACGCTTCACGAATCGTCAATGGAGCATCTAAAAGTGCAACGTTTGCATGCTCCTCCTCACCTTGAGGGAGAATATGATTCTTCCACCACTCGCCAAGTGGTCTACGATTTCTCTCTGGATAACGACGATCGCTCGAGGATGCATTGTCTTCAACCGCCGTTGCTTGTGCCTTTTTCTCGCCATTCTTCGTCTTCAAAGGTCGCTCCTCAATATGTTCCTCATCACCACCATCTTCGTCATCTTCGTCTTCATCAACAATATCAATAACGGGAGATTTGGAAGATTGGTCCACAATCCCTGGTTTATCGCCACTATTGAAGGTTAGATTAGAATGCCAAAGCCTCACACAAACACTTGGAATGCATAGGAAAGAGATAATCTTTACTCATGGGCTGCCCCTCTTAAGTAGCACACCCAAGGGAGTCCCCTTGGCAAACCATATGGGACATCAGCCCATACTCCACTCCTAGTACACTAGGATCAGCCCATATCACTTGGGAGACCCAATTCTCGTTACTTCTAACTATTACCACTTCTCTAGTTGCAAGTCTAGCTCATTCGCATCATCTACTCTAGCTAATGCGCATGGCTATGAGCAACTTCAGCCCACGCAATCATCCTACTTCAACACTCCCACTTTGCGAATAGCCAAAGCCTTCGAGCCCAAATGCCACCACTAGTCTTTGATGTCGATCTCTCGCAAGAGCCTTTGTGAGCACGTCCGCCACCATGTGCTCCGTTGGACAATACTTCAACTCTATCACCTTCATCTCTAACTTCTCTCGAATGAAGTGATATTGCACATCAATGTGCTTTGTACGTGAGTGATGCGTTGGATTCTTCGCCAATGACATACTCCCTTGGTTGTCACACATGATTGTTGTAGCCTCCTCTTGAGTGCATCTCACATCCGCCATTAGTTGCCTCAACCAAATGGCCTCCTTCGTACCGTGGCTCGTCGCCATGTACTCCGCCTCAACCGTTGACGTGGCCGTGGTTTGTTGGCGCTTGCTATTCCATGAAATGGCCCCCGATCCAACTTTGAACATGTACCCCGTGGTGGATCTACGATCATTGGTATCACCCGCATAATCCGCTTGACCGCAACCCAATGACTTGAACCCGGTCTTGCCATGTGTTGACTCACAACGCTGATTGGATACGCAAGGTCCGGCCTTGTTGCAATCATAGCATACATCAATGACCCTACAGCTTGCTTGTATGGCACATCCACCATAGATTGAGCCTCTAATGCATACTCCTCATCGGTGAGTTTCACGAGTTTGGAATTCACATCCAATGGAGTGCCAACCGGTTTGCAATCCTCCATGCCAAAGCGTTTGAGAACATCCATAACATACTTGCTTTGATTCATTGTTATGGTGCGTGTTGCTCTATCTCGCACAAACTCAACTCCTAAACAAAAGTGCAACTCACCCAGATCACTCATCTCGTACTCGTTCTCAAGCATTGCCTTCAATGCCTTCAAAGAGCTCATACAACTTGCAAGGATGATCAAATCATCCACATATATGATCACGATGACCACATGTTGCCCCTTTTGCATGAAATACAAGCTGTGATCAGCGATGCTCCTTGTGAACCCGATATGAACAAGAAACGTGTCAATCTTTTGATACCATGCGCGTGGAGATTGCTTCAACCCATACAATGACTTGTTCAACTTGCAAACAAGGTTCTCATTACCTCGTTGCACAAATCCTTCGGGTTGTACCATGTAGATGTCCTCGTCCAACTCGCCGTTCAAGAACGCCGTCTTCACATCCATTTGATGCATTTCCAAATCCATGGCAGCCCCGATGGCCAAAATGCATCGAATAGTGGTGAATTTCGCCACCGGTGCAAAGGTCTCATGAAAATCAACACCTTCGATTTGTGAAAAGCCCTTTGCCACCAATCTTGCCTTATAACGAACCACATCACCCGTTGCATCTCTCTTTGCACGAAATACCCACTTACAACCGATAGCGTTGCGATTCTTGGGGAGGGGAGTCAATTCCCAAGTGCCATTGTCCATCAACGATTTGTACTCCTCTTGCATGGCTTGCTCCCACTTGTTTGCATCATCACAACTCAACGCTTCACGAATCGTCAATGGAGCATCTAAAAGTGCAACGTTTGCATGCTCCTCCTCACCTTGAGGGAGAATATGATTCTTCCACCACTCGCCAAGTGGTCTACGATTTCTCTCTGGATAACGACGATCGCTCGAGGATGCATTGTCTTCAACCGCCGTTGCTTGTGCCTTTTTCTCGCCATTCTTCGTCTTCAAAGGTCGCTCCTCAATATGCTCCTCGTCACCACCATCTTCGTCATCTTCGTCTTCATCAACAATATCAATAACGGGAGATTTGGAAGATTGGTCCACAATGGCCGGTTTATCGCCACTTCTCCCACTTGGACCATCGTCCAAATTGTCTTCAACCTTGGAATTCTCGCAAAATGTCACATCACGAGCTCGAATGATCTTCTTGGTCTCGAGCGACATGAGCCTGTACGCCTTGGTACCTTCACAATATCCAAGAAACACACATTTTGTTGCCTTGGCCTCAAGTTTGGTTCTTTGAGAATCGGGTACCTTTGCAAATGCGATGCATCCAAATGTGCGCATGTGCTCTACGCGGGGTGGCCTCCCACTCCACGCTTGCTCTGGTGTCATGTTTTGAACCGCACTCGTCGGGCATCGGTTGCGTGTGTACACCGCAGTCACCACCGCTTCCGCCCAAAGGTCCAAACCCAAATTTTGTGCATGCAACATACTCCTTGCCATTTCCACAATTGTTCGATTTGCACGCTCTGCAACTCCGTTTTGTTGTGGTGTATATGGCGTTGTGGTTTGTCTAGCAATGCCTTCTTTCTTCAATAACTCTCCAAATTGGTTGGACATGAACTCGCCGCCATTATCCGATCGAAACACCTTGATCTTGTGCTCGGATTGCTTCTCAACCAACGCCTTGAACTCTTTGAACTTCTCAAAACACTCGCTCTTTGCTTTGATCGGATACAACCATATCTTCCTCGAAAAATCATCAATGAACGTCACAAAATACTTGCAACCCCCCATAGACGTGGTCTTCATTGGACCACACACGTCGGAATGCACAATCTCAAGAACCTTGGTTGCACGAGTTGCCCCATCAACTGGAAACGGTGAGCGTTGTTGCTTGCCTACAATACAACCCTCACATGTGAATGAACTAGGTGCGACGTGTGATTGTGCAAGATCCATGCCACTTACCATTCCAAACCCTTGTGCAAGAATTGCAATACCAAAATCAGATTGTAGACTCACCCCAAGAGCCTCAAAGCATAAAAGTGCCTTGCAACAACACAAGTGCACAAATTGACCACAAATTGAGCCAATAAGCTCCAATAAGCTCCAATAAGCTCCAATGAGCTCCAATATACTCCAACAAGCACCAATAAGCTCCAAAGCTCCAATTCAGCCCTTGTAGACGTGTATAAACTCCAAAAGTGCTCCAAAGTGCTCCAAAAGCTCCAAAGTTCCAAATCAGCGCTCCAATACTCCAAAATCAGCGCTTCAACGCACGACCTCCACACATTGAGCAATCTAATCTTTGACTCACGCAAAACACATGAGTGGGCCCATAACCTATTGAAGGTTAGATTAGAATGCCAAAGCCTCACACAAACACTTGGAATGCATAGGAAAGAGATAATCTTTACTCATGGGCTGCCCCTCTTAAGTAGCACACCCAAGGGAGTCCCCTTGGCAAACCATATGGGACATCAGCCCATACTCCACTCCTAGTACACTAGGATCAGCCCATATCACTTGGGAGACCCAATTCTCATTACTTCTAACTATTACCACTTCTCTAGTTGCAAGTCTAGCTCATTCGCATCATCTACTCTAGCTAATGCGCATGGCTATGAGCAACTTCAGCCCACGCAATCATCCTACTTCAACAGCCACTTCTCCCACTTGGACCATCGTCCAAATTGTCTTCAACCTTGGAATTCTCGCAAAATGTCACATCACGAGCTCGAATGATCTTCTTGGTCTCGAGCGACATGAGCCTGTACGCCTTGGTACCTTCACAATATCCAAGAAACACACATTTTGTTGCCTTGGCCTCAAGTTTGGTTCTTTGAGAATCGGGTACCTTTGCAAATGCGATGCATCCAAATGTGCGCATGTGCTCCACGCGGGGTGGCCTCCCACTCCACGCTTGCTCTGGTGTCATGTTTTGAACCGCACTCGTCGGGCATCGGTTGCGTGTGTACACCGCAGTCACCACCGCTTCCGCCCAAAGGTCCAAACCCAAATTTTGTGCATGCAACATACTCCTTGCCATCTCCACAATCGTTCGATTTGCACGCTCCGCAACTCCGTTTTGTTGTGGCGTATATGGCGTTGTCGTTTGTCTAGCAATGCCTTCTTTCTTCAATAACTCTCCAAATTGGTTGGACATGAACTCGCCGCCATTATCCGATCGAAACACCTTGATCTTGTGCTCGGATTGCTTCTCAACCAACGCCTTGAACTCTTTGAACTTCTCAAAACACTCGCTCTTTGCTTTGATCGGATACAACCATATCTTCCTCGAAAAATCATCAATGAACGTCACAAAATACTTGAAACCCCCCATAGACGTGGTCTTCATCGGACCACACACGTCGGAATGCACAATCTCAAGAACCTTGGTTGCACGAATTGCCCCATCAACTGGAAACGGTGAGCGTTGTTGCTTGCCTTCAATACAACCCTCACATGTGAATGAACTAGGCGCGACGTGTGATTGTGCAAGATCCATGCCACTTACCATTCCACGCAGTGCTTTCACACTCTTGACATTCAAATGCCCGAGACGACGATGCCACAACGCCAACTTGTCTTCGTTTGAACTCGATTGCACCAACGTTGCCGATTCCGCCGCGTGCATCTTGGAAAACTTGATTTGGTACAAGCCGTTGACTTCGTGTATAATGGCCACCTCCTCACGACTTGGAGACAACACAAAACACCCTTGGTCGCTAAATTCCACTCGCAAATGCTTCATCACCAAATGTCGCACCGATAAAAGATTTGCCTTCAACTTGGGAACGTGGAGGACATCATGGATGGTAATTGTCTTCACACGACCCTTCACCTCGGTGTCTACGACGATGGATCCTTTACCCACGGCTTGAAGAACCGTATCATCACCCAAAATGACATTCTTTGGAGATATGACGTGATATGATTGGAAACAAGTCCTAATGGGCGCCATGTGACTCGAGGCTCCCGAATCGACAATCCAATCGATCACACTACCATTGCATGACACGTCACTTGCCATCATTGCATACTCGTCCCCGTCATCACTACAAGAAGAGACGCTAGTCATAAATGCGTACTCATCACCTGCATCGTTGACCTTTGTATTGTTGGCACTTTCCTCTCTCTTGCGTTTGTAGCAAAATTTTGCCAAGTGGCCCTTCTTACCGCAATAGTAGCATACCTTGTCTGTAGAGCTCCCACTCGCACCGCTCTTGGATTGCTTCGCCATAAGCGCCGCGCTATCGCCACGAGTCTCGTTCTCTTTGCGCCGCGAGAGTTCATGCAACAACCGTGATGTCACATAATCAAGAGTGAGCTCGCTAATGGGCCTACTCTCCATAGCAACGATAAGATACTCGTACGACGGCGGCAAACTCTCGAGGAGCGTCATAACGATATCACCTTCGGTAATGTTGACGTCTGCGCCGTTGAGCTGATCCGCAAGAGCCTTGACTTTGTTGATATTGAAGGTTAGATTAGAATGCCAAAGCCTCACACAAACACTTGGAATGCATAGGAAAGAGATGATCTTTACTCATGGGCTGCCCCTCTTAAGTAGCACACCCAAGGGAGTCCCCTTGGCAAACCATATGGGACATCAGCCCATACTCCACTCCTAGTACACTAGGATCAGCCCATATCACTTGGGAGACCCAATTCTCATTACTTCTAACTAGTACCACTTCTCTAGTTGCATGTCTAGCTCATTCGCATCATCTACTCTAGCTAATGCGCATGGCTATGAGCAACTTCAGCCCACGCAATCATCCTACTTCAACACTCCCACTTTGCAAATAGCCAAAGCCTTCGAGCCCAAATGCCACCACTAGTCTTTGATGTCGATCTCTCGCAAGAGCCTTTGTCAGCACGTCCGCCACCATGTGCTCCGTTGGACAATACTTCAACTCTATCACCTTCATCTCTAACTTCTCTCGAATGAAGTGATATTGCACATCAATGTGCTTTGTACGTGAGTGATGCGTTGGATTCTTCGCCAATGACATACTCCCTTGGTTGTCACACATGATTGTTGTAGCCTCCTCTTGAGTGCATCTCACATCCGCCATTAGTTGCCTCAACCAAATGGCCTCCTTCGTACCGTGGCTGGTGGCCATGTACTCCGCCTCAACCGTTGACGTGGCCGTGGTTTGTTGGCGCTTGCTATTCCATGAAACGGCCCCCGATCCAACTTTGAACATGTACCCCGTGGTGGATCTACGATCATTGGTATCACCCGCATAATCCGCATCACAATACCCACTCAACACAATGTTGTCACCTCCAAGACACAACCTCACATCACTTGTGCCTTTCAAGTACCGCATGATCCTCTTGACCGCAACCCAATGACTTGAACCCGGTCTTGCCATGTGTTGACTCACAACGCTGATTGGATACGCAAGGTCCGGCCTTGTTGCAATCATAGCATACATCAATGACCCTACAGCTTGCTTGTATGGCACATCCACCATAGATTGAGCCTCTAATGCATACTCCTCATCGGTGAGCTTCACGAGTTTGGAATTCACATCCAATGGAGTGCCAACCGGTTTGCAATCCTCCATGCCAAAGCGTTTGAGAACATCCATAACATACTTGCTTTGATTCATTGTTATGGTGCGTGTTGCTCTATCTCGCACAAACTCAACTCCTAGACAAAAGTGCAACTCACCCAGATCACTCATCTCGTACTCGTTCTCAAGCATTGCCTTCAATGCCTTCAAAGAGCTCATACAACTTGCAAGGATGATCAAATCATCCACATATATGATCACGATGACCACATTTTGCTGCTTTTGCATGAAATACAAGCTGTGATCAGCGATGCTCCTTGTGAACCCGATATGAACAAGAAACGTGTCAATCTTTTGATACCATGCGCGTGGAGATTGCTTCAACCCATACAATGACTTGTTCAACTTGCAAACAAGGTTCTCATTACCTCGTTGCACAAATCCTTCGGGTTGTACCATGTAGATGTCCTCGTCCAACTCGCCATTCAAGAACGCCGTCTTCACATCCATTTGATGCATTTCCAAATCCATGGCAGCCCCGATGGCCAAAATGCATCGAATAGTGGTGAATTTCGCCACCGGTGCAAAGGTCTCATGAAAATCAACACCTTCGATTTGTGAAAAGCCCTTTGCCACCAATCTTGCCTTATAACGAACCACATCACCCGTTGCATCTCTCTTTGCACGAAATACCCACTTACAATCGATAGCGTTGCGATTCTTGGGGAGGGGAGTCAATTCCCAAGTGCCATTGTCCATCAACGATTTGTACTCCTCTTGCATGGCTTGCTCCCACTTGTTTGCATCATCACAACTCAACGCTTCACGAATCGTCAATGGAGCATCTAAAAGTGCAACGTTTGCATGCTCCTCCTCACCTTGAGGGAGAATATGATTCTTCCACCACTCGCCAAGTGGTCTACGATTTCTCTCTGGATAACGACGATCGCTCGAGGATGCATTGTCTTCAACCGCCGTTGCTTGTGCCTTTTTCTCGCCATTCTTCGTCTTCAAAGGTGGCTCCTCAATATGTTCCTCATCACCACCATCTTCGTCATCTTCGTCTTCATCGACAATATCAAGAACGGGAGATTTGGAAGATTGGTCCACAATCGCCGGTTTATCGCCACTTCTCCCACTTGGACCATCGTCCAAATTGTCTTCAACCTTGGAATTCTCGCAAAATGTCACATCACGAGCTCGAATGATCTTCTTGGTCTCGAGCGACATGAGCCTGTACGCCTTGGTACCTTCACAATATCCAAGAAACACACATTTTGTTGCCTTGGCCTCAAGTTTGGTTCTTTGAGAATCGGGTACCTTTGCAAATGCGATGCATCCAAATGTGCGCATGTGCTCCACGCGGGGTGGCCTCCCACTCCACGCTTGCTCTGGTGTCATGTTTTGAACCGCACTCGTCGGACATCGGTTGCGTGTGTACACCGCAGTCACCACCGCTTCCGCCCAAAGGTCCAAACCCAAATTTTGTGCATGCAACATACTCCTTGCCATTTCCACAATTGTTCGATTTGCACGCTCTGCAACTCCGTTTTGTTGTGGTGTATATGGCGTTGTGGTTTGTCTAGCAATGCCTTCTTTCTTCAATAACTCTCCAAATTGGTTGGACAAGAACTCGCCGCCATTATCCGATCGAAACACCTTGATCTTGTGCTCGGATTGCTTCTCAACCAACGCCTTGAACTCTTTGAACTTCTCAAAACACTCGCTCTTTGCTTTGATCGGATACAACCATATCTTCCTCGAAAAATCATCAATGAACGTCACAAAATACTTGCAACCCCCCATAGACGTGGTCTTCATTGGACCACACACGTCGGAATGCACAATCTCAAGAACCTTGGTTGCACGAGTTGCCCCATCAACTGGAAACGGTGAGCGTTGTTGCTTGCCTTCAATACAACCCTCACATGTGAATGAACTAGGTGCGACGTGTGATTGTGCAAGATCCATGCCACTTACCATTCCACGCAGTGCTTTCACACTCTTGACATTCAAATGCCCGAGACGACGATGCCACAACGCCAACTTGTCTTCGTTTGAACTCGATTGCACCAACGTTGCCGATTCCGCCGCGTGCATCTTGGAAAACTTGATTTGGTACAAGCCGTTGACTTCGTGTATAATGGCCACCTCCTCACGACTTGGAGACAACACAAAACACCCTTGGTCGCTAAATTCCACTCGCAAATGCTTCATCACCAAATGTCGCACCGATAAAAGATTTGCCTTCAACTTGGGAACGTGGAGGACATCATGGATGGTAATTGTCTTCACACGACCCTTCACCTCGGTGTCTACGACAATGGATCCTTTACCAATGGCTTGAAGAACCGTATCATCACCCAAAATGACATTCTTTGGAGATATGACGTGATATGATTGGAAACAAGTCCTAATGGGCGCCATGTGACTCGAGGCTCCCGAATCAACAATCCAATCGATCACACTACCATTGCATGACACGTCACTTGCCATCATTGCATACTCGTCCCCGTCATCACTACAAGAAGAGACGCTAGTCATAAATGCGTACTCATCACCTGCATCGTTGACCTTTGTATTGTTGGCACTTTCCTCTCTCTTGCGTTTGTAGCAAAATTTTGCCAAGTGGCCCTTCTTACCGCAATAGTAGCATACCTTGTCTGTAGAGCTCCCACTGGCACCGCTCTTGGATTGCTTCGCCATAAGCGCCGCGCTATCGCCACGAGTCTCGTTCTCTTTGCGCCGCGAGAGTTCATGCAACAACCGTGATGTCACATAATCAAGAGTGAGCTCGCTAATGGGCCTACTCTCCATAGCAACGATAAGATACTCGTACGACGGCGGCAAACTCTCGAGCAGCGTCATAACGATATCACCGTCCGTAATGTTGACGTCTGCGCCGTTGAGCTGATCCGCAAGAGCCTTGACTTTGTTGATGTGCGCCAACATGTCGTCGTTTTCTTCCATCTTGATGGTGAAAAACTTGCGCCTCAAAAACAAGATATTGACCAAGCTCTTTGCCTCATGAATATTGCAAAGCTTGGCCCATGCCTCGGCGGGAGTCTTGCACGACCGAATATGAGAAAGCTGGGAATCAGAAAGATTAAGAGCCAAAATCGCAAAGGCCTTTTTCTCTCGCCGAGTGTACGCAGTTCGTATCCTAGCCTCGGCGTCGGACGAAGGCGGTTCCTCACTACCCTCAACTATCTCCCACAATTCTTTTTCGGCCATGACCATTTCCATCTTGAATTTCCACAAGTGGAAGTTGACGCCATCGAACTTGTCTACAACCTTAGCACCTTCACCCTCAAATGTAGCCATATCCTTGATTGAAGGACGTACGCTCACAAAATTCAGCCACTAGAAACCTAAGAAAAATTATTTTTATGATTTTTGACAATTTTGTGATTTGTGAAGCAAATTGCACACGTATGTGCTTCTAATGCCTCCAAACTAATTCCAAACACTAAATCAGCACCTTTGTGCTACACATCAACCTCACAACACTCAATCGTGATGGTTCTTAGTGAATTTGCACAAGATCATACCACAACACCCTAACTAGGAGAATTGCGCACTCGTTGGCTCAAATCCACTCAAATCAGCACCCTTGTGCTTCACAACACGTAATGCACCCTATGGACACCCTTGTGCCTTCCAAGGACTCTAAATCAATGCAAATTCAGCCCCTTCAAGTCCTAATTGCATTGAAATTCATCAAATCAACCCCGTTGTGCATTCACTAACCCAAACTCTAATTTTGAGCACTCCAAGGGCATAACTCACATTCCAAACCCTTGTGCAAGAATTGCAATACCAAAATCAGATTGTAGACTCACCCCAAGAGCCTCAAAGCATAAAAGTGCCTTGCAACAACACAAGTGCACAAATTGAGCACAAATTGAGCCAATAAGCTCCAATAAGCTCCAATAAGCTCCAATAAGCTCCAATCAGCTCCAATAAACTCCAACAAGCACCAATAAGCTCCAAAGCTCCAATTCAGCCCTTGTAGACGTGTATAAACTCTAAAGGTGCTCCAAAGTGCTCCAAAAGCTCCAAATCAACAAATGATAGCTCCAAAGTGCGAATTCAGCCCTCCAACACGTAGATCAAAGGTAGGAAGATTGTAATACCTCCCAATGTCGAAATCAGCCCACCAAAGCTTGAATTCAGCCCTCCAAAGTTCCAAATCAGCGCTGCAATACTCCAAAATCAGCGCTCCAACGCACGACCTCCACACAATGAGCAATCTAATCTTTGACTCACGCAAAACACATGAGTGGGCCCATAACCTATTGAAGGTTAGATTAGAATGCCAAAGCCTCACACAAACACTTGGAATGCATAGGAAAGAGATGATCTTTACTCATGGGCTGCCCCTCTTAAGTAGCACACCCAAGGGAGTCCCCTTGGCAAACCATATGGGACATCAGCCCATACTCCACTCCTAGTACACTAGGATCAGCCCATATCACTTGGGAGACCCAATTCTCATTACTTCTAACTAGTACCACTTCTCTAGTTGCAAGTCTAGCTCATTCGCATCATCTACTCTAGCTAATGCGCATGGCTATGAGCAACTTCAGCCCACGCAATCATCCTACTTCAACACAATCATCCTACTTCAACAAAGGATATGGCTACATTTGAGGGTGAAGGTGCTAAGGTTGTAGACAAGTTCGATGGCGTCAACTTCCACTTGTGGAAATTCAAGATGGAAATGGTCATGGCCGAAAAAGAATTGTGGGAGATAGTTGAGGGTAGTGAGGAACCGCCTTCGTCCGACGCCGAGGCTAGGGTACGAACTGCGTACACTCGGCGAGAGAAAAAGGCCTTTGCGATTTTGGCTCTTAATCTTTCTGATTCCCAGCTTTCACATATTCGGTCGTGCAAGACTCCCGCCGAGGCATGGGCCAAGCTTTGCAATATTCATGAGGCAAAGAGCTTGGTCAATATCTTGTTTTTGAGGCGCAAGTTTTTCACCATCAAGATGGAAGAAAACGACGACATGTTGGCGCACATCAACAAAGTCAAGGCTCTTGCGGATCAGCTCAACGGCGCAGACGTCAACATTACCGAAGGTGATATCGTTATGACGCTCCTCGAGAGTTTGCCGCCGTTGTACGAGTATCTTATCGTTGCTATGGAGAGTAGGCCCATTAGCGAGCTCACTCTTGATTATGTGACATCACGGTTGTTGCATGAACTCTCGCGGCGCAAAGAGAACGAGACTCGTGGCGATAGCGCGGTGCTTATGGCGAAGCAATCCAAGAGCGGTGCGAGTGGGAGCTCTACAGACAAGGTATGCTACTATTGCGGTAAGAAGGGCCACTTGGCAAAATTTTGCTACAAACGCAAGAGAGAGGAAAGTGCCAACAATACAAAGGTCAACGATGCAGGTGATGAGTACGCATTTATGACTAGCGTCTCTTCTTGTAGTGATGACGGGGACGAGTATGCAATGATGGCAAGTGACGTGTCATGCAATGGTAGTGTGATCGATTGGATTGTCGATTCGGGAGCCTCGAGTCACATGGCGCCCATTAGGACTTGTTTCCAATCATATCACGTCATATCTCCAAAGAATGTCATTTTGGGTGATGATACGGTTCTTCAAGCCGTGGGTAAAGGATCCATCGTCGTAGACACCGAGGTGAAGGGTCGTGTGAAGACAATTACCATCCATGATGTCCTCCACGTTCCCAAGTTGAAGGCAAATCTTTTATCGGTGCGACATTTGGTGATGAAGCATTTGCGAGTGGAATTTAGCGACCAAGGGTGTTTTGTGTTGTCTCCAAGTCGTGAGGAGGTGGCCATTATACACGAAGTCAACGGCTTGTACCAAATCAAGTTTTCCAAGATGCACGCGGCGGAATCCGCAACGTTGGTGCAATCGAGTTCAGACGAAGACCAGTTGGCGTTGTGGCATCGTCGTCTCGGGCATTTGAATGTCAAGAGTGTGAAAGCACTGCGTGGAATGGTAAGTGGCATGGATCTTGCACAATCACACGTCGCACCTAGTTCATTCACATGTGAGGGTTGTATTGAAGGCAAGCAACAACGCTCACCGTTTCCAGTTGATGGGGCAACTCGTGCAACCAAGGTTCTTGAGATTGTGCATTCCGACGTGTGTGGTCCAATGAAGACCACGTCTATGGGGGGTTGCAAGTATTTTGTGACGTTCATTGATGATTTTTCGAGGAAGATATGGTTGTATCCGATCAAAGCAAAGAGCGAGTGTTTTGAGAAGTTCAAAGACTTCAAGGCGTTGGTTGAGAAGCAATCCGAGCACAAGATCAAGGTGTTTCGATCGGATAATGGCGGCGAGTTCATGTCCAACCAATTTGGAGAGTTATTGAAGAAAGAAGGCATTGCTAGACAAACCACAACGCCATATACACCACAACAAAACGGAGTTGCAGAGCGTGCAAATCGAACAATTGTGGAAATGGCAAGGAGTATGTTGCATGCACAAAATTTGGGTTTGGACCTTTGGGCGGAAGCGGTGGTGACTGCGGTGTACACACGCAACCGATGCCCGACGAGTGCGGTTCAAAACATGACACCAGAGCAAGCGTGGAGTGGGAGGCCACCCCGCGTGGAGCACATGCGCACATTTGGATGCATCGCATTTGCAAAGGTACCCGATTCTCAAAGAACCAAACTTGAGGCCAAGGCAACAAAATGTGTGTTTCTTGGATATTGTGCAAGTACCAAGGCTTAGAGGCTTATGTCCCTCGAGACCAAGAAGATCATTCGAGCTCGTGATGTGACATTTTGCGAGAATTCCAAGGTTGAAGACAATATGGACGATGGTCCAAGTGGGAGAAGTGGCGATAAACCGGCCATTGTGGACCAATCTTCCAAATCTCCCGTTATTGATATTGTTGATGAAGACGAAGATGACGACGATGGTGGTGATGAGGAACATATTGAAGAGCGACATCTGAAGACGAGGAATGGCGAGAAAAAGGCACAAGCAACGGCGGTTGAAGACAATGCATCCTCGAGCGATCGTCGTTATCCAGAGAGAAATCGTAGATCACTTGGCGAGTGGTGGAAGAATCATATTCTCCCTCAAGGTGAGGAGGAGCATGCAAACGTTGCACTTTTAGATGCTCCATTGACGATTCGTGAAGCGTTGAGTTGTGATGATGCAAACTAGTGGGAGCAAGCCATGCAAGAGGAGTACAAATCGTTGATGGACAATGGCACTTGGGAATTGACTCCCCTCCCCAAGAATAGCAATGCTATCGGTTGTAAGTGGGTATTTCGTGCAAAGAGAGATGCAACGGGTGATGTGGTTCGTTATAAGGCAAGATTGGTGGCAAAGGGCTTTTCACAAATCGAAGGTGTTGATTTTCATGAGACCTTTGCACCGGTGGCGAATTCACCACTATTCGATGCATTTTGGCCATCGGGGCTGCCATGGATTTGGAAATGCATCAAATGGATGTGAAGACGGCGTTCTTGAACGGCGAGTTGGACGAGGACATCTACATGGTGCAACCCGAAGGATTTGTGCAACAAGGTAATGAGAACCTTGTTTGCAAGTTGAACAAGTCATTGTATGGGTTGAAGCAATCTCCACGCGCATGGTATCAAAAGATTGACACGTTTCTTGTTCATATCGGGTTCACAAGGAGCATCGCTGATCACAGCTTGTATTTCATGCAAAAGGGGCAACATGTGGTCATCGTGATCATATATGTGGATGATTTGATCATCCTTGCAAGTTGTATGAGCTATTTGAAGGCATTGAAGGCAATGCTTGAGAACGAGTACGAGATGAGTGATCTGGGTGAGTTGCACTTTTGTTTAGGAGTTGAGTTTGTGCGAGATAGAGCAACACGCACCATAACAATGAATCAAAGCAAGTATGTTATGGATATTGAAGGTTAGATTAGAATGCCAAAGCCTCACACAAACACTTGGAATGCATAGGAAAGAGATGATCTTTACTCATGGGCTGCCCCTCTTAAGTAGCACACCCAAGGGAGTCCCCTTGGCTAACCATATGGGACATCAGCCCATACTCCACTCCTAGTACACTAGGATCAGCCCATATCACTTGGGAGACCCAATTCTCATTACTTCTAAGTAGTATCACTTCTCTAGTTGCAAGTCTAGCTCATTCGCATTATCTACTCTAGCTTATGCGCATGGCTATGAGCAACTTCAGCCCACGCAATCATCCTACTTCAACACTCCCACTTTGCAAATAGCCAAAGCCTTCGAGCCCAAATGCCACCAGTAGTCTTTGATGTCGATCTCTCGCAAGAGCCTTTGTCAGCACGTCCGCCACCATGTGCTCCGTTGGACAATACTTCAACTCTATCACCTTCATCTCTAACTTCTCTCGAATGAAGTGATATTGCACATCAATGTGCTTTGTACGTGAGTGATGCTTTGGATTCTTCGCCAATGACATACTCCCTTGGTTGTCACACATGATTGTGGTAGCTTCCTCTTGAGTGCATCTCACATCCGCCATTAGTTGCCTCAACCAAATGGCCTCCTTCGTACCGTGGCTCGTCGCCATGTACTCCGCCTCAACCGTTGACGTGGCCGTGGTTTGTTGGCGCTTGCTATTCCATGAAACGGCCCCCGATCCAACTTTGAACATGTACCCCGTGGTGGATCTACGATCATTGGTATCACCCGCATAATCCGCATCACAATACCCACTCAACACAATGTTGTCACCTCCAAGACACAACCTCACATCACTTGTGCCTTTCAAGTACCGCATGATCCTCTTGACCGCAACCCAATGACTTGAACCCGGTCTTGCCATGTGTTGACTCACAACGCTGATTGGATACGCAAGGTCCGGCCTTGTTGCAATCATAGCATACATCAATGACCCTACAGCTTGCTTGTATGGCACATCCACCATAGATTGAGCCTCTAATGCATACTCCTCATCCGTGAGCTTCACGAGTTTGGAATTCACATCCAATGGAGTGCCAACCGGTTTGCAATCCTCCATGCCAAAGCGTTTGAGAACATCCATAACATACTTGCTTTGATTCATTGTTATGGTGCGTGTTGCTCTATCTCGCACAAACTCAACTCCTAAACAAAAGTGCAACTCACCCAGATCACTCATCTCGTATTCGTTCTCAAGCATTGCCTTCAATGCCTTCAAAGAGCTCATACAACTTGCAAGGATGATCAAATCATCCACATATATGATCACGATGACCACATGTTGCCCCTTTTGCATGAAATACAAGCTGTGATCAGCGATGCTCCTTGTGAACCCGATATGAACAAGAAACGTGTCAATCTTTTGATACCATGCGCGTGGAGATTGCTTCAACCCATACAATGACTTGTTCAACTTGCAAACAAGGTTCTCATTACCTCGTTGCACAAATCCTTCGAGTTGCACCATGTAGATGTCCTCGTCCAACTCGCCGTTCAAGAACGCCGTCTTCACATCCATTTGATGCATTTCCAAATCCATGGCAGCCCCGATGGCCAAAATGCATCGAATAGTGGTGAATTTCGCCACCGGTGCAAAGGTCTCATGAAAATCAACACCTTCGATTTGTGAAAAGCCCTTTGCCACCAATCTTGCCTTATAACGAACCACATCACCCGTTGCATCTCTCTTTGCACGAAATACCCACTTACAACCGATAGCGTTGCGATTCTTGGGGAGGGGAGTCAATTCCCAAGTGCCATTGTCCATCAACGATTTGTACTCCTCTTGCATGGCTTGCTCCCACTTGTTTGCATCATCACAACTCAACGCTTCACGAATCGTCAATGGAGCATCTAAAAGTGCAACGTTTGCATGCTCCTCCTCACCTTGAGGGAGAATATGATTCTTCCACCACTCGCCAAGTGGTCTACGATTTCTCTCTGGATAACGACGATCGCTCGAGGATGCATTGTCTTCAACCGCCGTTGCTTGTGCCTTCTTCTCGCCATTCTTCGTCTTCAAAGGTGGCTCCTCAATATGTTCCTCATCACCACCATCTTCGTCATCTTCGTCTTCATCAACAATATCAATAACGGGAGATTTGGAAGATTGGTCCACAATCGCTGGTTTATCGCCACTTCTCCCACTTGGACCATCGTCCAAATTGTCTTCAACCTTGGAATTCTCGCAAAATGTCACATCACGAGCTCGAATGATCTTCTTGGTCTCGAGCGACATGAGCCTGTACGCCTTGGTACCTTCACAATATCCAAGAAACACACATTTTGTTGCCTTGGCCTCAAGTTTGGTTCTTTGAGAATCGGGTACCTTTGCAAATGCGATGCATCCAAATGTGCGCATGTGCTCCACGCGGGGTGGCCTCCCACTCCACGCTTGCTCTGGTGTCATGTTTTGAACCGCACTCGTCGGGCATCGGTTGCGTGTGTACACTGCAGTCACCACCGCTTCCGCCCAAAGGTCCAAACCCAAATTTTGTACATGCAACATACTTCTTGCCATTTCCACAATTGTTCGATTTGCACGCTCTGCAACTCCGTTTTGTTGTGGTGTATATGGCGTTGTCGTTTGTCTAGCAATGCCTTCTTTCTTCAATAACTCTCCAAATTGGTTGGACATGAATTCGCCGCCATTATCCGATCGAAACACCTTGATCTTGTGCTCGGATTGCTTCTCAACCAACGCCTTGAACTCTTTGAACTTCTCAAAACACTCGCTCTTTGCTTTGATCGGATACAACCATATCTTCCTCGAAAAATCATCAATGAACGTCACAAAATACTTGCAACCCCCCATAGACGTGGTCTTCATTGGACCACACACGTCGGAATGCACAATCTCAAGAACCTTGGTTGCACGAGTTGCCCCATCAACTGGAAACGGTGAGCGTTGTTGCTTGCCTTCAATACAACCCTCACATGTGAATGAACTAGGTGCGACGTGTGATTGTGCAAGATCCATGCCACTTACCATTCCACGCAGTGCTTTCACACTCTTGACATTCAAATGCCCGAGACGACGATGCCACAACGCCAACTTGTCTTCGTTTGAACTCGATTGCACCAACGTTGCGGATTCCGCCGCGTGCATCTTGGAAAACTTGATTTGGTACAAGCCGTTGACTTCGTGTATAATGGCCACCTCCTCACGACTTGGAGACAACACAAAACACCCTTGGTCGCTAAATTCCACTCGCAAATGCTTCATCACCAAATGTCGCACCGATAAAAGATTTGCCTTCAACTTGGGAACGTGGAGGACATCATGGATGGTAATTGTCTTCACACGACCCTTCACCTCGGTGTCTACGACAATGGATCCTTTACCAATGGCTTGAAGAACCGTATCATCACCCAAAATGACATTCTTTGGAGATATGACGTGATATGATTGGAAACAAGTCCTAATGGGCGCCATGTGACTCGAGGCTCCCGAATCAACAATCCAATCGATCACACTACCATTGCATGACACGTCACTTGCCATCATTGCATACTCGTCCCCGTCATCACTACAAGAAGAGACGCTAGTCATAAATGCGTACTCATCACCTGCATCGTTGACCTTTGTATTGTTGGCACTTTCCTCTCTCTTGCGTTTGTAGCAAAATTTTGCCAAGTGGCCCTTCTTACCGCAATAGTAGCATACCTTGTCTGTAGAGCTCCCACTGGCACCGCTCTTGGATTGCTTCGCCATAAGCGCCGCGCTATCGCCACGAGTCTCGTTCTCTTTGCGCCGCGAGAGTTCATGCAACAACCGTGATGTCACATAATCAAGAGTGAGCTCGCTAATGGGCCTACTCTCCATAGCAACGATAAGATACTCGTACGACGGCGGCAAACTCTCGAGGAGCGTCATAACGATATCACCGTCCGTAATGTTGACGTCTGCGCCGTTGAGCTGATCCGCAAGAGCCTTGACTTTGTTGATGTGCGCCAGCATGTCGTCGTTTTCTTCCATCTTGATGGTGAAAAACTTACGCCTCAAAAACAAGATATTGACCAAGCTCTTTGCCTCATGAATATTGCAAAGCTTGGCCCATGCCTCGGCGGGAGTCTTGCACGACCGAATATGAGAAAGCTGGGAATCAGAAAGATTAAGAGCCAAAATCGCAAAGGCCTTTTTCTCTCGCCGAGTGTACGCAGTTCGTACCCTAGCCTCGGCGTCGGACGAAGGCGGTTCCTCACTACCCTCAACTATCTCCCACAATTCTTTTTCGGCCATGACCATTTCCATCTTGAATTTCCACAAGTGGAAGTTGACGCCATCGAACTTGTCTACAACCTTAGCACCTTCACCCTCAAATGTAGCCATATCCTTGATTGAAGGACGTACGCTCACAAAATTCAGCCCCTAGAAAGCTAACAAAAATTGTTTTTATGATTTTTTGACAATTTTGTGATTTGTGAGGCAAATTGCACACGTACGTGCTTCTAATGCCTCCAAACTAATTCCAAACACTAAATCAGCACCTTTGTGCTACACATCAACCTCACAACACTCAATCGTGATGGTTCTTAGTGAATTTGCACAAGATCATACCACAACGCCCTAACTAGGAGAATTGCGCACTCGTTGGCTCAAATCCACTCAAATCAGCACCCTTGTGCTTCACAACATGTAATGCACCCTATGCACACCCTTGTGCCTTCCAAGGACTCTCAATCAATGCAAATTCAGCCCCTTCAAGTCCTAATTGCATTGAAATTCATCAAATCAGCCCCGTTGTGCATTCCCTAACCCAAACTCTAATTTTGAGCACTCCAAGGGCATAACTCACATTCCAAACCCTTGTGCAACAATTGCAATACCAAAATCAGATTGTAGACTCACCCCAAGAGCCTCAAAGCATAAAAGTGCCTTGCAACAACACAAGTGCACAAATTGAGCACAAATTGAGCCAATAAGTTCCAATAAGCTCCAATAAGCTCCAATAAGCTCCAATAAGCTCCAATATACTCCAACAAGCACCAATAAGCTCCAAAGCTCCAATTCAGCCCTTGTAGACGTGTATAAACTCCAAAAGTGCTCCAAAGTGCTCCAAAAGCTCCAAATCAACAAATGATAGCTCCAAAGTGCGAATTCAGCCCTCCAACACGTAGATCAAAGGTAGGAAGATTGTAATACCTCCCAATGTCGAAATCAGCCCACCAAAGCTCGAATTCAGCCCTCCAAAGTTCCAAATCAGCGCTCCAATACTCCAAAATCAGCGCTCCAACGCACGACCTCCACACAATGAGCAATCTAATCTTTGACTCACGCAAAACACATGAGTGGGCCCATAACCTATTGAAGGTTAGATTAGAATGCCAAAGCCTCACACAAACACTTGGAATGCATAGGAAAGAGATGATCTTTACTCATGGGCTGCCCCTCTTAAGTAGCACACCCAAGGGAGTCCCCTTGGCAAACCATATGGGACATCAGCCCATACTCCACTCCTAGTACACTAGGATCAGCCCATATCACTTGGGAGACCCAATTCTCATTACTTCTAACTAGTATCACTTCTCTAGTTGCAAGTCTAGCTCATTCGCATCATCTACTCTAGCTAATGCGCATGGCTATGAGCAACTTCAGCCCACGCAATCATCCTACTTCAACAATGGATGTGCTCAAACGCTTAGGCATGGAGGATTGCAAACCGGTTGGCACTCCTTTGGATGTGAATTCCAAACTCGTGAAACTCACCGATGAGGAGTATGCATTAGAGGCTCAATCTATGGTGGATGTGCCATACAAGCAAGCTGTAGGGTCATTGATGTATGCTATGATTGCAACAAAGCCGGACCTTGCGTATCCAATCAGCGTTGTGAGTCAACACATGGCAAGACCGGGTTCAAGTCATTGGGTTGCGGTCAAGAGGATCATGCGGTACTTGATACTGAAGGTTTGATTAGAATGCCAAAGCCTCACACAAACACTTGGAATGCATAGGAAAGAGATGATTTTTACTCATGGGCTGCCCCTCTTAAGTAGCACACCCAAGGGAGTCCCCTTGGCAAACCATATGGGACATCAGCCCATACGCCACTCCTAGTACACTAGGATCAGCCCATATCACTTGGGAGACCCAATTCTCATTACTTCTAACTAGTACCACTTCTCTAGTTGCAAGTCTAGCTCATTCGCATCATCTACTCTAGCTAATGCGCATGGCTATGAGCAACTTCAGCCCACGCAATCATCCTACTTCAACACTCCCACTTTGCGAATAGCCAAAGCCTTCGAGCCCAAATGCCACCACTAGTCTTTGATGTCGATCTCTCGCAAGAGCCTTTGTCAGCACGTCCGCCACCATGTGCTCCGTTGGACAATACTTCAACTCTATCACCTTCATCTCTAACTTCTCTCGAATGAAGTGATATTGCACATCAATGTGCTTTGTACGTGAGTGATGCGTTGGATTCTTCGCCAATGACATACTCCCTTGGTTGTCACACATGATTGTTGTAGCCTCCTCTTGAGTGCATCTCTCACATCCGCCATTAGTTGCCTTAACCAAATGGCCTCCTTCGTACCGTGGCTCGTCGCCATGAACTCCGCCTCAACCGTTGACGTGGCCGTGGTTTGTTGGCGCTTGCTATTCCATGAAACGGCCCCCGATCCAACTTTGAACATGTACCCCGTGGTGGATCTACGATCATTGGTATCACCCGCATAATCCGCATCACAATACCCACTCAACACAATGTTGTCACCTCCAAGACACAACCTCACATCACTTGTGCCTTTCAAGTATCGCATGATCCTCTTGACCGCAACCCAATGACTTGAACCCGGTCTTGCCATGTGTTGACTCACAACGCTGATTGGATACGCAAGGTCCGGCCTTGTTGCAATCATAGCATACATCAATGACCCTACAGCTTGCTTGTATGGCACATCCACCATAGATTGAGCCTCTAATGCATACTCCTCATCGGTGAGTTTCACGAGTTTGGAATTCACATCCAACGGAGTGCCAACCGGCTTGCAATCCTCCATGCCAAAGCGTTTGAGCACATCCATAACATACTTGCTTTGATTCATTGTTATGGTGCGTGTTGCTCTATCTCGCACAAACTCAACTCCTAAACAAAAGTGCAACTCACCCAGATCACTCATCTCGTACTCGTTCTCAAGCATTGCCTTCAATGCCTTCAAAGAGCTCATACAACTTGCAAGGATGATCAAATCATCCACATATATGATCATGATGACCACATGTTGCCCCTTTTGCATGAAATACAAGCTGTGATCAGCGATGCTCCTTGTGAACCCGATATGAACAAGAAACGTGTCAATCTTTTGATACCATGCGCGTGGAGATTGCTTCAACCCATACAATGACTTGTTCAACTTGCAAACAAGGTTCTCATTACCTCGTTGCACAAATCCTTCGGGTTGTACAATGTAGATGTCCTCGTCCAACTCGCCGTTCAAGAACGCCGTCTTCACATCCATTTGATGCATTTCCAAATCCATGGCAGCCCCGATGGCCAAAATGCATCGAATAGTGGTGAATTTCGCCACCGGTGCAAAGGTCTCATGAAAATCAACACCTTCGATTTGTGAAAAGCCCTTTGCCACCAATCTTGCCTTATAACGAACCACATCACCCGTTGCATCTCTCTTTGCACGAAATACCCACTTACAACCGATAGCGTTGCGATTCTTGGGGAGGGGAGTCAATTCCCAAGTGCCATTGTCCATCAACGATTTGTACTCCTCTTGCATGGCTTGCTCCCACTTGTTTGCATCATCACAACTCAACGCTTCACGAATCGTCAATGGAGCATCTAAAAGTGCAACGTTTGCATGCTCCTCCTCACCTTGAGGGAGAATATGATTCTTCCACCACTCGCCAAGTGGTCTACGATTTCTCTCTGGATAACGACAATCGCTCGAGGATGCGGACAAGGTATGAATAGTGATGCGGGCAAGGTATGAATAGTGATAGTCGGGCTGATCCTAGTGTAATAGGGGTTGAGTATGGGCTGATGTCCCATATGGTTTGCCAAGGGGACTCCCTTGGGTGTGCTAATTAAGAGGGGCAGCCCGTGAGTAAAGACTATCTCTTTCATATGCAATCCAAGTGTTTGTGTGAGGCTTTGGCATTCTAATCTAACCTTCAATAGAGGGAGGCCGGGAGCAGGGACCAACCATTAGAGAGGAGCCAGCCAGGGAAGCAGGACCATCCGGAGAAGCACAGGTGGAGGTTCCACTCGCGGTAGAGGACATTCTCCTGACGACCCGGGTAGCCCTCGACTTGGTGACTGAAAGGTACGCTCCCTTGTTCGCCGCAGAAAGGGAGGTGGAAAACCTCCTTCGGAATGATAATGTGTTGGAGTACCCGAGGCTGATCTGGAAACTCCAGAAGGGGCTCTAAAGGAGCCGGGAACATGTGAGCGAGGCGGCCCTCGTCGTGCTACAGCAAAAGGATCAGCTGCGCAGGAAATCGGGGTACTTTCAGAAGATAGAGGCCCAGATCCGGACGCAAGAGCTGCACATCAAAGGGCAGGAGGAGGCCATCAAATGCGTGGGGGAAACTGTCCGGTCATGCATCACAAAGGTGGTCCAGTTATTCCAACCGGAAGGGGAGGTGCAGACCAAGGCCCTGTTGTACGATCAAAAGATCACCCAGCCGAGGTTGGAAACGGCATCCCTGGTGCAGAACGTCGTCCGGGAGTACTCGGACAAGGTGGAGGCGACATTGGTGGAGTTCCGGTCGTTGGCGGAACAAGTGACTAGGGAGAGCCCCTCTGCTTCTGAACCGGATGAGGTGGAGACCGACAACCAGGGTAAGAGGGTAGTAGGACGGGTTGCAGGGTGCATTCCGGTTGTTTGCAGATGCGCCTTAGGCGGGGGAGTTAGACAGACTGATGAGGTCGGGGAGCTCAACACATGAGCATACTTCCCGGCCCGTGGTGGAGGTGCACTAGTACAAACCATGGCATTTTGCCACCAATCAAATTTGGCAAAAAAACACCAAACTCATATGTTAATGCTATGTAGCACCAATGTTGGTGACAAAAATACATTCTCACCTCCATTCATGTTTGTATGTGAAATTTACATGGATTTGATAGTTTTAACAATTCGATGTCTATTATTCGTATATTGTTGGATTTTTAAGCCAATTGAAGCACATAACCAATTCATTTTTATTTTATTTTTCACGTCTTATTAGAACTCCGATTTTTCATAATTTAATAATTCGTTATTGTTGAAATAATAAAACTTATCATGTATTCAAGACTACTTTATTCCTGTATGTATTAAATTTATGTTTAGGATATGTTGCATATTTTTATCACAACATTCTTATTTACAAGAACATACATAATAAAGTTTCAACAAAGTATGATAATTTATATTCACGTCATCTTTCAGTTAGTGAAAAATATCACATAACATAATAAATAGATGTGTTATGTCCTACGTAAATTTCAAGAAATTCATGAATTATGGCTTAAGTAAATTTGAAAAATACGCAAATTATGTTCTACGTGAATTTGATAAATACGTGAATTATGTTTTGCGTGAATTTCAAGAAAACATCCTCTTATTATTAAAATACAAGAGCTCCTCATCAAACACTTTACAATATCTACACATGGAAAAATGATAAAAAATGCTTTGTATTGCAAAAGTTATGAAGGTTTAAAATTACTAGATGTTTCTCTAACTCTGCTATGACTTTAAATTGAATACAAAAAATCTCTTAAATTTTTTGCCAAATATTTTTATTGGAGTACATTCCTTACTACAATACCTACCCATGAAAAAAAAATACGATGAAAAATGTATTGTATTGCAAAAGATATAAAAGTTTAAAAATTACTACATGTTTTTCTAACTTTGCTGTCACTTTAAATTGAATAGAGAAAAACTCTTAAATTTTTTACTAATTTTTTTTATTGGAGTACATTCTTCATTACAATACCTACCCATGGAAAAGAAAAACTTTCAAAAATGTATTGTATTGCAAAAGTTATGACCGTTTGAAAATTTTATCAAACAATGTAAATTGCTGAATTTTTTTGGTAATTGTATATTATCGATTTTTCAAGCATTTTGTACATGAGAAGTGGGTTGGGAAAGTGGTGATAGTCTCTCCACCCACAACCATGAGGTCTTGAGTTCGACTCTCATGGCGACATGTGATGATGTGGAGTTGTGGGTTGATCGTGGTCACGAGGAGTGGACTTGGTGTTGACTAGGGCAAAGTCAAAGGTGAAATAGTAGCTTCGGGCAGTCAGAAATTTCTGGGTAGCTAAATTTTTTCCGAGCTGCCAGAATTTTCTGGGCAGCCAAATTTTCCCGGCAGCGCAAATTTTTTTCACTACATTCAAATTTCACAGCATTCAAATTTCACAAAAAAATGATATTTCAGAATTTGTAAATTGAAGAGGATTACGTGATTTGCAATATCAACGTAATGAAGTGGATTATCTTTCTGTTTTACGACAGAGTGTTCAAAAGCACCAATTATTTACAATTCAAAAGTTGGTGCATCGTTTAAAATGCACCAATTTATTGGTGCAAAACTTGGTGTCAAAACACTATATTTTGTACTAGTGGTGGAGCCGATCCATATGGCCAGACGTTGGAGCGAGCCCAACAGACTTTCTAAATCCGGAGAAAGACATGGGAGAGATGGATGCCTTACCGGGCAGAGAGGAAAGACCAGAGGGTGGGCCAGGAGGTCATCCGGACGGTCAACCGGGAGGTGTGCAAGTGGGCGAACCAACTGAGGAGCAGCAGGCGGAGCATGGAGCGCAAGAAAGCGGACCGGCTGTTCCAGTCGTGGTGGAGAACCCAGAAGATCAGCAAGGGCAGCTAACGGAAGATGAGCCGCTGCCCATGACCACCGGGGGTCCGGGATTAGTGATCCGGATTTAGTGGATCCAGCCGCTTAGAGTAGGCTTTTTGAGTAGGTAGATAAGAAGACTTTTTGTATATAGACTTTTTAGGATTCTAATGTTAAGTGGCGGTTTAGGATAGAAACTAATCCGTGGAGAGAGCTCCCCGGATTTCCGGATCCCGGGAATGTAGGATCTGAGGTTTTCCCGGATCCGGGCGTTTGGGGTTGGCTTCTTATCAAAGAATGTTCTTCATTCCTTGGGTCTTTTTGTGTACCACTGTTCCGTGTAAATGAGTAGAGGCACATGTTCTTTTCATAACTTTGTGTGTATGCGTGTGTGTGTGTTTGCTTCTGTTATTGCCCGAATCAGTGGCTCAATTAGTCCCTTGGTAACCAGATGGATTAATCAGGCTCCGGTGTAGGATCAGTTAAGAGACCGGGTAGAAGATTTGGGGGAGTTAGGATCGATTGAATGTGGGGTTTTCCGTGCCCGGCTGCAGGAGATAATCCGGGTTAGTGGTTGAGTGAGCAGGAGGGGGTACTCTGGTTCTCTCAGAACTCCTGGACGGGTAGTTCAGTACATGTGCCAGCATCCGGTTAGATCTTGAAATTGCAGGGTAGGGGGAAGCCAAAGTAAAACGGGTCGTGAGGAATTCAATCTCTTCTGGACACCCCGGGTACTGTCCATTCCGTTTAGCAAGTCGTTGTAGTATTTTGGAGAAAAGGGGGAAACCGGGTTGCGCTTGTGTAACGGGCTGTGGGTTTGGGATAAATCTATAGTTGAAGAGCAATACGGAAAGTACCCGGATTAGGAAGTTGAGTTTGGAGAACAGGGAAGTGGTGAATCCCCTATCACGGGAATCAGTAGGGAAGGGTGTGTCTTTAAATCCAGCATCCTTGAAAATGCAAATGGAGAACCCTCTGAGGGAAAACAAAGGTTAAAGAAAACCGGGTTAATTGGTTAGGATAGACCGGGTAGAGTAGGGTTGGCTAAATTTTCCAACCCGGACAGAAACCGGATCTAGCCATAGCCGGATCAGTCAGCAGGGGAGATCCGGTTTTAGTACGGAAAGAGGGGGTTAATTGGTGACCGGAAGAGAGGAGTCGCCAATCCAGGTCAGTTTCCGGAAACTTCCCACTTCACAGAGTCTCCGCGGAACGATAACCCGGAAATCACCTATACAAGCATTTTTAATACGAAAAAGTGCGCTCTAGGGGAGTATCCGGTACCACGTGCTATGACAACACCTCCGCGCTCTCCCCGTGTGACATCCTCCACGCCATCGCGCAGTGCTGCTCCGAGTGAACCGGTTGGAACTCCCAGCTCGAGGCCCTACACCGGCCTCCTACTAGGTATCACGCCACATTATATTAGTTCTTCAGAAACTTCTACTTATGCAATGGCACGTCGCCCAGGAAACACAGCTGTCAAACGCAAGAGTCTAACCGGGCATGCAGTCATTGCAGAGGCCACGAAGACAATAGGTGCAGTAATGGCACAACAGATGCAGGACATTGCAGACGCATCGCGAGAACTTGAGCGTTTGAAAATCGAGGTGCAACTGAAACTTTTTAGCGAGCAAATGTTATACCAGTGAGAAAAAAATAGAAGATGTTCAAGTAGGATGATTGCGTGGGCTGAAGTTGCTCATAGCCATGCGCATTAGCTAGAGTAGATGATGCGAATGAGCTAGAGTTGCAACTAGAGAAGTGGTACTAGTTAGAAGTAATGAGAATTGGGTCTCCCAAGTGATATGGGCTGATCCTAGTGTACTAGGAGTGGAGTATGGGCTGATGTCCCATATGGTTTGCCAAGGGGACTCCCTTGGGTGTGCTACTTAAGAGGGGCAGCCCATGACTAAAGATCATCTCTTTCCTATGCATTCCAAGTGTTTGTGTGAGGCTTTGGCATTCTAATCTAACCTTCAATAGTTGAGCTGATCCGCAAGAGCCTTGACTTTGTTGATGTGCGCCAACATGTCGTCGTTTTCTTCCATCTTGATGGTGAAAAACTTGCGCCTCAAAAACAAGATATTGACCAAGCTCTTTGCCTCATGAATATTGCAAAGCTTGGCCCATGCCTCGGCGGGAGCCTTGCACGACCGAATATGAGAAAGCTGAGAATCAGAAAGATTAAGAGCCAAAATCGCAAAGGCCTTTTTCTCTCGCCGAGTGTACGCAGTCCGTACCCTAGCCTCGGCGTCGGACGAAGGCGGTTCCTCACTACCCTCAACTATCTCCCACAATTCTTTTTCGGCCATGACCATTTCCATCTTGAATTTCCACAAGTGGAAGTTGACGCCATCGAACTTGTCTACAACCTTAGCACCTTCACCCTCAAATGTAGCCATATCCTTGATTGAAGGACGTACGCTCACAAAATTCAGCCCCTAGAAAGCTAACAAAAATTGTTTTTATGATTTTTTGACAATTTTGTGATTTGTGAGGCAAATTGCACACGTACGTGCTTCTAATGCCTCCAAACTAATTCCAAACACTAAATCAGCACCTTTGTGCTACACATCAACCTCACAACACTCAATCGTGATGGTTCTTAGTGAATTTGCACAAGATCATACCACAACACCCTAACTAGGAGAATTGCGCACTCGTTGGCTCAAATCCACTCAAATCAGCACCCTTGTGCTTCACAACAAGTAATGCACCCTATGGACACCCTTGTGCCTTCCAAGGACTCTAAATCAATGCAAATTCAGCCCCTTCAAGTCCTAATTGCATTGAAATTCATCAAATCAGCCCCGTTGTGCATTCACTAACCCAAACTCTAATTTTGAGCACTCCAAGGGCATAACTCACATTCCAAACCCTTGTGCAAGAATTGCAATACCAAAATCAGATTGTAGACTCATCCCAAGAGCCTCAAAGCATAAAAGTGCCTTGCAACAACACAAGTGCACAAATTGAGCACAAATTGAGCCAATAAGCTCCAATAAGCTCCAATAAGCTCCAATAAGCTCCAATATACTCCAACAAGCACCAATAAGCTCCAAAGCTCCAATTCAGCCCTTGTAGACGTGTATAAACTCCAAAAGTGCTCCAAAGTGCTCCAAAAGCTCCAAATCAACAAATGATAGCTCCAAAGTGCGAATTCAGCCCTCCAACACGTAGATCAAAGGTAGGAAGATTGTAATACCTCCCAATGTCGAAATCAGCCCACCAAAGCTCGAATTCAGCCCTCCAAAGCTCCAAATCAGCGCTCCAATACCCCAAAATCAACGCTCCAACGCACGACCTCCACACAATGAGCAATCTAATCTTACACTCAAGCAAAGCACATGAGTGGGCCCATAACCTATTGAAGGTTAGATTAGAATGCCAAAGCCTCACACAAACACTTGGAATGCATAGGAAAGAGATGATCTTTACTCATGGGCTGCCCCTCTTAAGTAGCACACCCAAGGGAGTCCCCTTGGCAAACCATATGGGACATCAGCCCATACTCCACTCCTAGTACACTAGGATCAGCCCATATCACTTGGGAGACCCAATTCTCATTACTTCTAACTAGTATCACTTCTCTAGTTGTAAGTCTAGCTCATTCGCATCATCTACTCTAGGTTATGCGCATGGCTAAGAGCAACTTCAGCCCACGCAATCATCCTACTTCAACATCAACGGCGCAGACGTCAACATTACCGACGGTGATATCGTTATGACGCTCCTCGAGAGTTTGCCGCCGTCGTACGAGTATCTTATCGTTGCTATGGAGAGTAGGCCCATTAGCGAGCTCACTCTTGATTTGTTGAAGTAGGATGATTGCGTGGGCTGAAGTTGCTCATAGCCATGCGCATTAGCTAGAGTAGATGATGCGAATGAGCTAGAGTTGCAACTAGAGAAGTGGTACTAGTTAGAAGTAATGAGAATTGGGTCTCCCAAGTGATATGGGCTGATCCTAGTGTACTAGGAGTGGAGTATGGGCTGATGTCCCATATGGTTTGCCAAGGGGACTCCCTTGGGTGTGCTACTTAAGAGGGGCAGCCCATGAGTAAAGATCATCTCTTTCCTATGCATTCCAAGTGTTTGTGTGAGGCTTTGGCATTCTAATCTAACCTTCAATAGGTTATGGGCCCACTCATGTGCTTTGCGTGAGTGTAAGATTAGATTGCTCATTGTGTGGAGGTCGTGCGTTGGAGCGCTGATTTTGGAGTATTGGAGCGCTCATTTGGAACTTTGGAGGGTTGAATTCGAGCTTTGGTGGGCTGATTTCGACATTGGGAGGTATTACAATCTTCCTACCTTTGATCTACGTGTTGGAGGGCTGAATTCGCACTTTGGAGCTATCATTTGTTGATTTGGAGCTTTTGGAGCACTTTGGAGCACTTTTGGAGTTTATACACGTCTACAAGGGCTGAATTGGAGCTTTGGAGCTTATTGGTGCTTGTTGGAGTATATTGGAGCTTATTGGAGCTTATTGGAGCTTATTGGAGCTTATTGGCTCAATTTGTGCTCAATTTGTGCACTTGTGTTGTTGCAAGGCACTTTTATGCTTTGAGGCTCTTGGGGTGAGTCTACAATCTGATTTTGGTATTGCAATTCTTGCACAAGGGTTTGGAATGTGAGTTATGCCCTTGGAGTGCTCAAAATTAGAGTTTGGGTTAGTGAATGCACAACGGGGCTGATTTGATGAATTTCAATGCAATTAGGACTTGAAGGGGCTGAATTTGCATTGATTGAGAGTCCTTGGAAGGCACAAGGGTGTGCATAGGGTGCATTACATGTTGTGAAGCACAAGGGTGCTGATTTGAGTGGATTTGAGCCAACGAGTGCGCAATTCTCCTAGTTAGGGTGTTGTGGTATGATCTTGTGCAAATTCACTAAGAACCATCACGATTGAGTGTTGTGAGGTTGATGTGTAGCACAAAGGTGCTGATTTAGTGTTTGGAATTAGTTTGGAGGCATTAGAAGCACATACGCGTGCAATTTGCTTCACAAATCACAAAATTGTCAAAAATCATAAAAACAATTTTTCTTAGCTTTCTAGGGGCTGAATTTTGTGAGTGTACGTCCTTCAATCAAGGATATGGCTACATTTGAGGGTGAAGGTGCTAAGGTTGTAGACAAGTTCGATGGCGTCAACTTCCACTTGTGGAAATTCAAGATGGAAATGGTCATGGCCGAAAAAGAATTGTGGGAGATAGTTGAGGGTAGTGAGGGACCGCCTTCGTCCGACGCCGAGGCTAGGGTACGAATTGCGTACACTCGGCGAGAGAAAAAGGCCTTTGCGATTTTGGCTCTTAATCTTTCTGATTCCCAGCTTTCACATATTCGGTCGTGCAAGACTCCCGCCGAGGCATGGGCCAAGCTTTGCAATATTCATGAGGCAAAGAGCTTGGTCAATATCTTGTTTTTGAGGCGCAAGTTTTTCACCATCAAGATGGAAGAAAACGACGACATGTTGGCGCACATCAACAAAGTCAAGGCTCTTGCGGATCAGCTCAACGGCGCAGACGTCAACATTACGGACGGTGATATCGTTATGACGCTGCTCGAGAGTTTGCCGCCGTCGTACGAGTATCTTATCGTTGCTATGGAGAGTAGGCCCATTAGCGAGCTCACTCTTGATTATGTGACATCACGGTTGTTGCATGAACTCTCGCGGCGCAAAGAGAACGAGACTCGTGGCGATAGAGCGGCGCTTATGGCGAAGCAATCCAAGAGCGGTGCCAGTGGGAGCTCTACAGACAAGGTATGCTACTATTGCGGTAAGAAGGGCCACTTGGCAAAATTTTGCTACAAACGCAAGAGAGAGGAAAGTGCCAACAATACAAAGGTCAACGATGCAGGTGATGAGTACGCATTTATGACTAGCGTCTCTTCTTGTAGTGATGACGGGGACGAGTATGCAATGATGGCAAGTGACGTGTCATGCAATGGTAGTGTGATCGATTGGATTGTTGATTCGGGAGCCTCGAGTCACATGGCGCCCATTAGGACTTGTTTCCAATCATATCACGTCATATCTCCAAAGAATGTCATTTTGGGTGATGATACGGTTCTTCAAGCCGTGGGTAAAGGATCCATCGTCGTAGACACCGAGGTGAAGGGTCGTGTGAAGACAATTACCATCCATGATGTCCTCCACGTTCCCAAGTTGAAGGCAAATCTTTTATCGGTGCGACATTTGGTGATGAAGCATTTGCGAGTGGAATTTAGCGACCAAGGGTGTTTTGTGTTGTCTCCAAGTCGTGAGGAGGTGGCCATTATACACGAAGTCAACGGCTTGTACCAAATCAAGTTTTCCAAGATGCACGCGGCGGAATCCGCAACGTTGGTGCAATCGAGTTCAGACGAAGACCAGTTGGCGTTGTGGCATCGTCGTCTCGGGCATTTGAATGTCAAGAGTGTGAAAGCACTCCGTGGAATGGTAAGTGGCATGGATCTTGCACAATCACACGTCGCACCTAGTTCATTCACATGTGAGGGTTGTATTGAAGGCAAGCAACAACGCTCACCGTTTCCAGTTGATGGGGCAACTCGTGCAACCAAGGTTCTTGAGATTGTGCATTCCGACGTGTGTGGTCCAATGAAGACCACGTCTATGGGGGGTTGCAAGTATTTTGTGACGTTCATTGATGATTTTTCGAGGAAGATATGGTTGTATCCGATCAAAGCAAAGAGCGAGTGTTTTGAGAAGTTCAAAGAGTTCAAGGCGTTGGTTGAGAAGCTACACAAACCTTCTACAAGAACGGAGCCCCCACAGTAAGTGGAGACGATGCACAAGACATTGCTAAAGATTTAAGAGCACCATCTACCTACCCCTCTGGCACTTCGAATTAGGCTCCCTGACCTCTACAGTTGTTCTAGAGACTACTGCAGTCTTGGAGTCCATTCGGTGCATGTCCTCTTTAGTGTACTGCAGCTGTAGGAAAAGATGTTGTTTAGGTTAGAATGTGGATTAGAAGCAATGTAAAGTGTTTTCTTAATTTCACATGCCTTTCTCCAAAACAAGCACAATGGATTTTTGACTTGACGGAACTTTGAAAAACATGTATGCTTTGCAAATGAACTAATGTTAAGTGATTTTCCCAATACTTTGAATTGCAAATTCGATTGAAGCAAAGAAATGTGTAGAACATATACCTACATGTTTCTTTTATACACCGTGGTGTCGTTGCATGCTTAAATATAAGCCCAACTCGCGGCGGACTTCCGTACCCCGAACGTTCACCACGTCGTCGCCATTAGGGTTGGCAACGTTTCTTGGCCCCACATCCTCGTGCAATTGAGCTAAAAGAACGTTGTGGAGGATAGCGCAGTAGATAATCACGTCTGGAATGAATGTGATGTGCAATTGGGACTTCACGAGTAACTCTCTGAAGGTCTGTTTAAGAATCCCGAAAGCATTCTCTACGACACATCGACCCCTCCTCAATCTTCTGTTGAAAAGTTGTTCCGCTACGCTGAGTTGACCGGGCCCTCTATGCGGCACCATTAACCACGGTAGCAACGAATATCCTGAATCTCCAACGAGAAAAGGAGAGAACCCATCTACACCATTATGTCTATCAAAGAGATTGTTATGCATTGCCATGTGATGCAAAGATGAGCGGCGGAGCATACGTGAGTCATTCGTTGACCCGGGCATGCCAAGGAACAAGTCAAGGAACTGCTTGTTACTGTCCACTATAGCTTGACAATTGACACTATAACCCCCAGATTTGATGTAATAGTAGTCTGCCGGCCCGTGCTGCGGTTTAGCAATGGCGACATGGGTGCCATCAATCGCACCAACAACCGCCGGGAGACCCAGATCCTCTTGAAATCGGCTTGACACTCCCGTAGTCTCTCACCCGATGGCCAGGAGATTTCATGGCGCATTGTATCATTTACAGCAAACACTACTTCACGCAGAACAATCCAAACAGTACTTTTGCCTATGGCAAACATTTCGCTACATATGAGAAGGCTGGCACCAAGGGTTAACTTAAATAAAGTACAGGTCACCCGAATAAGAATAGGGATGGCAATCCTATATCTCGTATCGTGCCGTTTCACATGAGGCTTCAGCAATTCCGATAAAGACAAGACGGTTTTTTTGACATTCTGAATATCTGGATCCATCTCTGGTGTGGTAGCACGTGGTACCGGATACTCCCCTAGAGCGCACTTTTTCGTATTAAGAATGCTCGTAGAGGTGATTTCCGGGTTATCGTTCCGCGGAGACTCTGTGAAGTGGGAAGTTTCCGGAGGCAGACCCGGCTATGGCTAGATCCGGTTTTTGTCCAGGTTGGAAACTTAACCAACCCTACTCTACCCGATCTAACCCCAGCTACTAAATCTGGTTTCCCATTAGCCTCAGTTTTTTTCCCTCAGAGGGTTCTCCATTTGCATTTTCAAGGATGCTGGATCTAAAGTCACACCCTCCCCTACTGATTTCCGTGACAGGGGATTCACCGCTTCTTGGTCATCCAAACTCCACTCTCTAATCCGGGTACTCTCCGGTTTGCTCCTCAGCTATGGACTCATCCCAAACCCACAGCCGGTCACTCAAGCGCAATCCGGTTTCCCCCTAATCCCCAAAGTACTACAACGACTTGTTGACCGGAGTGGACAGTAGCCGGGGTGTCCAGAAGAGATTGAATACTTCAAGACTCGTTTTACTCTAACTTTCGCACACTTCTACAGCTGCAAGATCTGCCCGGGTGCTGGAACCTCTACCAAACTACCCGTCCAGGAGTTCTCAAAGAACCGGAGTACCCCCTCCTGCTCTCCCAGCCACTAACCCGGGTTTTCGCCTACAACCGGACATAGGAAAAATCACCTTCAAACGCTCCTAATTCCTCCAAATCTCCTATCCGGTCTCTTAACTGACTTCACGTCCGAACCTAGCTAACCCATCCGGTCACCAAGGGACTAGTTGCGCCACTGATCCGGCAATACACAAGCAAATACACAAATGCACAAAACACACACACGCACACACACAGTTTGTGCAAGAAAAATGTGCTTCTACTCATTTACACGGAACAAAGGTACATAAAAAGACCCAAAGAATGAAGAACATTCCTTGATAAAAAGCCAACCCGAAGCCCAGATCCGGGAGATCCTCAGATCCCACATTCCCGAGATCCGAAAATCCGGGGAGCTTCCTCCACGGCTCAATTCCTATCCTAAGCCGCCATCAACATCAAAAATCCTAGAAGTTATTTACAACAAAAAGGCTTCTACCCTACCTACTCAAAAAGTTCTATTCTAAGTGGCCGGATCCACTAAGTCCGGGCCACTGATTCCGGACCCCCGGTGATCCCGGGCAGCCACTGGTCCTCCTTCGGTAGCTCCTCCTCATCTTCCGGGCCCCCCACCACGATCGGATCCGCCGGCCGATCTCCTCACATTCAGTGCGCCGCCGACTGTCTCACCTGTGGTCCCTCCTGCCGCTTTTCCGCCCTGTCCGATTGGACATCCATTGCTTCCATACCTTCGCTCAAATCCCGGGCTTCGTCTGGGCTTACTCCCGTGGGCCTGACCATGTGGATTGGTTCCACATCCAGCGCGGTCCGGGAGGTATGTTCCTGTGTTGAGCTCTCCTTCCGCATCAACCGGTCGATCTCTCCTTCTTGACGAGCATCTGCAGAGAGATTGAACACACCCTGCAGCCCATCCCCGGAACCTACCCTCTCGCCACAGTTGGTGGTTTCTTCCTGATCCAGTTCTTCCTCCGAAGAGCTCTCCCTCATGCATTCCGCCAGTACCCGGAACTCCACCAAATACGCTTCTACCTTGTCCAAGTATTCCCGGACTACATTCTTCATCCGGGTTGCTCCCTCCAATCCCGGCTGGATTACCCGCTCGTCGTACAACCGGGCCTTCATTTGTGCCTCCCCATCCGGTTGGAACAATCCCGACAGCTTGGTGACGCACTGCCGCCTCGTCTCCGCTACCCTCCGGATGGTATCCTCCTGCTCCCGGATCGATTTGCAACTCGTTTCTTTGTACGTGTGCCTCCATCCTCTTGATGTAGACTACCTTTCGTTGCAGCTCCTCCTCAAAACCCTTCAAGAGAGCCGCGGATTCGCCTTCTGCCTCCCGGATACCCTGCAGTTGTCCGGTTAGCTCGTTCTTCCTCTCCCTGCTCCGGATGAGTTTCCTTTGGAGTTTCCGGACCCGCGCCGGATACTCCACGGCGTCGCTTGTCCGGAGAAGAGTCCGTGTCTCCCGGAGTGCAGCGAACATGGGGTTGTACTGCTCCGTCACCATGTCCAGTGCCATCCGGGTTTGCAGAAGCATGTCCTCCACCCGGAGCGGTTCTCTTTGTTCCGCTGGCACATATCCGGATGGGCCTGCTTCCTCGACCGGTTCTGCTCCCGCTGGCACTCCCTGCTCTCGGTCCCCCTCGTCTCCGGTTTCCTCTTCGTCCTCCCCTGCTTCCTTGGGACGCTTGTTGAGTGGGGTCGTCTTCCTCCGGGCCGGTCCCTTCTTCTTCCGAGGTGTGGTCTCCGGTCCTTCCAGCTCTTCCTCTTCCTCAAGTGTGAAGACTAACTTCCTCTTCAGACCCTGGGGTCGCGCCTGAGATGGACCCCCCTCCTGGTCTGTCCGGTTCTCCTCTACCGTCTGTTCCTGTAGAGCCACCGGAGCAGGATCCTCCTCCATTGGTCCGGACCCCTCCACCGGTTGCTCCTGGGGCTGTGTTGGAGAAGGCCCTGTCTCCTCCTCTGGCCTGGACTCCTTGACCGGATCCACCCGAGGTCGCGCTTGGGAAGAACCGCCTACCTCCGGTTGAGGAGCTGCCTCTGGGTCCCTCACCGACTTCTTCCGGGTCAGCCTCGGCTGTGGAGACTCCTCCTCCTCCTCTTCATCTGGATCCTCCCTTCGCTTTGTTCTCAACTCCTGCTGAGATCTTGCCCTACCCGGTCGGTCTGACTCCGGGTCCTTTCTCCTCTCCTGCCGCTCCTCCTGCTGCGGTCTGGCGCCACCCGGTTGGCCTCTCTCCGGGCGGTCTTCTCTGCACTTGGTTCTCTGCTCCGGGTTAGTGCTGGCCTCGCCCGGTTGTCCTCTTACTGGGTGGTCTTCCCTATCCTTCCTACGCTCCTCTTTCCGGAAGTTGCTCCTATCCAGTTGGGGTGCAGGTGGAGCCATTCTTCTCTCCTCCGGTCGGGACGATGAACCGGGTGTGTTGGTCCCCGCTTCTCTTCCCGGAAGAGCCGCCTTCTTCTTGGCCGGGCTTCTCAATCCCGGAATGGGCACTACCTCCAACGTCTTCCTCTCTTCCACCGTGAGGCACCCGTGTTTCTCGTCCAAGTGGTAGAGAAATGGGGCCAACGGGCATCCCTTCTTGTTGTCGAGGTTCACTGCCTACTTCTGCATGTTGCGGTGCACCAAGATCGCCAAGTTGATCCGTTTCCCCCGGAGAAGAGCGGAGTAGATCCCCCGGGCCAGCGTCACAGTGAGGATGGTGGGCTTCTCCGGACTGAGATTGGGCACTATATACTGGAGCAGCCTTTGCTCCCGGGGCCTTTTGCAATCCACCACCTTGAACCCGTCCTTGTCCGAGAGATAGCTGAATCGCGCCTTCACCCAATCTGTGTCGCCCTTGCCTCCCGGTTCCAGGTCCTTGTTTGTGTTTGGGAAGTCGTATAGTGCCCGTCACATCTCCCGGGTCCAGCTCCCATACTTCGCCCGGATAGTCGTCCGGAAGGCGTCCACCATCGGCCTGCCCTCGATTTCCTCTAGCATCCGGGAGTCCTGCACATCCCACATTCTTCCAAATAATCCCAAACACCCCATCTTCTGGAGGTCCTTCATCAAGTCGTCAAAGTCTCCATCGTGTTGCGGGATGTCCGCGCAAATGCGCTTCTCCAGAATCTTGGCCCCGGCTGCTGACTCCGAGCGAGATTCTTCACTCCTCCGGGGGTGGCGCAGCTCCTTCTCCGAATTCGCTCTCTCTTTCTTCGGCAAACCACTCGCCTCCAGCTCCGGACGCTTTCCTTTCCGCTTCCGTGGTGTTCTGCTGACCTCCCGGAGCCCTCGCGACCCTCTTCCTGGCTGCGCACTTACTTTCTTCCTCAAACTCCGCCGGAAATGGCGGTGCGCACTGTCCGGATGCTCGCCTATCCCAAATTCTAATCTCGCGTCACTGTTTCTCACTGGGTGTTCAATTTCCCTCACTCCCGGGCGCTCAAAATCCTCACAAGCTGGTCGCTCACTGCTCTCTACCTCCGGGCGCAAAATGGAAACCCTGTCGCTCTCCAGAATTACAAAAAATGGTGTGCGCGGAGGACTGGAGGAACCGGGCAGAAATGAATAGTGAGCCGCCCAATTTAAGGCGGCCCAATTCAAATCCCGGATCGTGGCCGGGACCGGCAGAGGCCCGTCCCCAGACCTCCGGCATCCCATCCGGTCTCCTGTCCGGTCCGCCGCCATTCTCTGGCTCCGTAGTGAACACCTAAGGTGCGCGCGAGAGCACCACTCTCTCCAAATAATTAAAGAGGCCATAATGAATGCTATTTCTCCCATTTATAGCGGCTAGACTACCCTTTACTGCCCTACAAACCCTAATTGCCCGTTTTGGAATAAACGAGGTTCGACATCTGGTCATCATACTGCTCGAGAACCACGTGGTAGAACGTGGCCGCACCCAATAAACGACATCATCATCAAACATGGGGAGTGCAGTATATAATCTGAAGTTATTCAAGCCCGCACTCAGTAGTGATTGAGCATCATGCATGGGACCAATTAAACTGCCCACCAAAGGAGCAAATGGAGCTTCAACCTCCTCCTGAGAATCAGCTCCCAGGGACACTGAATATGCGTATTGAGGCTCATTGAGCAACTGGAGGAGAAGCCAAACCGCAAATGCAAAAAGGGAGCCTGGTTGCAGTAAAGGATCCATTGGGGAAGAACTCAGAATACTACAAAACAAATCACGTGCAGCTGTTAGACTTCTATGAGAATGCACGGATGTGAGACCACATTCCAGTATCTTCTCGCCCCTTACATCACCACTAACCAAAGCCTACTGCAATGCAATTCACGTACAAAACATGGCAACTCCCTCACGATAGCATTTCTAATGACATGCAGCATACAAGATCGTAATCCCTAAACCTTGTAGCACTTCACATCTGAATCTCCTGTACCCTAAACAGTTTCAGTTCACCCAAGTATGTGAACTCTAAAACCCTAAACAAAATTACACGATGCCATTATACAACCCTGAACCGCATGAATCAAAAACTTGACAGAGATGAGATAGGTTTCCTCACCTTATGAGGTTCAATCGCAATTCAAAACCTGCAGCACTTGAGAGTGAAATCAGTACGAGTGACAAGACAAAAACTTAAATGTCGCCAATCCGTAAATGTAGTCTTCTCTGTAACTCCGATCATACAATGTCTATTACGTGGTTCTAAACCATACCAGAATTCGAATGAACGGCACAAGATATCCCACATCCATGAACAGCATTGTCACAGAAAAATTGAATAACATAGCACTAATACTACAACAAAATACTACACCTACAGTTTGATCACCAATTCACATGAATTCTGAAACCTACAACAACGGGAATTGAAAAAAAATTACAGTAGAAGACAACTGAATGTCATGATAAAAGCCATAGTAGCACCCCTAAATCTGAACGTGGACGCCGCAAAACGACAAGACAATGCTGACGACACTAAATCCTAATACATCTGCCGAGCAAACAACACTACGCACAGCGCAGCGCAACGCCCATTGCTTAAAGTAGAACGAGTCATGAGGGCGGATCAGAAAGTCTACAATGACAACTGCGTACAATTTAGCTCCGAAACTTAAAATTCAGCGTCCACCAGCACAATTTAGCTGTTTTAGAAAAAATGCGAACAACAACTACAAGCCCCGACAACCACAGAAGCCACGAACATTCGAACAACAGAAACATGAAATTGCAATTCAACAAGCGGGAGAAGACGAACCTGATTTACAACAGCGGCGGAATTGAGGAAAACCACAGTAACCCTAAACCCCCCTCCCGGAAGGCAGCTTCAATGGCAACGGTCCAACTCAATCGCACAACCAAGGCACTCGAAGCAAGCGATGAACCATTCAACGCCACAAACGCAACCCCATGCGCCAGAACACGGAAGCGCGCGCCTATCGCTCAGAGAATGACTTGCAGCTCGAGAGAAAACAAACATATATATGTGCACCAGCAAGCGAGAATGGTGGGGGGAAGGACATGAAATGAGGCCACAGCTCTGATTGACGAGAAAGCTTCACACTGAACTGACAGAGCCAATGTCCCACTACGTAACACCGATACTACATGTGTGACCGCCTTCTCAAACTGTCAAATACTTTGCCACCGTGGCAGATAAAATACGGCTATATTGCTGCAGGTACGAACGCAAAATACGTATAGTTCACCAAAACATACAGGAACCAGGTACCACCGAGTCAATAGTGAGAATACAAGTTAGCTTTTGTGTAAGAGCATCTCCACCCCTACTCCAAATCAAGGGCCGCGATCCCTGATGGCAAGCCCGGGCTACTAAACGTCCCCCACCGAGACTCGTGGAACCGTCGGTGGCTGTGCGGCCTCGCCAAATTTTACACTCCGCTCGCTAGGATTCAGAGTCTAGGGAGTTTTTGAGCGGGCTCCAAAGACCGAGATTGTGTCTATTCCCGGCCTCATTCCGTGTACCCTGGCTCGCCACCAAGAGCCCGTCCAAAAACAAAATCGTTTGGCCAATGAGCCGGCGTGGGCACCATGAGCTGGAGCTTCGCTCCGCGAACCCAGCTAGAGCCCGGCCTTTTGGAGATTCCGCCTCGACTAAATCCGAACACCGGCTCCCCCGATTCCGTAGCTTTTAGGCAACCGGCAATGCAAATTGCGTGGCCCGGTGAGGCTCCCTTTCTTTGGCGAGTGCATGTTCATGTTTGGGGCCTCCAAACCCCGTTTGGCGAGCCAGCAATTTGGAGTAGGGGTGGAGATGCTCTAACACCGGTTTCACTGTCCGGGAAGAACCGTCAGTTAGTTACAAGTGAGATGATTAGTTTTTGGAAATAGCTGGTTGAATTTCAAGAATAGAGGCAAAACACCGAACTAAATGACTGAAAAATAATTATATTTAGTATTCATAGACAAAATATACTGGATATAATTTTTAAAAACCGGTTGCTTTTGGAAAATAGAAGACATTGACTGGTTGGCTAAAAAACTTCCCGAACAGTGACCGGTTTTATCATTTTAGCAGCTCCGTCAAACGGACGCACAAGGACCGGAGAAAAGGGGAGAGAAATGGACAGACACGTGCCGAAGGTGATGCAATCATTCGCAGCCAGTGTGTCATGCTAACTTAGCATGGCGAAAGCAAGTGCACTGAAAAAGACGGAGCAGAAACGCGCGAATTACCTCGGTGGCCGGGGATGACGGGGAGCCGGTAATAACTTAAAGAGCGCCGGCGACTAATTGGCCGGGGAAAGCTGGAAAGAGGGAAGCGGGGAAGGAGGGACAGGGTTCCAGCTGGCCCACACGCTCTCGCTCTCTCTCTCTCTCTCTTCCCCCGTCTGACGGACGTCTTCCAAAGTCCCAATACCGCGTCGTCTTCGCCTCCGTTTCCACACAGCTGCAGCAGCCCAGCTCCCCAACCCCCACCCCCCCCAACTCCCTCTGTTAGCCAGCACCTCGGCTGAGTTTGCCCTCTCGCCATCCCTGCTCCCATCGCTGCTCGCATCGCCTTCCTCTCCCCTTCTCGCCCTCCCCACACCACCCGGTTCCTCCCCCCTCTTCTTCTTCGTCTTCATCGTCTTTGTAGCCGCCCAGGCTGCGCATTCTCCGCGTCCCTCTGCCGTTTTCTTCCCTTTCCGCGTGCTGCTGTATTTGGGCACACTTTCCGTGTGCGCCAGTTCGGGTGTTTCGCTTCATTCGGTTGGCTTCGAGCCGGAGCACGCGTGCCATCGTCGACAACCTTTTGTGGAGTGCAGTGCTCTTATTTATCCCACGGAGTCTCAGCAGCTGTGTTTGAATCTTCGAGCGCTTGGATGAACGGTTACCCGCGAGATCAGGAACGGTGGAGTTAGTGTGTTGGTTGGTGCTTGTCCTGAGAGTTCGATTGCGAGTTTTTCTTTTTCTTTTTCTCCTTGTACAGAGATTTTGATTTTTAGTTCCTTGATCCATGCGGATTACCGGATGTGTGCCATTGTTGTTTCTCAGTCGGGCTGTGGGCGGAGTGATTTTTCTTTGATGCTAGCAGGCCGAAGAGGTCTTGCGAATCTTTTAAGGGACCCATTGGTCTATGTTGTTATGAATGGGAGTCGGGAGAGCTGAGGTGCAAGAATCTGGCTGCACCGAACGAGGTAGTTTTAGGTGTTGATTGAATAATCTGAAGTACAAGCTCCAAGTCCGCAGGATTCGGTGTGGAGTAGGAGAGGAGCTGTTGATACGGGGACTTGCCGAGCTTGTGAAGTTGGCGAAGTGGTGTATCAGGACAGTCGTGGAGGCAATAACCGGCTCAGATGGATTTGAGATTCTGGTGGCATCTGGCATTCTGATCGATTGGGAGGGCATTGCGGAGCGCTTCACGCCTCAAGTGTCTTTCTTCTTCATTGGATCACTCCTTCAGTGCCACTTTCGGTTCGACTCGATTACCAGTGCGAAGCTCTCTAGTTCTGGAATATTCTTAGAATTTCAACCATGGTGCACAGATCGGGCGATAGGATTCTAGAATGGTCACTAGTACTCCTCACTTTGTCCTCATTAGTTTCTGTAATAAGGTGCTCCCCATTCGACTTTCCGGCAAGGGCTGAGCTGCACTCAGAGCCTTTCTCCGAATCTCAAGGACCTGGAGCTCAAGTTGCTTCAGAGCCGGCATGGCCATTGTTTAGAGAAGCACCGGCGTTTCGAAACGGGAGGCAATGCGCTTTCGTGAACAGAACCGAAAACGAATTAGACCATATATGCGACCGAAACTCTGTGCACATTGCGATGACGCTCGATGTTAAGTATCTTCGAGGCTCCATGGCTGCCGTTTTCTCCATCTTGAAGCATACGGCGTGTCCGGAGAATGTCATCTTTCACTTCTTCGCTGCGAACCGGGATGAGAAGTTGCGATCTCTCATATTCACCACGTTCCCTTTCTTGAGATTTAAGGTGTATCACTTCAACGAGGCACTTGTGAATTCGAGAATATCGCCGTCTGTGCGGCCTGCTTTGGAACACCCATTGAACTACGCGCGCAGTTACTTGTCGGATATCCTGGAGCCGTGCATTCAGCGAGTTATCTACTTGGACTCTGATCTTATCGTGGTAGACGACATTGTGAAGCTGTGGGGGACAAAGTTAGGCCCTCATGCCATCGGTGCTCCGGAGTACTGTCATACCAATGTGACTAAATATTTTACGGATGCGTTTTGGAGTAACAGGACCTTGTCCCGCACCTTTGATGGCAAGAAGCCTTGTTATTTCAATACTGGGGTTATGGTGATGGACATGATGAAGTGGAGAACTGAGAATTATCGTGCGGTGATCGAGCAGTGGATGGGAGTGCAAAATAGGACTAGAATATACGATCTAGGTTCGCTTCCCCCATTTTTGCTCGTCTTTGGAGGATCGGTTGAGCCTATTGACCACAGATGGAATCAGCATGGTCTTGGTGGAGATAATCTGGAGGGTAAGTGCAGGCCACTGCATCCAGGCCCCGTGAGTTTGTTGCATTGGAGTGGCAAGGGCAAGCCATGGATCCGAATTGACCAGAAGAAAACATGTCCTGTGGATAGCCTCTGGGCCCCTTATGACCTTCTTCGTCCCTCCGCATTGTCCTACCAATAAGGCAGTGTTGTAGGGATGTTAAGAAGCGAAGGAGAGACTGACGTCAGTTGCAGCAGCATAGATTCTGAGGTTGTAGTTGTACAATATTGCAGAATTAGGGCTTTGTGTGTCCCGACTGATTGGTCGGGTTCTCACAATTCTTTTCGAACAAATATTTAACAAATAAGTGTTAACACGCATACGCACTGACTGTAGGGCATCGTTCACGTAAGTGAAATTGCTTTCTCGAGAACAGAATCTGGGAAGGGTAGTTGGAAGATGTATAATCACATGAGAGGGTTTTGTATCTCGTGCCTAAGTTTTGTACACCATAGCAAGCGGTGACGTGTGCGTGGGGTTTGTGAAGTGCAATCCTGCGTGCAGTCACTCTTAGCGTGTTTGCCGAGTGCTTGTAGCACGAAACTCTGGTTCTTTATCATAGTGATGTCGAAGAGCTTCATATCCCTTGTGGCAGAGATGTATAAATTTTTATGATGATAAGGATTTCGGCTCCGTTTCCATTGTGTTCTGCGCTTTTACTCCTGTTCTCGAAGACTGTATGCCTTTCTTCCACCTTCTGGAATCGCTTTTACACCTACCGGTTCCTGCTGGACTTCTAGGCGCAAGTTGGAATGGTCTTGGTGTGTGACCGTTTGGGTAATCTGATCAGATTCCTGTGTTCCACTTCGGCGTCTGCATCTGCTGAGTACTATCGAAGGTATTTTTGGGCCTTGTTATTCTTGCGACATGTTATCATTTCTAGATTTTTCATTTTATACGTCCATTATCACAGAGGATACCCAGAGAGCGTGTGTAGTGCTACCAGATCCTGGCTGATGGTCAATCTGTCGGTTTAGGGTTTCCAAGTGATTTCCGGGGCAGTATTTCTCGTTTTCACTTTTCAAAACGGATAGATCGGACTTCGGACTTTGGTGACCGCTGTGTCTCAATGCTGCAATCTAGCTCTAGTTCTGGATTATCTGGTACAAGACCTTGACAGGAATCTGTCGTCGAGATCTTTCCCTGCCAACGTAGCCTGAATTGTTTTAGGGTCGCTCGGCAGTCCAATATGGTTCGACGTCTAGCATCTTCAGGTCTTCAGTACCATTCCTCCCTCCGAACTGAGTAGACATGAAAAGGCAGAAGGGATAGTGTCTCTGTGCAGGTCATCCTTGACCCACTTTCTGAGATTTTCAGCGAGCAAGTCCTCCGTAAAATGAGGTAACAGATAAGAAATATGCACCATTCTCTTTGACGTTCCAACTAAACTAAGGTAGGATGTCCTACAACCACCACCTCCCCCAATTATGTGGTGGTTTTAGGACATCACACTTGAGACTCAAAACCACCAATTTCACTATTCAAGTAAACCAATGGCATGCCAAGCATTGCAAAGAAACAATGATGGTTTTGGGTTAGCCCGTTAGCGGAATTTAGGAATAACAAAGTGTGAACTTAGGAAATCGGTATGTGATGTATGGGTTAGAGGTTACTCTCCACTTTAGAATTTTGTATAAAATTGACAAATGCAAATTAGATGTTGCAAATTTTTGCAATCCTCATCAAAACCTATTTCAAATGCGATCAATTTTTCTGAATTTAGCATTGTCAAAAATAGGCTAGAATGCTTAACCCTTTAATCCCTAAATGATAGAGGGGGTAAGGGCCAAACCTAAATGTGCTATAAAATGTTGCTTCTACAACTTCGATGAAGTTTGGTTCAAAAGAGAAAATGAGAAGCACGATGTTTAGTAATTATCCATACGGTCAAACTTTCAAAAAATGTTTTCGATACTCATTAAACAAATTTAGAAGCATTTATCATTGAACATTCACCAAAATTACAAATTTTATTTTTAGAATTTGAAATTTGGTATGATTGGTTGAAACTAGACATTCTATTCTAAAGTTCAAAAAAGCAAAAAATTTCAAAGAGGGAACATCATTACTTTCCCGAAATAGTAAGTTTTGTAACACTAGGACAATGTTGAGGTGTTTGTCTTTGAAAATTTCTCCTTGATGGAGTTTAACTCGGATTGACATAATTCAAATTGGGTTGGAAAGTAGACTTGATTTCCTATTTAAATTTTTTATTTTTTTTTCCATCTCGGGCAGCCCGTAAAAAAAGGGCAGCGACCATAAAATGGTCGTTCGGTCACTTAGGGGTTAAGGACCGTGCATCCAAATAGTGGATGATTGTTGGTCAAAGCCAATTCTGACCTTGAAGATGACGTTTTTTGCTATTGCTCTCAATTGAGAAAATGAAGTTTATCAAGTCTAGTTTTCACTTCACTTTTCGGATCTTATAAATTTCAAGTATCGAATATTTTATAACTGTTGCAAGCTAGGTAGCTCAAGGTTTGAATTGCACTGCATAGGATGTTCACCTTTCGAATTTTAAAATTGAAATTCAAAAATTCTACAAAAACATATTATGTGATTCTCCATTGTCATTTGCACATGCTCTAGAAATTTTATATTTTTTGAAGATTTTTTGTAATTAATATGAATTTCTTGAAGTATTTGACTTAAAAATTTGTAAAAAATCTATTTTGTATCAAAAAAATCAGAAAATTTTAGGACTAATAGGAAACATACAATTTCATGCATGAAAAATATCAAAAAATATATTTGATCAATTCTTGAAAGCTAAACTTTGTATAAAAGTGTACTTTGACTATTCTGCAAAGGATTGGGACGTTAAAGGGTTAAGTTGTTGGTTTTAGGACAACCAACCATATTAGCCGGGAAATCCCATTACAGTACAACACAATGTTTATAAGATATATGATATATGCATGCTGGTCTTCATTGTGCTGCAAGGCAACAGTACTAACGTATTCGGCCGTCAAGGTTGACAAAATATAATTAGTGAAAGAAAAGTCCAAATTTTTTGGAAATTAATTTTTCATACTAAATCTCTTTTCTACATAGATAAAAAAATCTTAAAGAATATTCACAAATTTTAGAATTTGTTGAAAAGCATTTGTGTGAAAAAATTAATTAGTGGGCATGACTTGCTGACCATGATGGCTAGGTATAGTAACCCTAAAAGACCATTGTCCATATAGGGGACGCTTGAAAGTTTAAGTAGGTTCATATTTTGAAACTTTTTGTGAAAGTTGGAAAATGGATGAGCTTTGTAAGATATAAATATTTTTTCAATCGGTGCTCATGATCAAAACTTATGTTGCCCTAGGGACAAATTTGTTGACATTGGGTAGCTACAAAAAAACATAAAATCCTAAATTTAAAATTTAAAATAACTTTATGCATATTATATCTATATATACATATATATATATATACATATATATATACATAGGAAGCTTTTATGTATTCCATTTGAATAAATGAAAATCATGAAGAGTTTTATTTTGCAAGCAACTGGATCTTCTTCGTTCAATGTACAAGATTCAAATTTGAATCCCATTTTCTCATTTTACCAAATGTTTTTTTAAGGATTTAGATTGCTTGCTCCAAATTCTCATTCTTAAAATTAACATGTTTTGATTCCATAATAGAATTATTAATGATTCAATTTTTCTTTTAATTTTGTAATTACTTTTACTTAACGATTTTATTAAGAATGGAAACCAACTCAATTTTTTTGAATTCTTTTTTAGATTTTCAACTCAAATATCCAACATAAAATTAAAACTCAAATATGCAGAGTGCAGAAAATTTAAGCCAAGAGGATTGAGAGTTAGTTGACCTAGTTTGGCAAGGTGCAATTTTTTTTGTTGATTCGCTTCTAACGTTAATATCTCATGGTCGAGTTGCTCGAATTTTTATCACATGTTTTCAGACTAGTTTGGTACAAGATCTTACAATTAGGTATGAAGAAGAAGAATAACTCTTCTGGTCCTTTAGAGGTAAATGGAAGGTTATCCATGGAACGCTTAAATAATTGGCCCATATCCTGGTTGCAGACTATGGTAATCTGATGCAGTAGCTGTCGTGTAAAAGTGAAGCCCCAAGAATGTTGTCAATTAACCCCTAAAGGATTGGATAAGCCAAAATGGCCTACGGTTTGCAATACAGGTTATGTGTATTGACTCTACTTCTCACACTCCCCATTTTCTCTTACACGCATCAGATCTCATAATTTTATCGCAATTTGGAAACCCTCTTCAAGACTGCATCGAGGTTACACCAAAAAATTAGCGCTCCTCCAACACTTCTACAGCAGTAGCAAACGGGTCCGGTATACACCACACCCTGGAAATACGCTCCAGCTTCGGTCTATACTCAAACCAGCATCATCCTTTAGGGGTTAAGGTAGGAGCAACCAATTCCCACTGTGTTTCCAATGCCGATAATTTCTTGACATGGTATGATAGTATCATAGTTGGGTTGCCAAAAAATCATTCAAAAAATAAAGACTCAAAAATTCAAAAATTACGAGGACAAAAAAAGAAAACACAATAGTTTATTTTAAGCTATATTTTGCTATTTCTAAGCAGATTTTAGTTATTTTGGGCCATTTTAAATCTTTTCTTGCTAAAAAACGAAAACCAAGAAATTCATTTTTTGAGGAACGAACCTTAATTTTTTTTAAATATTAAATATTTGTTCGTGGAGTGGTGACTGAGCTATAGTACTATGATAGTCACTCTAGAATGTAAATCTAACATGACCATAGATAGCTTATTATTTTGGTCAATAAACAATTAGTGCTCTATGACTTACTTGAATTTGTGTTCAAATGACTACCTTGTGTAGAAATTATTGACATTGGATACACTGTCGAAATTGGGTGCTCCTACCTTAGAGTAAATTGGAACAGGACCTTTGTGTGAATCCCGGCAAGAATGACTCTTTTCAAGGAAGTTGTTCACCAAAAAAAGCCCTCAGCCATCACTGGTCTCCAGAAAGGCTATGCATCATATTATTTTAGGACACTTTCTCATCACAAGGGACCAGGAGTATGGGCTAAAAGACTTCAAAATATAGCATCTGTGAAGCTCCTCTTTTTCTGGTCAAATCTGGTCAGAAACAGGGGACTTGTCTTGCTCAAAGGCTGTTTAACCCCTAAACCTACCGGTCCTTTGAACACAAGTAGATGCTAGCACAAATAGATATTAACATGACTCAGATGTACAATAGGTGTACATGAGAGGATCATTGCATGCTTGAAATCTACCCAATAAATTTGACATGCATTTGGAGGCCTCTTCAATATTATCAACATCTCTCCATCACAAGAGATTTACTCTAATTGGTAGAGAATTTAATAGGCTTGCAAAAGTGAATTGAATGAAAGTCATCGGAGATTGTATGAGAAAGTTACAAGGCTTTGAATCCATTCGTGATCCAGATTCTGGACGCTGGGACGTTTAGGGATTAACCCTTTATCGTCCCCTTTCAACACCATTTTCAACGATTTGTTATAAAATGTCTGATGAAAAATAAATATCGTGCTGATGTAAAAAGCAAAGTTGTAATAAAATGTCTGATGAAAAATAAATATCGTGTTGATGTAAAAAGCAAAGTTGTAAATGTCAATGTGAAGATCATATCGGTACGGTTGGATTTGTTATATTATTTATTTATATTTTAATTGATTTTGCAAGATTCTCTCTTGAAATTCAATTTAAAATCCCACATTGACACAATTTATTTTAGAAAATATTGTAATGAAATTGGAATAACATGTGCTACGAGATGGTGTGTTTTTCATTATTTGATTCTACTTATTTAGGAAAATCATGTTTTAGGTCTCATTTTTTTAACTAAAAATGAAACTTGACATAAACCAATTTTGTTGTTTTTGAAAAAATCACAATATTTTATTTTGAAGATCTATACCATACAAATGATAGTCAACTAGCACAAGAAGCAAGAGAAATTTGAATGAATGAAAAACTATACATGATGTAGTCTCAGGAAGTGCACTATTCAATAAAGTCAAGAATCACGTGCGTGCATCCCCCTAATTAAAACCCCCCTATATACATTTTTTTTGCTAAAATTAAGCAATATATGTACAAATCTCACAGCCTCAATATACATTTTCTTATGTACACATGGGCTAAATATGAGGAATTCAATTCCAAACCCCATGTATATCTATTTTCCGCTTAATTGAAATATGTCTCCGATACATACATTTTGTACATGCTTGTTCTAAATAATACCCTTGTTGTGCACGCAAGTGTATAATTACAGTACTTGAAGAGTGCACTTCCCAGGGATGTAGTCAAAAGAAAGGTTGCAATCTGTTCAGTGTCCATTATATGAACATATGCGCGTGAAAGGGTTAAATTTAACAATATTCACATAAAGAAATATTTGAACATGGTAGCACTGACGATGTTTTAATTGTCATTCTTACCTAATATCTATCAGTGCATGTGCTAATTAGCTTTTGTTGAAATCCCATTTTGTCCCAGAGTTGGTTTATAACTTAACCCTTTAGTGCCTAGGGTACTGTAGCAGACAGCTCTGGATTTCAGTGGGTTTTTCCACTGTGGTTGAGACTACCAAAAATAGAATGGGTTAAATTAGAAAGTAACCGTACAATTCTATTCTCAACTCGAGAGCACACATTTTATTAAAATTTGAGAATCATCCGATGGTGGGATCAGAAGATTATAGTATGTATTTGAACTGTATAATGCACGCTCAAAAACGAGATTTTGGGGGGTGTGTGACTTCAAAGTTAAATAGAATTTGAGGTAAATTTTCAAAAATAAAAGCAAAGACGTTCAGCTATGCCCTATGTCAGCACCTCTCCGTTGCAATCTTTCATATCAAAAATAGACTCACACATGATTATTGTGAGATTTATAAGTGAAAGTGACTTGTCCATGTACGGTTTAGGACAAAATTTTATACGTTGAAAATTGACAGGAGTGGGTACATTAGTCAAGATCGGATTACACACACTAATGGAAGATGAAGAAGAGAACACAATCCAAAAAAATAAAACAAGATAACAAACTTCCAAACACAAGAAATACTACACAATACATATGTTGTATTTGTAAGTATTTACTGTATTTGTAAGTATTTACTGTATTTTCAAGTATTTGCAGTATTTTTGCATTCTGTTGATAGGTATTTTGATAGTTGTACAATTCCAAATTGAAAATTTCTTTTTCTGGAAGGTGCGTAATGTATGTGCGCAAATCTGAACTTCAGAACTGAAGTTCCAATTCTTCACGGATTCTCTGTTATTTGCATTTCCGACGTTGCAGTGACCATAATCTGGCTTGCTAGGCACTAAAGGGTTAACCCCTAAAGAACAGATGTACAAAATCAAACACAGTTTTCAAACTATTCAGATGTATAAGAGTTATTTGTAAAGTCCCTCAAAACCCTTCTTTTTGACATGTAATTTGGAAAGGATAGGATCGGCATAATCTCACTGTAGACCCAAAATAGAACACTGGATAGATTCATAAAAATTTGGAGGGAGGGAAAAGAATTGGGTAGTGGGGTGGGACCATGAGGAGGAGTGGTGTCAGATTGCTCTGGTACCAACTCTGGTCCATGAAAAAAGGAGGACATAAGACCGGATGCCTTTACAAATAACTCTATAGAATCAAACACAATTTTTTTTATTTGTCACTGACTTTTCGAAGTGTGAATTTTTTACTACATATGTTACAAGAAGTTAGCTTCATGCATGTGTGATTCGATTAGAAAGGGGAAATTTTTATGCGTCATTTCATGTTGTGGTAATTCACCCGAAATTTTGAAGATTTCAGTTTAAAAGTGCTCTTAAAAAAAGTCAATTCATAAAATTAAGCAACCAAAAAATCTTAAAAAATCATTACACTTAAAGTATTACATTTCAATCAATCACAAAAAATTCATGGACAAATTGTCAATATCTTATTCGTAGTCAAATTACAAAAGAATTTTCAATTTCAAGTTTCAAATTTATACAAAAACATTGGTGATAACGATCGCAGATGTAACTGTATGGATAGAATCTAATATTGATGATGTACAACTTTCATTCATACATCAAGTTCAAAATATCCCTTTGGATTGCATTTTATGATGCATCTTTGCAAAACTGTTGAATTTGGAAAGGAGTGAGGATGTTTAACCCCTAAATGACAGAGGGGGTAAGGGCAAAACCTAAATGTGTTATAAAATGTTGCTTCTACAACTTCGATGAAGTTTGGTTCAAAAGAGAAAATGAGAAGCACGATGTTTAGTAATTATCCGTACGGTCAAACTTTCAAAAAATGTTTTAGATAGTCATTAAACGAATTTAGAAGCATTTATCGTTGAATATTCACCAAAATTACAAATTTTATTTTTAGAATTTGAAATTTGGTATGATTGGTTGAAACTAGACATTCTATTCTAAAGTTCAGAAAAGTAAAACTTTAGAAACAGGGAACATCATTACTTTCCCGAAATAGTAAGTTTTGTAACACATGACATGATTCAAATTGGGTTGGAAAGTAGACTTGATTTCCTATTTGAAAATATTTTTTATTTTCTAAAAAAGTTTTTTTCATCTCGAGCAGCCCGTAAAAAAAGGGCAGCGACCATAAAATGGTTGATAGGTCACTTAGGGGTTAAGGGTTAACATATAAGGTAATTATATCTAAAAGCGACCATTTCCTTAAAGATCCCATAGCTCAATCTTTCATAATAAGTAGATTTTGACACCCTATTGTTGATGAGAATGTGCACAATCTAAACATCAGAGTTTAGGATCGCTTTAAAGTCAACCTTTAGTGAGCATTTTGAAAATTCATAACTTATTCATACGATGTTCAAATAATGCATACTAAAGTGCGTTGAAATCCTCTTGAACTTGCTATTAAGACCCACTGAAAATATTTTCTGTTTTATGAGTGTAAATAGGCTCAGTTGGCAAGGTGAACGCTTAAGATATAGTTACCTTACCGTGACAATGAAGCCATGTGTACTATTCCATCATCTACTCAAAAAAAAAACTCCCAAGGACCAATCTAGGTAACTCATGGAGTCACTGAGTGCCATTATTATTGCTAGACACTTCAGTCTATGCTTTATGCCATGTACTTTACAGCACTGGTACTAACACAGTATGATACGCTAGGTCATACATATATTTTAGCTCGGAGAAGTCGCTTAGTGTAAATTTTGGGTACATATGAACAAACAAAGGGTATTTAATGGGGCTGTGAAATAATTAAAATATTCCACTGTTTAACATATATTTAAAGTATATTTCATATGTGTTTTAGGGATATTTTTAAAATATCCACAATTGGTTTTAAAACACCCTATATTACTTTTATAAATTTTATTTCAAATGAATAAAAGACACCCTATATTTATTCTCTCATAGTTGTTTAACCCCTAAAGGACTAAGACTGATTTTCCAAGTTCGGTCAGCTTAGTATGGAATGAGTATTGATCCTCAATTATTGAGATTTTTTGTGGTGATTCTACTCTTTGTAACGAAGATGGGATGGTAATCCGCGTACGTAAATGATGTATAGATCAAAAGATACAATCATGCAAAGGTGAAAAACCTAATTGTGGGCAACTCCTGAAAATTTTCATACATTGAGCTATGCATCTAAATTTTTGTACACAATGAGCTAACGCCCCCATATACACAACTGCCAAATTCATTTTAGCATATATGAGACAAAACTTTGCATTTTGGGCATTTTCAGAAAGTTTCAAACTTGGGCAACAAGCCCAAAAAAAAAGTGCAACCAACTTTGAAGCTTATAATCTTACCATTGAAGAACCCTGAACGGTTGAAATTTTTTAGGTTGTAATAAATTCAAGTTGATTGAAATATCATACGATTGGATTGGTCAAAAAGGTTTTAAATCAAAAACTATTTGACTTTTTATGAGAAGGGATATTTAGGAGTGTATAGAGAGAAACATAGTTGTGGTCCTTTAGGGGTTTAATTCTTGACAGTGACTTCCCCTGGCATTTTGACAATTTTTTCATTCTTCACCAGTTTCAATGATCTACAATATTTTAATTATATACTTTATCTTACTGGTAAAAGCAGCCCCTGGATGTATCTTCGTGCTTTCATGAGTAAAGGACATAATCGTAACAAATTTCTTCAGGAAATTCTCTTTTTTTTAATTTATTAATTGGCCTCTTTTCGCATTTTTTAAATTAATTAATTTAATTAATTAATTTTTATTTCTATCTCTATCTGTATTTCGTCAAATTTCTCTACAAAATATGACATTTCTCTTTTGTTAACCCTTTTTAACGCTTTAGCTACTACAATAGGTTTCACTGGTTATCACTGGGTTTTTCCACTATGATTGATACTATTAGAAATAGAATGTATTAAACTAAAAAGTAACTCTACAATTGTATTCTCAACTAGAGTGCAAACATTTTGCCAAAATTAGAGAATCCAATGGTGGGATTGGAAGATCATAGTTAGTTTTTGAACCGTATAATGCTCACTCAAAAATGAGATTTTGGAGAGTGTGTGACTTCAAAGTTAAATAGAATTTGGGTAAACTTTTCTAAAATGAAAGTAAAGATGTTCAATAATGACCTATGTCAACACCTCTCCGTTGCAATTTTTCATGTTAAGAACGGACTCACACATAATTATTGTGAATTTTATAAGTGAGAGTAACTTATCTATGTACGGTTTAGGACAAAAAATTATACGTTAAAATATGAAAGGAGTTAGTACATGGATCAAGATCAGAATACATACACTAATGGAACATGAACAAGAGAACACAATTCAAAGAATAAAACAAGATAACAAACTTCCAAACACAAGAAATACCGCATAGTACATGTGTTGTATTTGCAAGTATTTATTGTATTTTCAAGTATTTATAGTATTTAGAGGATTTTTGTGTTTTGTTCATGCGCATTTTGATAGTTGCACAACTCCATATTGAAATTTTCTTTTTTAAGAAGATGTATATTATACCGCTCGTCATCTAAACTTCACAATTCGAAATCCAATTCTTCACGGATTTTCCGTTATTTGCGTTTTTGACACAACAAAGACCATAGTGTGGTCGCTTGAGCACTAAAAGGTTAAGCAAAAAATGAGAAGATTTTGAATTTTTTCACCAAAGTTTTTCTATATTCTTTTTGTGAAGATAGCCAAATTTTGTGAAGGAAACTACTCAAGTATGAAGAAATCCTGTCAAAATATAATTTTAAGGTTAAGATTTTGCCAAGTATTCTCTCCCAACTTTTATTTATGTCGCAAATTAGGCTTCAAAAAAAACAAACACAGGAAAAACACTGGCCTCTTCTCCCATGTAAGAATTCTGAAATCTGCATGATCGTCCTATAGCAGACACGTCTTTACTGAGCATTTGCGAAGATGTATTATACTGCCTGAAGGGTTTGTGCACCTAGCTGTGTGCCCATTCCCTATTAAGTTTTAACATATGTAGATAATAGAGAAATTTGTAAAGTCCTGAAATCTTAGGCTTCCGGTACTGCGTCAGTAAAGATTCTAGCTCACATGACATTAAAAATAGGAGTGTCGGGTTCCAAAAATAAAAACCGGATGAGTCATATTTCCGGAAATTAGAGTAGGGTGAGTGAGTTTGCTCCCGTGTCAAGGTGCGCCACCAGGTTTGCCGCCGGAGGTCAACCATTAGTGTACCACATGCTTGGAAAGTAGCCGCCCTTAAGGATTGAACACCTCGGACCTCGTGACCCCCAAGAGCCTTATGAGCTTCTAATCCTAGCCCGGCGCACCTCTCTTGAGCTTATGTGAGAGACTTTTCGGATATCTATAATATACAGGATACGGGATGCAACTCTAGATCATTGATCCACAGAGTTTACGAATTTCTCTAATGTATGTACAAATATCCATTGCAAGAAGTGAAGTGGACAGGACAGTCAATGTCACCACGTGGGTCGTAATCATTGTTGCTCGTAATGAGTTTGGTTCATGAAAGATGCATGGTGGTTGTTTTCTTGAGACTCTGGAGTCTGGATGACTTGATCAATTGTTGCACATATGGTAGGTCTTTTGTGAATGGACTCCCTTCCATTTTATTAAAATGTTTCTGGAGGTTTCTTAGTATTTCCAAGGTGCCTTTGTATCCCAAAGTGTTTGGAATTCCACGGAGTCCTAACATGTGGAGGGTCTTATTGGAGAGAAATGTTTGACTGAAGTGAAAGTGCAGTCAATAAAGTACTGTTCAATCCTACAGAAAATATACTGTAGGAAGGCCCAAGTCTTGGTCATCATGGAGATTTTATAAAATATTCTTGTGAAAGCTGCTTTTGGGTGAAGGCCTCATCACCAGCTACAGAAAACGACAAAACCACAGTGTGGAATGATAGAGCACTCAAGCTCAAAAGAGGGGGAAATTAAAAGAAGCACATAATTCAAACTCATGAAAAAATTTGCAGCGGCGCCTTTGTTTCGTTCATCAATGGAATAAACGCTCCATTTGACTTTAAAAAAAAAAAAAAAAACTCATGAAAGAAAAAAATGGCAGGAGAGAAAAAAGAATTCCTTCAGTTTAACCCCTCAGTGATATTCGCTTTTTTTATGGGCTGCCCGAAATAAAAAAACATTTTTATAGAAAATCAAAAATATTTTTAATTAGGTAATCAAGTCTACTTTCCAACCCAATTTGAATCATGTCAATCCGAGTTAAACTCTACCCGGGAGAAATTTTCAAAGAAAAACACTTCTACATTGTCTAGTGTTAGAAAACTTACTATTTGGGGAAAGTAATGATGTTCTCTCCGTTGAAAAATTTGCAATTTTTGATTTTAGAATAGAATGTCTAGTTTTAACAAATCATACAAAATTTCAAATTCTAAAAATAAAATTTGTGATTCTTATAAATATTTGAAGTTAAATGCTTCTAAATTCATTATGAGATGATAAAAAGCTATTTTTTGATATTTGACCGTATGGAAAATTTCTAAACATCAAACTCCTCATTTTCTCTTTTGGACCAAACTTCATCAAAGTTGAAGAAGTAATTTTTTATAACACATTTATGTTTTGCCCTTACCCCCTCTGTCATTTAGGGGTTAAAGAGCACCAAGCTCTTTCATGACTTTTAATTATTTGGAATGAACAAATAAGACTAAGGTAAAGGGTATAATTGCCGACACTTTAAGCATTTCAACCTGCACGGAGCACTAATTTTCTTTGATAAAAAATTGCAATGATAAAAAATCGTAGCACATAAAACTTTGAATTTGATAACCAAGCTCAATTTTTAATTAAATTTTTCACAATGTATGATTCTGTTGTAAATTTTCAAACTTAATATGCATAGATCACTATTGATGTTAGTAGGTGTACTAATCACCGACTTTTATTTCTTGTTCAATCAGATTGCTAACTTGGTATTCATAATTAATTTTTGTGACAATTAGATTGTGAACTCTTAAAGTTGAAACATGTGCTTTTATAAGTGACCACAATTGGTACCTAACAATTTTTGGTGCCTCTATCTTATATTAACCCCTAAGTTTCTAAGATACCATTTTTGATCGTTGTCCATTTTCCCGGGCTACCCAAGCCCAAAAAAATAACTTCTTCACAAAACAAAAAATATAATGTCATAGGTTAATGAGTCTTCTTTCTAATGCAATTGGAATTATGTACATCCAATCAAAATTTCACTTAGGAGAATTTTTCAAAGTGAAACACCTCAATGCTATAAGGCAACTTCAACACTTCGGATAGGCTTGTCAAAAAATTTAAGTAACGAGAATCATTGGGCACCTCAAAGGAAGTTGACTCTAGCCCACATGGCTTGCATATGTTGAAGAGTGGGCTTAGTCGATTGGAAGAGAGTTGAAAGGATACTTTTATTTAGCCATAATCTCTTGCTTTCTTTCATACGTCCACTCATTACAAGGTCAATTCCTCATTGATTTGGGGTAGTTTTGACGATCGACACCGTTAAAATTTTAGAAGACTTACGTAACTTTTGTATGAAAAAAGAATCAATAAAGTCATAAGGTAGAGGCACCTATTTATGACAATATAAGAGATGTGGTGCCTTGGGAGTGCAGGCAACATGGAATGAAACCATGAATGTCTTAGCAAATCTAGGAGGAAGTGTTGGGCCTTGGAATTAAGTTTTTTGAAAGCATGAGCAATTTTACACAAATTTTTGAAGCAAGGGTATTGTAGACACCTATTCTAAGTTGTAGACTTACCCAAAAATAATAGAGGACCAACTATGAAGCAACATTGAACTAGACCAATTGTAAAGCAACAAGTGAGAAGCTGCCGGCACCTCTCAAACTTCTCAGGGTTCAATTTTGGTTCAAAAGTAGCTGGCCACAATGGGTCTTTGTCCATTTCAAATGCTACTACCTTATAGTTTTTGAGAAAATGCTACCGTTGAGAAGATTGATAGAACTCGTCCGCAGTATTTTGTACACATGCTGAAATCGGATTATTCAAAAGTCTTACAAAAAATTTGATTTTTTTTAACTGTAGATTGAGATTGTCATTTTAAACACGTGATAAAAAATTCACGTAATTTGGAGGTGTGAGGAGGAGGATATGAGGGGTTTGAAGTGACACTTATTTAGCCTCCTTGTAAATTTAAAAAATCACAAAAATTTGCACGTTGCATGAATTTCCGATCAGAAAGTACTTTCAAATTCAACTCTCAAAAAGAGTCAGAGTTTCTTTGATGCTCATCTTACAATTCAAAGCCCAAGAACCTAAATTTCTTTATTTTCTAATTCCAGAAGTCGCGTGGAGGCCTTATGGTCCTTTAGGGATTAACTACCTCATCTTGAGGATGGTAAAAAATGACACATCATTCCGACCTTTTTTTTTTGGATTTGAGAGCCCATCAAAGCAAAGCTACCCGGATTTTTCAAGGCCTGAAATTTCAAAATCTCAACTTCGTTTGCTATTATCTCGACATATGTATGGTCAAATGTTTTGAAATTTTGAAGGATGATTTAAAAGGAATAGGAGCACAAGATCTTATCGCTGGAATCTGCAAAAAAAAATGTTTTAGAAAGCATTTTGAGATCATCAACAAAATTGTTCAAAATGAGGCAATTTTGGTGGGCAAAATCCCTAAACTTTGGTGAGCAAGACAAGACACCCTTTTTGTGTCATGTCATTATTATGTCATTTTTTGTCACTATAGGCTAGATAACCACCTACGCATGGGAGCCGCAAGCAACTCATTAGATACAAGTTGGATGCACCTAAAATAGTCCATTTATTAAGTTTTTAGCTCTTAATTCCTAAAGTACTGGAGCGTTTTTCCTCTAAAAGCACTCCAATGGTGCTATTTTACTCCCCTTTGAAATATTCCTAAAAAATGTTATTTTTTACTTTCTAATCGTAAGATCTTGTCCTAATCTACTTGAAAACATACCGTAGTACCACAGTAGGTTTGCCAAAAATAATCAAAATAATAAAAAAAACATAAAAAATTGGAAATTTTGAAGACAAAAGAACAAAAATAGAATAAATTATTTTAAGATACATTTTAAGATATATTTTTAATCATTTTTTTTCAAAAACGTAAATCAAGAGATTCTTTTTTAGGAACAAATAATATTAACTCTTTGTCTGTGGGGTCGTGACCCTGCTATAGTACTACGCTACACAACAAATTTTGTTGATTTTGACTGCACGGATTGGAAGATAATTTTGTTTGATGGAAAAAAGCACCACTAAAAATCACATGCCCCAAAATTATAAATGCGTTTGAATGTGGCTACATCAAAAAAACGTCACTACCAAAACCTGTCGCACTTCATTTTTACATTCTATATGATGTTACTTGGTTGTGTATCAATTTTTGTTGCACTTGAAGATGTTTAGGATGTTGAAGAACACCCTGCACTTTTAGGGGTTAAAAGTTTAGATTTTTTTTTTAAAAAAAAAAGAAAAAGCAAATTTTTTTTTCCTTTTTTTTTGATTTTTTTTTTTTTCTTTTTTGAGAGAGGATTCACCCCCTATAGAATGGCAAAAAAAATTCAAAAAAAATGAATCTTCAAATTTTAGAAGGACATGTAGCATATTTTCTAAGAATTTTGGAGGTTGTGAGGAAATAAAGTGTGGAGGAAGGGTATCAAAGTGCCATCTCACCAAACCCACTCCAATGTTCATAACCCCACTAACTCTCAACGTGGACCACCATGTAGCAATCTCTCAATGGACAATTTGTTTACTTATTTACTTACATTTTAAAATTTTAAGTTTTTTAAAATTTAAATTTAAATTTATAAATATTAATTTTAAGTCTAAATGATAATTTTTGATTATAATTATTAATTTTTTAATTTTTAATTTTTAATGAGTTTGGAAAATGGGGTGGTCTTCTGCTCTTTAACAATCCACCCCATTTTCGACACTTTGCCCTTCTTGTGCCCCCCCCCCCCCCAATTCAACCATTCCTCTATTGCCCCGTTGCCCTTTCTTTTGAAAAAAACACATTTTTCCTCACAACTTCCATAGACGGTGTCGGAATTCAAAAAATATATAATCTCCAATTTTATGGCACAGAGGGGAATTTACTATTACGTTTTGTTTAAAATCTGGTTAAAAATTTGTTCACCGGAACCTACCCGGTTCTCTAAATGTCCTAGTTAGGACACTTAGAACACCCAATTCGCTAATTTTGTACTTACCATATAATCATACACTTAGACCTCAAGCGCATTATCAAATTTGTTTGAAAAATTCTCTAAAAAATAGTGGTTTCTGTCTTTCTACAATCCCTTACGTTGTAAAGAAAAAATTATTTAACTTATTTGTTATCCTCGTCTTTATGTTTTATTTTATTTTATCCTTATCTTTTTATTTTCTTTTATTTTATCTTGTTTCTTTTTTCTTGTCTTTTTTTTGTCTTCCTCTTGTCTTCCTTTTTCTTTTTCTTCTAGTCTTCCTCTTGCCTTCCTTTTTTTTCCTGCACCTTGCCGTTTCTAGAGTTTTAACGTTAAAATATAAAAGATAAAAAATAAAAAATCAAGGAGCAGCCGATGGCTGAATCCAATACATGCCTATATATATGTATACATATATATATATATATATATATATATATATATATATATATATATGAATACATTTTTTATTCTTTTTATTTTTTTGTTTTGGGTTTTTCCGGGCAAAGAAGGTCCGCGCGCGCGGACCCTAGTCTAGTTATGACCCTCACTCCCCCCTCCCCCCTATACAAACCTTCCCTCACTCTCCCTCCCTCACACTCTCCTTCCTCCCTTTTCCTCTCTTGTCCTTCCTCTCTCTCTTCTCCGTTCTCTTCAATATAGAGGAGGCAGAGGGAGGAAAGAGGGAGAGGGAGGAAAGAGGGAGAGGGAGGGAGGAAGAGTGAGGGAGAGATTATATAGGAAAGAGGGAAAAAGAAGGAAAGGGGAGGAGGGAGAGAGAGTGGGTCAAAATTAGACTAGGGCTGCGCGCGCGGATCTTCTCTACCCAAAAAAACCAAAACCATTTTTCATTTTTCATTTTTTATTTTTTATTTATTTATTTATTTTATTTTTTGGCGCTTGTATTGGATTCAACCATTGTTTTCTCACTGATTTTTATTTTTAAATTTTTATTTAACATTTAAACTCCAGAAATGGCAGCTTGAAGAAAGAAAAAAAAAGGAAGACAAGAGGAAGACAAGAAAGAAGACAAGGAAAAAATACAAGATAAAGAAAAGATAAAGATAAAGATAAAGACAAGAATAACAAATAAATTAAATAATTTTTTCTTTACAACGCGAGGGTTTGTAGAAAGACAAAAATCGCTGTTTTTTAGAGAATTTCTCAAACAAGTTTTTTTAAAGCCAAATCTGCTCATGAAATGAGTGCACTTGGCCTAGTGCAAAATTAGGGAATTGGGTGTTTTAGTCCTGTAGGGGTCAAAACAAAAAAGTTCTTTTGTCGGAGTTCAGTGTGATGTATTCTTTTTTTCAACGGAATAAAATTTCATTTTTTCAATAATAATAATAATAATAAATGTTGATTTATGCTATTGTGCTTGGGATTTTTTGAAAATTGGATTAGGATTATTTTTGGGCTGATAAACAATGAAGATCCATGAAAAAAGTGATTTTGTTGTTTAATTTTAGTGAAATGTGTGGTGGTTTTCCTAATACAAAAAGTATCATGCATTGCATCCTAGATGTCCAAATTTCGTACACATGTAGAGCCCTTTGATTGAATGACAAGTGGTATTCCTTGGGGATTACAAGTAGTCGGATTTTGGAACCTCGGGTGGCAGTAGCTGAGGGCATATATAGGGCCTAAATGAGGGGTTGACAGTTTAAGGTGCCTCCACTTTAATTCCAAGTCGTCGTACGCATTTTGGGATGTTTGAATTTGTACTTTGTGGTTAATTTATCAAATTATAGTGAAGAGAATTGTTGTGAGTTTTAACTCCTAAAAGACTAGGTTAAAATTTGGGAGTTTGGGCAACACACAGCAAAGTTGGTTTTAATCAAGATTTTTTACAATTTTTTTGGTAATAGATATTTTGGATAAACATGAGAATCCAATTTCCATTTTGGATAGATTTACAAGTAAATTTTTTATGAAATTGAAATTCTAATTGTGGGGAGCACTTGGCCAAATGATCTCAATAGCCTCTTCTTTTCCAATTTTGCACTAATGTAGGTCATCTCATCTATAATTAAAATAAAATATTATTTCTTTCAAAATTGAGGTCTAAAATTATGATTTCAACCATCTCAAAGAAAAATTTCCCACCAAACATGAGCCAAAAGAATCAAATCAACCGACTTTGAATGATATAATCTCACTAATGGCAAACTTTCAACGGTTGAATTTTGATTTACTACTTATATTCAAAGTTAATTTGAAGATCATACAATTGCTATAAAGTAAAAAGGCTTAAATTTTCTTTTGAATCACGTTTCATTTCAAGGGGGTTCATTTTTACGTTTTTTTTTGGGAATTCTTCTAAATACATAGTCACGGTCTTCTAGGTGTTAATCTTCTTTTTACTAACCAAAGAAGAATCCCATGATTGCTTCAAAATTCAAGCATGACATTTTGTATTGATAGGTATCAATACTGTACATATCAAAGTTTTCTATCTCCACTGAAGCTACACAATGACACAAATGGGATGGCTTACCTGATTGTATACGACATAGAATAGATGTAGTAACCAACCATTACATATAGAATTGCATTTAAGGTAACTATATCTAAAAGCGACTTGTCCCTTAAATCATTCTTAGCTCAATATTTTATAATAAGTAGATTTTGACACGCTAAGAATAAGCACAATCTAAACATTAAAGTTTAAGTTTGCTTTATAGTCGACTTGTAATTAGCACTTTAAAAATTCTGAACTTATTCATACAGTGTCCAAACAATGCATGCAAACATGTGTTGGAATCTTCTTGAACTTGCTATTAAGACCCACCAAAAATATTTTATGTTTTATGTGTGTAAATCGGCTCAGTTGGTAAGTTGGATGCTTTAAGGTATAGTTACCTTACAACTATATATGGCATTTCAGTTCATCAGCCATTGCATACGTCATACAACATAATTATGTTAAACCATTAGAGTTTTCCGCAAACTCATCCCCTCTGACATAGGCAGAAAGCAATTTTTTGTGGAAACCGAAAAACCACCTGCGCAAATGGAGGGGGGCCAAATTTCCTTGTTTTAGATGCATGTCAATAGGCCAACAAGGCCAGCAGCAAGGCCAACAAAGCCAACAAGGCCAACAATTTCCTTGTTTTAGCCGTTGATTGGCCGGGTCAGCGTTGCTCTGCCTGGTGATTGGCTGCCTCTACTCCGTTTTTGGCAGGTATTGTCAGACTGAGGAAAATTGAGGTTGTCAAATCGAAAGGCACCGTTTTTGGTTCTTCCAAACTTCAGACCTGTAGTTTTTTTCAGGCAACTGACATGTCTACTTTTATAGAGGACTGAACCTCTCTTTTTGAAAACTATAGTCCAGTCACCCTACTTGGGACTACTTTGCGGATAACTCTATTATGTAGGGCATATGCTTGGTCACATCAAGTCCTCCACGCACAAGGTGAAGCCACCGCAGGGGTAGCTCAAAACCCTAAAGTGCATTCAGGGCCTACTTGGAAGATGGAAGAAGGTATGTTGGGGCATATTGCAGAACTATTGGGCAAGTTTGATGATTTACCAAAGGAGAAGAAAGGGTGAGAGTAGAGATGGTCAAGGTTTTTGTAGAGCACTGAAAAAAAGTGTTGTTTTTGACATATTTTTCAACACTTTAGCATCAAAAACTAGAAGTGATCATTATAACACTTTTTTCAAGAACAATAGAGATACCGGTATATAGAAACTCCACTCCTTTTTTGAAGCCGGTGTGAATAAAGTGTTTATTTGTCACCAATTAATTAGAATCCAAAGTGTCAAAAAAATAAATGCAAAACAAGTGTAAAAAAAGTGGTAAAAAAAATGTGTATTTAATTCCAAAAATCCATGTGAAAGGTGACACTTGCCATTATATGAGGAAATTTAGTAGAAGTCAAGCAAGTAAAACAAACTTAACCCCTAACTGTCGGCAAGACCAAAAAATGGCTTATGAATGAAGTCGATTGTTCATTTCCAACTGTTCTGTGGATGATTTCCATTTGATTTTTTATGTGAAGGGCTTTGCTTGGTGATGGCCACCCCTTCAAGTTAAATTCAAATCATTCAAGCTATTTTTAGATTTTACATGGGGTCACAACTACAAAAGAGTTGTAAAAACGGTTCACCGTGTAGTGTATTTTGAATTTTTTTGCTCATTTTACTTGAACTAAATTTAGGCCATGAATATGAGTTCCATTGCATTTGAGCTTAACTAACAATATGAAGCTTGCCAAGTCTAGTTTCTATTCCACTTTGAATTTTTGGAAAAAAAATTGAAAATTGAGTGTTTTATTGTAGTTACAAATTCGGTAGGTATCACCAAGGTGTAACAAAATTTCTAAATTTAGATACACGGATGATTTTCATCAACTAAACTTTTCTTCATTGTAATTTACACCTTAGGTAAAAAAATCGGAAGTTTCTAGTACATTTTGTAATTGATATAGAATCTCTTTACAATCACTTCATAAAACCGTGGTAATTTCAAATTTTCACCAAAATTTATGAAAAATTCATGATTTGTAGTAAACATGTGACTTCATCTACTAAAAATATAAATTTAAATTCTTGTATTATTTTTAGTATCAAAATTGAGTGTGACAGATAAAACATGATTCCATGGTCATAGGCCCAACCTTTAGGGGTTAAGATGTGAAAACAAAAAAACATTCAAGAACATTGGAAAAAATCTTAAAAACTTTAGTAGAGGTACAAAGTGTAGGGCTTACTAATGTAATGAAAGAATGTACATCAAAGAGTCTCATTTCTACTTTTCTATGAGATATATATATATTTTTTCAGATATATATTTTTAAATTCACGAATTGACAGTTGGAAGTTGAGCATCTAGAATTTGTGAAATGGACAGAAATTCAATTGACACTACCTAAAATCGGCCCTTACAAATTATTGCTTAAATGTGTAGAATATGAACGTGGAAAATTATATTTAGATGCATGTGTAGTTGAAACTTTGAAAAATTATAGTTTCCTTACAAAATATCCAAAAATACATATAAAAATAATTCAATTGTCAATAAAACTCAACTAAAATTAAAACAGCTTCATACTCCCTCTGACTCGTAATAACTAACCACTTTGGTTTTTTTGGTTTCAAATTAGATAAAAACAAATTTCAAATGCTCATAGCCCTAAAAAGCACTTAGAATTAAAAATGATTTCATGCTCTTTTAAATATTTTAAGATGTACTACAAGATAGAGTATTATTATATTTCACGTGCTAAAAAAACGATGCAAGATATTAGGGGTCAAAATATCCCTTAACAAGTATTCCCTCTGTCCCACAATAAACAATGCTTTTGAGAAAAAATATTGTCCCAAACTACTTGATGCAAATCATTTATTTTATTTGAAGTTGTCGTTTTATAGATTTTAACAAAAATATTTCATAAGGCAAGTACATAAAAAGTACTTTTTGTTTGTAAAGCTAGTCTTTGCTCATGTGTGGATTACAAACAACACATGAGTTAGCTAAAATCAATGTTAGCATATGTTTGTTGCAAGAGAGGTCACATAGCAATGAACATCACCATGTTGCCACATGCCACATACACCATGTGCATATTGTTTTGACAAACAACTACTCCAAAATAGAAAGTTATTGTATTTAAAAATTTGATGAAATCATTCTAATTTTCTTTATTTTATTTATTTTTACAAAAGCATCATCTATTATTGGATGGAGGGAGTATAAAATACAAAACATGTTTAATTTTTGACCCTCAATAACTTGGACAATTTTCCACCAAATGAAACAAGAAAAACACTATGATCTTGTAGTTTATTTAAATTGAATTTCAAGAAACCTAAGCTCATATCTTAAATATAACCAATTTGCAAGCTATAAAAAATGTTCCAATTGAATGATTCGATAAGTATTAGGAAGCCTATTATCTTTTGCTTATTAGATTTATAGGAAATACTTACCTCGTGATGCACATAGGAAAATTTGGACATACAAACTTTCACTATTATTACATGTAAAGAAAAAATTGCATGCAAAGAAAAAATTTAAGAAAATGCTTAACCCCTATAGCACTAAGAAGCAAAAATTGGAGCTCATGTTTTGTTTAGCACTTTTAACATACAATTCGCTATTTACGCACTTGGTCATATAATCATGCACTTGGTCTCCAAGCCCATAATATATATTTTTTAATTAAAAATAATAATAAATCGACGACTATTGTCTTTTTTCAATCTCTTACATTGTAAACAAATAAATATTTTATTTATTTTTCATTCTTATCTTTATCCTTTTTTATTTTTTATTTTTTAATCTTTTCTTTAATCTTGATTTCTTTCTTGTCTTCTTTCTTGTCTTCCTTTTGTCTTTCTTCTTGTTTTATTTTTCTTCTATTTTTTCTTTAAATTTGGCTGCTTTACTCTAAACAATGGGAGTAAAGAAAGAAAAAAACAAAACAAAACATGAAATATATATATATATATATATATATATATATATATATATATATTATTGTACTTTATTTGGCCGTGGTTTGCTACTAAACCTTATACTACAGCCGCTCCAAAAAATGAAATTTTTCTATTTTTAGTTGTTGAATGCACGGTAGTGCATACAAAGACCCTTCCGTCTCCCTCATCTTCATCACTATTTCCCTCTCCCTCTCCCTTCCCTCTCCTCATACACATAGGAGAGAGGAGAGGGTCTTTTCCATTCACTCTCCCTCTCATTCTCCTTCCCCTCTGTCCTCTCTTCTATATATATGAGGAGAACGGAAGGAGATGAAGAGGGAGAAGAGAGATGGAGGGTCTTTGGGTGTGCGGCTGCGCACTCATTGGCTAAAAATAAAATCTTTTCAATTTTTATTTTTGTTTATTTTTATTTTTATTTTTATTATTTTAGGCGGTCGCAATGTAGGGTTCAGTAGCACGCCACGGCCAAATAATTTTTAAATTTTTTTTGGTGGCCGCCATTTAGGGTTCAACAATACTCCATGGCCAAATAAGGTTTAAAATTAATAATAATAATAATAATAATAATGATAATAATAATACTATAATAATAATTCCTTCGCTCCCATTGTTTGGGATTCAGCAGCCACAGTTGAAGAAAATGTAGAAGAAAAAGAAAGACAAGAAGGAAGACAAAAAGTAAGACAAGATGAAAGACAAAAGGAAGACAAGAAAGAAGGCAAGAAAAAATGAAGATAAAAAGGAAAAGATAAAAAGAGATGAAAGAAAAGATAAAAGATAAGATAAAGATAAGAATAAAAAACAATTAAAAGAATTATTTGTTTACAATGTAAGTGATTTTAGAAAGACAACATTGAAGTTTTTTTAACCCCTAAAATTCCTTGACCGTATTCTCACAAAAAACCATGAAAAACATAGCATTTGGAAGTTGCAGAAGAAATCATATGTTTTTTAGATTTTTCATCATTTAACAGTTAGATCTAATACCCAACTTGAATTTTCATGTGAGCACAAAATTTGAGAGCAAAATGACCATTAGATTCTTAGATTATAAGAATCAAAGTTGCAAAAGAAGATTTTTTGGGGTTCAATCCGGTGACAAATTTGAACTTTAGAAATTAATAAAAAAAAATTGAATGGGTTAGAAATTCATTGAATGGCAAGGCCATGTTAACAATTGAGTTAAGTTTTCAAATATAAAATCTTGTAAGAAAAAAGTTCATATTAATTTTTCATAAAACAATTACTAGAAGTGGGTACAAAGTGAAAGGAAAAAGAAAATCATCAATGAGTTTGACATGGAATTGTAAAATGTCAATCTTAACGGTGAGAATGTTGTACTTGGAAATCTTCACCTAGTGCCTTTTATTTCATTAAAAAATATTTAAAATTGAGTTTAGAAATGAGCTTCAAAGTTTTTTTTGTCCACACTGCCCAAAAAACAGATCTCCTCATAACTTTTATCCCATTGCTCAAAATGGGTAGATAGAAAGCTTCATTTGTAAATAAAGATCAACCAATCATGAATCAAAAAAGAAATTTTGAAAAAGAGTGAAAAATAAAAAAATTCTTGCTGCCCGATCTCGCTTCAAAAACTTCAAATGCTTATAACTTTTGCAATACTTATCGGAATGACATGAAACAAAGTGCGACATGTAGAGTATAGTTTTTGGAAGCTATACTGAAATTTTCATTGAAATTTTTAAAGGTATGAGGTCCCTAGAGGCTGCCCAAAAAGTGGAACGACTAGAATATGGTCGCTCAGAATTTTAGGGGTTAAAGAACTTTTTAACCAATTTTCTTAAAGTCAAATATGCTTATGAAATGAGCACACTTGGCTAAGTGCATAAATAGAAAATTGCGTGTTTTTTTAGTAGGTCTCATGTGAACGTCTTATTGTTTTATGTCCTATCACAATATAATATTCTTCACTTATTCTGACAATTTAAAGTTTAATTTTATTTAACCCCTAAAGGACCACAACTATGTTTCCCTTTTCATAAAAAGACAAATAGCTTTTGATCTAAAACCTTTTTGACCAATCCAACCTTAGGATATTTCAACCAACTTGAATTTGTTGCAACCTAAAAAATTTCAACCATTCAGGGTTCTTCAATAGTAAGATTATAAGCTTCAAAGTTGGTAGCATTTTTTTTTGGGCTTGTTGCCCAAGTTTGAAACTTTCTGAAAATGCCCAAAATGCAAAGTTTAGGCTCATATTTGGTAAAATGAATTTGGCAGTTGTGTATATGGGGGCGTTAGCTCATTGTGTAAAAAAATTGAGATGCATAGCTCATTGTATGAAAATTTTCAGGAGGTGCCCACAATTAGGTTTTTCACCTTTGCATGATTGTATCTTTTGATCTATACATCATCTATGTATGAAAATTACCATCCCATCTTCGTTACAAAGAGTAGAATCACCACCAAAATCTCAATAATTGACGATCAATACTCATTCCATACTAAGCTGACCGAACTTGGAAAATTAGCCTTGGTCCTTTAGGGGTTAAATTACATTTTTCCACAATATGATCAATTGAATTTGACAATTTAAAACCATGAATCCTTGGTCCTCCAGGGGTTAATATTTTGCTCCCAACCTAAAGTGGGCAGGGATCACAAAATTGAAGTGAATGCCAACTGGCTGTCGGTGACCCTTCCATCGTTAATAGATCTATGTCTCTCATCTGATATCCACCGGCCCCACTGCAATGAGCTTCGACAATTTCAGATATAATGCAGAATCTCAATTATTGCAAATTTGTAAGGACCCGCTCAACACTTGCCTTCCGTATTCATAGCGTACCACCAGCTTTGTGATCTGGTTGTGAAAATCTGTCAAAATGGTAATCCGTCAAAATGGTAACCCACAAGCTACACTACTTTTTTTTTTAAAAAGCTTTTTTTTACTTTATTTATTTAGTTATTATTATTAATTATCATTTTCTTTAGTTGCTAATAATGCATGTGGTACCAATTTTAATGATTGGTAGCAATCTTCATTTCACATTGATTTTACATTTTATTGTCATTTTCACTAATTATCCTCACTTACTGTAACCCATCTTGACTATTAGCAAAAACGACTGTACCGTAAGCTAAGGTAAATTACCATTATGTGTGATACAACTGTATTGCTTGTTTGATGCAATGTGGTAATCTTCAAATACACTACTTTAACCCCTAAATGTGTTCACCCCTCTCCAAATTTGGCAGTTTTGCAAAGATGCACAATAAAATGCAATTAAGAGGGATGTTTTGAACTTGATATATAAATAAAAGTTGTACATAATGAAATTTAGATTCTATTCATATGATTAGATTTTCTATTGCTATCACCAATATTTTGTATAAAATTTGAAATTTGAAATTCAAAATTATTTTGTAATTCAACTACAGATAAGATATAGACAATCTATGAATAAAATTTGTGATGGGTTGAAATTCAATACCCTAATTGTAGTGATTTTTGGAGATTTTTTGGTTGCTTAATTTTATGAGTTTATTTTCAAAAACTTATTTACACTAAAATCTTTGAAATTTTTAGTGAATCATTGCAACATGAAATGAGGCATAAAACTTTCACAAATCATCTCCTTTTTAATCGAATCACACATGCATAAAGCTAACTTTCCATAAAATTTACCATAAAAATTTCATACTGCAAAAAGATCACCATGGATGAGAAAACATGAAATGATTCTATACATGAGGCGCTTTTTGCCTAGTTGGGCAGTTAGGGGTTAATTAGTGCATACAATGACTTAGGTGTGTAGTAGAACTGATCCTTTAAACGCCAAGGAGCTCTCTTGTGGCTTATGGGTAAAAAAAATAGTATTTTGAGTTCGAATATGATGTTTTTAGTAAGAAGCATTATAAAATCATCCCTCTAAAAATTTCCAACCCATCTATTTAAGTTGTATAATTCTAAAAATAGCCAATATTAAATGAGATATATAAATCAATTTCTTTGCATATCTCAAAGTCAACTACTCTTTGATCATGCATTATAGCAAGAGGTTTTGTTCAATCATGTAATTTCTTTTCAAAATGTATCAAATGAATATTTCTTAGTTTGATCTTTTAAATTTTTGATTTTAGGTTCACCGCGTCATTTAAAATTGAGAAAAAAAGAAAAAAAAAGATCTCACGAGCACTTTTTGATGACCTAATTTGTAACAATGGTTTCTTTTATTTAATTTGATCAATTAAAATAATAAATTACATGTTTTGCTTCTTTGTAGTGTACACTATAATGTAAAAAAGAAATTCCTCAAAAGCATGAAAAACACACAACATGTAAGGATTATGGTAACCCCTTGTGCTGGCATCATTGAAAATTTCAATAACGTACTTACTGATTCGTTAATAAAACTCAAAAAATGCATTTGTCACTTAAATGGAATTTCTACTAGTTGTTGGCTTTCTTGCATACCCATCCTGAATGCAATATACTGTTTGATTGAGTCCATATCACTACTCTCGTTCAATAAAGACATCATTTGGCGTACCTCATTAGTATTGGCTAAAAACAACTTATTAACTTAATAAAGGTCAGATTAGATTGCCAAGGCCTCACAAAAACACAGAGAATGCAAAAAAGAAGATAACCTTTATTCATGGGCAACCCCACTTTGGCAACCCATACAGGACATCAGCCCATGTTCTACTCCTACTACACTAAAGTGACGAGAGCGGTTCAAAACATAACACCAGAGCAAGCGTGGAGAGGGAGGCCACCCCCCGTGAAGCACATGTGCACATTTCAATGCATCGCATTGGCAAAGGTACCCGATTCTCAAAGAACCAAACTTGAGGCAAAGGCAACAAAATGTGGGTTTTTGGATATTGTGAAGGTACCAAGGCGTATAGGCTCATGTCGTTCGACACCAAGAAGATCATCCGAGCTCAATATGTGACATATTGCGAGATTCCAAGGTTGAAGACAATTTGGAAGATGGTCCAAGTGGAAGAAGTGGCGATAAACCGCTGATTGTGGACCAATCTTCCAAATCTCCCGTTATTGATATTGTTAATGAAGATCAAGGTGATGAAGATGGCGGTGATGAAGAACATATTGTGGAACGACACTGGAAGACGAAGAATGGCGTGAAGAAGGCACAAGCAACGGCGGTTGAAGACAATTCATCCTCGAGCGATCGTCGTTATCCAGAGAGAAATCGTAGACCACTTGGCGAGTGGTGGAAGGATCATATTCTCCCTCAAGGTGAGGAGGACCATGCAAACGTTGCACTTTTAGATGCTCCTTTGACGATTCGTGAAGCTATGAGTTGTGATGATGCAAACAAGTGGGAGCAAGCCATGCAAGAGGAGTACAAATCGTTGATGGACAATGGCACTTGGGAATTGACTCCCCTCCCCAAGAATCGCAGCGCTATCGGTTGGAAGTGGGTATTTTGTGCAAAGAGAGATGCAACGGGTGATGTGGTTGGTTATAAGGCAAGATTGGTGGCAAATGGCTTTTCGCAAATCGAAGGTGTTGATTTTCATGAGACCTTTGCACCAATGGCGAAATTCACCACTATTCGATGTATTCTAGTCATCGGGGCTGCCATGGATTTGGAAATGCATCAAATGGATGTCAAGACGGCGTTCTTGAACGGTGAGTTGGAGGAAGACATCTACATAGTGCAACCCGAGGGATTTGTGCAATGAGGTAATGCGAACCTTGTTTGCAAGTTGAACAAGTCATTGTATGGGCAGGGTTGTTCATTGTGTCGTGTCGGAGAGAAATCCCGACACAATGTCGTGTCATGCCGGCATGATGTCATGCCGGCATTATGCCGGATCGTGTTGGGATCATGCCGGCCTGTTTTTTTACCGGGTAATTTTTTTTTCACTTTTACCCCGCATGACGACACGTCAGGATTTGACGTGGACTACTCGATGACGTGGACTTCTGGTGAAATGAAGTCCTTCAGTAAAGTCAGATGGTTTTACCCATTATCCCCACCCGACTGCCCAGTGCCCGTCTGCCCCCCTGACCGCATCCTTCCCGTTTGCCCTCGCCGACTGCCTTCGCCGACGGACCCGAGCCGACTGCCCTCGCCGACGGCCCCCAACCCGTCTGCCCACGCCGACGGCCCCCACGCCGTCTGCCCACGCCGACGGCCCCCTCCCCGTCTGCCCACGCCGACGGCCCCCTCCCCGTCTGCCCAAACCCCAACCCGTATGTCCTATCCTGACTGTCCCAGTCCCATCTGCCCCTGCCCCGACTGCCCTATGCCGACTGTCCCAGCCCCATCCGCCCCCAACCGACTGCCCAACCCCGCCCAAAATTCCCCTGTCTCACTGTCATGATTCTTCTTCAAGGTTCTTGCATTCTTCAAACTCGTGATTACATGAGACCTCTGAACTACAATTGCATTTCAAATTCACTTGAAATTTCAAGGGTTTTTCCTTGGGTGGTTTTGTTGTCCTCTTCAGAACAGGTCGCTCCAGCAATGACTTGTACGTACTACTGCTGGTGAAATTTTCACCGTACGCCTTCATTGGGAAAGGAACTAGTTTGAATTGGTGAGGCTTGGGTCCAAACCTCCCATCCTGTAGTTTAACAGATGGCTGCCATGGTTTCCGATATGAAACCTTAGACTCGACATTCATCACGTTCCTCACTGGGGATAGGAGCTTTCCCTCTTGCACCTCTTCCCCCAACTGACGACTCCCCATTGCAAAAATGAAAACAAAACTGTGTTGCAATGCTTATATATTAGCTTCGTGGCCCCAATTCTCCGACGGCCTTTTCCCCGACTGCCCCGACTGCCCCGACTGCCCCGTCTGCCCCGTCTGCCCCGTCTGCCAGGCCGTTCGTGTGAAATGTATAAATGTCAGCCATTTTGCATCATTCCCTGCCCAACTCATCATAGTGTTGTCTTGAGACTGTAGTTCTGATTGAACTATTGCATGAGACCCATTGATTGAGTTGGGTCCAAGGTTTCTTTTGGAGCATTTGTTGCCCAACTCATCATAGTGTTGTCTTGAGACTATGGTTCTACTTGAACCATTGCATGAGACCCGTTGATTGAGTTAGGTCCAATTTCTGTTGGAGGTTTAGGTGGTTTAGTTTAGCAATGCCGAAGCGTACAGAGGAATGGGATAAGTGGTTCAAGGATTTAGGTGTGCTTGCGGGTACAAAGACTAGGAGAGTTGAATGCGTGTATTGCCAGAAGCAATACCTATACAGAGCTGATAGAATGTTGGCTCATTTGGGGTACAGAGACGGACATAACTCTTCGGATGTTGGAGCATGCCCCAGAGTTCCACCAAATATCAGGGCACTCTTTGCTTCGTGTGGGGGAGTGCTTCCCGAGCCTCTCGAGATCATTGATAATGTTGGCAATGAGGAGCGTCGCATTAGAGAACTAGTACCCTCTGAGATTGATAATTGTTCAGGAGAGGGTACTGAAGTAGCAATTGATAACCCTCCATTGATTTCGTCGCAAAATTCTACCCATGGTGGAATTATCCTTCCTCCTGCACAAGTTCGAGCTAGTTCGGCGGGAAGGGGTCTCCGTCAATTATCTATGCAAGAGGGGCTACAGTCATCTGCAAAGTTGACTTTGGATAGAATTTGGTCAACGGCGTTCTATGAAGCCAACATTCCATTCAACGCTGTTAAACAAACTGCAGCAATGAAGTTAACGCACAAGCCCCCTTCATACTACGCCATGCGAACCTCTCTTTTGAAGGCTAGATGGGCACAAATAGAGGTTGAGGTGACCGCTAAAACGAAGGATTCCATCCGCAAGTACGGTGTAACGGTTTGTTCCGATGGATGGGACAATGTTCAGAATCGGCCCCTCTTGAATGTACTGATGTGTTGCCCTGCTGGTGATACGTTCCTCGGATCTATTGATACGACGGGCAATAAAAAGGATGCACCTTACATTGCTGAAGAAATGTCTGTACATATCAATAGAGTAGGTTCCGCCAACGTGGTTCAAGTCTGCACTGACAATGCTAGCAGTATGGTGGCAGTGGGCTGCATATTAACCCAAAGACATCCTCACCTTTATTTTCAAGGATGTTGTGCCCACATCATGGACTTACTTTTGCAAGACTGGGGTTCGGAAAGATGGGTAAAAAGCTTGGTGAAAAAGGCTCGAAAGATTTGCGTTTTTGTAAGAAATCACCATGCTCCACAAGCCCTGTTTCGAGTGTACTCGCCCAACCACATTCTACGCTTGCCTGCAGACACCCGTTTTGCAACCAATTTCATCATGATTGAAAGACTTCTTCAAGTTAGGGGGGCTTTAGAGAGGATGATCATAGATGATCGATGGGGTATATATTTAATAGAATTACGTGCAAGAGGAGGCAATTCTCACGAAACAATGGGAGCCGTGCGGCGTTCGATTCGTTCGGATGGGTTTTGGAATTCTTGCGAGAATTTCTTGTTTATGGTTACGCCTGTTTTAGAGGTTCTCCGTGTTTTTGATGGAAAACAACCTGCGATGGGGAAGGCGTGGCTAGTCATGCATGAATTACAAAAACACGTTCAAAAATTTGCGGACCCTCCTTTCAATTTAGACCGTGATCTTGCAAAGAGTGCTTTAAACTCATTCCAAACCCGTTGGGGTTTGATGTTGACTGACCTCCACTGGGCTGGTGGCCTCCTCAATCCTTTCTTGATAGGCAAAATTACCCTTCACGAGAACCCGCGTGCACGACCAGCATTGAACCGCGTATTACGGAATTTGACTCCCGATGAAGCCACTTACCTAATGGCTATTACGGAGTTCCAAGACTTTATTGAAAGCAGGGGTGCATTTGAAGGAGTACCTCTTGCAGCAAGGGCCGATTTCCCTCCGCACGAATGGTGGGATGCCTTTGGACATGGGGCGCCGATACTCTCTAATATAGCACGACGGATATTAGCCCAAGTATGCTCGGCTTCATCATGCGAACGCAATTGGAGTATGTACTCATTCGTTCATAACAAAGTCAGAAATCGTTTAATCCATTCGAGAGCCGAAGATTTGGTTTACATATACACGAACACGAGGCTCATGCGGCGGAGAAGAGGTGCAACCCCTGCACAGTGGTACGGACGGCACATGTACTCTGACGATGAATCAGCAAATGAAGATTTTGAGGATGATCCGGAATTCAACCCTGATGACAATGATGATGGTTTAGGTCCTGATGATGACAACGCAAACGATGACCCCGATGACCCCCTCGGTGCACAACCTGACTGGGCGGAATTTGATCAGTTCGATGACCGTAATTCCGATTCCTCTAGGAATAGTAGCGCTGACTCTGGTGACTCTGACAGCCACAATTTGGATGGTGGGCTTGATGGGATGAATGTCTATGATTTCAACGACGCCAACAACGACAACATAGTTGCCAGACAACCTTCTCCTCCTACCATGAGCAATAATGTAGTTTCTGTACCGATAGAAATTGTTGTAGCAGCCCATCCACCCAGTGTGCCACATAGCGAAGGGTGTTCAACTCGTACGGAAAATATCCAACCTTTAGAAGACATTACCCACGACGAAAGATCTCTTCAGATACCATGTGAACCGTTACCAATGGAAATAGAGACTCCCTCCCTTGTGAATGCATCATCGACTCATAGTACTGGGATTGGAGCTACACTTCTGAGTCTCAGTCAATCTAGGCGTAATGGACAAATTAGAACAACTGAACCTCCAATTGCACGACCGAATACGAGATTACGGGTGCGTGCTGGAAATACACAACCACCCAGTTCATTAGATGATCCAAATCCTCTTACCACCCAAGGTATTGGTAACATCAACACTAGAGCCCGAGGCCACAAGCGGTTTAAGTCTAGGGCGCCAAGGCCTTTTGTGGGGCTTCATGATGACACGCGACCAGTATTAGATGCCAATGGAATTAGAGACGCATCAAGGTCACGGCCTACCAAAAAATTGGTCACTTCCAACCACGGTAACTTAATTTTACGTGCTCTTTCACCCGAACCCGAGGACGACATCAGCTCCAACGAAAGCAGTCCTTCAAGAGCAGAGGCACCTAACGATGATGATTTTCAAGGTTAACTACTTCACAGCCATCCCCTGCTGCCTGTACTGGCCCGACTGCCCTGTCTGCTCCGACTGCCCCCGTCTGCCCCGACTGCCCCATCTGCCTGGAGTGCCTCATTCCGACCGCCCCTTCTGCCCCGATTCCGACTGCCCCATCTGCCTGGAGTGCCTCATCCCGACCGCCCCTTCTGCCCCGATTCCGACTGCCCCGACTGCCCCGACTCCGACTGCCCCGACTGCCCCGACTGCCATGATGATCTGCCCTTTCTCAAAGTAGGAGATCCCATGCAGGATGAAAATTAATTATAGTTTCAGATGGATTACGGTCAAAGTGGGAGACATCATGGAGGACAAATATTAATTCTAGTTTTAGATGGCCATTTGTATCAGCAGTGTTAGTGGCACATTTTGCTTTCTTTTGTAATGAGAGGAATACTTATTTATTTATTTATTTCTCTTTATTTTTTTTTTATCTTTTGTTTTATAGGAACATTGCAAGTGTTGAGCTACTTCACAAGGACGTTAACCCCTAAGTGACGGATCAACCATTTTATGGTCTCTGCCCTTTTTTTATGTTCTGCCCTAAATAGAAAAAACATTTTTATAGAAAATAAAAAATATTTTTAAATAGGTAATCAAGTCTACTTTCCAACCCAATTTGAATCATGTCAATCCGAGTTAAACTCCATCCGGGAGAAATTTTCAAAGAAAAACACTTCTACATTGTTTAGTGTTAGAAAACTTACTATTTGGGGAAAGAAATGATGTTCTCTCCGTTGAAAAATTTGCAATTTTTGATTTTATAATAGAATGTCTAGTTTTAACAAATCATGCAAGATATCAAATTCTAAAAATAAAATTTGTGATTCTGATAAATATTTGGAGTTCAGTGCTTCTAAATTCATTATGAGATGATAAAAAGCTATTTTTTGATATTTGACCATATGGAAAATTACTAAACATCAAATTCCTCATTTTCTCTTTTGGACCAAACCTCATCAAAGTTGAAGAAGTAATTTTTTATAACACATTTATGTTTTGCCCTTACCCCCTCCGTGATTTAGGGATTAAACTATTTTAATTTCATCACATGGGATGCAATTTGTAATTGAACTTTTGCAATCTTGTTCTTTACTACTTGTTATAATTTGGTTAATTGGTTCAGTAATATTGAATAATTGTTTATGTTTCATTTGTTTTTTTTTTTTTGGGTACACATGGCATCTTCATTACCATTGCTTAATATACATTATTTGGCTTCATATGTCATGACATTTCAATATTTGGGGATTTAGGGTACTTGATGTAAATACTATTGACTTTCCTATACGGCTTTTGAATCCCTCCTTCGTTGTAAGAGTTAAAATTTGATTGTGAATTTTTCAATCCCTAATCTTGGGTGGAAGTGATAAAATACATTTATGATCATTGAACTTTAACCAGTTAACAGGAACAATAACTCCCGCTTACATGAAAGTGCTAAAAGACGGTTCTGACTTTATAGAGACTTTTGGAAGAGACAAAAATTCATTAGAAGGGACAAAAATAGTGGCTTCGGTTGAAACCCTTCTCTACAAAGTATTACGTATCAAAAGTTCAAATTTAAATCACGTTAACTTTTTAGTGCCCAAGTAATCACTACCTCACACAATAATTGAATGCTACAAAATCTATCAGCACTATGAGATTGGGCTCTCAAGTTCACAAGTTTTATATATCAAGATGCTATCAATGGGAATGAAACAAACTAGCACCATTCCCAAAAAAAAACAAAAACTCCTTTGCCACTCCATTTCCCACCTCTTCTTTTATCCCTTTTTCATTTTACATAACGCAGGGTTGGGGTTGGTTGTTTAGGGTTTCCTGCCTATGATAACTCACTGGCGACCAGGCCGTGTATATCACATTAATGATCACACGTGCTCGACTAGTATCGAACCTTGGTCTCAATTTCCTAATATTTAGTCTTAACCAACCAACAAGGGTGAGTGGCTTGATGACTATGCACGCAGGATATTAAATACTATACTAAAGTCAAGGAGATTTCATTCCTCTCTTCCCCGTGCAATCCCCATTAACTACCCAATCCAGCTGCCATCCCCGACTGCCTCTACCGTCTGCCATCTCCGACTGCCTTGTGTGATCCCTCTATGCCTCTGTAATCCTAAGCTGTATCACCCGACTGCCCTCTCCCGTGTGCCCATTCCGACTACCCCCGCTCCGTCTGCCCCCTCTCCGTCTGCCCCCACTCCGTCTGCCCCCTCTCCATCTGCCCCACTCCGACTGCCCCGTCTGCCCTTCACTCTTCACCTATAATCTTCTTGAATTGGCCTATATTTCCGACTGCCCCAAATTTCCGACTGTCCCATCTCTCCGACGGCCGACTCTCCAAACAACATCAACTTGAGAACCAGAAATCCTCTCCATACAAACTCCTTCCCCCCAGACCTTGCTGAAGTGAGAGTTGAGAATAACAGGTGTAGAATTAAGTTTATAATATCCATAGGCACGTTGCACTAGGAAGCTTAATCCCTAGAGATTTAATGTTTCTGTCAGACCGAATTAATGATGGATTTACTTAAATTATATTTTAGGTACTTCCATGACACCCAAACTGGGAGGCACGCGGAGGGAAACATTGTTCTTACAAAGCTGGATTCTGAAATTTGAACCCCGCAAAGCGCCCACTGCCCGACCGCCTGCCTCTCCCGTCTGCCCCCTCCGACTGCCTCTCCCGTCTGCCCCCTCCGACTGCCTCATCTGCCCCCTCTCTTCTTCTAGATTATCCTGAGCTGCCTCACCCGACTGCCCTCTCCCGTCGGCCCATTCCGACTGCCCCCACTCCGTCTGCCCCCTCTCCGTCTGCCCCACTCCGACTGCCCCGTCTGCCCCCTCTCCGTCTGCCCCACTCCGACTGCCCCGTCTGCCCCCTCTCCGTCTGCCCCACTCCGACTGCCCCGTCTGCCCTTCACTCTTCTTCCATAAACTTCCGAATTGGCCTAAATTTCCGACTGCCCCAAATTTCCGACTGTCCCATCTCTGGGACGGCCGAGTCTCTAAACAACATCCATTTGAAAACCAGAAATCCTCTCCATGCAAACTCATTCCACCCAAACTTTGTTGAACTGAGAGTTGAGAATAACAGGTGTAAAATTAAGTTTATAATATCCATAGGCACGTTGCACGAGGACGCTTAATCCCTCGAGATTTTATTGTTTCTGTCAGACCGAATTAATGATGAACTGACTTAAAGTATAGTTGTCTTATTTTCATACCACCTACACTAGGAGGCAGTACAGTGAAACATTGCTCTTACAAAGCTGGATTCTGAAATTTCAGCCCGCCAAGTCGCCCATCACCGGGCCGCCGGCCTCTCCCGTCTGCCTCATCTGCCTCCCCCCCCCCCCCCCCGACTGCCTCATCTGCCTCCTCCGACTGCCTAATATGCCCTGTCGCATCCTGAGCTCCTAAACTCCGACTGCCCTAAACCGACTGCCCTACTCCGACTGCCCTCCACCGACTGCCCCATCTGCCTTTCACGCCTCTCCAGATTCTTTTTAAACCGTCCTCATTGGCCCACATTTCCGACTGCTCCGTATTTCCGACTGCCCCATATTTCCGTAACCCGCAGATCTCTCCTAGGAACACCATAAACTAAAACCATGAAATCCATTCCTAAACAAGATTCTCCCACACCTTGTCAGGACAGGAGACCAGCTGAAAATTGAAGACGTTAATATCCATAATCATCCTACATGACAAAACTATATACCTCATGCTTTTAATGTTTTTTTCCAAACAGGATTAATCATGAATTAAATTTTTCTACATTTCTTGTTAAGCCACATATCCATCATGGAGCACACCAAGAAAAAAGTATCACAACTTAACGGAGAATATTAATACAAGCCCAATCCTAATATAAAACACATGTGGCATGGCATTTGGATGATGGTAGAACATCGTGGAAGGCATATAATCATTTCTAGTAAGCCCAGAATATTAATACAAGCCCATTCCTAATATAAAACACATGTGGCATGGCATTTGGATGATGGTAGAACATCGTGAAAGGCATATAATCATTCCTAGTAAGCCCAGAATATTAATACAAGCCCAATCCTAATATAAAACACATGTGGCATGGCATTTGGATGATGGTAGAACATTGTGGAAGGCATATAATCATTTCTAGTAAGCCCAGAATATTAATACAAGCCCATTCCTAATATAAAACACATGTGGCATGGCATTTGGATGATGGTAGAACATCGTGGAAGGCATATAATCATTTCTAGTAAGCCCAGAATATTAATACAAGCCCATTCCTAATATAAAACACATGTGGCATGGCATTTGGATGATGGTAGAACATTGTGGAAGGCATATAATCATTTCTAGTAAGCCCAGAATATTAATACAAGCCCATTCCTAATATAAAACACATGTGGCATGGCATTTGGATGATGGTAAAACATCGTGGAAGGCATATAATCATTTCTAGTAAGCCCAGAATATTAATAAAGCCCAATCCTAATATAAAACACATGTGGCATGGCATTTGGATGATGGTAGAACATCGTGGAAGGCATATAATCATTCCTAGTAAGCCCAGAATATTAATACAAGCCCAATCCTAATATAAAACACATGTGGCATGGCATTTGGATGATAGTAAAACATCGTGGAAGGGTTCTAAAAAAAATAAACCAGTTCTTGGACGGGTTTAATTTACTTTGGACGGGTTCTAAAAAATAAAAATAAAAATCATAAAATTTCCGAAAACAGTAATTGGTGCAAATATCAATTACATTCTGTCATATAGGACATGTGAATGTAAGCATAATGGAGTCAAACCACTAATACTTAGTGAAAATAGCAATCTTCAAGAGCTCGATTCACGTGCACACAATGATTCATCCACTACAATATTTAGAACCTTTGTAACACAATGTCAAAGATTATAATAGAAGGTACACTTAGAAATTGAATAATTAATATTTTATATAAGCATGTTCAGAATTATATATATATATATATATATATATATATATATATATATATATATATATTCAAAACATTAGGGGACGGGTATTTTCAATTTGGAACGGGTTTTGCGCCGGGTTGTTTTATTTTTCAACCTTTCCATGGACGGGTTGATTTTAAAATTACCGGTTTTGGGATGGGTTGCAATTTTTTTTGCCTTTCAATTCAAGGTTTATGGATGTGGACGGGCTAGAACTTTGTGAAAATCAGCCCTGGATGCAGTGCACTAAGTTAGAATGCCAAGGCAGTGGGGTGGGGCAGATGGATGCAGGGGCAGTCGGACAGAGCAGTCGGAAGTGGCAGACGGATGGGGCAGTCGGAAAGAGCAGTCGGAAGTGGCAGACGGATGGGGCAGTCGGGGGCTAGGAGCTGCTGTAGGGGCAGTCGGGAAAGGGCTGATCATCAGGAACTGTTCGATTGAGGCAGTCGGGGGGGGCTGACGTGCCATGCTCGTTGGATGGGGCAGTCGGTATAGAGGCAGTCGGTTGGAGGTTCACTGGCAGGATATAAATAGGGGGCAAGCTGCCTCATTTATCACATTTCTCAGGTCCTGCGAGCACATTGACTGGTTTGCTGTATAGCAACCATTGCGAAGTGCTTGGGGGTCTGAAGGAATGGCCTGCAGTGCGGGAAGTTCCTTCATTGGAACTGTCATTCGCAGGTTCTTGAAAACATTACTTACTATGAAACCTCTCACTACACGGGGGCAGTCGGGCACGGGCAGTCGAATCGTGGCCGTTCGATGGGGGCAGTCGGGGTGGGCAGTCGGGGGGGGGGGGCAGTCGCACGAGGGCAGTCGGAGGGGGGGGCAGATTGTATATAAGGTGGAGGACGTGGCTCATTTTTTCACGCCCATTGACCTTCTAGAGCACATTGACAGGGTCTGCTTTTAGCAACCGCCGCCACGTGCTCGTCGGTGAATGAGTGGCCTCTGAGGCGGAGTATTTCTTTGAAAACTTTACCTCAGGGGTTCAAAATCATATTTATGTTACTTGTTACTTGTGACTTGTTACTTGTTACTTGTGACTTGTTATTTGGGTGTGGATCGGTTTAGGGAAATGACCGTTAAATTCAACACTATTTTGAAGTGCTATTTAACGGTTTTTAATACTAGTTGCATGATTGTGGAGTGCGAGGTTCAGTAAGTAGGTTTTACGGTACCGGAGACTTTAGAAGGGACAGGAAGTTGCTGCTCCAATCAAATTTGACGATGGCGGATGGTGTTAATCGACGACGGTCTAGATCCGAATTTGTTCAAGGGGTGGAGGTAAACGAACCAAAGAAAAGTAAACCAAAAGGCAAACTTCAGGACTTTCAGTGGGATATTTATAATAACCTCGACATTCTTGCGAAACCGGGTTGGGAAGAACAAAGGACTCCGTGGACTGCTTTGATAGCGACCCGCTATGTAAATTGGGTCCATGTGGACCGTGCATTTTGGCCACGAGATCTCCATGAGCGGAATTGTGTGAGCGCCTCTGCCAAGTGGACCCAGATCAGCAACATTCCAATAAAATGGAGGATGTTGAGCGTGTTGAGGGCGATTTCGGATGACCCTAAATACGCTAAACACAACATTCCGTTGTGTATTGTCGCGATGGTGTATGCGGAGAGTGTCTTGAAAGTGCAAGTGCATTGGTCCTCGCTTCCGTCGTATGTGCGCCAAGCATATTTAGTGAGGAGGCCGAAGGAGATTCCCATGGTGCCAATCCCACAATGGTTTATCGAAAACCATGATTTGCTGTATCCGCCAAAGAATTACTGTGGGCCCAGTACAGTGGATGATATGCAAGTGGACGAAGAATTGTTAGACGAAGTCATTGCAAATTTGAGCATCCCAGCCTTTGTAGAGGTACCACGACAAACGTCCCCCGTACAAATCTTTGACGGAGAGGACGAGAACAGGGGTAGTGCAGTAGAAACAGAGGCAGTTGCAACGGGGGCCCCACCTACGGAAGAGGCGGATGCGGCGATGCCCGATTTTGAAACCATAACAACGGATGTGATTATGGATGACACGGTGTTACCGAGTACGCCCGTTTTACCGGGAGGGGAAGAATTTCAAGGCATAAACGTCGCACCGAGTACATTGGATGGGACCCACGTTTACGGCAGGGATATCGGTGACCTCATTAGAAAACATGAGACAGAGGTCGCAGCTCTGCGCGCCAGGGTGACGTTTTTAGAAGGCAAACTTGCTGAGCTGGGTTTCAAGGAAGATGCTTCAAACGCTGATTCCATGGTATGGAGCGACGATTTTGTTGTCCCCGTTGATCAAAGCATTTCGAGTGTTCCACCACCGGAATGTATAGGGAAGGGGAAGGAGCCAATGACCTCGTCGCAGTTGTGGAAGTATGAGGAACGTGTCGCGGCAATGAATCGCGAGGACAAACTGCAATACGAACGGGACGCAGCTCTAGATTGCATCACGACCACGGAGTCTTTGGCCGGTGAAGTCATGTCAAGGAACCTCGCTCTAGAAAAAGAAAACGAGGAGTTAAAAAAAAAAATAGAGCGTGTTCTCAGTTGCGGTAACTTTGAGAATCATGAAGAGCTTGCAGACTTGAGGTCCCGCATAATGGTGTACGAAGTCCAACACGATAACTCGGAGGAGTTGGAGCGGCAAAATAAAAGTCTTAGAAAGGAGTATGGCGAACTTGCTACGCAATTTGATGACTGGGCAACGGTCGCCATTTTTGCAGCAGCAAGAGTGAGGGCATTGGAGACGGAGATGGAGCAAGTTCAAGTGGAATGGGTGAGAGACGGTAGATTGCGGAATCTAATGCTTACATCCTGGGCCGAAGTTGATTCAATGTATGACGATGACTGGCCAACGACGGCTCAAGGGATTGATTGGCCGAAATTACCAATCCAACACCGATGGAATCCTCTCAAAGAGTATGACAGCATCACATCAGGAATGCAGCGCGAGTGGCCTTCGCCTAACGAATCAGTTCAAGACGGTACCCAGTGCATTATTTGCAACAACTATTTTGGACTGGAGGGTTTTTGGTCATTAGGAAGTTGTAGACATTGCTTCCATGTGCAGTGCCTTTTACCACGAATGATTTCCGTCCGACGGTGCCTAGTTTGCCTAAGCCCTTTTCACCGCCGGTTGTATGAAACATTCAGATTGCTACCGTTCATGCCAAGTCATTGGAGGTACAACGCAACAGATTTTGCGGGATTTGTAACCAACGCAGAAATTGGGAAGACGGTAGAATGGAGCTGGAAGCACAACATGAGCACGCAGCAAATGTACATCGAGAGGCGGGGCTGGAACTGGCACGAGAGGCCAGAGAACGTACTTCTGGCCGCTAATTTGATGTACCCGAACAAAGCTCCAGACTTCGGCTTGAAACGCTATTTTTACCAAGTATTTGGGTATTATTGGGACTCGAGAACGGGGCGGTTGGTGAGAGGAGAACTTCCTGTTAGACAGAAGGTGAATCACATGGGCGAGACTATACGTCCGCAGAGCGATATAGAGGCCCCTATCATAAGCAGGGGGGACAATATCTCTCACGAGGAGTCGTACTACAAATCTAGACTATTGAGGCAGGCGATCTATGTACTGTTGCACCAGGTATCTCCAGAGACACAACGGTATTTGAAAGCCAGACAAGAGGGTAGAATTCGACATCCAAATTTGGTTATTACAGAAGACGCAGTTTGTTACCGCACTAGAGGCAATCTCCAACGGATTCATCGGGCGGCTGCAAACGAAACACCTGTGTATGCGCCACCAAGAGTGATACAAGAGGGCGAAGGTTCAAGTGGTAGAACACTGACGGAGCGCGCAGTGGATGAAGGAGTCCCTGTTAACCCCGTTATCAGTTTAGAATCGGATGAGGAATAGGGAATGTAGCTATATTTAAATAGTCATGCATGTTTGCATCATTTTCCTCGAATACAAATGCATGGTAGAGATCTTTTTTTTCCCATCTAATTACGGTTTTTTATGTTGTTGCGGTACATTGAAAAAATATTTATATATATATATATATCTTTATATATTTTTATATATGCGTGAGTGTGTATTTATTGTATGGCAAATACGTGTCCATAAATAATTGGCATGTGTATGGAAGTATTGATTTCAAATTTCATTCGTAGTGTACAATGTGGGACTTTAACAACTAATTGCCCAAGCATGCAAATTTAGCTTCTACTATGGATTAAATACGTACTATCTAAACCGTTATGCGATTTTCAAAGTCATCGTTATTTGTATACTAAAATTTGTATGGGAAGTTAGCTTCGTGTATGTGTGTTCCGATCAATAATGAAAAAAATTCGGAATAAAGTATGCCTCATTTCTTGTTGAAGTATTTCAACCCTAAATTTTAATATTTTAATCTGACATTGCTGTTGAAAATAATAAGTCATAAAATCCAGCATCGTAATAATCTTCTAAAGTTATAAAATCTGCAGTACTACGTGACAATCCATCTCAACAAATGTTGGCCACGTACTATCAATGTAATATTCATGATCGAACTAGAAAACAATTTTTTACTTTATGTTCCAAAATGTATAAATTTTTTTATCAGTGAAGGCAATCGTAGATCTGACCGTATGGATAGAATCTAATTTGAGAATGTGTTACTTTTGTTCATACACCAAGTTTGAAATATTCATGTTAGTTGAATTTTATAATACATCTTTGCAACACTTTCCCAATGATACATACGTGAGGGTGTTTAGGGGTTATACATGATTTCTCAAATTAAATACAACAAGTTAATGGGAATCCTACCATCATGTACTACACGATATTCCAACTGCACTCCAATATTTTTCTTCTAGATTATGTTAATTGTTTTTTTTTAATTGATTTACCAGCCTAAACCTTACAAAAGTATTTGGAAATTATTAATAACCATTAACAAGTACGAATAATCGAATCCTATTAAACCCTAATTTAAATTTTACTTTGACAGTTACAACGTTGCTTCGTAAACGAAATCCAGTTTCAGTTCCATCCAGCAATAGAGTGTTCAATTGAGATAATCCAACTGCCCATTCCCAACTACCTGTCCCGGTGTGCCCTTAACCCCTAAACGTCCACGCATCCAAATATTGGATGTTTGTTGGTCAAACCCAATTTTGATCTTGAAAATGACTTTTGTTGCTAATATACCCAACTAAGAAAATGAAGTTTATTAAGTCTAGTTTGTACTCCACTTTTCAACTCTTAAAAGTTCCAATCATTGAGTATTTTATTGCTTGTGCAAGCTTTGTAGGTCAAGGTTTGAATTAAACTACATAGGAATGATGGGATTTTCAGCTTTCGAATTTCAAAATTGAAATAAAAAATTTCTATGGAAAACATATCATGTGATTCTCCATTGTAATTTGTACCTGCTCCCAAAAAACATTAATTTTTTAAAGCTTTTTTGTAATAAAAATTATTTTTTGAAGTATTTGACTTAAAAATTTGTTAAAAAAATCTGAAAATTTCAAGACTGATAGGAAACATTCAATTCCACGCATGAAAAATATTACAAAATATATTTTGATAAATCTTAAAGGCAAAAATTCAGTAAATTGTGTAGTTTGACTTTCCTGCAAAGGAGTGGTACGTTTAAGGGTTAACCCGTCGGCCCTTAACCCGTCGGCCCTAAACCCGTCGGCCCTTAACCCGTCGGCCCTAAACCCGTCGGTCCTTAACCCGTCGGCCCTTAACCCGTCGGCCCTTAACCCGTCGGCCCTAAACCCGTCGGCCTGTATCCGACGGCCCCATCCGACTGCCCTGAAGCCGTCGGCCTGGATCCGACGGCCCCCCTCCGACTGCCCTAAAGCCGTCGGCCTGTATCCGACGGCCCCCCTCCGACTGCCCTAATCCCGTCGTCTCTATCCGACGGCCTGCGTCGACTGTCCTGCCCCGACTGCCATAACCCGACTGCCAAAACCCTAACCCGACGGCCGCCTCTATATATTGAGGGCCGCCCCTCATTTACTGCTGCCAGTTTCGACCGCTCCTCACAGGAACCCGTGACCAATCCTGCGCTCGCAGATTTGCTTGGGTTTCCGGAGCGGTAAGTTCCTGGCTTTTTTGGGGGGAGGAGTTTTTAAAAAAAATTTAAAAAAAAGTATGGAAAGGAACAACGGATTCAAGCAACCTCCGAAGAGGATGAGGATCGTAGGAGAGAGTTCGATGGCTACAACATTGACTGGGGACCAAAGCCAGGGGTTGCAGCACGTGGCAGGTACATCAGGTGGCGGGGACCACAACCAGGCATCGCAACGTGTGGCAAGTATATCGGTAGGCGTGCAAGATCTTGAGTTTGGTCCCACCGCAAGTGTGTCTATTGGGACTGGGCCCATGGACCCACCACGAAGCATTGAAGTCACTGGAGGGAGTAGTTCTCAAGCGCGGAGTACCTCGCTGTCAGGTTCTACCTCTGGATGCTCGGGGAGAAAGAGGAAGCACCTAACACCGGAGGAGAGGAGAAACCGGCCCGAAATTCCTTCAAGGGGTTGCCTGCTATTAGTTCAACGTTTGACGTTGCTGTTCTTTAAGAAGAAGTCAAAGAAGTATTTGGAAACCAAGTACTTGCACCACGGAGTGCATGGCCTCGCGGCAGTAATCGAGGACTTGAAGATGTATTTAGCAGACGCTATCGAACAGGATCCAAGGCATCATGATGCTCCCAGTGCTGCGGGCTATGGACATTGGTTCTATGAGCAAGTGCAGCAAGGCGTGTACAATCCGACGCAGCTCTATGAGCCAACTCACCCCAAGGCAATTGAATCCCTAACTACCTCTGAACCAGACCTAGAATATGAGAAGCTGCTTTGGTGGAAGACTTACGCCCAGCAGGTGAAAGCCGCGGCGACACGTATGCCTCCATGGGCTGACAAGTTGCTGGTGGGTCATCTATCTTCACACGGTAGAACCGGAATCATGTGGATTCCGGGGTCAGCTGAAATTGTGAGCAAAAGTGGTGAACAATTTCAGGTGGCGTATGGCAAGGTGCCGCAAGTATCGATTCATAATTTTGCACCGATTCCAAGTCATATGGTTTTTGCTGAGAAGATAAGCAAGATCGCCAAAAAAGACAAAACCAAGGCAAGAAAGGAACTTTCTTGCGAGGCCCTAGTGAATCCCGTGGACCACCCGGGGATGATAAAATTCTTTGCATTATCGGCGGAGAACATGTCTGCGTTCACCATATGGTGGAATGGGAATTCAGTAGCGTCGGTGAAGCGGATTGAGCAGCCTTTTAAAAGCATACATCCCGATACTATGCTGGGAATGGAAGGGATGGATTCAGACGTCCGTCGGAGGATTGCGGCTTATCGTAAGCAGCATTCCTGGCTAGCCTGGGCCTTCATGAACATCATTGATGTGTTACACAAAAGCGGCGTGCAGCACAATGATTTGAGCCCATCCAACATCCTCATACATTTTCCACCAGAGAGATGTGAAGATGTGTACATTGGGGTGTGCGATTGGGGCATGGCATCTTGGAGTGGTGAAGAACCTTATTCGAATAACTGGGCAAGAGACGAGGCGGACCTGAAAGCAAAAAAGGCGGCGCGATGGTGGGTTGCACCGGAGTTGTGGTATATGCTACCCCAGGAAGTTGATGGGGTGGTTGTATCTCCTAGCACTAAACCGACGAAGCACACTATGAAGTCGGAGGCGTATGCAACGGGGAATCTTGCAAGATATATATTTGACAATGCGATGGCATCAACGCTCTTCAGAGGAGATGAAACGACCCGTGTCATGTGGAATAGGGCTTTGGATCGCCTCACCTTGGACGACCCGAAAGAGCGACACACCGTGGCCCATGCTGTGAACTCGTTGAAAGCAAACCCATACCGTCTCATGACTCCAACCCAATGTTACCGTTACAATATATAGTTCATAGTTTTTTCCCTTAGTGCAACATTGGATCCTACAAGTTTGCATTTAGTTGAATTTTACAATGTAAGTCCTTTTCTAGGACAACTTTTCCATGCGTAAATAAATACTGTTTTCTGAATTTGCGTGTTGTGCATGTTGCATCCATGATTGGAATCTTCCTTTGATCTAGATGTACGACTAAAAGTTGTACATTATGAATTTCTGATTCTAGGCAGACGTTTAGATATATAATTGCTATGCCCTACAATTTTTAAATTAATTTTGAAACTGAAATCCAAAATCCAACCCTGAATTTCAGTATAAATATAGCATTGGCAATTTCTGAATAAAATTTTCTGTATAAATACGGCATAGAGTATTTCTGAATAAAATTTTCAATGATTTGTTAAATTGTATTACTCTAAGTTTAGTGACTTCTGGATATCTGTTTGTCAATTAAAATCTTTTGGATGGATGATAGACAGAAAGGAGCCATTCAGAACATGACAGACGGGAAAGAGGGCAGACGGAATGAGGGGCAGACGGAGTGAGGGGCGGACGGGGTGAGGGGCAGATGGGATGAGGGGCAGACGGGATGAGGGGCAGACGGAGTGAGGGGCGGACGGGTTGAGGGGCAGACGGGGTCAGGGCGGACGGAATGAGGGACAGACGGTCAGGGACAGACGGGATGAGGCCGACGGGCTGGGGCAGACGGGCTGAGGCAGTCGGGATGAGGCAGTCGGGTCCGGGCAGATGGACCTACACCGCTGGATTGAGGCAGTCGAATGCAGCGGATAGATCTAAACCGTCGGATTCGAGCAGTCGGACGGCAAGGGGGCAGTCGGGCAACATGGCAGTCGGAGGGAAGGGGCAGTCGGAGTGAGGCACACTGACTGAGGGTAAAACATTTACCCGGGACCACATAGCCACGTAGGACACGACTTCCAAGGGGTCCTACGTGGCCATACCACATGTGATTCTTGAGCCACGTCTAGCTTGCAAGGTGGCAGAAAGGTAACTGTTTTAACCCTACCTGGTGAAAAGACTAGGTTGACCCTACCTGCAGTCTAGGTTGACCCTATCGTGTCGTGCCGGAGGGGTCCGACACGACCTGATGGGCATGACACGACATGACACGACAGGACCGACATGATGAACAACCCTGTGTATGGGTTAAAGCAATCTCCACGGGCATGGTATCAAAAGATTGACACCTTTCTTGTTCATATCGGGTTCACAACGAGCATCGCTGATCATAGCTTGTATTTCATGCAAAAAGGGCGACTATGTGGTCATCGTGATAATATATGTGGATGATTTGATCATCCTTGCAAGTTGCATGAGCTCTTTGAAAGCATTGAAGGCAATGCTGGAGAACGAGTACGAGATGAGTGCTCTCGGTGAGTTGAACTTTTGTCTAGGAGTTGAGTTTGTGCGAGATAGAGCAAGATGCACCATAACTAGGAATCAAAGCAAGTATGTTATGGATGTTTTGGAATGGAGGATTGCAAGCCGGTAAGCACTCCATTGGATATGTATTGAAGGCTAGATTAGAATGCCAATGCCACAGTCAAACACAAGGAATGCATAGGAAGGAGGTAGTCTTTACTCATAGGCTGCCCCTCTTTAGTAGCATACCCAAGGGACTCCCCTTGGCAAACCATATGGGACATCAGCCCATACTCAACCCCTACTACACCAAGGTCAGCCCATATCACTTAGGACTACCAATTGCCATTACATCTAACTACTACTACTTCACTAGATGCAACTTCAACCCATTGACATCATCTACACTAGCTCATACGTATTGGCTATGAGCAACTTCAGCCCACGCAATCATCCTACTTCAACACTCCCACTTTGCGAATAGCCAAAGCTTTGGAGCCCAAATGCCACTACTAGTCTTTGATGTCGATCCCTCGCAAGAGCCTTCGTGAGCACGTCCGCCACCATGTGCTCCGTTGGACAATACTTCAACTCTATCACCTTCATCTCCAACTTCTCTCCAATGAAGTGATATTGCACATATATGTGCTTTGTCAGTGTATGATGCGTTGGATTCTTCACCAATGACATACTCCCTTGGTTGTTACACATAATTGTTGTAGCCCCCTGTTGAGTGCATCTCACATCCGCCATTAGTTGCCTCAACCAAATGGCCTCCTTTGTACCGTGGCTCGTCGCCATGTACTCCGATTCAACCGTTGACGTGGCCGTGGTTTGTTGGCGCTTGCTATTCCATGAAACGGCCCCCAATCCAACTTTGAACATGTACCCCGTGGTTGATCTACGATCATTGGTATAACTCGCATAATCCGCATCACAATAGCCACTCAATACAATGTTGGCACCTCCAAGACACAACTTCACTGTTGAAGTAGGATGATTGCGTGGGTTGAAGTTGCTCATAGCCAATGCGTATGAACTAGTGTAGATGATGTCAATAGGCTGAACTTGCATTTAGTGAAGAAGTAGTAGTTAGATGTAATGCGACTTGGTATTCATAAGTGATATGGGCTGACCTTAGTGTAGTAGGGGTTGAGTATGGGCTGATGTCCCATATGATTTGCCAAGCGAACTCCATTGAGTGTGCTACTAAAGAGGGGCAGCCCATGAGTAAAGGCTACCTCCTTCCTATGCATTCCTTGTGTTTCTGTGTGGCATTGGCATTCTAATCTCACCTTCAATAGGTTATGGGCCCACTCATGTGTATTGCGTGAGTGATAGATTAGATTCCTCATTGTGTGGTGGTCGTGCGTTGGAGCGCTGATTTTGGAGTTTTGGTGCGCTGATTTGGAACTTTGGAGGGCTGATTTGGAGCTGTGGTGGGCTGACTTCGACATTGGGAGGTATTACAATCTTCTTATCTTTGTTTATTGGTGTTGGAGGGCTGAATTGGCACTTTGGAGCAATCATTTGGTGAATTGGAGCTTTTGGAGCACTTTGGGGCATTGTTGGAGTTTTTACACGTGCACAAGGGCTGATTTGAAGCTTGGGAGCTTATTGGAGTATATTAGAGCTTATTGGCTCAATTTGTGCTCAATTTGTGCTCTTGTGTTTTTGCAAGGCACTTTTATGGTTTGAGGCTCTAGGGGTGAGTCTACAATCTGATTTGAGTACTGCTATACTTGCAGAAAGGCTTTGAATGCCCTTGGAGTGCTCAAAGTTGGAGTTTGGGTTAGTGAATGCACAAGAGGGCTGATTTGATGAATTTTAATGCAATTTGGATTTGAAGGGGCTGATTTGGCTTAATTTGCATTGATTTAGAGTTCTTGCGAGGCACAAGGGTGCCAATTGAGTGCATTACATGTTGTGAGGCACTAGGGTGCTGATTTGATTGGATTGGAGCAAAGGAGTGCGCAGTTCACTTAGTTAAGGTGTTGTGGTAACATCTAGGGCATATCCGTTGAGAACCGTCATGATTGAGTGTTGTGAGGTTGATGTGTAGCACAAAGGTGCTGATTTAGTGTTTGGAATTAGTTTGGAGGCATTGGAAGCTCATACGTGTGCAATTTGCTTCACAATTCACAAAATTGTCAAAAATCATAAAAGCAATTTTTCTTAGCTTTGTAGGGGTTGAATTTTGTGAGCGTACGTCCTTCAATCAAGGATATGGCTACATTTGAGGGTGAGGGTGCCAAGGTTGTAGACAAGTTCGATGGCGTCAACTTCCACTTGTGGAAATTCAAGATGGAAATGGTCATGGCCGAAAAGACATTGTGGGAAATAGTTGAGGGTAGTGAGGAACCGCCTGCGTCCAATGCGGAGGCTAGGCTGTGAATTGCCTACACTCGGCGAGAGCAGAAGGCATTTGCGATTCTCGCACTCAATCCCTCCGATATTTAGCTCTTATACATTCGCTCGTGCAAGACTCCAGCCAAGGCATGGGCCAAGCTTTGCAATATTCATGAGGCGAAAAGCTTGATCAATATGTTGTTCTTGAGGCGCAAGTTTTTCACGATCAAGATGGAAGAAAACGATGACATGTTGGCGCACATCAACAAAGTGAAGGCTCTTGCGGATCATCTCAACGGCGCGGACGTGAACATTACCGACGGTGATATTGTTATGACGCTCCTCGAGAGTTTCCGCCGTCGTACGAGTATCTTATCGTTGCTATCGAGAGTAGGCCCATTGCTGAGCTTACGCTTGATTATATGACATCACGGTTGTTACATGAACTCTCGCGGCGCAAAGAGAACGAGACTCGTGGCGATAGCGCGGCGCTTATGGCGAAGCAATCCGGGAGCGGTGCGAGTGGGAGCTCTACGGAGAAGGTATGCTACTATTGCGGTAAGAAGGGCCAGTTGGCAAAATTGTGCTACAAGCGCAAGAGAGAGGAAAGTGCCAACAACACAAAAGTCAACGATGCGGGCGATGAGTATGCATTTATGACTAGCCTTTCATGTTGTAGTGATGATACAAGTGATGGCGAGGAGGAGTATGCAATGATGGCAAGCGATGTGTCATGCAATGGTAGTGTGATCGATTGGATTGTTGGTTCGGGAGCCTCGAGTCACATGGCACCCAATAGGACTTGTTTCCAATCATATCACCTCATATCTCCAAAGAATGTCATTTTGGGTGATAATACGGTACTTCAAGCCGTGGGTAAATGATCCATTATTGTAGACACCAAGGTGAAGGGTCGTGTGAAGACATCTATCATTCATGATGTCCTCCACGTTCCCTAGTTGAAGGCAAATCTTCTATGAGTGCGGCATTTGGTGATGAAGCAATTGCGAGTGGAATTTAGCGACCAAGGGTGTTTTGTGTTGTCTCCAAATCGTGAGGAGGTCGCTATTATACACGAAGTCAACGGCTTGTATCAAATCAAGTTTTCGAAGATGCACGGTGCTGAATCAGCGACGTTAGCGCAATCGAGTTCAAACGAGGACAAGTTGGCGTTGTGGCATCGTCGTCTCGGGCATTTGAATGTCAAGAGTGTCAAAGCACTTCGTGGAAAGATAAGTGGCATGGATCTTCCCCAATCACACGTCAGGCCTAGTTCATTCACATGTGAGGGTTGTATTGAAGGCAAACAACAACGCTCACCGTTTCCAGTTGATGGGGCAACTCGTGCAACCAAGGTATTTGAGATTGTGCATTCCGACGTGTGTGGCTTCATGAAGACCACTTCTATGGGGGTTGCAAGTATTTTGTGACATTCATTGATGATTTTTGGAGGAAGATATGGTTGTATCCGATCAAAGTAAAGAGCGAGTGTTTTAAGAAGTTCAAAGAATTTAAGGCGTTGGTTGAGAAGCAATCCGAGCACAAGATCAAAGTATTGGGATTCGGTAATGGCGACGAGTTCATGTCCAACCAATTTGGAGAGTTATTGAAGAAAGAAGGCATCGCTAGGCAAACTACAACGCCATACACGCCATAACAATACAGAGTTGCGGAGCGTGCAAATAGAACGATTGTGGAGATGGCGAGGAGTATGTTGCATGTTCAAAATTTGGATTTGGACCATTGGGCGGAAGCGGTGGTGACTGCGGTGTACACACGCAACCGATGCCCGACGAGTGCGGTTTTAAACATGACACTAGAGCAAGCGTGGAGTGGGAGGCCACCCCGCGTGGAGCACATGCGCACGTTTGGATGCATCGCATTTGCAAAGGTTCCGGATTCTCAAAGAACCAAACTTGAGGCCAAGGCAATAAAATGTGTGTTTTTTGGATATTGTGAAGGTACCAAGGCGTACAGGCTCATGTCGCTCGAAACCAAAAAGATCATTCGAGCTTATGATGTGTCATTTTGCGAGGATTCCAAGGTTGAAGACAATTTTTGACGATGGTCCAAGTGGGAGTAGCGGCGATAAACCGGTGATTGTGGACCAATCTTCCTAATCTCTCATTATTGATATTGTTAATGAAGATCACGGTGACGAACATGGCGGTGATGACGAGCATATTGTGGAACGACATTTGAAGAGGAAGAATGGCGAGAAGAAGGCACAAGCAACGGCAATTGAAGACAATTCATCCTCGTAATGAAGGTTAGATTAGAATGTCAACGCCACACACAAACACAAGGAATGCATAGGAAGGAGGTAGCCTGTACTCATGGGCTGCCCCTCTTTAGTAGCATACCCAAGGGACTCCCTTTGGCAAACCATATGGGACATCAGCCCATACCCAACACCTACTACACTAAGGTCAGCCCATATCACTTAGGACTACCAATTCGCATTACATCTAACTACTACTACTTCATCAGATGCAACTTCAGCCCATTAAGGGGGTATTGAGTGTGGGCTGATGTCCCATATGGTTTGCCAAGGAGACTCCCTTGGGTGTGCTACTTAAGAGGGGCAGCCCGTGAGTAAAGACTATCTCTTTCCTATGCAATCCAAGTGTTTGTGTGAGGCTTTGGCATTCTAATCTAACCTTCATGAGGTTATGGGCCCACTCATGTGTTTTGTGTGAGTGAAAGATTAGATTGCTCATTGTGTGGAGGTCGTGCGTTGGAGCGTTGATTTTGGAGTATAGGAGCACTGATTTGGAACTTAGGAGGGCTGAATTCGAGCTTTGGTAGGCAGATTTCGACATTGGGAGGTATTACAATCTTCCTACCTTTGATCTACATGTTGCAGGGCTGAATGGGCATTTTGGAGCGATCAATTGGTGATTTGGAGCTTTTGGAGCACTTTGTAGCACTTTTGGAGTTTATACACGTCTACAAGGGCTGAATTGGAGCTTTCGAGCTTATTGGTGCTTGTTGGAGTATATTGGAGCTGATTGGAGCTTATTGGAGTTTATTGGCTCAATTTGTGCTCAATTTGTGCACTTGTGTTGTTGCAAGGCACTTTTATGGTTTGAGGCTCTTGGAGTGAGTCTAGAATCTGATTTTAGTATTGCAATTCCTGCACAAGGGTTTTGAATGTGATTTATGCCCTTGGAGTGCTCAAAATTAGAGTTTGGGTTAGTGAATGCACAAGAGGGCTGATTTGATCAATTTCAATGCAATTAGGATTTGAAGGGGCTGATTTGGCTGAATTTGCATTGATTTAGAGTCCTTGGGAGGCACAAAGGAGTCAAATAGTGTGCATTACATGTTGTGAGGCACTAGGGTGCTGATTTGAGTGGATTGGAGCAAAAGAGTGCGCAATTCACTTAGTTAAGGTGTTGTGGTAACATCTTGGGCATTTGTATTGGGAAGCATCACGATTGAGTGTTGTGAGGTTGATGTGTAGCACAAAGGTGCTGATCTAGTGTTTGGAATAGCTTTGGGGGCATTGGAAGCACATACGTGTGCAATTTGCTTCACAATTCACAAAATTGTCAAAAATTCATAAAAACAATTTTTCTTAGCTTTTTAGGGGCTGATTTTTGTGGGGGTCCGTACTTGAGTCAAGGAAATGGCTTCATTTGAGGGTGAGGGTCCCAAAGTTGTAGACAAGTTCAATGGAGTCAATTTCCACTGGTGGAAATTCAAGATGGAAATGGTCATGGCCGAAAAGGAATTGTGGGAGATAGTTGACGGTAGAGAGGAACCCCCTTCGTCCGATGCCGACGCTAGAGTGAAAACTGCATACACTCGGCGCGAGAAGAAGGCGTTTGCGATTCTTGCTCTCAATCTTTCTGATTCCCAGCTCTCTCATATTCGGTCGTGCAAGACTCCCGCGGAGGCATGGGCCAAGCTTTGCAATATTCATGAGGCAAAGAGCTTGGTCAATATCTTGTTCTTGAGGCGCAAGTTTTTGACCATCAAGATGGAAGAAAACGACATGTTGGCGCACATCAACAAATCGAACAATTGTGGAGATGGCGAGGAGTATGTTGTATGCTCAAAATTTGGGTTTGGACCATTGGGCGGAAGCGGTGGTGACTGCGGTGTACACACGCAACCGATGCACGACGAGTGCGGTTCAAAACATGACACCAGAGCAAGCGTGGACTGGGAGGCCACCCCGCGTGGAGCACATGCGCACATTTGGATGCATCGCATTTGCAAAGGTACCCGATTCTCAAAGAACCAAACTTGAGGCCAAGGCAACAAAATGTGTGTTTCTTGGAAATTGTGAAGGTACCAAGGCGTACAGGCTCATGTCCCTCGAGACCAAGAAGATCATTCGAGCTCGTGATGTGACATTTTGCGAGAATTCCAAGGTTGAAGACAATTTGGACGATGGTCCAAGTGGGAGAAGTGGCGATAAACCGGCGATTGTGGACCAATCTTCCAAATCTCCCGTTATTGATATTGTTGATGAAGACGAAGATGACGAAGATGGAGGTGATGAGGAACATATTGAGGAGCCACCTTTGAAGACGAAGAATGGCGAGAAGAAGGCACAAGCAACGGCGGTTGAAGACAATGCATCCTCGAGCGATCGTCGTTATCCAGAGAGAAATCGTAGACCACTTGGCGAGTGGTGGAAGAATCATATTCTCCCTCAAGGTGAGGAGGAGCATGCAAACGTTGCACTTTTAGATGCTCCATTGACGATTCGTGAAGCGTTGAGTTGTGATGATACAAACAAATGGGAGCAAGCCATGCAAGAGGAGTACAAATCGTTGATGGACAATGGCACTTGGGAATTGACTCCCCTCCCCAAGAATCGCAATGCTATCGGTTGTAAGTGGGTATTTCGTGCAAAGAGAGATGCAACGGGTGATGTGGTTCGTTATAAGGCAAGATTGGTGGCAAAGGGCTTTTCACAAATCGAAGGTGTTGATTTTCATGAGACCTTTGCACCGGTGGCGAAATTCACCACTATTCGATGCATTTTGGCCATCGGGGCTGCTATGGATTTGGAAATGCATCAAATGGATGTGAAGACGGTGTTCTTGAACGGCGAGTTGGAGGAGGATATCTACATGGTGCAACCCGAAGGATTTGTGCAACGAGGTAATGAGAACCTTGTTTGCAAGTTGAACAAGTCATTGTATGGGTTGAAGCAATCTCCACGCGCATGGTATCAAAAGATTGACACGTTTCTTGTTCATATCGGGTTCACTAGGAGCATCGCTCATCACAGCTTGTATTTCATGCAAAAGGGGCAACATGTGGTGATCGTGATCATATATGTGGATGATTTGATCATCTTTGCAAGTTGTATGAGCTGTTTGAAGGCATTGAAGGCAATGCTTGAGAACGAGTACGAGATGAGTGATCTCGGCGAGTTGCACTTTTGTCTAGGAGTTGAGTTTGTGCGAGATAGAGCAACACGCACCATAACAATGAATCAAAGCAAGTATGTTATGGATGTGCTCAAACGCTTTGGCATGGAGGATTGCAAGCCGGTTGGCACTCCGTTGGATGTGAATTCCAAACTCGTGAAACTCACCGATGAGGAGTATGCATTAGAGGCTCAATCTATGGTGGATGTGCCATACAAGCAAGCTGTAGGGTCATTGATGTATGCTATGATTGCAACAAGGCCGGACCTTGCGTATCCAATCAGCGTTGTGAGTCAACACATGGCAAGACCGGGTTCAAATCATTGGGTTGCGGTCAAGAGGATCATGCGATACTTGAAAGGCACAAGTGATGTGAGGTTGTGTCTTGGAGGTGACAACATTGTGTTGAGTGGGTATTGTGATGCGGATTATGCGGGTGATACCAATGATCGTAGATCCACCACGGGGTACATGTTCAAAGTTGGATCGGGGGCCGTTTCATGGAATAGCAAGCGCCAACAAACCACGGCCACGTCAACGGTTGAAGTGGAGTACATGGCGACGAGCCACGGTACGAAGGAGGCCATTTGGTTGAGGCAACTAATAGCGGAGGAGATGCACTAATAGTGAGATGCACTCAAAAGGAGGCTACAACAATCATGTGTGACAACCAAGGGAGTATGTCATTGGCGAAGAATCCAACGCATCATTCACGCACAAAGCACATTGATGTGCAATATCACTTCATTCGAGAGAAGTTAGAGATGAAGGTGATAGAGTTGAAGTATTGTCCAACGGAGCACATGGTGGCGGACGTGCTCACAAAGGCTCTTGCGAGAGATCGACATCAAAGACTAGTGGTGGCATTTGGGCTCGAAGGCTTTGGCTATTCGCAAAGTGGGAGTGTTGAAGTGAGAATGATTGCGTGGGCTGAAGTTGCTCATAGCCAATGCGCATTAGCTAGTGTAGATGATGCGAATGAGCTAGAGTTGCAACTAGTGAAGTAGTACTAGTTAGAAGTAATGAGAATTGGGTCTTCCAAGTGATATGGGCTGATCCTAGTGTGATAGGGGTCTAGTATGGGCTGATGTCCCATATGGGCTGATGTCCCATATGGTTTGCCAAGGGGAGTCCCTTGGGTGTGCTACTTTAGAGGGGGAGCCCGTGAGTAAAGACTATCTCTTTCCTATGCATTCCAAGTGTTTGTGTGAGGCTTTGGCATTCTAATCTGACCTTCAATAGTCTTGGAGGTGACAACATTGTGTTGAGTGGGTATTGTGATGCGGATTATGCGGGTGATACCAATGATCGTAGATCGACCCCGGGGTATAGTTCAAAGTTGGATCGGGGGCCGTTTCATGGAATAGCAAGCGCCAACAAACCACGGCCATGTCAACGGTTGAGGCGGAGTACATGGCGACGAGCCACGGTATGAAGGAGGCTATTTGGTTGAGGCAACTAATGGCGGATGTGAGATGCACTCAAGAGGAGGCTACAACAATCATGTGTGACAACCAAGGGAGTATGTCATTGGCAAGGAATCCAACGCATCATTCACGGACAAAGCACATTGATCTGCAATATCACTTCATTGGAGAGAAGTTGGAGATGAAGGTGATAGAGTTGAAGTATTGTCCAGCGGAGCATATGGTGGCGGACGTACTCACGAAGGCTCTTGCGAGGGATCGACATCAAAGACTAGTAGTGGCGTTTGGATTCCAAGGCTTTGGCTATTCGCAAAGTGGGAGTGTTGAAGTAGGATGATTGCGTGGGCTGAAGTTGCTTATAGCCAATGCGTATGAGCTAGTATAGATGATGTGAATGGACTGAAGTTGCATCTAGTGAAGTAGTAGTAGTTAGATGTAATGCGCATTGGTAGCCCTAAGTGATATGGGCTGACCTTAGTGTATAAAGGGTTGAGTATGGGCTGATGTCCCATATGGTTTGCCAAGGGGAGTCTCTTGGGTGTGCTACTAAAGAGTGGCATCCCATGAGTAAAGGCTACCTCCTTCCTATGCATTCCTTGTGTTTGTGTGTGGCATTGGCATTCTAATCTATCCTTCAATAAAATCAAAGGTGCAGATTTTCATGAGACCTTTGCACGAGTGGCGAAATTCACCCCTATTCGATGCGTTTTAGCCATTGGGGCTGCGATGGATTTGGAAATGCATCAAATGGATGTGAAGACGGTGTTCTTGAACGGCGAGTTGGAGGAGGATATCTACATGGTGCAACCCGAAGGATTTGTGCAACGAGGTAATGAGAACCTTGTTTGCAAGTTGAACAAGTCATTGTATGGGTTGAAGCAATCTCCACGCGCATGGTATCAAAAGATTGACACGTTTCTTGTTCATATCGGGTTCACTAGGAGCATCGCTCATCACAGCTTGTATTTCATGCAAAAGGGGCAACATGTGGTGATCGTGATCATATATGTGGATGATTTGATCATCTTTGCAAGTTGTATGAGCTGTTTGAAGGCATTGAAGGCAATGCTTGAGAACGAGTACGAGATGAGTGATCTCGGCGAGTTGCACTTTTGTCTAGGAGTTGAGTTTGTGCGAGATAGAGCAACACTCACCATAACAATGAATCAAAGCAAGTATGTTATGGATGTGCTCAAACGCTTTGGCATGGAGGATTGCAAGCCGGTTGGCACTCCGTTGGATGTGAATTCCAAACTCGTGAAACTCACCGATGAGGAGTATGCATTAGAGGCTCAATCTATGGTGGATGTGCCATACAAGCAAGCTGTAGGGTCATTGATGGATGCAATGATTGCAACAAGGCCGGACCTTGCGTATCCAATCAGCGTTGTGAGTCAACACATGGCAAGACCGGGTTCAAGTCATTGGGTTGCGGTCAAGAGGATCATGCGGTACTTGAAAGGCACAAGTGATGTGAGGTTGTGTCTTGGAGGTGACAACATTGTGTTGAGTGGGTATTGTGATGCGGATTATGCGGGTGATACCAATGATCGTAGATCCACCACGGGGTACATGTTCAAAGTTGGATCGGGGGCCGTTTCATGGAATAGCAAGCGCCAACAAACCACGGCCACGTCAACGGTTGAAGTGGAGTACATGGCGACGAGCCTCGGTACGAAGGAGGCCATTTGGTTGAGGCAACTAATAGCGGATGTGAGATGCACTCAAGAGGAGGCTACAACAATCATGTGTGACAACCAAGGGAGTATGTCATTGGCGAAGAATCCAACGCATCATTCACGCACAAAGCACATTGATGTGCAATATCACTTCATTTGAGAGAAGTTGGAGATGACGGTGATAGAGTTGAAGTAATGTCTAATGGAGCAGATGGTGGCGGACGTGCTCACGAAGGGTCTCGCGAGAGATCGTCATGAAAGACTAGTGGTGGCATTTGGGCTCCAAGGCTTTGGCTATTCGCAAAGTCGGAGTGTTGATGAGAATGATTGCGTGGGCCAAAGTTGCTCATAGCCAATGCTAATGAGCTAGTGTTGATAATGTGAGTGTTGAAGGAGAATAGTGATATGGCTGAAGTTGCATCTAGTTAAAGAGTATTGGTTAGGCCCTCTTTACACTAGAGGCGAGGGGCCGTGAGAAAAGAAATTTCAGCCAATGGGATGCGTAGAAATCGCGAAGACCAACGAAAGTCACTTTATACCCGAAATTTTCAGTCCAAGGGACAAAACGAGGAGAAGATGACATGGACAACACTTTTGTCCTAGGTGGCAGCAAAAAGGCACATTTTTGAAATCCCCCGGATTTTTCGTCAGGCCCACCTCAAGAGGTGGGCCTGACGCAAAATCCGGGGGGCCGTCTGGCCAAAATTCTCACAGCCAATCATTTTCATTTTTTAAATAATTTTTCAGAACGGGACCAAGGAGAGGTAGTGGGGGTAGAAATGAGAGGGGTATTAAAAAAATCAACACATTGTTTTGAGGCCCCTTCTCACTTTACACTATATCCAAAGGACGTCAAATTCAAAGTTTGGCTTCTCAAGAATGAGCCATGGCCCTTGGCCGGTTTTCTCCACGACTTCTCGTTTCCAGTGTAAAGAGGGCCTTAGATGTAAAGAGAAATGTTAGTTTTAGATAGTATGAGTAGATGAATAGTATAGAAGAATGATGTAAACACGTAACCAGGAAGAAGGAAAGAACCGGCAGTGCTACCTTCATCAAACGCCATGTGCGAACATACCTTCATGCATCATTTGCACATCTTATACAATTATTTCTTTTAATTGAATGTGCAAAATTTGTTGTAGCGTTCTCAGAAAAATAGCGTAGATAGCGTTCCAAAATCCTCTATGACTGGTGGTGATTGCTGCGATAGACCTTACAATTGACATAGACCTTAGAGCATCTGCATCCATGCTCGCTTAAGGTGACTCGCTAAAATTATTTATCTATATTTGAAGAGCCCTTGAAATCATACTCCCCCACCTTTGAACCCCCGTCAATTACCAAAAGTGCACATCGAATAGTCAATGCACCAAGTAGAATGTTAGATTCAATCAACTAAACATAGATTTGGAGGGCCATTTCTTGACACACCAAAGTTGAGGGCCAAGAGGCATTTTTGAAGGGCCCTTAGCATTTATCATCCACTTATTGCGTGTGTCAGACTCTTGGCGGGTAGGGGTGCGGATGCTCTTACAATTGACAACACTCGACAAATGACTTTCACTTGAATAACAAAGAAGTTAAAGGTAGAAGGACCTCCAGTTATTCTAACCCTTCTTAGGATTTTTGGCTATGAAGATTGTTGTAATAAATCTGAAATTGTCAGGCAGCTCAGTAAGGAAATTTCAAAAATATCATTAATTATACACTTTCATTTTCATTTTCGTATTTTTTATTATTTTTTATATTTTGGATGATGCAATAGGAAATGGGGATTGGATAATGGAGTAAGGTCTTTCTACCTTATGCCACACCAATCTCTCGGAGAATTCAGACCATGGTGGAGAACGAATCTCTGAGTCGTCAAAGTTGATAAGTCCATAATCATCAACAACACGCCAGCACTCACATCTCAAATTCATACATACGGGGTATAGTCTTTCCAGTGCAAGCTGCCATGACGAATCGAATTCCCAGTCATAAGTAGTAGATACACATGTAAGGTACTAGGATCTACAAAAAGGTCAGAAGCTATGTCTACCCCCACATTCCACATGAGGAAGAGATGTGACAAGATTGTCGCTACTCATAAAATTCTCCTTCTAAGGAAAACTTGCTGACCAAAGATCTGAAAAATCTGACACACGTTTGTAAGCTGTAAGATCTATGATCGACCTCTTCCTCTGAACCCTCCACCACTCCGGCCTCCAAAACCACCACCTCTGCCTCCTCCACCGAAACTTCTCCCACCACCACCCCGAGCACCCCGGAATCCTCCACCGCGTCCACCAAATCCTCCACGAGCCCCACCCCTTGCTCCACCCCGGCCTGGCGTTCCACCAAAACAAACATCAAATTAACACTTTCTTAATGTTAAGTCGTGAAATCATGCTAGACCTAGTTTGCATGCATTCCAAGAAATGAGCACTGTCATTAGAATATCTGGAAAAACAAAAACAAGTGGGTTGAGAGTGGTGTGGTACCTCCCCGACCCCCACCTCTGCCGCCCCTACCACCTGGGGTTGATCCTCTGCAAAGCATAAGAGTAGCTGTAAGAGACTTTTACACTCACTCTAGTATCCCCCGTTATAGATGGCATGAGAGAACCCCGCACGCAGAAAACAGAAGAAAGACAACAGTATGGGATTAGATGCTATACTTGGGCTGAGGCAGGAACCGAGCCAGAGGAAGCAATTTCGCAGGATCAATGTAGAACTTGTCACCAGTTTTATATGATGTGGCAATGATTCCCTCCTGCATCTTCACGGAGAACATCTGCAAACACCAGATTCCCACCTCAAATTCCCGAAGCCCAACAATCCAGTTCCAAATGGAAACGATTTTCTGAATAGCACAAGAGGAACGAATCCAACAGACTCATCTATTCCACTTACTCATCGGTTCAATTAGTCATCAATCCAGCTGCCTTAAAAAACATCTACGGCGGGCACAGCCCACACGCAACCCTAAACCACGATCATCACAGGAAGAAACTTACAGCCTCATTGATAGGACCAAAGATTTCTTCAACTTTCCCAATTTGAGTCTTGTTTTCCAGGTAGATTGGGGCATTAAAGTAAGGGATTTTTTCATTCGTCAGCTTCGTGACAGCCTCTCCTTCGCAAGCATGTAGGTACGAGGCCACCTCTGGGAGTCCAAACGGCAAGACATGAACTCTATCAGTGCATGCCAGGAGTTCACAGCTTCTCAAGCGTTAACCAAGGAACTGTAAAAACACAGACCCTACATTTCCCAGAGAAAACACTACCAGAGACAAGCCGACTCTCAGCCGACAAATGGACCAACAGTGACGTTACAGTATACTCGAATACAGCATCGAAATACAGGCATGCATTATCTGTGAATACGACTACATCACGAAACCCCCGTCGCCACCGTGACCAAAGCAGAACCAACAAAGAAATCGCAGACTGAAACAGGAAACCGGAAATACCTCAAAACAGTTATCTATAACATATCAAATGCAAGTGAGTGAGTGAGTGAGTGGGTACCAACGACTTCTTCCGGAGGCCCTTCATCGTAGCCACCGCGGCCTCCAAAGCCACCACGACCTCCACCACGGCTTCCGCCCCGGAAGCCTCCACCTCCGCTTCCCCCACGGAAACCGCCACCCCCGCCGCGACCTCCACGTAGAGGCGGCCTCATGATGAGGGCTACAGCGGAGCAAGGAAGAGAGATGCACACACAATCAGAAGGGAAAGCGGAAGGTTGCGCTGCGATGCGATGGGAAGAGGGCACAGGAATTCAGCAAAGCTGCAGGGAGAGCAGCAAGCAAGAGGATAGATGAGAATTAGGGTTTAGGGTTTTTCAGGGTATCGCCTGTAGCAAAGGTCGGCTTCACATTCATAGGGTGTCGAGCCTTTAATTCACTGACGGAAGTCACGGCTGGAAACTGAACGGAAGTCACGAAACTGAACGAAAGTCACGAAACTGAACGAAGTCATGCAACTGAACGGAACTCACGAAACTGAACGGAAATCATGGAACTGAACGGAACTCACGAAATTGAACGGAAGTCATGGAACTGAACGGAAAATTATAAACGCCTTGGAAACTCACAAATACGGAGTGTTGTTATACAAATTAAAGTTGTGAATATTTATGTATAGATTACGTGTGTTTGGTGAGATTTAACATATTAATTATCAACAGTTTTAATAAACTTTCCAAAAAAATTATCGAAATTCAATAAGAAATAAATAAATAACTTCTTTTTACTTCAATTTTGTATGATTGGTTAAAAATAGAAGATACTCAAGATGCTAAAACTTCATGACGATATTTCACATAATTTAGAAAATCATCTCCATATTCTCAATATGAACAAAGAGACCACCTTGGCCTTAATCCCTAAAAGCCCGAGGGATATTGGACAAAATATAGATGTGTTATAATATGTGCTCGGCGAGGACACTTCACTATACTTTGGTAGAACACGTGCGTTAAAGGGGTAATTAAATGAGGCTATCACATAATTGGAATATTCGAGGTATATTCTCGAATATTCTTGGTATATTCTGTAATTATTCCTTACTTGAATTTTAAGCATCCTATATTACATCTAAATATTTCAAAATTTTATTGCTCGTGAATAAAACACACCCTATATTTTAACGCACCATGTTTAATAAATTTCCTAAGTGTCTTCCCCGGGAATATGTGCCTTCCATATGTTTAACCCCTAAAGGACCATGCTCATTCCTAAACTTTTATCACTTTCTTGTGATGCTTTCAGAAAGGCAATTGTATCTCTTGATTGGTATTCATGTAGAAAACTTCACCGTTGAAGTTCAAAAAGGACTTAGTTATGAGACTGTTCATCAATTTTCAGAACAATCTACCGTATATATTACATGATTATAAGGTTTGATCATAAGTTGATTTCTGAAAATTTTGAATAAACCAACAAGTCATTCATTGCAAACTTTCTCATAAATTTAAAAACCATGATTAGCGTTTGAAAATTTAAAAGCATACAAAGATGTACTATATCTAGGTGCCTACAAAAAATGGTGTTCTAAAACTAAATACAACAACAATGATTGATTCTCAAAGATTAATGTTTGGGTGAAGTGACTTGTTGGTGACTCGTTGAGCCGGTGTTTGTGATCATTATTAATTTTTACATTGCAAAAATGTTTTAAAGAATTCAAATATATATTTTGAATATTCCAAAATATTCTAAAATAATTTAAAATATGTATAAAAGATTCCAATTACTTTGAAAATATGCCATTTAAAATATATTTAAACATTTTCTGTAATTATTTTATAATGTTAATGATGCAGTAATGGCAAATATTTTACATATTGGACACTTCTTTTTTTTATACGAATGTGACGTCCAAGTGTGAAAACGCCCTTCAAGTCATCAACCGCCCTAACTACCATGTCCCAAGTTCACTTACGTTGACGTTTTAGTTTTTTTCCCGATGAATCAATCAACCTAATTGCAAATCTTGAAGGATTTTGGTGTTCTTGAAACAAACATTTTCAATTCTCTAGTTAACATTGAGTCAAATTATGAAATCCAAACAAGTTATTAAAGTAATGAAATTATTCTTGAACACAATGTGTCCACCTGGTCCTTTAGGGGTTAATGAAGTTTGGTTCAATAGAAAAAATGTAGGCTACAAATTATTTGTACGGTCAAGCTTCCAAAAATAACTTTAGATCATTGTTTAATGAATTTAAAGGCATATACCTTTGAAAATTTGTATAAATTCTAATTTTCACTTTTAGAGTTTGGGATTTAGCATGATTGGTTAAATTTGGTTTATCTATTGTGAACTTCAAAAAAGCAAAAGAAATGATGGAGGGAACATCATTACTTTCCCCAAATAGAAACTTTTGTAACACTAAGACAATGTTGAAGTGATTTACTTTGAAAAATTCTCCCGCGTAGAGTTTAACTCGGATTGACATAATTCAACTTGGGTTAGAAAGTAGACTTGATGAAGTACTTAAAAATATTTTAATTTTTTTCAAAAACTTGTATTTTGGTTTTGGGCAGCTCGTTAAAAACAAACAATGACCAAAAAATGGTCTCATGGGAGCTTAGGGGTTAAGTTATGTTATTTTTTTAAAATGACATTATTATTTCATTCAAGTTTAATTAATAAAATAAAGCTTACCAAGTTTAGTTTTTATTCCACTTTGATTTTTTGGAAAAAGATATAAAAGTGGAGTGTTTTATAAGATTAGTTGGTATTTACCATGTCAATGTAATTGTAAACCTTTTGGTAGGAAAATCAAATTTTTTGAAAGTATTTTGTAAATGATATGAATTCTCTTTATAATTGCTTCAAAATCATAGTAATTTCAAACTCTCACCAAAATTTATGAAAAAATCATAATTTTTAGTATACGTATGGCTTCATCTACTAAAATTATAAAGTTGAATTCTTATCTTATTTATTGTAACGAACCTCCAATGTAAACTAGTCTGTCAATTACACTGTCATTTCCATTCTTCAATTCATCAATTACAAGCCCCTTTCTCGTCGTGCCAACGGCTTGGAGTTCTTTCTTGCTACTATATGGCGACAATAATCTCATGAATTTTTTTATTAACAGCCGTTGTCGACACAGACTTATTGCTATTTAATAAAATTAAAATCAAAGCCGCCATATCTAGAAGCTTGAGCGTTGGATTCTTTGTTTTCTTGTCAAATAATTGCAAGGAATACACAAAGATCGCGTTTATCCTATGGATGGCCCAACATGAATGTTTTTTTGAACAACATTGAGTACGCAATCACTTTAAGAAAACTTGTTAAAAAAAAAAAAGCGGCTGAAATGGCTGTTGTACATTCACTAGTAGAAATCTTGTCTTATGTGACAAGTCTTTAATGACTCAATGTCCGGAAAGACAAGTCCATATTGACACAAAGTGGTCTTTGCGTCATTATGGACTTGTCTTTCCGGACATTTAGTCACTAAAGACTTGTCACATAAGACAAGATTTCTACTAGTGATTTGACCACATTCTGCTGCAATGCCTAAATAACTGCAAAGGCTAAACACTTGCAAAAATTTCTTTCTTTTTATTGCAGTTGGGATTCTAAGAATTTTTGGGCGTTTGAAATATTATTAGAAAGTCAATTTCAAGACCTTTCCAACGGTATATTACACTCCCCAAAATTCTCGAAATTGCGGCCAAAAATTGAAAAAAGAGTTTTGCAATTGTTTAGCAACTCCATCAAAATGTGGTCAAAGAAACTGCAGCCAATTTCAGCTGTAGGTTTTTTTTACTAATTTTTCTTATAGTGAATCTACGTTATTATGTTCTTGAAATACGTTCTAGTTCAAGATATTCCAAACATACAAAGTAAAACTTACAAAACAATGACATAGTAAAATTAAAAGCAAAGCATAACGTGGCGGAAAAAATGACATTGCAAAACAATTAGAAACCGTTCTCCGCTTTCTGCAAGAAAGAGACCTTTTCCAAACAACAATGTTGGAATCGTCTCTATGCTCCTCCTTCTTTATCTCCAGCGATCGTCTCTACGCCTTGTTTCCTCGACCAATCACTCGTCAATCAAACCCCAAACCAAGAGCAAATGGTAATTGAAGCAACTGGCAGCAGACTGCTAATAGCAACTATACAATATTGGTTCTTCTCTCCACTTTATATTCAATGCTTAAGGCAATTCAAGTACATGTCAACTGTGATGATCAATTTAAATGTTGTCTCCAATTTATTTATGTGGAAATGTCACACGGAAATTTGGATGCCGTAGGATAATACTCTAGAAATCAAATCTTTGAGTGGCACTCAAAGGTCTAATTTGGCATAGTACAAATTATTAGAATGATTACTTTTAAATTATTTTCAATAATTAGTGATGGGTATTACAATATAGGAGGTAGGAAACATACGTAGGTGATCTACAGGACAAATAAAATGTTCTATATATTCACAATGTATATAGTATACATTAGGTACAGAATTCATTACTAATTATAACCAACATGAATAATTCTTTGACCCCTTTCAGGTTTCTTATTCTTCGCTCCTACTACTTCTTCAGTTGCTTCCTCCGCAACAATCTCACTTCTAGTCTTTTGTTTAGTTACCTCCTTTTCATTATCAATTAGAGGTAGTAGTAGGGATTGAAGCATCTTCACCACCACCCTAGTCATTCCCTCTCGACAATTAATTCTCAATTCTTTTTGAAACTTTGGTTCAATAGCTTCTTTTCTCAACTATTTGTGGCACTCTAACTCCGAAGCTTCCTATCACAATTTCTAAAATCTCTCAAATTTTGCAGCTTCCACTCTGAGCCCTTTTTAATGCTCCTCTAGCTCTGTTTGAACTCTTGCCTTGCAAGACATTTCGACAAACCTCCTCCAATGAGCTCTGTAATGCAATCATTATGTAGTTCTACAATTTGGAGCGAATCATAATGAGCTATGTGATGCAATCCTTATTTTTATTCAGGGAAGTCCACCTCGTCTTTGAACAATAGACACAGATTTGAAATCCCGAGTATAGGACGTTGCACAGATTCACACCGACCTTGGTCTCCTTAGGCAGCAATGCCATTGCTCCAGGCTTTGCGTTCCATTAGTCCCAGACAAAGCTAAGCACGGGACCTATGCTTTTTGTAATAGTCGTAGCGTTAGTGCCATCTAAATTTTGAGTTGTGCGCACATTGTGGATTTCTCCAATTGCTCCTAGTAAAGTTTCTCTGGATTTGAACCACATAAAAAGATAAAATGTCAGGTTGTAAAACAATTTATACTATAATGTTGATGTTCTTTTTTGTGTTATGTACTAATTCTACACCGAATGTACTTAACATTGGACTATTTTGTACTATTATCTACCGCATGTGTGGAATATTGTACAATGTGTAGTCAATAATGTACAAGTTTGAACTAATTGTACAAGGTTGCATGTACCTCCACCAAAAAAAGACATAAGGGCGTAAAGATTATTGTATCAATGTCTAGATGGGAGTCCTACATTGTCAGCTGTGAAGGATCCACTTGCAATCTAGCTCATCTCCTCAAAAAGTGTTGTGCTTTGTGTCACCAAATTGCAGTGTTATGTCAATCTACATGTTTGTGTAGATTGTTGGAATCCACATCAAGACATTGTGAAACGTCTAACTCTTAAAAATTTATTCTTTACGTTGATGCGGCCATTCCATGTAGGTCTTTGGTCCAAGTTCCGAATGCAAGAATTGAGATCTTTACTAGTGCACTTTCTTTGACATGATGTTCTTCAGATGTCATTCATGTTTGGCAGAAGACATTGCGTTGATAGTGATAAATACCTTTGGTGCTACAAAATGTTCACTACTCTATTTTCTAAACAATACCCTATGGAGGTTTGCAAGCTGAACCAAGTCCTCGTATATGGTTGATGTTTTTCCTCTCTCACTTTGCAGGATCCTAGATCTCTCATGCTACATTCCTGTGTCAATTTTGCTGAAGCTTAGATGTGCATTGCTGTAGATCAGCTCTGGAAATTAATTCTATATTGGCCTTATTTTTAGTGTAATGCGCATTTATGCTATTTTCTGCTCATTTTGTGTCTTTCTTGTCCATGAATGTATGTGGTATGCAATCCGACTTCTTTTATTGGAAGTCTGCCAATGTATTTATGGACTATGTATTTGTTCATAGTTAGTTTAAAATGAGTTTATTATATAGAAAGGAAAAAAATTGGACTGTTTATTGGTCTCTTCTCACTTTACTTCCAAAGGCCGTCGCTTCAAACAACCAGTCCTTGTATGAGAAGCATTTTAAAATGAAGGACTTTGGAAAGACTTTTTTCAATGGTGTTAAACGATAAATTAGTAACTACCGATAGTTTACTGACCTAGATTTTTACTACTCCAGTAATTTTTCAAGTTATTACAGAAAGTAAATCTAGGGATTTTTTTTACTGATCTGACAGTAAGGTCAGATCGGGTTGTACTTTGTATAAAGAGCCATACACATTGGCATGGGTACATTTTTTCGAACTACAGATTTCCATTTTTCTTTATCGATTTTCTGTCTTCATTAGGAGAAATTTGGGGTCCCAAAGGGGCCCTGTAAGACAACCCGTGGTAGGTGAACCGGCTGCCCAAGTACCCCTCTTTATGTGAACCCATTGGTGCAGTTCGCTGCTCGCTGACAGCGTCGGAAGCTGCAGTGCTGGCAGCGTCGATTGGCTTGACCCACGGAACTGCACTGCTGGCACTACGGTTGCACCATTGGTGCGAGCATGTAAAGCGCACGGTTTTGCCTCAAATTTTCAGCACGTGCCAAAGGCAAAGGCCCCTTTGTGACCCCAGATTTCTCCTAATGTTTTGATACTCCTATCTACCGAATGTTTCTTTCCGGTAGTTTGTATACTTATTCTTCTGATGATCTGGATTACCTAGACTTTTGATTACTGATTAGAGTTCAGTAATGTGGATAGTATTAGAATTTTGACTCGGTAAGGGATTACTGTACACTCCTTCGTAGCATCATTACCTCGGTACCATATACCGGACAGTGATAGACAAGAGGTAGCTACCAAATGGCTTCTAACCTTTAGTGTAAGCCACAGTCTTGTACCTAGATTAAAACCCAAACCGGCCCTCGCACAAACAACTAGAACATAAATCTGACAGACAATTAAAGTAGTAGACATGTCTAAACAATAGAAGTGCTATTAGCCAGATCATGCAATCACTAATGTACCTAAAACTTCACACTAGTAGGAAATATGTCGTTCACACTAATTGCAAAAAGTAATGAAACCGCACCAGTTTTCATTGGCCTTGGTCGAGTTTTAGAGCTAAGCTATGTCAGAAGTAGTGAGTAGTTTTGGTCATAACAGACAAGAATCCCCTTGCTATGCACACATTGATGCTCGAGCCAGGCAAAGTAAGAACAAGGTAAATGCAGAGGTTAGATGACAATCTAGCATCCAATGAGAGCACGGGGATCATGGGAATATTCGTATGATGCTGTATTTTTGTTGCAATAATATAACACCGTATTTTTGTGAGATGTAAATTTTTCATTGAGATCTTTCGTAGCACCATGTGATGTTTTTGAGACTTCAAAAGAATTATGGTGCAATATTAGAAGACTTGGGGTTTTGGTATTGGCAGGATCCTAAGTTGAAAAATCTTATGAAACCTGTCAACTTCCACAACTTGCACAACACATTGATACAGAAAACCCAACTCCAATCTGATTTAAATGACAATGGTGTCAAAGTTTGCAACTCACCAAAACATTTGGAATTTCGACTTCTACACTTCATTGCATATGTGCCTTGACTTGAGAAGCAGCATCTGCATACATACACAAAGGCAAACAACCACAGACCGACGATCACAAAGTGCCTAGAAGAAGGTATCAAGAGGAATTCCACAACCCTAGAAAATCAGAAACCCTAGAACTTGTAAAACTGTGGAAAGTGTTCACGACTCAACAATGACAAAGAAGCCAGAAGTAATGAAGGACCATCGAAGTAGTGAAGGAGAGGCGGCGGAAGCATTGTGAAAACCCTGGTGCTATTTCGAGGTAAGACTATATACTAATAACCAGGCGAACCATCAGTTGTGCACATTAGGATTCAAATATTGAAACAATGTTGACGGCATATTTAGAGTTAACCGAAAATTATTGGCATCCTTTGGAGGGCCAGTTGCTCGTCTATTTTTACGCCTTGTGGAGTTCGTGGAGTGAGAAGCGACACTATTGCGGGTTTTCTGGCACTGTTCCCCCATTCCTGCGAATGAAATGCGACACTTAGGATACCTAGCAGTGAGGGCCGCTTCACACTATGGCCGTCAAGTCGAGAGGCCGTGGGAATTGAGAGTCCAAACTTTGTTGAGAGTCCAAAGAAATCTACTGAAAATAGGTATAAAATATAGTTTTCATTTTTTATGAAAACAAATCGACGGCCTCTCGACCATGGTGACGGGTCTTGCAAAATGTAGGACCCAAACGAGAGGTCGAGAGGCCGTCACCTTGGTCAAAAAGTGTTGCCATGTAAGCATTTTGAAGGTCCACGGCCTTTGGACTTTGGCCTCTAGTGTGAAGGGTCGAGAGGCCGAAACCATGGTTTCTTGCAATTTGATTGGTGGAAACCGACGGACTCTCGACCTTCGGCCATAGTGTGAAACCCCCCTGAGTGTCAGTTAAATCTTCGTTACCACTGTACAGGGTACTGCACTGTACTATCTTGGCATGCATATATCATCGACTGCCATAACCACTCGATCACTAAGTTAGCTCCATTGCTCTGTGTCTCTCTCTTTCCCTGCCCCGGCACTCAGTTAACTTATGCATGCACCCATGCATGCATCTCGCCTGCCCTGCTCTGCTCTGCTCTGCTCTGCAAGACCCATTTCCCTGGCTCCCGCCCGTTTGCTTCCAGACTTGATATAACTTACTTCTGTGCATCACCCAACCCACCCACCCATATAATTACGTTATGCATGGAATATATATAAACTGCTCTCCGTTGCAGCTAATAATATATGCTGTGATCAGCGTGAATTAATCTCCTCGCTTGCGGGAGCCCATAGGATCATTTATAGTACTTTTCTATTGTATTATGCAATCCATGTGAGGCCGGCCATGCCGTCGTAATTACTTCCATGCAGCAGCAGCAGCGGCGGCCGTGATCATTCTGGAGCTGCTTAGCTTGCTGGGCGCTCCAGATCCAGAGAAACAGAGAGACGGCAGCATAACTTAGTCATGCAGCTAGCTCTTCCACCCGTCGACGTACGCGCAGCCTCCAACCCCTAAGTTAGCCTGCATGCTGCTCCTTCTCGCTTCACGAGCCAGTTGTGTGCTGGTTCACAGGCAATGGCTTAAACAGACCGGGCCATCGATGGAGTTGTAACGTAACGGGAGCCTTACTGCCTGCGCGCCTGCCTGCCTGCCAGCCAGCCATCTGCTTCGAAAGTTCATTCTACGGACCGAGGGAATTCGTTCGTATTGTCTACTCGCTCGGGGTGGAGCTGCGTGTGCGTTCGTGCATGCAGATCGAGGCCAGACGCGCGCGGCATATATGAGAGGGCCAGAGAGTTTCAGCCACGAGAAGGCCCGGTGGGAGGATCGCGAGGCGGCATTGTTGCTGGATGGCCATGCCGGCATTGGCGCTGCGCTGGCCCTCCAGTCTTCTGATGAGAAGCCTCCCATTCATCCCGTCCGAATGCGCGCAATCTTTGTGGCTGCTGTTCTCACCGTCTTCACCAGCTCCCTGGTACGTCGGTCCCTTCCATCTGTCTGTCTCGTCTTCTGCGTGCGCATTGTAAATTAATCCATTTTTTCTTTCTTCACTGTGTTGCAATTGAAGCAATCTCATCGAGCTGCCTGCCTGCCTCACCACCTTGCCGTGGATTTAATCTACTCCCATCGTTGTTTTAATTAATTGTTAGCCTGATACTTTTACCTGGCTGGATGGATAATCTTAATTCTTGTGGGTTTCTTGGCTGGCACATTGCAATTGTGGGGTGATAAATGAGCGTTTTTCTGTAAACAGCAGTGCTACTTTTCAATCGTCACTATAAAGAACTTGAAGTCCCTGATTTATTATCATGCGTTTCTCTTCAACTATAATTATATGATTCAGCGATATATGTCGGAGCCTTTGTTTGATGACGAGAAGGGCGATTTGGTTGAAGTTTCAGGGCTTCCTGGCCTCATTAACTATATTTATTCTTCGTTGCATAGATCTCAAGATTCTATCAGGCTTTGAGGGAGGTTCTTTTCGGCTGCAAAGCTTGGCTTGTATCGTAATTTGTATTATGAAAATAGTCCGTCCTTTTGGAAATGATATTATTTTTGTAGGTTGGTTGCGACAGAAATAATTGATACATCCTGGATGATTGTCATCGTCTGACAGGGTATCTTAACAACGCTGTCACAAACCAGTGGGGGTTATAACTATGATTATGCAACCGTACCATTCTTGGCTGAAGTTTTGAAGGTAGAAACTACTACGGGGCATTCATATTTCAATTTTCATATATCCTGTAAAGCCATTGTAATAGGTGTAGTTCAACTATTCACTGCAGCTGTTGCTTCATTCAGATATTCTGTTCTATTCTATTTATTGGATCTCAAAATTTGCAGTGTGCCGATCGAGCGCATAGATCTATGATACTGCTCATTCTTGAAAATTTACAACGAGCGCTATCTTTTATTTTATAATTCGTTTGGTGCAGTTCTTTATTTGTGGCTATCTACTGTGGAGGGAGATGAAATCACCGCAATCTACAGCAGTCACAACAAACTGGAATAGCATACTTCTCTACCCAATTCCATCCATCATCTATCTTGTGCACAATAACGTACAATTTCTTACTCTGATATACGTTGACACCTCGACTCATCAAATTATGGGCAACCTCAAGATCGTGACAACTGGGATCCTATTCCGGTGAGGATCTTCGTTCTAAACCCCCAATTGCTAGTGAAATTTCTTGCTTGAATGTGGTCTACTTACATACAGTACATCCCTTTGATGAAATAAACGGACGAGAGGGGTTGGAATCATCATGTCTCAACTTGTGGCAAGATAAGCTGATGTGTCCTTGGTTTCATAATTATGAGTGTTCTTGATGTTACTTTTCTTACTGGTTCAACTTGCGTTATTTTATGTCAAGCGATTAGAGCAACTCCTTATGCTTATGTTGGTGACTGCTACATGGCTTCTGCGTGCGCACAGTATACACGGAGTCTTGATTTCTGGTTTACTGTTTCACAGGACATTCTTAAAGAGGAAGTTATCAAGGCTTCAATGGATGGCGATAATGCTGTTGACTGTCGGTACAACAGTCAGCCAGGTGAGGATCTCGTCTCGACTACTCCGAAGTGCCTTCTTTGGATGGTTTTTCTCATTGAAGCCCCATGGTCAGAAAATTCACTCTCACAATAAATGAATACGGCGTTCGCATAAATGTTGGGGCGATGCATTATTTCAAATTATGAAGGACGGTACTTTGTTTTCACAGGTGAAAGGCTGCGGAGAAAGAAACTGTGGAAGCTTATTGGCCGCACCCATACCAGGATATCTTCTAGGCATACTCTCTGCATGCCTTTCAGCACTTGCAGGCGTTTACACGGAATACCTAATGAAGAAAAATCAGGACTCCCTGTATTGGCAGAATATGCAGCTCTATGCGTAAGCTAAGCGGCAATTAATGTGCAAGTTCTTGTTATGCTTTGATGATGTTTTCGATACTTGATAAGATCGATTATAGCATGAATGTGCATAGTGGTCATCACTCCGATCCGCACTCAATTCAGTGATGCAAATATGCAATGAATACATGTAACTTCGGTTCATCTTGAATTATGTATATCACGTACTTTGGTTTATCGACACTTTGAGATTTGACATCGTGGGAGTCGGTGCATCATAATGTCGTCATTATTTTCCAGGTTCGGAGTGTTGTTCAACATCGCACGTCTGACTGTGGACGATGTTCGAATGGGCTTTTCAAAAGGTCCCTGGTGGTACCGTTTACAGAATGGCTACGACTTCATCACATGGCTGGTCGTGCTCAATCTGGGTTGTACTGGTCTCCTCGTGTCATGGGTCATGAAGTATGCTGACAACATTGTCAAGGTCTGACTTCATCTCTGATCCTCACTCTCGTGAAATGAGTATATATTTCTCATTGAGCAGGTCTAGAATATTTGCTTCTGTTGCAGTTCAATGATTCTGCATGCCTCAAAACTCAGATTCGCAGCTTGGTTCTAGTTAGTTCAAGGGATATAGAAATAGTTGTGGATTGTTACCAACCTAAATTTAAGGTGCAGTCGATCCCGGCGGCAACATGCTTCTGCTATAAATTCAAAGACGTCAACGATGACCCATTTGCCTCAGCGTCTCTTGAGCTGTTGCCACATCAGATGCGTTTACTTCAATTAATCAGATAAGAGATCGATTGACATTTTGCAGGTCTACGCCACATCCATGGCAATGCTACTGACCATGGTAGTATCTATCCAGCTCTTCGAGTTCAAACCAACTCTACAGGTACTGGCTCAACCATTCTAGCCTGGCGTACCCTGACTATGGATGCAAGTGATGAAGCCATGATTGTCCGTTAGCTTAAGGTTAATGAAGCGCATGATCTCCTTTGCTGAATAATGGGTTTGATCTCAATAATATGGCCAATGATATCGGACATGAAGCATCTGACGTAACTAGTATTAATATTGTGAGCGATGGTGGTTGTTACAGCTCTTCCTGGGGATAGTGATCTGCTGCACGTCGCTCCAACTGTACTATACGCCCGTGGAATCACTTGTGGGCGCACCAATCTCACCACCATCACCAGCTACAGAAGATTATAGTGCGGCTCTTGATTCCGAAACTGATGCCAAGAGGAAAAGTTTCACATAGATCTTGACAGCCCAGCTCGGACATTACTGTAGTCAGTGCACAGAAGAATTGAAGCAGCTAGTGGACTTTCTTGTAATTGTATTATTGGTGGACACGTCTTACAGGATCCGCGGAAGATCGAGATCGCTCCGCATTTCGATCTTCGAGCATGAGAAATCGTTTTTCAATGAACCATACCGTAATGCTTCCCACGCAATCCAGCTTGGAATATATGTTCCAGATTCCGTGACGATTTTGTTCGTTGCAATAAATATATAGACACATGGGGCTTCAGTTCTAATTGATGGATTTGCATGAGGTACTGGCAGTAGGAGTCTGGCTAGTTCACAGGTGGGATTATTATAACTAAGGCACTCATGCATGCACTCTAGTACAGTGTACGTCTAGCAATATACAATTCACCCCCAGTTGTAGTAATGGTAGTCGATGCGAACTGTTCCAAACGGCAAGGGCACCTTCTCCCGTGTTTTGGTTGCCAGATTATACAAGCAGAACCTGTCAGCCCACCCTCGGATATTAATCCAGGCGAACACGAGCGCATAGTCACCGCAAAAGCTGGTGAAAATCTCGACATCGTCAACACGAACTGTGGTAGGGAAGTCCTTGTCGGATCGAAGCCACAGGGTATACAGGTGAGCAGGCATGCGGTCATACTCGCGCCACTCGTGCCGGGCTTGATCCACAAGCTCCCAAACGGTGGCAGAATTGAACTGCACGCCATCGTGATTCTCCACGATGTCGAAAATGCGACTTCGCCACGCCCCGAGCGTGCGGCACTCGCGGTTCTCGGGGCACTGCGGGGGTGCCTTCAGGTTGCTCCACACATGTGTGCCCAGATTGTACACTAACACCTCATTTGAGCCCATCCGGATGTACACCTGATTGTTGCACTGCGTGCACTTGGTTAGCCGTGCCGTCTTGTGCAGCACCGGCTGCGCGAGTGTGGTCGACTTCCATCCGTTGCTCTTGGAGTCGTACATCTGCGTGGCCATGCCGCTGCCACCCTGAATGATCTGGAACGTGTGGGGCTTGACGGAGGTGTCCACAGCTATGCCCACGCATCCATTTTCCACATTGCATTCTGGAGCTGGCGGCACTGTATGCCATGCCTTGGTGTGCACGTCGAAGACTCGCAACTCGGAACGCTCAACCCTAATCTTGGAGCTACAGACGAAGCCCTCCACTGAGAACGCTCCATCCGGATGGTTGACGCCATGAAAATACAATTGCGGGAGTTGGTTCCAGCACCAGTGCTCGGAGGCGATGTTGTAGGATAATATGCCGTTCAACTGTTCGTCGATTCCCGAGGGATTGAGAATGAAATAGGGTTTCGGAATGAGATCCTTGAAGCCCCGGCGCTCCGAGGCCACACGATTCCACTCTTTGCACACATTGCGCAATCGGAAAAACTCTCGAAATGGCAGTTTCGCATACACAACATTCGGCATGTCGATATGGTGGCGCAAGTCTTTCCAAATCTCCGGATCCATTACAGTGCTCAGCGGCAGCAGCATCGCTCTGGCGGCTCTCCGCTATGTTCACCGCGATGGTGCTCTCACCATCGGGATCGCCCTTCCTGCTCTCGACCGTGCTGTTACGATCGCCCGTCGTGTTCTCGGCCATAAAGACTCTATTACACTCTGCAATCTGCAGCAGCTTGTGCCTGTGTGTTTGAAAATCGGAATGTATACGCAACCTCTAGATCGAATTAAAATGCTCATGCGCACTGATTACTTATGGGCTGGCTGTGCACACTAAGAAGGGCAGCCTTTCTCATGGAGGAGAGCGAGCAAATTGAATGTGAGGGACGCCGGCCCACGTGCAAAAGGAATCGATGCATGGGAGTCTTGCCTCGAGAATCAGCAGGCTCTGCATCGAGAAATTAAGTGGGCCTGGCAAGCCAGGCAGGCAGAAAAAGGGATAGAACTGAAAATTCAGATTCGAGAATGGAAAACATCTACGACGGACGATGGTGGATTCGCCATTCCTCCTCAAGACTGTCGAACGGACGGTAACTCAGCAGGCACCAGGGACGACAATAATCCTTCGATCATAACCTCACAACGATCCCACAAAAAGGTGAAGGGACAATGAAGAGAACGCCATACATTTCACTGTTATACAGTGCAAACTCTTCTTGTAAAATATGGAAAAAAAGAAGACTATCACGCACTCTATCAGATCATCAAAAGAAGCACACGCACTGTGTCATATCATAACTGAATCCCCTTTTTAATCTCATATCATAATAGGTTGTAATATAGCAGGTCTACCAAATTATAAGAACTTGACTTGTAAGTTAAGCTGCCTTGAGCGGACCTGTGAGCCCCAGGCTTGACGAGTCTCGCATCACATGAAAGATTTCTTCTCTTTGTATGTCTGCCGTATTAAATTTGTGCGTAGAGTGTCAAAAATTATAATGTCTGCAACTATTGATGCTACAAACTCAACAGCTAGTCAGCTGGTCTCATGATAGAATGTAATTTGTTTTAAATATTCCCTACTTTCCTTGTCATCTAATTTCCTCTATCTGTGTCACCTAATGATCATATGCTGCAGTCGTACTGAAGATACAGAAGACTTTTAAAGTAACTACTATATACAAGCAGCAAAAATGGATTACAGCCGGATGAAGATAAGACAGCTCTCCTGAGGTTTCTCACAAAGCTTGCACAAGTACACCATGGATCGAAGTCAGTAACGGAGAAAATGCACTTCTTGATGTTACTCCATCGCCATCTTCTTCGACTTCAGAGGAAAATATCGGTACTCTTTGAATTTGTGAATCTGTATTGCATGTCGGTATACTTTGAACTTGGCTCCCAAGAGTTGCAGCTTCTGTGCAGCGGGAAAAGATACTAGAAAACAACCAGCCAGAAATGCTAAATGTCTTACAAACTGGAATGCTCTTCGCAGCCCTTGCCAGACGACCCAAGCAATTGCCACCCAACCTGTCATGCAAAACTTGGTCAGCTATGAACTTCATTGCAAGCAGAAACTCTGGAAGGAACACAAGGTTGCCAAGGAGGTGGTTCGAAAAATGGTCCATGTGCTTGAATTCCAATTGCAAGTCATTTCTACCAGAAACAAAACGAAATGGGAGGACTTGGCTTGTTTTCTGTTGGGACATATTTTGTGGCAGCAACATAACATAAGAAATTCACGAGAGGGACGAACTGTCTGCGATGGATACCTGTCTGGAGTACACGAGAATGTAATATCGGTGAGACCAATGACCCTCACCTGACAGAATAATGACTGCCCACACGCTTAAAAAAGCAATGGAGCCGATGGTGAGACCTCCAAAGCCAAGCGCTGCCACGTACACCACTGTGATTGAGGAGAAGAAAAATGCCATGATAAAACCGACCGTCGAAATGGCCACGAAAAAACTCGCAACAGCAGCATTCAAAGACGATGAGATGAAAAGGAGTGCGAATGCTACCACCGCCGTTACGGCTACGAAAGTAGCCACGCCCACCTGCACACCGAGAAACCTTGCACATCTCAGTCCCAGTTCCGAAACAGCCAACAGAGGAATATACTGTTACGATGATGTGGTTGAGCAACATGAGAAGTCCCCTATGGACGTGTTCCTACATAGCCATACAAACGTAGAAATCCATAATGTCATGTTCATAGAGAACTACAATCATCTTCTCGACACCAGTGCACGAGGAAATTTGGAAGGATTCGCAGGATTGCTCCACCAACAAGTACTGCAGGATGTAGCAAGCTCTTGCAGCACTCAATGCATCATCCAAATGTACCCTCTTTGTTTGAGGCACGCTCAGAATTGAGCTCATCCGCTCCATGAAAAACATACAAGTGCACACGAAAATGGCTTACGAACAAAAAAACCTAGAGCCGAGAGGCAAGCGATAAACGTACTGCAGCGATGAGGAATCCGCTGCCAGGTCCACCATGGCGCATCCAATTGACAGCGTCCCAAAATGTGAAGCTCTTGACCATTGGAGGGAACCTGTAACGATGCCCTACAGTACGCAATTTGGCCACCATGGAGATCGGGTTTCTGTCCTCTTCTACTGCACAATCTTGTGCAACTTTCCGAACGGCATCCTCCGATACTTGATGAGGTTCTCCAGTTTGAACTTGACAAGCAAAAATATCATAGTTTTCTTCCTGCTCAACCATAGTCTCCTGCTGATGTTTTCCGACGGCTATGGTTGGCTTGATTCAAGGCCGATATCAAAGTCCCGACTCAATAGAAAACGCTAATCAATGCGCTGATGTAGTACAGAGGTCTTTCAGGCTGCGATGCACTTGGGTGAATCAAAACCCCTTGTGCTCACTGAGAGTGGCAAATTGAAAGCACATTTTGTGCCAAAGTAGAATCTGATGCCGTTAATCTCAAATGGCCCTATCGATGTAGAAATCATAAGCTCGATGATACTACAGAGAGCCACAGACTGCTTCGAACACCAGCCATCACATCAGCCCTGGAAATGGCAAGGTTTTGGAAGGTATTAAAACCGAGCGATGGCTGCTGCAAGCGTTTAATTCTGCTTCCAAGAAAGGAAATCAACGACTCCTCCCAACCGCAACCCCCTCAACCAAAAAACAAGTTGCTCCCGCTATCCCCACAACTGCGACAAAAATGGATCTGAAGGAGAGATCGCCATATATTCGCGTCCTGCAACCTCGTGGCCCAACAGCAACACACAGCTCTCTATCGATCCGGCAACTACCTCGCTGGGTCGCTGAGAATGGAATTCAACTCTCACCAGTAAGGAACCAAAAACTAGTAACAGACCCAGGCTACCTCCCCTCATACGTACTCAATGCACCCGCGCGCCCACCCAACCACCCTCCCTCCGCACCCACGCAACAGCGAAAGTGACAAGAAAAAGCCACTCCTTCACAATGAAATGCAATAAATTAAATTTATTATTGTTATTATTATTTATTTTATTTTATTTTATTATCATTATTATTCTTATTTACAAAAATACTGTACAGTCCGTCGCTGGCTGGCAAGCTCGCTCGGCCTAAGCTAATGGACAACCCACCGACGTAAGTCAAGTGAACATGAACTCCAACAAGTACTGTAAGTTGGTGGGGCAAGGTAAAGAATACAATGCCAGCCAGCCCTCAACTGACGCGCAAGCGAGCTCTAAGCTTACCGTCTGGAACAAGTCAGCACCTTGCAATACGATGTTAAGTTGGCTGCTGCCATCACTCCGGCCGTCGTGAGCCCCCACCGATCCTCCCTCCCTCTCCACAACAACTACAACGAAACCCACCCACGAACTACAGTGAGTAAGCTTACTGAAAAAAAATTGACTCACATTTCTGTTGTTTCCTTCCGCCACTCACCAGCCAGATGAAAACGGAAACGCTGGACATCGCCAGACGGAAGTAACTGAACGGAAGGGTATGATGAACCACAGCAGGGGAACCACAGATGATGACGAAGGGAGCAAAGGAAGAAGGAAGCAAGGAAAGAAGGAAGGAAGGAAGGAAGGGGAAGGCTCTGCGCTGTCCTTCCTTGCATGGCAGACAGCGCCGCGCCAAGCGCCAGGGAACGCAACTCCGTAGACGTCCTACGACTGCGTATCTACAAGAGGCGCACCGTATGAGGTGAGAGCATCCCCACTCCTACACGCTAGAGATGACTCGCTCAAATTATTCATTTACATTTGAAGAGCCCTTACACTCACACTCCCCCACCCTTGGAGGCCCCTCACACATTAAATATTCAATGGACCAATCACAAGTAGAATGTGGGGATTTAGTCAACTAAACAGTGATTTGAAGGGCTATTTCTTGAAGAGCCATTTTGGAAGGGCCCTAAGCACTTTTCATTTACTTCTTGAGTTGGAAGGGCCCTAGGAGGGCTGCGGTGGAGCTGCTCTGAGGCCGGAGGAGGGTGTTCCCTGTGCAAGGGATCCCCGAGGCCGTAGACCGAGTTTTGGGAGCTCCATATGCGGAGCTACCATTCAGGGGTTGGGGGTGAAAATTTTAGGTGTTTTTTGGGTTGAAAATATTTTCAATCCTGACGGAGCTGAGTTGCACAAGGAGAGTAATTTCAACCCTTGAGAAAAACTCTCAGTTGAAAATTTAAATTGTTAGTTTGGATAATGCCTCAAACCCAATTCCAACCCAAACCAAACTCAACTCAACCCAACCAAACTTAACCCCTAAAGGACCGGGGGGGTTTTAGTTTAGCTCTTGTTTTCTTGACTAGCTCTTATAACAAGCTCAATTCCTCCTTGGTGTGGGATAATTTTGACGAGTGGCACCATTGAAATCAAAGAAGACTTACATAGCTTTTTGTATGAAAAAAAGATCAACGAAATCGCACAATTTTTGAGAAAATGCCACCGTTGAGAAGATTGATGGAACTTGTTCAGGGTATTTTGTACACATGCTGAAATCGGATTGATCAAAAGTGCTCCAAAAAATCTGAAAATTTTACTGTGAGTAGAAATCATCATTTTAAAAATGTGGAAAAAATTTCAAGTGATTTGGAGGTGCGAGGAAGAAGATATGAGGGTCTGAAGTGACGCCAAAATACCCACCGTGCAACTCAAAAAATTCACCAAAAATTGCACAGTTCATGAAATTTCAATCAAGAAGTACTCACAGATTCAGCTCTCAAAAAGAACTAAGGTAAGTATACCTAAAAGGGAGCATTGAGTTAAAGCGTGCGTATCTACTACAGTGTGACATTTCATAGCTAAAATGTCACACTGTAGTAGATACGCACGCTTTAACTAAATGCTCCCTTTTAGGTATACTTACCTTAGGGTCTCTTTGTTGCTCACTTTACAATTCACGGTCCAACAACTCGAAATTCCTTACTTTCTAGTTCCCGAAGCCACGTGGTGGCCTCGTGGTCCTTTAGGGGTTAACTTAGGGCCGCTTCACACTATGGCCGTCAAGTCGAGAGGCCGTGGGAATTGAGAGTCCAAACTTTGTTGAGAGTCCAAAGAAATCTACCGAAAATAGGCATAAAATATAGTTTTCATTTTTTATGAAAACAAATCGACGGCCTCTCGACCATGGTGACGGGTCTTGCAAAATGTAGGACCCAAACTTCCTCTCGAGAGGCCGTCACCTTGGTCAAAAAGTGTTGCCATGTAAGCATTTTGAAGGTCCACAGCCTTTGGACTTTGGCCTCTAGTGTGAAGGGTCGAGAGGCCGAAACCATGGTTTCTTGCAATTTGATTGGTGGAAACCGACGGCCTCTCGACCTTCGGCCATAGTGTGAAGCGGCCCTTAGTGTGCAGCACCCGTCTTTATGGTTTCTTCATTCACCTGGAAAAACATGGGATCTCAATCAATAATCACAAAATAAGGATTTTTTTTTTATTGTAATTGGGGAGTGCAGACCCACAGAACCTGTGCCTAAAAAAACATGGTGGAACTAAGTTAAGTTAAATAACTTAACTTAAGGTAGAGACACCCATAACCGACAGGTGACCAATAACCGATATATCCTAATTCCTAGATTGTGAAGGAACAGATGTACCTCATTTGTATATGTCGGTTATGGGTTCTGAAGTACTTTTCACTTTGAAAAATTATACAAATTTCAATATTGGGAGATAATTCATGGAAAAATGCTCATTCTTCATGAACCTTATTTTTCTACGAACAAAAAATTTCTCCGTCCCGATAACCCAAGCTCTACTATGCTGAAATGCTTAAGTTATCGGTTATAGGTATCTGTACCTTAGTTAAGTTTGGCCATTTGTCAAAGTACTGGCAGTAGGTTACTGTCCTTCCTGGACATGGTGGCAGTTATGAATGGAGCCCGTGTCTGGAGGAGTTGCCAATGTTGTTGGAACTGACATTGCGTCAGTCTGCATGCATAAGTTAACATAACTTAGCAACGTCCTTTCTGCTCTTCTGTTCTCTTCTCTGCCTCCCATCTCTGGTCCTACCGTACAGTGGGCTACCAATCAAAATGTCGTTTTCGAAATCGCAGTGAGAAAAATTTCAAGACTACCAACTTTGAAAGCCTCCCGAGAGCTCAAAAATTGGTATTTTCCCACGAAATTTTTACCAAAGCATTATCTTTAAGTTAATTATATGCATACCAAATTTCAAGGCCAAAAGATGCCCCGAAAAAAAGTTATTCAAAATCTACCAACATTGGTAGCTGTGGAAAAGTTTTCACTGCTGCCAACTTTGACAGCCTCCCAAAGTTTGAATTAATTTTTCTTTGCCATGAAATTTTTGAAAAAAAAACCTCTTTATGTTAATGACATATGGTAAAAATTTCAAGGTCAAAAAATTAATACAAAAAAAGATATTAACAATCTACCAAAATGTGTAGTTGTGGGAAAAAATGGGGGAAAACCATTTCATTGCTACCAACTTTGACACCCTCCCAGCGGTTGAGAAATTGTCTATTTACCATGAAATTTTTGGCACAGCATGATCTTTATGATAACAACATTCATGCCAAATTTCAAGGCCAAAAGATTCACCAAAAAAACGTTATTCAAAATCTACCAACATTGGTAGCTGTTGTGAAAAGTTTTTCACTGCTGCCAACTTTGACAGCCTCTCAAAGATTGAATTATTTTTTGTTTTGCCATGAAATTCTTGGAACAAAAACCTCTTTATGTCAATAACATATGGTAAAACTTTCAAGGCCAAAAAATTAATACAAAAAATGATATTAACAATCTACCAACATGTGTAGTTGTGGGAAACAATGGGGGAAAACCATTTCATTGCTACCAACTTTGACACCCTTCCAACGGTTGAGAAATTGTCTCTTTACCATGAAATTTTGCCACAACATGCTCTTTATGATAACAACATTCATGCCAAATTTCAAGGTCAAAATATTTATACAAAAAAAATTATTTACAATCTACCAAAGGGTGTAGTTGTGAGATACTTTTTATTAAAGACATTGAAATTGTTGAAGTATGTCAGATAATCATGCTTCTAAATTGAAATTCTCTAGATGATGCAATCTCTTATCATAAACGCTTCTCAAAAAAATCAAGGATAGCCAAATTTAGTTGTGTGCACTTGTCACATCTTAAAGACTCCACTTGTTTAAAAATTGAAGACCATACATGCATGAAGAAGCTTTTTTTTACTCAGTATATGAGTGAGTGAGGCTCTGAGTGAGGCAGTGAATGAGGCTGTGAGTGAGTCTTTTTCCTCAGTGAGTGAGGCTGTGAGGCAGGATGATGGCAGGATGATGGCAAGATGATGCCAAAAATTTCATGGTGAATAGACAATTTCTGAACCGTTGGAAGGGTGTCAAAGTTGGTAGCAATGAAATGGTTTTCCCCATTGTTTCCCACAACTACACATGTTGGTAGATTGTTAATATCTTTTTTTGTATTAATTTTTTGGCCTTGAAATTTTTACCATATGTTATTGACATAAAGAGGTTTTTGTTCCAAGAATTTCATGGCAAACAAAAAATAATTCAATCCTTGAGAGGCTGTCAAAGTTGGCAGCAGTGAAAAACTTTCCACAACAGCTACCAATGTTGGTAGATTTTGAATAACGTTTTTTTGGTGAATCTTTTGGCCTTGAAATTTGGCATGAATGTTGTTATCATAAAGATCATGCTGTGCCAAAAATTTCATGGTAAATAGACAATTTCTCAACCGTTGGGAGGGTGTCAAAGTTGGTAGCAATGAAATGGTTTTCCCCCATTTTTTCCCACAACTACACATGTTGGTAGAATGTTAATATCTTTTTTTGTATTAATTTTTTGACCTTGAAATTTTTACCATATGTTATTAACATAAAGAGGTTTTTTTTTCAAAAATTTCATGGCAAAAAAGATTAATTCAAACTTTGGAAGGCTGTCAAAGTTGGCAGCAGTGAAAACTTTTCCACAGCTACCAATGTTGGTAGATTTTGAATAACTTTTTGTTGGGGCATCTTTTGGCCTTGAAATTTAGTATGCATGTAATTAACTTAAAGATAATGCTTTGGTAAACGTTTCGTGGGAAAATACCAATTTTTGAGCTCTCGGGAGGCTTTCAAAGTTGGCAGTCTTGAAATTTTTCTCACTGCGATTTCGAAAACGACATTTTGATTGGTAGCCTAGTGTGCATTCACCACCAGTCTTTACACTTCCTGATGGCCCATTCACACCAGTCACCCCATGCGAGTGTGGCAAAATAATCTACGTTCGTCGTGTAAGTTTTGGGTACCTCTAGTGTGCTCCTTGAGAAAAAAGAAATTTAACCTAACGCATGCCAAAAGTTGCTCCAACGCATTTTGGGTGCCATAAGAAAGTTGTGTCTCCAGCAACGCACATGCATTGGCCAAAAATATAAAGAAGAGACAAGGCTCTGACACCGCAAAAAATTGTATATTATTTTTGAAATTTACCTTGCAGCATTTTAGGAACTCAAAGCAAGTGTTGCAAGCTTCTTGGTGTGAAAGGGCCATGATTAACGCATCGCTACCATCATTCAAGCTTCAAAGCCATAACCACGAGAAAAATACCAAAGTACTTTACTTTTTGATTCAGTGCATAATACAACACAAGAAGGGAGCACCCTTTTCAAAATGAATCTCAAGGAGAATATTCACTCTAACTTCTAAGTATTCACTTGTATCCCATAAATTGTGGAATTTGAATTGTCATGTAAACTTAGTTTTTAATCATAACTACACTAAATAGGAGTATTAAGAGGACCAAGAAAACTAAAGGCACTCACCATGTGAAAATTACCTCATAATTTTCTACTTGCATTCATACTTTGGTTAATTAATCCTTAAATGTCCTCACCTCCTCCAAATTTGGCATTTTTGCAAAGATGCATCATAAAATGCAATCCAAAGGAATATTTTGAACTTGATGTATGAATGAAAGTTGTACATTATCAATTTTAGATTTTATCCATACGGTTAAAGCAACAATTGTTATCACCAATATTTTGTGTAAAATTTAGAACCCGAAATTGGAAATTCTTTTGTAATTTAATTACAAATAAAATATTAAAAATTTGTGCATGAAATTTGTTCTAATTAGTTGAAATATAATATTCTAAGTGTAGTAATTTTTGAAAACTTTTTGGCTCTTTAATTTTATGAATTGACTTTTTTAGGAGTTAGGAGTTAGGAGTTTTGTACTGAATGTTATGAAGTACAAAAGATTTTTATATAAAGTAGATTAACTCCTAAACGTCCAACCGTGGAGAATGTTTAGGAGTTAATCTACTTTATATAAAAATCTTTTGTACTTCATAACATTCAGTAGCCTTTGTGATTGTTGCCTCCCTCCAACAGAATGAAGTGGAATATCCCACATCATTTCATCCTCCCGATGAAATGATGTGGGATATTCCACATCAAATCGGTAGCTATGGGGGCACGTGGCATTAGAATTAATCAAAAAGAAGAGAAAACACATATTAGGTGAGGTGCGTTTAACTCTTATTTAAGACAACCAAGCAAACTGGCATGGTATCCAAAGAATTCAAAATAGAAAGGAATGGGGGGGGGGGGGGGAAAGGGCAGCGATGAGCGGCTCCGGAGTGCTGTCGGTGTGCATATCACTAGATTCAAGTCAAATCCATGATCCATCCTGCTTACGTTTTGTGATTTCATTTCTCGATCTAGTAGTCTTGCATCTCTCAAATCCGTCTAGATATTAGGAGATCTTGTTGAAGTAGGTTGAATGGGTGGGCTGAAGTTGCTCATAGCCAATGCTAATGAGATAGTCTAGATGATCTGTATGGGCTGAAGTTGCATCTAGACAAGTTGTAGTGGTTAATGTAATGAGAAATGGTAGTTCTAAGTGATATGGGCTAACCTTAATCTAGTAGGAGTAGAACATGGGCAGACTTTAGTGTAGTAGGAGTAGAACATGGGCTGATGTCCGATATGGTTTGTGAAGTGGACTTACTTAAGTGTACTACTAAAGCGGGGCAGCCCATGAGTAAAGGTTATCTCCTTCCTATGCATTCCTTGTTTTTGTGTGAGGCTTTAGCAATCTAATCTAACTTACAATAGGTTATGGGCCCACTCATGTGTGTTGCGTGAGTGATATCTAGATTGCTCATTGTGTGGAGGTCATGCATTTGGGGCGCTGATTTTGGAATTTGGAGCGCTGATTTGGAACTTTGGAGGGCTAATTTGGAGCTTTGGTGGACTGACTTCGACATAGGGAGGTATCAAAATCTTCCTATCTTTGTTCTAGGTGTTGGAGGGCTGAATTGGCACTTTGGAGCAATCATTTCGTGCTTTGGAGCTTTTGGAGCATTGTTGGAGTTCATACACATTTATAAGGGTAGATTTGGAGCTTTAGAGCTTATTCGAGCTTATTGGAGTTTATTCGAGTTTTTTGGCTCAATTTGTGCTCAATTTGTGCTCTTGTGTTGTTGCAAGGCACTTTTATGGTTTGAGGCTCTAGGGGTGACTCTACAATCTGATTTGAATATTACAATACTTGCAGAAGGGCTTTGAATGTGTTTCATGCCCTTGGAGTGCTCAAAGTTAGAGTTTGGGTTAGTGAATGCACAAGAGGGCTGATTTGATAAAACTCAATGTAATTAGGATTTGAAGGGGCTGATTTCGCTCAATTTGCATTGATTTAGAGTCCTTGGGAGGCACAAGGGTGTCAATTTGGGTGCATTACATGTTGAGAGGCACTAGGGTGCTGATTTGGGTGGATTAGAGCAAAGAAGTGCTCAATTCACTTAGTTAAGGTCTTGTGGAAACATCTTGGGCATTTGCATTGGGAACCAACACGATTGAGTGTTGTGAGGTTGATGTGTAGCATAAAGGTGCTGAAGTAGTGTTTGGAATTAGTTTAGAGACATTGGAAGCACATACGTGTGCAATTTGCTTCCCAATTCATTAAATTGTCAAAAATTCATAAAAACAGTTTTTCCTTACTATTTAGGGGCTGATTTTTGTGAGGGTGAGTACTTGAGTCAAGGATATGGCTTCATTTGAGGGTGAGGGTCCCAAAGTCGTAGACAAGTTTGATGGAGCCAATTTCCACTTGTGGAAATTCAAGATGGAAATGGTCATGGCCGAAAAAGACTTGTGGGAGATTGTTGAGGGTAGTGAGGAAGGTCCTTCGTCCACTGCCGAGGCTAGGGTGAGAATTGCATACACTCGGCGAGAGAAGAAGGCATTTGCAATTCTTGCTCTAAATCTCTCGGATTCCTAACTCTCTCACATTCGCTTGTGCAAGACTCCCGCGGAGGCATGGGCCAAGCTTTGCAACATTCATGAAGCAAAGAGCTTGGTCAATATTTTGTTCTTGAGGCACAAGTTTTTCACCATCAAGACGGAAGAAAACGACGACATGTTGGCGCACATCAACAAAGTGAAGGCTCTTGCGAACCAGCTCAACTGCGCGGACGTGAACATTACCAACGGTGATATTGTTATGACGCTCCTTCAGAGTTTGCCGCCATCGTACGAGTATCTTATCATTGCTATGGCATTAGGAGAAAATTGGGGTCCCAAAGGGGCCCTCTAATCTTGCCCGTGTTAGGTGAACCGGCTGCCCAAGCACCATTTTCTATGTAAACCCATTGGTGCAGTCGCTGCCCGCTGACAGCGTCGGAAGCCGCAGTGCTGGCAGTGTCGGCACTGTTGGCAGCGTCGATTGGCGCGACCCACGGAACTGTGCTGCTGGCAGCCACGGTCGCACCATTGCTGCCCTCTTGTAAAGTGCACGGTTTGGCCTAAATTTTTCAGCACGTGCCAAAGGCCAAGGCCCCTTTGTGACTACAGATTTCTCTTAATGGAGAGTAGGCCAATTAATGAGCTCACTCTTGATTATGTGACATCACGGTTGTTGCATGAACTCTCGCGGCGCAAAGAGAACGAGACTCGTGTCGATAGCGCGGCGCTTATGGCGAAGCAATCCAAGAGCGGTGCAAGTGGGAGCTCTACGGAGAAGGTATGCTACTATTGCGGTAAGAAGGGCTACTTGGAATTTTTTTGCTACAAGCGCAAGAGAAATGACGAAAGTGCCAACAACACAAAAGTCAATGACGCGGGTGATGAGTATGCTTTTATAACTAGCCATATGTGTTGTAGTGATGATATGAGTGATGGCGAGGACGAGTATGCAATGATGGCAAGCGACGTGTCATGCAATGGTAGTGTGATCGATTGGATTGTTGATTCCAGAGCCTCGAGTCACATCTCGCCCAATACGACTTGTTTCCAATCATATCACGTCATTTCTCCAAAGAATGTCATTTTGGGTGATGATACGGTACTTCAAGCCGTGGGTAGAGGATCCATCGTTGTAGACACCGAGGTGAAGGGTCGTGTGAAGACAATTACCATCCATGATGTCCTCCACGTTCCCAAGTTGAAGGCAAATCTTTTATCGGTGCGGCATTTGGTGATGAAGCATTTGCGAGTAGAATTTAGCGACGAAGGGTGTTTTGTGTTGTCCCCAAATCGTGAGTAGGTTGCCATTATACACGAAGTCAACGGCTTGTATCAAATCAAGTTTTTGAAGATGGACGGGGCTGAATCGGCGACGTTGGTGCAATCGAATTCAAACGAAGACAAGTTGGCGTTATGGCATCGTCAACTCGGGCATTTGAATGTCAAGAATGTCAAAGCACTGCGTGGAATGGTAAGTGGCATGGATCTTCCTCAATCACACGTTGGGCCTAGTTCCAGGAATGCTATTTCGCGAGCGGTGAGCGGAAAATCACGAGCGGTGAGCGAAAAATCTAAAAAGAAAAGATAAAAAGTACTTGAATTTTAAAAAAAGTTCAGGCCTATGGCTGGGGAATATTCTATTTAAAAGCATTAAAGAGGGGAAAAAAAAGTAATTACGCTTGCTAATTTCAGAAAAGATAAAAATCATTTCAGTAAAGTTATCCTAAAACCGTGGAAATTGGGCCTATAACCATGGATTTCAGTTACGCTTTGAATTGGAATTTAATAATCTTTCCACAAACATTATGGAATACACTTGGCAAAAAAGATCATTTTCAAGAACTCCAAGGTAAATGGAACACACTTGGCAAAAAAGAAATGTGCAGCTTTGACTACACCAATCAAACTGCACTCAAGTAAAATACGACCATAAAGTCACAACATTTTCTTTTTAAGTGGGATGTTGGTTAAACCACTTCCTGAATTTCTAAGCAGGTGTGACCCTGTCTACAATACCACTGAGCAAAATCTGCTTAATCTCGTTAAAGCTCAGCGTTGGGGCATGTATGAAGAGATCGTCATTGCATGTGAGGCCACACATTACACGATAAACATAATAAATATGCTTACAGTTGTAATAAGGTCCGCGTTGTTTGAATTTCAGAAACATGTCTTGAAAGTCGAAACAGTTGCATTCGGGGAGCAGACCGATGCTCACCTTGTATTCTTTAGACTCAGATCCATGCATCGATCGCATATCCACTATCGCACCGATGCCCGGACTCGGAACAAGTGTCACCTTGAGAACTACAGCTTCAACCAGTGACGCAGAGGCCCACCGACTTGCTTGATGAGCGCTGACTGGAGAATTGAGATTGCGACGAGTCTTTTTGTTACCTCTCTGTGTCAAATACTTGTCGGGAAACGCTGGTGCAGGAATGTTGTGTACCTGAGATGCAACAGCATTATCGTTGCCAAATAGCCGGTCTTGAGACATTGGCGGCCGTTGCTGTAACTGAAACCCAGCTTCTTCGAGTTTTAGTATCTCTCGCTGTGTAAGATTAGTACTCCTCACCACGGGCCAAACATCTGGGACATCAGGTCGCGTGGTCACCTACCTACGCCGATTACTCTTCACGCATCTTGCCACATCGTCAGGACAGAAGAAGAAATATTGATGAAAATCCTTATTTTTGGGACGACAATGATACGTTCCAAAATATGCTGGTGCAGGAACAGAGAGGGATAACTTCTGTGTACACTTCTTGGAAGACTTCTGGATCTGGCCAAAACATGACTTCCTCCCCAGACTTGGCACTCGCCGAATATACCATGCGCTTGTGTCACAATCTAATTACAGCACACTCGACACATGGTGTACTCGCAGTGTTTCTGGAAGTGCATTTGGAGATGAAGTTCCTACATCAAGAAAGGCACTGTGAAGTCTTACAGGAACTTCGTCTAAGTCTTCAAGATTTATCGTACCGGAAGGTGATTCCTTTGAACGAGATCGAGTGACCTTGGCGGGCTTGGGTTGCGAGACGTTAACCTTGTCAAAGCGATGTGAATCGTCTTCGCCTCCAGGGTCAGTATGTAGACGACGTTTTGCAGATCCGAAAATTTCTTCACCAGCATATTGAGTTCCTGAGACCAAGAAATCGCTCGAGCCAGGTACCTTCTCCATGGCTTTGAAAATGGAATTCAAATTACCACTTCGGCTCGCAGTACGTAACTTAAGCTCCTCTTTACTTGGACTGGTTCCTGATCCACGCCCTGAAAGAAACGAGTTGTACCTTGTGCATTGAATAAACGCACGGGCAAAGTCATCAACTGTAGCATCATAAATACTATCACCATTCTTCCCCGATTGTTTAATCCAAGAAGCATGGACTGTCTCGGCCAAGTTGCACATTGGCATTTCCGCTTTCTCCTCATCTGTCAAATTCTGCACACACAACGTGCTTAGAGAAAATGTGAAACATACAGCGCATGACACGCGGCAGCCAGTGTCATGCCAGTGCCACCACCCTTCAGTGGCACGCGGTTCTAGTAAGGGCAACCTCCAAGGTGCTCCGGTTAGGAGGGGGTTGAAAGCGAGTACCGGCAGGGGGAGTGTCTGTGCCGGCACCCCCCACGGCATCCGGTAGCAACGGGGTGCCAGTGCCGGCAACCCCCACAGCGCTAGCCAGCAAGGGGCTGCCGGTGCCGGCCCCCCCCACAGCGCCAGCCAGCAAGGGGGATCCTGTAGCACTCACCACCTTGCACTCAAGAAGGGGGTGCCGGCACCGGCACCCACATTGCCACATCCGTAAGTGACATTGCAATTGCGCCCATAATGAGGCTGCCGGCACCGGCAACTGCTAATGGGTGACACTCCAGAACGCCTCCTATAAGGGGCAGCCTGTGTCAGCAGTTTTACTCACTATGCGGCGCAAATGAACTTTCAAATGACACCTTATATAAAGAACAACTGCCTAATTCACCGAGTATTCAAAAAAGCAATAACAAGTACAGATTCGAACTTACCAAATTCATATACCCGCCCCACTGTCGGTATCGAAAGTGCCACCAAGCAAGCCAAACATCTAATAATGGAATTTCAGATTCCATCGTTGCGCCACTTGTGAACCACCACGAACGAATAGCCAAGTATCTGGTGTGTGCATCATCATCGGTTTTGGAGTCTTTGTATTGGGTACACAAACGTTTGTGCTCATCTTGCAACTCCAGTTTGATAAATTGATTGGTTGCCCTATGCATACATTGAGTCCAGTGAAGTAAACAGGATCGCTCACGCCCCTCCATTGGGACGGTCTTATCTCCAGAACCGTATATCTCCCGCACTGCATTCCAGTTTGCTTGAGCGTTGTCTGCCATAAACCCCTTGAAATTCACTTTGTGCACCCCATGTCGCGCCATGACCTCGTTGATTCCTGTCCACAAATAAGCTTGTGCCTCCTTCGTCTCGGACATCATGTCGCAGATTGCAATGGTCATTACTTTACAATACACAGAATCGTACACATGACATGCAAAGGTTGTGTACCGTTTAACTCGTTTAACGTGGTCAAACATTACCCACGCATCTTGGAGGTCACCACCAGGTTGCATCCTCTTCACCAAGTCCACGCTCGAGCCAGGCCCAACTTCAGACATTTTGAACACGAATACCTTGTCGGTCTGCTTGCCTTGGCCAGGAAAGCGATTCTCTTGCACAAATGGTGTTAACCGAATATTAGTTAATATTCCCTTTAGGCTAAGAGTAGGCTAGTCTATACCCGGCAGGAATAGACCCAGCAGGAGACACGTGGCAGTACAGGCTGGTACAGACTGGTCGACCCGACTTTTACGGTCGACCAGTCTGACACACTGTCAGACTAGTCTCCTATATGTACCTTCACTCTCTTCGAGAGAGTTGTTGCTATACCATTTGTACATCTTTTTGGCAGCCTCAGTTGTACTTCATTCTTGTCTTAAGCTCTTCTTGTGCGCATTAGTATGTTAGACTACTGCTGTTAGACTACTGCTGTTTCCTACTCTTCAATCATTCCTTGTGGTTGTACCCTGGATAGTTGCAGTAGTCTGTGGGTATGCAGAAGTCGACTTACTAGCATACTGGTGCTTTTCTTTAGCCGACAGTTTGTTCTTCATAGTAGAAACCTCTTACTACTCCTATCAATCTCTAGAAACTAGTCTAGAGTAGAATAGTCTTGGGCGGAGTAGCTTCATTCGTTTAAGGTCGGTTCCTTGAAAAACCCCCTTAACATTTGGCGACCATGCAAAGTTCAGCTCAGACGCTAGTCTTTCTGTTGGGCTAGTCAGATCCAGATCTAGATCTAGATCCAGATCCAAATCCTGGTTGATCCAGATCTAGATCCTAGTCGATCCTATCACCTATCGCTAAGGCGCTATACGTCCCTAGGAAACAGCAGCCATCTGCTTCCTACACGAAAATCGCATACCTTGAGAAAAATCCAGAGCCCGAGTAGCCGAAAAGTGCCTCGGAGATCAGTTTGTGTAATAGTCGACCAGGGTAGTCAACAGTCGATAAAGGCTACTGATCAAGAATCTGTAGGAGCAGTTTGTGAACAAGGCTTACGGTGCCACAGAGCAACCGACTAGGCCAGCACAAAAGACTAGCCAAACGGATCTCAGAGCCCGACCTACCTAGCAGAAGTCGGATCTAAGTCCCAGATCCAGATCTAGATCCGATAACTGCCGCGTCGCTAGTATGGAATGACCGCGTACACGAGCTACCGGTTCTCCCTTAGCAGTCGAAGTAACTGCCGACCAGCTCTCTAACCCACGTTTTCATAGAGAATGGCGAAATTTACAGTCGGAGATCGTCCCACCGACAGTAGTCCATGAGACTACTACGGGAATAGATCCCCGACCAACATACGAGATTCGGAGGCAAGTCGCAGCATCGACTTCTACCGACCCGTCTTTACAGCACTACATGGAGTTCACGCAGGGAAGGATGAATACCCCGGAAGGTACCATTTTTCACGAAACTTCGGTACCAATGGGACGCGGAATCCCAAATATACCAACCCGACCCCTGGCAATTCTACCGACCATGTACACCGCGAATCATCAGACCCGCCCGACAGTGGCGTTTTAGACAAGGTCGAACCCGACTTCTCCACGAAGGGTCCTGGACGACCCGCTCGACTTACCGGAACGACCTTCCAGTGCGCATCAACGACTAGTAAGGTACGCTACCGAACCTCCCATCATTTCATATCAACGACAGTTAGAAATAGACCAACTACGTCGTAATAGGGATGAATTGGACTCCCAACTGGCCAATCTTTTATCTAGCCAGAACCCGACACCTGAGCAACTACACTCTGAATCGCAACCAGGTCGACCGGACCAGTCGCCTACATTTCGCCAGGAACCCAGTTCTCGTGGTCAAATGAATAGTCGACCCGGATCACCAGGTACCGACAACCCATACTCGACCGGCATAGACGACTTTGATAATGACTTAGTCGATAGGATCAGACAGATCTATCACTCCAACCAACCAGTCGACCAAGTTGTTACTCGACCCAGTCTCCCGAATATTCGCACTCACATTCATGAGCCGAATATTCTATACATAGATCAGCCAAGGGTAACTCACACTACAACCCCCAGAGTGTCGACCCCTCGGACTAGTCTACCACCTGGTTACCAAACTCAACCAGCGATAGGCATTCCTATGATGCAACCTATCAATCAGCCATCGTTTTCACAGACGCATAATAGACCCATGCCACAAAACCCATACAACCGACCGGTAGCCTCCCAACCACCAGTTCTACCGACTGTAACCCAGTACCAGCCCACCGTACCTATGTGTACATCTTGTGGCGACTATGGTCATCTTTTCGACCAATGTGCATTATACAACCCTCGGTCGATAGGCTATTCGGCACCTGCAGCTCAGACGCAGCAGCAGCCTTCCTACCTAGCAGCTACACTCCCGACTCGGACGACTGCCCGGAAACCAGTAGCGATGCCTACCTACAAGGAAGGCAAGTGTGCCATTACGCATGTCCATCGATTTCTCAATGCCCTTATGTTGAATGGCGAAACCGACTCGACTATTACTATAGCATTGTTCGGAAATTCCCTAGTCGATGCTGCTAACTATAATTGGTTCTCGACTCAACGGACGTCATACCCACACCAAAACTTACATGAAATTCTCGATGCCTTCAAACATCGCTACCAGGATATCGACAATGATGACCAGGCTTACCTACGTTTCCGCAGTATGAAACAGGATGCCAAAGAGTCGGTTGACGATTACTATGAACGGATGATGAAACTAGCCAGCCAGTTTGAGGTCCTTCCGGCTGATAATTACCTACTAAGCAATTTCCGAGCTGGTTTGCTGAAGTATCTGCAGGTAGCCACAGTCGGACTACCAAGATCGACACTAGCCCAGGCCAAGAAATCGGCTAAGCTTGCAGAAAGCGGACTACCGAAGGAACCCGACTCGACTACTACCGAGCGGCCCGAGATTACAAAACGAGCATTTTGCAACCGATGCAAGAAGCCAGGCCATTTCGAACGCGATTGCTGGCTCAATCCGGAGAGCGAGATCGGAAAAAGGCGCGCGGCGGCTAATAGGACAGCGCCAGTAGCAGCAGCAACACTAGTGTCGACTACCGCCAAATCAAGGAGTCGACCACCGCGAGATAACACACCACGACGGATATTCCCTTGCTCTCTGTGCAAAACATTGGACCACCCGACACACTTGTGTCCCCTACTGAAGGATCCGAAGGTCGTCCAATTCCTTAATCAATAGATCGAGACCAAGCTCCACACGTCGTCAGTAGTCATTGAAGAACTACCGAACACTACGATTGGTGTCCTAACAGTCGCAGCGATTACCAGAAGCCAGTCGGCTACCGACCAGCCGACTTCTGACCAAACCACAGAGAAGACCGACTGGACTGCCCAAGAACTACTACGTGATCAAATGATGCAGGAAGTTCGTCAACTCCAAGCCGAGTTGGAAACAACCACTTCCACTAAAGACCCAAAGTCGACTGAGGACTCACCCTCACTCGACTGGGACGCGGAGGCATTACCGCAACAAACGATCACCCTTCAAGACAATCGAGACCAACCGACTCAGGCCACAGTCGACCAAGGCAGCATCGCATTCGGCGCCGTCCAGCAGCAGATCCTCGAGCAACTCCAAGACTGCAAATTACAGGTTTCCATCCGTGACTTACTACAGTTATCACCGACCCTCACCAAACTGGTTAGGGATCGACTGACGCATTCAGAGCCAGAGTCGACTCAAGTGTTACCGTACTCGACTACGGAGGAGGTGACGATCGCCGCTGCAGCAGTCATCGATAAACACATGCCAGTCATCACAGTATCTGTCGGTAAAAACATGGTCGACGACGTTCTAATCGATGGCGGTTCCGGCGTCAATGTGATCACCGAAGATGAACGCCAACGGTTGGGACTAGCGAAGCCGTCACCCGCACCATTCAACCTCAAGATGGCTAATGGCACCATAGCACGACCCAAAGGATTGATCAGGGATGTCAAAATTCACATTCATGGCATCCCCTACATAGTCACGCTTATAGTCATCGACTGTTCGACAGTCCAATCAGACTACCGGTTATTACTCGGTCGACCCTGACTTCGACATGCCAAAGTCATACACGACTGGGGCAACAATGAAGTGCAGATCATGGGCAATGGCACAGTCAAGACAGTCAAGATAAATCGCCAGTTAGGATACAAGGCGGTTACACCACATGCGCTAGTCTGTTACAACTTCGCGGAAGGAATCACCGACGAAGAGGAGGAAATTTTGATGGCCTCCGACCCGACCCTCCACACAATGGGCACAATCGACTGGAACCTCCTAGGTACCGAGTCGACAGTCGACCAGTCTGGAACGGAACCGACTCCGACGGCCAGTACCCCTGGGCACCAAGGTATTCAACATAGACCAGGAACAATGTTGGTGGACGAGACACCAATACAAGACAAGCTGCGATTCATGGACATTGCCCATTGGAATCACAATGAGGAGGATCGACTCAACCAGGTCAACGTCGGTACCTCTACCGACCCCAAGCTGTTGAAGCTGAACGCGAATTTGAGCCCTAGTCTCCGAGCTAGCGCAGAATCCCTGTTTAAGGAATACATCGACATTTTCGCCTTCTCTTACGAAGATCTGCGAGGCATACCGGAACACATAGCGACTCATCGGATCGAGCTCGACCCGACCATCTCACCTAGTCACCAAGCACGATACCGGATGAACCCGAATTATGCATAAGCAGTAAAGGACGACCTGGAACGACTTCTAAAAGCAGGATTCATCGCACCAGTCGACCAGGCGACATGGCTATCCCCAATAGTCGTGGTCCCCAAAAAGAATGGGAAACTCCGGATATGCGTAGATTTCCGTCAACTTAATGCAGCAACCAAGAAAGACCCGTACCCCCTTCCGTTCACGGACGAGGTACTCGACGCAGTCATAGGCTATGAAGCCTACTCCTTCATCGACTGTTTCTCAGGCTACCACCAGGTACGGATCGACCCGACCGACCGCCCCAAAACAGCGTTTATTACCGAATGGGGCGCGTATGTATGGGTCGTGATGCCGTTTGGATTGAAGAACGCCCCGCCTACCTACCAGCGCATCGTCAACCAGATCTTCAAAGAGTACCTGGGCGACTTCATGAAGCTATTCCTAGACGATTTCAGTGTCTACAGCGACATCGACTCCCACCTACCGAAGCTCAGACTAGTCTTCGACCGATGTCGACAGTACGGGGTAAGCCTCAATCCAGAAAAATGTATATTTTATGTTCCTTCTGGTGTAATTTTGGGCTACATTGTAGGACGGGAAGGCAAGTTTCCGGATCCAAAGAAAATCCAGGCCCTAGTCGACATGCCATCACCAAAGGACGTCAAAGCCATTCAGACGTTCAACGGCCTAGCCCAGTTCAACCGATGCTTCATCAAAAATTATGCTGCCATCATGGAACCCATCACCAAACTGACCAGGAAAGGCGAACCGTTCGACTGGACACCGGCATGCGCAATCGCATATCAGACCATCAAGGATCGATACCAGACTGCACCAATCTTGATCGGAGTCGACTGGTCACTCGACTTCCACATACACACAGACGCATCTGACATCGCAGTCGGGGCGATGCTAGCACAGAACCCGACCGGCAACATCGACCAGCCGATAGCCTACGCTTCTCGACTACTCAACAAAGCAGAGAAGAACTATACAACAACCGAGAAGGAAGCCCTCGCAATGGTATACGCCATCAACAAATTCCGCCATTACCTCCTAGGTAATAAATTCGTCTTCTATGTCGACCACCTGGCCCTCCAGTACTTGATCAACAAACCTCAGGTATCGGGTCGACTGGCACGCTGGCTACTACTGTTTCTTGAATTCGACTTCACTGTGGTTTATAAACCAGGCAAAACACATGGAGTAGCCGACGCACTATCAAGAAATGAAGGGGCCGAGCCAGCCATAGGCATACCCGACCAGACAGTCGACGCACAACTATTTTCCACCGAACCCGACTGGCTACACCCGATAGTCAACTACTTGACTACCGGGACTTTTCCAACCCACATGACGAAGGAGGCTCGCAAGCGAATCGCTCACAAAGCCATTCCGTACCAAGTACTCGACGGACAACTGTACCGACTCGGCAAGGACCACCAGCTCCGACTAGTCCTAACCGGCAGTCAGCCGACAACAATCCTCCAAGAATTACACAAAGGCAACGCGGGAGGACATTTTTCTCATGACATCACTGTCCGGAAAATACTAGACGCAGGCTACTGGTGGCCGACTCTACACCAAGATGCTATCCAGTACTGCCAGTCGTGTCATGAATGCCAGAAGACTGGCGGACTACCCAACACAGTCTCCTCGAAGCTCGTCACCCAACTACCCGCAGAACCGTTTATGAAATGGGGACTCGACTTCATAGGCCCCGTCAAGAAGACCCGACATACAGCCTGTCGATACATTTTGGTGGCTACCGACTATGCCACCAAATGGGTCGAGGCTAGAGCTCTCCGAGGAAACACCGCCAGGAAGACCGCGCAGTTCCTGTACGAGGCAATCCTCACCCGGTTTGGATGTCCACTCCACCTAGTAAGCGACCAAGGTACCCATTTTATCAATAGCACGGTGCACACTCTCACCGAGCATTTCTTACTCCGACACACGACTTCAACGACATACTATCCGCAAGGCAACGGCCAAGCCGAATCGACCAACAAGGTCATAGTCCGAATGCTCCAAAAGCTAGTCAACGAGAATCGAACCGACTGGGACTTACAGCTCCACACGGTCCTATTTGCTTACCGAACGGCATACAAAGTTAGCACAGGCCACACACCTTTCCAATTGGTGTATGGTCTGACGCCGTTGATGCCAACCGAATACATCATCCCGACCCAACGGTCGACATCGACTACCGACTTCACTCCCAGGCGAGTCCTAGCAGCCCGAGCCGCCGAACTCGAGAAGTTAGACGAAACCCGACTGACAGCAGCCACCCACCACGGGGCACAACAGTGGAACCGAGCCCAGTGGGCCCACACCCAAGGTCAGTCGACTCGATACAATGTAGGCGACTACGTCCTATGGCACCCGAAAGGGAAAAATGTCCATACCGGTAAACTTCGTAGCAAATGGTTCGGTCCATATCGTGTCCAGTATACCCTCCCCAACAACACTGTCCTCCTAGTCAGCATCCAACACTTTGACCCCGACCCGGTAGTAGTCAACGTCAACAAACTCAAACCCTACCAAGTTCTAGGTGAGCAACCTCCCACCGACTTGGCTAGCCCACTCACTAGCAAATCAGAGATTAGGTCAACACTAGAACAGAACGAAGATGAGCCCAACCGACAGCAACGGACCCGACCCGACCTAGTTACCGTAGGTCGACTCGACTGGTCGACCTGACTGGTCAACCCGACCGGTCAAACCCTAGAAGAGCCGCCATATTTATGGCCGCCGCCCTCACCTATCTTCTCAGTTTTGAATGCAAGGCCCATAGGGCAGGTATTTAGCACCATGGCCGCACCACTTCTTCTTCCTCTTGCCTCCTCGCCATTAGCTTCCTCTCCACCCGACCCACAGGCCGCGCGCCTTCTATCTTCCATTTCTCACTCTCCTCCCTCCTTTCCCTCTCCTCCGGCCGACCGCCACTCCGCGGCCCTCGCCTTATGCATTCTTAGCAAACGATTTAGAGTATCACGAGTAGAACGGCGACGAGTAGTAAAGCGACCCCGTAGCCCGACTGTGCGAGAGATAATCGAGAGTAGATTGAGTAGGAAACGACCGCGCCCATCGCCACTACAACCGACCTTGGGCGAGCCGACTTCGGGACTACGCCGGCCTTTCTCTTGTCTCCTTGTGCGCAGATTTGCAGCCGACCGATCGATGGCGAAAGGCAAGTCGATTGATCGCGGCCAACGACGCCTTTGGTCCTCCGCACCACCGAGTTACGAAATTCCGATCCGCACTAGGGAGGGACTCTACAAAACCCTCGCCTTTCGGTCGATGCGACCGATGCGGGAGTGGCGCGAGTACGCCGCTGAAAACACGACCGAGGCCGACTTCATCTAGGCGATCGGCGTTGCAGACTTTGTAGCACTCGACTGGGACAACCCTCAACGCGCGCCACGCATGGAACTGATTGAGGAGTTCGTCAATGCTGCAGTAGTCGACCTCCCCAACAAGAAGATCACCGCGCGAGTCCGCACACATACAGTCACAGTCGACCCGACTGTGATTCACGAGGTTCTCAAACTGCCATTTGGCATTACTATCCAGCCAATCGACCCTGCGGAGTTCCCACCGGGTCGGTTAGAAGAATATTCTGCAGTTGGCAAGACTGCCGAGGGCTACAGCATCTGCCACTGCAAACCCGAACACCACAGGCGACTGACGGCATTCATTCAAGGCCTCGGGTTCAAACGCAAGACAACCTACATCAGCAAGGAAATCCTCGACGTAGTATGCACAGTCGAGGCCCTCATCGACCGCGCCATGCAATGGGACTGGGCGACATGGATGTTCAATTCGATCGCCATCGACATCAAGGCGATGCAGACCACGAAGACCACGATCTGCCCTTCAGCCGAGGTATTAGACTTCCTTCTTGAGTCTTATTTTCCTAGCACTGACGAAGAATATGCACACCAAACAGTCGCCCAGCAGAACACCAAAGACCGACGTCGACACTCGGAGAACTCGGAAAACAACTCCCGAGGACCCGACTACATCGTATTCCAAGGCGGGCTTGGAGCCGACCGCACCTCGAAGGACCATGTTCGGCCGCCCCGACCATGTACGGTGTAGTCACCTTGTACGGAGTAGTCTCATTCGTTTAAGGTCGGTTCCTAGAAAACCCCCTTAACAAAATAGCGCTTAAAGCAAGAAGTATGAAAGTTTGATTGACTGCCTTTGTGAGTGTAATTTAACATAACTAACTAAAATTATCTCCTTAGCTTAATAGACTAATTTAATTTAATTCCATAGTAATTAACTACAAACAGTCTGTTTTGGTGAAAGGCTTAGAGCTGAGTGATGGAAATACATTCTTTTTAGAGTCGACTCCTCGTTGTCTTGTGTCTAGTTCTTCTTTCTAGCTTGAGTTTGTCATTGAGAGCTTTTAGCGATAGAATGATTTTATTGGTTAAACCATAGTCTGTTTTGGTGAATGCGTTACAAGCTGAAGTGGTGATTAAAATGAACTGGCTTAAGGCTTTACTGATTTGCTGCTTAGAGCTTGTAATTTATATTTGCAAGTGAGGAGTTATCTTGACAAAGAATTTGTAGCTTTAAGCAGTATGATGAAGATTTAACTTAATACCCGTAGAGATGCGTAAAGCCTGATATTCTTTGCAAAAGGCTTGAAGCTGTTTGTGTTGCTATGATTCAGCATATATTTGAGAAATGGCTCCACCAGCAAAGGAGCTGCCTCCGACTCACTTTCGCCAGCTTTTAGCCTCTCACAAGGAGAAATTGATTGCTGCCGGAGTTTGGAATTTTGTTATTCATCAACGTTCTCCAACGGCTTATCGAGCGGATATTGTTCATGCTTTTGTGCATACTGCATCGGAGAATTATAATCGGTTCACTATAGAGATCCAGGGGCACACTTTATTGGTTACGAATGAGCTGTTGGCTGCAGTCTACAATATCCCTGGGCTTGCCGATGCTACTTCCTTGAAACACATCAAGGAACCCACTAAGAAAACTTGGGCTACTATTTTTCCCCAGGGGAAAGCAGAACACTATGATTCCGAGACGCAGACATGGAATTTCACAGAGGCCAATACGCCCTATAATCATTGGTTTTCATTTGTGAATACTTATTTCTGTTTGGAGAGGCATCCGTTGGAGATGACTCACGAGGAGATTCGTATGGCAATAGCTGCCTTCGCTGGGATTAAAGTGGATTGGTGTGAGCTGCTTCGAGCACATTTGCATCGAGAGGTCATGCAAGCTAAAGCCAATATTTCAATAAACCAAGCCAAGTGTATGATTACTTTGATCTTCGAGCGCGCTATGAAGAACAACCTTGCTATTCCGGTTCAACCGCTTAGTATCCCTGGTGAGCCCTCTGGAGAGCCACCAGTTGTTGATGCTGCCCGGTTTGTTCGCTTGAAGCGTACTCCACTAGCCTCAGAGCAACTGGATCCACCTGGGTGTTCTACTGGTACTCGTACGGAGGAGGCTTCAAGCAAAAAGGCGAAAACAGCCAATACGGCTACACCATCAACGGACCCAGCAACGATGCAGCGGATTATCCATAATCTCACTCAAAAACTTCAGGAAGGCGGTGGAGTTTCCTCCACTCAGCACAGTGCCACAGAGCTTACCAAAATTTTGGACAGCCAGCTACAGCAAGCCAAACAAGAAGTTTGGGAATTACTGCGTGCCAACAAACGATTGAGTACGACTATTGAAGAGAAAGATCTTGAACTTAAGGTGGAACGGGCAGCAGTACAATTGCAATGTGAACATCTCGGTGGTTTAACCCGTGATCTTGGACTTAAAGATCAGTTTATAGCTCAGAAGGACTTGGAGCTTGAAGCACAACGCACTAAGCACACAGAGCAGATGAACCAGCTTAAAGCACAGTATGCTGAGGAAGCTACCCAGCGACAGAACATCGCTTTAAGCGAGATCGAGCTCAAGCTTCAGATGGCCCAAGAGCAATTACAACGTGCCGATCAACGCCACCAGCAGGATCAGAAGGACTTGCAACGACTCACCGTCGACTTGAAAAAGCTACAGGTGCAGGACAAACTTGATCGTTTACCGCTTCCAGCATTACCCGTTCCTTCCAGGCGCAAGGTTCTCCACCATAGAGGTGCACAAACTATGGTTGATCCTACTCCAGCTCCAGTGGTGGAGCACGTAGTCACACAATTGGCGTCCATTCCTGAAGAACTTAAGGTGCAATTGTGGGAACGGGAGCGTCTTTTACCTCCCTCTAAATCCCTGTTTGATACTTACGAGAGTCAACGGGAATTATATTTTATTTTGGAGCGACTAGATCTTTGCCAATTACTTGCTTTCAGCACATTCCAGCGATTATGGTCAGATGCCACAGTTACCCATACTCAGCCCTTACTAGCTGAAATTATTGCTCGAGGCAATTTGGTTGTAGGAGATTTGGTACCACTATTACCACTGGTGGGAGACTTTGAGGCTCAATCCCTTTGCTACTACTCAAAGCTTGAAGCTGAATTGCATCAGAGGCGTTCGGTTGAACCAACTCCTGGACCACGTATATCTGCCTTGGAGCGTTATCAACCTCAAGTTCGAGATGCTTTGAGCAAAATTTCTTGGGACCAGTTGCGGCGTTGGCAGATCCTTTTGGATCGTCAGGCTATGTTTTTAAGTGATGAGACCCAGCTAAAAGCTACTATTGACTACAGTGTGCTTCGCCAAGCCACTAGTACTTTAGAAGAGCTGGGAGCTAGCTATTACACTTCAGGTTTCGCTTCAGCGCTCAACCGGATTTACCAAGCTGTGGGGCTAATGTGAGCACATCGAAAACCTCTCCAGTATGAGTTGCAGTCAGCGCTTAAAGCAGAGGCAGCATCAGCTTCTACGCGAGTGGAGTCACCGCCTCAAGCGTCCATGCACACCCTTGGCTTAGACCAATTCTTATTGGGTTCCTATGATCACTTGTTTGATCACTTAAGTGAAAAGCCGATTATTAGCTGGAAAGCAGTTGAGTGGGTCTTGAAGGATTATGACTTATCACTCTTTCAAGCCAAGGCTCCCGATAAAGTACTGCGGGAGAAGAGTGACGCCCCTGACTCCTCTTGGACAGTTCATCCTCCTCCTCAGGTGCTGGCGGATTCGCGTTATTGTCCCTGTAATCAACGTTATCGTTGGGATCCTGCTGCCACAATTGACAGTACCGATTACAATTGGCCTCGTATTCCGGGACCATTTTACACTCATGAGGACTGCACGAAGGCGTACACCAGATTCTTTGAGGAGCATCGCACGCACCGTGATCCTATTTGCTTTCGTGCGGCGATATTTTCAGCAGTATTGGCGCAGTGGTGCAAAGACTGGAAGGTATCGTTCGATGCTAATAACTACTTTCCGGGAAATAAGGAATTTTGGTTCTTGGTTAAGCTGCAGTATCGTAGTGCTAGGTATACACGCTTGCTTGAAGCTATGGCCATTACGAATTTTATTGCTGGTGTGCATCCCTCTCTTGTCAACGAGTTCGCTACCCGCTATGGGCCAGTTCAGCGATTCTTTCTTTATCAGGGCCGTCACAATTATGTTGAACTGAAAGCAGATGACCAAATGCTCCTTGGTTTAACCCATGCTCGAGAGTGGGAGAAGAAGCGTAATCAAGAGCAGAGTAGTCGACGGAATTAGTTTTGACAGGGACGTCAAAAGCTTAAGTGGGGGGCTATGTGAACGTAGAAAGTTAGCAAGATATTTGAGTTTTCATTCTTTGTGTGTAAATAGGGTTCTTAATACTCTTAGTTTTAGTTTTAGTATGAACTTCTTTAGAACTTTTAATGTCAAAGTAGTTTTAAACGGTTAGGAAGTTAAGTTGGTTAGACCGGTTGTGGAAGTTGCTTTGAGCTTGCAGTTTAGTATTAAAGGAAGTGTGTTTTCCTTCTTCTCTCTCGTTGTTTTTGAGCTTGGAGCAGTAGCAGATTTGAAATCTGGCTCCAATTGTTGTGTGTGAATTTTCTTTGATTAGTTCTGTGCAAAGACTATAATTCTGTAATAAGAGGCTTGAAGCAATTATTTCAATATAGTTTGTGTGTGTTGTAAAGTTTTTGTGAGTCCCAGTGATTGGGCAAGTGGTTGTGTTTCCTGTGAAAGGAATTGTTTAGTTGGTCAATGCTTAAAGCCATTCTGTCAACTCAGTGCTTAAAGCAATTTGTTTAAGTTTGCTTAATAGTAATTGGAGTCTGCTTAAAGCAATAGTTAGTGATTGCATGGGCTTAAAGCTATCCAGTATTCAATTGTTTAAGAGAGCTGCAGCGGCTTTGAAACAGTGGTTATGAATGGATGTATGCTTAAAGCATTAATTTAAGTCAGTGGGATTTGTGTATGTGTGTACTCATGCTGATCTTGTGTAAGAAGTGATTAAGGCTTTGAAGCAATTAACTCAGTGAATGTAACTGCTTAAAGCAACTGTTTAGTATAATCAGGGTATACGCTTTAGCAATAGTTGATGTGAATGGATGAGTGTAAGCAACAGCAATTGTTGTAGCTTTGAAGTAGCTTTTGTAAATGTGTGTGTGTGTGCTTAAAGCAATTGTTTGAGTTAGTAGAACTTGAGTGTGTGTAGTTATAAGTTGAACCTGTGGGATGAATTAATTAAGCTTTGAAGTAATTAGTGATACTGTAACTGCTTAAAGTAATAGTTGATGGTGATCAGAGTGTGAGCCTTTGAGCAATAATTGATTTGCATGAGTGAGGGAGAGCAATAGTAATTGCTGTGATTTTATGAACTTCAAAGTTGAGGCAGTTGAGAAAGAGATAATTATTCATAACCTGTTGAAGTAAGGAAGCTTAAAGCTAAATATAGTTTGTTAATGCTCTAAGCAATCAGTTGTGTTGTTGTACCTCTGAAGAAGGAATTGGTCAAGGTTTAAGCAAATGAGTCTTTGGTGTATGCTGAAAGCTTTGTGTGCAGGTGGTTAAGAATATTAAAGACAATAGCTTGGTGTTGTTAAACCTTGAGCAAATCAGCATAAAGGATGCTATAAGCAAAACGATATATAAACTGCCTAGAGCAAGATGAGAATTATAATGCTAAAAGCAATAAAATAAGCTTGATGTTGTGTGGTTGGAGTACATTGCCTTGAGCAAATCAATACAACGAATGCTATAAGCAATATTTGGACACTTGAGTGATGAATGAGTGATGCTATAAGCAAATTTGGTGAGGTTATGCCTTGAGCAAATGCAACAAGAAATTGTCACTTTCGTGCCTTGAGCTATATGTTTTGTAAACCCTTCAGGCTAAAAGCTGCCTTTGTTTATAAGCCAATACACTAGGATAAGACAGGGACTGCATATTTGTATTGTTGCATTCATAAGTCATGGACAGAAACTAGAGATAGGATAAAGAGTGTTTCCTATACCTATATCCAATGGGTTAATTTACCTTTATTTCCCGCAATAATCAAATTACAATAGAAAACTACCTTAAAAGTGACCTTAATTACATTACAATAGACTATCTGACCTTCCTTAAACCAAAGAACCTCCACTATACATGTGAACCGTCGAAACGGTCCACGGCCGCGGTAAACTCTTACCGCGGCATTTTTTCGTGAAATCTTGATCATATTTTCCTAATTGCAGCGGTTTAGCTGCGTATTTAATTTGGTAGGATTATTAGTGTATGTGATTGGAGTCTTTATGTGCCGGTTGAATTGTCCTAGTTTTTGGATATTTTTGCCGTATTTTGTGTTCTAACCGACTAATCGTGGATTTTTGTGTATTTCACGGTATTTTGCGGTGAATGTAGGAAGTAGAAGTTGGGCTATTGTTGGGAAGTAAACATGGGACTATTGGTAAAAGGCCTAGTCCTATTTTTAACACCTAAAAAGATCCGGTAGCTAATAGTTTAGAGTGTGTTTACTAGAGTAGGGTTTTTGGATGAGTTCTAGTTGGATGAAGTGCAACGGATGGAGGGGGGACAAAACCCTTGGGTTAAAGCCCAAGGGCAATCATTCTCATCTCTCTCCCTCTCTCTTCTCTTGGGCGGAGCTAGGCCCAAACCTATTATTTTTTCCCTCTAGTGTTTTAGGCTGCGGATAATTGTGTGTAGCGACCGCGATAGGAAGAATTAGGACATGAGATTTTAGGTGGAGTTAGATATCATTGTTAGCTTTCCAGGGACACCAAGCACATTCAATTTGGAGCAAGGACGGCGAAGTTACGGCGGTTTTAGTGACAAGGGGTCTAGCTGCCGGCCAGATCTGGAGGGCGGTCTTTGACGGACGATTTCTCACGGGTTGCAACGAGTTTGGAGCTGAGATTTTTGGGGCGCAAAGATCTTCAAGTTGGCTTTCCATGGACACCAAGCACATTCAGTTTGGAGCAAGGACGAGGGAGCAACGGCCGCGGAAGTGAAAGGGGGTTTTCGGAGGGAGACAGCGTGATATTACGGAGGGAGAACCCTCCTTCCCCCTTGAATCTAATCTTTAAGAGTTTTTATCAATTCATTTAGACTTGATAGTATTTAGGAGGTTATAGGAAAACCTTTATTGTTCTATTTGGTAATTTTAATTGCCAATAGCATTTGGTTGCATTCATTGGTTTGTTCAAATGTTATGCGTTAAATATGGCGTATTTTGTGAATTCGTGTACTTGGTGATTGGGGTGTGTGTAGTGGGTTTGAAGTGGTCCGGAGAGGGTTATAGCGCGGAAGCGCTGCCCAATTCTCACCGGCCAAGTGTGATTTTGATCGCAAGATTAGGGTCAAAAAATAGGGTTTTGGGCACGACGCGAAAGCGCTGCCCAAATTTTCCCACAAAACCCTAATTATTTGCAAATTGGGTTGTTGGAAGCACAAGGGTGCTTATTGTTCTTAGGATGTTTTTGCAAGGAGAGAAAATCGACAAAAACCTCCCAAGTGTGGAAGTTTAACGTCTTTGCGAATGTCATGGTTGTGCTGTAATTTTTGGCTTCAACCCTAAGAACCCTAAGTACAAGCCCTAACTCCCAATTCTAAGCCCGTTTTAGTGCCTTAAGGGCCTAGAGTGGAGTGGAAAGGGTTTAGGGTCAATTAGGTGCTTGTAAACGGTCCAAATTGACTGTTTACAAGTGCTGCCATTTCTTGCAATTTACCCATGAGTCCCCTTTTCACTACTTTTTCACCATTTTGGTTAGCATTTACCGACACAAACGCCAATTTGATTTAGGAGTCCATTGCTTGCGTCCGCATTTCACCCACTTTCCGGCCGGACATATGGGCTTTTGACCGGTGACGGTCAAAACGCTCATATATTTGGTGCGTCTGCCGAGAGGTGGGTGTTAGGTTTTAAATTCGTGGTCAATTGTTTCATGTTTTGATAGGTTTTTGGACAATTTGGAAACAGAAGAAGAAGCGCGAGACGAAGAAGGAGAAGGCGGCTAGGGAGAAGCTAGAGAAAGAGCAACATGCATTGGCTGAGAAGGAGGCGGCCGAGAAAGAGAGGCTTGACAAGGAGAGAGTTGAGAAAGAAAGGGCCGATAAGATGAATGCAGAATCGGAGGCGTTGGCTGCAAATCAGATTGAGGAGAAGGCTGCAGTGGATCACGTTGACCTTTCCGATGATGGCGAAGATGATGATGACGAGGATCGTGAAGGTCCCACGTATAGCCGTGACACTGCAGCCCCACAGGATCTTGCGCATGAGGAGTGCCGAACACCTCTGGCGCATGATTCATCTGTTTCCAATGCCGTCTATGTAACGGCGCAGCGACTTCGAAAGAAAAAGCAAGGAGTGTTTACCTCTACAAGCTCATCTGCAGTGGAGCATGAGTCTCTTCAAGTGTATCTGGAGTGCACAAATGTGAAAGACCTTCTTGAGCTTGGGGCAAATGAGATCCCGGATCCTCGTTGGAAGAGGCTCCAAGATTGCATCGCTCAGGTGATGTCTAGCCATAAACGAGTCTCATTAATCTGAAGTTTAATCCGTCTGACAGATCACTGACTATCTCGTCGAACCTTTTGTAGGCTACTGCAGGGCGTCAGCGGACCGTCTCATCGGCTGTTTGCAAGAAGTTCGGCCACACGGGCATTGATCTCATGATCGCAGATATTCCTGAGAACCTACCCGTCCCCGGAATCTCTACTGAAATTCCAAGTTGGAACGTGAGATTTGAGAAATACGTGGAACATACCTTTGAGTTTGCTCACTACTTCTTGCACGATGATGGCGCGCTCGTTCTCATTCACTGTGATGATAGAGCTCTCATGCAGGACGTCGACGAATGTGCGGACCAATATGACATGCAGCTCCTCAAAGATTGGTGGGGAATTAATGAGCACCCGCTGGCACATCCTCGACAGCCAATGAAGCCGGTACCTTCAATTCCAATTCGTTCCTTTGATTCAATTTTATGATCCTGAATTGTATTTGATTTAGTTCGAATGCATTGTGTGGTCCCAGGACGGGAGTGCATTCTGGATATCACTAATTAGCAAAGTAATGTGGAATTTGACGTTTTGGCAGTCCATTCGGTTCTGGATCCAACTCTACATTCGACGAGACATTGTATCGAGGTTCTCGTTCTCTAGGAACCGCGGTGTGGGATTTGCAGGCATTCATCTTGAGAACAATGATGCTCTCTTCAACCTCACTTGCGATGATGTCACTATGAACAAAGACGTACCGTGGAGAGGTGCTCGTGAAAAGAACGAAGAGTTCTTTTGAATGCTCATACAACAATTATCCAAGCCCGGTGATACAATCCTCGACTGCAAGGCAGCCACAGGTAATGCTAAGTGTGAGCCTACATCCATTGCACGCATAATACTTGTACTCAAAGTATGATTCCCTCTTGCAATTTAAAATTCTGTGTGGTCAATTAGGTACTTCCATCAGGGCAGGCTTGGCCTTGGGATGCCACGTTTTGGCATTGGAAGATGACCGCGACATCTTCGACTCGCTTATTGCACCGTTTTCTCCTACTCCGATATCTCGTCCTCAGGCATTGGGTAGGGTCACTACACCCCCGGTGAATCCCGCCCCTGCTAAGAAGCCCAAGACCAACAGATTCAATTGTGAGTAAGTTCGGAATCTCTAGGAATGCCCAATGGTTCAGATCTCATAACATATAGCATGCATTTCTGCAGTTATCTCTCAGTCCTTACATTTTTTCTCAACCTCTTGCAGAGATATGCGATTTCTGCGACGGCGTCAAACTATTTGCAGCCCGCCTTCTACGTCCACTCTTCCCGATTATGCAGCGTGCATAGCGGATGCTTATGCTAAGGCCTCTCCTTGCATGTATCAGCGTAAGCGTAGGTACAATCCGAGAGCCCGGAAATTCATAGACGATGAGGCAGAGCAGGGAGAGGAATTTAATATGGAGGTGTCTGCCGATAGTGAGACTAGTTCAAGTGACGGCCTTTGAGATTATTTATCTATTTATTCATATACGGATTTATTCTGCAATCCACCAAGTCGATTAGTATGTGCCCATTCCTAGTCCTTGATACTGAAGGTGCAAGACTCAATGTGTCTAATCTCTCCACTTTTATAATTCTCTTGTAGCACACTTGGTGTACTCAATGTAGGAGAGCCACTAGAATTCCAAGTATGAGTTGACCGTGGGTCATATACTTCAAAATTTTGTTATTTATTACCCAATATCAAATGGATCTACAAACACCACTACCACTATCTCTTTTACAGCCCATATCCAATGCTCATCAAGGTCATTGCTTGTTCTCGAAGACTGTCTTTTAAATACGACTCGTACTCAACTGACTGCTTCACCGCGCGCATCATGTCGTCTATTGTGGCAACGTACAAACACGTCCCTCTACTCTGTGACATCCGCTGCCAGTAGCTGTATACAGTCTCACCCAGGTTGCATGAAGGAATGTCCGCAATCTGCTCTGCCGTTAGATCCTGGAAGCCACATACCAAATGTTGAATGAGTAAGACGACAAAGTAGTCATTCGGATTTGTAGGATAACATATTCATAAATAGGTATTGAAATCTCACAAGCTCATAGAAACCACCCCATTGGCGGAATTTGAAGTGCCAAAATCCCAGCCAATCATCCAGTACTCGCAGTCCATCTTCAGTGGCACCTCCTGATGACAACCACCAGTCTCTTGTGCAATGGTAGAACTCTTCAGCCTCCCACGGGGTCTTTGCATCTCTGAAATTTGTACACAGTCTCTTGTGCATTTCTCGGAGGTCTGGCCGGATGTGCTCCACCGTGTATCGCTCCAAAGAACCGGTCCATTCAACTTCATTGTATCTTTCTCTACCAACCATCTGCCTATTGGAATTTCCATTCCCGTACACAATCCTCACCGCCATCCAGTTCGCTTCATCCACGCCTGCTACAAACCCTTTGAAGTAAGGGTTTGGAACTCCGTTTCGTTCCATCACCTTGTTGAGAGCCAACCACATGAGCTTCTGTGAATCGACATCTTCGCTCAAGATTTCGCATGTGGCTATTGTCATCAGGCGACACATTTCTGAATCATAGACATAGCAAGACATAGTTGTCTAGCCTCTTACTCTGTTGAGATGGTCAAACATGATCCAACGTTTGTCTAGGTCCCCACCCGGTTGCATGCGCCTTACAAGATCAATGCCGCTGCCAGGTCCATCTTCTGACATCTTGAATATGTAATATCGTCCAGTTCCAAATCCGAATCTGTCGCTAATCTGAATGAAGGCGTATGGACACTCAATCCTCAACTGCTCGATCATGTCGAGCGATCCTCTCTCTTCACTAACGGTTGATTCCAACCTAGTAGCATCCCATCTGTATCGGGAATGGTACATATTGAAATGCTCAATCATAGCCAGATACATTTGTGATCGAGATGGTACTTTTGATCCATCACTATCTATTACACGTGTCGTGTCAACCTCAATAGAGGACTCGCCGGTGAAGCTCGTACCCATTTCTCTACAACAACAAACTAGACACTCAAGACATAAAATTCAAAGGAGGACACTACCATGAGAGACAAGTCGACACTCGCTGGAGAAGAGCGTTGTGAATGGCCATATATATATTTCGCATCATTATCTGTTCGTATGGGTCAAATCCAAAGTCTTCGAAGTCAATTTCTGTGCACAACTTTTTCGACCGTGTCTACCAGTACAAGACTTCCATGAGTCAGAATAGATTTATTCTTATATTGGCATCACTGATTCGGCTGGATACAAACTCAATGACAGAAGGATCTAATTCTGAAATGCAAACGGATTCGACTTCCAGATTGCCAGCCGTCAATTCATTTCTAATTTGGCATTTTTATGATTGATGCTATTAGCAAATAATGTACCAACCCTCTCGAGATTTCAGCAGAGACATTTGCACCCTTAAGACAAAACTCATCAATGAATCCCTGTCCGCCACCAACAATGACCAATAATTAATTCTAGAGAATGAAGAGCCTGAGTCAAGGGTGGGGCGCGAGGCAAACAATCATCCTAGTAAACTAAGAAATTCCGAGTGTTTGCTTGACTTCCCCTTAAGCGATGGCGAATACATACACGGATGAAAGACCAATTGTCGTGCTAAGCATGGCATCATGATCCACGTTTTCAAATGTTCATGCAACGTCACAAATTATTGTCTACAGAATACCAACCTAAGAAAACCGAGACAAATCACCGGGGAACGGTTCCTTGAACCAAGCACCGGGCCAGTTCCCGGGAGTTCCCGGGACTAAGCACCTGTGCTGTCCCTGGGATTGTCCCCTGGCTATCCCGGGATAGTCACGGGTGCATTAGCGTGGAGCAGTGAGGGCGGCAACACGTGCAGCGGAACGAGCAGCAGCACGTGCAGAAGAGCGAACGGCAGCGCGAGTTATTCCTATCGCTGGCAAGTCGGCTGCAATCACTCCAAGACTCCACAATTCTAAGCATTTTTCAGACCCGTTCCATCTGCACTCATCAGCCCGTGTTCAATCCCAACCGCTCATACTTTTTGTAATCATTAATATGTGTTCGATTTAGAAAACACAAGAGGCTTCATAGGAAGAACGAGCATGGAACATAATGGGGTTCACTATACTCACCCAGCACTGGGAAAGTCCTGGGCTGACTCGGGCAGTCCCGGGACTTAGCACTGGGACAGTCAATGAGCTATTACAGGCAGTCCCGGGACCAGGCTCCTGGACAGCGCTGCAGCGTGCAAGCGTCAGCGCGGGTAGCGGAGAGAGGAAGGAAGAAGCTTATCAAAGACCCTCCAATGCCCATCATGCTGAATTTTTAGCATTGCATCTAATGTTTGCCACTATTAGATCATACTGTGCCAACCTATAAGTCCATCAATTTAAACGGAATACCCAATGAAAATGCAAGCAAACAATTTCCATCAATAGATTACGTACCCATATATAATGGGATGGTCTCTCCTTCAACACGAAAGGGTTTCCAATCTTCTTGGACGACCGTAGAGGTCCCCCGACATATTGAATGGGGAACAAGGTTTGGTGATAGTCCGCCCACACAAAGCCTACCGCAAGGTGTACGCGTGGCAGTCGGCACAGACGGCAGCGCGGGCGCGTTTGCATGGGCAGCACACACGCGCATTTGCGCCTGCGCGCCGACGCGAGCGGCAACGTGGCGCGTCTGCCATGTCTGCGTGGGCATCTCGTTGGATAATCGAGTTCCGTGCGAGTGCACTCAGTTCACAGATGGCGAGTATGCCTACATTGTGGAAGGATGTTTGAACCCCTCCTTACTGCTGCAGAAGCTTGAAAAAAAATCTGACAAGATTCTGCTCTACTATTGTCTGCCCGGAGCTTGCCCTAGTGAGCGAAACACCGACGAGGTTTGCAAAGGCGACATTCAGCAGCTATTCTTCTAGGAGTGAAGAGAGAAGTGTGGGTGCACCTAGTCATGATTGGCCTTGGTGATTCTTTGATCGGTTTCTTCCTTTCCTTTCGAAGTCCATCCGTCGTTCTCACCGGCACGTGCAAGCGCATGCGACTGCCTAGAGGCTGTCCCGGTGCTTCGTCCCGGGACTGCCCGAGACTGCCCAGAAGTTGTCCCGGTGGTTGGTCCCGGGACTGCCCGGGACTGCCCGGGACTGCCTAGAAGCTGTCCCGGTGGTTGGTCCCGGGACTGCCCGGGACTGCCTAAGGGCTGTCCCGGTGGTTGGTCCTGGGACTGCCCGGGACTGCCTAGAAGCTGTCCCGGTGGTTGGTCCCGGGACTGCCCGGGACTGCTTAGAGGGCTGTCCCGATGGTTGGTCCCGGGACTGCCCGAGACTGCCTAGAAGCTGTCCCGGTGGTTGGTCCCGGGACTGCCCGGGATTGCCTAAGGGCTGTCCCGGTGGTTGGTCCCGGGACTGCCCGGGACTGCCTAGAAGCTGTCCCGGTGGTTGGTCCCGGGACTGTCTAAGGACTGTCCCGGTGGTTGGTCCCGGGACTGCCTAAGGGCTGTCCTGGTGATTGGTCCCGGGACTGTCCGGGACTGTCTAAGGGCTGTTCCGGTGGTTGGTCCCGGGACTGCCCGAGACTGCCTAAGGGCTGCCCGGGACTGCCTAAGGACTGCCCGGGACTGCCCGTGACGTGAGTGACGACTTCAAGTAACATGGAGGCCATGGACCAGGCGCATCACACGACAGGCACAGGGCTTCATCAGGAATGGGGAGCGGTGTCACATCGCAAGGCGAGCGGACTCAAAACAAAGGCGAGCGGAATCACAACGACAATGCGTGGGGAAAATGAGGAAGACGATGGAGGAACAGCACATGAGCGGTGCTTGAGAGAGACACCTAAGGGATCCACAGCCGTAAGATCGAGTGATGTGATCTGCATTAATCTCCACCGTCAAGAAAATCCAACGGTCGATCGTTGTCTACAACCTTGGTCAGGACTTCTCTTGTCAGGTCTCGCACGCCGTGGAAGTCCACGTCCACGCAGCCGCTTTGATTCGTTACGGCTCACCATGTTTGCAGACAACGTCGCGCTCCTTCTTCAATCTCCACACTCACCACCACGTTCAATTTGATCCCCACCTTGTGAAGAGCTACTTCCGCACCTCGAATCCTTGGAAACAGGGACAAAACCTTCATCCCTCTGGGATACAATGGCTTCATCCTACAATGAAATCAAATCCGTGATACTTGTCTATAAGCTTGATAATGACTTCCCATGTCTTGTCTCGGGCAGCAGCGTTGGCGCAACTGCACGGGAGACAACACGTGCATCTATAGTGACGCAATAGATCCGGCGTCTGCAGCAAAGTTTGCGGTAAATGTTTCTTACCGCGGTAAATGTTCACTAAACCCTAAAAATAGAAAAATTACTATTATAGGAAAGTTACCATGTGGTAAAAAACTATTTTTAGGTGGGATAAAAACCTAAATATAGACGACTTTTTTACCAATTTTATCCTAATCTAGGTTTAAAATTGTTCAAAATTTACTAGGTAAATGTGAATTTTCTGCTCTCCGCTCTCCGCTCTCCGCTCTCTGCTCTCAGCTCTCCGCTCTCCGCTCTCTGCTCTCAGCTCTCCGCTCTCCGCTCGCACACGAGCTTTCCCCCTCGTGGTAGCACGAAACGAACTCGGAGCGGCACGAGCCGAGGTAGCAGCAACCCAGCTTAGTCTTCAGCAAGCTCGGAGGGAGATAGTCGACTCCAATAACCGACTCGACCTACTACTCCAGGACAACGAGGAGAAGTCCCGCCAATTCGCAAGTCGGGAGCTGCAGTTACACAAACTTCGAGCACGCAAGTACCGACTCCGACTCAAGGCAAGAAACCGTATCAAGGTTCTCAAGCACACCCTCAGCACCGACCGCCACCAGCTCAACATGTATCGCAGGCAACTCGACCAACTTCAGCTCGACCACCCGGACTTGGAGATTCCAGCAGTCGACGAAGACGAAGAGAAGGATACGAGCCACCTCGAACCCGACCATTCGCTCTGGGAGAACCAGTCGACTGACGAAGACGAGGTCTTGACTACCGACGTCAAGTTAAGTGAGGACGACGACGAAGACGACAGCGAGTCGACCAATGAAGACGAAGATCGCGATCAGCAGCAACAAGACCAGCAGCCACCGCCAGTCAACCTTCAAGACACGGTGCAACAGCAGCCAGCCGCTCCACACCCTCCTTCTCCACAGCAGCAGCAGGATCCGCAGCTCCTAGCACCCGACCAAATGACGACAGCACCTACACCATCGGTCGACAACACCCTAGTTGACTTACCAGTAATCTCTTCACCACACTCTCTGGGATTCGACTTCTCAGGAATGCCTCCCGATATCCGCTCGCCAGGCATGACCGAGGACTCTAGCGACATCCACGACTGATGAGTCGACCTTAGCTGGGTCGATTACTTGACCACGGGTAATTTTGTCATTCCTCATGAACAATTTTTCCTAGTCACCGACCGGGGTAGTCTAAAGTCCACAGGAGTGTACTTAGCTCAGAGGAAGGGTAATGTTAACCGAATATTAGTTGATATTCCCTTTAGGCTAAGAGTAGGCTAGTCTATACCCGGCAGGAATTGACCCGGCAGGCGACACGTGGCAGTACAGGCTGGTACAGACTGGTCGACCCGACTTTTCCGGTCGACTAGTCTGATACACTGTCAGACCAGTCTCCTTTATGTACCTTCACTCTCTTCGAGAGAGTTGTTGCTATACCATTTGTACATATTTTTGGCAGCCTCAGTTATACTTCGTTCTTGTCTTAAGCTCTTCTTGTGCGCACTAGTATGTTAGACTACTGTTGTTAGACTACTGCTGTTTCCTGCTCTTGAATCATTCCTTGTGGTTGTATCTTGGTTAGTTGCAGTAGTCTGTGGGAATGCAGGAGTCGACTTGCTAGTATACTGATGCTTTTCCTTAACCGACAGTTCATTCTTCTTAGTAGAAACCTCTTACTACTCCTCTCAATCTCTAGAAACTAGTCTAGAGTGGAATAGTCTTGGGCAGAGTAGTTTCATTCGTTCAAGGTCGGTTCCTAGAAAACCCCTTTAACATGTTGCAAGTTAAGTAGCTCAAGGTTTGAATTACACTACATATGATGTTGACCTGTTGCTTTTTAAAATTATAATCAAAAATTCTAGAATAACATATCATGTGATTCTCCATTGTCATTTGCACATGTTTTAAAAAAATTATATTTTTTGAAGAGTTTTTGTAATTAATATGAATTTTTTGAAGTGTTTGAATTAAAAATTTGTAAAAAGTTCATTTCATATAAGAAAGATTTGAAAATTTTAGGACTAATAGAAAACATACATTTTCATGCATGAAAAATATTAAAATATATATTTTTTAAAATCTTCATAGCTAAAATGTGTATGAAAGTGTAGTTTGACTGTTTTCAAAAGGAATGGGACGTTAAAGGGTTAATGCATCCGGAATTATAAATATAATGTGGGAAAAACTTGCTGTGGTATTGAGTCAAAAGTTTTGACTTGGTCTAGAGTTTTTTTCAGGAGGTATCAAGAGATTTGGTTGCAGCGCAGAAATGAACGAACAGAGTTCCGCAGACAGCACCCACGACGGAATGGGAGAGCAGGGGCCCCCTTTCCAACAGGGATGGAAGAGATTCCACCATTTTCGGCCTGGCTTGAAGCAGATGTTAGAGCCGCAAAAGATCGGGGGTTATTGGTACCAGATGACGTGGAGGACTCTTCTAAGCCACCAAGTTTACAAGCGCAACGATACAGAAGTATGTACTCTTATGGTTATCACTTCCGAGTGAAGAGTGCTGAAGAAAGTGCAAACAATACATGCGATTCAGGAGTAGCAGCTATTTTCAGGAGGCTATGCCGGTCTGGGAGGCGAGACCTAAACCTTGTGGAGGCAAATCAATAATTTCCGTATAATTGTGATCAGGTATTTTTCTCTGATGAGGAGGATGCGCCGGGTTGGAGAGTAGTGTTACGCACAGAGGTGAGGGGTCGAAGGATTGACAGTGAAATGGAAGAAATGGAAGAGGCAGAGTTGTTTGCAATGGGACAAGATGTTGATTTTGAGGGACTTCGAGCACCCATGGACAACCTCGAAACTAATCCGGAACCCTTTCCAACTGGAAGAAACATTCGAATGCCGGAACTCTTGAATCCTTTGCAGGACGATAATGCCGAAGCCTATGACCGAGACGTTGGGGAATCGTCAGAGGAGGATTAGTAGATGTCTTCACATTCTGTAAGTTAAAATTATCCCAGCTTGAATTGAATTATGGAATCCAAAAACCCCAAATACTCCTGAGTGGAAAAGTCATAACTGACTTACATAGGATATGTCATACTATTCAGTTAAAAGGAAGTATACAAGTATACAGGGAGTGTGGGGGCAATTTCAGCTTTAGCCCTTGATATAGAAAATTTATGCATGTCGTACTCACTAATTCACCCTTGAACGTTCCATTCGTTTGTGAAGAACCCTAAATACAGTCCAATAAAGAGTAGTGGTTGCAAGATATGCTGAATTATTTTTTTAAATGTTTCCTACACATTTACATTGTATGAGTACTTTTTTAAATGTTTCCTACACATTTACTTTGTATGAGTACAAGTAATTCTATAGAAACCAGATGTGATTGATACAGAATGTATTGTTTACTGAGTATTAGGTCAAATGTTACAGGATATTGAATTGGTCTACCCTAATTATGCGATGAACATAAGATTTATGTCATATATGCTAATGTGACCCTAATCCCGCACAGTACATCTTGATTTTATTACTTGTACTTTGTTATTTAGTATTAGCACTAAACATTCCGTGCAGTGTAATGAAGACCTTGAGCTCATAGCTTGGAACAAAATGAAGTATTTTGAAAATAGAAGTAGAAAGATCTAAAAAGTGAAGAGAATATTATAGTAACTGAACATGACGTTCTCAATTTAAGGGAATAAATCCTAACCCAGAGTAACCCCAGAACCTCCTCACCTATTCTGTAGAAATTCATATCACTACAATTTAAATACGTGAAATATCAGAGCGGTTGAAATATCACAGTGGGTGATTTATAACTTGTCATTGATAGTAAGAAGTATAATGAGGTATATCAGAAATTGAAACATGATTGGGAAAACATATGTATATTCACGAATCTTATTTTGTGAAGAAGATAAAAATTCGAAATAAATATATCTTTGTCTAATTTAATACGGAAAAATGTATTTGAGGTAGATAAAAGTTACATTGACAAGTACTAAAAATATGGAAGTGATGAAAATAAAGGAGACCTATGATTGGACCATATGTAGAATCATCGAATCAAACAGTCGTAAAAGGTATCATAACTTAACCTAAACACTAAAACATCAAGTACATAAAGCTGAAACACTTGATGTTTTGGATGTTTGACCAATTTTCAAACAAAATATAGTTCATTGGGCACTTAGGGGTTGAAGGACAGAATTGGCTTGTACAAACGAACATGAATCACTGTACCCTAAACCTAGAACACGGTTAATCTGAAATTTTTTTTCCTCTTCGAGGAAGCTGAAAATGCGGTAGAATAAAAATTAGGAAATGCATTATGTACAAGTAAGGTAAGATTAGAACAACGCTAATGACAACCTAAGATTGATGCGGAAGTTCAAACGCAGTGCAATAAAAACATGACTAGATCTCAGGGGTGAACTGTATTTGCAGGGACCGTGCTCCAGAATCAGCTCAGGAGATGGCAAATGTAGATCCGGTGCATGACAAAGTTCATGATGTCATTTACACTGTGATTAGTACTGTCAGGGTGCAAATTTATCTAGTCAAACTGGTTTCGTGGGGTTCTTTGCTATTAGCTTAATTAATATAAGATTTGTAGAAGTAGGGTAGATGTGGGCTGTAGAAAAAGCCTATTCAATTGACTTCGACATGACAGGTGTCGTAGCACGTGATACCGGATATTCCCCTAGAACGCACTTTTTCGTATTAAGAACGCTCGTAGAGGTGATTTCCGGGTTATCGTTCCGCAGGGATTCTGTGAAGTGGAAAGCTTCCGGAGATGGTCCCGGACTGGTGATCTCTCTCTCTTTGTCACCAGCTGAATTCCTTTTTCCTACCAAACCGGGCCTCCTCCTACTGACTGACCCGGTTACGACTAGATCCAGTTTTCGTCCGAGTTGGGAATCTATCCAACCGTACTCTGTCCAGTCTATCAAAACAACTCAAACCGGTTTACATTAACCTCTGTTTTCCTTCAGAGGGTTCTCCATTTACATTTAGCGGTGCTGGATTTAAAGACACACCCTTCCTGCTGATTCAAGTGATAGGAACTTCATTACCTTCCGGTTATCCTAACTCCGTTCCTCTATCCGGGTAATCCCCGTACTGCGCTTCAGCTGCAGATTCATTCCAAACCCACAACCGGTCACTTAAGCGTAACCCGGGTTTCCCCCTTCTACAAATTACTACAACGACTTGATAACCGGGATGGACATTTACCCGGGGTATCCGGAATTGGTTCGACTCCTAACAGTTCATTTTACTCTGATCATTCCGACTCTCCTTATCACATGGCCTACCCAGGTGCTGGCACCTCAACCGGACTACCCGTCCAGGAGTTCTGAAAGAACCGGAGTACCCCCTCCTATCCACTCAGCCATTTTCCCGGATTATACCTTGCAACCGAGCACAAAACAACCCACCTTCAAACAATCTATGAGTTTGCCCAATACCCAGACTCTTAACTGGATCTACAATAGAACCCGGTTACTCTAGCTATTCCGTACCTTCCTGTCACATGATCTACCCGGGTGCTGGCACCTCAACCGGACTACCCGTCCAGGAGTTCTGAAAGGACTGGAGTACCCCCTCCCACCCACTCAGCCACTACCTCGGATCACACCTTGCAACCGGGCACGGAATAACTAGATCTACAACAGAATCCGATCAACTCTTCCGGTTACCAAAGGACTTAATTGGACCACCATCTCAATCAACAACCACACACACACACACACACACAGCCGCTCCGGTCGTAGAAGAGTATGCTTATGATCATTTACAAAGAGAAAATGGTACACAAAAGAAGACCCCAGGAATGATGAACATCCCTGGATAAAAAGAAAACACAAAGCCGACCAGATCCGGGAAACCCGCAGATCCGGAAAAACCGGGGGGGGCAACCCCATGATTTAGTTCTCTTCCTACGCTGCAACTAACATTAGAATCCTAAAAACTAACTTCCAAATAGAGTCCTACCCTACTTACTTCAAAAAGGGCCCCGTTCAAAGTGGTCGGATCCACTAAGTCCGGGCCACCAATTCCGGGACTCCGATGATTCCGGACAGCTACAGGTCTACTTGCGGTTGCTATTCCTCATCTTTCGGGCTCCCTACCACGATTGGATCCGCCGGCCTATCTCCCCGAGTTCGGCGCCCCGCCGACTGTCCCTCCTGTTGCTTTTCCGCCCTGTCCGGGTGGACATCCGTTGCCTCCATACCTTTACTCAGATCCCGGGCTTCTTCTGGGCTTACTCCCGCGGGTCGGGCCATGTGGATGGGCTCCACATCCACCACAGTCCGGGAGGTAGGTTCCTCCTGGTCCGACTCCTCCTCCGAAGAACTCTCCCGGATGCATTCCGCTAGTACCCGGAACTCCACCAAATACGCTTCTACCTTGTCCGAGTACTCCCGGACTACATTCTTCATTCGGGCTGCTCCCTCCAATCCCGATTGAAGGACCGGCTCGTCGTACAACCGGGCCTTCGTTTGTGCCTCCCCATTCGATTGGAACAATCCGGACAGCTTGGAGACAGCTTGGAGACGCACTGCCGGCTTGTCTCTGCTACATTCCGGATGGTATCCTCTTGCTCCCGGATCTGCAACTCCTTCTTCTGTACGTGGGCCTCCATCTTGTTAATGTAGGCTACTTTTCGTTGCAGCTCCTCCTCAAATCCCTTCAAGAGAGCCGCCGATTCGCTCTCTGCCTCCCGGATACCCTGCAGTTGTCCGGTTAGATCATTCTCCCTTTCCCTGCTCCGGATGAGTTTCCTCTGGAGCTTCCGAATCCGCGCCGGATACTCCAGAACGTCGTTCGTTCGGAGAAGAGTCCCTGTCTCCCGGAGAGCAGCGAACATGGGGTTGTACTGCTCCGTAACCATGTCCAGTGCCACCCGTGTCTGCAGTAACATGTCCTCCATCCGGAGCGGTTCTCTTCGTTCCGCTGGCACATTTCCGGATGGGCCTGCCTCCTGGACCGGTTCTGCTTCCGCTGGCATCCCCTGCTCCTGGTCCCCCTCATCTCCGGTTTCTTCTTCGTCCTCCCTTGCCTCCTTGGGACGTTTGTTGAGTGGGGTCACCTTCCTCCGGGCCGGTCCCTTCTTCTTTCCAGGCGTGGTATCCGGTCCTTCCGGTTCTTCCTCTCCCTCAACCAGGAGGACTAACTTCCTCTTCCGTCCCTAGGATCGCGGCTGAGACGGACCTCCCTCCTGGTCTGTCCGGTTCTCTTCTTCCATACGCTCCTGTAGAGCCGCCGGAGTAGAATCCTCCTCCATTGGTCCGGGTCCCTCTACCGGTTGCTCCTGGGGCTGGGGTGGAGAAGGCCTTGTCTCCTCCTCTGGCCTGGACTCCTCGATCGGATCCACCTGAGGTTGTGTCTGGGAAGGACCGCCTACCTCCGGTTGAGGAATTGCCTCTTGTCCTCTCGCCGGCTTCTTCCGAGTTAGCTTCGGCTGGGGAGAATCCTCCTCCTCATCCGGATTTCCCTCCCGGTCTCTTGTTCTCTGCTCCGGCTGAGTTCTCGCTCCACCCGGTCGTTCTAGTCCCGGGTTCCTTCTCCCTTCCTGCCGCTCCTCCTGTTGCGGCCTGGTGCCACCCGGTCGGCCTTCCTCCGGGCGGTCTTCTCTCCACTTGGTCCTGGTCTCCGGATTGGGGCTGGAATCGCCCAGTGGCCTTCTTACCGGTTGGTCTTCCTTCTCCTTCCGGAGCTCCTCTCCCCGGACTCTGCTCCTATCCGGTTGGGTTGCAGGTGGAGCCATCCTTCTCTCCTCCGGTCGGGACGACGAACCGGTTCTACTGGTCCCCGCTCCTCCTCCCGGAAGCGCCGTCTTCTTCTTGGCCGGGCTTCTCACCCCCGGAATAGGCACTACCTCCAACCTCTTCTTCTCTTCTGCCGTGAGGAACCCATGTTTCTCGTACAAGTGGTAGAGAAATGGGGCTAATGGGCATCCCTTCTTGTTGTCGAGGTTACCCGCCCACTTCTGCGTGTTCCGGTGGATCAGGATCGCCCAGTTGATCCGTTTCTTCCGGAGAAGGGCGGAGTAGATACCTCGGGCCAGCGTCACAGTGAGGGTGGTGGGCTTCTCCGGACTGAGGATGGGCACTACGTACTGGAGCAGCCATTGCTCCCGGGGCAGTATACAATCCGCCACCTTGAATCCGTCCTTGTCCGAGAGATGACTGAACCGCATCTTCACCCAGTCCGTGTCGCCCTTGCCTCCCGGTTCCAGGTCCTCGTTGGTGTCCGGGAAGTCGTACAGTTCCCGCCACATCTCCCGGGTCCAACTGCCATACTTCGCCCGGATAGTTGTCCGGAAAGCGTTCACCATCGACCCGCCCTCGATTTCCTCCAGCATCCGGGAGTCCTGCACATCCCACACTCTCCCAAACAATCCCAAGCACCCCATCTTCTGGAGGTCCTGCATTAGCTCGTCGAAGTCTTGTTCTTGTTGCGGGATGTCCGGGCAGATACGTTTCTCCGGAATCTTGGCCCCGGCTCCCCTTCGTGCCATGGCTGTGGACTCCGGGCGGAATTCTTCACTCCTCCGGATGTGACGCAGCTCCTTCTCCGGATGCACCCTCTCTTTCCTCGGTAAACCTCGCGCCTCTCGCTCCGGGCGCTTCCCTTTCCGCTTCCGGGGTGTTCTTCTAACCTCCCGGAGACCCCGCGACCCTTTTCCTGGCTGCGCACTTCCTTTCTTCCTCAAACTCCGCCGGAAATGGCGGTGCGCACTGTCCGGAGGCTCGCTTATTTCAAATTCTAACCTTGCGTCGCTGTCTCTCACCGGGTGTTCAGTTTCCCTCACTCCCGGACGCTCAAAATCTGCACAATACGGTCGCTCAATGCTCTCTTCTTCCGGTCCCTCACTATCAATTCTACGGCTATCCGGAAGCTCGAAATTCTGCTGGCGTGGACAACTGGAGCTGTAGAGAGTGAATGAACAGTGGATAGCCCAGTTTAGAGCGGCCCACTTCAATGCTCGGACCGTGACCGGGTCCATCGGAGACCCGTCCTCACCCATCCGGTCTCCCATTTGGTTTCCCACCAGAACCTGCTGTCAGTCTAGTCCTGTAATAATTCCTCTAGGCTGCGCCCGGATGGTACTCTCTCTCCAAATAAATAACTGGGCCATTATGGCCACTACTCCTCCTATTTATGGCGGAAAGACTACTCCTAGTTGCCCTAGAAACCCTAACTAGCCGCTTTCGGTAAAACGAGGTTTGACAACAGGATGCTAGAAAGTACATCAGGGTGCTAAGTTAAGCCATCCACAGATAAGTGCCGTATAGAGAAGCTGTGGGTGGTGCTTGTCCATGTATAAAAACATTTATGCAGGATTTCAATATATTACTGCCATGACCCAGGTACTGCTTTTTTACACTAGTACAATAATTCCTGTGGGGATGGCAGCGTAAACTTAAGCCTCGAGGAGGTCACTCCCTTGTATATTTTGTATACACGTGCGATAATGACCTATTTATTTGGGGGGTTATTTTAGCAAAAAAATTTAGCAAAAAATATTATTAGGTGATGGTATTTTACATATAAAAAGCCTGAGAATATTATATGTGATGGTATTTTACATGTAAACATGTTTCACTTTTTTAAAATCCCCTATTTTACATGTACATTTTTTACAAAATTTATCTACCATAAATATATTGAACCCTATTTTTTATCGCACGTTGTTTCTAAAATTTTCGCCAGTGAACCCCCCGAGACTTAAGCATATGTCAAAAAGACAGACACTGTGACATTTCAATTGCACAGGGTTTATAGTAAACAGGTGAGCAATCGATATCAGTTTCTAATTTCAGTAAATAATTTTCACCACAAACGAACTGATTTTCAGTGCTTGACAGAGGTGGCATGATTTTTACAGAAAGTGTTTCTACTAGTACATGAGACTAGACATGTGACTGTAGTAAAAAAAAAGAGGTAAGTTAGCAAACATAGGGAGATGAATTCACCCTTGAGGGGAATTGGATAAATAGTATGTGGGGGACAAAAAAATTACTGAACCAGTAATTGATAACAATCTACACCTACCATGAACCATGACTGAATTACCCATACGGATTTACGTCACGAACATGCCACATCAGCACAACAGTTGGTTCATTCATACAAATGTTTTCATAAAGTTGTGCAGTGCATAAACCAACAGAATCTAGGCGGCTGTTTTGGCATGTTGCGCAAAAAACCAAAAATTCAGTGGAATAGGACGGAGCACTGGGCAAACCAAGAGAAATTTGTTGGTTTCCTGTTGGTCTGGACGTCATTTTCTACTAGTGAAGAGTGCAAGAAGAACAACAACGACGAACAAGATCAAGAGGACCAGAAGACGACGGCGACAGCAAGATCAGAGGAAAACCACGACGAGACGGCGACCACAGCCGTGAATTGCAGCGGAGCAGCTGAAGACCAAAACGACGATCAACACGAAGGCCAGGGAACGGTGATCACGGCGGAGGTGACAGCAGCCAAGGCAATTCGAGGGCGACGAGGACCACGGCGATTCGGCAGCAGCCAGGCGCCGTGAATCACGGCGAGCTGCAGCGTCGGTAGCAATTCGAGAGCAAGGCGACGGAATCAGCCACGAAGACGACCAGCAGCCTCCGAAGAGAAGGCAGACCATCGACGAACGAGATCAGCACCGAAGGAAGATCACGAAGGTCGCGAAGGCGACAACGAGGCGGAATCATGCGACCAGAAGACGAAGGCGACCTACAGCACGTCGCCATAGCCGCGAAGGCTCTGTCCCCCTCCCCGTGTGACAATATGGAGGGAGGACAGAGTGACATTACGGAGGGAGAATTTCCCCTCCCTTTCACTCAAGTTTTTTAGGTTTTAATTGAATTAATTATGCTTTAGGACTATTAGCAAGATAGAGAACAACTTTATTTCGTAAAATTGGTAATTTTGATTGCCTCAAAAAACCATTGGTGTGTGTTTTGTGATATTGTTTGAATTTTGCCAATCGTGATTGCTTTGAACTTGTTGTTCCTTTTGGTGTTGTTTGTCGGTGAATTTGGTCCGGTGAGGGTTATAGCGCGGAAGCGCTGCCCGATTTCCGCTGGGCCAATTCATTATTAAAAGTTTAGGCAATTTAGGGTTTTAAAACTAGGGCTTTAGTCTAATTTTCCCCATTTTTTCACCATTTTAATTAGAAGTTCTCCACACAAACGCCTAGGTTAATAGGAGTCCATTGTTTGCGTCTATAATTCACCCACCCAACGGCCGGACATATGGGCTTTTGATCGGTGACGGTCAAAACGCTCATATGCCCTGCAACAACACAAGAGCACAAATTGAGCACAAGTGATCCTATATGCTCCAATTAGCTCCTATAAGCTCCAGTATGCTCGAAAGCTCCAAATCAGCCCTTGCGGACGTCTAAAAACTCTAACAATGCTCTAAATTGCTCCTTAAGCTCCAAATTACCAAATGATTGGTTGAAAGTGCCAAATCACCCCTCAAATACCTTCAACAAAGATGAAAAGAGTGCAATACCTTCTGAAGTCGAAATCGGCCCCCCAAAGCTTTAAATCAGTCCTTCAAAGCTACAAATCAGCACTCCAAAACACGAATAGCAGCGCATCCAAAGCACGACCTCTACACAATGATCAATTTAGTCTATTAGTCAAGCAACACACATGAGTGGGCCCATAACCTATTGAAGGTAAGAGTAGATTGCCAAAGCCTCAGACAAACACAAAGAATGCATAGGAAGAGACGATCTTTACTCATGGGCTGCCCATCTTTAGTAACACACACAAGGGAGCCCCCTTGACAACCCATATGGGATATCAGCCCATATTCTACTTCTACTATACTAAGGTCAGCTCATACTACCTAGGACTAGCATTTCTCATTACATCTAAACCCTACTCTTTGACTAGATGCAACTTCAGCCCATATCGCTACTTTTCTTCAACACATACATCATCTATAGTACCTCATTAGCATTGGCTATTAACAACTTCAGTCTTTGCAATCATCCTACTTCAACAATATTGAGAATAAAAAAGAAAGGAGAATAATTGTTACAATTGATAGCTAAGGTAGTTGTAGTTGCCTTGAGTGCAAAGAGAAAGGTGAGGAAGAAGAGGAAGCATGCATTTGAAGTTCATGGTGAAGATTCTAATGTTAGTGTTGGTGGAGAATACAACATGGGTGTTGTGGAGAATACAACATGGCTGTTGGTGGAGAGTTCAATGTTGGAGTTGGTGGAAATTCCGATGTTGGTGTTGGTGGAGATAGCAAGGTGTTTGGTGAAGTGGAGGGCTCAAGCAGGAATCGTAGCTCAAAGACGAGATCCCACTACTCAAAGTCAAAGGAGAGTCCTTCCTACTCTTCTTTGTCATTAGAGTCCTCCAACTCTGATAGTGAAAATCATTCTTCAGGCTTATATCTTACCCTCCTAGAAGAAGATATAGAAGGCGAACGGAGGTTGATGTTGTGAATGATGTCCGTAAGCTTGCTTTTTTCCCTACTTTTGGTGGACGTGTTGTTAATCTTGAGGAGGTTCTTTCTTTTGTGTCTATTGTTGAAGATATTTTCATTGAAAGGTACTTAGAAATGATCAAAATCAAGGCCGTTGTTATTCCTCTCAAAAATAAGGCTCATGTTTGGTTTGACACGTTAAAAATGGACCGTGAGATTCGTGGATTAGGCCCCATTAGGACTTGGCTGGAGTTCAAAGAAGCATTTCTCCAAAATTTCTTTCCTAGTAACTTAAACTCTACCATGTGTCAAGCGATGTATAAGCTTAAAACAAGCTAGCATGTCAGTCAGTGAGTTTAAGTTGCAATTTGATGAGTATGTTGCATATTTCCCTAGTTGGTCTGAGAAGGATAGGGTTGAGATTTTTGTGGAAAATCTGAGGGATTCCATCAAATACAAAGGCATTCCCTATTCTTCTTCTACTTTGGATGAGGCTCAAAATTTCCCAATTTTTTGATTGACTATAAACATTATACTTTAGTAATTACTAACCAGCGGTCATAAGTGCAGCGGTCACGAGGTATCAAAATTTACTATAAAAAGTATAAAGATCTAAGAATAAATTTTCATTTTTTTTTGTTGAAATAGTGGTAGAGCACATTTTTTTGATTGAGGTGGATTGGAGGCCCATGGGTTTGGGGGGCGTAACCGGTACTTTGGTAGCCACGTGCGCGCTTCGTCTCCCTCTCTCTCCTCTCTTGGATTTCTCTAAATCCTCCGGTGGTCTTCAATGAAGGGGACAAAAGTGCCCCCTATTTTTGTCCTTGTCAGGGCCCCCTTTAAAAACAACCCCCTCCTCCAATGGTTTTTTATTCCCAAATAGATCCCCTAGGGTTATAATGGGCCAAGGGCTTGAAATTTGCAAAAAAAAATTGTCCAAAAAAGCACCGAAGGTGCCCAAAATGGAAATTTCAGAAAAGGAGGGCCATGAACAGTGGCCCGCATTGAAGACCACCGGGGGATTTAGAGGCGGGGATCCGCGTCACTGAGGCGCACATTCAGCCCTCGGCTATGTGGCCGGCTCGGTCGATCTCGGCCCTTTGTTTGCCAATCTGGATCCAAGGGCTGTCATCGTCCGAGGTGGCGGTTGGAGCGGGGACGGGCACAGGTGACAAGGTTACGTGGGTTGCCGGTTGGTCCTCGCCTCTAAGGGCCCGAACGACTTCGTCAGCCTCTGTCCGTCGAGGCGCTCCTTCAGCTCTTTGTTCGAGCCTTCAGCTTCTTGTTCGAGCTCCCCTTGCATGCGAAACCCTAACTCTCGATGCAAAGTTGTCCACAACCAAGAGAAAACCAGTGATGCTCACTTTTGTTTTATTTCAAAATGTCATACTTGGTACATGACATGATGATCAAGCTCAAATATTCACATGCTAGAATGATAATATAAATACTTTACACAGGAAATGATCACGATCTCGTGAACATTCCAACCACGAATCCCTGGTTGCAACAGAACATGACGATTGTCACTCTCTACCTAGCTAACCAATTCAAACTTAGTTCGTCTTGGAAACTACGCTCGGTACTCAAATTCGTCTGTTGTTGTTGCTGTGTTGATGGATTGATGAAAACACGGTTTCAGAGATTGCATCACTTCCCTTGAAGAACATGATTCGCACGTGAATCTTTTCCACTCACTCAAGGGAGGATCGATGTACACAGGACGACGGATGGGAATTTGTTGAATCGAAGTGGGGTTAATTAAGAGGGCTTCATAGATTCCACCAACCAGTCCAGGCCTTCGTACACACCCCAGCCGGTACTCAACCTGGATAGGTCAAATCGATTTGCATCTCATCACTGAGGCATATGTGCACATCACTGAGGCATCTCCAAATTTAATTAAAACATTCTCTTATCAGAGCTTCTAAGAAAACATGTTGTTCCTGAGAAGCTGTCCACGACTTCTAGGGTGGCTCCTGGAGGATTAAAATTGATCGAACAGTAACATTATTCAATTAAGGTTAACATGATAAATCGATTCAGGGCATCTGAAGTGAACTTGTGGCCATTGTCCAGAGCGAGCTTTGCATCGAGAGTTAGGGTTTCGCATGCAAGGGGAGCTCGAACAAGAAGCTGAAGGCTCGAACAAAGAGCTGAAGGAACGCCTCGACGGACAGAGGCTGACGAAGTCGTTCGGGCCCTTAGAGGCGAGGACCAACCGGCAACCCACGTAACCTTGTCACCTGTGCCCGTCCCCGCTCCAACCGCCACCTCGGACGATGACAGCCCTTGGATCCAGATTGGCAAACGAAGGGCCGAGATCGACCGAGCCGGCCACATAGCCGAGGGCTGAATGTGCGCCTCAATGATGCGGCCCCGCGTCCCTTTCCTGCCCCCTTTCCGCTGGATGTAACTACGATAGTATTCTTGTCTTCCGATCATTGTTTTTGTTAAGATAGGATGAATATCATTCATTCACTCTCCACCCACAGCTTAGTCAGCATATCTGTTAGTTTAGAAACCAGTTAAGTCACAGTAGATAGATAGCGATAAAATAGATGGATGGTAAACCTAGTCACACTCTAAACCTTAACTTGAGTTAACCAATTGTCTTCACCCCTATATAATCTTAATGGAATAGAGCTCTTGCTCATTCTTTTGATGCTCATGTTTTTGTATTTATGCTTGTCTCCCAACAGTTTTCGGATGGCCTCTTAACCCTTCAACGTCAAGAGGGCTTGGGCGGGGCAGCCCGAAAGGCATCTAAATTTTTGGAGGAAAAAGAAAATTAAAAATTAAAATTAAAAAATATATATTTGTGGAAAAAACGGCTCTGCTAACTAGCATTATTGCGGCATTGTAGCACTGCAGCACTTTTCAAAAAACGACCTCAACTGCCCCAATGTCAAGTCCTGTTCATTTTGATATCTTTGATTGTCTGCCAATATTTCCACGATCTCCCAAATGAGGCACAAATTCGGAATTTAGATCTCTTTTTTAATAGCTTTCCAATGCACCAATCCTCGCTTGATTTGGTTGAGAAAATCCACTTTTTTCTTCATTATTCTCTCATAAATAAGCCCATGGAGCTTTCCTTGACATTTAAGGGTTAAGGTAGAAGTACCTAATTATGTCACTTTATTTTGAAATCTATAATCTATGACTCACGTAGAAAAGTGTCCTGAAATGAACATCATTCCTAAAATCTGTCACAATTAGGTGCTTCTACCTTAGTTCAGTATATCGATACTTAGTGCACCCACTCTTCAAAAAGCGGTATATAGCTTCATCCATGCTTTCAAATTTTAGAAACCTCGTTTTCTAGCATGACTGGAGAGTTTGTTAATTGGGAGTGCCCTCACCAACGTGTTCACTAGGTCCAAACTCGGGGTTAAGAGCATGTGTCATGGGAGGAGAGTGTGTTAGATGCCATTTTTCTTTTAATAGGTTTTTCTTTTCTTTTTTCTGAAAGGAAGTTGAGTAACAACCTGTCCAATATGATTCCAACATGATTTGAATTTAGGGCATGTACTTTTTGGCTGTAATTACAAGCCTATAATTATAATTGATTATTCGATGCAATGAAAAGTTCAAGAAAAACTACAATTCAACAAGTTGTTGGACATTAGAGTTATTTGTAAAGGCATCCGGTCTTTTGTCCTCCTTTTTTCATGGATCAGAGCTGGTACCATAGTTGGTCATCATCAATCTGACACCACTCCTCCTCACGGTCCCACCCCACTACCCAATTCTTCTCCCTCCCTCCAAATTTTTATGAATAAAAATTTCAATCTATCTAGTGTTCTATTCTGGGTCTACAGTGAGATCATGTCAATCATGTCCTTTCCAAATTACAAGTCAAAAACTCAGGTTTTGAGGGACTTTACAAATAACTCTATTGTAGATAATGTTCAACTCGACCTCAAACCCACTTCCTTTTATTAGCAGAGCATCATTGTGGGGGCGGAGAATTTATCTTACTTGTGCAACTTATTAACATACCTTCAACCAATTGCAATTCTCTTAATGTGCAAAAAAATTAAAATTAAAATTAAAATTAAAAACTTGTTCATTACAGTTAGAATAAAACCCAAAAAAAAAACATTTGGATGAGATGATCTTACCAAAAATCGTTTATTTAGAGGAGCAAAGAGAAACTATAGGTAGATTTGTGATCCAAAATTTGCATGTGTTTAACCCCTAAATGCCTAGAGCCCTCTCCAAATTTGGCAATTTTGCAAAGATGTATTATAAAATGCAACCTAGAGGGATATTTTGAACTTGATATATGAATAAAAGCTGTGCATTATGAATTTTAGATTCTATCCATAAGGTTAGATCAATGATTGCTATTACCAATAATTTTGCATAAAATTTGAAACGTGAAATTCAAAATTATTTTGTAATTCAATTACGGATAAGATATTGACAATCTACGGATGAAATTTATTGTGATTGGTTGAAATGTAATACTCTAAGTGTAGTGATTTTTGGAGATTTTTTGGTTGCTTAATTTTATGAGTTGATTTTTTTTAGAACACTTTTACTCTGAAATTTTCAAAATTTTGGGTGAATCACTACAACATGAAATGAGGCATAAAAAAATTACAAATCATCCCCGTTCTAATCGGATCACATGTGCATGAAGCTAACTTCCCATAGAATCTAAAGTAAAAATTTCACACTGGCAAAAGTGCATGACGGATGAGAAATTTTGGATGAAATCTGTACATCGTCCAAAAAATGGATGCTTAGGCAGTTAGGGGTTAAGGGTATTTGCTGCAATGTTTGAGATTCCATTAAGGCCTAGCTTAGTAGGCAAGTGTTGATTGGTTTTTACAAGCAATGCACTACTACGTTATGGGAAAGGAAACTTTTCTTCAACACTAATTCACACCGAAATTCTTTAGCTTCTTTAATCACGTGTGGCATCTTCAATTTTTCATTTTTCATTTTTTTTTTTTAAATTATTTTTATTTCAATTTTTAAACTTTTTGAGTGACATTTTTCTAATTTTTGATTTCGATCTTTAATTTTGAGGTCCTAAGTCCTCAATTAATTCTTTAAATTTTTTAAAGTTACAAATTTTCTTTCTTTCTCTTTCTTTGTTATTCACAAAATTATAGGACTACAATTGAACACCACAACTTTCATTCTAAAATAATTTCATGCTTTTGAACATTATGATCTTAGTTCTCAAAATCCGATTGCAATTTGAAAATTCTAACATACAAAATTTGGGTAGGTGCTACCATTGTGCTATCATAGTGTGAGTTTTGCAAGAGATTAGACTATTGAGTTGTCAACTTTGCAAAGAGAGATGTGAGCATTGATATTTCCTACACGTTCACATAAAAAAATCATTACTAGTCTTTTTTAATTCATTATTACATAAAACAATGAAAAATAAAAATAAAATCAATCTAAAAGGAGTTTTTGTTTTATGTATCATACCCTTGCTTTTAGCCAATTCCATTGATCTAGTTTCTCCATATTTTGAAAGACTATAAGGCACCACCTTCATACTGCTATATTAAAGCATAGCCAACAACACCCAATTTGACACGCCAAACGCTATTTTTGGATGATAAAGGTATATTTAGAGTGTGAAGCTTGATTTTTGCTCACCAAACATTTCCTCTTCGGAAAATAGCAGCAAATCAAATAGTTTGTCCTAAGTATTCCTTTACAAGACCATGCTCTCACTTTATGGAGTTAAAAGTTAGGAAGATTCTTCTCCTAAATTGATGGCTAGAATTTGGTATCCAAGTGGTGGTGAAAACAAAGAGCATCCAAGAGCATTGGAGAGAACCTTGGAAACTTTAGTAGGAGTACAAAATCTAGGTTTTAACAATGTTGTGTGTTGCTCGGGACGTGAGAGCTCCTTGCATTCCATCTTGGACGTGAGTTTGGAGTGTTGTTGGCCATGCTCTTACAATGAGTGCCATTTTTTATAATCTATTGCATTTAATGTCAAATTAGTTTATTACTCAAGTATACCTTCAAGTAAATGATTTACTATCAAATTACAAGTTTAGCAATGCAAATAATTCGAGAAAGATATAGATCAAAGTAAATTAGCTTTAGAACTGAGTTATGCTCTCACTTGGATTACACAATGAATGCTATAAATTTGACATGCACAAGTGGTTTCTGGGTCTGATTTTTGGATGGGCATGTGCTTGGCCTTCACATTTGTAATTTTGTTCCTATTCAATGCACATCATGTATGCAAATTGAGCAATATGGTTTCATTAAGGTCTCTATTTGTTGCTGATAGAAAGCAAATAGAAGAAGCTACTTTAGAGAAGTTGAGGAAGGGTGAAAGTACTAGAAATGTTGCTAGAGACTTAGAAGTATTCCAAAGTTGGGTTGCACAATTTTGTAAGCAACATTTGAATGAGTTGAGTGATGTGAATCGCAGTTGTGGTGGTGGGCCATAGGTGTATAGTGCAGCTGATCACAAAGCTTGTCTGAGAGAAATCACTGTAGGTGGTTTAGAAACTGCACACAAAGATGGAAATTACTTAAGAGAAGAGCTTTATGTTGGTATGAGTGATAGTATTGTGAGGAGAGTGTTATGAAAAGGAGGTTCAGTAAAATGTAAAGTGAAATAGAAGAAAGCAAAGCTCACACTTCTTCAGGTTAAGGGACGATTAGAATTTGCTAAACGTCATTGCCATTTGACTATTGGACTGATGATGATTGGGATTGTGTAGTATTCTTAGATCAATGTATTCATTAAATTGGGAGTTTCCATTAAATTGGGAGTCAAATTGATCTACATCACATGATCATTTCACTATCAGATCTACAACATGCATACATCAATTTGACTCCCAATTTAATGGAAACTCCCAATTTAATGAATACGATATAATAGATGAAACAAAAATCAACCGATTTTGCTCTGATGGTCGCAATTGGTGTTGATTTAGTTATGGACATAGTAGAAATGCAGGAATCTCGAGGAAGTCATTGTTAAGAATTTAAATAACTATTAGAGAAAAAATACATGGTATGTTTTATTCATTTGAGATAAAAATTATAAGTTTATAGAATTAATATAGGGTGTTTTAAAACCAATTTGGAAATATTGTAGGAACATTCCTACAATATATAGGAAAATACCCTAAATATACTATAAATAGTAGATATTATTCCAATTATTTCATAGCTCCCCATTAAATACCCTTTTTTTGCTCATATGTACCCAAAATTTACACTAAGTGACATCTCCAAACCGTCAAGTTTGGAAGTAGGGGGGTAATGATGTGGAACTGTATGACTCCAAGTGGCCCTCGTATGATGTGTAGGATTGAGAAAAAAATGGATTAGTACATGTGTAGAGAAATTTTAGAGCGAGAAAATTTGATTTTTTAATCAAGATAATGACCCAAAGCATACATCCAAGAGTGCGTGCCGATGGTTGAATTAAAAAAAATTCACTCGTTTGAAGTGGCTGGCGCAATCTTTAGACTTGAATCCAATCGAACACTTGCGAAAAACTTTAAAATGTTGACTGAACCAATGAGAGACCTTCCAAAAGAATGTTAGAATTGTGGGAGCATGTTGAAGATTGTTGGGCTTCAATTACCCTCAATGACTGTAGGAACTTATTCAATGAGTGTAGGAACTTGTATAAGTGTAAGAACTTGTATAGAAGCATGCCTAAGTGCATTGCAACTGTTGTAGTTGAACTAATTTTTAACTTTGTTCCAGCTAGTGTGAGCAAAACTGAGTTTTGGATTGAACTTCACTTCACTTTTTTTTACATGCATTGTTGTGTGTAATAACTTAGACCTCAATCCCCATGGAAGTATGACTGATTGCAATGGTAATCCTCTGCAATTTATGGTGTCATTTTTGGTGCAATTTCCCTACATTGTTTTGTTGAAATTCAGTATGCTATGGTCATACTCAGTTTTGGCTATCACTGGATATTATGACCTTACACTGGCAGACGGAGCGCTGTTTCAATAAGCTAAAGGAGACACCATGGACACACAAACAGTTTTGGAATTCAAGTATTGCAAGTGTTTATTTTTTACTCCAAGATTAGAATCAAAGAATGCAGAGCACAATAGCCCTTGCAATGAAAGTATTGCACATGATAGACTCAAATCCCAGACACAAATCGTGAAACACAAAGACTAAACTCAGAAATGCACCCTGGCATGAAATAAAAATTAAAAAGGAAACAAAAAAAGAAGAAACAACAACATTATGAACATCAATCCTACATATTTGTCAAAGACACTGACAGAATGGCTCTCAACGAATTCTCCTGCAGAGACTGAGACGGCTGAATTACTTGACAGCGTCCAGGTTCGGCTGGGGTACCGTTTCATGAGGCAAGCCGTGAGCAGCTTCCTTCTTGGATGGCTTGACAACTTCGTCCATCTTCTCGTCTTTGACGTCAGTCTGGAGAGGCTCCTCTTCCACAGCTGCTGCTGCTGCAGAATCATCGTGTTGAACCTCAACCTTGCTCAGATCTGCACCGTCGTCTGCAACCTCTAAGATCGGATTTGCTTTGATTTCCACTCCAGGCATCTGCTGCAAGGGCTCCCCACCTAGTTCCTGCTCTTCATGTTTCGTTTCTTCTCCTGCCTTGGCCTCTAACTCACGGTCTTGGGAGGCCAGGGCCTCGTTCACCTCTTGCTTCTTTTCAGTGCCTGGACAAAGGTCATGTCATGTCATGGAGGATATTTTAACGAACCAACTAACTAACGGTGCATTTGAAAAAGGGGTGGTGGTGAGAACGATGACAGTTTATGCATTGATCAGTTTAACGTGACTACCATCTATTTAACGGAAATAACAAAATATATTATTATTACTGCGTTGGAATGAACTCTGTGGATCTGCTGGATATTGGAAACAGGCAGGCAGGCAGGAACCCTACCTTCAATATCTGCGGTGGGATCTTCGTCCTTATCGTGAAGGACTTCGTCCACGTCGTGATCCATTTCTTCCACATCACCGTTGTCATCAGCCACATCCTCCTTCAACAACATCTCCAAGGTCTCTGGATTCCGGAGCAGCTCCTTGCCTGAGTGAGCACCCGATCACATGCAAGTAATACAGTCAATGCATTATTTATTTATTTATTTATTTATTTTCAGCTTCAAAAATGACATCTCCGTACTTCTCTCAGCTGATGCATGGTTTCGACAGCCAGCCAGCCAGCCAGCCAGCCATTGATCACAGGCTGTTACAAAGTTCTATTCCCTACACCTCAGAGGAAAGGAAAGGAAGGAACATCCACCAGAAATCAACCGACAGGGAATTTATCTGGAACATTCCCGATGTCATGAAATTAATGCAGAAAAGGAAATAGGTATGCCATACACATCAACATTCAAGAAAAAGGGGAAAAAAATGGGTTTCGAATCCCAGGTCCCTGCTGCTAGACAGTGCAGTTTTCTATGTCAGAGTTCTAGAGTTGCATGAAGAAAAAACTACCAGGCCTCACATATTGTGTGTGTACAGAAACAGTCACGTCGAATGATACATCACTCGACCGGTATACAAACTGACTGTCGCCGTATGACTGTATCTATGGCGGCTAAAGGAGCCTGCGCTTGCGGACTACTTTGCAAGAAGTAGTAGTTTCAGATGACATGCATGCAAGAGTGTGGGTAAGTAAGGTAAGCTTGTATGCCTTTGTCACTCTTGATGAGATACTTGGGCTCTTCAGGAGACGCCTTGAAGTTCTTTCCCGCAAACTTGGTGGTCTTGGTCACCTTCTCCAGAATATGTCCCTTGCCCTTGCCGATGCCGTAGTTCCATGCCACTCTGTCCCCGACGCTGAACTCCGGCTTTGTCATCGCTCACGACTCCAATTCAAGGGGAAATTGCAGCACTCCTGAAATAATATTAACAATAATAACAACAACAATAATAATAATAATAGTAATAATAATAATAATAATAATAATAATAATAATAATAATAATAATAATAATAATAATAATAATAATAATAACAATAATGTCCGTTTATTCGATTGAAGGAACCGGGATAAGAGATTAGGTCAAACGCCAGGACACGAACAGAGCAATGCAATGGGTCCAAAACCCCAGCTATCACCAAAACCTCCGAATATCACGCGGCAGGGAAAACAACAGCAGCAGCAGCAGCAACAACAACACCCATGCAAAGAAAGCGGAAAGAGGAAAGATGAAAAGGAGGGAGGGAGGGAGGGATTGGGTCCAGCACCTGCAAAGAAAGCCCGCAAACAAATGCCGAGGATCTCGAATCTGATCCAAATGAGGACTGTCAGAGCGAAACTTACGAGGGAGCGCTGGTTGGTTTGTTGCTTGGTTGGTTGGTTTGTTTGTGTGTGGTGAGAAAAGGAAGTTAGGCAGAATGAAGAAGAATGCAGCAATGACAGTGAGGCGTTGGAATGGGATGGGGCATGAAGCGAAACCCCAGTTAGTAGTAGTAGTACTACTACAGCAGATGCCAGATGCCTGGGTGGAGATTGAAGACGAAACGTTGAATGGGTGGCTGGGGCATCAAGTTGACGCTACAAATCTCCGACTCGCTCACTCACTCACTCACTCACTCACTCACGTTGAAGGAAGGAAGGGAGGGAGGGAACACCAGGCAGGGAGGGAGCCAGGCATCAACGAGGTGGACGATGACGCTCACGCTGACACGCGGCGCTCGCCACTTGGCACATCTGGGGTGGGCCACCTCGGACTCACAACGTGGCCCATGCCTGGATGAATGAATGAATCAATGGACCAGGCAGCTCAACTGAACTGAAGCGCACTCACTCCGTCACGGATGGGCCGGATGACGATCTCACTTTTTCATCCACCGTCAGAGTCCGGCCCGTCCGTCCGTCCCTCCCTGGCTGACGAACAAGATAAGCCACCCCTTGTGTCACTACACTAAATAGGTAGATTAGTGTTAGATACACTAATTTACATAAACATGTTGTAAGTTTTACTGTTGAACAATTTTTTTACCCTCTATATTGGTCAAGATGGGGATCTTTCAATAGTATTGGAATCAATGTCTTTGGTAATTTTTTTTGTCAAGAGTAAAAATCTATAATATTTTCAAATCTTATAATTATCTAACACTAATCTACCTATTTAGTGTAGCAGCCAACTAGCCATTTTCCCCCAAAAACATACAGTTCGGCACTTCTAATATTGCCTAAAATCTTCTTTACAACTTCTTTTTTTGAAATATGACTTTACTAAAATTTCAACATGTTATTTTTAGAAATGTGTTTATTGACAAACTTGCTATTAACCCTTTAGCGCGCCGGCGTCCAGAATCTGGACGCCGGATGAATTTCAGCAGCTCGATTTCTGTAGGTACCGGATGTTTTTCATCCATTTTTTTTATTTTTATCATTCTTGTGCTAGTTGAATACCATTTGTACGGTATGGATCTTCCAAATAAGATAATGTGAATTTTTGAAAAATTACAAAAGTGATTAATGTCAAGTTTCAATCTTAGTTCAAAAAAAAAGACCTTAAATATGATTTTCCATAGTAAGTAGAATCAAATAATGAAAATCATACCATCTTGTAATGCATGTTATTCCAATTTCATTACAATATTTTTAAATTTTTTTGTGTTAATTTTGGATTTTTAATTGAATTTCAAGAGAAAACCTTGCAAAATTACTTTAAAAATATTAATAATAAATATGATGAATCCAACCGTACAGATGTTATCTACACATTGACATTTACAACTTTGTTTTGTACATCAACTCCATTTTCATTTTTCATCAACCATTTTATAACAAATCTTTGAAAACAGTGTTGAATCGGGACGTTAAAGGGTTAAGGGATGATATTTTCTACATTTTCATTGTGATTTAGTGCCCAATGAGAATTCGTTTTCTTGTTTTGCTACTTATCATTCCTATTTTAATTGAGGGTTCCATGTTCTTTTTAGGTGATGAGAGTGACATGAGCTAGCATGTGATGTTTATTATAAAGTTGCCATTCGTCATTGGAACACTACATTCAAAAGGTTTTGTTTGAAGTTGGTATTATTTTAAATTTTACAACAAACTGTTCTTTTACAAAAAAGTTAAATAATGTATGTGTTGAAAAATAGTATCTTGGACACTAAAATAGCAATTTCCCTGCAATGAATTTCGAATGCAAAACATTGATACAAAATGGAATAAATAGTTACATGACAAAAAATAGGGTGGTTTGCCTTCATGAACATAACTTCTTTTATATTAATAAACATTGGGCACTACTTGAAATCAAATTCACTAAACATTGAGGTGAAAAATGGGAGATGATATTTGTATAGGGAATATACCAAAGATTATACATTTCTAGGTTAGAAAAAAAAAGATGTTAGTGTAAGGGAATAGGAATGAGATTAACCCTTTGACGTGCCTATATCCATATAATGGACGATGAACAAATTGCAACCTTTCTCAACACTACATCCTTTTACAATTTTTCATCCATCCAAATCTCTCTTGGTTCTTGTGCTAGTTCACTATCATTTGTACGGTATGGATTTTCAAAATAAGATATTGTGATTTTTTGAAAAACAAAAAAAATTGGTTTATGCCAAGTTTCAATATTAGTTCAAAAAGTGAGACTTTAAACATGATTTTCCAAAATAAGTAGAATCAAATAATGGAAATCATACCATCTTTGTAATGCATGTTATTCCAATTTCATTACAATATTTTTAAATTTTTTTGTGTTGATTTGGGATTTTTAATTGAATTTCAAGAGAAAACCTTGCAAAATTAATTTAAAAATATTAATAAAAATCATGATGGATCCAACTATACAGATGTGATTTCACATTGACATTTACAACTTAGCTTTTTACATCAACTCCATTTTTGTTTTTCATCAAACATTTTCTAACAAGTCTTTGGAAAGAGTTTTGAATCCAGATGTTAAAGGGTTAAAGATGACTTCCTCAATTCTTGAATATTGTAACTATTAGTACCATCTTACAAAGAAACCATTTTGTACACAAAGATACTTACTCTATATATAAAGATCCTCATATTTAAAGAAGTTCATCCTCATTTTCATTCTCAAGGACATTGAAACACAACTATGAAGATCTTCTAAGACATGCAACATATTGTTGAAACACCTTTCAACAATAAAAGTGCATAGAGGTAAAGTGTAGGAACCTAAAACCGTCCACTTCTTTTTGTTTTTATTCATGAATCTTATCTATCCATTGGCCAAAAACAATCCCAGCGCGATTTTCAAAAAAATTTAAGCACAACAGCTTGAATGGGTGGTTTTAGGTGCATCCATCTTAGCTTCACAAGATTTGGACCTCTTGAGTTAGAGTAGTTGAACTTCAAAGTTTTTTTAAAATTTTTTGTTGCTACATTGGTTTTTAAAACAGTCTCGACTTAGTCCACCAACGCCAGGGCCGTACAGGGAGGGAGTCACAGCTCGTCTTGAAGCTGCGACTGCTCAGTGAACAGAGCCAGATCTCTTTGCTGCTGCGTTTCTGAAGCGGGAGCAACCACATCCACATCAAGTGAAGAAGGGGTGTCAATAATCTCAGGGAGCTCTTCAGTAGCAGCAGAACCCACCTCTGAATTCACTACTCTAGGAGAGTCCTCCTTGGCCACGACCGGAAACGGAATCGCCACATTTTCTTTCAAGAAAACGCTCAGCTTTTTCCAGCTTGTCTGTGATTTCGCTACCATCTGCAGAATCCCCGCCCTCCATCAAGTCAACAAGAGATCTAAAGTAAACTTTACGGTCTACCCTCCATAATATGACACTCCATAATATGACGATGATGATCATCATAATAATAATAATAATTATTATTATTATTATTATTATTATTCTTTCAAGCAATACAAATGGGACAAGTCATTTCTGTGACTAATTCATTCCTGCCATCTTGAAGTTAGGGCGACTATTCCCCTTCAGGGAATAAATACTTTAGTAACCAGAAACTAGTAAAAGTAACCCACAGTAGTCAATTATAGAGTATTTACATCATTTGTAATAGTATAAAACGAGGTTTTTTTATGTTGATGATTGCCAAGTCATGGTTCCTTGGTTGGTTGGAGAAGAATGTTTGTGTTACAATTATACGGCCTGGGTTCGATTCCCGTTGGGTCCGTCTGAGCGTTATTGTAATATTCATAACTTAGTGCTGGTGAATTTATCATAGGCAGGAAAGTTGTACCAACCAACCCGCCCCTACCCATCTTCCTGAGACTAAATATAAGACACTGATACATAATGACCACAAATAGGGTGATTTGCCTTATTTTGCGAGGGTCAAGATATACACATACCGGTTTACTTGACTTCCTGCGAGCTGGATACAAGAATAGCGATGGGTAGTTTGGTACATCCTGCAGCAACAAACCAATGAACCCGATCACAATGACATTGGAGTCCATCCAAGTCTTCATCTTGACTTTTTAGCTAAAAAATTGGAACATAGAACCGAACCTTCATCTTTGCACTTCTAAAGGACGCCCGTGGAGGATTCAGAGACAATGTACAGTACACATGATTCTAAGGTTGTTCACATTCTCCCACATGCACAATGTAACCCCTAAAGGACCAAGAAGCTCAAATTCATCTGAATTACATTTTTCACAATATGATCGATTGAATTTGTCATTTTAAAGCCATGAATCCTTGGTCCTTTAGGGGTTAAACTAGAAAAGCACTATATATCATGCCCAAAAACTACTGTGACTGTCAAGGAATCATATCGTGTACCATCAAGAGGGGGTGCTCGTTCTCTTGCGCATCATACTTGGCCATTACAAGTGACGGTACCTCTTGGACATGTTTGGCCAATTTCTCAAAAACTCGGCCTACTTTCTCACATGATGAGCACCAAGGTGCATGCAGCTATTCATCATGAAGATCCACAATTAATCACACATGAGCACCAAGCAACGGATGACAAGATGCCTGAAGGAAATTGATGAAACAATGATATGCCTACTACTATGCAACAATGATAAATGGCACTCATGTGTGCGTTTAGTCAACAGCAGCGGGTATGGGAAGTGGGAAGCAAAAAGTGGACATTACAAACAGAAAAACATCCTTCATTTCGTCCATCACGATCTCGTCCACAGTCTTCCCCACCACCATCTTGACCAGATCGTCATTCTGCAGATAAAAAACGAATTTCAAATTTGAATCACTAGTTGCGAAAGTAAATTATCGACAAAAGTCGAGTGCACTAATTCTACAAAAATATAAAAAATATGGAGCATTAATGTAATAGAAGATTCAAACAGATTAATCAACAATAAATGCACATGCTTGAGGTCACAAAACAGATACAAAAGCACCAGGATGCACCTCAGTAGGAACTCGCTGAGACTTGTAATATACTGGAAGCGTTCCAGAGTAAAGACCTGCTGCAAATTCCTGCATTTTCATCCACAAATTCAAGATTAATTAAACTAATATCTATGTCTTGTATATGATGTACCACAACTATCTCAATTCACAGAGACTTGTACTTAGGATGAGGTATGAAAGCCTCAGAAAACGCTGCCTACGATTTTTTAGACGGCAATTCATGACACTAGTAAAGAACCCTATTAGGGAAAACATGAGCATGTCACTTTGAACGTGTTATGGATAACGTGTTATTTTTTTCATCCATAATACGTTCAATATGACATTTCCATATCATCTCTACCGGGGTATTTTACTAGTGTGACAATGACCGAAACAGGACCATAACAATTAGTTGATCAAAAGTAAAACTATGGTGTTTACAATGTCACAATTCGCAGAAAGAAAGCTGATGAGCTCAAATTGTGCCCATTCAGGTTCTGAAAGATTAAGAAAGGCCTTTAATCTGGATTCATTTGGATCTATTGAAGAAAATTTGAGAATTTACACAGCAAATTCAAATTTACCTTCAAATTCTCGTAGGTGAGATCTGACTCCAAAAGATATCTTGAACCATCCTCGTTGTTGAGACCAGCAACCTGTGTAAACAAGCAAATGTAAGGAAACCAAGCAAGAAGATGAATAATAACAACCCAAAAGTAAAAATCTATCTAGATCCGTGATATGAACTCGGTGGAGCTACGAATTTTGGGGAAAATTACTTACAACTGGTTTGCCTGTGTCCAAACCATACACACTGAGCATGGGCCTTGAAAACCCTTCCTCCTCCAAATCAACCACCAAAAACATAACCTGCATGAAACCATAACAACTTCAGTGCCAAGGTTGCATTGTGTTTGCTCCAACGAAAGTACTTCTCTTGAGACTACCGCCAAATAGCTCAATTTGGTGCAAAATGTATAGCCTCACATGGCCAACATGGAAATGAGATATAGCTTCATCAGGTAATCATGTAAGATATAACTTTAGCCACCAGGAATGGAAGAAGGCCACTATTAAAAGATTGCGAGCATAAATTTCAGAACATGAAAAAAAAGGGGGAAGTGAGATTGAGGTATTTGCAAGACCTTTCCCTTGAATTGCTTTGCTGCTTCCAGGTACAAAGATTTAACACCTTCGTAATCCTTGCTTTCTGCAAAGAGCAAGATCTACAGCCACGAAGCAAGTTCGCCCATCACTTTTGTCCTCTCAGAATAAATTTCCAGTTTGTAAGAAAGCAGAGAGTAGAGACACTAAGGAACTGGTGAATTTACTCTCAAACTAGAATTCCGTGTACGTTACTGCATACTTGAAAACAACAAAACTTCAGAAACTGCATGCAAGCATCATGTGTTTTCACTGGTAATAAGGGGATTGCAAACGAACTAGAGTTGGGGTACATTCACGGTAACACGACCCAAGGAAACTGTAACCAGTGATTAATTTAACATATTGTTAAGCAATAATCTTATCGTATGAATTGATAATGCAATATAAATTAGTAACTACATATAATATATGTCATTATACAATATACTAAAGTTTGACGATGTTTGGGAAGTTATTGGTACTCCAAAACGACTAAAATATGGTCGTAACTAGTCGTTAATAACGACTAAAATGTGCTAAAATGTTCAAAATATGTTACAAAATGTCCTTAAATTTTTCTAATATCTACATAAACTGAAGATATTATTTTCTAAGCACTCATCAAGAGTCGTTATAACTGGGCGGGGTTGGGTTGTGTTACTGTGAATGTACCCGTTGCCAAACATTACTCACATGCAACTTCAAAGGGCTCGAGTACACTGTGTTTGCATTCTTGGTGTTCAAAACAGCGAGAAGAGGATGTTTGTTAAGGTCCACGAATGCAGTTATCTCCTTTGCGTTGAAACTGCCACCTGCATCATGTCATTCAAGTCATACCATAACATTCTTTACCCATACGACTAGGGTCCCTAAACCCTACACCCTAACTCTGACACACATGGAGCAATAAATGTGAAGAGGAACACATATCAAGCAATCTTCCAAGACCCCTTCCCTTTCAAGCGTCCACCAAGGTTAAGTAGCAAATCTAGACATAAGTGTAGGCGTATTCACCACTCACTCCATTATTTTAAGCAAGGGAAATTTCAATCCTGGTGAAGAATACTGTGATTTTCGAAGTTCCAAAAAATCAAGCACAATGATTAAGCGAGTGATTATGATTTTGTTCAAACTGAGAAACCCTGTAAGTTCTTCAAAGAGCCTAAAGCACAATCAACACACTGTTCTCAGTCAAGACTACAAGTATACACAACCAAGACCTCCATACACGAAGAAAATGAAACCAATTGCAGAAACCCAGAACCCGCACCAAAGACAGAGAAACGCTCAGGTTCTTGCTTGCGCAGTGCGATGAACGGTGGGCTTATAAACATCTGGGCCACTTCTGGAACTGTAGTGAGCACGAACTCAGTATCAGTTGCTGCTTGGGCTGCTACAAGAAACGCATCATAATCTGGGCCCTACAACCATATTGCATGCACTAGTGAATAACTAGCTCTCGTCCAAAAGCAATTCATGCCACTCGTACACATGACATTGAACGCACACCCCAAGTTGCAAATGGCTCCTGAAGCAAATTCGAAGTTGTATTAAATAATTTGAAATTTCCTACAACTTTCGATGACTGAATCTGAAAGCTTTCTTTCACATGAAAAATGGTCCAGGAATCATGAATGTCTTGTGATTAATGATACATTTAATGACGAATGTCCAAAATTTCCCTTCACCACATGTTATGTTAGTTATTCGGACGTCACTAAAGACTTACAGTTACTCGACTTTGGAAATTCTATAACTGATGATGATGTGGATAAAGTGCGCAAGAAGAACACCAACTTTCTTACAACTTCATTCGTACAATGTGAATGACATTTATTTGCGACCACTCTGCACAGTTGGTGTGCAGAGAAGAAGAAGTGAGCAGTCAGTGGCATGTCGTCTATCCCAACTCCAAATGAAGGCCTTCCCAAATTCTCTCTTGTTATCCACCTTGAACAATCCCTGACACTGTAAAAAAGACTACAGAGAGAGACACTACCGTACGTGAGGGTCAGATTCAGACAGCCTGCCGTCGGTCGAAATTGTATTTCCACGTCAGATTTTTGAAAGGTCCACGTCGCCCGGAGTCAATCAGACGACGACACGTGGCACTTTTGAACACAAAATTTGATTGATTGAGTAATGTTGAAACAGACCATGACGTAAGGTACGTGGCAACTCACCTCTAATTTGTCAAAATAACCAAGAGTAGCAGTTCCTTTCTTTCTCAAAAAGAATTCTGCCTCTTCTGTGCTCGTGAGAGTAGTCACAGCAAAGCCGGTTTTCTTCCGCACCCAAAGCACAATCTCCTCCCTGCAACCCCCTCCACATACACTTGACAATGTCAATACTAGGCAACTACTCATTTATTCATACACTTGATCGGACTTATCAGTAAGTGGTGTGAAGATAAGTTGGCTAAGGGTCTGGCTACTTATCTTTGAAGAAAAACGGAGTTGTCTACTGTGAGTCACTTACAGTGATCTACAATCTTGAAATTGCACAAAACACTCATACATAATGGTAAAAAAATTGATCTCAACAGATTTGGTTCTTGTATACAAAGATCCCTTCATAGCTCTCAAATTCACCCTCCTGAATATATACATAAATAAATAAATAAATAACTAATGTTTCCAACAGTCGGTTAATTGAACCTTAGTAACTTTTATATACGGTATCCAAATAACTGAACACATTATTTGGTGCATTGGAATCCACCTTTCATAACAAGCGAAACCAAAAAGAAAACCGGCCAGTTTGATGAGAAGAACATGGGTGTCACTACCTGAATGCATAAACACATCTTTCCAACATTCAATTATGTACCAATAAAACTTCGAAGCACGGCTGTCAATACATTAAGAGCACTGAGAGAGCGAGAGCACCGAGGCAGAGACTATTGAGTGAGGGAGAGAGCATCGAGCGAGTGAGTCCAGAAAGAAAGAATTAACAAATGAGAAAAGGCTATTCTGACCGAGAATAGCCTCCGGAGTATTGTTGGCGGAGGGTGGTCTTGGTGAAGAAGAGGAGCGTGGGGAAGCCACGAATCTGATAGCGCGACGCCGCGGCCGCGTTGTGCACGGCGTCCAGCTTGGCCAGCACCGTGGGGTTGCCCTGCCGCGACAGCTCCACGGCCGCGGCCGCGAACTCCCCCAGCAGCGCTTGGCTTTGCGTGTCCCACGGCGCGTACCCCAGCATCAGCACGTAATCGAACTTCGCCACCACTCCATCCACGTCCTCCTCCTTCACATTCGCCACTTTGCTCACGGCGGTCACGTGCTCCACCTCCTGCCGCTCGCGCTCGCGCTCGCCCCCCATTCCTTCTTCCCAATCCTCCAGATCGTCGTCGGACCATTCCTCCTCCACACATTGCACACACACCCACGAAAATACTACAACACCCACAGTAATCAGCAGGAACAGAAACAGACGACTCCACGCGGGGCCACCCCGCTTCTTCCCCATCGATCTATCCCGCTGGGCACCCAAATTCACTCTCGGGAATTCTGTTCAATCAAACACATATCAAAATGCATGGCAACCACCCGATCGAGGATTGAAAAATCGCCGCTGCTGGCTCCATGAGATCTAACTTAACACAGCGAGAGCCATGAAAATAAATAAATAATTCCAACTCGCAAGGAAACTTAGCAAGAAAGCCTACTGACAGTGCAATCTTAGGTGAGCTCTCGTATTTCACTTGAACCCCAACTGAAATTGCCTGCGCAAACGATGACGGAGGAGTTGAACTAAGTTAAGTTAAGCGTAGGAATGGTGAAGAACACTAAGTTAACTTAACCGTGGAACTGTAAGCTTACGTGTTTTGAAGAATGAGCGGGAAAGCCAGCTAGGGTGGGAGTGAAGGGCGTGCAATGCAGCTAAGTTACACGAAGTTCAGTTACTGTACAGTACTGTCAACCAGAACGGGAATCGATGAGGGCAGGACCGGAATCGGGTGCGGCGGCAGCGGAGCGTAAGCCATCTGAGGGGAAATGTAACTTAGCTCAGGACGACTAACTTCAGTTACTATTGTTGACCTTGGAGAATGGAGATGATCCTGCCTGGGTTAGGGTTTCAGATGACTTAAATAGTTAAATTATGCGCTAAATAGTTCTTATTAGAGCATCATCAATCCAACACTGTAAAAGACGCAACACAAATGAGAAATGTGTCCTGCAAGTACATTTCTCGTTTATGCTGTGCCTTTTACGGTGTTGGATTGATGATGCTCTTACAGTGCAGTACTACTCGCGACAGTAGGGTATGTTTGGAAATCTAGACCCCCTGCCTTCTGACCTACTACCGATTAGGGTTTGGAGATTTACAAACTTAACTTAGGGCCGGTTTAGACTACGGTGGAGAAGTCCACCGGTCATGAAAAAAAGGGCGATTCTAAACTGTGATTGGCCGAAATTGCAACTCTTCACCGGAAGGTGTTTACACTAGGTGAAGACAAGAATGGTGGTGAAGATTTCTCATGGATGATAAAATGACATGGCCGCCTACATGGCAACACTTTTTGGACTTGGGCTTCTCCGGCCTCTTGAGGCCGGAGAAGCCCAAGTGATTAAAAATATTTTATTGCCTTTCATTCTTCTCCGGCACATCCACCATTTGCCTCATATAACCATGTCTTGGCCAAGCATTCTTGACCGACCGGAGGCCTTCTCCACCGTAGTGTAAACCGGCCCTTAGTTCCAAAGCATTCTGCATGATCTTGTGGTCTTACTCCGGCCACGGGTGGATTCTCAATAGCTGAGCTGGGGTTTGAGGTTTTAGGTGAGTTGATGACGGAGTTGAAGCGGACGTTTGATAGAGTGCTGTCGAGAACGACTATCCGAGTCCTACGGTTGACTTTGATTTGCTGTGGATGTTGATTAACTTTGTTACTGTATGGATCATTTTTTATCATTTTTTATTCTTTATTGTCTCTGCATGGCCTTCCAGGGAGAGGCTACGTAAACGCTTCACGCTTCGTGTTTAAGGAGTTACATGGCTGAACAGTGAAAACAAACAAGGTGTAAAAGGAAAGGAAATAACTTATGGGGTAAGTACGAAGGCAGAGAGTACGCGACTAGCCGCTTGTTCTTTTTGCCCAGGACGTTCCCTGCATATATATTCTCAAACCAAGGAAGGGGGGCTGGCAGATGCTGAAGTGGAGGTGACATGCGCAGTCTTGCGCAACTGTTACGCGTTCTGCAACAGCCCCGTGGGCAAGTTGGTGCTTGTGGGAGGGGCGGTGGTGACATGGCCATGGTAACTTTCAGGCGTCCACCACTCCTCGTCTCTCACTGTATTAATAATATTCTTCTTGTGCTGCCTCACACTGCCTCTCCATCTGCTGCCTGAACCCTTCGATCTTGTCTTCTACTGCCCGTGTTGACACTGTCGGTGCGCTCATTTTCGTGTTCGTGCTCATTGCATGTGACTTGTTACTTCTTGCATCCCTATCACAGCAGAAACCCTCCCTCCCTATGAATTTTACGGAGTTCGTTTTAACTGCACTTTCTCCAATGTCTTCTTCTTCTTATTATTCTTGTTATTCTAATACCACACCTTCAATGTGCTAGCCAGCTGCTAATATGCATGGTAGTCAAGGCAAATGACTCACTGTAGCTCTGATGAGAGTTCTTTTATAAGCATGCATGCATGCATTTGTTTACGCATGATATCATGTGCATCATAACGAATTTGGTTCATTCTCAAAACTTAGAGAAGAAATCCTACGAAATAACTACGAATTTGTTGAAAGTGCGCTTTCTCTGTCGTATTGTTCCATACCGGTACCTGCTAATAAATAATTATGGTAATCAAAGCTAGCTTGAGGGAGTAAATGACTGAGTGTCTTTCGCAATCTCTTTAATGAGAAATAATGAGAAATACTTTAGAAGCATGATTATTATTATTTTACGCACATGATTGTGAAATTGGGACTGTGGTAAACCTGACTGGCAGGAAACATTCAAGGAATGCAAACTTAAGCCACGTACAGGAAGTGAGTAGTAGAGTAGTTCACACGAGGAGGTTTGGCTGCGTGTACATGAGGATGGAGTGTGGCTGCAGGGGTGAGATGCAGCATGATGGAGAGGTGCACACTTTGTGAGAATGGTATTGACAAGACTCTCGTGTGAGGCTCCCAAGTTCATCAACGTCGATGATGATGCTGACGACGGGCACCGCAACCTCAAGCTTTGCGCCCATCTCATCATTTGCATGCCCATCTTCTGTCTGTACTGTACTATGTATTATCAATCTCTGACTTGCTCTCTTTTTGTTCTCTCATCTGCCTACCTTACCCTTACCCTTACCTCTTCATCAACCTAACCTCATGAAGAAATCATGTTGACTAGTGAATTGATCCAATTTTATTTTGTTTTTTTATTGTTGTTGAAAGGACTGCAATTCATGGAGTGAGTGAGTCAGTGAGTCAGTGAGTGAGGAGGCGTGACCTTTGGATTTGAGATGCAACAACATCATAAATTTCCTTCCCCATATGTTTCATCGCTAAGACACTTGATATATTCTTTTGTGCTAAAATAATGCCGAGAATACTACCGGTAGTGAAATAGTGCTAAAAAAACAATATTTCAATACAATATGCAACATCATTGTCTTGAATCCCAGGGTAGGAAATCCTAAACTATTCAAAACCCTAAAACTCACAAATATGGTGGAATGATCTATATCTGCAATTTATTTTAGGATGCAATTTATAATTCCGTCGACGAGGTACTCGGAGAGAGTTTTAACCCAAGAAAATTACAAAGGATTTTTTCAGCCTCGGATTTCCGAAGTTCCACACGTTTGATGCGCGATGGTGCAAGGCGGAGGCAGCTCGATCTCAGGATTCCAAGTTGTGCGATTTTCGCCGCTTGCGGCATCCAATTTGGTGCAGGATTGAACTTTTGAGAGCGTTTGAGGAGATTTTGGCCGAGGTCGTGAGGCGAGGGGTTTTGCGTTTGCTACTCTTTCCCACGTTGATTTCCGTGCTGATTTCGTGCTCCCGAAGGTGAGTTCTGGCGTCGCTATTTTGCTTCTCTTCCTTGTTCTTTCCGCCGCTCTCGTCTTTGATACATTGCAGGTCTCGTACTCTTGTCTCCGGCCACTGTAGCTGTTGACTCCACGTTCACTTTCCTCCCATGGAGTTCAAGGGAGCGCCGCGTTTGTTGATTGTCTCGGATCTGGACCACACCATGGTCTGTCCTTGCTTGCCCTTCCTTCTTGATCAATTTCGCAATGTGTGAAAAAATTAAACACTCCAGACTGCTCTGACTGGATTCGGAAAGAAAATCGTGAGAAATGATATTTACTCGAGGATTTTCATTTTCCACGTGTTTTTAGTTTTTGAAGCTTCTCTGATCTGCATGTAATGTGGAAAAAATTGAAGACTCCAGAGTGCTCTGACTTCTTGTGAGGACTGGATTCGGAAAGAAAATCGTGAAATGTGAAGAATGAAATATATTTGAGGATTTGCATTTTTCACTTGTTTAGACTTTGAAGCTTCTCTGATCCTGCATCAGAGGGCTGTGATGTGGAAAAAAATAAATGAGGTTTACTGCGAGAAGAATTCTCTGTTGTGAGGAGCAGATTCGGAAAGAAATTCATTGTACATTCCTACAAGCGCAGTGAAATGGAGAGAAAGTGAGAATTTGCATTTAGCACATTTCCTTCCGAGAGCATTGTTTTTGAAGCTTTCCAGATCTGCATTAGGGGGCTGTGATGTGGAAAAATATGCGAAGTTTGCTTCTGTTTTGAGAGGATTGGATTCAGAAAGAAAATCATTGTGCTCCTCTGTACATTCCTACAAGCGAGTGAAATGAGGGAAGGTGAGGAATGATACATATACTCTGACTTGCTATGAAATATTTGATCTAATTCGTACGATGATTATTCTTGAGTTTTTTTTGTTTTTTTTTTAATTTTTTTTTAAGTAGTAGAGTTATTTGTAAAGGCATCCGGTCTTCTGTCCTGCTTTTTTCATGGACCAGAGCTAGTACCAGAGCATTCTGACACCACTTCTCCTCATGGTCCCACCCCGCTACCCAATTCTTCTCCCTCCCTCCAAATTTTTATGAATAAAAATTTCAATTCATCCAGTGTTCTATTTTGGGTCTACAGTAAGATCATGCCGATCCTCTCCTTTCCATTTTACAGGTCAAAAAGAAGGGATTTGAGGGACTTTACAAATAACTCTAGTGTGTTCGTTGTGTCTCTTGAGGTAGTGTTGTGTTAGATCTTTGAAGTGATGTAGGTCTGGTCGGTGTAGACTTCTTTAATGATTATGTTAAAAAAAACCGTGGCGCTAATGCATCCACAATTTTTAGTTTGCAAGTTTTTCTTTTTTAGTAACTGAAGCTGCGCCATGGCGATTGCAGGGAACGCGATGTCTGAGTCCGTGGAATCGCTCACTTCGCTCGCGCAGGCATTGTCTGGCATTTTAAGATGTAGGTCTCTTTCCTGACGACAGTAGTTGATTTTGTTAAGTTGTATGAGTGCATGTGTAGTTGTATAGTGTTGCTTACAAGTTTGTCGGAAATGTGTTGAGAGTAGTGCAATCCCCATTCTACTATCATGAAGGTCAAGAAGCTGGAAGTTGGATTATTCCAGCACGTCAATAACTCAAAATCTTTCTATATATGGCTTAGACAAGGTCATGTTGGGTTTGTATTTGACATTATTTGTCTCACTTAGGATTTAGTATCATGTGGCTTATTCACAATAGCCTATGCTACTGACATTGCATTCAATATATCACCAGAAAACTCAATATACAATGTTCCATTAATGAGGCAATATTTAAGGGATTGTCTCACTCATAACTACTTAAGTCCATTTCTTAAAATTATATAATCACTATAAAACCAACTCTTAGAAATGAATAACAATATAATTAATCATCTTTTATAGTTAAAAAGGTATAAAAGTCTTTAAGGTAAACTAGAATTTCAAATTCTATAATATTCATTTAACAAGTATTATCTGTCGACGGTTGTGCGCAACAACGCGTAGCCCTAGTACTTTTTGTGTTGGAAAGAACACCAACCACATGTCACAAACGGGGTATGATTAGTTCTTTTACATTCAAAGTTCATATTAACTAAGGAAAAAAAATCAGTTTTAGTCATGAATTTTATTTGCCAATCAACCAAAAATAGGTAAAAAGGGGTATTTTCACGAGGGATCGGTAGTCATGGCCTATAATAAACCCAGAAAGGAACATACCAGCACCTAACTTCCATCATTAAGTTTTGAGTTTTAGGCTTTTACAAGGAGAATCTTGTACAATTATAATGTCTATAAGAGGAATTTTCTATTCACTATTATAGTGGTCTACAAGTTCTATTTTCAAAATTACCTAAGAAATTCAAATTTTCCCAAGAAAATATTTAAAAATCATATTTTAGAAGAGGACCCAAAGATATGAAAGCACCATTTTTTCCTAAAATTGATTCCACCTTTGTAAACATGCCAATTGCTTAAACTCACATATCTCTATCTTAGTGTATGTATTTTGATCTTGATTAATGTACCAACTCCTTTCATATTTTAACATATAAATTTATTACAAAAACCATATGTGTACCTCGTACGTGGACTTTGAAATTCTTTGAAAATATGAGTAATCGTCAGAAGGTGGTATGGAAAATTGTTCCGAGAAGGTTTTGAAGCTCTGAATCATGTCCAGGTTTATAAAAAATGAAAGAAAATTATTAAACCATCAAAATAAAGTTCATCAAAGAAAGATATTTGTACACACTCAATGCTAATGCAAGTATGACTATGAATATAGGGCATAATCTTGAAAATGAATCAAATCTACACAATCTTTTTGTAGAATGTGTGAAATTGAAGTAAGCTCAATTTAGTATTGTTGAATTCTTTTTTAAGCAATCCATTTGGACAAAAATGCCACCCATTCTAAAGCACCTCTTGAAAAATGAGTTTCGTGGAAAACTAACCTGGGCAGTCTACCTTAATACTAACAATAAAGTCCAAATAATGTGGTTTTACTAACACCCTCATGAACGCAGGAACATTCAACAACAACCCCCAAGAAAACACAGTACCCCCCTGGCTACTACCATGCTCATGTGAACAACAAAGATGTCATTGCAACGTTAGATTCAAACCAGACATCCTTTGCGTAAAAGGACTCCCATACAAAAATGACCCACCATCACATCCATCAGACAACCTCACAATTCAATTTATTGAATTTACATACTGTAATGACAAATTCCCACAAACAACAATAGATATCAAAAATCATAAATACCAACCACTTTTTAACAACATTATTAATTTAGGATGGAAAGTTGACCCACTCATAGTCATCACGGCAGGAGCTAGAGGCACAACACATATCCCCTCGATGAAACTCCTAGAAACAAAATTTAAGTTACCAGAAATCGCCATTAAACACACATTCAAAGAAATAAACACCATTGCTATACATCATGCCGGATCAATTATTCTACATAAAAGAAAAATAGAAAATAACCAACCACTACCAATAGATTACTAAATAAAACAAAGCTATCAAACAAAAGGAGGGTAATGGTGAAAACCACTATTTATTTCTTTTGTATTTTTTGTTTGTTTAGCTCACAGTACACACTTGTCTCAGGTAGATGGGACGGGGCCGGTTGGTTGGTACATACTTTCTTGCCTATGATTAATTCACTAGCAGCACCGAGTCACGTATATCACAATAAACGCTCAGACGGACTCAACGGGAATCGAATCTGGACCGTACAATTGTAACATAAACGCCCTTCTCCAACCAACCTTGGAACCATGACTTGGCGACCACCAGCAAAACAAACACCAATTTATACCCACACTAGTTCTAACTAATGAATTTTACTAGTGTTACTAGAATTTATCTCTGGTCACTAAAGTGTCTATTCTCGAAAAAGGTGAGTAGTCTTGTACCAATGAACCTTTGTCCAGTGGGCACTGGCTCATTGTCGAGACGAACAAATACTTTATTCATGCCGGCCTCGAAGAGGACCGGAGTTCATATCTATCTATGGGTTTACTAACACTGAGTATAAAAGTAAAAGTTAAACGTTTAGTGAAAAAGTCGAGTACTAGTCAAATTTGACCCTAAAGCCGTGGAAGTAGGGCTTGTCGGGAAGGTTGAGTTACTTGGAGGACACGGTCAAGCCAGACGCTCCTGTTGCTCCTGCATCATCTCCCTCCCTCCCTCGTTCAGTTGTGCCGAGGAGCTCTTTTACTTTTGCCCTCACTCTTTCTTTTGCCCTCTTTCTTCATGCGACGCTAGGGTTTCGTCCTTGCAGTGCAACCGCTGCATAACTTACCGTCTTTGTGTGCCCAGCCTTCATGTCCGTCTGCCTTTTAGTGTCTTTCTGCGCTGACCTAACCGCTTCGCTACAGCTGCGGTGGCGAAGAAACCTGGTCAGGTACGCTTGTTCTGTCTTCTGGTCTTTTTTTTCTTTTCTTTTTTTTCTTTTTTTCCCGTGTCTGCCTGGTGTGTGCACGAGTGCCTCGTATGAACATAAGAGCAACCGACGTGGTCTGTTACTCTGTTCTTCATGTGAGGCACTTGTGTCGCACTTCGACTGTGTATTGCCTGCGGGACTCTACTTCTTTTTATCGTCATCCATTTACAGGTATCGGAGGGACACATATATCGACCAGTCGCTGAATTTTTCTTTGAACTAGTTCTCTTTTTCTAGATTTGTTAATCCGTTCGAATAGATTTGGTTAGTTGAGTGTGTTGCGCTAGGCCGTCTGTCGTGCGTGCAACCTCGTCATACACAGATGCCTGTGGCCGGCATGATCCTCAGTTGTGCTTGAGCCTCGAAGTATGAATGACTTTTATTGTAGGGACGCTTTGATGCATGTGAACTGAAGTCGATGACACAGCTTTGCTGTTGGATTATCCTTCGGTTTAACATTCCTTAGCTGTTTCTGGCAGTCGTCGTTCTGTACTGCAGCGCTCTGCTGGTTGGATTGGATCATTCGCTGCCCTGGTTGGTCTGGTGTGTGGTTGCATCCACTGGTCGTAAGGACTTGCATTGTAAGTACGCTTGGATGCATGTGGACTCGAAGTCGATCTTACAGCTATGCTGTTGGTTCATCCTTCGGTTTAACATTCCTAAGCTGTTTCTGGCAATCGTCGTGCAGTACTGTACCGCTCTCCTGGTTGGATTGTGTCATTTGCTGCCCTTGCTGGTCTGGTTCCTGGTTGCTGGTTGCTGGTTGCATCTTCTGGTTGTTTCCCTTGACATGATCTTATTCTAAACGTCAAGCCAAAGTTCAAGTTTTTGGTTGAACTACAACGTCGTTACAGTGTATTGCACTTCTCTATGGATTGGTACTTTCGTATTGTTGTTGGTTGGAGTCTTCTGGTTTTGTGAAAATAATCCCCAAAGCAGCAACCCCCTCTTAGATTTGGAGAACTGAACAGAAATTGATGTATGAACAAAAGTTTGTACATAATTGATTTTCGATTCTATTCTTATGGTTAGATGTGTGATTGGTGACAATATTTCTGTAACGAATTTGAAAATTATAATTCGAAATCCTTTTCCAATTTGATAATGAATAAGACATGGACAACCTATTGATGAAAATTGTCATGATGTGTACTAAGTTTCGAAGTCTTTTTGGTTGTTAAATTTTATGAGCTGATTTTTTTAGATGCACTTTTGAACTAAGATGTTTTTTTTTTTTTTCGGTGAGACACTTCAACATGAAATGAAGTATAAAACAATTCACAAATCATCTCAGTTCCTCAAAATTCACACATGCATGAAGGAATATTACCGTAGAATTGTGTAGTATGTTTTTGGATTGTAGAAGGTGGCTTGATGAATGACATCTTGATATTTGTCGTTCATCATCCTGACTATGGATGCATATTTCTTCAGTGAGTAATAATCATTGATGAATATAAGGTTAACCCTTAATTGCTTGAGCTTTCATTTTTGGACTACAGATTTCATCCATGTTTACTAATTGGTCATGCACTTTTGGCGGTGTGGATCTTTTACTATAGAATTTATGGGAAGTTCTAAGCATGTGTGATCCCAATTTGAAAGAGGATAATTTGTTAGATTTGAAAGAGATAATTTGTGAAATTTTTATGTCTCATTTCTACTGGAGTGATTCACCCAAAATCTTCAAAGATTTCAGTGTAAAATTGATCTTAACTAAGTCTTCTCATCAAATTAAGCAATCAAAAATCTCCAAAAATCACTACAAATTTTCATCCACAAAATTTCTTTATCTTATTCGTAATTGAATTATAAAATAATTGGAATTTTGAATTTCAAATTTTATTTTGGTGATAGCAATCATAGATTTAACTGTATGTTTTGAATCAAAGATTCATAATGTACAACTTATTCATATACCAAGTTCAAAATGTTTGTCTTCGTTGCATTTTTGCAAAAATTGCCAAATTTAGAGAGGGCACTAGGCATTTACCGGTGTATTTAGCTACCTTTTGAATTTCTTTCTATTTTTTAAATAAATTTCTCAGCCATGGTTTTTACTTGATCACTTATTATGGTTATAATAGTTGTTTTATGATAACTATCTTTATGATAGTTATTTTGGACATATCTCTTTTTTTAGACGGTTGAGCAGTCTTGGGGGACGTGTTGTGAATTTTGGGTGAGTACCTGTGTCATGGATCTCAGTGTCACCTACTCTGTTGCGGCTTGCCTCAGTAGAAGTGTTAGCGATTGCACGCCTTTGCGATTTAGAATTGACTACGCATATGAAGGTATGGCTACTTGGTATGGAGTATATTTATCATTCGTGATGTTGAAAAGTGAGGGCCACTTTACATTAGGGTCTGGGTCCAATTCTCATGGGGTCCAATAAACCCATCTATAAACCCATCTAATGTTGAGGCACCTAAAATCGATCAGTTATGACATTCACTATACATGGTGTCCAATAAACCCATCTAAGGTTGAGGCACCTAAAACTGATCTGTTACGACATTCACTATACATGGGATAGATGGATCAATATTTTGAGTATTTTCCTCTTTTAGCAAATAAGAAATTATGATGTTTTCATATTTAATTTGATTTTTTTGATAATTATTTGAATAAGTACAAATTTTCAAAGTGAGTCATACGTTGACCTTAAACCGATCACATGCTCTAATTTATAAATGAGGTACATCTTCCCTTTGAAAATCTAGAAATTAGGGTGGTTGGTTTTGTGTATAAATGAGGTACATCTTCCCTTTGAAAATCTAGAAATTAGGGTGGTTGGTTTTGAGGTAGTGGTTGGTAATAGGACAACCAGCCGTATTGGACTTGATTAAGCTCATGTTTAAAATTGAGAAGTTGAATAAAATAATGATATGTGAATTGGACCTAAACCCAAGTGTAATGCCCTTTGGTCCAGTTTGAAGTTTCTAAAAGATGAACTTAATTTTGATTTTACTTGGACCAAAGTTGGTCAGGTGCAATAGTAGTTCAATTGTTATGAACTTCTAGTTGCCTTGTACAAATGCTCAAAGAACTCGTATTTTATTGAAGTGGCCCTTGGACCCTATGGAGTAGTTGGTTTCTCAAGAGTGTTACTTTCCTTTGGAGCCTTGAGTCCTAACCTTGGATCCAAGAATTCCCTTCCAAAACTATGTCACGTAGGCACCACGTCATGTTGGGACTAGAGTTAGTTCTTGATCCTAGACCCTAATGTAAAGACCTTCGGTCGATCATAGATTATTTGGCTATTGGTGCAGTTCCTACGTTTTTGTGTGCTACTTTCTTTGCCTTAGCGAATTTGGAGTTCAGCTGCAAGGTAAAATACATTTTCAGATGAATTTTCATACTATTGTCATGTCGATGGTAGCGCTAAGACCAAGTTCGCTGAGCGAGGTCCCTGAATCGGGGCTAGAATGATTTGATGTATGGATGCCAGTAGTTGACTGTGCAGGATGACGTGTTATTTTATGCAGCGAGAATGAAGTTGGTTATATTTGAATTTGGCAGTTTGAATCTTTGAGCGTTGTGGATCTTCAGTCGTAGTTTTTATTATTCTTTTATTCTGTTGCCCAGATTTGTTGGGACGAAGCGTACATATGCGTTACTAATGGTGAAGTGATCGGAAGATGGGGGCTTGTGAAGTGACAAATTATGTTCCCATTGTATTGATTGCTGTATTATTTGATACCTTAGGTGTTTTTGTGGAAGATTAAAGCTGCAATCACTAGTCATTAAAGTTAATCTGAGTTGTGGTTTAAACCATCATCTGGTTGTCCAAGTGTGATCCACGGAATTGTTTCTGAAAATGTAGTTTCCTTGACTAGGAAATCGTATATAGTTTAACAGTAAGAGTTTTTCTCACAAAATTTTAGTGTCCACACCGTCGTCATTTGGTGTGGCTATTGCTGAAATTCATCAAGCCAACATTGTCGTTCAAGGCCAGAAGCGCAGAAGTACCGGGATGGACCATCCGACCTTCCCTTCCACTGCAAAGTTTCTCTCAACTGAGTTGCAATATGTGCGAAACCGTTACTGTTTATCCAAATAACGACAACTTTGGCGCGAAAAGCACAATGATAGCTTCCAAATCTATAGAGTTTTCGAGAGCGGTTGTCATCGAGTACAACTTCAAGTGCTTTGCGATCAGTGGCTGCGTTCAACAGTTTGTCCACTTTCTGCATGACCGGCTGATGCAGTCATCTTTGTCAACAACGATACAGGTGGTCATCTTTATCTTCTGAACATTCCAAATCCCAGTGTCAGGAACTTATTTGCATTGGAGTTCAAGACGTGGCGGAATCCTGAATTGTGGACTTTGTAATCGTGACTGCCCTTGGTGCTTTTTTCTTCTTTGGAGGTCGCTTTGTGATCTGCGACTTGGGCCTTTGTACAATTTGTCAAGCTGTGATGGCAGGAGTCTTTCCTTCTTTTCCGTTCTAGTGATCAGTTGGCTATCATCTTCAAGACTTGGCCAGCTTGACTTGACCACAAAGTAACTGACTATGAAGCTTCTTGCTCGTAAGACAACTGCGGAGATACTGGATGCTGTAGGGCGTAGCGAGCGTTTATGGGATGGTGGTGGAATTCGTTTGCTTGGAGGGAGGAGAGTACACCTTTGGATCCAAACAAGTTCCTCTTGCAGGTATATTTTGTGTTCTATTCCATCGTTTCTATTATGCAACTTGAATACATTTAGCATATTTTTAGAATATTTGAGCATATTTTCAAAAGAAGGGAAGAGGAAGTTGGTTGGTTAACAGGAATGCTTAAAATATTTGATCAAGTATATGTAGATCCCAAGAGGGGATTTTGGTTTGAGAAATTGTATGGAGTATTTCCCTGAGCTAAGACCTTACATCTTCGGAGTATTTTGGATCCTGATGTCTTAAAAGGTCCATATATTATTGGAGTAATTTGGATGTTCATCTTTGATGCCAAAACATTTTTTATGAGGGAAGGTTTTGATCACTTTTGCAGAATTGGACTCTTACTTTGTGAAGGTGATTGAGGCTGCATCACTGTCCGGGAAGAACCGTCAGTTAGTTACAAGTGAGCCGATTAGTTTTTGGAAATAGCTGGTTGAATTTCAAGAATAGAGGCAAAACACCGAAGTAAATGACTGAAAATTAATTATATTTAGTATTCATAGACAAAATATACTCGATATAATCTTAAAAAACTGGTTGTTTTTGGAAAATAGAGGACATTGACTAGTTGGCTCAAAAAGTCTCCCGAACAGTGGGCTGCATCCACAGGTTGAATCTTTCCACCGATTTTGGGACGACCTTGTCAATGGAAGGATCACCTGACTTGTGACAAAATAGGACTGGTGATCCTTCCAATACTCTATCTTCGCAGTGCCAACACCATGGAATCTGATGGCAAGTTTGATTGCCAAGTTGATGACTACTTTCCAAGAAAAGGTCCTCAATGCCATTCAATGAAAACAAAATCCATGTCTCGACAAGAGATTTGTTTGATCTCTCATGGATTACATATGCGACCGTCATAGCACGATGGTGCACCTTCTACCCAAAGAATTACTGATTGCTGTTCGAAAAATACAGATATTGTTGTCAAAGGTGGTGGTGATTTTGATAATATTTTGAAAGAATGTGGTTGATGACATGTTATTGTACGTTAGCTTATGAGTGGATTTTATTATGTTAGCGGAATGGAAATTGTCACTAACTCTTAATAAATTAAGAATGGAAAATGGTTCCCAAACCAAAATGGTTACTTGTGAGATTTACATACATGGCATTCTGTACATTGTCACCCTGAAAATCATTAACCATGTAGTGGTCAAGTCTAATTGTTGGATTCTTTTTGGCACACCTTGGCTACAACATTCCCAGTTGATTGGGGGGGCTGCACAGGGAATCCAGTTCAGTTGAGTTGAACTTAGCCAGTTGAGATTTTCAACTATCAGTTGAAAGTTTTCAACTGAACCGGAGGCCGCACAGGCAGTTTAGTTTAATCAATCCAGTTGAAAATTTTCAACCCAAGTTTGAGTGTTTTTCAACTGTAGGCCGCACAGGAAATCTAGTTGAAAATAAAGCGATTGATGAGAATTCATAATCCATCAATGCACCTTTAAACTTTTTATTCATGAATTATTTATTTATAAATTTTTTGAAAGTCATATGAATAAAAATGTATTGTTATAATTTGGCATATAGTTCATTATTTTAGTATGTTTAAAAAAAAATTAGATTGATTTTCATAAATTATAATATTTTGATACAAATTAATGTATTTTTTTATAAATTGGATTATTTTAAAGAATTATATTATTTTTTCATAAATTATATTATCAAATAACTAATTGGATTATTTTTACACATATTGGATTGTTGAAACATAGATTATATTATTTTGTATAAATTGGATAATTTTGACACAAATTGTATTATAAATAAATAAATAAAATTTCAAATACCATTAAATGCACACACATATATATAAATATGTAATTTTAAATACACATCATGTATATGTAGTTTTAAATATATATAAATATATACTTAAAATAATTAATAATAATCTAAATACTTAAATACTTAAATAATTGAAATTTTTAATAATAGCCAGCAGTCAATTATTTTGAAGATAGCCAGCAGATAACCATATAGTTCATTTATTTTGAAATATATATACAACTGAACCTTACTCAACATTTATTACTTCACCTTATATGAACAATACTAAGAATAATATATTTTCAGTATATACTAAATAATATTTTCAGTATGTATTTTTTAGTATTATAATAATTAAATTTTTATGTATATACCTGTACCTTCAAAATAGCCAGCAGTCAATTTTAAAAAACTGGATTACACCCCCCATCCTCCCAAATTATTTATAAATTGTATTATGGAAAATAAGAGGAAGATTTTCCGTAAGCGTGGAGCGAAATCATCCAAAAACTTCACTCAACGGTGGGGGGGAGCACCGTTGAGTTTCGTAGTGTTAATTTCGACCGTAGTGTGGGGGACCACGGTAGAGAAATTTTCTCACGTGGGGGGACCACGGTGGAGAAATTTTCTCACGTGGGGGGGACCACGGTTGAGAATTTTTCTCCTAGTTCAACTGGGCCTCCCTGTGCGGCCTCCGGTTGAAATCAATCTCAACCGGAAAGCGCCCAATTTTCAACTGAACGACCCTGTGCGGCCCCCCCCGATATGTGCTTCGGAATATGACCAAGTATAGTATATGGACAACGGATAATCTCTGTGTTATGGGCTCAATAACCCTGAAATGTACCTTGGGTATAGTAGATATGTTGATATATATTTGACATCTGTTGCAAGTAGAAATTTCTAAATTGAGACCCAATATCTCATTAAAATCATGTTGACATGAATCTTAACCTTACTTTTAATATTAAATCTACAGGTGTGGTAACATGCCAAATATATTTTTTATAATATTGGTCGGAACGGGTAATCTGGTCCTCATGGGATAAACAAATGGGGTTGATCACATCCTTCCAAAAGGATGTTCACATATCTTGGTGAGCAATGGAGAACTTGGTGTGAAAATTTTGGTGTGGAAACTGGGTCTTAGAAAGTAGGAAAAAAAAGTGTGGAAAATAAAAGGCTTCCCGAATGAATACCACATAATATACGTTTTGTGTGCCCCTAAGATTAGAGTGCACTATAAAGTGAAAAGTTAGGCATCACTCACAACCAATATCTAAACTATCCTATGTTTGTGAACATATGATTCCACAAACTCGTCCAAGTTGCTTATTGGAATTAACTTATATAAGTAATATTGCATTAAGTTGATTGGTTGATAGAAATTTCCATACAAGTGGCATTGAGTTTGGATGAGTTTGGTTGTTAACCATTGTGGGTCAATCTACTTGTTGGTTTTGGGTGCATAATCGGTTTTTTTGGTGCTTCTATTTTTACATAGTTGGAAATCTTGTAAGAAGATAGATAGATAGAAACTCTGGTCCCTTTTTAGCAAGAGGCTGGCGTGAATGAAGTGTTCGTTTGTAATGCCAATGATCCAATGCCCACCGGACGAGGGGAAATTGGGACAATACTACTCTCCCCTTTCGAGGATGGACACTATAGTGACACACTACGCTACTACCTAACTAGCCACTAGTGCCTTGAAGATACCAGACATGGTATCCCCCCAAAGGACTTCGAGGTACCCATAATCTTGTAAGAATATACATTTACAGGTCTTAACCCCTAAGTGACCGAACGACCATTTTATGGTCGCTGCCCTTTTTTACGGGCTGCCCGAGATGAAAAGAAATCTTTTTAAAAAAATAAAAAATATCTTCAAATAGGAAATCAAGTCTACTTTTCAACCCAATTTGAATCATGTCAATCCAAGTTAAACTCCATCAAGGAATTTTTTTCAAAGACAAACACCTCAACATTGTCCTAGTGTTACAAAACTTACTATTTCGGGAAAGTAATGATGTTCCCTCTTTCTAAAAGAATTACTTTTTAAACTTTAGAGTAAAATGTCTAGTTTCATCCAATCATACCAAATTTAAACTTCTAAAAATGAAATTTGTAATTTTGGTGAATATTCAACAATAAATGCTTCTAAATTTGTTTAATGAGTATCTAAAACATTTTTTGAAAGTTTGACCGTACAAATAATTACTAAACATCGTGCTTCTCATTTTCTCTTTTGGACCAAACTTCATCGAAGTTGTAGAAGCAACATTTTATAACACATTTAGGTTTTGCCCTTACCCCCTCTGTCATTTAGGGGTTAAAAACATTTGAATTGGAGGTGTGAATCAAACGTTCTCTCTTCAAAGTTAACATCTTCCTTGGGGCACATAAATTGGAATTGAAAGTGGGACACGAGGTTTGCAATGATGAGTTGATATCTTCAATAAAGTGGGGGCATGTTATAAGTCTTTGATTGTAGTTCTTGACATCAATTAGGAGATGTTTTTATCCACACTATGTGGCTACTAATGAATTTTAATTTTAAGTAGTGAGTTCCAATGTGTGAATCCCAAAATGTAAGCACTAAGGACCTAACAGAGAGTTAAATGTTAGCTAAAGGTGGTTAGTGTTGATTGCAAGTAGTGCCATCACCGGGTACTTTGACATTTGTAAAAGTTATGCCCCATGTAACTTAAGTGGGAGTTAAGTGTGATCCCGGGATTAAAATGGCAATTAACTTGCGGGTTAGTGAAAGTTTGGCATATACAACATTAGTAAGTCATATTTGTTGAGACTAAAGAAGTGAAACACCATTTATAAATGTATAAAGGAGAGTGACATGGTCGCGACGAAGAAAGATCTGTATCCATTACCATTTAGATTAGAAATGAAGTCTTTGATACAATATTCTATTGGGTGATATACTCATTTATGGATAGATTTGGAGATAGTCTACCGGAAAATCAAGATATCACCCAAGGTCTAGAAAACATAAAATAACAAGGTTTTAATAGAGATCTAACAAAATTTGATGACTTTAAGAAAAGAACATGCCCCATGTTTTCTAGGATTTTTGTGTTAAGAAAAGGGTAGTTACATTTGGAAACTTTGTCGTTTTCTGTATATTTTTTTGTTGCCAGTTTAACATTTGGAAATGAGTTGTCTCTAGTAAAACCTAAGAAAACTTGAAGCACATCGTGGTACAACCAATACTTAGTGGAAACAACAAGTTTCCAAACATGCTTTTTCATAAAACTGAGCAATTTCTAGGAAGATCACAAGATCTGTCTCTAAACTGTTTCCAAAAACATTCAGCTTCAGTGATAACTTATCTCTCATTTATTCTTTGCAGATCTACACACAAGTGACTTAGGGCAGGCTTCCGTGTGAGCATCAGGCCGGTGGATACAACTACAGGACAAAAAATGAGTTCCCAATTTTCACCCATGCTCGATGAGCGTTGAAAGCAAACTTTGCATTTCACCCACTCTCACTCCCATCAATGGGCTAGGTGATTGATTGTTTTGTGCAAAGTTTCTGATCATATCTACTGAAGTTTCTAATTATATCTACTGGATTGCTCTATCGAGGTGTGCATGGAAGTGCTTTCCTCTATTTTTATTGGTGGAGAGCAAGATTCAAATATCGGCCAGACTTTGCATGGAAGGAGGCCCTTATGGTAATGCTCTTAAACTTCCTCAGATGCAATTCTATAAAATAATTTACAGTATTTTCTTGGATCACTATAGTATTGTAGGTTAATATCTAGTGTGACACAAATTCTATAAGGTTTTATTTAGCCCTTCTACTGTTGACCTCAGAATCTTGGCAACTATTCCCAAATCACTGTAGCATATTCGGAATCATCGGTAAGTTCACATCATCTTTAGCTAAAGATTAGGTGGTGAGACATTGTATTGAATATTAAAGCATCTACAATACTATTGTTGAAAAAGGTACACTCCACTACCTACTAAAGAACCTTATGTCATTCAAAAAATGAAAGTTGAAAAGTTTTGGATTTTTTTTGTTTTAAATCTTTTATTTTAGTATACATAACTCTTGTATATTGCAACTTTGGTAAGAGTAGGGCCACCCATGCCCTCCTAGAGTCTCTCACTCTCAAGATCTAGATGAAAAGTGCCAAGGGCCTTTCAAAAATACCTCTTGACTCTCAATCCGAGCGTGTTAGAAATTGGGCCTTCAAATCATTGTTTAGTTGACTATATCCTTACATTTTACTTGTGATTGGTCCATTGACTATTTGATGCGCACTTTTGATATGTGAGGGGCGTGCAAGGGTGAGGGAGTGTGAGTGCAAGGGCCCTTCAAATATAGATGAATAATTTTAGAGAGTTAGTCCTAGTGTGCATGAGTAGGAATGCTCTAACCAAGGTACATGAGTTCAGAACTTGAAATGTGGAAAGTGTCGAAAAATTGTCTACACAATAGCAAATGTTCTTTGCGGATACCGGAATGTGATATTAAAGAGCATGATAATAACAAGTTCATAATGTTATCATGTCCGACACTATTTTTTACTTGACGTGGATTGCCTAATTAGATGAGTGTAAAATATGTTGAACAACTTGGATGAACTATTCTTGAATATTCAATATTATTTCAAGTATATTCTAAGAATATTGTTTTTTGACATATGAGGAGGTGTACTTGATGTCTTGTTTGACTCTTGGTCTAGTGGTCGAGTAAGACAACTATAAATATTCATAGTGTGAAAATGAAAAGAATTCTAAAATTAATAATAATATGGTAATAAAAAAATAAAAAATAAAAAATAAAAAATATTATTATTATTATTTGGCACAGTAGTGCTGGACTAGCTAGTAACTGAACTTGCACTGTGATTCCAGTGTTTGATCAGCATTGCTGCAATGCCCCTCTGGAACATAGTAGAAGTAGTAATTGTGGTTTTTTTTTGTTTTTTTTTTGTTTTGGTTTTTCTCTCTCTCCCTTTGGCTGGCAGGGAGGGCAGGCGGGCGAGCGGGCGGCTAGTAATGGGTGATGGAGCGGCTAGTGAGGGGTGGATGTGAGGTCGTGAATGGGACATTGGGACCGAGGCTGTGGCTGTGGCAGTGTGCAGATGATGCTGGCTACGTTACACCATGAAAGTTGTGAACAGAATGATGTGGTTCAGTTAAAAGTTCACTTACTGTAGCAATGGCGGGCACACATTCGTGTTAGCCAGAGCATCAAATCCATTCTGCAACAAATGAATCCCTTCATCATTCCTTCCTTCCTTCCTTCCTTGTTGTACCCCGGCCCACTGCCTGTTTGCCTATCCATTTTCGCCGTCCTTCCCCTTTTGCTCCACCAATGAAGAGCCAACTTATGATGGTGGGCTGCTGGCTCACCCCGCCCCGTTTCCAGCACACACACATATAACTTAGCTTTAGTTTCTTGAATCTTTCTTACTTTGGAAAATCATCACAACACTGGACTGTGAGTGGATTCTGGAGACTGTTTTGTCACATAAAGAAACCGTTTGTTTGGGCCCACTCCTCAAATTTAGCATCCCATCTTCCATAGAGCCTTTTTTTTTTTATGTGCTCCATAAATTTTTTATGAAAGAAATCAGATTGGTTAACTGCAAAAACATGCTACAAACCATGCCAAATGTTTTCTCTACCACCCAATCTTTTCATATTACTGGCTGCGTTTACGTCAATACAATGTAAACCACGTTTTTGTGTTTGTTTTTATTTTAATGCGTTTTTATGTTGAAATTTACTGTGTTGTTTTACCCCTAAAGGACCAAGGTTTCTTTCTTTCTTTTCTTTTCTTTTCTTTTCTTTTCTTACTAGTGGTTGGAGCCCCTGAATAAGTGATCAATGCAAAAACACCAAAAAAAAATTCATGGTGTTGTTAGCCAACGTACTGACAAACAGCTCACTGCTATGTGAGTTACAAACCCATTTAATCGTTAAAATTGGGGCTTGGAACTCATATGTGGCCCTAGCAGGGATGCGTGAGTCTCTGGCAATGTTGAAATCATGTTGTCCCAAGATCTTAAAAGGAGAAAAGAAAAGAAAAGTGAGGGAGCCGGAGGGGATTGTAAGCATCCTGTCCTGAAAGAACCGTACATGATTCAACGAGAATAGTATTATTATAAGAGTTTTGGCTTTAGATGTTTTCATGTATCTGCAAGCATGTCAGCTGTCTCTAGAGCATGACTGTAGTTGGATTACTCAGTTGCACGTTGAGTAATTCGCTACCTGTGCTTCGACATGACCCCCCGCCCGCCCGCCCCGCCGGGGTGGGAAAGAAAAAAAAGTAGTATTTCAGATTGCATTTGTACTTCACTTGCAGGTATTCCCACCGCCCTACTGGCGGTGCCACCGCCCATCTTCCTCATGTCGCAAACTGTTGGCATCACAATAAGACCAACCCTTGATTGCAGAGTGTGTAACAAAGACTGGCCTTTATTTATTCATTCATTCGTTTGTTCGTTCGATCATTCATTTATTTCATTCATTTTTAAAGCGGGTTAGCCATGTCCCTTTGAAAAGACAAATGAAAGAAACTCAATCCTGTGTGTATGATAGTAGTGGAAATGTTGTCATTTTGAACTGATCATATGTGACTTAAATGGTTCCTTGTGACTCAATTCTTGTCCGTCGTAAACATTTAAGTCACAAGGGACCAATTTAAACATCCGGACCACGATCATTTTCTACCGGTTTAAACATAGAATAATTCCATTCAACAGCCCATGACAGACAGGGACTAGCTGAGCTGAGATTAGGGACTGAGGTGAAATGCAGTGAGTGAGTGAGTGATCAAATGGTGCCGGGCATGAGATAGCAATTTGTTCCAACAATGCAGGCCCGGACTAGACTGACAAACCATGATTACCGTATTACTGTCACCTCATCATCAACTTACTGAAGTTCCAGAAATTTTAACAAACAAATTGCGCTAGCTGCCTGCACATAACTGAACTGCCACACTAACAAGCTTCTACTCATCATGGATTGATTTTGCCAGTCTGAGTTTCTATAGCATGATCAGTCGTAACTTAATCGCCAGACTTTTTACTCATGAGGAATGGGAGTCTCCACATGCTCACTCGCAGGCAGGCCTTTTGTACTTCCAGCTCTTGCTAGCACACTCAAACACCAGGCCCTCATTACTATCAAATGAATACGCTAAAGCAAGCTAGCTAGCTTGATGTATATTTGATTATTTTTTCCCCACGCCAACAGTATTTATTAGTTCTCTGATAAGTTATCATAAGCATGATGCACAGCCAGTATAAATCTTCTTGCTTGTTTGCTTGGGCAGTCATAAAATTTCTGTTAGTTTTACCAAAGATTCTGAAACTCATAAGCAATATGGACCACCACTAATAAAAATAATCATGTCAGTTAGGAAATGTCACATCGAATATGTTATGAATGAACAGGATAACGTTTTATTCATAAACAATCTTCTTTCAGTGACATCATAGGAATTCTGACATTCTTTTCTTTTCCATGAAACTAACCATAAATTGATTAGATTTCATAGCACCAAAAATGTGACATTCAAGTGCTCAGAACTCTGAGATTTAGCAACTAAACAATTTTCAAGTGCATCAAGCTTTGAAAATTGAAGTTGTTTCAAATGGGTTTTTAACCCTTTAAGGTCCCAATTCAACGCTCTTTTCAAAGAAACGTTATAAAATGTTAGATGAATACCAAAAATTGAGTTGATGTACAAAGCAAAGTTGTAAATGTCAATGTGAAGATCACATTTGTACGGTTGGATTTATCATGTTTTTTTATTAAGTATATTTAATTATTTTTGCAAGGTTTTCTCTTGAAATTTGATTAAAAATCCCACATTAACACCAAAAAAATTTAAAATATTGTAATGAAATTGGAATAACATGCTCTATGAGATGGTATGGTTTCCATTATTTGATTCTACTTATTTTGGAAAATCATGTTTTAGGTCTCACTTTTTGAACTAAGAATGAAACTTGACATAAACCAATTGTGTGATTTTTCCAAAAATTATAATAACCCATTTTAAATATCCAAACCGCACAATAGATAGTAAACTTGCACAAGAACCAAGAGAAAATTATTTGGATGAAAACCGTTCAATTTGGATGAGAATCCAATAACTTGAATCTGTCCATCGTCCAGATATTGGACGCAGGAGCGTTCAAGGGTTAAGGTTGCCTACTAAAACCTTGCACTTTACTTTTGGGGTTGAGAGAATGCTCGGTTCCATTGGCATCAAAATTTAAAAAATGTTCCTTGCTTGACAATAAAACCTTGAGCCTTAAAATGTATAGATTTGAGGTAGAGCTCGGCCCCACAGACTCAGTTTTTAGTTGGTGGCCAAGGGCGATTCAAGACTGCCTGCAGTGCGTTTTTGTGCAAAAGAAACAGGCTGGCAAGGTAGGCAGGCAGGCAAGGTAGGCAGGCAATTTTGTTATAGGGTGGCGGGGGGTAGGATTTGATAGATTATTTTCTGTTCAAATTGTGTTATGGGTTATGTGAAAGGAAGTGACAAGTGGGGTGACATCACTGGACTGGCATAATCGTGTGAGCTGGGGCTTTTACTTAGTGTATAAGCATTGCCATATGCATACGGTATAATTATCGTCTGTGGCTACACTAATTGAGATCATTACCACCTTCCAATTGTCTTTTTATCACATGCCTGGCCCTCTCTGGGTTTGTCATGCACATGGTCTTGTGTCACTGAGCACCCTAACTTCTTTACTTTAGTCGTATTTATTTATTCATTTGTTTGTTTATTTGTTTGTTTATTTATTTATTAAAAAGGTAAGTTTGACATTTAACCTGCAATTAAGAAGCACGCCTTAGACTCATGAGTGGGAGTTTTGTTTCCCCATCAAATCAAGTTATCTGTGGTCTGAAATGACCTTAAACTATCTAGGTGATAGTCAGGAGGTGGGCTCTCCTTTGATTTTGGTTGAATGCACTTTGTGAGGGTTAATACATGAACTAATACTTCCGTGCTTGATTGAACCCCAAGCATGACAAGGATTGCTTCCAAGCCTCATGTTACAATGGGGGCATCCCTCTTAATTGGAAATGATTAGAAGCTTTGGGTCTAATTTAGATATTGTAAAATGAAAAATCCCAAAAAAATCATCCATGGGGGAACATTGGAAACGTGTTCTTTTTGTTCACAGTGTGATGTTTGTAATATGTTGTTGTGCAATCGAAATAAAGCATCTATTTGTTTCAAAAATTAAAATAAAAAATCAAGTGATTCGGGCTACAATTACTAGTAGGAATTGAGTCGCCAACCTTGCAATCACTAGCACGATAGTTTAAAGATGGCTTTTAGTTTGCAAGCACCCTTCAAGATTTTGAAGTGCTTCATGGTGTTTGGAGAACCCTTGCTTGTAAGAGCAACTCCAAGAGTGGCGTGATCACCTAATCGAGATTTGGCGAGCCCTTGGTCCCAGCCCAAGCATGCCGCACATGGCACGACATCACTCTCTTTTCAGGCTGCTGCTCTCACATCCTCACCTCATGGGATGCTTCCACATCACCCAAAAGCACTCTCTGAGAGGAGCAAAAGACATGAACTGACAAAAAGGGCATGTGGAGAGGTGCACAATAGAAATTTCTTTTCAACACATGTCAAATTTTATTGATTTTTTTTTTTTTTATCATACAAAATAGACATTTCTGAAAAAACAAATTCGTTAAGATTAGTTTTTTATAATTAGTTTTGCGGATCTTGACAACTGACAAGGGTACACTAAATAGGTAGATTAGTGTTAGATACACTAATTTACATAAACATGTTGTAAGTTTTTACTGTTGACGAATTTTTTTTACCCTCTATATTAGTCAAGATGGGGATCTTTCAATAGTATTGGAATCAATGTCTTTGGTAATTTTTTTTGTCGAGATTAAAAATCTATGATATTTTCAAATCTTATAATTATCTAACACTAATCTACCTATTTAGTGTTTAGTGTAGTTCTTTCTAAAATTCAGGTAACTTGGGCATCTATGTACTGTACTTACCAGCCTGCATTTAGAAAGAAAGAAAATCTGTTCAACATTTTGAGGCCTGTATGTACGAATTCCCTGCCAGTGTACCAGAATGAGTACAGAATCTAGCTAGGAGTGATAATAGTGGGCTACTCTTCCCAAAAATATCCTCTCATATCCCACTCTATAAAAAAAATTAAAAAAAATTAAAATGGAAGAACACAAAAAGAGAGAGTAATGTATCACTGCCACATTTTTGGTCGAAGTATGAATTCACAAAACAGAAATAACTTAGACCCCTTTCTTAGTTTTGTTTGGTTCACTTTCTTGAGTTTCCACACTCGTGAAATTTAAAGGTAAAGGCTTTTGAAAATTTACTCAAAGGCAAAAGCTTTTGAAAATTATTGGGAATCCATTTCACCGATTAATAGTATTCACCAATATGTGTGATTTTATAAGGAGCCACTTTAATATTACGGTTGGTTTACACCTTATTTTTTGAAACACATGACAAGTTATACGACTTGGCTGTAGGTTCTTACGTTGCAATTCTAATAACACTCTTAACCCCTAAAGGACCAGAGCGTTTTTCCCCCAAAGACACTCCGATACTGCCATTATACTCCCCTATGCAAATATTTCAAAAAAATGTCATTTTTTACCTTCTAATTGTAAGATCTTGTCCTAAACTATTTGAAAAACATACACAAAATTTTGTTGATTTTGACAACATGGATTGCGAAATAATTGCGTTTGATGGAAAGAATTAGCCCAAAAAAACACATACCCGAAAATTTCAAATGCATTTGACCGTGGCTACATCAAAAAATTTAACTACCGAAACCTGTCGCGCTTCACTTTCTCATTCTTTATGATGTTACTCTTAGTTGTGTATCAATTTTTGTTGCGTTTGGAGATGTTTAACCCTTAAAGGATTTAGGGCATAGTAGATACATTGTCGTATATTTAACATTTGTTGTAAGTAGAAAGTTCCAAATTGAGATCCCAATAGCTTTCAACCCCTAAATGCCGGAGGGGGGAAGGCCAAAACATAGATGTGTTATAAAAAATTACTTCTTCAACTTTGATGAAGTTTGGACCAAAAGAGAAAATGAGGAGCATGATGTTTAGTAACTATCCATACGGTCAAATTTCAAAAAATAGCTTTTTATCTTCTCATATTGAATTTAGAAGAAATTAACTTCAAATATTTATCAAAATTACAAATTTTATTCTTAGAATTTGAAATTTGTTATGATTTGTTAAAACTAGACATTCTATACTAAAATTTAAAAAAGAAATTTTTTCAAAGTAGAGAACATCACTACTTTCCCCAAATAATAAATTTTCTAACACTAGACAATTTAAAGGTGTTTATTTTTGAAAATTTCTCCCCGGTAGAGTTTAACTCGGATCAACATGAACATGATTCAAGTTGGGTTGGAATCGGATCAACATGATTCAAATTGGGTTGGAAAGTAGAAACACACATTTCGTTAATTTTGTATTTATGCGCGATTTTTGGACTGAGAATCCAGAATTGCTATGGGGAGATGTCATGGAGAGATCGCCATTTGTGGGGAGGAGTGTTCCAATATGGAGGTATTGACACTTTGATTTTCTGCGCCAAGGAGTTCTCTCCATGGTGGTACTCTAGAATAGTGGTGCTTCCCCATTGCGATATGCATTCATTCTCACTGTCGTCTGCCAAGTGACAGGGAGGCCTCCCCAGCGATGCAATTTTCAGGGTTCCCTGTGTGCAGTCCTGGGCTGTGAATCTGTGATGGGGAGCCCTCCCCATAGCCATACGTCATCCTGTACCATTGGGCACTGCAAAGCCTGAACATATGCACGTGGCATTACATGCACACCATGTAGAGAAGAAAATTTTTATTTCGATTTGAATCGATTATATGAGGACACGCTTCCACCGGTGTCCCCACACTATTCAGAATTCCACGACTTTCTCCGCGACCTACCCTACATGATGCACGTCACCCGCGGCGTGCGAGTCGGCCAAAACGGCCTTGGAGTTGTCCGCATCCAACCTTGGAATCTTGCGTAGCGAGGTCTCGGTGAAGTTAACTTTCGGCAAGCTTCCATAGTACCTCCCATTGTCCTCATATTCACTATCATTGACACTATCCCCGCCATCGTCATTTTCTAGCGACGTAGTCGGTGTCATCCGTCGCGTCAACGGCAATGATGGCATTCAAGCATCGCGAGAAATTGTTGGAGGCTGCGCCGGAGTCCGCAGCGCCAGCTGATGCACGTACAATATACACATCCGGTCAAAGAACTTGCTTGCCGATACAGTCGGCAAGCCTCCAGGCATTGAACCCTACCAATTCTGTATTTTCAAAATTGGCCTCAACGGTGGAGACTTGAACGAGAAACGTCTCGGATTCAAGGTCGTTGTCACCAACATATCGGAAAGGACTAGACTCCACAATCTCGGATGCAGCGACTCGCCCATCCATCAATAGGAGGATGTCTTCGTGCACTTGCCAATTCGCCATCTCTTCTACAAGATGCAAACGCGTCGTGACTTCCATCAGCACCATCACGCACAATCAGTCTCGCAGGCTCAGGATGACAGTTAATCCCTCCAGTCATCTAGCCAAAGAGACGGCGAGTAGGAGATAGAGAGATCCCCCCAGAAACAACTACCCAGCTATGGTAGCAATCCCTGGAGGATTCGCTCTACCTCCACCTCATAGTCTCTTGCAAAGATAATTTCTCTCCAATGATAACATACCCAAAACGCTCTCCATGGAGGGCAGACTGGGGATGGCTGCCTACTTGGCACTCTGAGAGGCCTCCCTTAGGCGTGACGGATGTGACCATGGAAGCTAAGCGGTCATCCCGGTGGGGAGACCTCCCCATCATTTAGCGCTCCCCACGGAGGAAGAGGTGGGGTTGGCCGCCCACCTAGCACTCCGGGAGGCCTCCGTGAAGCGTGACGAGGGCGACCATGGAGGCAAAGCGGTCGTCCTGGCCATCTGGGTGGGGAGACCTCCCCATCATTAAGCGCTCCCCACGGAGGGCGACGTGGGGTTGGCTGCCCACCTGGCACTCCGGGAGGCCTCCGTGAAGCGTGACGGGGTCGACCATAGAAGCAAAGCGGTCGTCCCGGCTATCCGGGTGAGGAGACCTCCCCATCATGTAGCGCTCCACACGGAGGGCGACGTGGGGTTAGCTGCCCATTTGGCAATCTGAGAGGCCTCCGTGAACGTGACTGGGTCGACCATGGAGGCGAAGTGGTCGTCCCAGCCATGCAAGTGGGGAGACCTCCCCATCAATTAGCACTCCCCACAGAGGGCGAGGTGGGGTTGGCTGCCCACCTAGCACTCCGAGAGGCGTCCTTGAAGCGTGACGGGGGCGATTATGGAGGCGAAGCGATCGTCCCAACCATCCGGGTGGGGAGACCTCCCCATCAATTAGCGCTCCCCACGGAGGACGAGGTGGGGTTGGCCGCCCACCTAGCACTTCAAGAGGCCTCCGTGAAGCATGACGAGGGCGCCAATGGAAACGAAGCGATCGTCCCGGCCATCCGGGTGGGAAAACCTCCCCATCATTTAGCGCTCCACACGGAGGGCGAGGTGGGGTTAGCTGCCCACTTGGCAATCCGGGAGGCCTCCGTGAAGCGTGACGGGGTCAACCATGGAGGCGAAGCGGTCGTCCCAGCCATCCGGGTGGGGAGACCTCTTTATCAATTAGCACTCCCCACGGAGGGCGAGGTGGGGTTGGCTGCCCACCTGGCACTCCAGGAGGCCTCTGTGAAGCGTGACGGGAGCGACCATGGAGGAAAAGCAGTCATCCCAGCCATCCGGGTGGGGAGACCTCCCCATCAATTAGCGCTCCCCACGGAGGGCGAGGTGGGGTTGGCCGCCCAATCCGGGCTCTAGGAGCACTCCAAGCCGGCCATAGCGGGTCCGCGCATGTCCCGGCCTATCTGGGGGAGACCTTACCTACGGGCCCCGTCTGGTGGGGAGACCTCCCCACTGGCATCCTAGGGCTCACATGTAGGGAGGCTTTCCAATGGATAAGATAAATTCGATAGGCAGATCTCTCTTCCACGTGTCAGACGGGGATGAATGTCGCTGGGAAAACAATATTTCTGTACACAATAAATGACAAAAATAGAACCCTACGATAATTAAAATTAAAAACAAGAACAAAATATAAATGAACATAGCAGTAGGTGCTAAGAAACCCACCTGCCAAGTAAGCGGATGACGTCAGAAAGTACACGTGTCAACTGGTGGATGCGCCACGTCGACACAACAGCATTTAGCACTGAAAGTACACAGAATTCAAGGCTTGGATCAAATGAACGGGTTCTCAAAATGGTTGGCGGCATTGAAATGGGGATTTATTGTAGGGTTTCAAAGTCATAGTTTCCCATCGTGGCTTCCCATTGGTGGGCTTGCGTAGCTGTTGGATTGCATATATGGACGGCGCAGATGGCGCCATGCGTCCTGATATTTGGGAAGAAATATAATATCCCATTTACACGACCGAGACCCTCCCATACGTGACCGAGATCCGCCCTTACACGTCCGAGATCCGCACTTACAAGGCTGAGAACCGCTCATACCCGGCTGTCATTCCAATATACACGGCCGAGACCCAGTCTTACACGGCCGACACTCCGGCTACTCTAGCCTGTCGCAGTGGCGTGCAGACGACCGTCTGATCTAGGGCAGCCACCCTAAACCGTCGGATCAAGCTCAAGCGGCTCCGCAACACTATATAAGGTCTCCCTAGACCTCATTTATCCTCACTCGCTTTTCTTGTCGTTGCGAAGCGCTGCCCAATTCTGGTCTCGTCGTCCTGGACGCAAATATCTTCGTCCACGCCTATAGGGTAAGCTCCTCAACCCTACCCGGTTGTGCGTTTTACCTATTTTATATTGTCTCTGGGGAGCTGGCATTGGACCTCCCCATATGTTTTGAAGAGAGGCCTCCCCAGCCCACTGGCTCTTGATTCTTCTCAGCAGCTTCTCTCGGGAGCTCTTCCGAGCTGCTTATTAGGGAGGTCTCTCCAGATACTAGTTACGTGCGTAGGGAGCTCTCTCTAGCCGTGCGCGTGGGGAGATCTCCCGAGCAGCGTCCGTGGGGAGCTCTTCCCAACAGCGTGCGTGGAGAGCTCTCTCCAGGTGCGAGCGTGGGGAGCTCTCTCTAGACGCGCGCGTGGGGAGATCTCCGGAGCAGTGTCCGTGAGGAGCTCTCCCTAGCGGAGTGCGTGGGGAGCTCTCTCCAGCCGCGCGTGTGGGGACTCTCTCTCTAAGCGCGAGCATGGAGAGCTCACCCTAGGCGCGTGTGGGGAGATCTCCCGAGCAGCGTTCCAGGAGAGCTCTCCCTAGGCGCGCGCGTGGGAAAATTTCCCGAGCAGCGTCCGTGGGGAGCTCTCTCTAGCAGCGTGCGTGGAGAGCTCTCTATGCACGCGCGTGGGGAGATCTCCCGAGCAGCTTCCGTAGAGAGCTCTCCCTAGCGGAGTGCGTGGAGAACTCTCTCCAGCGGCGCATGTGGGGAGCTCTTTCTATAGGCGCGAGCATGGAGAGCTCTCCCTAGGCGCGCACGTGGGGAGATCTCCCGAGCAGCGTCGGTGGGGAGCTCTCCCTAGGCGCGAGTGTGGGGAGCTCTCCCTAGGCGCGCGTATGGGGAGATCTCCCGAGCAGTGTCTGTGGAGAGCTCTCCCTAGCCGCGACTGTAGGGAGCTCTCTCTAAGCGCGCGCGTGGGGAGATCTCCCGGGCAGCGTCCATGGGGAGCTCTCCCTAGCAACGTGCGTGGAGAGCTCTCTCTATGCGCGTGCATGGGGAGATCTCCCGAGCAACGTCCGTAAAGAGCTCTGCCTAGCGGAGTGCGTGGGGAACTTTCTCCAGCGGCACATGTGGGGAGCTCTCTCTATAGGCGCGAGCATGGAGAGCTCTCCCTAGGCGCGCGCGTGGGGAGATCTCCCGAGCAGCGTCGGTGGGGAGCTCTCCCTAGGCGCGAGTGTGGGGAGCTCTCTCTAGGCGCGCGTATGGGGAGATCTCCGCAGCAGTGTCCGTGGAGAGCTCTCCCTAGGCACGAGTGTGGAGAGCTCTCCCTAGGCGCGCGCGTGGGGAGATCTCTCGAGCAGCGTTCGTGGGGTCTTCTCCCTAGGCACGAGGATGGGAAGCTCTCCCTTGGCGTGCACGTAGGGAGATCTCTCGAGTAGCGTCCGTGTGGAGCTCTCCCTAGCAGAGTAGCAGCGTGCATGGAGAGCTCTCCCTGTGCGCGCGCGTGGGGAGATCTCCCGAGCAGCGTCCGTAGAGAGCTCTCCCTAGCGGAGTGCGTGGAGAACTCTCTCCAGCCGCGCGTGTGGGGGCTCTCTCTCTAAGTGCGAGCATGGAGAGCTCTTCCTAGGCGCCTGTGGGGAGATCTCCCAAGCAGCGTTCCAAGGGAGCTCTCCCTAACCGCGAGAGTGAGGAGCTCTCCCTAGACGCGCGCGTGGGGAGATCTCCCGAGCAGCGTTCATGGGGAGCTCTCCCTAGCCACGACTGTGGGGAGCTCTCTCTAGGCCCGCGCATGAGGACATCTCCCGAGCAGCGTCCGTAGGGAGCTCTCTCTAGGCGCGAGTGTGGAGAGCTCTCTCTAGGCGCGCGCGTGGGGAGATCTCCCAAGCAGCGTTTGTGGGAAGCTCTCCCTAGGCGCGAGTGTCGGGAGCTCTCCCTAGGCGCGCGCGTGGGAAGATCTCCCGAGCAGCGTCCGTGGGGAGCTCTTCCTAGCAGTGTGCGTGGAGAGCTCTCTCTATGCGCGCGCGTGGAGAGAACTCCCGAGCAGCGTCCGTGGAGAGCTCTCCCTAGCGGAGTGCGTGGGGAACTCTCTCCAGCGGCGCATGTGGGGAGCTCTCTCTCTAGGCGCAAGCATGGAGAGCTCTCCCTAGGCGCGCGCGTGGGGAGATCTCCCAAGCAGCGTCCGTGGAGAGCTCTCCCTAGCGGAGTGCGTGGAGAACTTTCTCCAGCGGCGCATGTGGGGAGCTCTCTCTCTAGGTGCGAGCATGGAGAGCTCTCCCTTGGCATGCGCGTAGGGAGATCTCTCGAGCAGCGTCCGTGGGGAGCTCTATCTAGCAGCGTGCGTAGAGAGCTCTCTCTATGCGCGCGCGTGGGGAGATCTCCCGAGCAGCGTCCGTGGAGAGCTCTCCCTAGCGGAGTGCGTGGGGAACTCTCTCCAGCGGCGCATGTGGAGAGCTCTCTCTCTAGGCGCAAGCATGGAGAGCTCTCCCTAGGCGCGCGCGTGGAGAGATCTCCCAAGCAGCGTCCGTAGAGAGCTCTCCCTAGCGGAGTGCGTGGGGAACTTTCTCCAGCGGCGCATGTGGGGAGCTCTCTCTCTAGGTGCAAGCATGGAGAGCTCTCCCTAGGCACGCGCGTGGGGAGATCTCCCGAGCAGCGTCGGTGGGGAGCTGTCCCTAGGCGCGTGCGTGGGGAGATCTCCAGAGCAGTGTCCGTGGAGAGCTCTCCCTAGGCGCGAGTGTGGGGATCTCTCCCAAGGCGCGCGCGCGAGAAGATCTCCCGAGCAGTGTCGGTGGGGAGCTCTCCCTAGGCGTGAGTGTGGAGAGCTCTCCCTAGGCGCGCGCTTGGGGAGATCTCCCTAGCAGCGTCTGTGGGGAGCTCTCCCTAGCAGCGTGCGTGGGGAGCTCTCTCTAGGCGCGAGCGTAGAGAGCTCACTCTAGGCGCGCGCGTTGGGAGATCTCCCGAGCAGCGTCTGTGGAGAGCTCTCTCTAGGGGAGTACGTGGGGAACTCACTCCTGCCTGCGCGTGTGGAGAGCTCTCTCTCTCTAGGCGCTAGCATGGAGAGCTCTCCCTAGGCGCGCGCGTGGGAAGCTCTCCCGAGCAGCGTATGTGGGGAGTTCTCCCCACAACGTGCGTAGGAAGGTCTCCCGAGAACCCCAGAGCGGAAGTCTCTCTACCATCCCCTTCTAGGGACGTATCGCCACAACCAGAGCATTGGGTGGTCTCCCTACCATTCAACTATGCGGAAGTCTCTTCAGAACCGAAGCAAGAGGAGGTCACTCTACAAACCAAGCAGTGGGAGGTTTCCCGACCACTTCATCCTTGGGAGGTCTCCTCATAACCCAAGCACGGAGAGGTCTTCCTACCATCCATCCCTTGGAAGGTCTCTCTACAACTTCAGCATAAGGAGGTCTCCCTACCATTTCACCTTGGCGAGGTCTCCCCACAATCCAAGCACGGTGAAGTATCCGTACTATCCCACCTTTAAGAGGTCTCTCTACAACTTAAGCATGAGGTCTTCCTACCATTTCACCATGGGGAGGTCTCTCTACAGTCCACGCATGGGGAGGTCTCCCTACAGTCCACGCCTGGGGAGATCTCTCCACAGCCTATAGCAAGGCCTTCCCCAAAACCAAGAATGGAGGTCTCTCTACAACATTAGGAGAAATTTGTAGTCACAAAGGGCCCTTTGCCTTTGGCACGGGCTGAAAAATTTAGGCCAAACCGTGCACTATACATGAGGGCACCAATAGTGCCACCGTGGCTGCTAGCAGTGCAGTTCCGTGGGTTGCGCCAATCGACGCTGCCAACACTGCAGACATTGCCAGCACTGCGGCTTCCGACGTTGTCAGCGGGCAGCGACTGCACCAATGGGATTACATGAAAAGGGGTAGTTGGGCAACCGATTCACCTACCACGGGCTGGCTTACAAGGCCCCTTTGGGACCCCATTTTTCTCCTAATGTCCCACCTTGATGTGGTCTCTCCACAATCCAATTGTGGGAGGACCCGTGAATGATCCCCTGATTAGTTTAATGTAGGTGCGTTGTCTGACTCGCTGTCATTGTTGTCTTGTAGGGTTGATATGTCTCAGATTCCTGATGTAATCCGATTAATGCGCTGAAGCCTCTTTGCGCAAACGTCCTCAACAATGCCCTAACTGCCTTTAAGAGCAAGCTCGGGTGTGCCTTTGTTTGCAATCCCAATATCCTGAAGTGGGGCATAGATATTGAGACAGCAGATCTCTGTCTGAGGTCCTCCTCCCTGGCTATAACCTTCTACTCCGGTCTCCCTAAAGAAAGTCCATGGGGAGGTCTCCCCACTGCACTTTTCTTGGAGACGTCTTTTATCTGCAAGATCCTAGAGAGGCCTCTCTAGTGGAAGTTCATGGGGAGGCCACCCCACTGCAAGTTGATGGAGAGGTCCCCCCTCTACAAGTCCTCGGGGAAGTCTCCCCACCGCTAGTTCCTGAGGAGACCTCCCCACTGGTAGTTTCCAGGGAGGTCTCCGCACTGCAAGTTTGTAGGGAGGCCTCTCTACTGGATGTTCATGGAATGGCCTCCCTAGTAGAAGGGCAATGGGAGGCATGTTTGTTGAGTTATCACGCACCTCTTGGTCTACTCACTGTTGGAGAGTTTGTCTAGCCATGCGGCCGAAGCTGGAGATCTCTATTGTTTTGCATTGGGAGTATCCACTTTCTTTGCGTCGCTAGGGAGCCTTCCACAGAATTGTAGCATCTGTGGAGAGCCCTCCCTACCTATCGTCCATCGCAATGGCCATTGACTTGTGTCGCTGTGGTTTGCAGTGTTGCAAAAGCAAAGTCGTGGAGTTTGTCCATTCGAAAGCGGAGATAGGACCGGCTCAGCTAATGGCGTCGCAAATCCTAAAGGTTTCAAGGAGGCTGAGGACCTCAAATTAGAGGTGACGACGACGGGGTAGACAATGACAGAGATGACGATGCTCTTGGCGAGGGTGGCGATTCCAATTCTAAAACAGCCAATGACGACGAGCCGGGCACTGATGAGCTGGGTGGGGCGGCCGATGGTGGCCCAACAAACGTCAGTGGTGCCGATTCAAGGTTGACGTTGGACGATACTGCTGATATTACCGTATTGGAGCAATTGGGTCCGAGCTCCACTGTTGCAGTTGTCGGAGCCAAATGTGGCCTAGCCTCGACGCACACTCCCCACCAACGCTAGGGCCCAGTCCACAATACAGTGCGCAGCACACCGTTAGAGGACTCAGCCGGGGATGCATGGTTTAAATTTTCATGCGCATGTGCGTCCTTCTCCGCTCGCGGCTGCACGCGAAGTAGCAAAGTGCCGGGGTAGTCGATGGGCCCAGATATAGCTTTGAACTGCGGCATATCATGTCTAGCATAGAGATAGAGAGCCCCCCCCCCCCCCCCCCCCCCCCCCCCCGCAGCGCCCCGTTCCCATTTCCTCGACTCCGGAGGGCGGAACGCGCACATGACGCGGAGGAATCCTGTACGTGGACCAGAAGTGGAGACAACGTTTCATCCGATACATCTCCGGCACACGTCTCTGCGCCGGGCCGATGTGGAGAGCCCCCCCCCCTCCCCCCCCCCCCCCCCCCCCCCCCCCCCCCCCCCCCCCCCCAAGGCTGGCAAATCTAAGAAGCAGTCCAACAAGCGAGCGGACCGTGTCAGTGGATTGAACACGGACACTGTTGACTTGAGCGCGAAGGGCATGATGGCGAGCATGTCGGAGGCGCCGGACATTCATATATCTCCAGGTAGATAGGGAGGCCTCCCCTCGTAGAATATCAGCCCGCATATGTTGTCTGCCGTGATAATTGCGATCATGGACCATTTTGTGTAATGTACGTGTTATTTGGACTATTGAACATGACTTATGTTTTCACCACGTTTGCCCTCCGGATGTATGTCGTGCATGTTAAGGTCATTCATTTCATAAGTGTTGTGTTCTCTTTGGATGGGGAGGTCTCCCCATCCGTACTCTAGTATTCCACGACAACGCAATGTGTTTCGAGCCTTTGGTTCTAACAGCCCATCGTTTGTATCTTGCATAGACCGGGCGACACTGCAAGCTCTGCTCCACATGGCGGACTTTCTTAGGTGGATTTGAGTTGACAACCCTCGTCTCCGCCGTTGACAATATTTCTTGTGTTTGACGTGAACGGACTATTATGTGACTCCAACTCCGGGGCCAATGGCAAAGTTTGGTGGAGGGCGAACCTGAACGGTTTCCTGCAGAATTTCTTTACCTAGTTCGAGGTCGTTTTCTAGTCCGCATGTAGGGGAATAAAATTGGAGCTATACAAGAAAGACCTTCACGCACTCACAAAAGTCATTATAAGGTCGGAACGGCTAAACGGCCAGGACCTTTGTGAGTGCTCCCAGCATCGGGATCCTTTGAACCCGGAGAAGCCCATTTTCCTAAAGCCCCTCTCCAAGTTCTTCGCATAATGCCCCGATGCTAATGCGTCAAACACAGTCCTCATCGACGACTCGCTCGACAAGATATGCATGAATGATCCCTCCAATGCAATCCACCCATTTACGTACTATTCGAGTGATCCGAATGCACCTCCCGGGCTAGTCAATCTGCGTACGTGGACAGACGACGTTCGGGGGTATGTTGAGCGGAACAAACCCGCTTGGTCTAATCCACCTGTTACCGTTGATCGTGTAGGAGTCCTCTGGGAGAGCTCTAAGGCGCCGCAACAGACGGCTGCAGTGACGACTTTGTAGCGTAGGAGATCCTAAACCCTTCCCGAAGTTTGCATGAACGATGTAGGCTCTGAACTTTGCAATGCATTGTAATGACCCTGGCCGGAATTTTGTACTTTCATCAATGTAAATATAGTCCTCTTGTTATTGGAACACACCGTGCATGAAATTATTACCAGAATCAAAAGTAGGGATTGTCTCTGCATTGGACATTCGCATCTTGTTCAATACTCAGTCGTCGTACCTTCCTACCAAAGTAGGGAGGTCTTCCCATCCACGGACCCTGGATAGGGAGGTCTCCCTACCGTCTAGATGTCCAGTCTGTGGCAATCAAAACCCCCTACAGGCTGATTCATAAATACGGTGGGGAGATCTCCCCATCCAACATTATGCCTCTGCTCGAATTCAGTTGAGTAGCGCGCTCCCGCTGCGTGCAAGCAGTTGTATTCTACAGAGGCTTCCTCTGTCTTCTAGGGAGGCCTCCCCATTTCCAGCTGCTCTAGCCACCTCCCCATCGCTATTATCCCGTCCAAAATTAACTAAATATACTAATTCCGGAATGACAATAGTACAAAATTAACGAAATGTGTGTTTAGACTTGCTTCCCTATTTGAAAATATTTTTGATTTTCTATAAATAAAAAATTCCATCTCAAGCAGCGTGTAAAAAAAGGGCAGCGACCATAAAATGATTGATCCGTCACTTAACCCCTAAGTGACGGATCAACCATTTTATGGTCGCTGCCCTTTTTTTACGGGCTGCCCGAGATGGAAAAAACCTTTTTTTAGAAAATAAAAAATATTTTCAAATAGGAAATCAAGTCTACTTTCCAACCCAATTTGAATCATGTCAATCCGAGTTAAACTCCACCGGGGAGAAATTTTCAAAGACAAACACCCTCTACATTGTCTAGTGTTAGAAAATTTACTATTTGGGGAAAGTAATGATGTTCTCTCCATTGAAAAATGTGCAATTTTTAGTTTTGACAATAGAATGTCTAGTTTTAACCAATCATATCAAATTTAAAATTCTAAAAATAAAATTTGTAATTTTGATAAATATTTGAAGCTAAAGGCTTCTATATTCATTATGAGAGAATAAAAAGCTATTTTTTGAAATTTGACTGTATGAATAATTACTAAACATCATGCTCCTCATTTTCTCTTTTGAACCAAACTTTATCAAAGTTGAAGAAGTAATTTTTTATAACACATTTATGTTTTGCCCTTACCCCCTCTGTCATTTAGGGGTTAAGGGTTAAGACCATGTAGACATGAATTTTAACCTCACTTTTGATATGAAACTCATAGGAGGTGTAGAACCATTTCAAATACAATGAAATACGACCATATCATACTGGCCGGAATGGCCAATCTAGACCTTTAAGTGTTAAGATGTTAAACAACACCCTGCACTTGTTGGGGGTTTAAAAGTTTAAAAAACATTGCAATTTTAAAGTAAAAAATATTGCAATTTAAAAAACAACGAGTCAAGTTTTAAAAAACATATGGCATATTTTCTAAGAATTTTGGGGGTAATGGGGGGGGGGGGGGGGGGGGGTGAGAATAAAGGGTAGAGAAAGGGATTTGAAGTGCCACCTCATCCAACCCATTCCAATGTTCATGACCCCACTAATTCTAAAGGTGAACTGCCACGTAGCAATCTTTTATTGGAAATTTATTGTTTTTTAATTTGAAAAAATCAATAATAAATTTTTAATAAATTTTTAAAATAAATTTAAAAATATTAAATCAATAAGTTCAAATTTTGATTTTAAAATTTAAATTTAAAATTTAAAATAATACATTTTAATTATTATTTAAAAAACATTATTGTTAAAATTATTTTATTTTATTTTATTTTTTAATGACTGCGGAAAATGGGGTGGTCTTTTGCCTCCCACATGCCACCCTATTTTCCACACTCCACCCAACTTGTTGCCCCCCTCCAAAATTCAACTATTTCACTACTGCTCCATTGCCCTTTCTCCTGGAAAAAAACACATTTCCCCTCATAACTTTCATATATGGTGTTAAAATTCAAAAAAAAAGGAAAAGAATCCCCATTTCCGTGGTACATTGGAGAATTTACTATTAAATTTTCTTCAAAATTTGATTAAAAATGTGTTCACTGGAACCTACCCGGTTCTCTAAATGTCCTAGTTAGGACACTTGGTCCTTTAGGGGTTAAAATAATAGATAGAAAAACATAATTTTATACAAAGTGCCACCGCGTAGGCATCTATGTCATTTTGTCATTCAATTTCCTACCATGTAACTAAGTAAAATGATGGATGATATGTAACACCACCTTCCAATTTTTACCTATTATTTTTTTATATTTGTTTAAATATTGTTTAGATTTCTTATTATAAATGTTGTGTGACAAGATTTAAACCACGACCTGGATTTTCTACAATATATTAAAATATCAACCAACGCAACAAAACGGCCAGAGTGTTTTGCAATTTCCCTTCACTTACGGACAAATTCACCATTACCTTTGAAATGATACAAAGTAAATATGTAGAAAATGTATGGTTTCAGTCGATTTGAAAAAAATAAAATATAATTTTGTTAAGCAACCAACATCTTATCCCCTAAGTGACTGAACGATCATTTTATGGTCATTGCCCTTTTTTAATGGGCTACCCAAGATGAAATAAATATTTTTATTTAAGAAAAGATTAAAATGAAATCAAATAGCAAGTCAAGTTTACTTTCCAACCCAATTTGAATCATGTCAACCCAAGTTAAACTCCTCCAAGGAGAATTTTTCAAAGACAAAGATTTGAACATTGTCGTAATGTTATAAAACTTACTATTTTGAAAAAGTAATGATGATATCTCCTTTGAAATTTTTTCTTTTTTAATTTTAGAATAGAATGATTATGTTTAACCAATCATACCAAATTTAAAATTCTAAAAATAAAAATTTCAAGTTTGATGAATATCCAACAATAAAAATGCTTTTAAACTCAATAAATGAATATATAAAACATTTTCTGAAAGATTGTTTGTACAAATAATTACCAAACATCATGCTTCTCATTTTCTCTTGTGAACCAAACTTCATCAAAGTTGCAAAAGTAACATTTTATAACACATGGCTAGATTTTGCCTTTAGCTCCTGTGTGATTGAGGATCGTAACATTGATCAAAAGAGCATCACAGATACATAGATAAAGAGTCTGGTGCCTGGGGGTCATTCGCGCATCTATGGCTCAAGGGCATGTATGTATGTATGTATGGAGAAGTCGGACATGGATGAGGCAAAGGGAAATAAAGTAAGCAGGCAAGCAACGGTGCAGTCAACTATCGAGCAGGCAAGCAGCATGAATCAAGTGGCGGGGCTCCTGATCCCTCACTCTTTAACTTAACCCTTAAACGTCAAAGCAAGCCATGGGCTTGGTATAAAGGAATAATTGGAGATAGAAGTTTCATTTCTCAACCAAATCAAGCGAGACCTATTGCATTGGAAAGCTACTGAAAAAGCGATCTAGATTCCAAATTTTCGCCTCATTTGAGAGATTGTGGAATCGTTGGTAAGCAATCAAAGTTATCAAATTGAACAAGTTTTGAGGTTGGGGCAGCTGAAGTTCAGCAGTGCCGCAGTGCTACAGTGCGAGCCAGCAGTGCACTGCAGAGCCGTTTTCGCCCAATTTTTTTTTTTTTTTCTTTAATTTTTTTTCTTTCAAAAAAATTTAGATTCCTTCCGGGCTGCCCCATTCAGGCCCTCTTGACGTTTAAGGGTTAACTTAACCCTTAAACGTCAAGAGGGCCTGGACGGGGCAGCCCGGAAAGAATCTAAAGAATTTTGCACCAAAAAAATTAAATTTTTAAAAAAAAAAAAAACGGCTCTGCAATTTCTGGCACTGTAGTAGTGCATTGCTGGCTAGCACTGTAGCACTGCGGCACTGCTAAACTTCAGCTGCCCCAACCTCAAAACTTGTTCAATTTGATAACTTTGATTGCTTACCAACGATTCCACAATCTCTCAAATGAGGCGAAAATTTTGAATCTAGATCGCTTTTTCAGTAGCTTTCCAACGCAACAAGTCTTAATTGGAATGAGGCCAACAATAGTTGCTTAGAATGGGCTAAATGTAAGCCATGGGCTCATCTACGTACTTTATATATGATTAAAGGTGTAAAAATGAGCTCTAAAAGCATCCGCACCCTTCCACTAAAAGGAGAGGTTCTCTCGAAACTGGATGAAAAGTACTTGTATTTAATGTTGAAAATTCAGGACGGGTGAGAGGGAGCCGCAAAATATGAGCACGATATACTTATATCTGAATACGTCTCTTTATAACTAATTTTAAAGAAGGGTTTGGTATTTTGAATTGATGGACAATAATGAGTACCCATGTAATTGGTTCATGGACTATATAAAGAGAAACATAGTAGTTCAACTTGTGCATGGAGACGATAACTTATGACACCAAATTTTAAATGTGATGATAGTGCACAAGGGGTGAATCGAAGGGAGAATAATGTGGATACTCTAATGGAACAAGCGGCTGAAACAATGCCCATGGCAAGACATTTCAAGGCATTTCAAGACATTTCATGAAAACAGTAGTAATGAAATAATTATTGATTGATTGATTGATTGATTGGGAACACAACTTCATGGATATTCTTCCAAGTAAAAGGAAATACCTCACTGACTGACTCACTGACTGACTGCAATGGAGAAGGACAATGGAAAGTTTTAATTTCACATAATATGATGCCATGGTGTTCAGTTGGTGTAAATCAGATCGTCTCTAGAGGACACTTACCACGTCCGTCCTAGAGGCAGGGAGGCAGGCAGGCATTCAGAAGTGAGTAGTGAGCCGAAGTGAGCCTGAGTACGCACTAACTTACTAACAGGTCTAATAACATGAGAAAGGCTGAGTGAGAGAGAGAGAGTGAGTGAGTACTTACTGGCAGTGAGAGTGAGTCACGCTTGGAGTGAGTGACTGCTCTCCATCACTTGGGGCAACTAAGGCATAATATTGCAGTTACGCTTGGATTCTTGCAGGCCTTGGAGACCATCATGCATGCTTAGTTATCATAGCCTTGTCGTCATCGCCGTCCTCCTGTTTTCATAGCTAGCTAGCTTGCTTGCTAGCTAATGACGCGGCTTCACTTCTCATTACCGGTAATCAGGTTTAGGAGCAGATAACCCACTGGATTAGTGTCAGCTTGCGCTTAGGCTGCATGGGCCCTGTATAATTAGTACAGACCATGTTGCTCGCTGTACCTGTACTTCAAAAGCAGAACCCAAGATGCTCTCATTTTTGTCATGTTTGCTTGCTCGCTCCCTCCCTCCCTCGCTCATAGCTAGCTTGTCCACGCACTTAATTATCTCCGGGTAGTCGCCCAAAATATTCGATCATCATGAATCTAGCTTTGAATTTCCTTGCCACGCGTTTTGGTCCTAAGACTGCCAGTCCTTACTTGCTTTCTCAAATCGGTCAATTGTCGACTACCCAAGTGGCTAATCGAACATTCGGAACAATATTATAAATAATTACCATACATGTACATACAATGCTTGGGCGAGTTAGTCCAGTCTTGTTTATCACCATCTCCATTGATGGCATGCATGCATGCCCAGACAAAGATTGTTGCTGCTGTGATGCACTCTATCAGTTCGTACGACTTGTGACAATGTTACCAGTGGTCCTAATCGTGCCACTCAGGCGTTAAACTATGGCAATCCCTACTTCCCTAGAGGTTCCCAAAACCATTCCACCTGATTGAGGAAGCCAAGGTAGGCTCAAGATTTCAACACTTTTGATTGTTGAAGTCAAGAGGATTAGCACAAAGGATATTAACCAAAACTCAAAGTACAATTACCCTCTAAGGGGAAAAAAACAGAATTGGGGGGGTTAAGGGACACCTAACAAATGAGTGGAATCATTTTAAGTCATGTCCTCAACTCCTTAAGGACCAAGAAGCCTAATTTGGACCTCATGTTTTTCTTGGCAGTTTTGAATGGGTCTTCTGTGGACTATTCTTGGATCAAATTGTTTTTGTTTTTAAGATTATCACATGAAATTTTCTTCATTGCTTCTGATGACATAAAAATTAGTCCCATTCGAATTATACTTATTTACACTATGAGTGATTGAATCTTTCATTTTGAAATCACGGATCCGTTGTTCTTTAGGGGTAAATAAACTTGGTTTTCTTTTTTCTTTTTTCGGGGACACACAAGAAGTTTTTTTATGTACACAGAAAGGGGTTCTTACCAACAGGACTCGAATTACTCACCATTTGTGAGGTATTGTCTAACTCCCTTTTTCTTGTATCTCTATGGATTAGATCAAATGTGGGTAATTTCATGTGCAAATGTAGCATCAAAATGCATTGAGCTTGGCTGCCATTAGTGGCCCTGTAGTGACACCACCTTTTATTAATTAGAAACCAAATGTCTGTGTCATGTACTTATACTTTCAGTTGATCCTGGTCACATTTTCTTTTGTGATTGCCGCTTTAATTTGAATTTGATTGTGATTCTCCACTTGCAAGGAATTTCTTTCCTTCTTTCTTTCAATTGTAAATTTAAAGAAACTGAAAAACAAAACAAAAAATAATAATATGTAGTGATATTATCAGGTTAGCGGCTACATGTATGTATGTATGTATGTACTGATGTATGTATGTATTTGGGCAGAGTGGGTGCAGCCCGCCCTGGCTGGGTGGCAGTAATTCCTCATGGAGACATGGACAGATACTGAACAGTTTGTGCAGAAATCCAGTGGTTAGATACGGTTTGTGAGCGGAGACAGACAGACAAGTACTACTGAGTACTCATGCAGCAGCAGCAGCAGCAGCAAGGAGAAGAACAAGTGGTGCTGGAACCATTAGCCAGTGAGGGCAGGTGATTAGGGCGCCTAATCACAGATTTAGGAGTCAGATAATACAACTGGCTGGCTGCTAATCACATGATCAGGGGTCAGGTTGCACGGGCCACTGCTGTGGCATTGCATTAGCAGGTGATTAGTAGCTGCTGCTGCACCTAATCACACGATTAAGGATCAGGGTGGACACAACTTAGACGTATGGGCCAATGTCAGTACCACACAGTCACCCTTCCTTCCTTCCTTCCTTCTTCACCACAGTGCCTCCTCCCTCCCTCCCTGCCTGCCTGCCTGCCAAGTTTCCAATGGCTGTGCATGCCTCACTCACTCACACTCACTCACACCCCTCAGTAGTCCCATCCCTCAATGCCTGAAGTAAGGACTCACTGTCTACGCTCTCCGTGGAATTGATTGCCCCTCCATCACTTGCATGTAAATTAACCAATTTCATTTATTCTAAATACTGGGTTGCCATTCTCTTTTGCCTCATTCTCCCTCATTTCTAGGGAGTCACATGTTATTGATGCAACGCTGGCACCTTTTTTACAAGCTCCCAACATAACATTCTTGACCCTCCTAGATCCCATCCTTGTGCAATTGGTTCTAAATTTTTATGTTCTCAATTTTTATATCACCTTGTACAAATTTATCATAATTATTTACGGTTGTTTTGTTCAACCACTATAGAAAGTGTTAGACACAACGTCAAAGATGTTTAGTAGATTTCCTCATCTCCCAAACAACATAATCTTAAAATATAATTAGAATGCTCTTGGGTATTTGGGAATATTTCATCCAAGTTATTTAAAATATTTGACACTCGCCTAATTAAATAGTTTTCTGAGGTCAAATGTCTATTGGAAAACACTGTCAAATATGACAATCCTAAGCATAATTGTAATATTGTGTTAACCCTTAAACATCAAAGCAAGCCCCACGGGCTTGTATATGAGAGAATAATGGAGAAAAGTGAATTTTCTTAACCAAAATTGAAATGGATTGGTACTTTGGAAGGTAGTAAAAAAGCAAGGCTAGATTCCCAACTTGCGCCTAAATTAGATAATTGTGGAACAATTCACAATCAAATGAAGAAATCAGGGAAAAAAAGAGCTACTTTCGGGTAGTAGTTGTGGAGTGAGACAAAGCATTTATAAAAATAAAAATAAACAACATAAAAGCTAACTAGCAAAGCATGCCGGCCAACATCAACTACAAGCTGGCCCTTTTTTTCTTAAAAGCAACAACAACTGCTATAGAATTTTGGAGATGCTCTTTAGGCTACCATCCAAGGATCTTCTTGACATTTAAGAATTAAAAAAAAATGAGGAAAAATCTATTTGTAAAAGACACAAGGAATTCTACACCATCTTCTTCATCAATCTTCTTTTTCTAAATTCTTTGTTGTTTCTTTCTTTGTTTCTTTTTTTATCACCAATCCTCTGTTTCACTAAGAGGCCATGATATCGAGTTAAATTATGTTCCAAAATAAAACCTGGATTTCCAACTATACTCATTTGCAGCTGGAAATTAAGTTTCACGTGCTTCATAACTGCTTCAAGGGATTGCAGACAATTTGGTAGCTTAACCCCTAAAGGACCAGGACTGTATTCTCACAAAAAACCATGAAAAACGCAGCATTTGGAAGTTGCAGAAGAAATCATATGTTTTTTATTTTTTCATCATTTAACCGTAAGATCTAATACCCAACTTGAATTTTCATGTGAGCACAAAATTTGAGAGGAAAATGACCATTACATTCTTAGATTATAAGGATCAAAGTTGCAAAAGAAGATTTTTTGGGGTTCAATCCGGTGACAAATTTGAACTTTAGAAATTAATATCTTTTTTTTGAATGGATTAGAAATTCTTTGAATGGCAAGGCCATGTTAACAATTGAGTTAAGTCTTCACATATAAAATCTTGTAAGAAAAAAGCTCATATTAATTTTTTCATAAAACAATTACTAGAAGTGGGTACAAAGTGAAAGGAAAAAGAAAATCATTAATAAGTTTGACATGGAATTGTAAAATGTCAATCTCAACGGTGAGAATGTTGAACTTGGAAATCTTCACCCAGTGCCTTTTATTTCATTAAAAAATATTGAAGATGGAGTTTAGAAATGAGCGTCAAAGTTTTTTTTGTCCAAACTGCCCAAAAAATAGATCTCCTCATAACTTTTATCCCATTGCTCAAAATGGGTAGATTTAAAGCTTCATTTGTAGATAAAGATCAACCAATCATGAATAAAAAAAGAAATTTTGAAAAAGAGTAAAAAATAAAAAAAATCTTGCTGCCCTATCTCGCTTCAAAAACTTCAAATGCTTATAACTTTTGAAATGCTTATAACTTTTGCAATACTTATCGGAATGACATGAAACGAAGTGCGACATGTAGAGTGCAGTTTTTGGAAGCTACACTGAAATTTTCATTGAAAATTTTAAAAATATGAGGTCCCTGGAGGCTGCCCAAAAAGTGGAACGACCAGAATATGGTCGTTCAAAAATTTAGGGGTTAATCCATGGATTTGGATCATGTCAATGATGGATTTTGATGATGTATACACTTTTTGGCAGTCAAAATACTCCCTCTATACCTAGTTAATCCATGGATTTTTATCATGGTCAAAATATTCCCTCTGGAACCACGAGATAAGCTTAATTTATGGATTTAAGTGAAAACAAAGTTTAATCTTTGGATTTCAATCATGGAACGGCTCCGCTTAGTGAGTAGATTGGAACCTATGTGCAACAAGAGAGTATTTTTTAGGGGGGTATTTGCCTTTAGATATTGATTAATATGTACCATTCTATTAATTTTTAGGCCCCTATCGTCTAGTAGTTACAATTTTTTTTCAATTCAAAGTCTCTAAGACCTAGGGATGAAAAAAAAAAAAAAAAAACACGAATGCATTATTTTCTATTGAAGAATGTACCCACATTTATCTTCATCCACTAAACTGATGGAATATCTACTAATTTTCATTCTTTTATGTTTTACATTAAAATATTATTCATCCAAACAATCATCCTATACATTTCCACCCTATACCTTAAAATTGTATCCTATTTTCTATATAATAAAAATATAAAATGTAGTATTTCTTGTGGTCCTATATTATTTATAAAGGTGTTTATGACCCTATACCAATGCTATGTTACATTGAAGAAAATATAGGCGAGAAAAACACAGGCCCGAAATTTTAAAATGGAGTTAGAAATCATAAATGTTTTGTTTGTGTAAGACTCATTTTAATTGTTGAAGCAAGTTATAAGTAACATAGGATGCTTTAAAAGATGGTGTGTCAAATGACAATTTAAAATAAATATACACCCACCTAAAATCCCAAACTAAGTAAGTATGAAAACACATAGATCTTAGTACAATGACATAAAATTATTTTGCAAAGAAATAGCCTTCCACTAGAATCGTTCAGCGAAGGCGGGCAGTGGAATTTTTTTTAAAAGAACATGCGGGAAAAATCTAGGGTATTTTATATTCATTTGAACAATTTATTTTGAAAAAACGTTAGAAATAAAGAAGGGTTTGGACAATTTAAAAAAATATTTATAAAAAATATTAGCCCCATTATATATATATAGTACCCTAAAATAAACAAATTTTAGATTTTAAAGGAACCATAGGGTATGTTAAAATGTTGATATTTAATTTTTTCTAATTAAAGAGTATGAAAAAAAAACATAAATTTTAATATAATACTCCATACTAAAATACATGTTGGCCACAAATGTATACAAAAATCAATAGTAAGAGTTTGCCCTGAGATTGTTCAATTAAAGACTCTTGAAGTTCAAATCAATGTTGAAGTTTTAGGGTTTTGGTAAAAGGGATACCATTGGTTTGAGGCCCCATTTTGCAATTCATTTTGCTTCCGCTAAATTTTGTGGTTGTAGCAAATATGTTGCTAGGGTTTTATGAGCTTGTCTTTTACTTAGAATTGAGTTGCTTGTTATAGTGTTGAGATGATACGATAACTTCTTTTAAATTTGGTCTACTGTAAACTATATAATCGCTTACATAGCAAAGGCTTAAAATTATTTTATAACTAACTTAGCATATTTTAAAAAGAATTGAAGGAACTACAATCAAACTAAGAATATCACTTAATATCAAAATGTTAGATTATTGTATAATATTAAGCAGGATATTAGGGTGCTAGAAAATTAAGAAATTAAACATATAACCCCCCAAAAAAATCCATTGGTTGCATCTAATTGGTGAAATTTTACAGATAGTGATCCTCAAGACTTATTTAAAAAATTCTTTAATCGCCTTCATATGAAAATAAGTATGGCAGTTTTTCTCTATTGTACTAGGTATAGCATCTCAAGTACCATAGTATGTGATAAAATTAAGATTAATCCTTTATTGTCTATAGAGTCCAAATTAGGTTTTCATTTTATTTTTAAACAAAATGAAAAAATGAGGAGGTAAATTTTCTTTGGATTCCAAGTCTTAAAAATGATGCAAATTAAAGGTAAACTTTCTAATGTCCCTTATTTTTATTAAATTTCAAATTGTATAGCAAAATGATATGACTATTTTAGTAACATGTGATTTTCAAAAGAGTCAACAAACTTTGACTGCTAACAAATTCATGGTTTTTTATTCAATGATAATTTTATTTTTTTGTCTAGAATGTGTCAAATTATCCATATATTCTATTTATAAAATCCAATTTATCTAATTTTGAACTCATGTTGTTATCTAAAACCAACATGTTGGAAGGTCCAAAAGGAATTCTTTACACCTTACATTGAATGGCACCTACAATTCAAGTGCTAGTAAATAGGAATTGACTCCCCTTTTGTACTAGTGAATCTTGCTAGTGTGTATGCTCTTCACTTTTTTAGTGCGAGTTAATACAACCTACTAATTTGCATATGACATGCAATTACAATGTTACCTACTATGTTAATCATTAGTTCTAATATCCTATAACTAACATGCTTAATTTTCACAAGACAATTGGGCATGTCATTAATTTTGATGATGTAGGTTGGAGCTTTTATTAATATTCAAGTACCTAGTGGTAGCACAACTCGCCATTGAGCACTAATCACTTATAATTGATGCTCAACTCTTCATCAGGCTCTTATTCCATTTAGCACTTTCATTTTAGAATTTACGTTTTTGAATTCACTACTTGGAATTCATTAATAGTGGCATATTGTGCAGTAAAACATCTCCTTATCAGTGTCAAGAGTTGCAATTGACCATCTTCAAATGCAAAAGGTGAGAAAAAGAGGATCCAACACTAGCCTCACTTTTTGGGAGTCACTGCGGTTCACCCTCACACCATTCGGGAGTGAAGAAGGAGACCACCCTTCGTCATAGTATTCTCTACAATTTTTAGCAAGACCTCTATCTATTTTTATTTAAGATACTTTTTAAAAAAACTTTGGTTTTGGGGACTGCTCATTTCCATGCCTTAGTTTCAAAATTGTTCTTCAAAGGGCTCCCAAATTTTCAACTAGTAAAACTTTTAGCTCAATTATCCAAATCTCAAATGCAAGCCCATTTTTGTGATACACTCTTTGAGTAGATCATGATGCTTTATTCATTTTCTTTCATTCTCACTTGTATTGAGGAAGTAATAGCCCCCCAAAACTTCATCTCCTTAGGAAGGTAGTGTTTCCAATTCTCTATTCTTTTATTGGGCAATAGCTTCTAAGCCCTTTCTTTGCTGCTCACAAGCTTTAGCAACCTACAAAAATCTCCTCTTTATTTTTTCAAAGACATACAACATGCCCCACTTTATTGCGGGTTTCATTGGAAACCTCAAGTTCTACCTTCAATTCTAATTTACATGTCGTAAGACTCTATCAACTTGAAGAGCCATAAATTTCTACTCACAATTTTGGTCTATGCATTCTTTAAACGGATGGGTATACACTCTTATAATGTTTTCAACAATGTATAGCACACCTCTATTTTACTCTCTCCAAAAATGCTATCACATGCTATTCGTTTGGGACACCTCTTGGTTTTTTCACCTTATCTCTTGCAAGTCACAAGACATCACCTCCAGGGTCCCCTTGCACACCATGGGGGATTGCAGGCTATGGTCTACCAAGTGGGGAGTGTATATACTACAACTAAGACTTGTGCAACTCATGCACTAGAGGTGTAGTGTGCACCTTTCAACTTTCAATTAGATAAAATTTTCACCATCCAATAGGCTTTATGCTAATACTTCTTTTTTAGTGATTGTTACGTTTCTTTTGAGACTCTAGGCTTTACCTCAAGAAGTCACTATCAAAAATTTAAATAATCATGAGAGAACAAATATAGGGTGTCTTTCATTCATCTGAGATTAAAATTTAAAATTTTTAGCAGTAATGTAGAGCATTTTAGAACCAATTTGAGAATATTTCTAGAATATATCCAAAATATACTTTATAAATAATAAAAACTTTAATTATTTCATAGCCCCTATTAAATAACTTGTGTTTGCTCATTTATACCAAAATTTACACTAAGTGATTTCTCCCCAACGGCTTTACTCAACAACCTTTTTTTCTTACCCATCATAGGTAATTAGAGCGTTTTTTACATAACCTCCATAGTTAGGTTTTATGAAAAAAAATTCATATCCCACCTTTGAAATTAGACCAATATTTCATTTCCCAAAAAGAAATTCCAAAGAAATTCCAATTTTTTTTTTAACTGCACAATATATATATACATATAAAACTAAAAGCATCTTGAAAAAATCAATTAAAAATTAATTAAGCATAATATCCAAAAAGATCAAATATAGTAGCTTTGTACGCCCTTGTCGTATGTTGCTATAAATTTGTGAAGTTCAAATTTGATCCCCTTCTAGCATTTCCCATATTATGGATGCATATAGGTGCACTTTTGACAAGCAACATGCTACCAAATCCAAGCAGCTTTGATTAATTTGGATAGAAAGATTGAAATTTCACAAACTTTATTGTCGTAAACATTTTAACTTTGGAATTCTAAGAACAATGCAATTCTAAAAACAATGCAATTTTTTGTCACAAAATTCCATCCCAAAATTTATTGGTGATTTTTTAAAGATTGAAAAGGTGCACCATAAAACAAAAATTGAGTGATTGCAGTTTGCAATCACCCCATGGTATTTGAGCATCCTTTAAAAAAGGATATAATAAGTAAACACTACAAGTTCTTGTTTCCTTTAATAAACATTATGATCATATTTTGAAATATTATCCAAAAAGTGAAACTATACGTACCAAATTGAATGTCAAAAATGAGAAAATGTTGAAGGGTCAAGTATGCTAAATATGAATGACTAAAGTAATAAATCATTTCTTGTTTTGCTATGAGTAGGAAATGCATAGGTCATACATAAAATAAATTTTTCTTGCATGTATATATTTAGAATTTAGTAAATATGACAATGTAGAAGACTTAAAGAATCAAACCCTATACAAGACCCTATACATAGGTTTACTCATCCTTTGAGTAAACATCGAATTTCACGACTTATTTATAAAATGTTCAAATAGTTTATATTCTACTGCATTGAAATCATAACAAAAATGGGGACATGATCCATATTAAAAAGAAATCTCATTACAATAAGAGAACCTAGGGAGAAAGCATGGTAAACTAGACCATTTAATTAAATCATGAAGATTCAACAATACAAGGTTAAAAAACGCATATTAAATTTAAATTTTTTTACAAGAATGTAGTAGATATGTTGTTCTAAAAAGTCAAACAATAAAAATTGAAAAATAAATCTTTAATGAATTTATATATGTTTGTACAACTTGATTTGTTTTTAAAAAGAAAGCAGACTAACAACCACATAAGTTTGAAAACAGTAAAGTACAAGAGCAATAAATTGTTTTTTTTTGTGTACCCTCAACATCATTACAAACTTCAAAAATATTTTTAAAAAAATAATTAAGTTGAAATACTTCAAGTCATGAAATTTACGTTTAAAACTACTTTCATACAATTTTTTCAAGTACTACTTTTAGCAAATTCTTTAGTAGATTTTCTTTCAAAACTTTAGATTTAAGTATATATAACAACAATAGAGGGTGCCATGAAAATAAAATAAAAATAAAGGAAAATTTTGTATTTATTTAACAGCCTTTGACCAAAACATTTGGATTTGGCTATAGCGGCGGATTTTTTGGTCAAAAATACTATGCCTTCATCCCCATTCAAAATAATTGATAGCCATGGGAATGGATTCCCTACCTTACTGCATGATTTGGGAAGGATGGAACCAACCATAGTCTTCTCTCTTTTAAAACCATCCGGTTATGGATTTTTGACAATCAATTATAAAGCTATGTTAAAGGATCTCAACCAATTAAGATGCGACACTTGTCATTATTTCTAAAAATTTGTCGGGTTTTTCCTCTAAAATTTGTATATTCAACCAATCAAGTGTCAATTTCAATCACTCAATTAGTCACTAACCGCCATATCTTGCGTTCATTGCTCACATTGTACCAAATGAAAGAGATCAGTCCCACAGTCTGTCTCATTATTGATATCCCCAATAAAATTCTCTCATGGCACTTGCAGGTGCTCTTATTTTTCTCTCTTTCGTTTGGCCTTTCCACATGTACTCCATCGTACCACTCTTATCATCTCTCAAAGCAGAAGAAAGTCAGTTGAAAGAATATGTACAAGAGTAAAGAGAATGAAAGCCTGTGCCTTTTAGAATGGCTTGGGCGGGCGGTGATCCGCAGATCTTTCAAGCCAAATTGGTGACTTTGGGGGGTGTACTTTCATTATTCAAGGCCTTGAAAGTGCGTTGACTGAAATCTTTTCTTTCGGTTGTATGGCAACACTTGGCATTCCATGCCCAAGAATTCGTGAGTCAAATGTCCATCACCAGCCCAGAGGTTTCATGAAAAAGATTACATTCTGTGAACCAAAAACAGTTGCCTTCATAGCAAGTTTGTTTGTTTTTTGCCTCCGCAATTAAAGTCCTCTTTAGCAGCTTTGCGAATTCAAATAACTTACCCACATGCACTGAGGCTGAAATGCAGGAATAATAGCAAGCATCCATATCTAATGATGATACAGCAAAAGGTTACGATGTTGCTGTAAAACATCGCTAAGGTAGCTATACCTAAAAGCATCCCCTTACCAACTAAGCCTATTTACATACATAAAAGAGAAAAAATATTGTTGATGGGTCTTAACAGCAAGTTCAAAAGGATTCCAACGCACTTCAGCATGCATTATTTGAACATCGTATGAATAAGTTATGAATTTCCAAAGTACTGACGATAAGTTGATCATAAAACGATCCTAAACTCTGATGTTCAAATTGTGCACATTCTCATCAATAGGAAGGTGTCAAAATCTACTTATTATGGAAGATTGAGCTACAGTCGATTTAATCCCTAAGTGGCAGATCAACCATTTCTGGTCGCAACCCAAACATTAGTGACTGCCCATGGGCAAAAAATGACATTTTTCAAATTTTGATTTTTTGTAGAAATTGTTCTAGTGTTGTTTGATACATTTCATTTGCAATATTGAGGTTTGAGAAGGAAATTTTCGAAGACAAAGACCTCAACATTGTCCTAGTGTTATAAAACTTACTATTTTGGGAAATTAATGATGTTCTCTCATTTGAAATTTTACCTTTTCAAATTTTAAAATAGAATGTCTAGTTTTAACCAATCATACAAAATTTCAAATTCTAAAACAAGAATTTGTAATTTTGGTGAATTTTAAATGGTAAATTTTATGGTGGTAAATGGATGAAAAACTATCCATTTTCAATCCAAATTTTTGAATGAAAAATTTGGATGACGAGGGTTTTTGGTGTTCTTTGCTTTGTGTGTTGTATCTTTGATTTTTGCCTACGGTTGCTTGCGCCACTATAGCGCTGCTTGTGAGGCGAGACTTGGTGTTGAAGTTCTTGACGTGCATTTTGTGGTTGTGTGCGGTTTTTGGAGTTCTAGTAGTAGAATCTTGTCTTCATCCGTTTTACAGTTTGATGTCTTCAGTCTAGACATGGTTTATTGAATTTTCACTACAAACTTTCAAGAGTCCTATGGTTTGTCATTCATGGGGTCAAATATAAAAATTATAAAGAACATAGGGTACTAGAAACTAGTTCACTTGCGATTTTATAAATACAAATAGGTTCATCTACAATGCCAAAATTTAGATTTAACTATACTGATAGGGTGTAAAGAATTCCAATTTTTTAGATAAATAGCCCTATGATAAATACCCTTTTATCGCAGATGGGTTATTAAATACATGTATGAGTGCCCTACCCGGGCCGAATCTGTAGGTACTTCTTGATCGGAAATTCATCAAGTGAGCGATTTTTGGTGATTTTTTTGAGTTGCACGGAGGGTACTTGGGCAAAACTGTAGACCCTTATATCTTCCTCTTCACATCTCCAAATTACTTGAGTTTTTTTGCACATGTTTGAAATGATGATTTCTACTCACAACAAAAAGTTTAAAATTTTTGGAGCACTTTCGAATTATCTGATTTCACATGAGTACAAAATACCCCAAACAAGTTCCATCAATCTTCTCAACAGTGGCAATTTCTCAAAAATTGTGCAATTTTGTTGATATTTTTCTCATTAAAAACCTATGTAAGTCTTCTTTTAACTTCGACGGTGCCGATTGTCAAAATTACCCCACACCAATGAGGAATTGAGCTTGCTACAAGAGATATAATTCAAGAAAACAAGAGCTAAGTTCAACACCCCCCAGTCCTTTAGGGTTAAGGGTTAAGCGTTTCAATTCTGAGATGGGGGATTGAGCAGAGTGAGGACAGATTTGCTACTGTACTGTACTGTATATGTAGAAGTAAAAGTTGAAGTCAGTAAGTTCCTTTCCAAAACAAAATGATGGCGGAGGAGTTTCTGGTGCTGAGAACATCCGTCCAGTCCAGCTTCGAAAAGGTTCAGATCCAATGCAGAGCGAGCTCCAGGCAGTTTGTTCATGAGGGAGGGAGCCAGGGAGGGGCAGGCAGAGAGTGAGTGAGAGAGAGCATAATTCTCTGGCCACACTTCAGTACTAACTACTTCCCAGTAAAAAAAATAACTGAAAAGCAGCAGTACACAGGGTACACTGAAAAAAAATTCATAGCCAGGCAGCCGGCCAGCCATCCAGCCAACCGCAGATATGTCCCCAGAAAAGTTGCCATGCATGCCTAATCATTTTTTCTTTTCTTTTGGGAATGCATCTGGGCGCTGCCAAAATATTATTGATTTCCTGACCCGCCCGCCCTAAGCTGCTGCGCGGGTGCAGGCAAACTCATCCTCCTTCAATCTTCTTTTTCCTTCCCCAGATGATGATTTGAAACTCTGAACACCAACTGACCAACCGCCAATTTGTCCCCAAACAAACAAACTCAAATAACCCATCATCATCATTAATATTATTAATATTAATATTATTAATATACCCTAAACTTTTTCGTTTTTAAAATTTCTTGCAGCCTTTCAAAATGGCATGGCAAGCTAGCTTGCTAGCCCCATGATCTCCCCATCAGTACACTCTGGGGCTTCTGTTTCTGCAGCAATTCAGACATGGCAGGGAGTGTGGAACGCACACACAGGGAAAAAAACATCATCATCACTACAGACAACATGGCCACAGCCATGGACAAAGAACCTCACAACAACCCAGACACCTGGATATGGGATATATTTATGTATGTATGTATGTATGTATGTATGTATGTTTATATTTATATATTTACTAGCACAGGCTTGATGCACTGTAACATTGAACATAGGAGAATATGAATCGGAGAGCCGGTCGAAGTCTTACCGAATCAGATAATCAAAAAACATTTAGGATGAAATGTGACCATTTTCATGACAACAAGGTCGTGACAAATTGCGTGACAATGTGCATTTAATATAATAAATAATTATATTTATACATATAAAATGAATGAGATTACATAACAGACTCTTTGGGATCCCTTCTCAACTCGCCCCTAAAGGACCAAGTGTCCTAACTAGGAAATTTAGAGAACTGGATAGGTTCTAGTAGACACATTTTTCATCGAATTTTGGAGGAAATTTCATAGTGGATTCCCCAAAGTGCCATGGAAATCACAACACCTAGTAGTCTTCACATGCGTTGCCTTTACATCCATCCAGTGGTATAAAATTTCATTCATAAAAGGGATGAACAAAGCCAATCGTTGGAGGTTGTTGGAGGTCACTGGATTGGAGTGGGAAAAAAAAAAGGGGGAGAAAAATAACCCACCAAAGACAATGCCAAAGCGTGTTGGCACGTATGTAGCCTAGCGCATGTAGCACCATTCAACTATTCAAAATAAAATAAAAATAAATTAGTGAGTGTTGGTCGACGTGCTGCTCTAATGCCGGCATTAAGTCACTACAATATCTTCTTCTTTTTTATTATGTGTTTGGAGCTTTGACATCTTATTGACCTTCGCCTCCCGGTTGCCATTACCTTCGCTCCTGGTCGCCATTACCTCCACCTTCATGCTCCTCAAGGGCAAGGCAAAGCCAATGAAGGCTATTTAGTGTTATGATATTTTATATTATGATGGAGATCCAGTGGAGATCTTCTTTTTTGGAAATTCAAACACCGTTTGTAGAAGGTATGGGGCGGAAAAGGGCATCGGGCACTAGAAAAATGGTTGAATTTTGGAGAGGGGAGGTGTGTGTTGGGGGCAACAAGAAGGGTTGAGTGTGGAAAATAGGGTGGATTGTGGGGGGCATTAGACAGCCTCCATTAAAATAATTTAATTTGATTTCAATTTTTTTCAATTTTTTTAAAAATAAATTCACTAATTTTTAAAAATTAAATTAAATTTTGACAAATCGTCCAATGAGGGACTACCACGTGGCAGTCCACTTTGAAAGTCTTCAACCCCCAGGTCATGAACATTGGAATGGGTTGGGTGAGGTGGTACCTTGATTCCCTTTCTCTACCCTTTATTTCTCTCTTAAACCCCAAAATTCTTAGAAAATAAGCTACATGTCTATTAAAACTTGGAAATTTATTTTTCTCAAAAAGAAAATCATCATTCTATAGAGGATGGAATGCACTTATGTTTCGTTGCTTGGATTTGTATTCTAAATAATGAATGTCGAAAATATTGCAATTCCAAAAACAAAAAGTCATTTCTAAAAATTTAAACCTCCAACAAGTGCAGGGTGTTGTTCAACATCACAAACATCTTTAAACACAACAAACATTGGTACACTGCTAAGTAACATCATATAGAATGTGAAGTCAAAGAGCGACAGGTTTTAGTAGTGAAGTTTTTTTGATGCAGTCACAGTCAAATGCATTTGAAATTTTTGGGCGGGTGTTTTCTTTCATCAAATGCAATTATCTTGCAATACATGCTTTCAAATTCAATAAAAATTATTGTGGATGTTTTCAAGTAGTTTAGGACAAGATCCTATAGTTAGAAGGTAAAAATAAATTAAAATACAAATAAATAAATAAAGTAAACACTTTTTTGGAATATTTTGCACGAGGGAATTGAAATGGCAGCATTGGAGTGTTTTTGGAGGATGAACGCTCCGGCTAGTACAAAACCCATCCCATTTTATGTTTTATGGGGTGGTGGACTTTCTAACAATGTTTATCAAGATTTATCAAGCAATTTTTATGTTAAATCCTGTTTGAAAGCATTGAACAAACATCTTAGGAAACGCAAATTGGGGTGATTTTGTGTCATCTTGGAATATAGGAACTCAGCCCAGAATTACAAGGCCCAATCCACCAATCATAGAGAGGGATTCGGACTACAAGAGAGTCTTTGGAATTGAGGAAATTGAAGCATAATTATTTGCTGATGTGTTGTCCAGAATAATGTTATGTAGAAGAGGAGATTGAAATCCTTACACAAGTTTGGGCTGAAATGGATTTTCACTGAATTGTTTTGGTGGCTAGCCAAGTTTTATAAAAAAACAAGAACGAAAATCTGGAGTTGAGTTGGAAAAAAAAAAAACAACAACAACTGAATGCAATGCAGATAGATGGAATATGCGAGGTCCACAGGATGTGAATGATGTTGTCCTTGATCAAAGCCCAATATTGTTGACTTCGCTCATATGAGCACAAGAACCAACAAACAAATGCATGTTGGAAGACTTGGCACATGACATAGACTATTACTACTAACACCTTTGCTGCCCATCCATTTTCTTTGAAGGATCGCGGCTGGCCATTGCCGCAATTTCCGGGTCGTGTCGCTGGTTACTCTTGTTGTTGGTTCCAGCTGTTGGGCATCAAAATATCTTTAAACAGGCAACAAACTCACTGTGCACTTCCAACACAATGCAATTAAGCGCGTACTCATACTACTAACATACATACATACATTATACATACTTACATGGTCAGCTCCACATGGGCCCCCCTCCCCTCCCCTCCCCATGGATGGATATAATTACTGTCTTGCTTCCTTGTTCCACCTCTACCCGTTGAATTTTGCACATGGAGAAGCCAACTCAAGGAATGTTGATGAAGTTTTCAACATTCATGATGTCACGGCCCGAAACTAATGGAAGGAAGGAGAGAGTCAACTACCAATTGACCCAATTTTTGATGGTTGCCAAAAATATCTCGAGGACGTACACTTTGTCGTTTTCAGAGTTGATTTTGGAGGAGAGGGGAAGGGACGGGACGGTAGGGGAGGCGACCTGGGGTCCCCAACCGGGGCCCATTGTTTGATCATTTTAAACGACGATCGAGAATTAGGGTAGAGATCTTCAAATATAAGTTACAATAGCCAGGGATATATGCTGATGAGTCACGTGACATGGCCAGTAAGTTAGTTCTTAGACTAGTTACATGATGATGATCATTAATCTGCAGCCGGTTACAGTGCAGGAATCACACGAGCTGCCTGCAATGCTGAATGTGTACTTTGAAGGTTCAAACTGCAAGACTAGTGCATGCTTGCTCAGCCACATAAGTACAGCAGCATCTACCTGTTCACTCACCGTAACCGAGTTTGCAATCTAGTTCGCTCACTCGCTAGCTAGCTAAGCTTAGCTTGCTTGCTTCCCAATTTCTAGTTATCAGGGCATGCATGCATTGATTTCGTGGTGAAAGAATATTATTTATTATTAATTGCCTGTCAATGCTTAAACCGTTCATATTGCTTTTTTAACTACAGTGTTTAGCATGCAGTGAGAACTCGTACAGTAACGGCCCGGCCGTTGCCAAGTGGGCCATGCAGATGTGAACCGGGAGAGGAAAGACCCACAAGAATTCCATCACTAGTTACTTAGTTTAATAATACTCATAAACCTTGACTGAGTCGTGGTTAAGGAGCACTTGGCAACCAATTAAGTGGCTTGGCCAAGGCTGCAATATCAATCAACATTCTTGACCGACTTTGGGAGGCGGCTGCTCCCTAGTTAATAATATCAAGATGGAGGTCCGGGTCGGGCATCTGGTGCCACCCGCCCGCCCACCCGCCCGTCAAGGCAATAGTTGCACCGGCCTCCCCAAAGAAACAGTTGATGCAGATTCCACTCAAAGCCCATTGGTGTAGCCCACCCATACTAAATAATATATCTACATGAGATAGATAAATCGCGGCTGTCTGTCTGTCTGTACGGGAATGAAATGGAACACATAGGAACATAACTTATATCTCCCCATTCAATATTATTCTATTACATTAGGACATGGGTACGGACACGCTTTCTGCCCAGGCTCACAAGGTTCACCTCGTCTGCGGTCGCCCCTCCCAATGCAATGTATTTGTACTGGAGCTTCTTCATTTGCAGATAAGAGTTCACTTTGATTATCTTATTACCTCCCGGGGGGTTGGATGTTTTTTTGGACACCTGTGATATATCAGCATCATTCCTTCCTAACTCATGAGCCCCTTTGTATGTGATTGACTATGAGAAATCCATGGCGTACGTACAATTTTGGATACGACATGGACCATAATGCCAAATGTGAGATTGCCGTGGCTAAAGATCAAGTGACCATGAAAAAAGCCACAACTAAAGCCTGAAATGTCTAGTATGTCAACTATGTCAACTATGTCATGTAAGCCAAGTTGCCATGGCTAGAGCCTAAAGATCAAGTGGCCATGCCAAGGTCAAAAACCACACAAAAAACACAAGGTCAACGGAAAACCAAATGCTTTGGCTATATGATCATAGCAACATGGCATACCTAGCTTACCATGGATTTGGGTATTAGTTTTTTGCTTTGCATTTTTTGGCTTTGTCTATGTGGTTTTCAGCCATAGCCACTAGATGCAACATGGCATACCTAACCTACTCTGCATTTTTGGTTTTTCAAATTTTGTTTGCATTCTTTGGCTTTAGTTATGTGGTTTTTAACCACATGTGGCAACTTGATCTAAGAGCATTCCCACCCATGCACGCTAGGACTAACCCTCTCAAATTATTCATCTACATGTGAAGGGCCCTTGCACTCACACTCCCCCACCCTTGCACGCCCTTCGTGTATCAAAAGTGCGCATCAAATAGTCAATGGACCAATCACAAGTAGAATGAGAGGAATAATCATCGAATAGTCAACTCAATAGTGATTTCAAGGCCCAATTTCTAACACGCTAGAATCCAGAGTCAAGAAGCATTTTGAAAGGCCCCTTGAAACTTTTCATCCACTTCTTGAGGTCAGAGACCCTCTGAGGCCATGGGTGGCCATGCTCTAAGGCCTTGGCAACGTAGTCTTAGGTCTTGGCAACTTGGTTTGAGGTCTTTGTAACTAGGCATTATGGTCTACGTTGTGTCCCAAAATTGCATTCCATAAGAAATAATTGTTTCACTAGTAGGAATTTGGTCCTTTGTGACTTGTTTTTGTGACTCAAATGGTCCCTTAGAACTCAAATCGTTCATTAGGACTCAATTATTATTTTTTAAATTGAGTCACAAGGGATCATTTTAGTTACAAAAGACCAATGACAAACACAAAGAAAATAAATGACCAGATTTCTACTAGTGTTTGCTATGGTGTAAAATTGAAATAAATATAAAAAATCATTAAAGAATATCTCTTGTGGCATGAATCTTTACATTTTATTATAGAAGAAGAAGAACTTCAATCCTCTTTCGAAGCTCGTGTGAATAAAGTGTTTGTTCAACTCACCCGGCTATGGTTCAATGTTCTCCAAACAAAGAACCAGTGGTGTAAGACTACTCCCCCTCTCAAAGGTAGAGAGTATAGTAAAAAAAAAGTTATAGCAACTAAGACATTGTTAGATTGATGTACAACACCATAGTTTGTTGCTTGCACTAAAATAGGAGGGCCTATTGTAGGCACAATGGTCATTGTGCCTCTATAAGATGATTGAATTTTTTCTTTTTCTTTTTGAATTTTTTCAAAAATGTGTAGGCAAATGTGTGAGGTGATAACAATTGAATTTTATTATTATTATTGTCATTATTATAAATTATTAATTTATTATGAATTTTTGAAGTGTGCCACTTCAATAGAACCACTCATGAAATACCTCTCATGAAATATATGTGATAAAAATGCAATAATTGTGTGGACTATTCTACATCCACATTTTCTCCTATGATGCTAATTTTTGCAATTAGTGATGTTTAGTGAAATCCTCTTCAACCAAAAACAAAATAAAAATAAACATAATTGATTTTTTGCTTTTTGATTTTTTGATTTTTTGATTTATAGTAGCCATAGGATAGAGCACTAATAGTGAGTAGTGAGAACCACAATCTTTGATTAAAAGTGGCATGAATTAGAGGTTTGTTTGTTCAAGACCCTATTCCATGGTTCTACTACATGATGGCTTTGGGATGGATTTAATGGTATAACAAAAACTTCAATGTTGAATACATATGACATTTAGAATATGTTTAAGCGGTTGGATTGTTATATCAATAGTGCTTTTTGATTGCATGCAAACATAGGCTATAAATGGCCTCAATTGTATACCACATATATATATATATATATATATATAACACTTGAGGCCCTTGCATTGTTTGAATTGTTAAAAAAAATATTATTAAATTCCAACTCTATTGTAAGAATGGCGTCAATGAATAGTATGTTGAAACTGTCGTGCTAAGTAGGTCACCTAAAACATTTTGAGTTCCTCAATACAAGATCTTTTAGTTTTGTTTCTACTTGAGGAATACCATGGTTACCTATCTTGTCTGTGATATTGAAAATGTATTTAAATGGGGACGAACTAAAGAATCTTCTATGGTTGTTAAAGAATGCCATGTAGATGACACTACTCCAAAGATGAACACTAAAATCAATGGTGTACAATTGCAACGAAGGGGAGCCCTGCCCTCAAGGTTTACGTACAATGACGACGTTGAGGTTCACTAGGAACAGACAGCATTTTGCAATTGGACTCATTCCTCAGTGGTTCGCTCACTAGTAGTTGACAAATGGAGTGGTGGACGAGTCATGGGTGGACCCAGGTAGCATGCATGAGGTTGATGCTGAAACCAAACTAATAAAGTCTTTCAGAGCAACTTACACAAGACAGAGTGACAAATTTCACTCAGCCAGCCAGCCATCCGCGAGTCTTCTTCACTGGATCATGATCAGCAAGTCAATTTGGACACGCGAGTGCATTCTTCTACCTACCCAGCCGGGCCTTCCTTCCTTCCTTTCTTTCTTGCTCACTGGCTCCCTCACTCGCTCCTCGTCACCACGAAAGTGGTTTTGTTGCTCTTTGTACAATTAGAGCCCAAGATTTGGTTCCATTGTTGCTCATCCAGGCTGGTCAATTTTCAGTAGATATGTACTATGTGTGCGCTCCATGGCATCAAGCTAACTGCTTCATCTTCATGCTTTTACCCTTAACAGCCCGAGGGAGGGGTATTGGAAAAAACATAAATGTGTTATAATATGTGCCTTCCATATGTTTGATGAACTTTAGTTCAATGAACAAAATGTAGGGCATCATCTCTATAAATTATCCGTACGGTCAAACTTTCAAAATAGCATTATATTCTTTTTTAATGAATTTAAAAGCATTAACCTTTGAAATATTTTATAAACTATAATTTTCATTTTTAGAATTTAAAATTGAGCAGGATTGAATAAGTTGGTTTGTTTATTGTAAACTTCAAAAAAGCAAAAGAAATGATGGAGGGAACATCATTACCTTCCTCCAAATAGCAAGTTCTATAAGACTAAGACAATGTTGAGGGGATTCACTTTGAAAAATTATCTTGGTTGGAGTTTAACTTGGATTGACATAATTCAAATTGCAATGAAAAGTAGACTTGATTTTGTATCTTAAAATATTTATTATTTTTTCAAAAAATATAAAAAAATAAAGTTCTAAGCAGCCTATTAGATTTGGGCATCAACCAAAAAATGGTTCTTTGAGCTTTTAGGGATTAAACCCATTTTGTTGAAAGTGGACTACTTGGATTGGAAAAGTGATGAGGAATGCTCCCCTTCTCAATAGAGATAAGTCCCCAGTTTTCTATAGTGCTCTTATACATGGAATAAGAGCATTGTAGAAAATTAGGAACATATCTCTATTAAAAAGGAGAACACTCCCCATCACTTTTCCAATCCAGTAGCCCAGTTTTAACTAAATGCGTGTAAAGGCTTGCCAAAAAACCTCAAAATCAAAAATGGATTATTGATGTTTCAAATTGATTGTGAATGCAAAGTGAATGAGTGCCTTTGTCTACGTATCTATAGATTAAGTCCCATTCACTTTGAACACTTGTTTCGTTAAAAAAGCACATAGCCATTTGCGCTATTTTTTAATGGTATGTGCACTGCATTTTTTTTTTACTAAACAGGGGAAGGACGTGGGAACAAACCCACCCCCTTTTAAAATTCGGGCTACATTTTTTAAATTTTAAAGGGAGGGAGTGGGAACATACCCATCCTCTTCTAAAATTTGCATTACATTTTTTTTGATGTAATGTACATTCAGTTTTGGCACTTTATAGGTAAAATATGACTACTCTTTTTTCAAACATAGAAAATTTTGGCATGTGCACTTTTTATATGGCATGTGCACTTTTAACAAAAACAAGTTTTTTGATGGATTATTCTTCATTGGGTTTTTAGTGATTTGGATTAAAAGTTAACCCTTGAGATCCTAGGATAATTTTGTTCAAGGTGATATTTCCGTTGCCTCCAACGTCACAATATAACAATATACGTATATTTTGGTAAATTGATATGTTTTAGTAATATTTAGCTCTACTAATAGACCTACAATGAATTTGGACATGGTTAGATGGTGCATTTGCAATGAAATTATATGTGTTTATAAAGGTACGGTTCACAGAAATTATAAAATAAATAAAAATAAAAATAAAAAACTTTATAATCCCATCTCATATTTAATCAAAGCTAGAGAGTAGAGAGAATCTTTCTTTTTTAATTGGATCTAAATTTTACATTTCAAAACCTTTCCAATGACACCTCTTGCAAAAATATAGCTTTTTTCCAATTTAGTAATTTTTTCAAGTTTAATGATAGGATTTTGCACTATTCACATACCACACTAGTTCAAAACCACCTCACTTTACGTTTTTTAGTATGAATTTTTTAACATTCTTTAACAATATTCAACAATAAAAATATATTTAATCTTGTTGAATTCAGTTAACATGTGCTGTAAAAACCATCTTAGAAAAAGAAAATTGAGACGCTTTTATACTAGTGTAAATTTGTACACGAATTGACAATTCCATAACTGAGGAAAGAAATGATTGGCACACTAAGCCTCAAAAAATGCAAACATTGAAATGAGTTTAAAAACAAAACCAAATAGCTTCCAATCATTAGCTTCCAATCATGAATAATTCAAAATATGCTTAAGAAAATACACAGCAAACACATTGTTGTATATCATGGTAGATTGGAAGTATTTGCTTTATTTTGGACTACATAATGTTGTATCTAAAGAACTTCCAAGTGTTCAGTCCTCGATTGGTTTTTTCCTCTTTTCATTCTCCAAATGTGTTCCAATTGACCAATCAAGTGGAGTGACAAGTTTTGGCTCCTCAGGGATCTAGAAACTTTTTCTTGCTTGGGGTTTTTTATAAAGCACACATCCAAAGTTTTTGGCATTCAAGGGCACTTTCCCTCTGGAACTTCACTACTAACCTGGGAAATGTATATCTGACCTAATTGATGATTGATTTCCGGCATATGTATTTATTTATTTATTTATCTTATTGTATATATGATCAGCGGAATGAGTGTTTCTACTTAAGAGGGGCTAGGCTCAACACACAATGTGTGTGCATATTGTTGTTTGAAATTGTTAACGACTCAAGGGGCTACGGCATTGTTTGAGAACGTGCGCTAGCTGCATCCACTCATGATCTCAACTGAGTTTCCAAGGGCAACAGGACTCTCCCTGTGAGTGAGTGAGTGAGTGAGTGAGTGGGTGTGTGTTGTCACCATCGATCGAAAGGCTTCAAAGATGATTACAACGAAGATTGCGGCGCATCACGAGTTGCTGCAACTAAACTCACATCTCCAGAACCACTTGGTCCTCCTCTCAATCACAATAATTATAATACTATCTTCAGGAAATCTATACGACTCGCATCATGTCCTGACCAAGCTTCCTTTTTTTGTTTTTTTTTGTTTTTTTTTGTTTTTTTTTGTTTTTTTTTTTTTTTTACGCTGTTAATTTGATCACGTCGCATCCATCAGAAACCATGCTAGCAGCTTGTACAAGTTCAAATCAACCCAGATTGAACAATGTAAGCAGCAGCTGCTTTAGGCTACAAGTAAGTGTTCAAACTCGTTTGATTTGGGGCGGGGCAGTCGTCGTAGGGTTGTCCTTGTGAAACCCGTCAATGTAGTAGGGGTCAAAGTATGGTCTTTGCAAGCTGCCAATTTGGTGGTTGTGCAATCGAAACCAGTCAGTCCGTCCGTCCGTCAGTCAGGCAATCTGCCAGGCTTTTTATGTGATGAAACTTACATCCATCAGAAATGGAATGATATGTATATCAGTTGTACTTGGATCTGATGGCAGTGCAGTAGTGAATTGTCATAGAATAATTATATTAGATCCCATCATAATATTATTATTATTATTATTATTCATGTGAGAAGTGTCCTTTGTTTCTTCTGGTCTGTAGCATCCATGGGGGCCTTTCAAGTCTGTTTGATCAGTTAGTACCACCACAGGACACATCTTTGCATGTGTGCCCAGCTGAAATAATAAATAATCTATACTCCTATCATTGTGAAAATTTGTTGCAAAAATAATCATCTGCAATTGCTGAACAACTGAAAGGTATCATGCAGCTTCTTTGCTTTACTATTTATTTTTATTACTGATGCCGTGTTGGTAAAAAATTCATGTACAGTTTCAGCTTCAGGTTGCTTGGCTCTAACCCCATTTTTATTGCTTGATGAGTAGGCCCACTGTAAACAAATCCATGACCAAAAGGTGCCACGTGGCTTCTTCTGGACTCAACTTCAGGAGAAGGAAAGTAGAAAAGGCCCAGTAGGCTTAGTACGGAAATTTCATAGACTGGCTGGCTGGCTGACTGGCTGACTGACTGACTACAGTTAAATTGTTCAGGCCATTACTCTAATAACAACAAAACAGAGGGGAGCTCCCTTTTTTCCAGGGAATAACGTACCGTGCCCAGAGGCTAGTTCTGCAGCCTGCTGGGGGCTGCCACGTACCTGGACAAAACAGAAACCGATGGCCCAATCCCACAACTCCAAAAAAATTCTAGCTCTTGCCCTTTGAGGCGGGTGTGCGCCACCTATGGGGCCGGGGTGGGGTGCGGTGCGGGCTGTACGGCTCGATCCAAATCGGAGCAGATCATTCATGAGCCAGCATTCACTTTTCCAGTGAAACCGTATTACATATACTGTAAGTTAGTAGAATGCCAACCGCATGCTGATGATTCCCATGCTTGCTAGCTAGCTATGGGAGGACCGAATTCAAGCATTGCTCTACAAGCCATTATCTGGTCATGTCAGACTGGATGCACACAGACTCCTCTGTCTCTGCATAACATCGTTACCGGTCTGCACAAATGAAAAATCAATTAATTCCAGCTGAAATGAAAAAAACGGACCAAGCCTGAACAGATGAAATCATTCTGTATTCTGAGTTGTGAATAATACATTTATTTATTTACAAATTGGCAACATCAATATTTTATTAATTAAAATGAAAAAAAGAAAGATATTCATGCATGAGGGCACAAGCGAGGTTTTGTATGTAATGAATGAACAATTATAATTATTATTATGTAGAGTTTAAAAGTTTTGTCCGGCTCAGCAACGATACTTGGATGGATCGAGATGACGATATGTGTAAGTTACTGATGATGGAGCTCGCAAAAGAGAGACCCCACCTTGATGGGGCTAGTGAGGTTCGGTGCCTTGCATTCTACTCACGGGTGCTTCTGAGAGGGACAATTGGCTGCCGCTCGAGCTCGCTCACTCGCTCACCAAACCGTGAGAAAAAAAGAAGAAGAATCTCGGGGTGGGCGGCGACAAACCAACCGCCCCGGGGCCGGTGTGGAGGGGTAGCGAAGATTAGAGGATTCACAAAGCAGACAGCAGGAGTACAGTAGTGAAAGGAAGGCATGCGGCCGGGCCGGGCGGTTTGCCGTAACTTCATCAAATGGAAGTCAGGTCGAGTGAAGTTAGGCTGTATATCATGATGTAAGCTGAATCTGAATTAAACCCTACTCCATCATCCAATCCATGTAGACAAGTAAGCTAGCTGCGACAACAACTTACTGGCCAGTTCCATTGTCGTTTTGGATCCGTCTGTGTATTGATCGATCATGATTATATTTATATTTATATATACCATGTGAAGCAAGACGCCACCTCCAGCCAACCGGCCGGCCGGCCTTCCTTCCTTCCTTCCTTGAGTTTCAATTGGTCTCCGTTGGTTGTCCATTGGCTTCAGTCGAGAGCAATTATACATGATGGCTTGGGTGCATCTGAAGACACCATGAGCTTGCAAGCCAGCACCACCATGCGCATTTGAAACAGTGAGGTCTCCAGGAAATTATTATATTACATATTGAATATAATGCATTAATGCTTTGAATCTCATGTATTGATTCTCACAGGACTTCCTCTCTTATTAGTTTGTGAAGACCCATGAGTCTTGTCGACGCTAGCAACTAGCTAAACTTAACAGTTGGAAGGTTATTGCAGCCTAAAGTTAGCATCAACTATGCACAACAAATCGCTATCTACGTTTGGCCCTAACTAAAGGCCTTGCCCATTAGATGGCAACTTTGAATGACTCTTTTCTTTTTTTAAATAAAAATTGAATATACCAGACGTGATTTAATTTTCTACACTCATGAAGTACAAAAATAAAATCACATAAAAATTGAAGCGTTTTAAATATTTTAAAAGAGACTTTGTACAAAATTCAGAGTTTGTCCTAACTACTTAAAAACATCCAAAACATTTGTTAAAAACATTCATTGACGTCATTTTGTTACCAATTTTTTATATGAAGTACATTTAGATATGTGTTATTTATTTTGTAATAAAAAACCTGCAAATGTTGATTTTCGACAATTTTTTCCACAAAGCATAAAGACATGAAAAATATATTATTCAATTATAAAGTTGAACTTGAATTAAATTATTTTATGTGATCTAGGTGTGGATGTTTTTTAATTCTGTAATTTATAATTTTAGTAAATAGAAATGGACAAATTCGCCAAATTTTGATAAAAAATATATACATGTTCGAAATTTCCAAATATTCATATTTCGACAAATATATCCAGTTCAATTAACTAAAATTAATGTTTTCAATTAAAAAAATCCAAACTGAGATGATATAAAATACTTTAATTAAAGTCCAAATTTTTAATTGAAAAAAATTAATTTTCATATTTTAATGACTTGAGGAAAAATTGCCAAAAATCAAAATTTGCAAGCATTGTAGTACAAAATAAATAATGTTTTTAATCTTTCAAATTAATCATTTCAAACAACACATCTAAATGTACTACATATCAAAAATTAGTACCAAAATGACATCCTTGGATATTTTCAACAAATGTTTTGGATGGTTTTAAGTAGTTAGAACAAACTTTGAATTTTGTGCAAAAAATCTCTTTTAAAATCTTTAAAGCGCTTCAATTTTTATGTGATTTTCTTTGTGTACTTTATGAGTGTAGGAAATCAAAACCACATCTGGTTGATTCTTCTGTTTTTTTTTAAAGAGAGACTCATTCAAAGTTGCTATAGGGGCTGTTTTAAGAGTTAAAAGGGCTTTTTGGGGTACCCATATCAGACCATTGCTCATGGAAGAGTCGGAACTTAAAATTTTGATAACGAGAACTTTGTGATCTGTGTATTACTTTGAGTGGCTTTCACTGCTGAGAAATTGTTAAGAAAACAAGCCATTCTACGTCACTTCAGTGATCAAAGCAACATTTTTTTTGAGATTCCGATTTTTGTGGCTTTGATTCAGATTCTCTAACAATTTCCAAGGGGGTCTAGAAGGCAGGCTAAAAAAATGTTATGACTGGTTCTAAGTTTTTTTTTTTGATGTGGAAAAAGTTATTAAGACTTAAATCTGAATCAAACTTCATTTCCTTAGTGCATCATTGAATGATCACAACATCACAAACTAAAAAACACTCATTTGATGACTTTTACTACATTTACTAATTCCAAATGTTGCACACTTATAAACATAATTACAAAGTCCTTAAATGGAAGAAAAAAATTAAATAAAAAATAAAATTTATAAAGAAATAATTTTCAATTTAAAAAAAGAGTTGAAATGCCATTACAAAATTGTATCCAAAACTGTCATTAAAACTTGATATATTAGAATCTTTGATTGAAATTTTGACATGTATTCCTCCGCTCCGCAAAAAAACAATGATATCGACTTAAATTTTGTCCCAAAATAAAATCATGATTTTGAACTATATTCATTCACTAACTGCAATAATTAAACTTCATGTATGCTTGACAACTGCTTCAAGGGATCGTAAACAATTTGGCACCTTAATCCATGAATTTGATCATGTTGATCATGGATTTTGATTATGCTAACCAAGAATTTTGATTATGTTGATCAAGGATTATTTTCATGGATTTTGATCATTTATACACTTTCTAGGAGTCAAAATACTTCCTTCTGTACTCATTAAATACATGAATTTGCATCACAATCAACATATTAACTCCCTCTGTCATCATGGGATTAAACCCAATCCATGAATTTCATTAAAACAACACTTAATCCATGGATTTGGATGTTCTCATGGTACGGGTGAGTGGAAATAGCAGCCCAAAGTGATGAATTTTTGAAAAAAATGAACTTTAGATAATTTAAGTGATTTTTTTCGTAAATGATGGATGTATGAGATTTTGATGGTTTAGAGGTATGAAGGATATCCACACAATGATACTATTGGCTCGGTATATTTTTGGACCAGTGCCCCGCTACGACCACATAAATAGAAAATACGATGTAGTGTTTCAACTAAATGTAGTGTGAAAAGGATTTTAAATAATTAGAATTTCATTAGTAAGGGGCGGCTTACGGTACGGACCAAGAGCCGTGATTAAGGAAAATGGATTAACTCTATGGTCACACTTCAAAAAAATGTAATTTTTAAAGCCCTTGGGGCCTCTCACTAAGTGTAAACCAAACTTAGACGGGGACTTAAAAAATAAATAAAATGGCATTTCAAGCCCATGGTCTCTTCGTTTGGCAATGAGAGAACCCTTTTTACCTCTCTCACCACAAAATCCGGAAGACCCTTCAACATTATCCACTAGGCCTATTTCTAGGCCTTTTGAGGACTTCAACTCCTTTGGTCACTTTTCTTTTTTCCTTGTAGTGTAAACCCAAGTCATCTCGGGATGAGTTGATGGAGCCAATCACAAATTTTAGAGCTCCATGGGATGAGTTCTTGGTCCGTAGTGTAAACCGCCCCTGAAATTTTTACATGGTCTCATGTAACTAGATATTTAAGAATAACAAAGTTATATTCTAAAAGTAGAATCCTTCTATTATGTGATATTTAATAAGTCTTGAAAACCTAAGAATGGAATAATGTGCGAGATCATGAAACTCATATGAAGGGTTTGTTTCTTAAAACACCTATACATATGGTAATTGAGAGAGAATTGAAATTAATGTACCGAAAATAGTGTGGGAAGGGTAAAAACCATTAAAATATCATTTTTGCGGCAATGAAGTTTTTTTCATTTTTATCACAAATCGAATTTATTGCATCAAAAATGGATAGTTTTGAAAAAAAATTGATGGACATCATAATTAAATAAGAATTAAGATTTAATTGAAATTTTTTTCTAATTAAAAAAAATTACCACTACATTCACTGCATTCACTATTTTAATAAGTGATACTTGAATATGAGGCCTTCACTCACCCGTACCATGAGAACACACATTTCAATAAAAACAAAGTCTTTTTGCAGGACGACGGGAGTCGTACATAAGATGCAGAAGACATACAATTGAGTTTTGATATGAAAAAATTATCTTTATTGACCTATTTTTATATAAATATCAGATCTCCAATTTTTACTTTCAACTTCAAACAACTGTAGATACAAATTTTGTTACTTATAGTATATTAAGCTTTTCAATGGAAAGAATGCAAATCCTTTCTAGAATCATGTTAGTTTTTGAGTTCCAACTTGATCTCACACAAAGGCAACCCATTGTTGAGGGAACTTCAAGTAGTTCTATAGTGACTCAATACATATAGACATACACACATAAGAATATATGTGTTTTCGATTTGTGTTAATTTTCACGTGCTAAGCTCTTACAAATTATGTCATGCAAAATTAAATATAACTTTAAAGATTTCTCAAAACTTTTAAAAAAAAAATAAAAAAAAATCAAATTATGGTTGATTGAAAGTGATTGTTTGAAAGTAATTATAATGTTGAAACGTTACCTTGAAATTTGGAACACTTTTAAAACAATGGTGCTTTGAAATGCATCATTTTGTTGAAGTTTCTTATTAACTTTATGATATGAAAATGTAAAATAAAATCACATGTATAAGATATGAAAATATGCAATAATCAGTTTATGTATTTATTTATTTATTTATAGATAATACATGATAAAAAAAATAAGAAATTGGTGACACTAGAATTGGACACATCAGTGACTGTTATACTGGAAAAGGTGCTGGGCACTAGATCAGGGGCTGATCCAACAAAATGGCTGGGGTGCGGTGCTTGTTCAGAGTGGCACGGCTGCAGCTGCTGAATCCGATCCATGGCCCATGGCCCATTGGGAGAGGGACCGTGCAACTACAAACCCGAGAAATGTTCCTCAATGGCTGGTCTGTCCTTGAGGGGTAATATCTCTGCCCAATGAAGCTCCCCTCCCTGTGCCACACTGCCATGCCCACGGCCCCCACTGAAGAAGTACTCTCATTTCCCAATCCATCTATGGATCCATCACAAACAGACGGGCACCCATATCATCAAAATCAGAAAATTACCCTAAACCATGAACACGCCCAAAAAAACATTTTAATTAAATAAAAGAAGGTGTTCAATCACGTGACAAATTAACCCTTAACCCCTAAACGTCCCAGCGTCCAGAAACTGGATCACAAACGGATTCAAAGCCTTCTCACGTTCTCATCAATGCTTGGATGAAACTCATCCAATTTTTTGAAGATTCTTCACCAAGTTGTTGTCCTATCTAATGGCTGGATTTAGAGTACATATTTTTCTAAAATTTCAAATGTAGAAGTATGTCAAGTCGTTGACCATGCCAAAATTGCATTGACTCAGTTCAAAGTGGAATCGTGAAAAATGAGGTCATAAATTTAAGAAACACAAAAATTTCAAAGTATCATCACATTTAAGAGTATCTCATTTCAAACTCATTCCAACAAATTTTACTCAAAAAATATTGAAATTTAGTTTGTAATCGAATTTACAAGGAATTTTTAATTTTAACTTTCAAATTTTATAATTAAATATTGGTGATTGTATTAGTGAATCAAATCGTACGGATGGAATCTAAAATTCAAAATCTAGAACTTTCATTTGTATATCAATTCTAGAATATTCTTCTAAATGGTAGTTTATAATGCTTTTTCTCCAATTGTCAATTCCAGGGACACCCTGGTACCTTTAGGGGTTAACCTCTAAACACCCAACCATGCATTTTTTTTGCATGATGTACAGTGCCCTGTAGAAAGTAAGGTAACGCCCATTTCAACTTGTAAGATTTTTTTCGAAATTTGACCTTTGTAGACCCATTTTTCAAAACTAACCTATTAAAATGATAGTTTTATGCAACATTGATCAACACATCAAATTTCAATTTCAAAAAATAAAAATTTTACTTTTGATAAATTATTTTGTGTATTTTTCATTATGGTACATAATAGTTGACTGAAAAATATTGGTAATGATTTTTTTAAATTTTATTGTGCAAATACATAGGAAACATTGATGTCTGCATCTTACTTTTAGGGGAAAATTGCATTACCTAAGAAAATTTTAGACTATAGAGAATTCAATGTTAAAGGCTTGCCTTCCCAAAAAAATTTAAATAGATATGATTAAATTGGAATTATATTTTTCTAATTGACCCTTATATTATGACTACTTATATACCTTTGAGTACTATGGTGCAATTGGTTTGCGAAAACCTAATTAGATTTAGAGAAATTTGTTGTACAAAGTCTTGATTAGTGATCCCTTGATATTCAATTCTTTGTAGATTAAATTTTTTCTTAGGTAATGCAATTTTTTCCTAAAAGTAAGATGTGCACATCAATGTTTCCTAAATATTTGTATTATAATTTTTTTTTAAATTGCCACCAATATTTTTCAATCAATCAAGATGTACCACAATGAATGATACACAAAATAACTTATCAAAAACAAAATTTTTATTTTTTAAAATTGAAACTTTGTGTGTTCATTGAAGTTGCATAAAACTATTGTTTTAATAGGTTAGTATTGAAAAATAAATCTAAAAAGGTCAAATTTTAAAAGACTTTATGACAAGTCAAAATTGGGGTTACTTTACTTTGTGGAGGGGACTGTACAAAGTCAAATTTTGTTTTCTCATTCGTCATGCACTTTTTGCAGTGTGGAATTTTTACTATAAAGTTTATGGGAAGTTAGCTTCATACATGTGTGATTCAATTACAAAGGGGATGATTTGTGAAGTTTTGTGCCTCATTTCATGTTGCACTAATTCACCAAAAAAAAATTAAGATCTTAGTTCAAAAGTGCTCTTGGAAAATTCAACTCATAAAATTAATCAACCAAAACATCTTCAAAAAACACTTCACTTAGAGTATTATTTTTTAACCCATCACAACCAACTTCATCCACATATTTTCAATATCTTAATCGTAACCAAATTACAAAAGAATTTTGAATTTTAAGTTTCAAGTTTTATACAAAATACCGGTGATAGCAATTGCAGATTTAATTGTATGAATAGAATCTAAAATTCATAATGTACAACTTTTATTCATACATCAAGTTCAAATGTCCCTCTTAGTTGCATTTTATAATGCATCTTTGCAATTCTCCAAATCTGAAGAGGGGTGAGGATCTTTAGGAGTTAACCCCTAAACGTTCTCATCCTTTTTAGATTTGGCAGTTTTCCAAAGATGCATTATAAAATGCAACTAAGAGGGATATTTTCAAGTTGATGAATGAATAAAATTTGTGCGTTAAGCATTTTAGATTCTATCCATACGGTTAGATTTGCCATTGCTATCACCAATATTTGTGTATTAAATTTCAAACTTAAAATTTAACACTCTTTTGTAATATGATTATGAATAAGATATTGAAAATCTTATAATGAAATTTGTTGTTATGGGTTGAAATGTAATACTCTAAGTGTAGTGATTTTTGGGGATTTTTTGGTTGCTTAATTTTAGTAGTTGACTTTTTCAAGAGCACTTTTAACCCCTTAACGTACCAGGGTGTCCCTGGAATTGACAATTTGAGAAAAAGCATTATAAATTACTATTTAGAAGAATATTCTGGAATTGATATACAAATGAAAGTTCTAGATTTTGAATTTTAGATTCCATCCGTACGGTTCCATTCACTAATACAATCACCAATATTTAATTATAAATTTTGAAAGTTAAAATTAAAAATTCCTTGTAAATTCGATTACAAACTAAATTTCAATATTTTTTGAGTAAAATTTGTTGGAATGAGTTTGAAATGAGATACTCTTAAACGTGGTGATACTTTGAAATTTTTGTGTTTCTTAAATTTATGACCTCGTTTTTCACGATTCCACTTTGAACTAGAGTCAATGCAATTTTGGCTCGGTCAACGACTTGACATACTTCTACATTTGTAATTTTAGAAAAATATGTACTCTAGTATGACTAAATCCAGCCATTAGATAGGACAACAACTTGGTGAAGAATCTCCAAAAAATTGGATGAGTATCATCCAAGCGTTGATGAGAACGTGAGAAGGCTTTGAAATCATTTGTCGTCCAGTTTCTGGACGCTGTGACGTTTAGGGGTTAAACTAAAATCTTTGAAATTTTGGGTGGAACACTACAACATGAAATGAGGCATAAAATTTTCACAAATCATCCCCTTTTTAATCCAATCACACATACACGGAGCTAACTTCCCATAAAAGTTTCAATAAAAAATCCACACTGCAAGAAGTGCATAATGGATGAGAAAACGGACTTCAAATCCGTACATCATGCAAAATATGCATGGTTGGGCGGTCGAGGGTTAAAGGATTGCACTTCTAAGTTGTGGATGTTTGTTGGTAAAATCAAATTTTGACCATTAAGACAAATCTCCTTGCTATTACACCCAACTAAGAAAATGAAGTTTATCCAGTCTATACTTTTCAAATCTTTAAAAAGGTTTTATTCCATGTTTTGAGTATTTTATTGCTTTTACAAGCTTTGTATCTCAAACACTGAATTACACTACATATGACATTCACCTTTCAAATTTAACCCTTGAACGCTCCTGCGTCCAATATCTGGACGATGGACAGATTCAAGTTATTCGATTCTCATCCGCATTGGACAATTTTCATCCAAATAAATTTCTCTTGGTTCTTGTGCAAGTTCACTATGTATTGTACGGTTTGGATGTTTAAAATTGGTTATTATGATTTTTGGAAAAATCACACAATTGGTTTATGTCAAGTTTCATTCGTAGTTCAAAAAGTGAGACCTAAAATATGATTTTCCAAAATAAGTAGAATCAAATAATGGAAACCATACCATCTCATAGAGCATGTTATTCCAATTTCATTACAATATTTAAAAAAAAAATTGTGTTAATGTGGGATTTTAAATCGAATTTCAAGAGAAAACCTTGCAAAAATAATTAAAAATACTTAATAAAAAAAATGATAACTCCAACCGTACAGATGTGATCTTCACGTTGACATTTACAACTTTGCTTTGTACATCAACTCCATTTTTGGTATTCATCTAACATTTTATAATGTTTCTTTGAAAACAGCGTTGAATTGGGACCTTAAAGGGTTAAAAGAATTCTATGGAAAATATATCATGAGATTCTCCATGATTGTAAGTTAACTTGCCCATGTTCCCAAAAAAAAATTGAAACTGTTTTGTAATTAATATGAAGTTTTGAAATATCTTCCTAAGCAATTGTAAAAAGTTATTTTGTATTTTTAAAATGAAATTTTTAGGACTGATAAGAAACATATAATTTTTTGCATGAAAATATTACAAAGTGATAAATTTTGAAGGTTAAATTGTGCATAAAAGTGTAGTTTGACGTTTTTATAAAAGATTTGGACTGTGAAAGGGTGAATGGTGTATCCAAACCATTTCAAAATCATTGGATTGTAGTTCAATTCTGAGCATGAACAAGAACTGATATTTTCAAAATGGTTTCGGTATACCATTTGTTATAGTGGATTTTACTAAATCTTAAAAATGTTCACCAAACTTTTTTGAAAGTAGCCATTTTCATTAGTGAAATTTCAAAATATTGTCAAGTTTTTAGGATTCAACCATGGGATCTTATTTCTAACTGACATATGTAAAGTAAGCTACCTTATTTGTATTGTAATTTTTGTTTCAATAGCAAAATTTTCAAAAATTGATACTTTTTTAGATATTGGTTAAGAACCCTCAAATCCATATGAGCCTTAGTTATCAGAGCTTTGTGCACTTGAATGTCACAATTTTGGCACTTTGAAATATACCATTTTAATGAATATAATCATTGTGTGCTATAATTTGGAGGCCACCCTATTTGTGCTTGTAGTGTAAGTTTCAAACTAGTATGTAGTGGCCGCAAAGTGTCACAAATAGTGAGTTGTCACAGATAGGGCGACTTACTTTAACTTCTCAAATGAAAGTAAAATAAAATGAAATGAAACGAAGATGTGTTATAAAATGTCCATTCCACAAATTTGATGAAGTATTGCTCCAAAAAAAATGAAATGCTTGAATTTTAATACATTTAAATCTCCAAAAATGGTTTTAAATTCTTAATGAATTAAAAAAATTAGCACAATACTAAATTTAATGAATTTTTCAAAATAGGAAAATAAACATAAAAATGCTTGATTGGATTCTTAGAGATTAGGTGTTTAACTCTTATAGGGGCATTGTCCACATATGGACTACAACAAAGCCTACCTAAAAACAAGAAAACCATAACATGGTCTATAGATTTTGTAAGAATTAATACCAATTTGGTTTGTCATAAAAAGAATAGCACTTGCATATAATTGAATCAAATTTCTACTATTTAAAACCATGACATGTTCCAACAACAAAAAATCCTAGCTCCACTTGTTTATATATTCTATTACAAGGTAAAATAAGATTTTTATTAGAGGTTGAACATTTAGCCTCATGTAAATATTCACCTTTTTCCACTAGCATACATATAAAATACATTATCATATTGCAATAGCAATCTTTAAAGACGATGAATTCAATACATACATGATTCTTCTAAATGAGCTCAAAGTGATACTTTGTTATTTTTAGTTTTTGATACTACAATGTTTTTCTACCATTGGCCTAAAGACTAAGATTAAGAATTAAACCCTTAGGGAACATGTGTTCAAATTTTGGATGATAAATGAATACAAACACATCTTCCACATAGAATTTGTTTCCTTTTCACAAGCCTTTTCATACATCCAAATGTTTTTATATTCTTAAATTAGTCTTTTTAATATTTTTACAATATAGATTTCTTTTTAATTAATTTTTTTTTAAAACAGCATGTTTCAAATAATGTCTCATCTCGAAAACTAACTTTTTAAATTCAGATTATGACCATTAAAATTTGATTTCTAAAAACAAGTAAGGTTAATTTTTTTTTTAAACCACTATAGTTAAAAACTTAACATTTTGAACTTTTAAAAAACAAATCTTCGTTGATATTCAATCCACAATCAGTTTTTAAAAGAGTTTTTTGTTTTTTGTTTTAAATTCTATTGATAAATATTGGTCAAATGCAATAATAGATTTAAATATATGGATTAGAGTTTGAAAATCATCATTGAAAAATTCTCCTAAGTTACACTTTGTAATACATTTTCAATTTTTTGGAAATTTGGACTACCCTTTGTCTATAAAGACACATACTCTTTATTCATGTTCATTCAATTTGGTTGGCATTGCCAAATAAAATCAATGATTGCAATAGAGAACTCAAAGTTTTGGCGGACTAGCATGTACGCTCTCATGCAATGAAACTACTTCATTTAGAGCATCTGCAAACTATCATTGAATTTGCAGATGCCTCTAAAATTGGATGAAAATTGCTTGTATTTAATGCTGGAAATTCAAGGGAGATGAGATGAGAGGACGATTATAGTGATATCCGAATATGCCCTTCTATAGCTAATTTAAGGAAGGATTTGGTATTCTAAATTGATGGAAATTAATGAGTACCCATGTGTATTGATTGTGATTGGTTCACGGACTATATAGAGGGATACAGAGCGGTTCAAGGGTGTGGAGATGACAACTTGTGAGACCAAATTTTGAATGTGATGATAGTAGTCAAAAGAGGAGAAGGGTGCAGATGCTCTTACATCAAAAAGTTGAGGTAAATTCTAAATTTTAATCATGTTATTATTATAGAAAGAAATGTATAATTTAATCATAAAATTAAAATTAAAATAACTTTAAAAAGAAAACATCGGAGGCTAAATGCTTACCTCTGATTCAAAATAAAGTAGAGGTACCCATAGTCGATAAGTATCCCAAAACTAATCTGTAGACCTCCTACATGTTGCATTTTCTAAATCCAAAAGCCAACAAAGTGTTAGCTGATCAAGAGCATTCAACGCAGAGCAACTTCATGTTGGTTGTAGGTATATGTATATATTAGTCATAAGTTTCAAAGAAATTTTCAAACCAAAAAAAATAAACAGATTTAATTTTGAAAAAAATAGCATCTTCACTATTTTGTGTGTGCACTCAAAACCTATGTTATTCTTGCTATTGTTGTAGTAGTGTGCACCTCAAGACCTCAAATTAAATCAAAGGTTTCACTGTAGTCGGACATGTTTCTGCTAACACTTCCTTTTTAGCAACTGTCACGTTTATTTCGAGACTATGGGCATTACTCAGCAACAATTGTTATTTTTTACGCATCATCGGCAATTAGAGCCTTTTTTACATAACCTCTATAGTTAGGTTTTATGAAAAATGTATTTCATATCCCACTTTTGAAAATGGACCATTACATCACTTCCAAAAAAACACCATTGTTTTTTGAATTGCACAAAAAATTTAAGAAACAAAAACATCAAGAAAGAATTAATTAAAAAATGAGTAAGGGTAATACTCAAAATAAAATATGGTAGCTATGTACACACTTGTGGGATGTTGTTAAAATTTTATGAAATTAAATTTTGACCCCCTTCTAGCACTTCCCATATTTTAAGTGCGCTTTTAACAAGAGACATGCTACCATTTCCAAGCATAAATGATTAATTTGGATAGAAAGATTGAAATTTGGCACAAAATATTGTAGTAAACACCATAACCCCTAAGCGCTCAAACGACCATTTTCTAATCGATGCCTGAATCTAATGGGCTGCCCGGAACCAAAAAATATTTTTTTTGAAAAAATAAGAAATGTTTTTAAATACTACATCAAGTCTACTTTCCAACCCAATTTGAATTATGGCAATCCGAATTAAACTCCACCCGAGAGAAATTTTCAAAGTAGATCACCTCAACATTGTCTCAGTGTTATAAAAATTTCTATTTGGGGAAAGCAATGATGATCCCTCCATCATATCTTTTGCTTTCTTGAAGTTTACAATAGGTAGCCCAACTTTAACCAATCATACTAAATTTTGAACTCTAAAAGTGAAAATTATAATTTATAAAATATTTCAAAGGTTAATGCTTTTAAGTTCATTAAAAAAGAATGTAATGTTATTTTTGGAAGTTTGACCTTACGGATAATTTGTAGAGATGATGCCCTACATTTTGTCCATTGAACTAAAGTTCATTAAACATATGGAAGGCACATATTATAACACATTTATGTTTTGTACAATACCCCTCGGGCTTTTAGGGGTTAACGTTGAAATTGTTGAAACAATGCAATTTGGCTTGACAAAAAGTCTCATCTCATTTTTTTGGTGATTTTCAAACTCTTTTTTGTACATCATCTCCATGTTTGTTATTTGTCAAACATCTTATAACACATCTTTGAAATCGGTGCATCGTCTGGACCTGACAGGGATAAATATAAATATAAATATATATTTATATTTATATATTTATATTTATTTATATTTATATATTTATATTTATATTTATATTTATTTATATATTTATATTTATATATATTGTGAGCGGAACGTGAATATTTTCCATACTAAAAAGCTTAAATATATGAATTGGCTATGGGTACTTCTACCATGGCACACGTACCTTACATGTTGGTTAGATTATCCGCGCAGAGATGTGGCAGAGGCCACAAGGAGGGGTGGCCATGGGTACAGACGTGCTAAGCTATGCTTGCACTCCCGGCTGGGCCTTTCCACAGGGAGGGAGGCAGGCAGGCAGAGAGAGAGGGAGTTACTGACAGACAGGGTGCATCTCCATTCATTCAAAATGAGCGAGCGGGGCACGGACGCATGCTACTGGGCCACATGAGTGTGGGGTCGAGTGCCAGGGACATGTATGGGTCTGCAGCTAGCATCGGAATAATAATAAAGTATCATGGTTTAATAATTATTACAGCGCTCTCTCTCTCTCTCTTTCGCTCTGATTAAGGTAACGGGTTCTATTTCCGACTGAATTTCAGATTTGCATACTTAGACTTGTGAAAGAATTTTTTTATAATTTTTGGATGCTCTGCAAAGCTATTGCAAAGGCATTCCCAAAAAAAAAAAAAAATTGAGCATTTCTACAATTTTCTATGATTTTTTAAGTTTGAAAGTTTAGAGTGACCATTAACCGCTCATAGAGTCATGGTTTTCATGAGAGGTTGGATTCTGAAAATAGAGTGCTTCTACACCAATCAGAAGCTCTTGATTATTCCAAGCATGGACGAAATTAGAACACTCTTGGACACTATCAAAAACCATGCTGGCTGGTTTCTGACACCCATCCCCCAACCAGTAGGGGTCGGAAATAGAACCCAGTCGGAAATAGAACCCGTTACCTTAGCAAGCATTAGACACCCCGGCGTTCAGTTCTTACAGGGATCAGATCCCTAACCTCCTTCAGTACATCAAATGATGCTCCTAAGTTAATCCGTAGTCATCCAATGGCCTCTCTAATCACATGCAACCTCAGAAGTGACCATCATGGCTCCTCCTGCTCTGGACCACTGTGGACTGTGGACCCTCCCTTCTGCAAACGGTGCGCACTACAACTTCAATTGCCTCCGCAAGACAAAAACAACAACAACATTAAGTTACCCTGGGTCATTCTAAAACTCCATGTCCAGAAACGTTTTTAGCCCTTAACCCCTAAAGGACCGGAGTGTTTTTCCTCCAAAAACACTCCAATGCTGCCATTTTTACTCCCCCATGCAAAAATCCAAAAGAATGTTATTTTTAACCTTCTAACCGTAAGATCTTGTCCTAAACTATTTGAAAAACATACACAACAAATTTCGTTGATTTTGACCGCACGGATTGCAAGATAATTGCGTTTGATGGAAAAAAACACCCCAAAAAAACACATGCCCGAAAATTTCAGATGCGTTTGACCACAGCTACATCAAAAAAACCTCACTACCGAAACTTGTCGCACTTCACTTTCACATTCTATATGATGTTACTTAGTTGTGTACCAATTTTCGTTGCATTTGGAGATGTTTAGGATGTTGAATAACACCTTGCACTTGTTGGGGGTTTAAAAGTTCAGAAAAGACTATATGTTTTTGGAATTGCAATATTTTCGACTTTCTTTATTTAAAATACAAATCCGAGCGGTGAAACACAAGTACATTCCACCCTCTACAAAATGGCGAAAAAAAATTTGAAAAAAAAAAAAATCTCCAAGTTTTAGAAGACATGTTTTAGAAGACATGTAGCACATTTTCTAAGAATTTTGGGGGTTCGGGGGGAAATAAAGGGTGGAGGAAGGGAATTGAAGTGCCAACCCATTCCAATGTTCATGACCCCACTAACTCTCAAGGTACACTGCCACGTGGCAGTCCCTCATTGGACGATTTTTATTTTTAAAAATTATTTTATTTTTCAATTTTTTAAATAATATTTTTAATTACGAAATTGAACTTTTAATTTAAAATAATAATTTTTAAATTTAAAATAATACTTTTCAGTTTAAAATAATAATTTTTAATTTTTAAAAAATTAATTTTTAATTTTTAAAAAATTAATTTTTAATTTTTAAAAAATATTATTTAAAAAAAATATTATGAGTTTGGGAAACGGGGTGGTCTTCTGTCCCCCACAGTCCACCCCATTTTCCACACACCGCCCATCTTGTTGCCCCCCCCCTAAAATTCAACTATTTCTCTACTGCCCCGCTGCCCTTTCTTCCGAAAAAAACACATTTCCCCTCATAACTTTCACATACGGTGTCGGAATTCCAAAAAAAAAAAAAAAAATCCCCATTTTCGTGGCACATTGGAGAATCTACTATTAAATTTCCTTCAAAATTCGATTAAAAATGTGTTCACCGGAACCTACCCGATTCTCTAAATGTCCTAGTTAGGACACTTGGTCCTTTAGGGGTTAAACTTCATTTCCTCATTTACAAAGAAAGGAGTTTTTTGAAAATTAACCTCAACATTATACAAGCCATTTATATTCTAAAAATGTAGCCGGGACACACAATTCTTGTCATGGATGATGCCTCAAAAAGAGAATTCATAAAGACAATTCATGGTTGAAGTGGTTTGCAAACTCCAAAAACCAAGCCCAAGGAGTTAAAATTTACATTTAAGGATTAACCACCGTATTGTGATTGCAACTCCAACACCCTATCCACATCCTCTGTTTCATGGGTCACAACCAACAAGAAAGCAACACATGGCACTTTCTATAAAAATTGAATGGATTTGTGCCGGAGCTGCGACCCGGTTACGGTACATGACGTACTGTATGAATGAATAAACTTGGGTATTTACAGGGAAGAAGAGTGAGTGTGTGTACAAGTTTCATTTCAGCATCAGCATGATTAACAAAAGCAATCTTAGCTTCACTAAAGCTGCTTTAAGTGTTGTGTACGTTGGAGTAAGTTGTCCTAATCTTGGTGTCCAGTTGCTAATTGGTTGGAGAGGGACAAAGTTAGTGGAATCCACTAGGCCTTGTGGGGTCTCAATGTCGCTCTTAACAGCATCCAAATTAAACATGATTAGTAACTGTCGTTAAGGTAAGTGACTTAACCCTTTAGCGCGCCGGCGTCCAGAATCTGGACGCCGGATGAATTTGAGCAGCTCGATTTCTGTAGGTACCGGATGTTTTTCATCCATTTTTTTTTTTTCATTCTTTTGCTAGTTGAAAACCATTTGTACGGTATGGATCTTCCAAATAAGATAATGTGAATTTTTGAAAAATTACAAAAGTGATTAATGTCAAGTTTCAATCTTAGTTCAAAAAGAAAGACCTTAAATATGATTTTCCATAGTAAGTAGAATCAAATAATGGAAACCATACCATCTCGTAGTGCATGTCATTCTAATTTCATTACAATATTTTTAAATTTTTTTGTGTTAATTTTGGATTTTTAATTGAATTTCAAAAGAAAACCTTGCAAAATTACTTTAAAAATATTAATAATAAATATGATGAATCCAACCGTATGGATGTTATCTACACATTGACATTTGCAACTTTGTTTTGTACATCAACTCCATTTTCGTTTTTCATCAACCATTTTATAACAAATCTTTAAAAACAGTGTTGAATCGGGACGTTAAAGGGTTAATCATGACAACCAACATACTCCTAGAGAATCTTTTTTATAATACTCTTAGAGGGTCCGTTTTAGGTACACCACTTTGAAAATTCATATTTTTTACATAAAGTGTAATACTGAAGGAATCCAAAATTCATTTTCAATTGTCAATAAGATTCAACAAACATGAAAATGGATTGAACCATTGTCCGTTTGGGGAACCATTGTCCGTTTGGGCAAGTACCTATGATGTCAAATTTTAGTGTATTTTTGTAATATCAATTTTTTTGAAATTTATGTCTATTTAGCCATGGGTGTGTAAATGGGAGTTAGCTAATTGCTTTTTTCCATTAGTAAGGTGTAAAGTAGTTAAATAGTTGTATAGAAGTCTAATTGGGACTTATACAGATATGAAAGCAATAAGTTGAATAGATATGGAGTGGATCAAGTTGTCTTTACACACTTTCAGTGAAGAGTTGTCTTTACCAATTTTAGGACTATAAGTCCAAGGTCTAACAACTTAGTTTTTAGTTCATATTGAGTTGTATATGGCTCACTTGCACATAAACTATTTGTATTGTTGATCTCTTTTAAATTGTAATAATAACCTTTGTAATTAAATTGTAAATTGACTTGCAATTTGTTTGTATTATTGTGTGATTGTCCGGGTAGGACTGACTAATTGAGTGCAAGTTAAATTATTTTATGTCTAGTTGCAAGTAGCACGGGTAGTGCAAGTGACTTGTATGACAAGTGAAAGAGAAATTAAATTTTCAATTTAATATTATTGAAAGAGAGAAATAACAATTAGAGCGGGTAGACTAATAAAGGAAATTGAGAGTTAGCTACATAAGCAAGGCCTAGCAAATGAGTAACGTGAGTCAAGTTGCTATTTTGTAAGTGACTTTATATGTTATGAGAATATTGGGCTAATCGGAAAGTTGATTTGTGTGAGTATTGCAAGTGAATAAGTGTATTTCAAATTGCACTTCTTTATATGATTTAAAAATTGATAATGGCTCAAATAATTTGTCAATTTCATGACTTCTCTTACCTATTCCATTACAAAATTCCTAGTGAACGAACCCCTTCCACTATAGTACAAGAAAAGTGACAATCTTCCTTGAGTTGTTACTTTTTGATTCAACAATTTTTTTGGAACATGAGACATTAGAAAGATTTTGAGGTTTCCAAAGGGCCATAAGTGCAATCAACACCCTCATGCACAGAAATGATTTTTTTTTTAAATTTAAAAATTCGGGGAAAATTCATTTTAAATTTTTATTTTAAGAATTATTTCAAAACATTTAAAAACCAAAATAAGACCATTATAAAATTATTATTATTATAAATATTATTTCATAAATTCATAAATTTAGATATGATGTGGCCATATTCATATTTGATTTTTTTAAATTTTTAAATTTTAAAAATTATTTATTTATTTGCATAGCATCTTTGGCCAATTTTGTACCCCTTTAGAAGCCTCAATTTTTTTTTAATGAAATTGATAAGCTTTGTGGGGATATAATATTTTTTAATTAGTGCTCAAGAGCAAAAGTTACCCCAGCTTTAGCACAATTTTGTCAAGACGGGAGGTAGATACTAGAAAATTTAATAAATTATTTTCCATAGATTATCTTTATATGTATATGGAAATTCTTCGTTCATTCCATTTGGATAAGTGATGTAAAGTTTTTCAAGGGTGTTGTTTTGTGGGCAATTGGAACATTCTTCCAAAATAAAGAACGTGTTGGATTTGCTTTTGAACACGATAGAGTTATGCATAAAAGTAAACTCGGGCTAGTATATTCTTTGCCTAGAGTTTTTATGCTAGAAATAAACTTCATTGTGAATGTCAAACATCAGTAGCCAAATAATTAGCTTTGGGTGAACATGAGGCAAGAGTAGGGGCATGGTGAGATTCTACAATGGGAACACAAATGTGGTTTGGAGGAGCTTTTGTTGCATTGAGAAAGTGGCATATTTGAATATCTCTAACAATGTGATTGGTTTAAATAAACGGAGACAAAAATAGCTTTTGTTTCCTACAAAGCATCAGAAACCAGTTTTGCCTTATATTTCCTTTCAAATAAAATTTTGCTAGACTTTACGGATAATTTTAATTTTCACATTTTTTCCAAAAACTTTTTTTTATAGGATTTAGATTGCTTCCTACAACATTCTCACCGTTAGGATTGACACATTCCAATTTCATGTTAAAACTATTACAGATTTAGTTTCTCCTTTCATTTAGTAACTACTTTTACTCGACAAAATTTTAAAGGATGAAAATCAACTTCATTTTTTAGGAGCCTTTTTCCTAGATTCTCAACTCAATTCTTCAACATAAAAAAATAAATTAGATCATAAGTTTCAATAATGAAATTTTTTAGTTAAGAGAATTCAAAGTTTGTTGATTTAGTTCGACAAGATGCAAAAGAAAATAATTAAAATCACTTCAAATGCTGATATCTTGCAATCTATGGGTCAAAGTTGTTGAAATTTTAACCACATGTTTTCATACTATTCTTGAACAAGATTCTAGAGTTAGATATGGAAATCATCATGTTTTAATATTATTTTGGTTCAATGTATTAGAATTGATAGTTTGGTGAGTTTTTGAAGCAAAAACACCTCCAGTCCTTTAGAAGTTGATAATGGGAACCAACTTTAGGTGATTAATTGGATGATTATAGGTCATCTTACAAGAACATGCATCCAAGCCTTATTACTACTTCATGCCTAGATAGTATTTTCTAGCCCAAATGGTCTTTTCACATGCATCCCACTGTTTCAACTACACTAAATGGCGTATTTAGTGTCAGGGACATTATTTCTCAACTCTTATATAGTGTTCTTGTAAGAAAAAAATGAATGTAGTGTACCAATGACACATGGCAACTTTAGAGGGAGTCAGGTGCCTCATGGGGAGAGGCTCTTAGAGCTTATCTCCATTGGAAATTAGAACTAGAGGTGTGCTCCAACTCAAACCTGGGTGGGAAACAAATTATAAAACCTACATCTAGGCTCTGTGAACATTTCTATGATTTTTGGTCCATAAGCTCTAGATTTGTAGTTGGAATTTCGCCGGCCTGGAGGACTAGATGTCCGGCCTAGAGAGGTCCGACTTGCGTAACGGAAACGAGGCCTCCCCTAAACGTACCAAGGTGTCCCTGGAATTGACAATTCGAGAGAAAAATCATCATAAGTACTATTTAGAAGAATATTTTGGATTTGATATACAAATGAAAGTTCTAGATTTTGAATTTTAAATTCCATACATACGGTTTGATTCACTAATACTATCACCAATATTTAATTATAAAATTTGAAAGTTAAAATTAAAAATTCCTCCTAAATTTGATTATAAATAAATAAATATTTATTTATTTATTTATTTATTTTTAATTTTTTAATTTTTTGAGTAAACTTTGTTGGAATGAATTTGAAATGAAATCACGTGATGATTCTTTTGAAATTTTTGTGTTTCTTAAATCTATGACTTCATTTTTGCAAGGCCATTTTTGAACTACAATCAATGCAATTTTGGCTTGGTCAACGACTTGACATACTTCTACATTTGTAATGTTAAAAACATATGTATTCAAGTATGACTAAATCCAACCATTAGATAGGACAACAACTTGGTGAAGTATCTCCAAAAAAATGTATGACTTTCATTCAAGCATTGATGAGAATGTAGGGAAGGTTTGAATCTATCAATCGTCCAAAAACTGAATGTTGTGACGTTTAGGGGTTAAATGGTTAGAGCATCATCAATGCAGAAACTGCAAAGAGCCGCGGTATCGCCGATTTCGAGGTTCAGCTGCGGGGCCGCCTGTGTACTATCCCGCATATTGATGCCTCCCTTCCAACGCGCGGTCCCAAACCAACACAGTAAATCTGCCACCTCATGCACAACGACAAGAAAAGAACGACACAGTCGCTTGGACTACTCTTCTTGAGCCAAGGTAGCGGGCGCAGGAGGAATCATAAAAATAACGGGCAAGAGCGAAGAAGTGGCGTGCGCAGGAGCGAGAAGGGCGGTGCCGTTCCTGCATTGGAACGGCCAAAAACTTGTTGGGAGCCCCACCGCAGAAAAGGTAACGGACATGCACCTTCTTCTGCGGTGGGTTGATGATGCTCTTAGTTGGACTCTTAGGTGCAACCCTCCAAATTTTATTGGTTCCATTAGTTCAGGGGCAACGATATTTGTAGATCCTGCCGGGCAGGGTAAAGGGGAGGTAGAAACTGGAAATTGGGTCGGTAGGTAACTTGGAAGAGGCCGGTAGGTAAGTAGCAGGGTGTCTCATGTCTTGAGGAGTGATGCTTCCAACAGTTCCAAGTGGTAATGGCCCAAGTAGCTTTTTGTATTGATTGAATGGATAGGCCTTGGCAATCAGTATTTATTGTCACTCATTCTTAATTTAAAAAACATTCAGCTGACTACAGAGGAAAGGCCGGTGAGTCCGTCAAGTTCAACAGAAGTAAAAGAAACCAATACGGAGTATAAAGTGAGGCGGGGTGGGTTTGTATTTTGCCTTCTAAAGGGCTCCCCTTTATTTATATCAAAAGAATAAAATTAAGAGATAGCCACGTCACTGTTACATTGTTCTCAGGAACAGATGTGACGGTAGTATTTTGTTCTCAAAAGAATATAAACAAGAAGAATAAAATTAGCCCTGAAGTTCCATTAATTAACTCTATTAGTGTATGTGGCACTAATTTCTCAAAAATCTAAAATTTGTATTAGTCTCTCGCATAATAAGCTTCTTCAACCTTCAAAATAGAAGAATCAATGAGTCCAACGGTGTGAACACTAAGCTAAGAGTAGAAGTTTGAGCAAACAAGAATCTTATTATGGAACAAAAGAGTAATTCATACATCTAGATATAAATTATAACATTTGTTTTTGTTGTACTAACTTGCACAAAATAAAAATAGTGCGTGTTTTTAATCCATGTGTATAAACTTTGACTATGCACAAAATTGAAAAATAGTAACTTTTCACATATTTGACTGTGGAACATGTATAATATACCCTAATTTGTGGTGTTGTTAATTTTTGACAAAAAAACAAATTAAATGACTAACATATAATAAATCTTAAACGACATCGATTTTAAGCCATCTTTGCTAGGATATATTAATGTAGCATGGATTAAAAAAATGTTAAAATACTATAGGCTTAGGGCAGGTTGGGCAAATAACATTTCTAAAATTGCATTACTAAATTTTAGGAACTTATTTTTTCAATAAAGAATGCAAAGAAAAAACAAAGATTTTAGGGAGTATATAGAGTGCCCAACTCAATTTCTGCACTTTAAATAATTATTGAACACTACCCTGTCCAACCTCTTTTGGCTGTGGTAGTTTTATTATGCACTTTAGGTTTTTGAGATTAGAGTTGTTATTTTTTTTGACATATACTAGTTTCAAAAGTCCTTACAATGAAAAATAACGAAATTTTGAGTTTTTAGATTTTTAGAATGTTCCTTATCATATACCCATATTAAATAGAGAAACTTGATTAAAAATATATATCTAAGAGGCTAAAGTGTGTATATATTTTGATTTACAAATGAAAATTGATTCTACAATGTTTAGCTGAAAAATCCTCAGGAAACTGAGTGAAGTCTATTTTGCGCTCAAATATGCACAAAATTTAGAATGAAACTAAATGTTGTGTGTGGTATCTTTGTACAGTCTTAACATCATTTTAAGTTTGCATGTGATTTCATATCATAGAAATCATCATTGATATGCCTTAAGAAATTTCAAATCATCAAAATAATATTAATAATAAATTCATTGGGATGATATTTAATGGTCATTTTCATAGAATTGATGTTGTACATTATACATAATTATACATCACAAAGAATATATATCTATATATATATGTATATACGTATATATGTATATGTATATATGTATATATGTATATATATGTATATATATGTATATGTGTGTGTATGTGCATTGAATATATCTTGCATTTGAAATATAATATATTTTATAAAATCCAAAATATATTCAGCTTGTATTTTAAAACTATTCACGTGATGATTTTCTTAAATTTTTATTAAAATATTGATTGGTGTAGGCTTTTTATTTATTATATTGATTTCATCTTTACTTGCGTATATAAATCAATTTTATAAATAAACCAATATATGGTTTTGACAAAGGACCTTTGTAGTTTAAAACCATGTGTTATAATCCTCATTACTCTTGATATTATCACTTTTTTTTCAAGGAGTAAATAATACAACTGTAATAATAATAAGTTTGCTACCCAAATATCATCAAGATATTAAAATGTGTCTTGTACGTATGTAAGAAAATTCTTAAATATATTATTCATTTAACTATTCATACAACTTATCTGTAAAAACAATTTATTTTTGAGTAAGTTTCAAAATTATATAATTCAAATTGACTTTTATGCACATTCTAAAAATACTTGTGAAATTGAATCATTAGTTTTTTAGATTATGATTGTCATATGTTAATTTACCTTTTTCAATTTTACTATGTGTCATGGTCAACTTTGATGTAAATATTAATGATAGTTGCCAATCTTCAATGTTTTAATAAATCATGTATTATGATTGTTCGAAAGTGCAAGAATAGTCTATTATGAATGAAAACTCATTTAAATAAATGTAATTTTTTTTCAAATAGGTGAAAGTTTTGGAAAACCAAATTTGGAAATGTCTAAAATCAAGTCCCTTAAAAACAATCAAATTTGTCAAAGGTATGTTGAATTCGACTACAAATTATAGTACCTAGACAACCATCTAAATTTGATGTTATGCAATATATATATCACATTTTCTTGAATGGAAGTCAAGGCTCATTTACACTTAGGGCAATTTCACACTATAGGAAGAGGTCCTCAAGTCAAATCCAATTCATGCAAAGTGTCCAAAGTCTTGGACTGAGGATGTATAGTAAAATATATCTTTAGTATGAAGCCCAAGAGGCCAATTTCTAGCTTTCTGCAATTCGGTTGACGGACCCTCAACCTTTGGCTATAGTATGTACCGCCCCTTATTGACCATCAACAATAAAACAAACTATAATTTTTTATTTTAAGATAATGACCATGTAAATGTAAACGACCTGCAAAGATGTGATATTAGTGAATACGTTGTGGTTACAAGGGACCCATGTTTGTGGATTGTAAAGTCATTTTTTAATTCTTTTTTCGTTGATAGAGCAACACTCACTTTAGAATGTAGCCATGTATGAAAAAAATGGATATAATCATTCATAAATATGTGTTCATTCATAAAATTGCATAATTATGACAAGGACTTCTACGACGCCATCCATTTTTTTGCCCATTTTTTCTAGTGTAAATGTAGCCACTCTTTAAATGCAGTAAAATGATGGCTAAAATTTGCCAATTCATTTTTTTGTTGGGGCCGCGGCAAACACCTAACAACTGAAGCACAGTGTTAGATACCATCGAGTTGTCGGAACCAAGCTAGGCGGTTTGTTTGTCTTTTTTTGTGTGGACACAAATGAAAGTAAATTCCATTGCAAAGAGAGAAATACGAACCTCTCATCAGAGGGCAAGCCCCTCCAGAAGCTAGGCGGTAATTAGGGCAGGCTTCCATGTGGGGATCGGTGTGGGTAGCCGGTCCTCAAAAGGAGGAAGCTCTACCAAAATGAGTGGAAACATGAGGATTCAAGAGTATAAATTTCATTTGTACCGAAATGGGTGGAGCATAGGTGGTTCTTGAGACCTCAATTCTTGTCTTCTAGTGCCTTCTACCCAACTGATCCCTACATGGAAGGAGGCCTTTAATCCCTAAAATTCTAAGCAACCATATTCTAGTCGTTCCACTTTTTGGGCAGCCTCCAGGGACCTCATACTTTTATAAATATCAATTAAAATTTCAACGTAGCTTCCAAAAACTACACTCTACATGTCGCACTTCGTTTCATGTTATTCCGATAAGTATTGCAAAAGTTATAAGCATTTGAAGTTTTTGAAGCGAGATCGGGCAACAAGATTTTTATTTTTTTACTCTTTTTCAAAATTTCTTTTTTGATTCATGATTGGTTGATCTTTATCTACAAATGAAGCTTTAAATCTACCCATTTGAGCAATGGGATAAACGTTATGAGGAGATCTGTTTTTTAGGCAGTTTGGACAAAAAAAACTTTGAAGCTCATTTCTAAACTCAATTTTCAATATTTTTTAATGAAATAAAAGGCACTAGGTGAAGATTTCCAAGTACAACATTCTCACCGTTAAGATTGACATTTTACAATTCCATGTCAAACTTATTAATGATTTTCTTTTTCCTTTCACTTTGTACCCACTTCTAGTAATTGTTTTATGAAAAAATTAATATGAGCTTTTTTCTTACAAGATTTTATATGTGAAGACTTAACTCAATTGTTAACATGACCTTGCCATTCAATGAATTTCTAATCCATTCCAAAAAAAGATATTAATTTCTAAAGTTCAAATTTGTCACCGGATTGAACCCCAAAAAATCTTCTTTTGCAACTTTGATCCTTATAATCTAAGAATGTAATGGTCATTTTCCTCTCAAATTTTGTGCTCACATGAAAATTCAAGTTGGGTATTAGATCTTACGGTTAAATGATGAAAAAACTAAAAAAAAACCATATGATTTCTTCTGCAACTTCCAAATGCTGCGTTTTTCATGGTTTTTTGTGAGAATACGGTCAAGGAATTTTAAGGGTTAAAGCCCTGGTCCGGTGAGTCCGGTCAGGTCCGGTCAGGTCCGGTCAAGGCACCGCCAAAATTCGAGAATTCTGACGGACTGACCGACTGAGGCAGGCGGGGAGGCGTGATTTCCCGTGCCCGGACATTCGGAGGAGCACGCAAGCCCGAAGGAAAAGGAAAAGCTCTCTCAGCTCTCTCACTGCCTATTTATTACGGAGTAGGAGTACTTCCATCCAACCGACACCCGACCCCGGCCGGGCCCCTTTTATCCAAATCCAACTTACATCTTTATACATAAATAAATTATCGTTTTCATAAAAACAAATAACAAATCCCACCTACAGTTCCGAAGTGTCTCATTATTGGCATCTTCATATCTGGACTTACTCAGATACCCTCCCTCCCTCCCTCGTTGTTCATGTCCCTTTTTTCCTTTATCCTTTCCCTGACCGAAGTCGCATACGGTCTTGGTGGCATGAATACTACGTATTCCCATTCCCGTGCTCTTCTTTTAGGTGGGGCCTTCTGGACTTGACAACCCCGGCCCACCACAGGGCCGGCTTCATCAGAACGGTTATGGGATTCCCTACTACAGTACATGTACAAATAAATTACATATATTGTGGCTTGCTAAATTTCTTGTATAGACATGAACCGAATGGTTGTTCCTTTTACTCAAGTGTTTTTTTAGAAAAATATTCCGATGTTTATTTTTTAACATATATTTACATTAAATTAGAGAGAGAGCGTGCGCATTCACACATTTTTATTTATTTATGTTTGGGTGTATTTCAATGAGATTCTACATTTTATACTATGATTTTGATTTTAATACCATACGAAGTGGGAAGCATATATTATAGGCTAGAGATGTTTGTTTTTGAAACAAAAGAGAAAAATATTATGAATGTTCAACTCCTGTATTATTTTTGGATTAATTTCAAAATTGGAGATTATTGTAATTAGCCCAAGGGGTGCAATACTTTATGTGTGTAAGAAATCACATGAGTGCACAAAAGGGAGATTAATTTGAACACTATCGTACTATATATACATACAAAATGCATAATTAGGGCTGGAAATAGGGTTGTATATTTACATTAGGCATATATACATAAACAAATATAAGAATATTCTTACGTATACAAGGGGTATTTTAAAGGGGGTCATGAATGCACTTGGTGCTACAATTTAATAGAGAGTGCACCCCCAAGGTAATTAGTGGAGGCAATATTTTTATTTTCAAGTTCATTTAATTATTTTTCTCACGTCATGTAAATCAAAATAAATAAGATTTGACTTTATGTTGTCAAATGGCAATGCAACAAAACAAAAATTAAAAAGGTAACATTTGATTTATAAAAATAAATTAGGGCCCAAACAAAGATATACACTTGAATATTCTTTTCTAATAGTGTTGATATTTATGATATATAGTTTTATATTCATATGAAATTCTTTGAGCTCTTCATTACAAGAGTTCATAGGCAACGTGTGTATATTCAAAATTTGAATAAATAATATCATTATGTAACATGCTCATTCAAAGCCTCGGTGGATGTAATGGAATACAAGTTGAATTGTCAATCTTCACTTCAATCCTTCCTCAATTTTGATAATTACTAATTATTATTTTGATTAATAGGTACTATATTTATTTTGATAGGGTTTTATTGCCAATTTTTCTTAATTAATTGATTAATTGATTAATTTAATGAATTTATAAATTATTGTAGTTTGAGAAAATACATAATTACAATATGTGCACCTAAATTGAGCAACAAAATATCGTTACTATTATTTTTTATTTAATAAAAAATCTCATCAGGTTTTGTTTTTTCTACAATATTCTAATACATTTCAATAAGTACTCATTATTTAGATACTTTATGAATAAGTGATTCAAATTTAAGATTTAACATGTGTATTACTTAGTAAGATGTATTAAAAATGCTTTTTGAAATTTACACTTGTAAGCAATTCAAACAAAGCTTCATTTTGTTCATTTATATTATCATTTCATTTTGTTCATGTTTGTACCTATTTATTAATACTATTGAAAGGCCGACGAACACGACAATGTTGACCATTTCCTTTATAAAATTAAAAAAAAAAAAAATCTTGGATAAAACCCTCATTAAGTATTGATGGATGGAATAAAAACATAATGTAGCATGAAATAAAGGCTCACTAACTAAGCCATTTCTTAAAATCCTTTGTTTTCTGAAATATAAAGAACCCCTTGGTAATATTTCTGTAAAATCACATTAATAGGGTAAGGATTACACCCCACAAATTTTTAAAATGAAAGCCGTGAACGATCAGAAAGTGGCAATGAAAATTTAGTGAAGCACACTGAACTGCCCCAAACTGCCCAAACTGGACCAGTGACTTCTCACATTTCCACAGCGGCAGCGTGATCCACCGCGATCTTAGACGGGCCTAGATTGTCACCGTCCGACCCGATTTCCGTAGACCCCTCACGTTCAAATGTACTTCGCGAACCTTCAATCAACGACTTGTACAACCTGTACCCCATATGAAGATAATTCGGTGTAGATACCACGAACGTAGATATCATGGCTACAGGAACGCGCGAGAAATCTATGGATAATAACGCGTAGATTCGCTTCCGACCTGTCCGCAGGAACAAGAGCATCGTTCGCGGAAATGAAGAAAACAGGCGCCGGCGCTGCATCTACGTTCAAGCTTGGAAACGTGGACTTGTGTAGATTTGGCGGCAGCGGCCATCTTTCCAGCATTTTACCCCCCGTGCCATGAGCTTCATCCAACCGAGCCCGTGAATGGAACGCAAAGGGAACGGGGGGTGGGGATCGTGGGCCATCTTTCCAGCCTTTGCACGAGCTTCATCCAACCGAGCCTGGGACGGGAACGCCGAGGGAACGGAGAGGGGGGAACGTGGGGCGTGAAGCTGACCGAGAGCGGACGAGCAAAGCCTCCGTCCGGGCGTTCCCCGGGCGTTCCCAGCGGGCCTAAATTTGAAAGCGCGTCCAGCCAGGATTTTGGCTCGTGTGGCCCAATGGAGGCTTTTGGCGGTCACTAATAAACAAGAATCCGAGGTCAGGGCGCATTTCCCGAGCCCGGTTCCCACGATCCCATAGAAAATGGTGAGCGAATAAAGGACCAAAGCTGCGGCGTTCCCTTCTGTCTCCTGGATGATTTTCTGTTTCCCACCGTTAAAGATTTCATCCCCCTCCATGATCCTTTGTACGTGGTTGGGCACCTTTTACGCAGCATTTATAACCATGCTTGACTTCGTCGTTAGTGGCCGTCATGTCCGCCCTCGCTACATCCCTGGATTCTACCACTTTTGAAAACTTCCGCAAGCCCGAAACCGCACAGCTGTTTCTTCTTCTTCTTCTATTTATTTATTTCTTTATAAACCCACTGGCACAAGAATGTAATGTAGTAGTCTGCTACTCTGCTTCCTTCCTTTCTTTAGCATTTGGTAGGGGTTACCTTAGGCTGGGTCTGTTCCCACTTCATATTTATGAGTGGAAAATCATAATGAGATTATTTCAGTATGTGATAAGTAATTCTTTGGACTTCCCCTTGGGCCACCCCGGCAATCTTGCTCACCTCCATTGCGTTTGACAGGAATCATCCATTTTCATTTTTTTAAAGTGTGTTTATATCAATTGAAAACACGCATCGTGAACAGAGGGTGAGGAAAGAATCATCCAACTGGGATGAGCTGATTATTGTTTGTGTTCGAGTTTTGCGGTATACATTGATGGATGTGCCCTTTTAGTTATTTGTTGTCGTTGACTAGCTCAATGAGAATAATGGTCGTTCATCCAACACACAAAGGAATTTAGTTGACATTTTTGCAAGGAGGATGATTCATCCCTATTGTGTACTGTATATGACATAATGTACCTTCACTACCCTCGCTATGTATGTACGATGCATATTTTAATGAAATATAACAGGTCTAATTTATGTATAACATACTTTTTCATAAAATTTGATTATGAATAAATGTATGCCTTACAAATTGAATAATTTATTTATGAGCTTCATAATTTGGTTGATCCTTAAGTGACCGAATGATCATTTTTATTGTCGTTGTTTATTTTTACGAGCTGCCTATGATGAATTTTTTTTTTTATGTAAATCAAATTAAATAGGAAATCAAGTTTACTTTCCAACCCAATTTGAATCATGTCAATCCGAGTTAAACTCCACCAAGTATAATTTTTCAGATACAAAGATATTAGTAATAGAGTTAACCGAAAAGTCAGTTCAAAGAGGAAAGTTTTAGCAAACTCTTCTTGAACTCCTCTTGAACTCATATTGAAATATAAATAGACCAAAAACTAGTTCATGATGAGTTGGGAGACAATCTAAAACAAGCCACTATCATTATTCTCCACACCTCGCAATGACTCCCACACCTTCTACCAAAGCTCCAAGCCCATGGCCCACAAGGGAACAATCTATGACATGACACTATTCAACCCAAGTATAGCTCAAGAAAGAGGTTAGAAGTAGAGCAAAAAGGGAGGTTAGATGGGCTTCTTTTCGGTTAACTCAATTGTCCTAGTGTTATGAAATTTACTATTTCTGGAAACTAATGATGTTATCTCCTTTCAAATTTTTCTTTATTTTTTTTAGAATGGAGTGTCTATTTTAAACCAATCACACCAACTTTTAAATTTTAAAAATACATTTTGTAATTTTGGTGAATATTAAATGGTAAATTCTTCTAAATTCATTTAAACGAGTGTCTAAAACAGTTTTTGAAGGTCAACCGTACGGATAATTACTAATCATGATGCTTCTCATTTTCTCTTTTGGACCAAACTTCATCAAAGTTGCAGAATCAACATTATATAACACATTTAGGTCTTGCCCTTAACCCCTCTGTCATTTAGGAATTAAGAGTTGATGAAAAAATTTCAACCATATAGTTTTTTAGTTGCCTCCATTGAAAAAGAAAAAAGAAAAAAGAAAAAAGGACATGCACACATTTTGGGGCATAGCTCTTGAACTAAAAATCCAATATTTTGCAAAAAAATTAGTGTGCCTAAAGCTAGTACTATACCAAATGTTCACAAATAATTTCAATTTTTTGACAAATATTTCCTTCACAATGGCTATTCCAAACTTAAAAAATGAGGAGAAAATTGATTTTTTTTGTTTAACTCTTAAATGTCAGAAGGATCCTGGATGAGCAACCTAAATATTTTTTAATTTTTTTTTGAAGATATGCCCCAAACCGTTGCCCCTCGAGTAACGTGAACACCCAATGAAAATTCCTCAAATCCTCTTTGAATAATGAATGGAGTGAAAAATGTCACTCTAGAATCAAATTTAAAAAAATTCATTGAGATTTTGGCTATTAGTAGTGAGCTATGCAATTTTGGTCTAAAAAAAACTTGCAATTTTTTTTAAAATAAAATAAAATGTTGAACAATGTTGGCATGCGTTGCCAGCTCTTATATGCATCAAGGTCTCAAGCTCCCCAACTCCCTCCCCTCTCTCCCCACCAATTATCTTTCTAATTTCCTTGGAATGGACAATTTATTAAAACATGCGTAGTTGCTAAATTTAGCCTCACTTTTTCATCACCTTTCCAAACCACCAATCCATTTCAATTTTGGTTAAGTAAATCCACTTTTTAATTCATTATTCTCTCATAACAAGCCCGTGGGGCATTTTTGATGTTCAACGGTTAACCCCTAGAGGACAAGCGTTCATTTTTTGAATGATGTACAAATTTCATCTACGTTTTATCATTCAATATGCACTTTTTGCAAGGTAAAGAAATACAACAAAATTTTATAGCAAGATAGCTTTATGTAGGTGTGATTTGATTAGACAAGGGATGATTTGTGAAAATTTTATGCCTCTTTTCATGTTGAAGTGATTCACCAAAAAATTCAAAGATTTTAGTCTAAATGTGTTCTTGGAATAATAAACTCATAAAATTAAGCAATCAAAAAATCTCAAAAAAATCACAACACTTAAAGTATTACATTTCAACCCATCACAACAAATTTCATCCACAAATTGTTAATATCTTATTTGTAATTGAATTACAAAATAATTCCAAATTTTATACAAAAATATTGGTGATAGCAATCGCAATTCTGAAGTATGGATATAATCCAAAATTCATAATGTACAGTGGGGTCCAACATGGAATGGCGTTTTTGGTTTCGTAGTGAGAAACATTTCAGTATTGCCAACTTTGAAAGCCTCCTGAGAGCTCAAATATTGGTATTTTACCACGAAATATTTACCAGAGACTTATCTTTAAGTTAATTATATGTATGCCAAATTTCAAGGCCAAAAGATTCACCCAAAAAAAGTTATTCAGAATCTACCAACATTGGTAGCTGTGGAAATTTTTTCACCGCTGCCAACTTTGACAGCCTCCCAAAGATTGATTTTATTTATTTTTTGCCATGAAATTCTTGGAAAAAAAAACTTCTTTATGTTAATGACATATGATAAAAATTTCAAGGCCAAAAGATTAATACAAAAAACGATATCAACAATCTACCAACATGTGTAGTTGTGGGAAACAATGGGGGAAACTACACACATTGGTAGATTGTAAATATTTTTCTTTGTATAGATTTTTTGACCTTGAAATTTGGCATGAATTTTTTTGTCATAAAGAGCATGTTGTACCAAAAATTTCATGGTAAATAGACAATTTCTCAACCGTAGGGAGGGTGTCAAAGTTGGTAGCAAAGTTTCCCCCATTGTTTCCCACAACTACACATGTTGGTAGATTGTCAATATCTTTTTTTGTATTAATCTTTTGGCCTTGAAATTTTTATCATATGTTATTAACATAAAGAAGTTTTTTTTCCAAGAATTTCCTGGCAAAAATTAATTAATTCAATCTTTGGGAGGTTGTCAAAGTTGACAGCGGTGAATAACTACCAATGTTGGTAGATTTTGAATAAAGTTTTATTGGTGAATCTTTTGGCCTTGAAATTTGGCATACATATAATTAACTTAAAGATAAGTCTCTGGTAAATATTTCGTGGTAAAATACCAATATTTGAGCTCTCAGGAGGCTTTCAAAGTTGGCAATACTGAAATGTTTCTCACTACGAAACCAAAAACGCCATTCCATGTTGGACCCCACTGTACAACTTTTATTCATACATCAAGTTCAAAGTATCCCTCATGGTTGCATTTTATGATGCATCTTTACAAAACTGCCAAATTCAGAGAGGGGTGAGGACGTTTAGGGATTAAGGGCCCTCAAGTGAGTAAGGTAACTATACCTAAAAGGAAGCATTTACCTTAAAGCGTGCGTATCTACTACAGTGTGACATTTCACAGCTGAAATGTCACACTGTAATATATACGCACGCTTTAAGGTAAATGCTTCCTTTTAGGTATAGTTACCTTACTCACTTGAAAAAGAAATTTAAAAGTTGATGCTGCATGAATGCACGTTGTTGTTGTTGTTATTCTGGATGGATAACTGAGTGAGGGCAGGGCATCAGAGCCGCCTTTGGGCATGCAATGGGCTTGTAAGAGACAGGACGAGACGCAATATCTATAACCACCGAAAATTTGGCGCAAGCAAAATAACACCTGCCAAAAAAGGAATAAAAGAAAAGGCCACCAGTCTGGTTGTATGAAAACCCAGCTGATGGTGTGGACTGACTTGTCGCATGTGCTATGGATGTTCAGTTTATTCAACGCAGAATTGGAGAGGCAACGTCAAGAATAATAATTGGAATAATAAGGTACTCAATACAATAAATATACATGTAACATGGAAGGACAGTTTTTTTTGAGTACATGACCAATGACAATATGTCGGATTTTCAGGAATTCGTTGAAGATTACGACAAGGGTATCTCATTGAAATTTAATATTATAGAATCTACCTTCAAAAAGGGGCATTAAGGGTAGCAAGCGCAAACTTGCTTCTAGTGGCCCACTTGGCAATACTTCCCCCAACAAACTCTTCATTCGTATTGGCCCTTAGGATGAGAGTTTCTCTCTTTTTCTCTAATTTTATATTCCATCCATGCAGGTGCATTCCTACCACTCAAACAATGCCATAATATTTTTTTTGAAACTCAAAAGTAGTACTTTTTTTAACAAAATTTTGTTGCTATCTGATGCCTTAACCCTTTAAGGTCCCAATTCAACACTGTTTTCAAAGATTCGTTATAAAATGTTTGATGAAAACCGAAAATGGAGTTGATGTAGAAAGAAAAGTTGTAAATGTGAATGTGAAGATCACATCTGTACGGTTGGATTCATCATATTTTTTATTAATATTTTTTAAATTAATTTTGCAAGGTTTTATCTTGAAATTCAATTAAAAATCCAAAATTAACATTAAATTTTTTAAAAATATTGTAATGAAATTGGAATAACATGTACTACAAGATGGTATGGTTTTCACTATTTGATTCTTCTTATTATGGAAAATCATGTTTAAGGTCTCACTTTTTGAACTAAGAATGAAACTTGACATAAACTTATTTTGCTATTTTTCAAAAACTCTCAATATCTTATCTTGAAGATCCGAACCGTACAAATGGTAACCGACTAGCACAAGAATTTTTTAAAAATTGAATGGATGAAAAACATCCCTTGCGTGGTGAAGGGACGCGTCCCGAATCATCCATCGTCCAGATTATGGACGCAAGCGCGTCTAAGGGTTAATCAAAATCTTTGTTCACATAATTTTATATATATATATATATATATATATATATATATATATATATATATATATATATATATATATATATATATATATATATATATATATATATTTTACATAATTATAAATATATAAAATCTCTCACTATCATATTTGATTTAGTCCCATGAATTTGATGAATTTAGGGTATAGATTAAATCTTTACACCTTTTTTTACACTAATTGAGCAATTACGTTTCATTCCCAACAAAAGCATAAAAGACATTTTTAAATGATGCAATTACTCTTTACAATCTAACTACAAATATTTTTTAATTTTTATGTAGCTATGAAGATATTCTCTTTCAAAGTTTGAAAATGAGATTTATGTTATTCAGAATTTGCAATTTTTTATTTTATTATGCATCTTCACAACCACTTACAACACTTTATCAAAAAATATTAGTACTCTAGTGGTACTAAAAATAGTATTAGAACTAAATAATGATGTGAAATACAAATTTTAAAAGTCGAAATCTATGCCAATTGATTAAAATACATAGATGTGATTTTTTTTAAATTAATTGTTTTGGAACAAGAGGATGAAACTCCATTTAATTAAATATATATGATCTTTTGGACACTCAGTTATTATCATATAATTACACATGCCGATTAGGTTACAAATTCACAATCTAAATTTTGATGATTAAATATGTAAGTGAGTATAATGTGTACCTTAACTCCTAAATGCCCACAACTCTCTTTCTCGGGGGAGCACTCCCTTGTATATTTTGCATACACGTGCGATAATGACCTATTTATTTGGGGGGTTATTTACCTTGCAAAAAATATTATAAGGTGATGGTACTTTACATGTAAAAAGCCTGAGAATATTATATGTGATGATATTTTACATGTAAATATGTTTCACTTTTTAAAAATCCCCTATTTTACATGTACATTTTTTACAAAATTTATCTACAATGAATATATTGGACCCTATTTTTTATCGCACGTTGTTTCTAAAATTTTCGCCAGTGAACCCCCCGAGCTCTCTTTAGATTTGAAAAATTGCAAAGATGCATTATAAAATGCAACTAAGAGGGATGTTCTAAACTTGATGTATGAATAAAAGTTGTACATTATGAATTTTGAATTCTATCCATACGGTTAGATTTGTGATTGCTATCATCAATATTTTTGTATAAAATTTGAAACTTAAAATTGAAAATTCTTTTGTAATTTTATTACAAATAGTTTTGACAATCTATGAATGAAATTTGTTGTGATGGGTTGAAATGTAATACTCTAAGTGTAGTGATTTTTGGAGATTTTTTGGTTGCTTAATTTTATGAGTTGGATTTTTCAAGAGCATTTTTGAACTAAGACCTCAGAATTTTTTGGTGAATCACTGCAACATGAAATGATGCATAAATTTTTCAAAAATCATCCCCTTTTTAATTTGTTCACACATGCATGAAGCTAACTTCCCGTAAAATCTATAATAAAAATTCCACGCTACAAAAAGTGTATTACGCATGAGGAATTGTGGATGAAATGTGTACATCGTCCAAAAAATGGACGCTTGGGCAGTTAAGGATTAAAATCTTCACATTTAAGATTTCTTTATTTTTCCTAATGTATATACTAAAGGTCAATACCAATTATTAAAGTGGCAACATGGTCATTTTTATTTTATTTTGAGTATTTTAAAAATAATTTCACGGCTTTAGAAAGAGGTACGTAGAAACTACTTTTTCTTAATTGAATGTATTTTCGTATTTAGGCACATGCAATACAATACAAACAATGAGTGTGGAAGAATTGTAGGGTTATATGAAATATTGTGGCACTTGACATGTCCTTCAAACCTACAGACACAAAAAGTATGGGATATTGTGGTACTTTGGATGTTGTTTAAGCATGCAACATGCTTTGAGAATGTTATGGTAACCACTCTCTCACACATTCAAAATATTGTAAATTGCTAAAGTTTGAAAGATTCTTGTACAAAGTTTTTTTTAGCAAATTGTTGCATTTGTTTAAGGTGTTGCTATTAATATCTAATATTGATCTACCATTTAAATATGGATATGTGAGATTGCAATCTAAGTTCATACTAGTGGAATATTGATATTGAATAAATACAACAAACATGTATGGCATATAGATCCATCTTGTAGGTATTGGAGTGATATTTGAATATAGTATGAAAAAAAAATTAAAAAAAATTGAAACCACACTAGTATTTGATTCAAATATATACAAATAAGTGATATCATACAACTTATATATACTAGTACAATGCTAGTTGTTATCAACTCTTTGTGTGACTAATAGGGAATTGGACTTGCAAAGTGAACCCTTTTTAATCATTTTTAATTATACATTTAAACCATTTATAAGGTGGGTCTATATCTCATTTTTCAAAATCTTGTCATTTTTTGAAAATAAAATTTCCAATAATAATAATAATAAATTGGCATGACTTGCTAGCCATGATGGCCGCTACAATACTTTATTAGTTTGGATTTTTTATTTTTAGAAATTTGATGTGAATTTCTAGAAATAGCATGTGTATTATGTATGAGTGTAATTTACACCAAAATTTACAAATGTTTAGATGAAGTACAATCACAAACGATTAGGAGGAAGATATTTAATATAGTAATAGTGAAATTTATTTGCAAGTCGTTGATTAGGAAATTTACTTTGTAGTTATTACAAATATTATAAGATTTGGTTTTAGAAACGCGTTAAAAAAAATAAAATTTATTAACACATTGTGATTTTGATGCATTTCCATTAGTCTTATTCAAACCAATGACTTCTTTTCAATGAGTGACTACATTCTCCCTTATATATATGAAGCTCAATACACTATTGCAGTAAAATTAGTATCTAATCGAAAATGCATTGTTTTTGGCCCTTTCATAATCGTTTGGCCCCTAAAATTCTTTTGCATTTTGAATTCAAAAACTGCAAAATAGTCACTATTGGGTTGAGAAATTTTAGAATGGAAAGAATTGTAAAAAGTCAAAATATAGTTATAAGAATTTTTTTCTTACCATCATAGAAAATATTTCAAACCAATTTTAAATTCAAATTCTTTGGCATTTTTGAGACCTAAGTGCTCAAAGTAGAAACATTTTTTTGGAATGACCTTAAACTACCAAATGTTGGAGAGGAGTACCCTTAAGGTGTTGTTGGGGTACCTTAGGGGTTGGCAATTCAATTCCAACCTTAACCCTTAAACGTACCACTCCTTTGTAGGAAAGTCAAACTACACAATTTACTGAATTTTTGCCTTCAAGATTTATCAAAATATATTTTGTAATATTTTTCATGCATGGAATTGAATGTTTCCTATCAATCTTGAAAATTTCAGATTTTTTTAATATTTATACGGCATTTTTAACAAATTTTTAAGTCAAATACTTCAAAAAATATTTTTTATTACAAAAAAGCTATAAAAAATTAATATTTTTTTGGGAGCAGGTACAGATTACAATGGAGAATCACATGATATGTTTTCCATAGAAACTTTTTATTTCAATTTTGAAATTCGAAAGTTGAAAATCCCATCATTCCTATATAGTGTAATTCAAACCTTGACCTACAAAGCTTGCACAAGCAATAAAATACTCAATAATTGGAATTTTTAATATTTGAAAAGTGGAGTACAAACTAGACTTAATAAACTTCATTTTCTTACTTGGGTGTATTAGCAACAAAAGTCATCTTCAAGATCAAAATTGGGTTTGACCAACAAACATCCAGTAACTGGATGCGTGGATGTTTAGGGGTTAAAATCACCTCTTTACTAGATGGAATAATCCCAGCGATGGGTTGCCAAAAGCAACTCGCCAGCTTTGCCGCGGGTTGCAAAGCAACTTGTGAGCTTCAATAAAAAAAGAAAGGAAGAAAGGTAGAAACATTTTCTATTGTATGCCCAAGAATGTACTTCTATTTTGGAAGGATTAGAGGATGCAAAATTGAATTTTCATCTTTTGGTATAATGCACATGCTTCAATTTTTGAATAATGACTGAACTCAAGCATGTCTCATAAGCACAAACATTGGTTTTTCCGTTTATCTAATATTTTGAAATTCTTGTGTTATTTTTTTTAACATTTATACAATGTGAATTTTCAAAATACTTCAAAAAGTATATAATATGTCTCAAAATATCACTACTATTATTAAATAATAGGCATTCAAAAAATGATTTCAGTACGTAATATTAAAATATTTAAAATATGTCATAATTAGAATTAACATTTAAAATATATAGCAAAAACACTCTTTTCAAAATCAATTATATTCAATACACAATAAATAAATAAATAAATAAATGCTATTTTTTAAATTGATTAAAGACATGAATTTTATTCAATAAATTAAAAATCACTATAATATGATTAGTATTAACAGTGCTATATCCATGAATAAAAAAGACATCTCTAACAAAAATCTATAGTCTAAAATAACTTATTTTAGGCTGTAGTACTAAATAGAATAAAGAATGTTGTTGGTGAATTGCATTATAATATTTTTGGTCAATGTTCATCAACCCATAAACATTGGATCATTTAATTTTATAATCTTCAACAATTCCAATACAAATATAAACTTAAGTAATCAATGGATATTTTCAAATTGACATTAAATTAACAACTAAAAGATTTAGAGGTATGTTTCCCAATACATTTCATGAAACAAGACTCAAAGCCATGAAAAATAAGTTTAATATAAATTTAATAATTTTTATTATGTATTTTGTATTCATTTTTAAAAGAATTTATTTTCTTGGTCTCAAACTACTACATATTTGACTCAAAAAATCACGATGATAATAAATTTTCACCAAAGTACCTTTGTTGTCCCTTTATAATACCCTTCAAAGAATCACACACAACGTCATAGACAAAAACAATTTTTGTTTATGAGCATTTTACATTGTATTCTAACACAATTTAGGTACGTTCAATCATGAAAATTTTCACTTTTAAGGATTTTAATTTAATTTAATAATAAAAATACTACAAAATAAAAATCTTCATATGCTGTATTCAAGATAAATAGCAAGAAAAAAAAATTCAAAGTAAAAAAAATGTTTAAGTTTGGACTAAAATTTAACTCAGAATCTTTGTAATAAGCTGATTTTCAAATTTTCTTTTGTTAAACAAAAATATAATGCCTTATCAAAAAATTATCTCTCTTTCACAACATAGGTATAAATTTTCAAACAAAGTCATGCACAAGTAAATTTAAAAGTGATACAATCAATATTGCATTGTAAGATGATTTGGACCAAGTGAGCCAAATTCTTCTTTTTGAAATTCTATTATTGATCAAATAAATAAATAAATAAAAATTATAAATTTATACAATAATTGATTAAAAAATAATTAGTGATAAATTTTGAAAAATTGATTTCGCAAATGTGGTAGAAACATCAATGCATATATTTTTCTTCTCAAATAATATTTTTTAAATTTGCTAAGTTTACACTGTAGATTTCACTATAATATGTTGTTTATCCAAATTCTACAAAGAATCTCTAAATTATAATTAGATTTTATTGATTAACCTACATTCTAAGATTGATTTTGACAATGCAATCACTTTACTAACATCAAGTTGTAATATTATAAATATCAATTTACTACATTTCAACAAGCTACACCCAACAATGAACTATTGGCAATGTGAATTCACTTAATAGTATTCATCAACAATACCAAAAATAATTTATAAATAAATAAATAAAATTGATATTAGAGTCTTTGATTTAAGAAAATAGAATTTGGCCTCAAATTTGGCATGGTTGATCTAAATCATCCCCAGGGAAATCTTTCTTGAAATTTTATTAAGCCACATTTGAAAATATATAGGGTACTTGTAACTCATTGGATAAAGAAATTATACAAATTTTGGATATACCATAGCATGGATGAAATGGCCCATAAGGTATTATATCTAAAGTAGGGTAGATGAAAAGTATAGGTTATATATATATATATATATATATATATATATATATATATATATATATATATATATATATATATATATATATATATATATATATATATAAAGTAGTGTATGGAATATTTGGAGGAATGAAGAATTTATGTGAAATCTAATAAAAATCCTTGGATTAGATGAGATATTTTTTAGTTGACTAAGAATTGCCAAAATTAATTGCTAGCTATGGATGAACGTTTAACGAATGTTAAATTATTTGGCTTCAAGGGGATATTATTCTCGTGAGGAATCAATGCATCAGGTGATCAATGAGGTTTACAAAGCTATGGTAGGGTCCATGGTGGTGCCACATGCTTCTTCTCCACGACATGTGTTTTTGCTATTGTTATGTTACGGATTAAGATCAATTAATGCCCAAATTCCAAGATTTTGATAAACGGTTGTACAATTTATAAACAAAATTGGATCTCTAGAATGAGGTAATGGTGGAAATTATATTTATCTATAGGGTCTTAAAAATACCCCAAAGTACCATTTTATTTACTAATGGGGTGCAAGTTATTTAAGAAATTTAAATAAATGAACCACCTCTAATTAATCCCCAACGACACATGGCTTACAATAGTATATAGTATGTGACTTTCTTGGGAATCCTTTATAGAATGCAATGTTGATTGTTTGTTTTTGAGAAATCTACTTGTGCACAATTTTTTTCAAAATCTTTAATTGATGTTGTGGAAGAGTAATAAATTTCTATTAGGGCACTTTATTCTTGTTTACAAACAAGTTTTAGTGATTTAATATGAGAACCAAATTCTTACAAAATATTTTAAACAAATTATAGGCCAAGTTTAAATATTCATTGTTTTGGGAATTTGTTGAATGACAAATGTTAGGATTTTATGAACTAATTGTAATGTTGTCACGTTCACTATTACATTAAATTTGACCCTTGAAGTTTGATCAATTTTATATATAAGTCATCAAAGTTGTAACACACCTCAAATCTCATGTTTTCATAAATTCATTTGAACATTGTTGAATTATCCACAACCTTCCTAAGTATGGTCAAAGCAGTTTGAGATTTGAAAAGGTACAAGCCTTCAAATCTTACTCAAAGTATTCATTATAGACTTGTAAGGAAAAAAATCTATATGTGAACTGCATGAACCTCTTTAATTACAAGTTTGTGCACATGTGAAAACTAAACACCAAGAACAAAGATAAATAAAAGAAACAATAATTTCATATATAAATGCTATTATAAATTTTGAAGGTTGCATACAAAGATTTTAGATGCAAACAAATATAGAAATGTGTACTCTATTATGGGTTGTGTAAAATTTATTGCAATGGAGAGGTAAAAGTTATTGAAACCCCACGACAAAGTTGAAATCTACCCATGATTTTTAAAAATACACTGTTAATTTATCATGAATTTTGTAAATATCAAAAAAGATTTAATTACAATTTTATAATAAAAAATCTCAAGATGATTTTATTTACTTATAGAGTGATAATTCAAAATATTTGCACACAATTTCTATATTACATTTGTATCCTACTATGTATAAAGAGTTATTATTAAAATTTACGTATCCTGTTAGCGCATGTGAAAAAAGAATGATTGAAAAATTAAAAACACTTATATTTCATAAGGACCTTAATCTTCATATATCTCTTTTACATTATAAAGATGATCTTGCAAATAATTTTTGAATACTTTGAGCAAGATTTTGAAGGTTCATGCCTCTTCAAATCTCATTTTTAATTTGACAACATGCTTGAGAACGTAGTGGAGAGTTCGACACTACTTAACTGATTAGAAAGTAATATAATAAGGGTGTGATGTGACTTGAATGAAGTTTGGATGAAATGTTTATCACTGTCTATCACTGAGAAATCTACTTGTGCATGGCGTTTGGAATTCATTGACAAGTGTTGTGGAAGAGCAATCATCTTTTATTGTGACAGTGTACTCTTGCTTCACAAATAAGTTTTGGTGATTACGTATCATAATCAACTTCACACGCTTTGTTAAGATTCTTATTTTAAATACTCTAAAGTGTAACCATCAATGGATTTGGCCATCGATTTAGTGAAATTCAAATTTTTAAGCTAACGTCCTTCGGCAAGCGCATTGGTGGAAATTGTTGTATCTTATTACATAAGCAAGTAGACCGATTAGGCACGTAAAAAGGCCCTATCATTGTTACAATATGGTAAACCACCTTATAATTTGTGCTACTTTGTGATCACTATGTATCAATGACTTACATTAATTTTGATATGCAGAGGATATGTACATAGTGACACAAATATTGGTACATAGTGATACAAATAGGATGACTTCCGAATTGTGGAAAAAATAGGGAGGGCTACTTAATTAGGTTTTTGAATTGACCTGGCTTTTGCCCAACTCAAGAACTGGGTTGGAAAGGAAGGGGGGGTTAACCTCTAAGTAAAGGTCTGAATGTGCCTTTGCGGCCAATAGAATTCGTTGTATTTTGGTTGTATTTAGAATGAATCCACACCTTCAATGAGTGTGAGTTCAAAAGAGAAGTTGAAATTTAAATCAATGTGGTTCTAGTGAGTTACTGAGATCTTCATTTAGAGTTTCTTGTTGGTAACAAATCCCAATTATATGACAACGTATATACTATCCCCATGGGACGTTTAAGGATTAAAGAACCAAAGAAGGTTGAAACTGAAATGGAATAAAAATGGCAGGCCCGACCAGGGAATGGAAGGGGGGTAAAGAACCGAAGGGGGTTGGAAACTGAAACGGAGTAAAAATGGCAGGCCCGGCCAGGGAAGGGAAAGGCAAGCGGGTGCCCATAGACCGGCCTAGCTATAGGGACCTACCGCCTTCAGCCAGACGAACTGAACAAACCAACTGAACTTACTAGTGAGTGAGTGAGTGAGTGACGGACCCCGGCCCGCCCCCTTCCCGAGGAAGGAAGGAAGGAGCCGTGCCTGCTTTGTCACTTTGTCGCCCACTCCATCCAGTTTGGTTAATTTTCTAAAGTGTTTCTGTTTTTCAATTATTTATTTATTTGAGTTTTGTTGTTTTCCCTTCAGTCCTCCCTCCTTCCTTCGTTCGTAGAGGCATTTAACTGAGTGTTGAAGGAGTTGGTGTTTTGAAATTATTCATTTTTCGATGAAGTGCAGGGAGGGAGGCAGGCGGAAATTCATTTGGAACTGTTAGAAATTTATACATGTTGGTTTGTTGGTTGTGGTGGATGATGTGCTGGGGTGGTGCGGTGTCGTTGCGAGTGAGCAAGCAAGGATCCAAGTAAGGCATCCATGGGATGAGTAGTCTAACTTAGTCGCAGTGCAGTGTACAGTAACTAACTGTAGTAACTGTACACGAACGTAATCCCGGCCACCTGCTCTCGCTCGCTCGCGCTTGCGTTCACTTGTCGCTGGCGTCGCTCACAACAAAAGGGGCAGCCGTGCCGTCCCAATTTTCACTTTTTCCACACAGCTGCCTGGCTTGCCTTGTCTTGCCTGCAGCCCAGCCCAGCCCACCCCACCCAAGCCGTCTTGTCTTCAGTAGCAAATGAGTCTAGTATCCCTTCCCTGCCATGCCACATTAGAACACTGTAAAGAAAAGGCTCTCTCTCTCTCTCTCTCTCTTCCTCTTCCTCTTTCTTGTTGTAGTAGTTGTTGTTACAAGTGCTCCTCTCCCCCCGTGTTGTCATCCCTTTCCCTCTCCCTCGAGTTTCCAGAACATTTCGTTTCCCCTCGCTTGCTGCCTGGGAGTGAACGAGTTCGCAGTGCGTGCGTGCGTGCGTGCGAGTGTCAATTAGTTTTCGGTTGAAGACCGTCGATTTGGGTGTGCGCTTGCAAGCCTTGCCAGCCTCCCGGAAGTTTGCACGAGACGCGAATACATACATATCTATCCTTCCTTGGGCTTTGCTAGCTGCGGACTTTGTAACTTGTTGGTTGGTTGGTTTGCCTCGCTCGCCCGCTCGCTCGCTCGAGTTTGGGCCCCCCGAGGCCGTACGATTGCTGCATTCTAACAATTGCGTAACTTGTCGAATTGGGGATCATCTGAATATTCATAGATTCGAACAGAGTTGCTAGGCAGCCAGAGTGACCGGCCGAGCGAGCGAGCGAGCGAGCGCAGGAGTGATCGGGCTGCACCGGAGAAGGTCACTCAGAGCAAGAGCAAGAGCAAGAGGCAACAGCCTTCCCTCCCTTCCCTTGCGCAGGCGATCGATCGAGAGAGGCGTCCATGCGGTTCCCACATAAAGGTTTGTCACCTTGCTTCAATTCCAGTGCTCCTCGCTCCCTACTTCTGGAACTGTCTCGAGACGATGATCATTTCAATCCCCACAACGAGGCCACCCTGCCCCGGGGCCTTAGTCATCGTGAACTCACGAGTCGTGTATTCTGTGTCTTTCCCCTGACTGACTGAGTTACTTAGCTCTTCCTCGTGCTAGCTAGCCAGCCAGCCAGCGTCACGGATCTTCTCCACATGCTTGGATCTCCCTCGAGAACCTTACACAAGCTCAGAGAGAAATTAAGTGATCATATAGGTAACTTGTGTGTATATGTGTATATACCTATATATAGATATTTGGTGCGCCACTTGTCTGGAGAATTACTACTTGAACCGTAGTCGGAAAAAAAATGTGTCGGTCTTCGGTTTAGTCGGCTCATACCGTCACCCATGAAGTCTCCACGGGTATATTCTCGTGCAAAGGTTTGCTTAGATGATGATGATGACGAGCGAGGCTCGATCACACCCGTGGGTAGCTTCTTTATCAATCTAGCTTCTCCGAAAAGCCACCCAGGATACCTTTTCCGTTTCAGCTGTCACAACAGCTACCCTGCACATGATCTTGATGGCATTAATATTATTATTAATGCAGACAAGAAATGGAAGAGCTAGAACGCAGCCCGCTGATCGATCATCATGAAAGAAAGATCGAGTAGAAGAGTCACTCGTTCAAGGGCTCTATGAACAGATGTGCACACCGTGAATTACCGTATTCTAACTTCTTCCGTCGAGCGAGAAGTATTACGCATTGGATTCAATACATGTTTCTCAGTGATGGCTTTAATTCCATCGAACTTGAATAACGTGTGTCTATCACTTTGTCTCTCTCTCAACCATCTGGTAGCGCAAACCACCTTGGTAGCTTGAGTCATCAGATCTTGTACACGTCCTTCATTACGATTTTATTACCTCCTTTGTTGTTGTGTGTAGCGTTTGGCTATCATACAGCAGCGCAGAATCACTTCTAAGGGTAATTATACAGTCACCTGATTGATAGATAGATAGATAGATAGATAGATAGATCTCTAAAGCAGAGATGGCATGGGGAACTGTTGAAAGTCATGATCGATCGTCTCGACCGTGTGTGTACATCCGATGAGAATTCTTCACTCTTCGAATTCGAGCAAGTAGCATTCATGTGACGTCCTCATATGAATTAGTGACCTGAATGGATCGCTAATCCCGGCCTGACGTGTGACTAGTAGGTGGTGATCTTGAGTTCCAAGCGATCTGGTGCAACTTACATGGTTGCATACGGAGCTCACTCATACCCCTGTCAGTCACTAACTCGGCTTCAGCGAGAAATTAAGCTGTGAGACTGGTGGTAATAGATATTAGATTTTATATGTATGTATGAACATTGTATATGTAGGTGGCTGGAGCGAGCATGCATGCATCGAGGGACTAACGGTGATGACACCCGTGGTTCCAATGGATTGTGCTGTTGTGCAGCAGAACGCGTGAGTAGTGTGACGCTGAGCCACAAAGTGGTGGCGCCGAGGCAATCGGACATGATGAGCTACAACGAGAACAACAACAACAATAATAATAATGCGGGCATTCCCGTGGGGTTCCGCTTCCACCCCACGGATGAGGAGCTGGTGGGGTTTTACCTCTTCGGCCGCATCACCACGCCGCCGCCGGACCCCCGCGAGGAGGATCTCCGCATCATTCGCGAGCTCGATCTCTACCGCCATGAGCCCTGGGATCTCTCAGGTAACAACCAAGCTTGCACGGAATTAATTGGACTTCAGCCATCTTGTCTGATCCGATAGATAGATCCTTGAATGAGGGCCGGGCCCCAGCTAGCTAGCTAGCTAGGGGGAGGCTGATCATATGTATGCTGCATATGGGTATGTAGATTAATTATTATAACATTTGATGATCCATATATATTATTCATGATTATTGGGGCGGGGAAATTAATAATAATAAATGATCATGTGTGTATGATGCCTGCGCGGGCGCAGAGGTGTGCAAGATTCCGGGCGACCATTCCGCCAACCAGAACAACTGGTACTTCTTCAGTCATAAGGACAAGAAGTACCCGACGGGCAACCGCGCGAACCGCGCGACCAAGGCCGGGTTCTGGAAGGCCACGGGGCGCGACAAGTGCATCCAGACGCGCGGCGCCGTGGGCATGCGCAAGACGCTGGTGTTCTACCGCGGCCGCGCGCCGCACGGCCAGAAGACGGACTGGATCATGCATGAGTTCCGCCTCGACACCACCCATATCTCCGTCTCCGTCAATGTCGACACCACTGTCTTCCCGCTTCCAGTCCCGGCTCATCAGCCTGGCAGCCACCACGCCTCCTCCATCCGTCACGGGGCTGATCATGTACGTACGCGTTCACTTGCCTTCCATTCCTCCGGCTCATCAATCAATCTCCACCTCCGCTCCATTCCTTCCTTCCCTAGATCACTTACTTACTTGTATACAGTCTCTCTCTCTGTAGTATTTCACTACATATATAATTATGGTCAATCATGGCTTAACATTACATTGCCTTCTTGAAATTCCTTGCTCGCTCTAGTTCCAGGGCAGCGAGCTCCCTTCGCTCTCTGTGTGGTCCTGTTGTAATCACTCGCTAAACAGCCTGTTTAAGTTTCCGTTACACAATGTCTTGAGCCCTATTCTACGATTCGATTCGATTAGACAGTACTTACGGTTAGGAGGGAATTTAAGCGTTGGGTACATGTATATATAATGTATTCAATGTAATTATGTGTTTCCTAATCATGTCCTCTGTTTCAAAAACTTGAGTACTACTCTTACGGAAATCATTTGTTGATTAGACTCCTGAAGTTAGTCGATCTAGCTAGTGTCGCGCGACAGATTTATCCATATACTGAAGCAGGAGACGTGCTGTATGTATGTATGTATGTATGTGTGATCGATCAGGAAGCTGCAGGTGCATGGGTGGTGTGCCGCGTGTTCCGCAAGACCAAGAACCCGAAATCCAAAGGCGACAACAACAACAACAGCAACAACAACAACGACACGCCCACGACGTCGGTGGAAGAAGACCACCAGATGGCGCTGCTGCCAGAAATCACGGACTCCACGGAGAAATTCTCCAGCGACGAAGGCGAGCACGTGGACTACTCGCCCGTGGTGGACGACGACATGCACCACCACTTCAATTACTGCAAACAGGAGCTGCTGTCCGTGACCACCGCCGACTACGCGCATCACGACCAGCTGTTGCAGCCCCAGCAGCCCCAGCAGCAGCAGCCGCCGCCTCATCACGTGACCAGCAGCAGCGGTACCTGCTCCATGTTCCCGCCGCGCACTCCGAATTCTTACCACACGGCACCATTCCAGCTGGACCCGGTGGGGTTGTTCGAGCACCCGATGATGCCGTCCACCTCGTCCGCCGCGGGCTTCTTCTCGCCTCTGCCCAACAATCCCTACCTGGCCATGCTGGAGGATAATCTGCCCCGCTACAGAAGCTCTACCAGCAATAGCAACAGCCACAGCCATTCTATCATCAACGGTCATGTTAGTCCTCCGGCAGCAGCCGCCTCGTCGGCGACAATGCTGGACATCGGGCTGGAGGATTTCCGCTTCGGCCTGGACCAGACGCTGACGGACGTGGTGACGCGCCCTCAGTCTCTGCATCTTCAGCACGGGGAGTTGGAGTCGTCGTCGTCCACGGTGGTTCCGTTCGCATCCATGCCGTGGCTGCCTCGCTCTGTCGCCGACTTCTGTCACCACTCGGAGGTGAACAACACCACGTTTCTGGATCATCAACATTGATTGTTCATAGAATGAATGCAATGCTACATGTATGTCGTCTGCATGAGAACGAACAATACGATTTCACAACTTGCATGGCAACAATCAATTAAAGCTCAGATACCTGCATCACCACCACCACCATCATCATCATCATCGGCAGGACGATTTTGAATAATGTTTTTTTTTTTTTTTGAAGAAGAAGAAGAGTGAGAGATCTATCGAAGAGAGAGTGAGGCTAGGCAGGCAGGCATGCATTTCCCGTAGGTCTATCAGTTATATATACTTTCATTTGTTATGATCATACGAGTGAGTTAAATCCTTGAATCCCCCTCCCTCCCTAGTTCACTTGCCTTCCAAGTAAGTCTTACAGAAGAATCATGTAATAGCGCTGATCGAGCTAGGTCCCGGCCATGGACTCTGAATCACAGTCTCTTACATGATCTTTCTGGTTAGCTAGATCTTGATTTTTGCTAGCTAGCTAGCTATGGTCTCTCTCTGCGAGCGAGATCGAACGGATATTCTTTTTGGACCCATTTTTAATAAACTGTTGATAATTGTACATACATACAATCATACATCAATTGCTCATACATCTGTTGTATGTCTAGTGTAACTTCATGATCAGTTGAATGTGTTGTTGTAAACATGATTATTATCGAGTCTCACTTCGGCAGTGAGCCGTCTACATTACAATGTTCTACTGCTTTAGTTATTGTTATAGAATTATTGGATATACATCACCATTAGACTGATCAAGTTGGTCCAGTTTTGGTTCTATTACAGACCGTTGGGCTTCCTCAACTGGTTAGTAAGTTAGTGTCTTAGTGACGACGTTCCGGGCATAAAAATTCATTAATTTCTTGCCTCTGACATTGGTTTCCGGTGATTGGGGTCCTGTAGTCAGTCTCCCTCTTTTCTCTCTGCGTGTGTATCTTGTATTAGTTTTTGATATGTGTCACCCATCAGGCCAGATCTTTCCTGATCACCACTGGCTCATGTCGTCTCTCAGTCACCATCACGGCCTTCACTTCGAACAAATTGTAGGCAGGCTGCGTTCACATTCATTCATTACAATTTTATATATATTATTCACGTACTCTTCTTCGTGGCTCCATCTGTGAGCTGCATATAATTTTCTGAAGTTACATCATTCCTTCCTTGCAAGCTAGCTCTAGATAATAATCTGATAGTATTAGACCGTGAGTCCATGATAATTAATTTTCATATCCATGGTTAAAATGATATAGTTAGTACGTGTTAGTTTCAGCTAGATCGAGAGTGGCTCGAAATGAAATTATTATCATAGTGTACGTCGATCGAGAGCTCGCTCTAAACGCTACAGATAGATAGATCTGAAACATGACTCGGATACATAGTTTCTATTATAATAAATATAGATGACAGATCTATAGGAAAAGAGAGCTAGCGCTGGAGGAAATTAAGATGCTAGCTAGCTAGCGAAGATCTCCAGTGCCAGAGAAGCTCTGAAAAGTGGGATGTGTTATGGATTTCAATTGAGAGGGCTCCAATCTAACTGAAATCTGTCGTTTTAATGAACATGGCCCATGTGGGAAGCTTAGCGATTGTGGTACGGTTTCTGAAGTTACGTGAATGGAATCCATTGCAACTTAGCCATCAACTCCATGTGGAAAACAGATGACTTACTGTAACTTGGGGTTCAATTAACCCACCGACCGAGTCACTGTACTGAGTGTACTGCATGCACTTCGGAGGTAATGTAATTGTGTTAGTATATATCTCTCTCTATTCGCCAATGTTGACACAGAAGTCAAAAAAGAAAGCTAGCTAACTAGCTCTCATGTCATCAGAATATATACATATATTTATATATGCTACGGTGTGGAGGAGTGGCTCCATCACCATCAACTGATGAAAGTGGTTGATTTTGTAAGATAAAAATCTGGCCAGGGCCCCCATATATTCAACGTGATTAAGTGTGAGTCTCTTCCTTTCCTGGCCTGGCCTGGCCTGGCCAGGCAATGAATGATGAAAAAGCTTGAAGCTTGAAGGGAAGGTTACCAGTGTGGTCATGTTCCAGCTTCAGAGAAGTGACCACAAGAGAGGTAACTGTAGAGAAATTATTGGCTAATCCGTGTGTGTCAGGGAATAATATATTATGTTATATATGTATTGATCATGTAGTATATTATTTAATATCTTTATTACCTGCGGTCCTCGCATGAGTTCTTAACAAGCAAAGTGGGCGTTCACTTGTTGGTGTTGTTCGTAACTTGATTTTATTCCCAGTCCAATTAGACAGTGAGTGATGTAGTTTGAGCTCAATAAGAGACCGAGCCTGGATGAATCTCCAGCCAAGTAGGGTAGGGTAGGCAGGCTAGGGGTGAGCGTAAAAGCGAAAGAGATTGCAGCTTTCAAGAGTAGAGTAAGCACGACTTTATTTATTTATTTAGATTAGGACGCTCGCTAACTGATTGCACCATTGAATTAAATTGTATATATATATTTATATATATATATATATATATATATATATTGTCCTTCCCAAACAAGAGCGAAGAGCGAGCTCTGTTGCTTGGAATGACATGGGTGGGAGTACAATTAAGCCGTCCTTTCTAATGGGACCCAAGTGAAGGACAGACCTGGCAGAGTGACACTCTTGTACTCCGTAGGAACTACTACCAGTAGAGGAGAGGCTGATTCCATTCATCTTGACTCTGATTTCATAATTCACCAAATGATCCAAATGCATGCAGTGCTCTCTCTCTCTCTTCCCCTCTATATCTATATATAATTGACCCCTAAAAGGACTCACCCAGGATTCATGGATTTAAAATGAAAAATTGAACCAATCATATTGAGGAAATACATTTCAGATGGGACCAAAATTTATACCAGTGAGTGCAGAACATTGCATGTACGTGTTGGTCAAAAACCAAATAAATTGAACAAAAAGCAGTCCAGGTCATAGAACCTACTCAAAGCCACTATTTAGAAAAAACCATGAAGCCCAATTTGAGCTTCTTGTTCCTTTAGGGGTTAAGTTACTAATTATGTACCACAACCGTTGGATGGGACTCATCAGACTCCACAGCAAGCAAAGTTTTTCCTTGTTTCCTTTTTTTCCTTTTTTTTCTTTCCTCCACTGCCAGCCCAGGCTCCCTAGCTCTAGATCTCTCAGATTTGATTGCATTCTCTTGCCAGCCTCCAAGACTAGTAAGGACTTGAGAGAGTTTTCAAGAGGTTTGAATTTTGGGTTCAGTGTAAAAGTTCAATCAGTCTGTGCATGTATGTCTGTATTCCTTGACAGTCACATAATTATGGTTACATATTGGAGTCATTGATTCACAGCCAAACTTGTGATTCACGTGCTCTCGAGATGGCTCTAACATCTAGGACTGCTATAGATCTGAGGAGGTTCTACACGGGTGCTTGGGAAAGTGTTCATTTTAAATCTAGGACAATTGCTATACAGGTGAAATCTCTAACATTACGATAGAACCTTTATAGCATTTCCCATGACACCAGTCAATTCATGACTTAACCCTAATCGTACCAGGGTGTCCCTGGAATTGACAATTTGAGAAAAAGAATTATAAACTATCATTTAGAAGAATATTCTAGAATTGATATACAAATGAAAGTTCTAGATTTTGAATTTCAGATTCCATCCGTACGGTTTGATTCACTAATACAATCACCAATATTTAATTATAAAATTTGAAAGTTAAAATTAAAAATTCCTTCTGAATTCCATTACAAACTAAATTTCAATATTTTTTGAGTAAAATTTGTTGGAATGAGTTTGAAATAAGATACTCTTAAATTTGGTGATACTTTGAAATTTTTGTGTTTCTTAAATTTATGACCTCATTTTTCACGATTCCACTTTGAACTAGAGTCAATGCAATTTTGGCATGGTCAACGACTTGACATACTTCTACATTTGTAATTTTAGAAAAATATGTACTCTAGTATGACTAAATCCAGCCATTAGATAGGATGACAACTTGGTGAAGAATCTCCAAAAAATTGGATGAGTTTCATCCAAACATTGATGAGAATGTGAAAAGGCTTTGAATCCATTCGTGATCTAGTTTCTAGACGCTGGGACGTTTAGGGGTTAAAGTGCTATATGTTTTGGTGAAATTGGTTTATACATTTCATATCCATAATTAATATATGTTGATACAATCAAGCGAAGTAGGGATCTGAAACATAGTAGTATAGTTCAAAAATAAAGATTTAACCCCTAAAGGCCTAGTACACAACCCTCTCCAAATTTGGAGTTTTGCAAAGATGCATCATAAAATGTAACAATGAAATCTATGATTGCAATCACCAATATTTTTTTATGAAATTTGAAACTTAATATTCAAAATTCTTTTGTAATGCAATTATGAATAAGATATTGACAATCTGTGAATGAACCTTTTTGTGATGAACTGAAATGTTATACTCTAAGTATAGTGATTTTTGGAGATTTTATGGTAGCTTGATCTTATGAATTGTCTTTTTCCAAGAGCATTTTTGATTTGTTTTGAACTACTTGGATCTTAGAAATTTTTGGCGGAACAATGTGATGATAATTTTTCATAAATCATCTCTTCTCTAATCAGATCACACAATCATTCATGAAGTTAATTTTCTATAAAATTTTGTAGTATGTTTTTTACTTGCAAAAAATGCACGACGGATGAAAAAAAGGCATTCAATTATGTACATCAGTCAAAAAACGGTTGGTTATGCAGTTAGGGGTTAAATATGTTATTTGCATATTTTGTATTAATTTTAATCATAGAAAATTATTCTTTGTTTGGAAAACTTGTTTGGCTTTTATTTCATAGGAATTATAGTGCCAATCACAATTTAATAGAGTTTGACTGACAGATTGCATAAATAGTTCTTTTATCGGATAGTCTTGCAATCATGGGAGATCCTTTGGGTGTTTAGGGGAATTGCACATGTGAGAACTAGTGAATAGTAGCATTTTGCTTTGAGGAGCTTTGAGTAGCTTTGGTGTGGTCGTGAGTTAAATGCTTTTGACATCTCAACTCCTTACTTTAGAAAATCTCAAACACAGTAAAAACTAGTTTTAGTAGCCTTTGAGGTTGAAAAACTAGTTTTGCAAAATAAATACCTTCCCTTTCTTCTTCTATCATGACTTTATACATAACTGTAATCTCTCAAAAAAATCAAGTATATTCTAATTGCATGTTGTTTCTGATAAGCTTTTTTGACTTCAAACTTTTGAATTTTTAAAAGGAAACGTATAAAATATATATCCAGTGGGCCACCAATTTTCATAGAGTTTTTTGTTTTACCTTTAAGTAGGAATTCATAAAACCTTTTCAATTCAAAATTCAAGATCGAAAACTTAACTTGTTCTTTCTATTATTTTTTGATAAATATGATTAGATAAATCCAGATCTACATGGAAATTTTTCATTTCTTCTATTCTGATTAATGAAGTGAGAGATATGAGGATTACAATCTTGCAGGAAAGTACTCAAAGTAGGCCTTTTTATTTTTTTATTTTTTAGTAGAAATGAGAAGTAAAATTTGTATTTGAACTTAGCTTGCTTAAACAATGTTTTTGCTATCGGAGTTGACATTTCTTAATTTCATGGAAAATTTATTAATTATTTAGTTTTATCCTTTATAACTACCCAATAAATGCTTCCTTCTATTAAAATTTTAAAAATAAAAATATTAAAGATGCTTCTTTTAAACTTCTAGATGTGCATTTTTAATTAAATCATCTTCACTTAAAACAAAAAAAATTAGTTATAGCTTTCATACCTTGTTTTATATTTAATTCTAAAATTTATTAATTTAGCATGAGAGACACCATAAAACTTTTAATTCCGAGATACTTTACATGCAAGTTTTCATAAAAGATCCTTCTTAGATGCTAAGAAACTATAAGTGTTGAACTTTCTAGATCATTTTCTCCACCATGTTAGGTTTATAATACACCATTAAAATAATTTTATAATGAAATAAAATATACTTTATTTGGAGAATATATGAATACAAATGTGACCTTTTCAAAATTTGCTATTTTAGTAGTGAAATCACGAAAGATTGATTTGCATTAGCAATTTTTATTTTCAAATTAGGTTCAATTTTTACCATTGAAAAGGGCTTCAAAATGCTCTTTTAATAGTATAAAATAAGATTTATATGGAGAAAAATTTAGTACATATACTTTAGTCGTGGCTAGTTTGACCAGAAACGTTCGACAATGGGTGGAAACAAAGGACATGTCTAAGTAGGAACAAGTAATATTTTCATTCTTAGGCTCTTTATTTCTTTTATTTATAATAATATAAATGAATTGTGTAGAAGATTGGAAGGTAAAGTGCACAAACCGGTTAAAATTGATTTGCAATGCTCAAATGATATTTGTTTAGTCAAAGTAGTATCAAGATATCTAATATCTTTTTCTAGTTTGTTTAGTCAAAGTAGTATCAAGATATCTAATATCTTTTTCTAGTTAAATTATTATACTCTTTGTCGGTTTTAGAAGTTGATAAATTTGATATCAAATTTACATTTTCATTTTACTAAAATTATATATATATATATATATATATATATATATATATATATATATATATATATATATATATATATATATATATATATATATATATATATATATATATATATATATATATATATATATATATATATATATATATATATATATACACATCAAAGAAGGCTTTTATTAAAATTAGACTGTTTCAAAAACTAAACATGCAAAACCCTTTATATGATCACTATGACTATAAAAAGATCTATTCTTGGATCATAGAAATATCCTTTTTATGATGTTATTATATATATATATATATATATATATATATATATAATCAGTGCATCCTTTTACTACATAATTGACCTAGAGTGTATATTCTTTTATGTTTTTGAGGAATCATGTGAATCGGCACAAGAGGGGGATCAATTTGAACACTACCATACTATGTATACATACAAGAAGCATATTTAGAGCTAAAAATAAGGTTGTATATTTACATTTTAAATATACACATGAAAAAATATAAGAATATTCTAATTGTACAAGGGATATTATAAAAAGGGGACATGAACGCATATGGTTCCAAGGTTTAATAAAGAGTGCACCCATGGGGAAATTGATCAATAATTATTTTGAATACACATAAATATCAATAATTCAAAATATAATTTCTTTAGAAAGAAGATATATGTGCATATTTTATTTTATTATTTTATTTAAGTTTTAAAATATAATATAGGCATGGGGATCAAAATCATATTGCACATGGTTCAGGACATGGCTTGTCATATTTACAATTTTACATGAAATGACCCTCAAAATGACCCCAAGATCTTAATTATATTTAATTTATATGCATCACGTTTCTTGAATTTTTGATAAATTTGAGAGTTCTAATGAGAAAATTGATTTTTAAAAATTTGATGTACTTTTATTCCCTTTTACACCTACTTTGCCAATTACGACGTGATTTCTTTTTCAATTATACGTACAACGTCTCTATAACATCTATAATAACTTATTCTGATTTTATTTTCCAAAAAAATTCTATTTAAATACCCTAAACATGATGTTTCATATTTTAATAATAAAATAAATCTCACATACTTCAACTTATAATGCATTTAAAATTGTTGAAATTCTATGGTAACCATAAATTGTAAAATATATTATGTTCTTGCCGATATTTATAAATGAGCAATGGTACAATAAAAAATCACATGATTTACAAAATAATATTATAATTTAAAATTAGTGAGATTTTTAAATTATTAGAAAGTAGACATATTTTTAAAGTTTAGGACAATAAAGAGAACTACATGAAGTTTCATATATTCCTTTTTATCTTCAACTATTGCAAAGCTTAAAAAAAATGATTTTGAACTTGAATTTAGCTTTTACTATAAACAAATGATTGATACTAACTTTAGCACATTTAAATTATTGATAAATTACTTTGCAAATATCAAGTTAAATTTCTATAAGGTGCAATTTAAAATCTTTTACACTTGATAAAAACATTGAATGAAAATATTTCTATATTTAAATAATAAACATGAAAATAATGGAAGAAAGTTTTACATTCCAAATTGCAAACATGGAAAAGACAAGAAAAAGACAAAAAATAAGATAAAATAAAATAAAATTGTGAACACTTGGAGATTTGAACTAATTAGTATTCAATGAATAGTGTTCTTAAGACAAACAATAACGCAATAGTACAATTGTCATTAACCCCTAAGTGATCGACCATTTTCTAATCACAGCCTAAACAACAGTGACTGCCCATTAGCAAGAAATGGCATATTTCAGGTTTTGATTTTTTGTTTGAATAAGGGGTTGAGATCGTGTTCTAGTGCTTTTTGATACGTTTCATTTGCAATATAAAGGTTTACTAAGGAATTTTTCAAAGACAAACACCTAAAAATTGTCTTAGTGTTATAAAACTTACTATTTTGGAAAATTATTGATGTTCACTCATTTGAAAAAATTATTTTTTAAATTTTAGAATAGAATTTCTAATTTTAACCAATCATACCAAATTTCAAATGACATCAAATGACATTTCATTAGTAGCCTTTATGTCCACTGCCTTCTTTATGCACTTTGCTCATCACCTTGAGCCTCCATCTGTCCACTTAGCTACTAATGAAGTACATTAGGAATTTTGGACCCCACTGATTCTGCATGATTTCAGTGCGATTTCACATATTTCAAGGGTTCGTACAGTTTTCGCACTGATTCCGCATCGTTGCGTCATTCATCGCAACTACACTGATATGACACGATGTTCGTACAAGCGGATATAGTACTGATTCGACACGATTGATACATCTATTGAAAACGTATGAATTCAACACTCTTTATAGTCGTAAAATGACGTGTTTTAATCGTCTTTAAAACTACACTGATTCAGTGCGTTTTTCGTGCGACATCATCTTTTCTATATCTAGATTTTATTTTCTTTCTATATCTAAATTTGATCAAAATATTATTATTAAAAAAAAAATTAAAAAAAAAAATTAAAAATTAAAAATAAAAATTCCTCGCTACCCACTTCAACTACACGGAAATTGCCCAAACCCGCGGTGGGGCCCGCCATGGCTTCCCAAGCTCTATCGCCGACGGTGGGATTTGAACTCGCGACCTCCCGGTTGCCAACCAAGATCCGAACCACCAAACCACCTCAAACTCTTCATGCATAGAAAGGAACTCTTTTGGTAATTATAAAACAATGAAACCATTGACAATTTTTTGCCATGTGTATATAATTCTTTTTTCAATTTTTTTTTGCACTACAACATGCAGGGCTTTTCCTACATCTACAATTTTTTTCAGAATATTATGAGTTTTTTTATTTTTTGGCCAAAATTGTGATGGCAGATCATGGCTGTGAGTTGTTTTTTTTCCCAGCGGACTTTGAATGTTTTTAACTTTGTGAAAAAAACTTTTTTTCCAACTTTTTTTTTGCACCAGATTATGAAGAATTTTTTCTATATCTAGGATTCTTTTCATAATATTTTGAATTTTATTATTTTTTGCCAAAATCGTGATGGCAGATCATGGCTGTGAGCTGTTTTTTTTTTCAGCGGACTTTGAATGATTTTAACTATGTGAAAAAAACTTTTTTTCCAAATTTTTTTTTGCACTAGATTATGCAGGACTTTTTCTATGTCTAGGATTTTTTTCATAATATTTTGAATTTTTTATTTTTTGCCAAAATCGTGGTGGTTGTGAGCTATTTTTTTTGCTCCTATGATGAAAAGTACAATGATAACCAATAATACCAAATTTGAATTCTAAAAGTATAAAATGTTATTTCTTTGAAATTTTAATGTGTACTGCTTCTAAACTCTATAAATGTAGATCAAAAAATGTTTTGGGAAATTAAACCGTAAGTATAATTTAAAGAAGATTTTTGGAATATTCCAATATATTCCAAAGTAATATAAAATATTCTCAAAAATTTCAAAAGATTCCAAAAGATTCTAAAAGATTCTAAAAATATTAAAATATTGTACACGGATGTCGTACGAAAATAATTTGCATTATGATAGATGCTGAAATCGCACGAATGTAACAAAAGGCGTTGATATGATACGTATACGATACTAGATCCGCATTCAAAGCAATCGCATATTATCCGTGTCTTATTAGCCATGTAATGTAGATACACGATTAACGCACGGATTCCGTCAAGCACGACTTTCGTGCGGAAACAACACTTTTTTGATAATCATTGAAAAGACACTACATCGACATCTTAGTAATGCATGTCACTTCCGTACCATAACGACACTTCTAAATGCACATATGACGTGCGGAATCAGTGTTTAACGATAAACGCACTGAAATCGTGCAGAATCAGTGGGGTCTGAAATTCCTGATGTGGGTATAGGTGAGGAGTTCCACCTCCCGAGGTTTTCTTCAGAAATCCACTTTATGCTTTTGATATCAAACGTCTCTCTTCTACAAATTTTCTTAGTTCTTGGAACTATTGTTTTTTCGTCACTCTTTGCATTACAGTTTAAGATTTCTCATGTTGGTTACCCTTTGTCTCTTTGATAAGGGTTGGTAGTGTGTCTACTTTCTTTGTTGACTATCTTGAGTTAACTTGACTTTTGATACAACCATTTTGCCTTTGCACGTTGTTGAGCTTTGTTTCTTTGGATTTGATTCATTGCTACTGTACCCTGTACTTATAATCTTTCTATTTTGTTCTTGTCTATTCTCTGAACAAGTTCTTGAAAGTTAGCCTACTCTAAGTTTTTTTTCTCTTTGTTATTCATGAGATGGAAAAGGAGAGGGATTTAGTCTACTTTGATTGCTATCAAAGAAGTATAAATAAAACCCCTTTTTTGTATTGATTTCACTATCGTAGAACTTCTAAGATCTTTGATTATACCTAATGATAGATATATTAGGTAACAAGAAATACCTTGCACACATAGGCATTAAGTCGTAATAAAGTGTATGCCATTTTGACACTCAAGAATCAAAGTTGAATCTTAACAATTAAAGTTGGAATACATGGACTAATGTTGCAATGTTTTTTTTTAATGGAATTTAGAAATTAAATTGCAAAGTTTTCTTCTAAAGCATATCTTGAGGTTCAAAGATAGTTGCGTTTCTTACTACAAGTTGAATGAATATTAAATAGTAAAAGACATTAAATTTTCTAAATCAATCTCTAATTAAATTTTTCTTAAAAAAAGTACAATTGAATATGATTCTAGAACACAAAAAATAAAATTAAAAACCACAATTTAAAAAATAATAATTTAAGATTATCTTGAATGAAGAAGGTCCATTCTTATAATTTACATTTAAAAAAGATTCTAATAAAGAAAATATGAAGTGTTACTTCATAAAGAAAACAGTGAAGGTGATAATTAATTTTCTTTTCATGAAAAAGATAGCATCCCTACAAGCCACTTTGTTGCAACGCTATTTTTAAATTCTAAAATCTCTTTCTCATTTAGGAAAAGTGGTTTTAGAGATATTTATTTATTTACTTTTAAATCATAAAAAATAGAGTTAAAATTTAATTTCTAAAATTTCTGATTTTCAATAACTTCTTGATTAACTTAAACTATTTAGTTGTTTACTTATTTTGATATTCAATTTCTTAATCATTTGAACCTTGATTGCGAATAACCCAATTACATCTTTGTGTAGTGTCGAGTATAGTGTGCACTTTTTAGCAAAACAAAAGTTTAAAAACTCGATGCTTTTAAGAAAATTACATGCAAATTGCAATATTAGTATCCCAAGTTAATTTTTTTGAATCACTAAGAAAAAGAACACGGTGATAGGATTATTCTATAAATTGTCCTTTCCATAGTTTCATCTTATAATTTCATTTACAGTTTTAAAAAGTGAGTATGTTACATAGTTTTATCGCGTGCATCCTACCTTCATACCTTGAACCACCAACATTATGTTCTACAAAATGAAGGATATTGAATTTTTAAAAAAAATTGAATTTTATAAATTACTAATATTAAGAGAATTAGCCAAATATGGAATTTTGCACAAATTATACTATGAGCCCAAAATTGCAAGTCTATTGTACCCAAAAGATGCAGGGCAAAATGCGGGGTGCAAAAAGGGGAGTCAAAACTGAGAAAAAAACTAAGTGGGTCCATATGTATTTAGATGAATGAGAAATGACGAATGCAGATGAGAGAGAAGAGAGGGTTCTTGAATGAGGAAGAGAGAAGATCTGAGAGTATGTTGATGTTTTGCCCTGTTGCAGATCTGAGGGTTTGCTTGCGTGGATTTCTAATTGATAAGTTCAAAAGCCTCCGTGCCCATTAATTTTGGAAGATGGAGGTCTATGAGATTGGCAATGGCTTTGAAGGAGAATTCTGAGTTTTTGAATCGAAATTCTCACTTGTTGATGACGACAACGGGCCGCACTAATAGAGGCGCTCCTAATGTTTCTAGGGTTTAGAGTATTTGCAAGGTACACCCACACCTCCCTAATTGTAGTTTATATAGAACAAACAGTCCAAATCTCTCTAATTGCAGTCTATAAAAAGATGTAGTCACACTATGAGATGCTCTATCCAAACTTCTCTAAGTGATGAACAAGCAACCACATTATGAGTCTCTGTGTATATCCTTGCAGCTTTTTTTGCTTCCGTGAATTAGAGTTTTAGGTCTTTATCTTTACTTTTGTGTTGATAAGGATTTAGGGTTTAGGGTTGCTTCTGCACATGCACAATCCTTGTTCTCATGCACATGTCATTGAGTAGTTAGAATGCACTTATCTGGCTCGATTCTTGTGTTTTCTAGTCTTTGGCGTTGGGGTTATGGAACATTGGACAATAACTTTGCAATTTCCATTCTTGCTCACATCTCTTTCTCGCTCGCAACAGCTGTAGTTCTATCTTACCATGCACACCAAGTGCATCTCCATCGGCCTTGCTTCTTCGTTGTAGGTCATTTTTTTACCAAACTAGTTAGGGTTAGGACTACATTCATTTTGATGGTTTGACCACTTTTCCTTTCGGCTGTCCATTGAATTGGCAGCTTCTGCTTTTGATCTTGTGATTTGAGCTTTGGAGTGTTGAAATTTGGCTTGGTGAAGTTAAAACAAGATTTGGAAGTAGGAATTAGGTTGGGCAAGCGTCTTTTGTTTCAGTTTTTTATATTTGTGGTGATTGTGGAGAGCAAGGCGATTGGGATCTTGTGATTGATTCTCGCGGGTTTTTGGGTTCTTATTGTGAATTGGAAGGTCATCTTATGGTTCTAAGTGCTTTGATTTTTCGAACATCGAAGATTGAAGATTGTTGATTGAAGATTGAAGATTGAAGATTTTTTTATTGAAGATTGTTGTTTGAAGATTGAAAGTTTTTAGTTAGGGTTTCAACAAGGCTCTTGTATCCCGAGCCTTTTGAGGAGAGGGAAGAATGGGTTGGTATTTACAAAATTATTATACATTTTGGTGAATTTTTGAATTTTGGTGAATTTTACACATGGGTGTGTCTACAAGTTGCCACATGGATCCCCCAAGTAATTTATTTATTGAAGTTGGAGGCTGGAACTAAATAATGAACTGAAAAACCACTCAATGACTATTTTTTCCACGTGGCATCCTTAGAAGGGGGTCCATGTGGCACCAAATTAGATTAGGAGGAGAAAATTCAAATGTGAATGGCTCAATGTGGAGAAATGTACAATGTGACACTATGACTGAGTGACCGGTCACAAGGTTTATACTATAAGTGGACAAAAATGTTTTTAACTTAGTTTTCACCATGATAGTATTGAACAAGCATTATAGATGCCAAGCTTTAAAGCATTATGATTGCCGATTCTAAGATTTCACAAGGGCCTTCTAAAGAATGTAATGTGATACTAATTTACCATTGAAAATAATATAAGTGAATCATCTTCAAATGATATATATACTAAAATTCTTTGTTTATAAGCAAGGTATAGCAACAAAGGAAGGACAAAAGATGTTTTGGTATCAATAATCACAACTTTAAAGTTTTTTTTTTTCATTAAACACTTTTAAATACCATAACGACACAAATTATTTCTAAACATGTGGTTCAACATTTAATTACAAAAAAAATATCATTTTTGTATATGAAAAAAATATCTACTTATTTTTGCAAATTTTGAAATTATTAAAGAAGTTAGAATAAAATACAAATCTTGCATCAGAATACTATAAATAATTTGTAAACTTGATGTTTGAACACATGAAGACAAACATATTGTAAAGATAATCGTATTGATGTGAAAATGTACCTTACCATCCAACTATAAGAGATATTGATCCACCCTCTAAATTATTTTTACACTAAATGTCTATATCATTGAGTATGGAAGGACTTGTTAAGTTTATTATGTAGTTATTAGTGGTGTTACAACTACCAAAGTCTTATATGTTCTATCTACTTTAGAGCACAAAAAAGCGAAAAGACAAACCCTACTAGGTCATGTAGACTAGCAATGGATAAGTGAATGAAAAGAATAGTTTTCAAATGTATATACATGCGCAGATTCTTGTTTTGGGAGTAAGGGGGGTAGGGGCACTTCAGCAAGGTATTAATCATGGGGCTATTAACTAAGTTTGTTTGTTTTTTTTTGGAATGGAATGGAATGGGCCCTATTAGTAAAAAAACTACTTTGTGACATTACATAATACCCTATTTTCTCTTTGAATTTGCCAAAGTGTTGAATATTATGGATGCTATAGTATTTAGAACTAGTTGAGAAAATTTATTTAATATCATTGTTAGCAAATTGAAGGAACAAAATAGGATCCAAAATTTAATGAAAACAAAGATAGAACGAACTAGAAAGGGCATAGTAGCTGTTAGTAAATCAATAGAATTGAAATACAGACAACACAAATATAAAAAATGCACCATGGATACAAAGTAAATAATTGGCCAAAATCCTCTATCATTCATGTCATTGCAATGAAAAAATGCATTTTTTCATCCATTTCAATTTTCCCCATTAGTTTTCTCTCGTTATATAATTTATTTATTTCTACACTTTTTTACCTTGTTTGTTTGTTTATTTTTTTGTTTGTTTGTTTTATTACATTAAGATCTCCTCAACCATGCATTTGCTAGTCGTGTTCTTTGTACCATCAAAAAGTTCTCGACGAGGAGAGCATAGAGAATTTTTCATCGTGTTTGGACATATGGTGTGAAAGTTATGAATTTTTAATCAAATTTCATTATCGTAAATTGAATTAAATTATGAAAAATGAAATATAAAAGTTTTTGTTGGAAAGCTCTTCACAAGTAGGGGTGCAATGAAGTTGTTTCGTGGCTTTTGGATATACAGTGTAAAAGTCTTGGATTTTAAATCAAATTTCGTCACCATAAATTGAATTAAATTATAGATAAATTATTCTAAACTAGTAGGACCGGTGCCGTTGAGCACATTGACGTTAGTTTAATGTTAAGAACTTTTATAGACTTCAAATATGTTGATGTTGATTCAAAAAATAAATAATTCCAACGCTTGGGTTTTTGAGCTTGGGTTGTCTCCTCGACAGATTCCAGCGCAGAACGGTCAAGTGAGACAAACCGAGTTGTATTGTATAATAAATAGCAAAATCAAAAACAATAGTGTAGAGAACATGGAGAATACGGGGAACATGGGGAGCACAAGGGACATATGGAATACATGGAACATTTGGGCCAATGGCACAGGGCCACACTAGTCAAATATTATGGTAGAAATACCAAGAATTGAGAGGACCCCACTAACCAAAGTATAGACTTGTACTACAACAGAGACGCCTTTCACTCATTTCAAGGAATGTCTGACAATTGTGACAATTTTGGGTGCAAGCTATGATTTGTTTTGAAACTGAACTAATTTTGAATTGGTAGGTTTAGGATTGGATTGGCCTATTCCATTTTGGCCTTTTGGGTGATTTCCTGCACAAAATTGTCTATCATAATACTTGGTTGTTGAAGAGTTTAGGAAACGGTTTCAAGGTTGAACAAACTTTTCGTTTGAAAATATGTACAAAATTGTCTATTGGGAAATAAATATGAAATCAGATCTCCTCTTCATGATTTTTCCATCTTTTTCTATAAAAAAAAGTCCATTAGTAGTTGCTATAACTCCCATTTCTCATATGCAAAACTTCTTATTTTCTCGGTTTATTGTATTTCTACCTTAAATGTGCAAAACAAGAGATATAAAGATTGTTGGGAAAAATGAAAAATACCTTTTATTTGATCTTGTTTTTCTACTTTCACCTCATAGAAATAAGTATTTGATAATTCAATGAAGTAAAACCACAAGTAAACGATACCCTCTTACATTAATCATACCAATATAACCTCACAATTTTATCAAATGAAGCATCGCATGCGCACAATAACAAATATAGAGGTTGGGACGTGATAAGTGAGGTGAAAAGTTTTTATATATTGAAATAAAGCAACTCACAACCAAAGAAATCTTTAATTTGAGTTTTAAAAAAATGAAGCTTCAACCGGGGTTTTTCTTCTTCAAGCAACACGTGTAAACTAGCATTTGAAAACCTCAAGCAAATTTCTGGTACAGTATACCCAATATGGAGTTGATTTGGAATCCCCTTGTGGCCAGGAAACAAAAAACATCGGAATGAGGAACCTCAGCTAAGTTAAGGGCCTCTTTACACTAGAGGCAAGAAGCCGTGAAGAGAGAGATTTCAGTCAATGGGAGGCCTAAAAACCGAGAAGACCAGAGAATGTTACTTTAAACCCGAAATTTTCAGTCCAAGGGACGGAAGGAGGAGAAAATGACATGGATAACACTTTTGTCTTTCGTGGCAAGAAAAGTGGACATTTTTCAAGGCCCCCAGATTTTGTGTCAAGCTCACCTCAAGAGGTGGGTCTAACGCAAAATCCGGGGGCCATTTGGCCAAACTTCTCACAACCAATCATTTTATTTTTTTTAAGAAATATGTAAGAACTTTATTTCTAAAAATCGGCACTTTATTTTTGTGGCCCCTTCTCACTTTACACTATACCCTTTGAGGACCGCGCATCCAAATAGTGGATGTTTGTTGGTCAAAGCCAATTTTGACTTTGAAGATGAAGTTTTTTGCTATTGCTTTCAATTGAGAAAATGAAGTTCATCAAGTCTAGTGCTCACTTCAATTTTCGGATCTTATAAATTTCAAGTATCAAATATTTTATTTTTGTTGCAAGCTAGGTAGCTCAAGGTTTGAATTACACTAGTGCATATGATGTTCACCTTTTGAATTTTAAAATTAAAATTAAAAATTTCTACAAAAATATATCATGTGATTCTCCATTGTCATTTGCACATGTTCTAGAAATTTTATATTTTTTGAAGATTTTTTGTAATTAATATGAATTTCTTGAAGTATTTGACCTAAAATTTGTGAAAAGTTCATTTTGTATTAGAAAAATTGGAAAATTTTAGGATTGATAGGAAACATGCAATTTCATGCATGAAAAATAAATAAATATATATTTTAACAAATCTTAAAAGCTGAAATGTGTATAAAAGTGTAGTTTGACTATTTTCCAAAGGAATGGGACGTTAAAGGGTCAAAACTATAATTTATTGCCTATTTTCAGCAGATTTCTTTGGACTCAACAAAGTTCGGCCACTCAATCCCACAGTGTCTCAACTTGGACGGCCATAACTTAGTGTGAAGCGGCCCTAACGAAGTAGAACATTTCATTTGTGTCAAAAATAATATGTTATCATTGTCAGAAAAAAAATTAAATTAAATCAAGCGCTTTTGTGATTTGAAAAGCACGTCTTTGTTTTAGTTTTATTCGTGATGCAAATGGATCGTTTATTCCATTGACACAAGAGGGTTCGAGAGAGAAAGGGACACACTGACTCTCCAAGCTGACGACTTAACACTCCAGCTGGCGAAAACTATTTCATTTAAAAAAAATGATGCACCTGCGAACCTGGACCTGCAATCACAAGACCAGAAACGCCGAAAAGCACAACATCTTTGGCCCCCACCAGAGAGGAAAAATACATAGAATGAAACAAGGGGCGTTTTAGTCCGTATACCGGTATTGCCCTTGTTCGTTACAAAAATCGAAGATACGTAATTAAAACATCTTTCACGGGGCTGTTCATGAATATGATGAACACCCCTCAGTCACTAAAAACGGCTGTACAAAGAAAGAAAGTTGGGCACGGATTTAACAGCCTACCCTAATCTATAAAATGAAATGATGAATGACATGTTGGCATGTTCACCCATTTGCATCAAAGTTGCCTGCCCCTTCGCCAAGAACATGTTTGTTACCCAAAAACTCCTGTCCAGCAGCAGTTTTGAGGTCAAGCGAGGGACTATTAAACCAGATCTTACTCTCTGGAAATGTTCCTGGGAGATGATGTGAATGTTTTCACAATAGAAGTCACGAAAAATCAGGTAGGAATACAAAAGGTCAATTTTCTACTTTGCAGGAATGATATTGGAGTGTTGCCACTAATCCCTGGCTGGGGCTTCGGTGCTCCAGGATCGAGGTGAGCGTGACTTCAGGACTCCACGGTAACCGTGCCTTCAGCTGCTGTCTCCTCTAGCACTGGCGGGATCTCATCTACTCTGTAACGCAAGTACTGCAACCATGCACCAGTAACAACGTGCATCAGGAAAACCTCTCTCTAGCACACACACACAATCACGCACATGCAACCACACAATCACCGTGCACTAGTCCTAATGCAGCACCAAAATTTCTACTAGGCTAGAAATCAGGTGCATGAATTTCAAAGCAGTCCGTCCCTATTCATGTTTGACTCTTGGTGACCAGTGTAGCTATTGCATCCGATTGCCCGCTGCAGATTAGTTGGTACACCCTGTGTGTAACAATGCTTTCTAGCTTTGCAACCCTCTTGAAATAACCTAACAGGGCTGAGACAGACAAGATCCTAGAAGCAGAGGTTTTCAAACCTTGCGGTAAAAGTTTGAATAAGAATTATCCCAGATCAGCTTGTAGTTGCCCACACATGGAGATTGGAAGCTGCCCTGTCAACAGCAAACAGAAGACAATCCACATAACATTCTTTCAGCCTTCCCAGTAAGAATGGGGATTCACTTTGTCGACCACATGTTTCAGACTGCAGAGATATTATTGTTTCACCTCAAGGAGAATTCCCAATTAACTAAAATACAAGAATGATAATTAAAAACTACCTGGTGAGATTCATATTTTTGATATGGAATCATGTGCCTTGAGCCCTGTGTTGAGTCAACGAACTCCACACTGAAACCAATATCCTGAAGTGCCAGTAAATAGTCAGAAACATAGTTCAAGGTCGGTTATGAAGTGGCAAGAGACGAGCAATAAAGACAAAATTTGCAACACACCAGAATAGAACTACCCTAAACCCTTAGTGCCTCCTATGTCATGAATTGATACTGGCTTTCAGTGGCCTTGAAAACCATGTTAAGAATAAAATTTGGACTAATAGCAGGAGAAGCACAAACCAATTATATGACATTGTACTCAGAAGAAAAGGTGTTGCAACCCATTGCTAGATGGTAAACAACATTCCGGTATCACAATGGCGATATGGAGTGAATTCTTCCTCTAGTTACCAATCAAAAAAACTACATGAACTACGATTCAACAACTTCCTGGGCTATTCAGTAACAAATGAACTTATCTGTTGTGATATACCATAATTAACTCTTAAACGTCCATGGTGACCTGAGAGGTCAGTTGGGCCACTAAAACTCAATTTAATGCTTCAAACTTCCATTTTAAGCCAAACTTTCAAACTGAAACCCTACTCAAATTGTATTATTTATCAATGTAGTTGTCCATTTTTAAAATAATCAATATTAAATGAGAAATATACATCAAAAATTGAGTTCCAATAAAATTCAACAAACCTTTGACTGTTCATAAATCTAAGAGTTTTTGTGCTATCACGTTGAATTTTTTTCATTGTAGGTGAAATTCAATCTTCTATTTACTTCATCCAAAAATTTCTAATTTAGAATCATCCTTATCATCCAAATTTGAGAAAATTAGAAATAGTAATAAAAGGAGTGTTTCTGTGACCTACTTTGGAGCAAATGGAGAATAAGATAAATTGGTCAATTAACATCCTTGGATTCATTTTGGTATCATCTATTAAATGAAAAAAGAAAAATCTCAAAAATATAAAAATATGGAAACGAAAATGATGCCCCAAAAAATGAGAAAAAACCATGGAAGTCTCTGGACGTTTAAGGGTTAAGTAAAAGCAGATGAATTACAGAAATTAAATTACCTTCCCAGAAGTCAGTCGGAAATCCCACGCAACCAATGCACCTTCATATTTTACCGGAAGAATAACCTGAACAAGAATAAGTTATTCATCAAAATTTGCAAAGCCATTAAATCCCCCAAGAACCTGAACAGTGTTGCAGTGGCCGTATCATATTCAGACCTCTCCTACCACATCAAAGAGACTTGCAATCATGATGGGACATTTACAGCGTCTGTTTGCAGTCAGGTACACAAGTGTGGGGCAACACTAGGGAAGGAACTAAACACATTCGATCGTGTATGTCTGAAAACGTCCAAGAAAACATTTGAAAGTCGCGTATTCAAATGAGAGGTATTGATCGAACTACCTCGTGTGTTTTCCCCGCAGCAACAACTGCCTCCTTAAAATCTTCAGCAGCAGTACTGCAAAAGGCACAGTTGTTAAAATCAGATAAATCCTAAGGGCTGCAAATGGATAACGTTCCTGACAAAGAGCGGAATCCATTCATTTTGGAAAACTGCTAGTTGTACTAGTTGCCACTTAGAAAGGAAGTCACCACTTCAGGTGAAAGATACATACACTTCTGGAGCTAGCCCCGCTTCTTCCGGAGTAATAAAGAAGGGAGAATTCTTGAACACTTCCCTGCAACAATAGTAGTAGACATAACAAGTCGTACATTTGTCAGCGTAGCCTACCACAACAATAAATTTTGTCTAGTTTGATTAAAATAGAAACCTCCCTCGCAGATTCAGGATCAATGCAACTTTCAAAGTACTAAGGCAACTAACTTGAAATTCCTATACATTGCAAAACAGGAAGAGCATAATCTTTGCATTCTTATCTAGAAGAGTAAATCAGAATTCAAGATGACATACTGAATGAAGTCGAGATAACGCGTAAAGTCGAACATGTACACATTCAGCGACTGCTCCAGCACTTCCAGATTCTCCTCCCTGTTCCTGTACCGAAAACAAGAAATCTTCAAAATGGCAAGGTACAAAACTTGAAAACAAGTCCATGTGAAGAAACTATCATTAACAACTACAATTGATAGCATGCATCATGCCATGGTGCGGAATAAAAAAACATGAATTGTATAGCTCTACGCTCAGCTTGCACTAACTCATAGGGTCCTGTATTGTGATATTTCTATTCTTTACATCTAATACATTCCTCCACAAATACACTCAGTTTGATCAACCAAAAGAGACAGTCACTAGCATGAGATACCACCACGCAATTGCAAATACTACTTTCAGTCATGTGCTTGGTGCAAGAGCCGATTCACCAGGGAGCCATATACAAGCCGGAGAGCTCTAAAAGAGGTGATACTCACAAGTCTTCACTATCAAATGCGGACCACAACATTGCAAGAAAAACTCGTATAGAAACTGCAAAGGTTGTAAGCTTGTAGACAGAAGGTCCATATCGCGCTCTCTGCTCCTCCATCGGCCTGCAAGGACACAAAAAGCAAGCATATCACATGAATCCCCATACCAGAAATCTCTTCAAGGTACTGCACAACATTGTACAATAAAAAAGGATACAAGATCGTGCAGAGTACAAAATTGCAAATACACAGTTGCCTGCTTGAAGATTGGAAATATACTTTGGAACAGACGTCAAATACTACTACCGCTACCTAATCTCCTAAAGTCTACGTGTAAAGGCTGAGCAGGTGAGCACACGTACCCATGGTCATCGTTGATTTTGCAAACGAAATCCAGTAACACCTGTTAAACACCAGACGTGAGTTAATAAAGGCAAGTTGACATAGTACCACTGCTTCTCCAAAATGATAGAAAAACTAAAAAAAATAAAAGCACTTAAACAACTGATGAGTAAGCAAAACAAAACACGTAACTCTACGAACTTAAAGTCAACATCACCTAAATGGGTCGATGTTCCCAAAACAGAATGCAAAATGTTCATCGCGTCCAGGACGTACCTGAGGACAGCCTACAAGATACTTGACAAGGGTTCGAAAAACACCAGTTGCCGATCCTAGCTGTGCTAATTGACGCCGCCTGCATGTGAACCACAAACCCATAGCAGAAGCAAACTTAGACCTTGAGGTAGGCACCTAAACTTCTCATCTTTGCTTGGTTAAACAGTTAAACACCGAAGCCACAAACATTCATCGAGTGAGTGACAGTCTGGACAAGGCCGAAGAATCAAAGATCAAAAGTATGGTGTAAAGAGGTAAGAAAGGAAGGTGACAATCATCATATCTATGCCATAGATCGAATATTCTTTTTGCGCAACAACCCCATCGTTTACAGCAAATCTCTGAAGGGAGAAATGTAGCTCAAATAAAAAGGTTCCTATGACACACCTTTCCATTTGCTGGTTCCAAAGAAGTACATATTTGTCGTGAATACTTCCCCCAGAAGCCATAAGACTTTCAACCTCAGCTTGTTTTTTTCTCTCTGAACGCTCCCGAAGTTGCTTAAGATAGGTCAACCGGAAATCTTGAGGCATGTACGTCAGCACTGCACCAGCACGATACTGTCAGACTTCCCTATCTATGTTTGCCATACATCGCAAGGTACTACTGCAATACCCCTCTCATCTAATCTTGAATTGTAGCCTCTCATCCAATTGTTCACTGTATCAAAAAGGACCACTCTTGGAGACTGACCCCAGGCCTTCAGTAATGAAGTAAAATTGTCATCAGTAATGAAGGAAGATTCTATCCTCACCACATGCATCGATTACTGGCACTTTCTCTTTCACCAACTAAATTTTCGAGAAAAACATTATGTACTTGCCATCAAGCACGACAACTACCTGACTTGAATCCGACACCGAGTCTGCAATGGGACCGCTTGTGAACGAAATACCAGCTGTCTCTTGTAAAACATATATATACATAAGGTGGAAACATTTACTGAGGCGTAACTCAAAATCACTATTTAACACAGAAGAAAAGCAACTCTTGTCATGATGTACATACCCATGCTGAAAATCCTTTCACTTTGCGCTTTCTGAAATGCTTCAAGTTTACCCAGACATTGTTTTAGGTCAGCTTCAAGCTTCTTCACGCGCTCAGCGGCTGACTCCAACTCAGGAGTACCTTGAGCCTTCAGCTGGAACATCGTGACAATCTAATGTTGAGCTACCACTTTGCGAATTATAGCAGATACTGATACTAACAAAATACAGTGCCGACATATCTAAGAACTAGGTTGTTTAACCCCTAAAGGACCAAGGTGCCCAAAGTGGGACTTTGACAATTTTGGGCAGGCTCTAGTGACTTCATGAATTATTTTTTAAGATCTTTAAGGTAGCATCTACATGGTATACTCTACATGGGGAAGCTTTATTTTATATGATTCCAATAAGTATTGCAAAAGTTATGAAGGTTTGAAGTGATTTTTGCGTTATCAAGACAACTAAAAAAACCTTAAATTCACAATGTAAAGGTTAAAAAATTGATATTACATACACGAAATGATTTGATTCATTCCATAATGATAAGTGAGGTGAAAAATTTAAGGATTTTGTTTCGCAAGCAATCAAACAACCTTCCCCAAAAAATAACATCTGAGCTTCATTTATTAACTCCATTTTCACAGTTCAAAATCGAAAACGTGCATGGGGTGTAGATGGCTTGCAATAACATTACTACTATTGGGATTTGCATGTTTCAGTTCCACATAAGTTTTATTAGCAATTATTTTTTTCTTGAATTTCTTGAATTCATTAGTTTAAAAAAAAAATCATAAATTCTCAACTCAACTCTCCAACATAATATGAAGAATAGTCATTAGTTGCGAAAGACACATTTTCTTAAAAGTTTGAAAGACAATTTCACCTTTGTGAAGAACTCAAAAAGCTTGTTTTCAAAGTTCAAACATTAAGATCTTGCAATTAGTAGGGATTTTTACTTCGAAATTTTACGAGCACATGCTTCCACAAGTTAACTAAAGGATCATATGGTTGAATATACCAAAATGAAAACTAAAAAGAAAATTTTAGCATTGTTTAAGAGGGGGCTTTGGGAAGCAGTTTAACTCAAACAACTGTAGGGGTTAAAAATCGTCATTAAAGCTAAGAAATTGATGGTTGACACTATGTCTCATTCATAACAGGACTATTATCCACGGCCCAAACTGCCCGATGTAAAGGCAAGGGGTAGCATGGCACCACTACGTCACTAAGAAACGGCTTCTTTCATGCAAAGTAGACGAGACCCTCTACTCCATATCAAACGACAAAATGCTGCAATTTAAACAAATAAAAATCACTGTGTTAACTTGAAGATAAAACTCACTGATGAAGGCCACTTCTCGTTCGCGAGAAGAGAAAGCATTTCTTCAATCTGCTCTCGATTTCTCCACAAATTCTCATCCAGTTTGTGAGGAGCTGGAGCCTTGAGTTCCTTGATCAGCGCAGCATTACCTAAGGAAACCAAGCACAGACATGGCATTGATATTCACACCCGTGGTTGATTTGAACTCTGGAAATGGCACACTCAAGTACAAGAAAAGAGGCAGACATTCTAGGAGTTTCATCCTTTACATGCTAAATTCACAGTTCTTGCACCTAAATTGTGTTAATAGCTCGAAGCACACACAATACCCCATCACATCCGCAGAGCGTCATTAGATAGTACTAAATAACAGAGACGCTGTGAGATTCTGAGCTTCACCTTAAACTTGAGTTCGCCTCTCAAAGACCTAATTTTTCTCTCACGAATTGACGGTCTATGAGAAGAATGAATTTATAGATGTGTACAAATTTCTCAACATCCGGGTCATAGAAACGTAAGAAGACGCTACGAAAGAATTCTCTTGCACTCTCGAGTCATGTGCACTGAATCTCGAGCACCTTAAACGTCCACTGCTACGTTTCGACGGTACAAACCCTAGAGCTTCAAACTCTCCGACTTCGCGCTCGCACTAGAAATTGAGCAAAAACGACCGGGAATCGTGGAGAAGGGGAAAGATTCAAAACTATCGTCGAAGGTCGTAGGCGACCTAAAGGGAAAAAACGAGTACGAACATGCACCGACAGGACGCACCTAGGGTCGGTAAGGCGGAATAAATGATAAAAAAAATAGAAGCAGGGAACCCAGTAACTAGGTCGTGCAGAATGACAACGGCCAGCGGAGTCCGATGAATTGCAGACGAACATGAGCAGGCAGGCAGGCAGGCAGGCAGGCAGGCATGCGAAGAGTGAAGAAACACAAATTCCTAGCTGTGTTGAGTGCATGAAAGAATGAATTATTGAGAAAAAGGTTGGATTGACCGACCAGCGGCATCAGGGCGGAGAGCGTGCGCTTGCAGAGCGTGATCGGGGAGGGAGAGGAGAAGCGCATCCACTTCCGGTGCCAAGGGCGAGAACGGGTACTTATCGTAAAATTTGGCCAGAAACGCGCGGGTGATGGGCACTAAGCCAGCTGTGGACGCCGCCATGGCAGTAGTGAAGGTAGTCCGGACGCACGCCCGCCTGGATCCAATGAATCCCTAGAAGCTTGCTTGTTGCAAGCGGCAGGCTATATATATATTCCGATCGATTGTGCAACTGAAGAAGCGATTGAGCCAAAGTGTCTAAAAGAATGAGAAAGACGACGACAAGACTTTGAGGCTTGAGGCTCGAGGAGCAATGATAGAGTGAAGGACCAGCAATAACTTATGAGTGCTTGGTATGAATGAATGCGCGTGGAGTGTGACGGAGCCGGCTTTAACTTAGTGTGTCTCTTTCTCTTTCTCTCTCTCTCTCTCTCTGAGAGTTGCATGTGTGTGTGAGAGAGTTGTGTGGGTGTGTGGGGACACATGGCTGGCAATGCCATCAGTCGACTGGTCAAGCATCTGGCGTCGCATCTATTATGCATCTTCTTCTTCGCCATTCATCATTGACGCAGTCTGAACGGGGACCTCCGCCTACACGAGCAACCAACGGAGAAGAAGAGCCACGGGCGCAGCAAGGAACCAAGGAAGCAAGGACGAAAGAGCTACTCTACTCACGATGAATGAAACTCATTATTCCTTCCGCCGTTTATTCATCGCGTTCGTTCATCCGTCCCCTCACCATTCATCCCTGTTCATCCGCCCCTTTTTCATTCATTCTCTTTTCTCTTCTATAGCATGGGATAATCCAAGACTGGATTATCAGACATCCTCCTTTGTGCAACACATTCTTGCACGACCTATTAGGAGGGCTCTCTTAATCTATTATATAATATACCTCAGTTTGTCTTACTCGACCGTTCCGCGCTAGAATCCGTCGCTCAAGAACAACTGGATGTACTTCATTTGCTTAAACTAATGTCAATGTGCTCAACGGCACGGGTCCCACTAGTACTTTTACATATTAGTAATTTAACCCCTAAATGTTCAAGGCATTCACAAAAAAGTCAAACAACATTTCCATATGGAGTTTGCTCATCAATAGCTTTTGAATTTTTTTGAATTTTTTTTTTAATAAATGTAAACATGTGTTTCCTATTGGTCTTCAATTTTTCAAAAAAAATTAATGCATTATAAATTTAATATGATTTTGGAAGTAAAATACACAAAGAAATTCATATAAATTATAAATTGTTCCAAAGAACCGAAACAATTTATAAAAAGTTCAAGCTACAATGAAGAACCATACAAGAGAATTGAATCTAAAATATTTTTCTAAATCTGATATTTTGATAATGACATATGCTTTGTAGTGTAATTTGGATTATGACCTCTTGACATTGCAAGTGCAATAAAATACTTAATACTATGATTTTTTTAGATTTACAAAATGAAGTAAAAACTAAACTTGATAAGCTTCATTTCCTTAATTGGATTTGAAAGCAAAAATAATCACTTTTAAAGTTGAAATTGAATTTAATCAACCACCATTCATTATTTGAATGCTTGGACACTTAGAGGTTAATTTGAAAGTTCTGATTTGGCAATTTAACCTAATAGAGGCGATGTTGTACTCCCTTTGTTTAACTGAAAACCCGTGATTTTTGGCGTGTTCTAATTTAAAGCATTTTTTGCCCCCAAGAAGTGGTCTCAATACTCAAAGAATGATTTATCTTTAACCCTTAAAGGTCGAGAGGGTCCTAGTCGGGTAGCCCAAAGGAAGATTTTTTTTTAAGAGAGTTGCTTCCTATAGTTGCTCCTTGAGTAACATAAACAATCAATGATGATTCCTCAAATCTCATTTGAACATTGAATGGAGTAAACAATGTTATTCCAAAAAAACAAAACAAAAAAAAATCAATGGGATCCTGGCTCTTTAGTGAGTTTTATAATTCTATTTTTTTTAAATATTAAAAATAAATTAAAAAATTAAAAACATTGGTGAAAAGTATTGCCATATGTTGTCAACTCTGGTATGCATCAAGGTCTCAAACTGCCCAACTCCCTTCATTCCCTCTTCATCAGCTCTAACTCTTCCAATTTCCTTGGAATGTACAATTTACTAAAACATGGATATTTGCTAAATTTAACCTCGCTTTCTCAAGTCTCATACCTCCATAACAATTCAACATTTGAAAGAATCAATTTGTCATATTATAGAAGTAACAAAATTTATTAATAGTGATTTTAAATGTCAAACAACTATAGTGCCTAAATTAATTAAGGCAGAGAAAAATGAAAATTTGTGGTAGTTTGTTTTGAAAAGATTATGCACCTACATTTTGCATTTATTCTTCATTCATCCAATGCAATGTCAAATGATGTCAACAAATCAAGAGTATCATCTTTATTTAAGCAATAATTAAATAAAATTACCATTTCATCAATTGAATTTGTAAACTCAAAGCAATAAAATCAAATAAAAAAATTAGAATTTTCAAAATCGATTGGTGGTTAATAAAATGCTGGAAAAGGAGGAACCAAATTCAAACTAGTCGTAATTTTAATAATTAAAAAAATGACTAGCTATTGGTGGTCCTTCCAAAGGCTGTGTGTGGTTCTAAACTGAGTAGCTTTTGTTAATCCTAATCGGAATTGGATTTTTGGTATCAATGCATGTTTGCATTTCCTGTTCTGGTCTATTCGAAAGATTTGGCCTGGAATTGGATTTTTGGTATCAATGCATGTTTGCATTTCCTGTTCTGGTCTATTCGAAAGATTTGGCCTGGGTCCATTCAAGCTCATACGAACAAAAGGTGCCTCGTTTAGAGTGCTTTGGAGAGTCCTTTGGAGAGTAGTTAGAGACACGATAGTCATGATTTTCATTCAAAGAACAATTTTGTAGTGTATTTTTCTCAATTTTCATTCACATGATCATCATTCTCATTTGATTATCCCAAAATTTATACCAAAAAAGTGTTATTTATTATTTAGAAAAGTCCTTGGTGAGTCATTAAAACCACTGCTGCTGACAGAGCTATTCTAGTGCTTTTGATAGCTACTCCCTCTGTCCCAAAGTTAATGTCATGTTTGAAAGTCATGTTTGAAAGTGCTTTTGTAAGTAGGTCAAAAAAATACTTCCTTGTGGCTAATTTTATTTAGGTTGCAATGAACACATGCAATGTTCTTCAATCATTCTAGTGACATAATTTGGAACCACTTTTAATCATGTTTCTTACAATATGATCAATGAAATTGGCTCACAGAAATACCAAGCAAACAAGTTGGACAATAACTTTGGGACGGAGGGAGTAATTGTTTACAATATAATTGCTTTCATCTTGTACTATATACGTGTGTTTTATATACATGTTGGAAACATTGACATATCACAATTTAAATCAAACATCACGTTGGAAAAAGCACTGAAAAAGCACTGCTGATTTAACCCTAAACCCTAAATGACATGCCTAGTTATCTTGTGGGGCCGGGATAAGTTCACGTGAGAATTATAAGGTGTTGGGACTTGGGACAAATATGGGAGTTAGTTAACATTGTGGTGCGTGACATGAGCAATGTTAAGTAGTTGTGTTCCTTGCCACTAAAGAAGTGAAGCATCGTTCATACACATTTAAGTAAACTTCAATTGGAGAGTGGCAGGGACGCACAATGTATGAGTCGTGAATGCGCTTGATTACATTTAGTTTTTTTCCTCAGATTTCAGGTTCATTGCCACTATCTCGTCCCGATCGATGCTTCTACTTCGTGTGTGACGATGGATGGTTTTCCTTTGTGTGGTGTGAAAGCTCTTTTTCTCATGTCTAAGTCAAGAACATTCTAAGGGGAGCCATTCTAATCAAGTTAGAGAATAACATCTCTCTGATTGAAATGAGGTTTCTCTTCATGATTTTGGTGGCGCCTCTGTCTTCTAGAAAGTCCATTACGTACAGAATAAATATATATACCTGTATCACAAGTTCAATTCTTGTCGAATACTGTGACTTCGTTTTTATTCTCTGGTGGACGTTAATTGTTCTTGAAAGCATTAGAGAACGTTATCCAACGGTAGCCTGTGTGTTGCGTCACTCGTAAGGTTAAGGTAGTCCACAACCCCGCCCGCCCGTTGTGAGCATCAAATTGAACAACTTTTAGCTCAGAAGGTGGAATATCTTCACTGAAATAATTTACTAACAAAACTCTAACAATGCTTTAGGGAGTGAAACCATTAATGACATTGTGTGAATAAATAGCTGCATTCGCGCGGAATTATATTGGATTGAGTTTATTGGAGTAATTAACTTATCTTCACTTAAAAATTTGCAATCTCTGGTGAATGAAACATCATGTTTTTCATTGGTGTTGATGGTACTGAGCAAACTGTGTATTTTGAGCTGCATGCATGCTGCAACATATCCTTTTTCATGTGCCTTTTATTCGACGCTTTTGTGCTACACTGGCGTTGCAAATCGATCCAGGCTCTCGAGACTAGACTATTCCATGGCGCTGGATCTTATGATCTTTGTTTATTTGTATTGCTTTTGCAGGCTGCATGTATACCACAGGGAACCTTGACCGATTCACTAGCAAGTAAATATTACTGCCAAACTGCAGTTTATAGCAAGTTTTGCAAGTGGTTGTTCAATTTAGCAAGTGTTCACCAAGAATTCATCATCATTCTTGCACCATTTACTACCTGGTGAATGTACTAGTCTTGTCAAGGTGCCCTGTGATACCGGTATGTTCATCGGAATTTCTTAATTTCAGTGTAAACATGATGAACGTGTCATACTTGTACATTCATTTGTGGAACTCTATGCATCACTTGACGAGTATACTGTGATTTTGCGCCACATGCTCTAAATATTCTTAACGATCTTAATCAGCGATCATTGAATTCAAAAATTGAATGAAATCCTTGACTGTCTGGAGTTTAAATGATACCATTAGCACTCGCCATTGTTAAACCAAATATTCCCTACATTTTGTTTAGGAAGTTGTTAGGTGGTTTCCACTAGCTGTATCTCTCGGTACGCTACCAAGCAGTGATCTCAAAACTGGCTAAAATTAGCTGGATTTCTACCCAAAAAATGGAGCTGCTAAACATGCAAAGGAAGAAAATGAAAAAAAATTGAAATATAGTGAGAATGCAAATCATGATATAAATATGTAGCAACCTCATGAGGTGATATCCGCGGGTATCACCGTGATATCACGTTAACATATCAAGGGTATTGCCGGATATTATAGAGGTATCGTGAGTATTGTATGCACTGGGTAGCAAAAGTAGATACCACTTATGTTGGAGGTCGCATAATGTTCTAAATGTCATAAAGTGGTGCTGAGATCATTGCTACCGAGCCCATGGACAACTCAGTGGTCAACTAGGATGAATGAACTGCCTAACAATCAAATGAACTACCCATTCACTTGACCTAAGTCCAATCCATAGATAGATAGAAACACCAACCCTATAGAAAGGGCCGGCGTGAATAAAGTGTCCGTTCGTAATGTCAATGACCCGATGCCCACGGGACAAAGGGACATTGAAGTCCAATCCACCTTGAGCACATCAGACAAAAACCTAAAAGTAAAGATTTATCAACTAAGTGAAGGATGACACAATTTATGGCAATTTCTTCTCTTCTCTTTATGTCTGATTGTTGCTTGGAGGTATGTTTTTAAGTTGGCTTGAAACTCTTCTCTATTTGGTAGTTTTGTATGCATCATTTCATAGTATTCTCTTGGATTGATAAGGAAGTGAATGGTAGGATTTTCCTCTTTCTCGGTTGATTTAACAAAGTATGTTTACTGATAATTACTCAAATCAGTCCAGAAGTACTTAGAGCGAGTATAATATATTTGGTAGTGAACTGTTATCAAGCAAGAATTATCTAAGTCAACTTCTACGAATTCTTAGAGATTGTTATTAGAAGTTGAAGTGTCTCCGCATCCGAGGTGTACACTCTTTATTAAACTTTGGCATCAGGTGCATTCATGACCCCCTTAAAAATATCCCTTTTATACGTTAAAATATTCTTATATTTATTCATGTATATATGTCCAATGTAAATATACAACCCTATTTTCAGCCCTAAATATGCTTCTTGTATGTTTACATGGTATGGTAACGTTCAAATTAACCCCCCTCTCGTGCATTCACATGATTTCTCACACACATAAAAGAATGCATCTTTGGGATCCGCATAGCCTAATTCGGTAGTGTGTGACCAAATCGAGTCTAGTCGATTGGACCTTAGAAAAGGCAATTAACAGCCAAGGTAGTTGCAACATTTACCTCTATATATGGATTGAATGGTTGTGCAACATTAGAGTTAACTGAAAAGAAGAGAAAATATATATTAGGTGAGGTGAGTCTGATTTGTATATGAGACAACCAAGCAAACTGGCATGGTTTCCAAAGAATCCAAAATAGAAAGGAGTGTGAACTAGTTTTGCCATCACAAAGGAGGCAAAACTGAGATCAATGTGAGTTCAAAGAAAGCCAAGGTTTGGAGGCGATGGCCCACATTCAATTTGAGATAATGGCAAGGCATGTGGCAAACTTGAGACATAATTAGGTGACTGGTTTGATTAGTTGGCTCTGACAACTTGGAGCTCATGTCTAAAATTGAAGTTGGAGGGTATTGAGTTCACTATTTGCTTTGATTTTGGTTACACTAAAAGAGGACGTAGACTCTGGTTTCCTGATATTTTGGGGTCAGATCACATGTTCTGATTTCGGTTGACTCATTTGTGCTTGAGAAACATAGATATAATGTGAGTTTGCACATGCATGATCTCTTTCAGCTCTCTATGATTATTAAGATGTTTCCCCATTCTCATGATTTTCAGCTATTGAATGTATTTACTTTTTTTAGATAAACAAAAAAAATGTGAAGCTTGTTTCCATTTTGAGAACGATTCCAACTGACTAAAATACGTGAAATTTGGATAACATCTGAAGAAGTTATGAATTTCTGAGTTTTGCTTATAGTTATTTCAAGAGTTGCTGACTTCAATGGGACTCTTCAAGTGTTGTACAATTACTCAACTTCAGATCTGACTAGTTTTGGCCTACCCATAGGAACAGAGAAGCCACTGAAATGAGGAAAATTCCTTAACCAATTAAAGAACTGTTTCCATGACTCCCGTCCACATTGCAATTACTGAAAGTGTGGTTTGCAAGTTTTATTCCTACTCACAGAAGCTGTGGAATCTGCGATTTTGTATGAGGGCATCATTCTGCTTTAGAAAGGATTTGCAGGTATGTTAAAGAAACAATTTGGAGCTGATGTTCAGCTTTGCAACACGGTCTATTGTTAAAGTGCAACTAATTTTTGTTTGCTCTTCACAACGACTTGATTTATCAATTCTCGGATCTTTCTAAGTTGATATTTCCCTTGGAAGATTTTAGTAGCTGTTTGAAAATGTGATATGTAAGTGCAGTACTGTGGAATAAGTAGTCCAAAGAATTAGCATTCTAAAGTCACATCTTAGATTAATGCATCATAACCTACTCCAGGAAATGTGCGACGGATGTATCAGAGACTACGCATTCAAGGGCGTTCCAGGGCAGATGTATCCTTTTCAAGAGTTACAGAACTAGGCATAATTAAAAACAAGTCGTAAAAGCTAATTAGGGTAAATACTAAGACAGTGACTACGTAACTAGCGGCTTGTTTTCCATAACTTCTAGCCTTCCTTTTTTATTCTAACTTCTCTCCATGAAAGTGTTGCATCACACAACTTCTTACTATCTTGGTTCAAAAAGTGTTAATTTTATGTTGTAGGTTATGCCCCATAACCATCTCAGGATTGCCTTGCCGATTATGTAGTCCATAATTCCAATCATCGAGCATACTTTCCTGAATATACCATACATCATCACCTCTATTGTAGTACGTTTAGTGTTCAACCAATGGGTGATTTTATCAAATTATTACAGTTCTGTAGTTCTTGGCTGACTTCGTCGAACGTGGCTGAGAGTACTTGTGCCATATAGACAACATCACGAATTTCAGACCCCACTGATTCTGCACGATTTCAGTGCGTTTATCGTTAAACACTGATTCCGCACGTCATACGTGCATTTAGAAGTGTCGTTATCGTACAGAAGTGACATGCATTACTAAGATGTCGATGCAATGTCTTTTCAATGATTATGACAAAAGTGTTGTTTCCGCACGAAAGTCGTGCTTAACAGAATCCGTGCGTTAATCGTGTATCTACATTACATGGCTAATAAGACACGGATAACATGCGGTTTTAGTTAATGCGAATTCAGTATCGTATACGTATCATATTAATGCCTTTTACTATATTCGTGCGATTTCAGTATCTATTATAATGCAAATTATTTTCGTACGACATCCGTGTACAATATTTTAATATATTTTTTGGAATCTTTTGAAATCTTTGGGAATCTATTGGAATCTTTCAAACTATTTTATATTATTTTGGAATATGTTGGAACATTCCAAGAATCTTCTTTAAATTATACTTACGGTTTAATTTCCCAAAACATTTTTAGATCTACATTTATAGAGTTTAGAAGCAATACACATTAAAATTTCAAAGAAATAACATTTTATATTTTTAGAATTCAAATTTGGTATTATTGGTTATTATTGTACTTTTCATCATAGGAGCAAAAAAAAAAATAGCTCACAACCACCACGATTTTGGCAAAAAATTCAAAAATTCGAAAAATTATGAAAAAAGTCCTATATATAGAAAAAGTCCTGCATAATCTAGTGCAAAAAAAAATCGGAAAAAAAGTTTTTTTCACATAGTAAAAACCATTCAAAGTCCGCTGAAAATTAGAAAACAGCTCACAGCCATGATCTGCCATCACGATTTTGGCAAAAAATTCAAAAATTCGAAAAATTATGAAAAAATCCCTATATGTAGAAAAAGTCCTGCATAATCTAGTGCAAAAAAAAACATTTGAAAAAGAAGTTTTTTTCACATAGTTAAAAACATTCAAAGTCCGCTGGAAAAAAAAAATAGCTCACAGCCATGATCTGCCATCACGATTTTGGCAAAAAATTCAAAAATTCAAAAAATTATGAAAAAATCCCTATATGTAGAAAAAGTCCTGCATAATCTAGTGCAAAAAAAACATTTGGAAAAGAAGTTTTTTTCACATAGTTAAAAACATTCAAAGTCCGCTGAAAAAAAAAAAAAGCTCACAGCCATGATCTGCCATCACGATTTTGGCAAAAAATTCAAAAATTCGAAAAATTATGAAAAAAGTCCTATATATAGAAAAAGTCCTGCATAATCTAGTGCAAAAAAAACATTTGGAGAAAAAGTTTTTTTCACATAGTTAAAAACATTCAAAGTCCGCTGAAAAAAAATAGCTCACAGCCATGATCTGCCATCACAATTTTGGCAAAAAATTCAAAAATTCGAAAAATTATGAAAAAAAGTCCTATATATAGAAATAGTCCTGCATAATCTAGTACAAAAAAAACATTTGGAGAAAAAGTTTTTTTCACATAGTTAAAAACATTCAAAGTCCGCTGAAAAAAAAAATAGCTCACAGCCATGATCTGCCATCACGATTTTTGCAAAAAATTTAAAAACTCGAAAAATTATGAAAAAAGCCCTATATATAGAAAAAGTCCTGCATAATCTAGTGCAAAAAAAACATTTGGAAAAGAAGTTTTTTTCACATAGTTAAAAACATTCAAAGTCCGCTGAAAAAAAAAATAGCTCACAGCCATGATCTGCCATCACGATTTTGGCAAAAAATTCAAAAATTCAAAAAATTCTGAAAAAAGTCCTATATATAGAAAAATTCCTGCATAATCTAGTGCAAAAAAAACATTTGAAAAAAGAATTATATACACATGGCAAAAAATTGCCAATGGTTTCAATCTTTTATAATTACCAAAAACGTTCTTTTCTATGCATCGAGGGTTTGTGGTGATTTGGTGGTTTGGAGCTTGGTTGATAATCGGGAGGTCGTGAGTTCGAATCCCACTGTCGGTGATAGAGTTTGGGAAGCCCCACCGTGGGTTTGGGCAATTTCCGTGTAGTTAAAGTGGGTCGCGAGGAAAATAATTATTTTATATTATTTTAATATTATATTTATATATTTTAATAATATTATTTTGATCAAATTTAGATATAGAAAGAAAATAAAATCTAGATATGGAAAAGATGATGTCGCACGAAAAACGCACTGAATCAGTGTAATTTCAGGAATTTCGGACCCCACTGATTCCGCACGATTTCAGTGCGATTTCCGATATTTCAAGGGTTCGTACAGTTTTCGCATTGATTCCACATCGTTGCGTCATTCATCGCAACTACACTCATATGACACGATGTTCGTACAAGCGGATATAGTACTGATTCGACACGATTGATACATCTATTGAAAACGTATGAATTTAGCACTCTTTATAGTCCTCAAATGTCGTGTTTTAATCGTCTTTAAAACTACACTGATTCAGTGCGTTTTTCGTGCGACATCATCTTTTCCATATCTACATTTTATTTTCTTTCTATATCTAAATTTGATCAAAATAATATTATTAAAATATATAAATATAATATTAAAATAATATAAAATAATTATTTTCCTCGCGACCCACTTTAACTACACGGAAATTGCCCAAACCCACGGTGGGGCTTCCCAAACTCTATCACCGACAGCGGGATCCGAACTCACGACCTCCCGATTATCAACCAAGCTCCAAACCACCAAATCACCACAAACCCTCGATGCATAGAAAAGAACGTTTTTGGTAATTATAAAAGATTGAAACCGTTGGCAATTTTTTGCCATGTGTATATAATTCTTTTTTCAAATGTTTTTTTTGCACTAGATTATGCAGGAATTTTTCTATATATAGGACTTTTTCATAATTTTTTGAATTTTTGAATTTTTTGCCAAAATCGTGATGGCAGATCATGGCTGTGAGCTATTTTTTTTTTCAGCGGACTTTGAATGTTTTTAACTATGTGAAAAAAACTTCTTTTCCAAATGTTTTTTTTGCACTAGATTATGCAGGACTTTTTCTATATATAGGGATTTTTCATAATTTTTCGAATTTTTAAATTTTTTGCCAAAATCGTGATGGCAGATCATGGCTGTGAGCTATTTTTTTTTTTCAGCGGACTTTGAATGTTTTTAACTATGTGAAAAAAACTTTTTCTCCAAATGTTTTTTTGCACTAGATTATGCAGGACTATTTCTATATATAGGACTTTTTTTCATAATTTTTCGAATTTTTGAATTTTTTGCCAAAATTGTGATGGCAGATCATGGCTGTGAGCTATTTTTTTTTTCAGCGGACTTTGAATGTTTTTAACTATGTGAAAAAAACTTCTTTTCCAAATGTTTTTTTTGCACTAGATTATGCAGGACTTTTTCTATATATAGGGATTTTTCATAATTTTTCGAATTTTTAAATTTTTTGCCAAAATCGTGATGGCAGATCATGGCTGTGAGCTATTTTTTTTTTTCAGCGGACTTTGAATGTTTTTAACTATGTGAAAAAAACTTTTTCTCCAAATGTTTTTTTTGCACTAGATTATGCAGGACTTTTTCTATATATAGGACTTTTTTCATAATTTTTCGAATTTTTGAATTTTTTGCCAAAATCGTGGTGGTTGTGAGCTATTTTTTTTTTGCTCCTATGATGAAAAGTACAATAATAACCAATAATACCAAATTTGAATTCTAAAAATATAAAATGTTATTTCTTTGAAATTTTAATGTGTATTGCTTCTAAACTCTATAAATGTAGATCTAAAAATGTTTTGGGAAATTAAACCGTAAGTATAATTTAAAGAAGATTCTTGGAATGTTCCAACATATTCCAAAATAATATAAAATAGTTTGAAAGATTCCAATAGATTCCCAAAGATTTCAAAAGATTCCAAAAAATATATTAAAATATTGTACACGGATGTCGTACGAAAATAATTTGCATTATAATAGATACTGAAATCGCACGAATATAGTAAAAGGCATTAATATGATACGTATACGATACTGAATTCGCATTAACTAAAACCGCATGTTATCCGTGTCTTATTAGCCATGTAATGTAGATACACGATTAACGCACGGATTCTGTTAAGCACGACTTTCGTGCGGAAACAACACTTTTGTCATAATCATTGAAAAGACATTGCATCGACATCTTAGTAATGCATGTCACTTCTGTACGATAACGACACTTCTAAATGCACGTATGACGTGCGGAATCAGTGTTTAACGATAAACGCACTGAAATCGTGCAGAATCAGTGGGGTCTGAAATTCTTGATGTAGAGAGGGCTTCCGTATCATAGAATTGCTTGCTTGTAGCGGGAGCGTGCTAGTTAACTAAAGATGAGCAAAAGCACCATCTTGACTAGAGAGATCTTCCTATTATGTTCAACAATCGACCTATAGGAGGGGTTGAGTGCCACAAACTAAGTTTACATGGTAGTGAACACTCTTTATCCAAGGTTCGTGAAAGTAAAGGCCTCCCTACTTTAGCTGGATGGACCAAAAAGTCACGACAAGTGAGTTTTGAACACACAGGGAATGACCAATCTTTACTACAAAATGACGACCGAATCAACCAAAAGTACAAAGTTCATGGCATGTATGGTTGAATGCAATCGTCAGTTGCTATATATCCGGCAGCCTTCGAGGGAGTTTTACGATTGGGGTTAGTTGCAACAAATGGAGTAAACCACACATGTCCATTTGCATCAACAAACTCCCTAATGTTGCCTTTCCACCTGCGCACTTGCCTTAGCCATCTCCACATTGGTTTAGTATGTATTGGGAGTTTTTTGCCTCTCAATTCACTACATTTTGTGATGGTCATATGTTGTAGGCAGTTTTTAGTGGAATTCCCAAGTTCTCATCTCTTTCTAGTGTTGAAAATATCATGAAAAGAAGCGAGGAAGTTAATGGATAAATTTAGAATGTTATATTCTTATTTTAAAAACTACCTTATCTTTAAAACCACATAACGTTTGCATATTTATCTCGATTTCAATGAATTAAAATATTATACAAAATTTAGAGCCATTACTTAAACATGGTGTAGTTCAAAAGAAGAAAAAAAAATGCCTATTGCTTGGAGTGCTAGAATAGAATTTTTTTAGAAGAATGCTATTTAATTATCATCAAAACATTAAAGTAGTGATACTCTACGAGAGTTAGTCATTGAAACCTTCAATTAGGACTTGTTGTGGCTAAAAGGAGAATTTTTAGCTCACATTCACCATATCTAATTAGATTTTGCAACAAAGTGTTTTTTTAAAATTTTGGCATAGATAAAGAACGTTTACTATAAAAGGATGTAAGCTTACAAAGCCAACCAAATCACCAAAAAAAATATTCTTAAAAATCAAAACCAAAACTAAAATTCTTTAATTTTTTTGGAAACAAATGACACACATTTCATTGCAAAGAACAAAATACACATCACCAGAACAACGCGGAATCACCATCGGCGAGTGAAAGAACTGAACTAGTTAATGTTTACCTATATTGGAGTTATAAGAACTCCAACTAACTTTTATGTTGGCCTTAGTGGCAAACATGGCCCATTCCTACACCAATCATTATCGAACTAATCAATGAATTTCACTCTCCTCCTTTAATAGTGATTCACTAACTTAGTAGTACGAATGTACGCCGAGTGCCCGTGATCAACCACAACATCCCAAATTACCTGATTAAGCAACGTAGTTTTTTTATGGAAAAAGTTCCCGTTTCAATTTTGCAAAGTGAATTTACAAACTCAACTAGGATCTCAAGAACGGGCCGACAAATTGGAGTCAAAACAAGAGTAAGTTTCCACCTAATGACATGTAAGCCACGAACGCAAAATAACGTTGTGGCTTCACCAAAGTAATGTAGCTTTTGCCTTGTTGCATCTAACAAAGTTCTTCAACAAGGTGTTCTTCTTGGCCAAGCGAGAAAAAACAGTGTCTCGCCAGGCAAGGTCTCGAAGAGAGAGAGAGCTTTTCAATGTGCTAGTGGATGCCGTTGAAGGCAGCGTCAGGTGCAGTAGAATACGATAGTTGGGATGACTTGTGGAATGACAGTGAGGGCTCTGAGTGACCAGGAGTCCCGCAGGCAGGCCGCAGGCGGGGAGGCCTGCTTCCATTAACTTAACTTATTCAACGCGCCGGGTGTCAAGTTTCCACCCTGACGTCAAAATGTCAAATGAAGATAACTGAGCGGAATTTTAGGCGCAATGACTGCAAGGGATGGGAGTCGATTCATCGAAGCTCAGAGCGATGGCATCAATCCGCTGACCGACCGGCCAGCCAGCCCGCCCAAGCTCAGGTAAGGTGGAGGCGACGAGAAAGATACCCGTGCCAATGCCAAAGATAATATAATATTACCTTATTCAGCGTACAGTACCCTACTACTATCTGTCTGTCTGTGTGTGGCTAGGTCACTAACATAGGTGGGGCCCAGGACTGGTTTTTTATATGGAAAGATCTCTGACACCCCGAGCGTGCCATTGGGCCAATCATCCTCATACCTTCCCAGACCTACTCCTGCTAAGCCTAAGTTACCTTAGCTGTAACTTATTCACCCCTGGATATTCAACTTATTTTCCATCAGGCCTCCATCTCCAACACGGACGGGAGTCACGGGACCCAGCAACAACGTGGAAGCTTGGCCCCCACTTTTGCCTTCCTGCCACGCTCCAATCACATCAGCGTTGACACACACAAAATTACCGCGATTAACTTAGATGGACGCTCACACATAATTATGCATGTATACTTTTTAAAATCAAGGTTCCACATAATTATGGAATTACATTCGCTATTCTTCTCGCTTCCACCGACCTTTTCTTTTTCACCCTGGCTACAAAGTTTTATTTCAATAATGATTAGTTATCCAGAGTCAATTTTGACATTTATTTAAAATATATATTTTGCCTAGCATAATACCATTCTACAAAGAACTTTTTGACACACTAATGGAAAAGGTGGCATTGTCCATGGAGATGCCAAGGCAAAATCATTGTGCATGCGTGGAATTGGGCATATTTGCCTGGGCATCTCCTTCGACAGTGCCACCTTTTCTAGTAGTGACACACCATGCAAAAAATTGCACGCAAGAACTTAGTCATTATTGGGTCAAGTTAGCAGCACTTCCCCAACCAACTCTTTATTCACCTTGGCCCTTCAAGCCATAGTTACTCTCTCATTTCATTGTAAACAAACTTCACAATAATAATAATAATTATTATTATTATTATTGAATCCAAAAAAAATTACAATCAATTTTTATGCAAGGTCATCTGGTGGCACTGGTTGACATATCCATGCCTGTCTGTGAAGTTTTATTGTAATTTATATGAACGTTAGCATGAAGAAAGACCTTCCTAACATGATTGTTTGGTGGAGATGGTTTGAGGGCCGGTTTACACTACGGTGGAGAAGGCCTCCGGTCGGTCAAGAATGCTTGGCCAAGACATGGTTATATGAGGCAAATGGTGGATGTGCCGGAGAAGAATGAAAGGCAATAAAATATTTTTAATCACTAGGGCTTCTCTGGCCTCAAGAGGCCGGACAAGAAACTCCTCCTCCGGAGAAGCCCAAGTCCAAAAAGTGCTGCCATGTAGGCGGCCATGTCATTTTATCATCCATGAGAAATCTTCACCACCATTCTTGTCTTCACCTAGTGTAAACACCTTCCAGTGAAGAGTTGCAATTTCGGCCAATCACAGTTTAGAATCGCCCTTTTTTTCATGACCGGTGGACTTCTCCACCGTAGTCTAAACCGGCCCTGAGTATCCATGCCTCATGGACATGGGTAGGAGCTAACTTACCTTCAACAGAGAAGGATCAAAATACTTTCAAAACCACCAGCCTACATAATTCTCAACAATTATCGTAACCATTAACCCCTAACCGCCCAACCATGCATATTTTGCATGATGTACGGATTTGTAGTCCATGTTTTTTCATCCATCATGCACTTTTTGCAGTGTGGATTTTTTTATTGAAACTTTTATGGGAAGTTAGCTTTGTGCATGTGTGATCCGATTAGAAAAGGGATGATTTGTGAAATTTTATGCCACATTTCATGTTGTAGTGTTCCACCAAAAGTTTCAAAGATTTTAGTATAAAAGTGCTTTTGAAAAAGTCAACTACTAAAATCAAGCAACCAAAAAATCTCCAAAAATCACTACACTTAGAGTATTACATTTCAACCCATCACAACAGATTTCATTATTAAATTGTCAATATCTTATTCGTAATCATATTACAAAAGAGTGTTAAATTTTAATTTTGGAATTTAATACACAAATATTGGTGACATCAATCGCAAATCTAACTGTTTGGATAGAATCTAAAATGCATAATGTATAACTTTTATTCTTTCATGAACTTGAAAATATTCTTTTTAGTTGCATTTTATAATGCATCTTTGAAAAACTGCCAATTCTGAAAAGAGTGAGAACATTTAGGGGTTAAGGAAATAACTTTGTTTATAAAAGATTAACAATGAGGGAAGGAGATTTTTAAAAATAAAATCAGAACTAGATTTATGGACTTTCTAAGAATTCCACATTTGAAAAAAATTTGATTTTTTTGGGGTGCCTAACTTAAGGTGGTTACCCCATTCCCAATTGGCGCCTTAAACCAACATCTAGGGGCATTTTCTGCAATCAATTTTGTAATGATGTTGGTTGTAGCATGAGTTACAGTTGGTAATGGGTTCTCTCTTGTTGATTTTAGTATATGTAAGTGTGGTTATGGATTCGTTGTTGTTGGTTTAAGCATCTTTAGTGTGTGCAATACAAATCTTCTTAGGACAGAAACAACTCTACTTGTGTGATGTGAATGGGATGTGCCATACTTCAACTTTGAAAATTTATAACTAATTCATCCTTCATCCAAAAATTATGTTTCAACTTGTGTTGGAATCTATTTCTTCTTGACTAACTCTAAAAAATAATAATACTAAATATTATCAACGTGTCATATCCGTATTTCTTATTCAGTTGGGAATGGGGTAACCACCTTAATTGAAGTTACAATAAACTGAAATTTACTGGAAGCCGAGATCAAATTGCCTTGTTGTAAAGTGCGTCACCGTTCTGACTGGGGAATTGTGCAGGGCAGGGCAGTAGTGCAGTACCCCTGAGAGAAAGGGCGGTAAGTTAATGAGTGCCCACCCTAAGCTTAAACCGCCCATCCGACACAGCAATTAGCCACATATAAATATACTCGGTGTTCCCCGCTCCTTATAATTCAGGTATGAGTGCTTGGCTCACTGCAGGACCAACGGAGCTGGGTCAACATCTTGCTTAACGTACTGAGATTGAGTGAGCGTTCTTTGATCGATCGATCCCTTTCCTGTAGCAGTGCACGCAAAGCTTGCAGCGACCGAGGGAGGGACCCCGCAGTCAATTCCTGTAGCAGCAGTGTACACGATTGAGACCATTCTCAAGTGCTGCTGCAAGCTTAATTGCGTGAGCGAGCGAGCGAGCGACAAAGCAGTTTCTTCTTCTTCTTCTTCTTCTTCGTCAGTGTCATCGGCTGGTTGTTTCTTGCACACTTTTTGGCGTACACCACTTGCAGCAGCTGATATATCGACTTGGAAGCTGCCTTGCATTTGGGATCTGAGCTTGTTGCCGACTCGGCACAATGTCGCGCCTCGTGGAAGGCATCAAGGAGGTATGTAGTACTGTATACTAGTCGGGAGCTAGCTCCCTGTCTTGCTCAGTTGGTGGTCTGCAACCACCAATCTGAACTCCGAGTGCGATACATTATTTGGAGCACTTTCATCGACTTGGTTTGTTGCATGGTTTGCTTTTGTACGTGCCCTCGCCAATTTCTCCATGGACACACGTTTCCGAAGCTAGCTTGCTTCGAACGTTACCACGGTCATTTATGGCCCCTTAGTGGGGAGAGTAGTCTTGCAGCAATAGCTCTTTAATTTGTCCGGTGGGCACTGCCCTATTATCGAGTCGATCAGGCGCTAGCTTTATTCACTTGGTCTCGGAAGATCGAGGACTGGAGTTTGTTTCTATCTATCTGACCCAGGTGCTAGCTTAGTTTCGATTGCAAGCTAATTGATTCTGATTGTGGTGATTCGATTACTGCAGCTATTGCACGGGAAAGACGACGACGAGCCAGAGTATCGGTACCGCACGGGGTATGATCAGCGTCAGCCTATCGAGTCGACGCGATACTACGGGTACCCAGCGAACGCGACGTCGGAAGTGCGGAGCGGATTCCAGAGGCCCTACGGGGAGGACTACAGGAGGGGCTCGTATGAAGATTCGTCGTACTCGTCCCGGCGAAGGTACGGCTCGGGCAGGCGTGGCGAGTCGGACTCAGACGAGGATGTGATCGAACTGATGGTGCCCATGTGCTGCGACAAGTGCAAGGAGAAGGTGGAGGAGGAGCTGGGCGAGGTGGAAGGCGTGGAATCCATCCACTGCGACCAGGACCGTGACCGCGTGGTGGTGCGCGGCAGCAACATCGACACGGACCGGTGCCTGGTGAAGGCGGAGCGCGCGGTGAAGAAGAAGTGCGAGCTCATCAGCCACGACTCCGACGACGAGGTCAACCGGCGCCGCGACGGGTATGGATCGTACAAGGACTCGGGCTACGAGAGCCGCCGACTGTACCGGGCGAATTCGGGGGGCCGGAGTGGCAGGCCGAGCTTGGGCCGATTGCCGTCGTTCGCCAGCGGCAAGGTAATGGTGTACGACGGCGTGGGGGCGTTGGGCCAGGACTACGAGGAGAAGGATTACAACGGCTTCCGCCGCATGCCCAGCATGGGCCGGCACCGCCACCACGACGCCGAGTTCATCACCAGCTTCAACCAGCGCCCCGAGCCCCGCGACGCGCGCCGCGATTACTACGGCGTTGGCCGCCGCATGCCGTCGTTCAACCGCCACCGCTTCCACGACGCGGAATACATCAACACGGACTACAGCCAACCTCCTCGCACCTTCTACGAGCAGAATGCTTCGGCCCGGGGCAGCACGTACACCGCCGCGTACAACGATCGGCCCTCGTATCAATCCCAAGTCTCCTTCTCCCGCCTCAACCCCAGCTACGCCAACCAGTACATTCAATACTAACTGATCAGTACTTTCCCATCAGGCCGGCTGGCTCCTCAGGTAGCGGTCTTTCCATTCCCGGTGAAAGCTTGAATTCCAGTGTGATCCGTTGTATTCCTAGCCCCACAACAATACATACATACTCGTGCACATGATCTTACAGTCCCCATTTTCTTCAGAAATTTCCATGCGCCGGTGCGCTACTAACAGTAGTACTCCGAGTACATATTAATTATTTGGATATATATCGTATGGATAAACTGTTTTTCATTAAATTTCAAGTGTTGGCTCTCAAACCCTAAAATTGATTGATTACAAGTTTGAGTAGGCTTTTATTGTTCCTCTCTTCAGCTATTGTGCATTGTCACATTTGAAATTTTATGGTGGATCATTTGATACTGGAGTGAGTATTTTAAAATTCTTCAACTCCAATTTACTTGTTCTTGTTCAAGCCTAGGTTAACCTGTGAAAACATGTTGAAACGTTCATGTCTGAAATTTTGAAATGAAAGTGGAGTTAAAGGATTAGGCTGTTGTATGGAGCCTTGGCTCACAAACAGTGAGTAGGGTTCTGTTTAGCACATCTTAATTCACTAAGTCTGAAGTTTACGAAGTTTTTCGGTACATTTCCTCCACTAACGATTAGGAACCTCACAGGAATGCATTCTCTACCTTAGTTGTGTTTATATGTACTGTACAGGTAGCATGCTTTCGGGTATGACAGGAATATATGTGTTTATATATATATTTCCATATTCATATGATCTCCTTTAGTCGTTCAATTTTCAGTCGTTGGCACACATTTTTGGCATCAGCCTCCAGAACTCTACATTGGTAGAGTTCATGCCTTGTCTGGCAACAATTGTAGAGGTACTATTGATGTTTACTTATTGGTGTCATGGGCTCATGTCTGGTCAGTCATTTCTGAGCTGATTGCTCTTTTATACTATGTCAGTGAGGCCAAAAATAAACAGAGTGTTTCATACTAGTGTTTGTATGAGTCACTCTTGTTGCTCCTTTGTAAAATTCCGCAACGTTCTATGAGTCTAAGAATTGTACTAATTGCCTCATGTTACATATGGTAGCAAACCACTACTATCAGTACATCATAGGCAGTCATAAAAATACCGCTTAGTGCAACTGCAGAACAATCTGCTCGAAAAATTGAGTGACAATCTAGACACAAGTCTTTCCAGTGCTTTGCACTACAAGTCACTGCCTTGATGAAGCATACGTAAATGTATCAAGTATTTTATCAATTTCTATACAAATACTGGTGCATCCAGTGTTTTGAACTTGCTCTCGTCACACAATAGTTTACAAGGTGTCGGTTGGGTTGTGAGTAATTTACGTTAGAGCATATTCAGCCTATAGCCGTACTATTGTTGGCTGGGCCACTAAGCATCCAACTGGTCCCAGAACTGGTCTCTCGCATAATTATGCTACATGAGGAGGCTGCACTCTTTTGGTTGAAGGGCCTTCAGGAAAAGAAGTGAGATGAAAAACATCTGACAAGGAATGTGAAGACAAAACAATGACTTGTACAATACTGTACAGTACAGAATAAACCATGTACTATAGTACCACATGGAAAGAATTGAGAGTGGATTTTTTAAAGTGACTCACATTAATTGGTTTAGCTTCCTGAATCACATGTGACATGTGTAGAGAATCTCCTGCCACCCTCGAAATATCCTGGCCAGTGATCTCAGAACCACTTTATGACATTTTAGAACATCCTGCGACCTCCCACATAAACGGTATCTACTTTTGCTACCCAGTGCATACTATACTCACGATACCTCTATAATATCCGGGAATACCCTATATATATATTAAGGTGATACCATGATATCCGCAGATATCATGGTATCACCTTCATGAAGTTGCTACATATTTACATCATGATGAGCATTCTCGCTACATTTCAAATTTTTTTCATTTTCTTTCTTTGCATGTTTAGCAACCCCATTCTTTGATAGAAATCTAGCTAATTTTAGCTAGTTTTGAGATCATTGATCCTGGCCCTAGAGATAAGTCCAATTTAGAGGGGATAACTACTTGTTTCCCCGACAATACAACTCACTAGAATATACTTTCAACCAATCACAAGTCACATAACTAGTAAAAGTAAAAAAGTAAGCTATCATATATTAAAGGGTTGTTCCCATCTAGCCTTAAGAGATAGCAAACACCACAGTTAACCCCTAAGTGACGGATCAACCATTTTATGGTCTCCGCCCTTTTTTTGTGGGTTGCCCGAAATAGAAAAAACATTTTTATAGAAAATATAAAAAAAATTAAATAGGTAATTAAGTCTACTTTCCAACCCAATTTGAATCATGTCAATCCGAGTTAAACTCAACTCGGGAGAAATTTTCAAAGAAAAACACTTCTACATTGTCTAGTGTTATAAAACTTACTATTTGGGGAAAGTAATGATGTTCTCTCCGTTGAAAAATTTGCAATTTTTGATTTTAGAATAGAATGTCTAGTTTTAACAAATCATAAAAAAATTCAAATTCTAAAAATAAAATTTGTGATTATGATAAATATTTGAAGTTAAATGCTTCTAAATTCATTATGAGATGATAAAAAGCTATTTTTTGATATTTGACCATATGGAAAATTACTAAACATCAAGCTCCTCATTTTCTCTTTTGGACCAAACTTCATCAAAGTTGAAGAAGTAATTTTTTATAACACATTTATGTTTTGCCCTTACCCCTCCGTCATTTAGGGGTTAAGTGCATGTAATTAGCAGAGCATTCACACCTCAGGGCATCCGTAGTCACTGAGCCTAGCGTGGAAGGTGGATAAGAATGTTTTTTTTAGGGAAACTGTGCTACAACACTTTCAAAAAACTACGGGACTTTTTCCAACTGTTATTTAGTTGTGGATCTTCCATTTGAGTACATTCCAGAGAATTTCGGGTGGTCTTTGGTAATGGCTCTACACTAAATAGGTAGATTAGTGTTAGATAATTATAAGATTTGAAAATATCATAGGTTTTTACTCTCGACAAAAAAAATTACCAGAGACATTGATTCCAATACTATTGAAAGATCCCCATCTTGACCAATTTAGAGGGTAAAAAAATTGGTCAACAGTAAAAACTTACTACATGTTTATGTAAATTAGTGTATCTAACACTAATCTACCTATTTAGTGTAGTGGGTGTGCATTAGTAAAAGCTCGTCTCGCATAGTTTGACAAAAATTTCGGTTTTGAAAGAGTGGTTGGCCTACACGGAGCATGGACAACTTCTTACAACGACGGGACTCGGAGCAGACATGGATTTGCCCTGGGAGACGACCATGGGCAAAACGTACCTGCATTCTTGCGTGTTGCAATGTCCTCCGACGAGCTCTCCAAGTATTCTCTTCATCTCAGCTTTGACTTAGAATCACGGGCATTTTTTGCTGGTCCTCTAATTGATCGTACTTGCATTTCAAATTTTGAGAGAGTAGGTTCTTCCCCATGAGAATAAAAGCAATTGCCCTTTTCTGTGTTCTTAGGCAACAATTGCAAACACACTGTTTCTGCATTGTGATTCTTTTCTGTTTAAATGCTCATACTGTAGTTCCTAGATTTCCTACGATGACTTTCTGATTTCGTTTTATTTATATTATTTTTACTAATTTTGTATAGGACTTGTTCAAAATCGTTGTCATAGAAATTAAACTGCCTCAATGCAAGCTTGTACAACCCCCCAATTTGTCTTGCAATAGCTGCAACTTTTTTGCATTTGCAATTTTTTTCCATTTCAAGTCATTCATGCTAAACATTGATGAACATTATATACCTTCTCATTCAATTTGAAATTCAGTAGTCAAGGTTGGATTTATTTTTTTTGGTAATTTCCACACGTACCTTTGTGTATGAATTGTCGTTGTGAGAATGCACAATAGACCTGCAGAGCACAAACCAATGATTTGATGCCTGAATGAGTAATTGTCTGTGAAGAATAATCATAGAGTTTAGTGTTTAGACATCGTCTCTCGTCTTTAATTTTTCATAAAGATTGATCTTGTTCATGTAACTACCTTGTTTACTTTCAAAGTAGACCTACGTAGCATAAAAAGACACTCTGATTCTAAAATCATGATTTTTCTAGGTATATTGTTCATACTTTAAATATATCAATGTGTTGGCATGTTCTTTATTACTTGCAAACTTTTCCAAGCAACGGCCCATCACTCATGCACGACGGACTGTTGGCGGGGCTCGCTAGGCATTGTTGTCAAACCCACCAGCAAGTTCCAACCAACCAAAACAAGACAGAAAGGATCGAGGCTTGAATTGGCTCCTATACGAAATCGCAGTACTAATCGGAGTGAAGCACGGGAATGATGTTTTTTAGGAGATTGATACCGTTCCTGGGGGAGATCTAACTTAATGACACCAAAAACTTGTAAGTGGTTTTGAGTTTCACAAGAATTTATGCGTGCATGGTTTTTTTTTGTGCTTGCGAGATGGCCCGCCTGCAAAATCAAGTGAAACCAACTCATTCCAAACTACAAGCACATTGGACATCACTTGTGTTGGACCGGGAGGAACGTACATGAGTACTAGGAGTTGTCTTTTGCTGAACACAAGGCTGAGGGACCACCACGTTTATTTGCCCAAAGGTGTATGACTTCATTCACTAATGGTATGGCAATTCTTAGATACTCAATCTTAGAAAATGGGCCTTCAAATCAGTGTTTAGTTGATTATATCCTCACATTCTCCTTGTAATTGGTTCATTGACTATTTGATGTGCACTTTTGGTATTTGAAGGGCGTGTAAAGGTGGGAGAGTGTAGGTGCAAGGATTCTTCAAATGTAGATGAATAAATTCAACGAATTACTCCTAGCGTGCATGGGTAGGAATGCTCTAAGAGCATGGCCACCCATGCCCTCCCAAAGTCTCTCACACTCAATAAGTAGAGGAAAAGTACCAAGGACCTTTCAAGAATGCCTCTTGACTCTCAATTCTAGCGTGTTAAGAAATGGCCCTTCAAATCATTATTTAGTTGACTATATCCCCACACTACTTGTGATTGATCCATTGACTATTTGATGTGCACTTTTGATGCTTGAGGGACATGCAAGGGTGGGGGAGTGGAAGTGCAAGAGCTCTTCAAATGTAAATGAATAATTTTAACGAGTCAGCTCTAGCGTGCATGGGTGTGAATGCTCTAACACGCTAAGATTGAGAGTCGAGGTATTTTGAAGGGCCTTTGGCACTTTTCATCTACTTCTTGAGTGTGAGAGCATCCCCACTTGTACACGCTAGAGATGACTCGCTGAAATTATTCATTTACATTTGAAGAGCCCTTGCACTTACACTCCCCTATCACGCCCCTCATTCATCAAAAGTGCACATTAAATAGTCAACAGACCAATCACAAGTAGAATGTGGGGATATAGTCAACTAAATATTGATTTGAAGGGCCATTTCTTGACACGCTAGGATTGAGAGTCAAGAGGAATTTTAAAAGGGCCCTTAGCACTTTTCATTTAGTTATGAAGTGTGAGAGACTTTGGGAGGACTGCAATGGAGCGAGAGACTCTGGAAGGGCATAGGTGGCCATGCTCTTAGAGTATGGCCAGCCATGGCTTCAGAGGGTCTCTGACCTCAAGAAGTGGATGAAAAGTTTCAAGGGGCCTTTCAGAATGCTTCTTGACTCTGGATTCTAGCGTGTTAGAAATTGGGCCTTGAAATCACTATTGAGTTGACTATTTGATGATTATTCCTCTCATTCTACTTGTGATTGGTCCATTGACTATTTGATGTGCACTTTTGATACGTGAAGGGCATGCAAGGGTGGGGGAGTGTGAGTGCAAGGGCCCTTCACATATAGATGAATAATTTGAGAGGGTTAGTTCTAGCGTGCATGGGTGGGAATGCTCTTAGCAATGCAACTCTCATGCACAAACAATGTCGTGCCTTGATAAAAAAGAATTGTCCCCACGTGTTCTTTAGTTGCCTCACATCATGTACAATTGAAATAAATGCATTGGGTCTATGAATAGTGTGCATGAACTAAAGAGAATAAATTCTTTCAACTGGAAAAGGTTGAACCTGGTTTCTCATTCATGTGCAACTGGATGAAAAATATCCCCATAGTGGATGTGACCAAAAGGCAGAGCCAGTGAAGGCTACTGAATGTTATGACCATGTGAAAAACCGGTTGAATGCTGACAATGGAGGAAAATTACTCTTGAAAATCTTCCCGAATACGATCATCTGTGCATGTGGCTGGGGTGTTTGTCAGTGATTTACTGATTCCTTTTTGCAATGAAATCCTGTTTTGTTTGTTTCAAAAAAACATCATCTGCATAACATTCAGTAGTCTTTGAGTGTGCTGCCCTTCCTTGCATGGAATGATGTGGAATATCCCACATCATTTCATCCTTCCAACGAAATAATGTGGGATATTCCACATCCCAATAGTAGCTATGGGGGCACGTGGCATCAAGCAAGAGCAAGCAACCATGGTGCACAGTAATCGAAAGCACAATTCAACAATGTTTTTTCATTGTTTATTTGATTGATTCTCAACTCAATAGTGTTTCGTCATTGAAAGCACAATTCAACAGTGTTTTTTCATTGTTTATTTGATTGATTCTCACTCAATAGTGTTTCGTCATTGTTTATTTGATTCAATAGTTCTTTCAATTAGAAATCACTGGTCACTCTATATATAAAGGTGGATGAAACTTAAAAGGCAGTCTCTTTGAAGGCTACTGAATGTTATGTGTGCACAAGTGAATTGTCAACTGAATTTCGTTGTCCCTGCACCCGCTGTAAAGCTGTGTCTTTATGGGGATTGGAAAAGATAAATGGGTCTTGGGTCTTGTGCAGCACGTTTCTTGTGGACAGATGATGTAATGTATAGTACATTGGACAGATTGAGGACCCACGCGGATTAGAAAGTGGATGATCTGTGAAAATTATATGCCTCATTTCATGCCACACATTTTCACCAATTTTTTTTAAGATTTCAGTTCAAAACAAATAAGAATTGCTCTTGAAAAAACCACCTTATAAAATTAAACAATCAAAAAATCTCGAGAAATCGCTACACTTAGAGTATTATATTTCAACACATCACAATAAATTTCATTCACAAATTGTCAATATCTTATTTGTAACCAAATTACCAAAAAAATTTGAATTTTATGTTTCAAATTTTATACACAATATCGATGATTGCAATAACAGATATAACTATGTGGATAGAATTTAAATTTCATAATGTACAACTTTTATTCACACATCAAGTTCCAAATATTCCTCTTTGTCGCATTTTATAATGCATCTTTGCAACTCTCAAAATTTGGACGGAGGACTCCAATACCTTCAACATTTCCTCCAACAACCCACAAATATTGCACTAGATTTGATTGACCAGTTTCCAAATTGTGTTTAGGGTTCTAGATTTTCTTGTTAAATTCAACTACCGGTACTCATGTGCATTTGCTTGGTGAATTTGATTCCCTTCCGTTGGTATAACTATACAACTTTTATTATACATCAAGTTCAAAATATCCCTCTTAGTTGCATTTTATAATGCAGTTTTGCAAAACTGCCCAATCTAGAGAGGGTTGTGGGTATTTAGGAGTTAAAGAACAAATTTACAAGACGCTCAACAAGTTTCACCTCAATGACATATAAATAAATAAATAAATAAAAATACCAATAAGAATTTAATAAAAGTAATAATAATAACAATGATAATGATAATGTAGCTAGATGCATAAAATCTATCTTGCATCCAAGTACGGCATGATCTTCTACAACAATGAGCAAAAATGTACTCTCTGCGTGCAACAAAATGAACTTTTTTTTTTACTGAAATCTATGGATTAAGCTTAATTCCGTGATTACAGAGGGTGTGTGTTTATTGTAATGCAAACCCATGGACTAAGCTTAATCCCGTGATTACAGAGGATGTATGTTTACTGTAATGCAAACTCATGGATTAAGCGAGAGTATTTTGGCTACCAAAAAGTGTATATCCGTACATAATCAAAATCCATGACAATAATCCATGATCAACATGATCAAAATCCATGAATTAAACTGCCAACATTGTTTGCAATGTCTTTAAGCACTTGTTAAGCGCTCGCGCGAAACATAATTGCTGGTAGTGAATGAGTGCAATTAGAAATCGAGGTTTTACTTTGAAACAAAATTATCATGGTCTGTTCGTGGGTTAGAGGGAGTAACTATTTATTTATTGTATCGTTGGGTGAAGTATTGATATCCGGATATGGCATCTGGCCGATACTTCGGCACCTGAAAAGCTAGCGACGGTACCCGTGAGCGTTGTGTGAGGTATTGATATCTGGGTACGACGTCGGGTCTTTCCCAGGCGTGGGCTGAGTGGGGAAGCTTAGATTGATATGGGGATATGACATCTGGTGTATACCCGCTGATTTGAAGAGCCTTCCTTATCCAGTGCAGGTGGAGCTCCTCTCCAAACAAGGAAGGGAAAGGAGATTCACAGACAGCTGCAGGCAGTGTGCGTGCGTGTGTTTGCAGTGACGAAGAATTTTTGTGTGTTGTGTCTCTAGCCTTCAGTTGCCTTGGCTTGCAGTGTTTCTAGCGATGGCGGCCTCCTTGACGACTTCGCTCTGTGTTTTCACAGCGCCTCAGTGCCTTGCTTCACGCCAGGCGCAGCTCTCTGGCACTTCCTCGACCTGCTCCTCCAGCCACCAGCCCACCGCTTCTATTGTTGGCCCTGTCTTGGTCCAACCTCGTGCGAGTGAGTTTCGCTAATCTGGCTTTCCTTTCGATTTTCTTTTCTTGCGAATGTCGGTACTTACTTCAGAGTGCAACGTCCGTCTCTGTGCTTGCTTTCTTTCCAGGCTTTGTTTTGATTTTTGATTTTTTTTGGGGGGGGATGCGCTAGGTCGGGTATGCGATTTGACAGGCAAGAAAGCCAATAATGGATACAAGGTCTCTTTCTCCAACCACCGCACGAAGCATTTGCAGCAAGCGAACTTGCAGTACAAGCGCCTCTGGTGGGAGGAGGGCAAGCGCTTCGTGAAGCTGCGTCTTTCTACCAAGGCACTCAAGACTGTGGAGAAGAACGGCCTACAGGCCATGGCTAAGAAGGCCGGTATCAATCTGGCCGACTTCTAGGTTAGTGTCATTTTTTATTCTCGTGCAAGAATTCATGTAGTTGATATCACATTCCAGGACATGTATTTCAAAACAATTATACAAAGAAGGAAGGGTTTGCAATTGTGAGGCTGGTGAGCGTGTGATGGAATTCGTGAACTACTACTTATTCATTTTTGTCATTCACTCCCTGCTATACAGGAATTTAATACAGACTGATTGCTCAAGTTCCAGGTGCTTCAAATTTAGTGTGCATATTCTCTGTGTCAATCCGCATTTTCAGTTAGGGCAGAGTGTTTTGTCAACTGTAGGATTCTGAACACTTGATGAATGGAAGGAGGACAATTATGCTGATAATTCGTTTAGGTTTAATTGTACTCGATCTTTCTTGCAAAGAGTTAACCTATTCAATACCAACCCTCGATTGAGTTTGTGACATCTCGGATTGTGGGATCAGAATCGTGATTAATCTAGTTTCTATTTCCTGAAGTGCACTTAGTTACTGGAACGTGACTTGCATCCAACTGTCAATCTTCTTTACAACTGCGAGCTGAGAGTCAATCTTTGAGAGTGCAATAGGCTCATGATATTATGTACAGTACATATTTCAATTACCCTGTACTCATTGGTGCATCACAGTCACCAAAATGTTCCATCAATTTCAATGAATTGTTTGGATGTGTGGAGATGACAATGTGGAGAACACCTCAATTGTGAGTGGCACTTACTGCAAATGCTGACGGAAGCATCATTCTTCCTCCATTGGTTATCAATCAATATTCGAAGCCTCGGGCTTTGCCTCGGGCTTTTACAAGCATGCACATTCGAAACCTAGAAAATGCAAGGTATACAATGGCATGCTAATAAAAAAAGCTGCCCAGAAAGAGAGAGTGTTTTTGTTGGTGGATAACTTTTTTGGACATCAAGTGCCAAATGTAAGTTCAAGATTGAGGGTGACACAATTAGAGTTTTTGCCTCCAAATACAACTAGTCGTTTCCAGCCTATGGATGCAGGAATCATTGCATCATTCAAAGCTTCAACATCAAATAGATTGTATTCTAAGTGGCAAGAGTTTTGCGATTGATGTGTACCAAGCTGTGACCATGCTTGAGAAGGCTTGGTGTAACGGAGTGACTCCAACAACAATTCAAAATTGTTGGAGACACACAATAATTCTTTTAGTTCTTGTAGAAAATGAAGTCATTCAAGAGCAGCGAAGGAAAGAGGTAGAGGAGGTTGCTGCTGTATTGGAACAACTAAGTTTGATATCCTCTGAGATTGAGACTGAGATAGTTAGGGGATATTTGGAGGCAAAAACTCTAATCGTGTCACCCTCAATCTTGAACTTACATTACGCACTTGATGTTTAGAAAAATTATCCACCAACAAAAGCACTTTCTCTTTCTGGGCAATTACCGTCCTCTCAAAATATAACATAAATTGTTCTAAAATTTGTGTTGTCATCCATGCTTTTTTATTAGCATGCCATTGTATACCTAAATTTTCTGGGTTTAGAATGTGCCTGCTTGTAAAAGCCCGAGGCTTCAAATATTGATTGATAACCAATGGAGGAAGAATGATGCTTCCATCAGCATTTGCAGTAAGTGCCACCGTGATGCGCTCCTTCTGCTTTTTTCCCAGATAACCTTTTCGTAGCTAATGTACGATTTGGTTCCAATTTGTAAAAAGACCAGTTTCATCCAAATTGAAAACATCACAACTCCTGTACTGAGATACAAGTATTTTGATGTCTTCCATTTTCTTTAAAACCTCTTCAGAAACGTTAGCTGATGCGTCTTCTCCATGACGGGTATAGCCCTTGATATTATATCTCTTCTTGAAATTCTGCACCCATCCATGAGAAAATTGAAGCTCCTTCTCGTTAGCACCTCTAAGAAGTAATGCGTAAAATCTCTTTGCAGCAGCCACCACAAGGTCATGAGATAAAACTACATTATTTTCCTGCATTGTCGTAAACCAAATAAAAGTGGCTTCCTTCACTTCTGGGCATTGAGACTTTCGTAAGCGCTTGGAATCACCGAAGTATCCAACGTCAAGTCCACTAAAGTGTTCTTTTTTGCTTTACTATTCTTCCAATACCGGTATTCGTCTCAGACGCGTTTACTTGAAAGTGTGCATTAGCCCAAGTAGTTAATGCTCTATTGGTAATCTTTTCACCACTAGCTAACACAGTCTTGCGATACTGAATAATCTCTTGTTTTTGCTCTAACGTGAACTCATGACCCTTTGCCATTGCAAACTGTAGGAAATTTACTTTAACAATATATCTTCTATCGATGAATTTGCAATACAAATGACAACTCTAACAACATATATTCTATGAATGAGTTCACAACACAAATAATAATAGTTCTATAGCCTTCAGTCCCTTCTTATAATCCTAGCCGCCTTGCCTAGTTGCCTTTTGTTTTTAAGTTTATAAAATTAAAAGTACACTTATCTTGTAGTACTCATGATGTCGTTGGTCCATTGATACCTGCATGAGATCTCGGCCTCGTCCGGGTATACCTTTCTGGACGACGTGGATGAATGTTGGTCCCACGGATGAATGAGAACTCTCATTGTTTACTAGCCAGTGGCGGGGTTCTCCCACCCGAAGCGGGTTTCGACGTCTTCCCCCGTCAGATACACGAGCACGTCGAAGGTCACGAGCAATGGGAGCTATCCTGCAACCAAGCTTCACGATCTACTGATCGAGCAGTTGATCCATGCTGTAGATTCCGGAGAGACTTTCTTTCCGTTTGTCAGGACAGCCTTCCGATGAATCGTTAGTAAGTAGACGACTGAGCATTTGGGGAAATTATTCTGTTCTTCGTTGTGGTGTTGCGAACATGGAGGTCGATGGCGTCGCTGGCAGCGATGGCGGCGTAGAGAGGGACGCCTTGCACCGGCAGCAGCAGGCGTTCAATTCCGCCTCGCCTATTGCGCAGGTCTTGTCATTCTGGAAAGGTATCTCCCTTCCCTGGATCTTGAATTAGGGTTTCGTGTGCATTCGTTCGGTGGCTTTCTCCTTGTTTTTCTTCGATTCTCTTCTGCCTATCCATTGAAGGGTTTTCTTTTCTAGGTCGTTCCTCTGCATTGCCGAGGGTTTTGATGATGGCATTCCGAAATTTTGAGACTGTAGGATTTTTGTGGTGCGATTGAGCGCTCTGAGCCGTAGCTTTGCAGCTGAAGATCTGTGTATATGACGATCAGCATCCTTTTGCTGAATTTAGCCTTTTTTGAAAATTGATGATACAGACGCTGTCTTAAAGGCAGTTTCGATTGGATTATTTGTTCAGGTTTATCTCATTTTTTTTGGCAATCAGATTTTGATCTGGAGAGTTGGAGGACGCAGTTGGACAAACAAGCTTTGGAGATAGATAAAAATCAAGAAAGCAGCCTTAAGAACCGTCGAAAGCTTGCTGAGACTACACGAGGTGAGTGGCTTCTGCGTTGCCTTTTCTAGAGTCCATCTTTTATGAAGAATTGTGCGGCCGCTTGTATGTAGACAATCATGCACTGGAAGTCTCTCTAATGAAGAAGACGGGCTGTTTTGTTGATGAAATCCAGACTATAAAAAAGCTTCTGTTGAGGAAAAGATCAAAGCAGCTCCAGCACTCTTAAAGGGGTACCAGGAGGAAGTGGACAACCTTACAAAGAGAGCAAAGTTTGGAGAGAATGCTTTTCTTAATATTTATCAGAAGCTCTATGAGGCTGCTGATCCCGTTCCCGCTCTCACTGCTGGTTCAGTAAGTTCATTTACCTCTTCGAATGGTGAATCATTTACCGGTGCCTTCTAAAACCTTAATGTTGTAATAGATTGCAAGGCTGGCAAAGTTTACACCACGGAACTATTTTAAAGGTGATAATATGGTGTCGTTCTCTTGACAAGTTAAGGCTCGGAAGTCATGTCTCCAAGAGACATTTTGATGGGAACTCAAAATTCATGTGTAGGAGTCTGCATCAAAAGTGGCTGATTTGGAATTGGAGAATCGGAAGATGAAGCAAGAATTGGAGGAGTTCCGCTCCGAGGCTGCTCATCTGAAGAATCAACAAGCCACCGTGCGGCGCTTAGAGGAACGAAATCGCTCCCTTGAACAACAGGTTTGAGCGCAGCAATCCCAATAGAGACTCATTTATGGCTTTCTTCTATCCCATCGCATGTATGGGTTCTTTATTCTTTCGGTTCCCGATGGTTGTTGTATGTATGCGGAATCTAATCACTGGCTTGGGTTCATTTGGATGTCAAGCATGAACCCTTCTTTCTATTAGTTGGTTTTCAACCAGGTGTTTAACCGTCTTAGCTCCTGCGACAAGTCGCACAAAGCATTCTAACGACGTTTTGGAAATGTGATGAGCAGATGGAAGAGAAAATTAAAGAAATTGTTGAGATGAAACAACGCAGCTTGGCAGAGGAGAACCAGAAAAGCCTTGAAATATTAAGGGACAGGTGCGAACGTGATTAACGACTGGATTGGCTGATGGAATCTGTCTGTCTATATCAACGGCTTGAACATGTTGCATGAATATTTAGGTGATTCCAGAAACTTCAGTATCACCTCCTTTGACGAAGAATATTGTTCAATTGGGGTTGCAGGGAGGAGTTTTTGCAAGATCAGTTGCGAGCAGCAAAGGACAGTGTACAGAATATGCAGAGGCTCCATGAGTATGGGCAGAGCCAGCTATTTGATTTGCGAACTCAATCTGGTGTGGTGCTCGTCCCCTTACTGAGTAAATATTTAACGTCCTTATTATTGTTATTATTATAATGAAGATTCTTGGTCGTGAACTTAAGAGACTAAGCAATGCCGATTTCCTACATGTGTTTTGTGCAGAGGAGCTCAGTGCAAACAAGCAGTCAGAGCTAAACCTGTTGACCGATGAAGTGGAGCGAGCACAGGGCCGGCTTCTGAGTCTGGAAAGAGAAAAGGTCTGTATGATTTTACTGACAAGCTAGTTGAAGAATTCCCCTAATAGCAATTGTAAATATCTGAAGAGATTTCAAACATCACGGAGATCATCTCCTCTCCTTTTCAGGCTCTTGTAATTCTAATACTAAAGAGCAGGTTGCAGACATTCTCAAATTTGATACGTAAACCAAGCAGCAGAGTCTCAGGCAACAGTGCATTTCTGTTCTACATATTGGATTTGAGTTCTGACTCTACTGGACACTGGACTGAATATTTACCTTGTTCTGGAATTGGTGAAGGCTGTCATCATGCTTCCCTCTTCTATCCTTGACTCGTCTCTTTTGTATAGTTTTGACTGTTATCCGGTTGTGCTTGCAGGAGCAATTGCGGCAACAATTACAGGCAGTGCATAATCAAGATACACAGTTGCAGGAACGGTGAGTGCATGTCTCTGTTGGTGCTCGTTCAACAGCATTTTCTAGCTGACTCGATATCACTTGAAGTATAGGGCTTTGTAATTTTAGAAGACAATTTGGGGTTCTCTGGTCCTAGACGTAATCTTTAGTCTTCATATCCACTCATTCACTATATAGCTTTGACGACTTCAATTGCAGTACTTGGTATCATTGCATATTTGACAGGAGGAGATGGCACTATTTCTGCAGTTTATGCTAACATATTATAGACTGCATTTAGATAGCAGTGCAGCAAAGAGCGAGTCATTTTATAAATGTACTCGTGAACTTAACTTCTTCTTGTCAAGTGTAGGCTAGATGAGGAGGCTAGCAGCAATCTAGAAGCATCTTTGACTGCGAAGGAGAAGATAATCTCTGAGCTCCACCATGAATTGCACCTTATGGAAACCACTTTGGGAAGCGAACGTGAACAGCATGTCACCGAAGTAAAGAAACTGAAAGCCCTTCTGGGTGAGAAGGTACAGAAAATGTTTTTTGAAGTAGATGTTTCCGTATTTTTAGCCTACAGTCGTCAATCAGAGAAGTATTCAAGTCGTTGACACACTTGCATTCAACAAGATCTGAACATGATGCAGGATGCCATCCTGGAAGAGCTCCAACGGGAAATCACTGAAAGACCTACTACTAAGCAAGTGGAGGACTTGAGAAAGCAAGTCAAAATCTTGCAGGTCAGGCTTCATATATTCTTACCTGAATTTTCACTTCCAATTTCATAGGCTCACAAGAGCTCGAACATATGAATTGGAAAATCAATTTTCTGAGATACTTGTGCTTGGTCGGTTCTGAGTATGCAGGTTGTTAACTCGAGCTGTAGATTTGGTTCATATACGAGCCTTGGTTCATTGCTCTGTGGACACTGTTTCTGTATGTCACGGCTTAACCCTCTTAGTGCCCAAATGGACAAAGTGGCGGCTTCCATATCAGTAGAAAGAAGAAATCATGTTCTACATCATTGAACGACAGAAACATGAGCACTTAGAGGTTAAACCGGTAGTAGCAAGGAGGAGGAGGTGGTAAACACCTAGAGCTAGGGACACCACTTAGAGTTAGGTGGAGGTGGCAACTCCTAGTTCCATGCAAGCTTTAAAGTTTCCCATCACCACCATCACCATTTCAAAGACGAATCTTTGATCACTCATGGCATACAAAATTTTACGAATTAGGAGTTGAGTATGGTCTCATTGAATTCATCTCGGAAAATTCTTCGATTTGATACCCAACTCAAAAAAACGGTGTCGAGTCATGCAAAAGAATGCCGAAAATCAAACTGCATTAAGGTTAGAGCAGCGGGTTATCAAACACTCATAACTTACGAACGGTTGGGAGTGAAAGGACAGGTTTAGGCTTTGTGGAAAGTCTCCAGAGACAATTTCTTACAAGATTAAGTCGTTGTTTGCTCGATTTGACAAAGAATTGAGTAAAATATTGAAGTTTGAAATTGGGTCTTTCTTTCATTGTGAGGTTGAAGTGAGAATGAGCGGTCTTGGGTCCATTGTGAGAGGGGCCTATGAGACACTCATACAAGACACTCAAAGGCCCCTCTCACAAAAGAAATTTTACTTGATGCACTATACTGTCTTGGATGGTCTACTGGATTAGTTGGATCCTGAATGTTGAAGTAGAATATGTGGGTGCAGGCAGTGGGTTACAATTCTGTGGAGGCAGAAGACTGGGAGATAGCCACCCGTGGTGAGGATATTGGGAAACTGGAGACTCTGTTGCTGGACAAGAATCGCAAGATGGAGCATGAACTTACGCAAGTCAAGGTGCTCAACTATATTTTCAGTCATGGATAATTAGGAACTTATTATGAAATTAGTTCCTAATTATAGCTTGATTCTTGTGTAGCCCATTTCTTCTTTGGTTGATTTAACTCCTCTTGAACAGGTTGTTGGTCGTGTGTTGCAGAGACACTCTTCGTTGTTGAAGAAGTATAGAACAGTTTGAACAGTTTATTAATTTGTGAACTGGACAGGTACAATTGTTGGAGAAGACCCAGAAAGCATCTGCCGCGGAACAGAAGGTCAACGATCTCGAGGCCAAGGTAGCAGAGCAGAAGGCGCTGATTGTGAAGCTGGAAGAGGATATCCTGAAGGTTCGTTCTGCATGCTTATCATTTCTCTGTTTCACATTCTCTCTTGGCAATGCCCTTCTTGAAAGAAACTAGAAATTTCTTGTGTTCTATATTCAAATTCTGAATTTTTTTGCTTGTGTCCTCTTCTATTGTTTTGTAGTTTTTTCACGATTCGTGAGCTTCTCTTTCCTTTATATTGTGTGTGCTGTGTACAGGGTTACGGCCCTTCGCATGACCGCCGGCATACTAAGCAATCGGACGACTGGGATCTGCCAGATTCAGGAGTAACAGACTTACGGGAGGTGCGTGATCTTCTTATTGAGAAAATTTTAAGTGAAATATATGCTACCAGTTTGTGCATGTGAGGGATATTACTTGACCTATTTCATCATCATGCAATCAGATTATTGGTCATGGGATAAGTTAGAAAGGGCGGTTTTATCTATATTCATTTGTTTTATGTATGGATCTTTGACAGGCATGGGCTCCCAACATTTCTCATTTACCGGTGGTTTGATTGCTGGATGCAGAATAATGTGGGTGGAAAGTCGGTGGACGATGAAGAGCAGAACTCGATGTTGACAGTTATTTGTAGTCAGCGCGATCGCTTTAGGCAGCGGTTACGGGAGACAGAGGAAGTATGCCTTCTATCTTGCTGTAGTTCTTTTAACTAAAGGAAATGACGGATATGAAGTTACGGAGATGTAATGAGGACTGCTCATAGGTCCACAAAATTTCTGCTCTAACAGTGTATACTCTTCTGAGGGTGTGCAGGAGCTAAGGATGGCAAGGGATCGGTGTCAAGCATTAACAGCAGACCTTGAGCGTAGTAAAGCTGATAACGTGAAACTCTATGAGAGGATGCGTTTTGTACAGGACTACTCTCAAGACCGACCCGGTAAAGGACGATCAGGAAAGAAGGTAATCCTTGATGCAGGGCTTTCTGTCAAAGATACCTTGAAGTCTCAATGAATGATTCGTTGACGACGTTTAGGACTCCACGAATTTGTTTGCGATTTACACCTAGCTGATGTAGTGTAATTTTGATGTTTACAGCGTGGGGAGGATCTGGAATCAGGCATGAATGGAGATGTAGAGAGCAAATACAAGAAAATGTATGAAGATGACATAAATCCCTTCACAGCATTCTCCAAAAAGGTTCGTCTTTAATTTTCTTTTGGATATTATCCAGTCAGCTCATTTGAGCAGATAATTCACCTGTGCAACATGTATCAGCCTTGCACTTGCTCTTCTATTCTTCACAAGAGAGTACGGATGCAGGTATGTCACGTTCTCTTCTGGATCCTGCAATTCAACTTTTAATTGCCTTGATCGTGAGCAATTGGAATGCACCAATGCATCGTGATAAACCAGCATTTCATATTGTTCAAGAGCTCTGAATGTTCAGTGCCAACTGTTAAGTTCTCATATGTATGCTTTGACATGATCTCACAGGAGAAGGAGCGAAGATACAAGGAACTTGGAATTCGTGACAAAATCACTTTGACAAGTGGCCGCTTCCTTCTTGGGAACAAGTGATGAGTCTGACCGCTGCTATGTTCCTTGCAAATGTTGGATTTGTCTAGCTTTGAGCTTGTCTGTGGAAGTTCAGCATTACTAGGCGTAAAAGACTAATGGAACTATGGACTGTTGTACAGGTACGCCCGGACTTTTATTTTCTTCTACTCCATTGGCCTCCACATGTTGGTTTTTGCAAGCATGTACAGATTTTCAAGCTTAAGTCACAGGTATTACTGGGTTTTACTCCTTTGCATTTACTCTTGCCAGAGTTTGGTGGCCTCCCCAGGTGCTCCAGGACCATGTTTTCACTAGTGAATTGCATACATGAGTATTGCGCACTTGAGAATTGCATACAATAGAGAATGGATTCTGAATGGTCTCTTGTGCTGGGTTCACAGTGCAATCAAAGACCGAGAGATGGAATACAAGATGGCTGCAGCTGAAAATATCAGAGAGTATCTTCAAGCCAATTTAACTAGCTCTACACTGTAGCTGCTCCACTGCCGTGGCTTTAATATGTTCTCTCACAAATTGTAGATATCATCTGCAAGTGATTTGTTGTTGCCGACTCTGGTTTTAGATAACTGGCATACATGGGCCGCATGAAATTGCGGGACAGCTTAGGTCTGTTAGTCCCTCTAGTAGAGCATCCTCATGATTTATTTGTACATTCAATTTATCGTACAATCATGAAGGGCATTCCATGTTGGTGCCTATCTTCATGAAAATGAACGCCGCTGTGGTTTTTCATGTATTCTGTTGTAATCATAAATTCAACCTGGTTTACACTTCACCCAACAAAATGGTCGGTAGAATTATACTGGAGTAGCATAGGTGCTGTTTTTGTGATATCTTCTTGTGTTTCTCATGTGGTGATAAGTCTGAAAATGCTGATATTGTAACAGCTTCGTATGATCTGGTCACTCAGGTATCCACACCTAATTTGGACACTTTGTGCACTGAGTTTGTATTACTAAGATTGCTTTTATTGAAGCTTATTGGCAAGTGAAGGAGTAGCATAGAAATATCAGAAACCGTGAAAATAAGGAGATTTGGATATTAAAAATGAAATTTTATCTTAGGACTCAATTTTTCTATATAGAAGAGAAGAAATCACAAAGAAGCAAAGTGATTTCATATTTTTTATCCCATATAGATGTTTTTCTACAATTTTTTTAAGTGAGAAGTATTTCAAACCCCTTTTTGGTTACATAGGCTCATCTTAAACCGATATTAGGACTAATCCAAAGTCAGTATTTGGACTAATAACACTGAATTAGGAATTTTTGCACTTGGCCAAGTGCACTGTCCGATTGCCACAATGGTGCAAAAATTTGCACTTTTTGAAAATTTTACTCCCCTTGAATTTCATATATTTTCATTTTCAAAATAACAACACGTTCATTCATATCAAATTTTTCATGTATTAAAAGAAAATCAAACATAATATGCAATATTGTTTTATTACTATCCAATAGAAAATCAATACAAAACACTTCATTTTATACATAAATGAAGGCATGCACTGCAAAGTAAATAATATTTGCACTATCTTGCTACATCAAAGGGTACCGCCTAGCGTACTTTTCCAATCTGTACTACTGCTATATCTTTTGGGTCTCAGGAATCACCTAAGAGGACTGAGTTTCTACCTCCTCTTTTGTTTTGTTTTCCAACTGTTGCTCCCTAAGTAGTGCTCTAATCTCTGAAAGGGTTCCAGGATCAACATAATCCAATGCTCTCGTGACTATGGCTTCCGCCACTGCTGAAGGAATACTACCCGCGTTCAAGTTATCCTCTAAAATGGAAGCGACCTGCTCATATGTGTAGTTGCCCTCTTCTCCCACACGACGATACTTCATTCCCTCAAGGTCATGGTATAATCCCTCATCTCCAAGCGGCCCTAATGAATATTTTGTTTTTGGAAATCCAAAAATCTACATCAAATTAGAACATTCATGGTAAAATATAGTAAATTCAACGTCTTATGACTATAAAATTAAGAAACCAACTTGAAACTTGGGTGCCCCTAACCACTAGGGACTCTAATAAAAAAATTCTTTTGAATTGCAGTAGTCTAAAACAAATTTGAGCAATTATGGAAAAAATTGCTAAATTTAGCAGCTATTGACTATAAATCTTGGAATCCAACATGAAATTTGGGTGCCCATAACCTCAAGGGGCCCTAATGATTTTATGTCTTTTGAATGCAGAAATCAACCTCAAATTTGAACATTTATGATACAATTTGCTAAATTTAGCAAAATGTGAGTTGAAATTTGAGAACTCAACATGAAATTAGAGTGCCCCTAACATCAAAGTTTCCCAACGAATTTTTTGTCTTTCAAATTGAGCGAATCTACATCAAATTTAAGAAGTTATTGCTAAATTTGCTAAATTTAGAAAATTTTAATGATAACTTTCGGAACCCACCGGGAAATTTGGGCTCCCCTAACCTCTACAAGTCCTAACGAATTTTTTGTCTCAACAATTGGGCAAATGTGCATCAAATCTGAGCAATTATAGCTAAATTTTCTAAATTTAGCAACTTCTTATGATAACTATTGAAACCCATTTGGAAATTTGGGCTCCCCTAACCTCTAGGAGCTCTAACGAATTTTTTGTCTCAACAATTGGGCAAATGTATATCAAATTTGAAAATAATAGCATAAATTGCTAAATTTAGCAACTTTTCATGATAAAATTCGGAACCCATCAGGAAATTTGGACTCCCCTAACCTCTACCAACCCTAACGAATTTTTTGTCTTTCGAATTGGGCAAATCTACGTCAAATTTAAGAAACTATGGCAATTTTTGCTAAATTTAGCAACTTTTCATGATAAACTTTGGAACCCAACATGAGATTTGGATTCCCCTAACCTCTACGAGACCTAACGATTTTTTTTGTTTCAAATTGGGCAAATCTACATCAAATTTGAGTTGCTATAGCAATTTTTTCTAAATTTAGCAACTTTTTATGATAAACTTCGGAACCCAACATGAAATTTGGATTCCGCTAACCTCTACGAGTCCTAACGATTTTTTTGTCTTTCGAATTGGACAAATCTATATCAACTTTGAGTTGCTATGGCTAAATTTGCTAAATTTAGAAAATTTTTATGATAAATTTTGGAACCCAACATGAAATTTGAATTCTTCTACCATCTTTGAGTCCTAACGATTTTTTGTCTTTCAAATTGTGCAAATTTACATCAAATTTGAGAAGCTATGGCAAACTTAGCTAAATTTAGCAACTTTTCATGATAAATCTTGGAATCCAACATCAAATTAGGATTCCCCTACCTCTACGAGCCCTAACGAATTTTTAATCTTTTGAATTGTGCAAATTTACATTAAATTTGAGAAATTATGAAAAGAATTGCTAAATTTAACAACTTTTGTTTATGAATCTTGGAACCCAACATGAAATTTGGGTGCTCCTAATCTGTAGGGTCCCTAACAAATTTTTTGATTCAAAATTAAGACATCCATGAAAGAATTCAGTTTGTGGGACTAAATATTTTAAATTTAGCAACTGTTGCCTACTTGTGCGATCCAAATGTGACGTTCAAAATTCAATTGTACATAACTACGTGCATTCAAAAGTAAAATAAAATGATTGGAGGTGAAAACATACGGATTTCGGAAACTAATGCCTACCTTTACTTGTTATGCGTAATGATGTTCGCTCCAATGAGTCAAGCCTAAAATGATTGAAACAAAAAAAAAGGTTAAAAGCATCGTACATATGCGTTTTGAAAAAAATTACTGAAATTTTTTCACTTGTGTGTCCTAAGATGCCTATATATTGAGCATTACAACCCTAGTTAGTGTCATTTGCAAAAAAACAAGAGTATGAGAACCATACCTTGAGAGGTAAAATATGAAAAGTGAGATATAGAGTGGGGAAGATGGGCATTATATAGACACGGGGTTTCAAAAGTCACACCTGTCCCTTTGGTGCGTCCTGCCATAGGACGCATTTCTCAACCCCGCGGAGCTCCGCGGGGTTGAGAAGGGCCAGCTTCCCTTTGGCCTAGCCCGGCCAACCGGCCAGGCCGGGCCAGCTGGCCTATGACCCGCCCCGTCCCGCTGGCGGCGGGCGGGCCAGCTGCAGCTGCTGACTGCAGGGGTAGTCAGCAGTTAACTGCAGCTGCAGTTAACTGCTAACCACAGTTTCTTTATTTTTTTAAATTAATTTGTTTAATTAAATATTATTAAAATGTAATTCAATTTCACATTTTTTTTATTTTTTTTATTTTTTAAGATTTAAAATCTTTAGTCTTTGTTAAATTTTTTAGATTGTTGAAATTTTCAGTTTTGTTGTATGTTTTTAGTTTATTTTATTTTCATAGTATCTTTGAAATTATTGAATTTGCATTTTTAATTTTTTAATTTTTTTAATTTTTAAGTATTTTAAAAAATAGATGGATAATCTTTGATATTTAAAAAACAATTAAATTTATAAATGATTAAACTTTTAAAAAATTCAATATTTGTTTAAATTTTTTTCAATATTTTTTTACTTGTAGATTTTTTTGTTTGTATATTTTTAAGATTTGTAAATTTAAGAAAAAATTAAGTGTTGTAAATCTTTTAGTGTTTTGGAATCTGTAAATTTGTAAAATCTGTAAATTTTTGAAATTCTAAAATTTTAGTTTTCTTCTTTTGTATTACCAACATGGTTAACCATTCACTCTGGGATTGGTTCAGGTCACACGGGGCGGATGAAATGTGAAGTGGCAAAGAAATTACATTTCATTCTTTGAGGTACGGTAACACAATTATACCTTTGTTGGGGTTGCCTTTTTTCTCTAGTCCAATTAACCGTTCTTCAAAATTAATAAACTGTGTCCTCTATAACGCTTTAGAGCTAAAACCCCTCAAATTCCAATATACTCTGCAGAAAATGTTTTTCTATCAAAATACTTTTTATGTATGCTCCAAAATCATGCCATCATTACTTTGTTGTTCATCATTATTATTAACAACTTCACTAAAAACTTCATATTATTCTTAGATGTTTTGTAATTACTAAGATTTTTTTTAAATACTTTGGAAAACCTAATAAAATTTGTCTTCATATGAATATTTATGAAAAATTCAAGGTAAATTGGTTTAACAATACCTTATTTGAGAAAAAAACTAGGAAATTGTAATGTGAAGAATTGATGAGGTTTGACCAAGTAATCGTAGTGAAGACATTTAACTCTTAAAAGCCCGAGGGATATTAGAGAAAACATAGATGTGTTATAAGCCTTACATCTGTTTGATGAAGTTTGATTTAATAGATAAATTGTAGGGCATCGTCTCTAAAAATTATCCGTTTCGTCGAACTTCCAAAAATAACTTAAGATTTTGTTTCAATGAATTCTAATACATTCAACTTTAAAAATTAATATGAACTCTAGTTTAAAGTTTTAGAGTTTAAAATTTAGCATGATTGGTTAAAGTTGGTTTATCTATTGTAAACTTCAAAAAGAAATGATGGAGAGAAAATCATTACTTTCTCCAAATCGCAGGTTTTATACCACTAAAACAATGTTGAGGTGATTTACTTTGAAAATTTCTCCGGGTGGCGTTTAACTCAAAATGTCATAATTCAAATTGCGTTGAAAAGTAGACTTGATATAGTAGTTTAAAATATTTTTCATTTTTCCAAAAAAATATTTTTAAATTTGGGGCAACCCATTAGATTTGGGTAGCAACTAGAAAATGGTCGTTTGGGCATTTAGGGGTTAAGGGTTAGATATATGACCTTGTTTTTGCAATGACATTTTTAAAATAGAGTCAATGGAGTTTTGGCATTGTAAACCATTTGAAATACTTCCACATTAGCAAATTTAGGAATATATGTAGCAAAAACACTCTAAATCCAATCATTATTTAGAACAATAACTTCATGAAGGATAGTCACAAATTATGATAACTTTTATTGAAGAAGTAATGGAAAAGACAAGTGATTTTGAACTTATCAATAGTGTAAAAATTAGACATTGGGACATATAAGGATCAATGGTAGCAGTTCCTAATCACTAACTCCTAAACGTCTAACCAATAATAATGTGGACTATGTACAAAATCAAACAAAGGATTTTCATCGTTCTTTGATTTTTGCAATGTGGATTTTTTAGAACATATTTTATGGGAAGTTAGCTTTATGCATGTGATTCGATTACAATGTGCCAGTGCATGTCGAGCTGACAAAGGCAAAGATTGAAATTCCAACAGAAGCAAAACTGCGTTTGGTGGAGTATATTGCACTACATTGGAAGAGATGGACAACGAACGTTTGAAGAGTGACCTTGATGCATATTAATAGGCTTAGTACGTCATATGAGACACATAGTACTATGAGTTGCATTAAGTAGCAGTACTAGCCATATAGTATAGCGTAACGTGTATTATTCGGTTGATCATGTATAGGTGATTTGAACGACTTAGTGTTTTGGTAGAAAAATGTTCATAAATTTGTATTCATTTTGACTACCCCCCTTAATACATTGGTTTGGAATAAATGAAGTACGAAATGCAACATTTTAAAATGCATGTGTGACCAAATTTGCTTGACTGGAGTAAGTTGAAACCCCCAAAATTCCCTCTTTAACCCTTCCTAAATTCCCCCGTAAAACCCACAAGTACCAAAATTATACCCCCCCCCCCCCCCCCCCCCCCCCCGCAACTTGAAAAAGGTCAATTTTGGTTCAACGGGCCACAAGTGCATTGTCATATGGCCAAGTGCAAAAATTCCTAATTCAGTGTTTAATCCACCATTCTACCCAAAATTAAAAAAACACAAGAAGTTGAACACTAATCTCCTAAAAAGCGGTTTATGGTCATAGTCTTAATTGTTTCAATGTTAATTTATTGCACAACTTTTGAACCTTCATGGCTTATGGTATTCCTACGTTATTCCAACTCACTTTAGCATGTATTATTTGGACATGGTATGAATAAGTTGTGAATTTTTGTGTCCGCTACAATATACTCAAAATTGACCCTAGGCTCTCACAAGCTCTCATGTTCTAAGAGCACCTCATGTAGTTTGTAGTATGGTGTCTTCCAATTGGTTTTTCGGATCCGGCGGTTGTATGGGACTCCACTGCGAGCTAGCGGCCCCACCCAGTGCCACGTCAGCCCTTTGTGGCAGATGCTTCACGGGCCCGCAAAAGTACAACGGACTGCAAGAGGTGTTGTAAGATAGAAGAACCTTAACCCTGAAGCACCGAAGAGGACACTTAGTGTCCGATTGATGAATGAGATCATGTGCTGGAGGTAGGATACTGCAGTATTATATCCAATGTTTTATGTGGTGCAGATATTTTGTATCTTGTTCAATAAATACAAAATAAATTCGCCGTGGAGCTGTCACAAATTTTTATAGAAGTATACACCTCAAAAAACAGGACAGTCGTTTCTTTGAAGGGCATGAGCTTGCTTTGAAATTTTTTATTCATCGTGATATTTTTTGACCAACCTGTGAGACAAATTGCTCTCATGGCATGCCTTGGTACAAGAATGGGCAATATGCAAACAGTGATCCACGTCATTTTCTGGGACATGTCATGCAAGGACAATAATTAGCTTGGGGTATCACTTTTTGGACACACTAATTAGGTTATTTTTGTTTAAAACCTCCAAAGTTTGCCTAATTTGCTCATTTTGATCAAGTGAAAAGACCCTAAAATGAAAAAAAAAAAAAATCCTGCACCTCAATGGAATCAAAATGTATATGTTCAAAGAGTTTATATTAAAAAAATTAATTATTTTAGATCCATTCATAGATGTGTAAAAAAATGCTGAATTTTGGGATTTAACTCCTAAATTTCCTTGTGTTTTTGGGAGCTTGAAACCACGAAACTGCGATTTTCTACCTCTATGTACTCCCGGGGATGTGAACTAAGTTTTTTTACATCTTTTAGAATTCCAACCGTAAGATCTTGTACCTAAGCCTATTCATAGCTACTGTTTCAAAAATTGATCGTTGGATGTTTATCATTTGCAAGATCATAACATCCAAAGTTTGTGCAAAAGTATTTCGGGGCATTGCTTGCGAGGCATTGTCTCCATAGTGCAAAGGGGGACTTGAAGATTGTTACTCCAAACATTTTGCTCATATTTTTTTCCATGTAGATAACTAAGTTGGGTACACTCATGCAAAATTTTAGAGACTCATTATGCGTTTCAAACCTTCATCCAAATTAATTTCCGGAAGTAGGTATAAAAATGGCAATTTGGTGAAACATGCATCACATTAATTGTATTTGATTTTTGGAAAAAATGAACGGTAATTAGGTACCTCTATGATTTTATAAATTTTAGACGAAATTATTTTTTAAAATTTTCAAAATCTCAAATTTTGACAAATTTCGAAAGAAATGGATGTGATATTACAAAAAACCTTGGAGGTTGCTGTTCTTTATTTTGGAGGCTGCCCTTGTCAAGCCAAGAATATAATCAACATGGGTCACTTCAAATTCTGAGCCTAAATGTGGTGAAGAGCATGTCTCCAAAAAAAAATTTGAAAAAATGATTATAATAAAAAGTTTTTTTCTGCCCCAGTTGGGCTTGAAACCAAAAATTTCAATAAAAAAATTATAAAATCCGAATTTGACTTTGTAATTTTTACCCCACACACCTTGTATGTATGACCACGCCCACGCCAAATTATAGTCTAAAATTATTAATTTAGACCTTCCATCTAAGCTGCCCGAAATAGCAAAAAGCCATTTTGGCTTTTAAGGGCCTTTAGGAGTTAAGCTACATAGTGCACAATTCATTAATTTTTTTAATGATAAAATAAATTATTTTGTACTCTATACAATTAGATGTAGGTCATATTCAAAAAAATTATATATATATATATATATATATATATATATATATATATTTTTTTTATTTTTTTTTGGATATTCCATTTGCTTGATTTCAGGGATTCTAGGTGATTGGGACATAACTTACTTTTTCAACTAAAAAATAAAATAAAATAACTTTAAAATCTTTGATTGTAATCAAATTTTTTTCCTTGATGCGTTATAAGTGTAGAAAACTAAAATCACATTTAATAAAGTCTTATTTTATTAAAATTAAAAATATCTTTGTTTGACACACCAGCACATAGTGCAATTGTCCTGAAGACAGCTTTTTTGGGTACCCCAACCATACCATCACCCGCAAGTGGAAACGAATGCGGTAAGGTCTTGGTCGTTGCTAGACCAAAAATCAGATTCAAGCTATAATTCCCCAATGCGGCAATTTTATAGCACACATCTCTAAAACACACTACTATCACAAGCAGAAGGCAAAGAAGATAACACAACCAAAATAGAAATATAATATTGTCACATTGCAAGTCTTGTAAACCAACTCGTATATTCATTTCCACATGTTACGAATCCAATTGCTAAAATAGTTCGTGACCTACTTTCACCTTCTCGCTTCCTTGATTAGGTTGCATTCTCAGCAGGACCCATACTCTCACACTTGCGTTATAAGAAAAACGCGAAGGAATGGCAAGTGAAGTACATCATAGGAATGCTTATAGGGTCGTATCTAGTAGATCTGACTCTAAACTCAAAACATGCACTTGTGATGATTCTGATCGCAAACCTAAACACCTTAGATGGATGTTGTATAGTTTGGCTGCAAAGATATTAGGCGGGTGTAAGAGGACATCAGAGGAAAATCCTAAGGAATTTTCACTAGAATTCTACAAAAGCTGTGCGTGAGAAGATCAATCCGAAGCCTAAAGTGGAGAGAGACGACATCTTTGTACAAGATTTGACGCGCTCAAATTTGGAATCAAGCTCTATAGTCAACGGTGTCCCTACTTTGGTTAAGGTTGCACTGCCTTCTCCAATTGAAGTTGCAGTATCGATTGGCGTTGGATTGAACGTTGGATCATCGGCCTCAACAAAGTCCTTGACTGTCCATGAAGTTGTCGCTGCAGTAAGCACTCTCTTTTCTACACATGTCTTTCCAAAACTGTCGGATGTCCTAGACTTGGTAACCAAAGAGAGTTCTCTGCAGATACAAAATCCAACAATCACAAAAAAAAATAAAAAATGATCTCTCCCTACTTGAGGAAGAGGAAAGAACAAGTGAGGCGGGATTGGCATCTACCGCCCACGATTGATTCATACAGTACGTAAGTCCAATACCATACCTTTGTCATTCACAGTAATGAAACATGTCAAAATTTGAAATCATTCGCAAAGATGAATGAGTACATCCAAAGAGGGTAGACAATGGGGATGGAAGTACAAAATGGATTTTGGCCCACCTACTACAACAGTTTGTAGACAGTGAAACAAAATAAAGTAGGCTAGTTGTACGTCTAGAAAACATAAAGGAATTAGAAATATTGGAAGGATGCACGCAAAGGCCACGGAATAGGAAAAAAAAAAAAAAAAAAAAAAAAAACATTTCAAAAGCAGAGGGGGCAGAAATTACGTGCGCAGCAGGTGGTGCGTGCTCTTCTAGCCCTAGCAGCTTTAGTGCGTGTGACCTGCAATCAAGTAGCGATGCACATGCAGCTTCAACCGATCAGACCATCTAATTGTCCCCACAGAATTTGAAAAATCACTCTCAATGAGGACCGTTTTAGCAACGGCAGGAGGCCAAGGGCTCGAACTTCAGCAAGGTAAATGCCGACAGTGCTTGATCAACTTCAACTACTGCATCACACTCCGAAATGGTAAATTGTGAGAGAGGTGCTAAACTTTTAGAGGTAGGCCCGAGAGGTAGGTGGAGTCTCATGTGCAGGTGGGGCATCAATGGAAGTGAAAACCATAATCTCAACTGCGCGCTTGTGTGGCGATCGTATTGTCTTCTGCTCTACATGTAAGCCCCTAATCACGTAGAGCCACTTGGATTCAGCGGGTCTAATAGGTGGTGCGCTGGACGTGAATGAAAAACAAAAAAGTCGGAAGAAGGGCTTCTTGATCCGTAGAGACCGTGTCCAATGCGAACCTGAACTTGGCCAACGACTACCTACAGGGCCTCACATTACTGCAATGAAGCGACCAACTGGACAAGGGCTAACTGTAGAACGTAGAACCAGGGCAAATGCCATAGTAGGACAAGGTCTAGCAATAGTAGGGAAAAATAAATAAAAAAATTTCCCACTCTTTTCAAAGTATGCATGTAGAACTTGGAGGAATGTTAGTCATTAATTTGGAGTCGTCCCAAATCCTTTCTCTAGCTTTAAAGCGGTATGCAACAAACCATATAGACGTTTGTTAGCACCTTTGGGACTACATCATGAATTTCAGACCCCACTGATTCTACACGATTTCAGTGCGTTTATCGTTAACCCCTAAATGACAGAGGGGGTAAGGGCAAAACCTAAATGTGTTATAAAATGATGTTTCTACAACTTTGATGAAGTTTGGTCCAAAGGAGAAAATGAGAAGCACAATGTTTAGTAATTATCCGTACGGTCAAACTTTCAAAAAATGTTTTAGATACACATCAAACAAATTTAGAAGCATTTATCGTTGAATATTCACCCAAATTACAAATTCTATTTCTAGAATTTGAAATTTGGTATGATTGGTTGAAACTAGACATTCTATTCTAAAGTTCAAAAAAGCAAAAATTTAGAAAGAGGGAACATCATTACTTTCCCGAAATAGTAAGTTTTGTAACACTAAGACAATGTTGAGGTGTTTGTCTTTGAAAATTTCTCCCGGGTGGAGTTTAACTCGGATTGATATGATTTGAATTGGGTTGGAAAGTAGACTTGATTTCCTATTTGAAAATATTTTTTATTTTTCAAAATTTTTTATTTTTCATTTCGGGCAGCCCGCTAAAAAAGGGCAGCGACCATAAAATGGTCGTTTGGTCACTTAGGGGTTAAACACTGATTCCGCACGTCATATGTGCATTTCGAAGTGTCGTTATGGTACGGAAGTGACATGCATTACTAAAATGTCGATGCAGTGTTTTTTCAATGATTATCAAAAAAGTGTTGTTTCCGCACGAAAGTCGTGCTTGACGGAATCCATGCGTTAATCGTGTATCTACATAACATGGCTAATAAGACACGGATAATATGCGATTGCTTTGAATGCGGATCTAGTATCGTATACGTATCATATCAACGCCTTTTATTACATTCGTGCGATTTCAGCATCTATCATAATGCAAATTATTTTCATACCACATCTGTGTACAATATTTTAATATTTTTTGGAATCTTTTAGAATCTTTCGGAATCTTCCAAAACATTTTATATTATTTTGGAATAGGTTGGAATATTCCAAGAATCTTCTTTAAATTATACTTATAGTTTAATTTCCCAAAACATTTTTAGATCTACATTTATAGAGTTTAGAAGCAATAAACATTAAAATTTCAAAGAAATAACATTTTATACTTTTAGAATTCAAATTTGGTATTATTGGTTATCATTGTACTTTTCATCATAGGAGCCAAAAAAAAAAGCTCACAACCACCACGATTTTGGCAAAAAATAAAAATATTCAAAATATTATGAAAAAAATTCTAGACATAGAAAAAGTCCTGCATAATCTAGTGCAAAAAAAAATTGGAAAAAAAGTTTTTTCCACATAGTTAAAAACATTCAAAGTCCGCTGAAAAAAAAAAACAGCTCACAGCCATGATCTGCCATCACGATTTTGGCCAAAATAAAAAAAAATTGAAAATATTCTGAAAAAATTTGTAGATGTAGAAAAAGCCCTGCATGTTGTAGTGCAAAAAAAAATTGAAAAAAGAATTATATACACATGGCAAAAAATTGCCAATGGTTTCATTCTTTTATAATTACTAAAAGAGTTCCATTTTATGCATGAAGTGTTTGAGGTGGTTTGGTGGTTTGGAGCTCGGTTGGCAACTGGGAGATCGTGAGTTCAAATCCCACTGTCGGCGATATAGAGCTTGGGAAGCGGTGGCGGGCCCCACCGTGGGTTCGGGCAGTTCGTGTGTAGTTGAAGCACGGATAGGGAGCAAAATCATTATTTTATATTTTTTCATTATTTTATTTAATTTTATATTTTTTAATAATATTATTTTGATCAAATTTAGATATAGAAAGAGAAGAAAATCTAGATATGGAAAAGATGATGTCGCACAAAAAACGCACTGAATCAGTGTAGTTTTAAAGACGATTAAAACACGATTTTTGACGACTATAAAGAGTGTTGAATTCATTCGTTTTCAATAGATGTATCAATCGTGTCGAATCAGTATTATATCCGCTTGTATGAACATTGTGTCATATCAATGTAGTTGCGATGAATGATGCAACGATGCGGAATCAGTGCGAAAACTGTACGAATCCTTGAAATATCGGAAATCGCACTGAAATCGTACAAAATCAGTGGGGTCCGAAATTCCTGATGCACCCTTGAATTACATATGTAGTTAGCAAAGGAATTATCGGAGAAGTGGGGAAAAAGGCTGCTATGCTATGCGGATTTTGCACCTGATTTTCCCACCTCTCATAGGCAAGTGTCTGTTGGCAGAAAGCAACAATTGTGTAAATTTTGTTCTTATCAGTGTCCGGGTTCATTAGGAGAAATCTGGGGTCGCAAAGGGGCCTTTGTCTTTGGCACGTGCTAAATTGTTTTGACGACAAACCGTGCGCTTTACAGGTTGTCACCAATGGTGCCAACAGTGCAGTTCCGTGGGTCGCGCCAATCGACGCTCCCAGCATTGCCAACGCTGCCTGCGCTGCCAGCACTGCGGTTTCCGACGCTGTCAGCGGGCAGCGACCTGCACCAATCAGTTTACATGGAGGGGGTAATTGGGTAGCCGGTTCACCTAACATGGGCTGTCTTACAGGGCCCCTTTGGGACCCCAAATTTCTCCTAATGGTGGGGAGGGCTCTATTGTGTAAAGACGCGTGTTATTGAAGGGTGCATTGGTGGTGTGGAATATGTACTACTCTATGGGAATTTTTTTTGTATCTAGTTCTATGTTTTATTTTCCCATCTTTATATAGGATATTTTTATGTGTTTGTGAATAGGTCATCATCTTACATGTAGGTTGAAATCCTCAGTTTTCTACTACCATGTCGCAGTACTTTATGTTTTAGGGATAGATTTCAAAACTCTCTTTTCTGTTTATATCTTTTACAATTTTCCATGTTTTATAGTTTTCCCCTCTCATTTAGTGTCCCTTCTATTTTTCCCATTTCTTTTGTTCCTACTTACTTTTTTACCGTTGATAGTTTATTTCTCACGTACAATGTTCTTATTTTTCCTTCACTCTTTTCTTCCCATGAAGTTGTCCATCATGTTTATGCTTCTATAACATAAATGGTATAACAATTTTATGAAATAAGTGTCACATTCTATAGAGAAGAAGTTGTGCTCTAGGGAGTCATATGGATTTGGGTGAGTGCTAGAGTTGTTGGGCAGTTGGAGAACATTCGTCAATTCTTCATACGTTCATTCAATGTAGATGGAATAGCACTTGGAGGTGCCTTATATATGGGGGGCTGTCATCGGTTGCCTTCAACAATATTCGAACCTCGTCAACGTGAGTGAGTACGGGCAGACCCATGAAGGTCTTCGAACATGCCTAAACATCCACTGCAGGCTATACACCGCATGTGTCCGAGTAGCGGTAGCTTGGAGAGGAAGCAGTGGCACAAAATTTTGCCAAACAACCGATTTGTCACGAGGTTCCAAATTTTTTATTTTGGACTCTCAACCTTCTAGGTTGTATCCCGTCATTTCCGTCCTACTGTAAGAAGTCGGCCTATTTTTCTGGCTCACAACTCTAATTTTGATATGTATTGTTGCTTTGGCTTGTTTGAGCCTCACAATAAATAATGGTATTTCTGAAATGGTGATGATTTTTTTTTAGATTCTCCACGGCTTTGTTGTTGCTAATTCTAGTATTATGCGTCACGATGCAATTCTAGTATCGTTTCAAGCATTCTCATTTTGGTGTGGATGTTCATATGGAACTGCCCATAGTTCTGTTTTTTGGTATTGCAATCACTACAACTACCTCTTCATCCTAGTAATACTAGTTCTAAGGTGTCTTCATTTTTATTTGTAAAGATTCCTCACTTGTATTAGTGCTGCCCCCAATAAGAAAAGAGTAGTTCAAGTTATTTGACTGTGCCAGATATCCACCCAAACCAAGCAACATGATCACCGGTCCACACTGCCTTTTTTCACCACGGCCACAAGCATGTCGTTCCAAGGTTAAAGTGACCATGCTCCATTAGACTTCTGAAACAATCACCCATTACTTGACCTAAAATCGATAATTTGCACCATTTACAAGGAAGTAACTAACACATGGTATTCAAACATTGAGAATCCTTGAGAGGATCTTAATGATTGTTTTTGGGTATTGTCATGAGTGAAAATTATTGCCACATATGTTGGATATTGGGGAGCCTATTGATCGAAGTGAGTTACAAAGTACTTTCCACTTTCAAAAATTCTACAAATTTCAATATTTTTATATTATTTTTTAAATTATTAATATACATACAATTCTAAAATACCTTTTCACAGTGGTTAACTTTTTGCTAGAACCTAATTTCAATGACTAAAAAAAAGTTTACCGCCACATTTTGCTTGTGTTGTGATGTCGCACTACACATTCTAGACGTCCTACTATGAAGATTTTAACCCCTAAATGCTTAGAGCCCTTTCCAAATTTGGCAGTTTTGCAAAGATCCATTATAAAATGCAAACTAGAGGGATATTTTGAACTTGATATATGAATAAAAGTTGTACATTATGAATTTTAGATTCTTTCCATACGGTTAGATCTATGATTGCTATTACCAATAATTTTGTATAAAATTTGAAACGTGAAATTCAAAATTATTTTGTAATTCAATTACAAATAAGATATTGACAATCTATGAGTAGTCTTGTACCAATGACCCTTTGCCCGGTGGGCATTGGCTCATGTCACTTGAGACGAATAGACACTTTATTCACGCTGGCCTCAAAAGAGGACCGGAGTTTCTATCTACAGACCGGAGTATCTATTTATCTATCTTGATAATCTACAGATGAAATTTGTTACCATTGGTTGAAATGTAATACTCTAAGTGTAGTGATTTTTGAAGATTTTTTGGTTGCTTAATTTTATGAGTTGACTTTTTTTAGAGCACTTTTACACTGAAATCTTCAAATGTTTTGTTGAATCACTACAACATGAAATGAGTCATAAATTTTTCACAAATCATCTCCTTTCTAATCGGATCACATATGCATGAAGCTAACTTCCTATAGAATCTACAGTAAAAATTCCACAGTGCAAAAAGTGCATGACGGATGAGAAATTATAGATGAAATCTGTACATTGTCCAAAAAATGGATGCTCATGCAGTTAAGGGTTAAAGGGTTAATAGTGATATATAGTTTTTGTGTCTCCAGTAATTGCTTGTCATGAAGCAAGAAGGGACATAAATTTTGCTTGGATTTTTGGCTTTGAGGCTAAGTTGGAATACTTGGGTGATATAGCAAAGATTTTGGGTTCGAATCCCGGCTTGCCCGCGTGTATTTATAGAGATTTATGAATTACAATAACCTACATATAAGAATTAACACTATTTGAACTAATATAGAAAGAAAGCTACACTAAATAGTGTATTTAGTGTGAGGCACTGTAATTGGGAACGTCACTCTAAATATCAAAAAACCTACTTGTGTAGAAACACTAAATGTGAATTCTCACACTATTTATGAAGAATAGTAACATTTTGACATTGTGATCTTTGGAGATATGGATATTTAGTGTGAGTAAGGAATGAAACTTGAGATGAAAGTTTAGATGGAAAAACTGAAATTTTGTATTGTACTGTATGCAACATTTTTTTACCACATGTGTGCATGTTGCCAAGTTGCACAAGCATGACACACGGGGGTTATTGGACACATGTTGTATACAGAGAGGTGGCGACGCATGCATCCGCCAACACTAATTACCCACAAATTGACAATTAGTGTTAGACAAGTAGTAGGGGTAAACACGTTATTCATCACCTCACACTAAATACACTATTTAGTGTAGTCCTACAACACTTGCATGGAGTGAACTATTGTAGCCAAGTAGCACCTTTAGCGGAAAATGATTTTAAAAATAGATACCCAAAATTTTGAGAATTTATTTTTCAAGATTTATTTTGTAAAGAGAAAATATAGATTTAAAAGAATGTTCATTTTTGCCAAAGTCTAGTTTTAAAAGTAATTAAATACTCGGTAGAAAGGTGCATAAGGTACTACCTAGGTATGGTAGTACTCAAAGAAAAAAACATAAAGTCATGAAAAAGAACCCATGAGTGATTAGCCAACCACGTTGTACCAGTCGTGAGAAATTCACTATGGAGAAGGTTATGAAAATTTTCTGCCAAATCGCAAGGCGGGAAATTTCACGATATAGCGCCACAGAATAGATTTATCCGCAAAGTCCTTCAAACTTTAAAAGAGATACCTAGAATTTTGTTTTAATATACTCTTATTTGGTCTCTCCAAATAGATAAAAGGTATGGATGAGCTTGGTGGTTTACAATTATTAAGTGTGTAAGAGCTTGGTGGTCTTCAAAGTCATATGAAACTTTTTTGAGATCCTCTTTTGGTGCCCAAAAAAGTTTCACATGACTTTGAAAACTACCAAGCTCTTACACACTTAATAATTGTAAACCACCAAGCTCTTTCATAACTTTTAACTATTTGGGGTAACGAAATCGAATTATATAATAGCAAAATTGTAGGTGTCTTATTGAAACTTTGAAGGACTTTGCGGATAACTCAATTGGCTTTTAGAAAATTGGACACGTGCTTGACGAGGCTGAGGAGGCTGAGGTCGTTTGCTCGTTTGCGAGTGAGGCGTACGCCGGCGCATTTGTCGCATGTGCGTGGGTCTAAGTTAGCGCCAGGCCTCCTTTCTGCCGTCAGTCCCGGTCGCTACCGCCTGCCGGCAAAATTCATGCGAATTGCTCTCACGCCAGGCCTCCCGTGCCGAAGGGAAGGGCTGTGACTGCTCTGCCATCGCTAGCATTGCATTCGAGTTTGCCGTAATTTTTGCATAGGCTACACCCTACCAATATTGCTAGCTAGGTCTGCAGATCCGAAAAAAATTCATATTCTGAGTTCATTCTTGAGGTTTGATTGCAGCTCTTCTTGATGTCGACCACACCCGAAGCGAACGCCTGAATTTGGTGGTTACGGGTTGTGCTTGATTGCAGGACCATTTGCCCGCTGGAATCATCATCGTCGCTCACTTCACCGAAGAGCAGAGCGAGGAGGATCTGAGATGAAATACGTGAGCCTATTGATACTGTAACAAACAGGCTCAGCTTGTATCTGAGTCATCTGACTCGTTGCCAACACAAGTGACGGAGGGAGTGCAGTGCCTTGACTAATGAAGCCAGGGAGGAGAATCATGATCCCGAAGAGAGTACAGACTGAGTCAACCTAATCAGCCTTCCGTTCGTCGTCATCGACTCCACTCGACGGCCAGCCAGCCATGGCGTCGTCGTCGTCCCCTGCTTCCTCCGGCAGGCTGGCATTTTGCTTCTTTGTTGGTTTCGTGTGGCTCCTAACGTTGCTTGGTACCTTTCCCCTATCCGCTCTCGCGTGTCGTTCCCCTGGCGTCTTCTCTCACCGCTCCACCTCGGCCCTCACCTGGCTTGCCCCGCGCCTCCGTCACAAAAATGTCGCGTCCTTGTCCTCCGCCCGCTGGTCCTTGCTCGGTCGCCTGCCCCGGGCTCCGCTCTCCCCCTCCGCGGGGTCCCTCCAGGTCTCCTCCTTCAATTCTCCTTTCATTTCCTTTCTTGTTTGTACTTCTAGTTCACTTCTAGATTTATAATCTTGCTCTTCTTCGCCTGCACTATCCATTCTTTCCGTGCGACGAGGCCAACCGCTAAAAGAAATTTGTAAGAGTAGAGTAAGCTACACGATTCCTTCCAAAATATACTCCCTCCGTCCTATAATAAATGATGCTTTTGAAAAAAATCAAAAAATAAGCTAACTAGAATGATTTCATCAAATCACTAAATACAATAAGTTTTTATTTGGAGTAGTTTTCTATAGTTTTGAAGCAGTATGATACTGTTTCAATAGTATGTGTGGCATGTGGCAACATGGTGATGTTCGTTGCAGTGTATTCTCTCTGATGCAACAAACATATGCTAGCATTGATTTTAGCTAAATCATATGTTGTTATAATTCACATATGAGTAATGACAAGCTTCATAGACAAAAAATCACTCGTGCACTTTTCTTGTGATTTTTCTTTGTTGGAATTTGTAAAACAACAACTTCAAATTGAACAAATGATTTGCATCAAGTAATTTGGGACAATTGTTTCCCAAAAGCATCATATATCATTGGACGGAGGGAGTATCTTCATATGAGAGCGACTCCATTTTAGAAATTCCCTGGAGAATATCCTGTAAATGTGAAATGCAAAATCCAGCACAATCCTCTCCCTCGGTTCGCCTCATCTGATTCTTGTCCCTTACTCTGTTCCTCTTCAGTTTTGCAACTGGCTTCATCAACACATTCCCCCTTCTCGTCCTCAAAATCTTTCCATTACTCCCGTCGACAGGCCTGGTTTCAAGTCTCAAGGTATGTTTCTCCTCCCTTCCACATTTTTTCTATCCTTTCTTCTCATCACCGCTTTTGGAATTATTGCTATTCCTTCCTTCCTTTTTTGTGAAGAGTTTGTTATTGGCAGAAAGCCCCCTGGTTTTGGCATCCTTTGCGACTACGCCTTTGAAACAAGGAGACTCTCTTCTCGATCTTCCTGTGAGTTTCATAGCCCCATCCCTTGTGCACTGGTCAATCTTAAAAAATATCCGCGTTCATGGTCCTGGATGTTTCTTGGTTATTATGCCTCATTTGACAAAGTTGCCATGTGGCTCTGTGCTTGCTCTGTTCTAGTCAGTGGTACTTTTTCTTAAGGTGCACTGTAGTAGATTTTATAAGGTGTGCGTTGAGAGGAGGACCAATTCCGTGAGATTTGAAGCATAGTCTCTGTCTGCGCAATTTTAATCTGAGACGTTCTTGGGCTATGGCAGCTGGATTCATGCTTGTCTGATGCATTGGCCTCTGAAGCCATCACTTCACTTCAAGAGGCTCCGTGGGAGGTGCGCCTTGCTTCCAAACTTCTACATGAAAGGCATGCTTCTGATCTTTTGACTAGAAAAGAAGTGCTAATGCAATCCGTTACTCTTCTGTATCTTTTCAATGCCTTCAATTTCTTGTTTAATGGTCTTGAGCTTCGGACAATTTAATTTTGAGATCAACTAATCCTTCTATGGACTTATTTTGGTGAGGTCATGTTGTGACAGAGCTAAGGGCAGTGGATCCAAGTGGGCTCCCTACATTAACGCGCTACCAGAGTTTATATTTTTGCCTCTATTCTTCACGGATCTGGTAAGTCACATCTTGATTGCTGATCACAATCTTTATCAACACTTCTCACTACGTAAGTAGCTTTCTGTGGTAGTTCTTGTCGAAACGGTTTTCTCCTGTGCTGAAATTTTGTACATTCCAATTTTTTAAACACAGGAATTGAATAACATTCAAGATGTGTCGGTGCAAGAGGAAGTTCAACGTTTGAGGAGATTCGTAGAATCATCGTTCCAATCTTTAACTTCGGAAGAAGTGGCTGGATCAAAGTTTAGCGAATTTGGTACGGAAGCCTGAAGCCTACATTCTCATTAAGATGCCAATTCCTAGCAATCGAGTTCTGGGATTGAGGTTTTAGGATTGAGGCTTTGAGTACATGAGGGTTTACATGTGTTAGGGAATAGTGTTTTGCACTGTCTTAAACAGTTCCAAGGCAAACAGTTCAAGGCAATCAGTGTCTCTAAACCCTAAACCCTAAAACCACAAACTTGATCATCAGCTCGCTGAATTGAAATTCTCTTTTGTGCTGATTTTGTGCAACAGCTTGGGCTATGGCGGTAGTTTACAGTTCAGCATGCGAAATAGCTATTGAGAGCTCTGTGCGCCATGTGTTGGTTCCATTTGTCACCTCGTCCTTAGAGCCAAAATCAAAAGGTAAATACTATTACACTACGTGCTTCCACGTGTTCACGCTTTCGGCTAATGTATGGACTTTTGTGAGTTTGTTAGCAATCTATTGGTAAAGAACCTTATTTCTGAATAGTTATGCTACAATGTAAGCGTTCTAACTTTACCTACTTGGAACAGTATCCGCTGTCTATGTAAATGGAAGTATACGTTTGAAAGCGATTGAAGATATTCCAGAATACGCCTTCCTAACCATGGCGTATGACCATAGCAGCACAAGTGACCTTTTCATCTTTCGTGGTGCGTTTTCTTGGACATTTATCCAGTTGGTACTATGAAGCAGATCACTCGCAGATTAACCCCTAAAGGAGCTAGGGACCCAACAGGCCTAGTGTTCTTTTGGACATGCATTTTCACTATCTTGCATATTGTGCTAGAGAAAATACAAAATTTAAATTACTTAAATTCGTCTCCGTGTGCTGAAAGATGGTTGTGTATGTGTTTTACGGTTCTCCACCCATTCTTCTTCAGGAATTAGCTTAGTGAGAAATTGCAGATATCCTTGACTCTTTAAGCTCTTCAGTCATCATCTCTGATATGTTTTATATTCCTGTCCTTGGCAGGTATAGTAGACAACGACCAGAGCACTGTACTTCTTTTCGGTGGCCTTTTGGTAAGCATCGTTTTTGGATGTTCTCTATTCTAGGATGAACACACGTACGCTATCTTGTCTCATTGGTTTATCTTATATGCAATCATAATTTAGTCAATTTGTTGACATAGAACGTTTCTCTTGCTTCAGGATTTGGTGGACTGGTACGTGGCTACTTATGGAGCCATCAATAATAATAAATACTTGACTTTGAGGGTTGCTCAAGATTCAAACAATGCTTTTACGAATCAACTTAATTCATCGATGGTAACCGCTGAACAGAGTAGTGACATAATGTTCTATTCAGGAATTGATGGTATCATAAACCCTCGCATGCTCTGCATCCTTGGAAGTCTTTTCTATGCCAAGGAGCTTCTTGCCAGAGAAGTAGGGAATGAGGATTCGGACATCGCAGAGATGAACAACATGATAGGTACGGAGTGGGGAGAGGTAATGAATGCCATGGCTGAAGGCTTTATGCAGTTTAGTTCACTTAATTGCGAGGCGAGTAAGAAGATGGATGAAAAATATAGTAACTCCGTCATCTCTGCATTAAGGGCTATCAAAGAACGTATGGATGGGTTGTTACCTACCTCATCTACAGTGGAGGAGGATAAAGCCTTTATAGCAGCAGCTGGTTGGGATGGATTTGGAGGTGTGGGATTGAGTGAATCTGGTTGTGCATCCTGCCGTTGGCAAATTGAGGAGATGAGTTTCAACGACTACCTCGCTGTCCGATATCGGCTATGTCTCAAGAATGTTCTTCAGAGATCAATTTCTCAGCTGTCTTGTCTGGATGCTGAGAAAAACACAACCGTTTTCAATAGCATCAATCAGAGCGTGGACGACATGACAGATCAGGTAAACGTGATCAACGCAGACATATATGCAGCAAACTTTTGAGGGATACCAATAATCTTACGTTTGTTTTCGGTACGCTCGTGAGAGTCCCGCATTCACTTGGTTTAAACTCTCCATTATTTTCATGTTTGCAATCAGTCGATGATTGCCATGGTATCATCCTATACCACATATAATGTAGTAGATTTGGGTACCAGTTCGTTCTTTTGAGCTGCAATTAACTTTTTCTTGAGCCTCTTATTCTTGCGCTCATAGAAAATGATAGAAATGTGCGTTTTTTTTTCTTTTCAAGTTATGGGTTTCTAGAGAATTACAGAAACCTCTTCATCAGGAGCGTAATGTTAATAACTTTTTTTGTAAATTAGAGTCCCAATTTTTAAGGGTTTGAAGTGGAAGTTTTGTAGTGCTGATATTTGTATGCAGTTTGTTAGCTGGATGGAAGGAAACGGATTTTCAATTTCAGAGAAGCTGGCAATTACGCATCTCAAAGCTGAGGATGGAAAACTCGTGCGCGGTGTGGTAGTTCTGAAGGACATTAGGCGTGGTGAAACGTTATGCAACCTACCGGTAAATGTTTTTTCTTGTATAGAAATTCGGAGCATGACCAGGTTGGACTAGTAGACGTTGGGTTTACTCTGCTACCAGGGGAATCATTGGCTGAATTACTGACGTGATCTTCTCTTGTTTATGTCATGGGGTTAGCTGAATATGGGTCTATATGACAATGAGACTGTAGTCGCGGGTGAAGTTGATAGCTGGGACCGTGCAGCTGCTCGACTACTACGAGAGAAGTAAGTGATCCTTTTCACAAATATCAACAGCTAGAATAGATTATTTATTATTATTGAAGTGGTAAAATGTTTTAAGTTGGCATTCAGTATTTTGACATATTTGGTTGTTTTCCACAGGGCTAAAGGGAATTCTTCGGTATGGGCTTCATATATCAACATTCTTCCCAAGAATATTACTCTTCCAATTCTCCTTGAGGACCATGTAAGACTTGCGTAGTCTAACTGCCATGAGTGTGCGTGTGCCGACTGCTATCCAACCGTATACACGTCAAGATAAGAACTTCAGGCTTTGTAGTGAAGGAATGGAGTAGTAAATGCATGCAGTAGAAATCTCGAAGAGCTCTTTTGTCATTGCATAGTTACAAGATTATTCGGTAACTATGGCCTCCTGGAGTTAATTAGCTTGTGTGAACTTAAATTTGTGGCGTACCTCTACCTAAGCACTGAATAACATCGGGTTCAGAAAGGCAGGGTGTGGTGATTCGTATTCTGCTCTTTATGTACAAGATGTAACCTTGCTGAGTGATTTGATCCCATTTATTTTGAGAGAAGCTAGAATCTTAATGAATATTACATTGCACTGGATTTGCTGGTTCTTCTTGCCACTACCTATCCTCTCGAGAGTGCCGCAAATTGAATATTGAGGATACAATCCGTGTCTAAAGAGAGTTAAATAGTGGATTTCTGTCATGCAGGAGCTGCACGAAGTGCAATGGTGGCCAGTTCTGCGAGAGCTTGTGCAAGTGAGAAAATCCATCCGAGAGAGTTTCTCCTCGTTAAGTGCTAATGATCTTGCAGGAGCGGATTTCCAGCAGTACAGTAAGTGACAACATGCGGAAACATTTTGTCCGTCCGTCACTTCCTCGCTCTTAGTTCTTGTTTCTAACCTGTTTTCACATTGAATAATATAGTGGAGGGGTCTGACTGAAATTTTATGACCTGATTTTGGTGACATCGATTTCTGTTGCTTCCTGACAGGGTGGGCTGCTATGATGGTCCACAGTCGAGCATTTACACTTCCTGTCGTTTCTGATGAGCATTTTGCTCCATATGTGATGATGCCGTACATGGACATGATCAATCACCACTACCACTATCAGGTTGAGTTTCTTTCTCTCTGTTCAAGGACCCTAGTTCTCAATTCGAAATTCTTTTGATCTGAGAGGAGCTCATATTGTGTCTGTAGTCTGACAACTTGCATTGGTCTACAGGCCGATTGGATCTCACAACCGATATGGGGAGGCAAGCTTGAGATAATTGCAAGGCGAGACATTAAGAAGGATGAAGAATTGTTTGCATCCTTTGGTCCTAGAGCCAACGATAACCTCTTTCTTTACTATGGTAAAAATGCGCTCTGTTTTCTAGAAGATACTTCGTCAGCTGCAATATACATCCTTTGTTCCTAAGGTTTTTATGATTGGTAGAGCAACGTACGAGCTTACATGATAATTTTGTCTTTTGTGCCGATGCACATTACCATATCTATTTTTTTTATAGCTATGGACGTGAATCTGATAGCAGCTTGGCATGTACCTCAGGTTTTGTGCTGGATGGTAACCCTTTTGACGTTGCTGGAATTTTCAATTCATATGAGGTGAGTGTTTCCTTCAATTTTTTTTTAATGCCTTCGCTGTGTGAGTATTCAACTTTACCTTTGACCTTACCAGTTCAGAGGCTGCTATATGTCGAAATTGCCAGCTAAGCTCAAAAACTTGAAGGGGTTCATTTGTGAATGCAGTTTTAGATAGAGAATCTGTATATTCTTAGTTCACGCTTTGGAAGTAGTCCAGTTTTGAGCTGCTCTACTGTACATGATCATTTTCTGACTTTTGAATTTGCTTTGATGTTTAGTTTCATACTCCATTAGCACTCCGAATTTGGTTTCACATTGTTCACGCATGATATGCAGGATGCCGTCAGATGGTTCCTGAATACTTGGACCACAACCTGTAAGCATCATGTGAATCCGGGAACTTTGGCCCCTTGCAAGAGGCTGCAATGGGAGCAACAATGGGAACTTGCTAAAGATGCAGTGGAAAAAGTTTCTGGCAGAGGTGCAAGTCTGAATCGAGAGTGGTGGCATCTTGTCAACTTGTGGGCGGACCTGGGGTATCAATACATTCCTTTCCAACCTGGCCCAACGGTTTACTTTTCAGGTGTAACAGATCCAAGTCTAATTGCATTGTTTGAATCAGTGGCCAATAACACGCTGCAATTGAACCAGACCATCGAGTCTATGAAATTCAAAGAGGGACCATCTTTCGCAGCAACAGGTTTGAGCAATAATCAGAGCTCGGATGTGCATATGAGGAGCTTTTTCACATGCATGAAGAGCCACATCGGAGAGCTGTCCACACAGGCACTCGTTAGTGGGCACCCTTGTTGGGATGATTTTCTGAGGGTCTATATGGCTGCGGATGACTCAACATGGGCTTTGCTTGTTGGCAAGATTTCTGCAGCCTTACGGTGTCTTGAAGTACTCTCCTATTTCCCCACCACAATTGAAGAGGACAGGGTTTTGATTAGTGATAGCAGTAGCAGCCGTACATGTGTCACTGGTATACCTTGCTCGGGTAAACAGACTGTCAGTGATCATTTGCAGTTAACTCGCCAGTATCGTTACTTAAAGAAACTGATGTTCCAAGACGTTGTAAATAAATTGACATCTTGATCTCAAGGTTAGTACCCAGGTTTTTTCTTACGTTGGTATTTTGTGTAAAACTAGCACTAGTATGTGAACCCTCCATACGGTTGTGGATCTGTGGAGATAAGGAAGTCAAGCTGCAGGTTTCCTGCTGCAATGCAAGATTCAAAGACGTGTACGACATAAGTTTCTTCTCAATATTCTTTAATTATTGCTTGGGTGAATGTAACTAGTGAAGGGCCAGGTGTATATAGCCGCATTACACTCTACATTATTCACATCAACTTAGTGCAATTTGCTAAAATGTGAAAGGTGCCAAAGCTGCTGTGCAGATATGGTAATTATGTTCATACATTTCAACCCGACAGCTTCTTGCCTCTAGTGTATAGAGGCCTTACATATCATTAATACCGGTATGTAGCATGCACTTTCTTTGCCTTGGCTGTGTAGTAGATGGTGTGGAATATTCCGCATCCAACAATACTTCATCGAAAGTAAGTGGGCAGGTGGAGGCTAAAGGTGATGAGCAGTGTGCATGAAGGATAGGTAGTGGGCATGAAAGTAATGATGGTGTTTCGATCTTGCTCTTATGCCTTTCTATGATGGTTGAAAAAATAAAAATTTCCATTGATAAGAAAACAAGAGAAGGTAATAGCAATTAAATTCTATATACATTATGGGTTTGTTATGAAAATTTAAACTCTGAAGTGAATACATTCACTGATGATTTTACACCTAAAATAAAAGCTTCTATTGTAACTAACTACGAAAGCGCCCTCTTACGATTATTTAAAATCTTGATCCAAGTCACCTCACTGTAACACAATTCTCATTTACTCGAGAATGAAAATTTTGAACCAAATTATACATGACCAAACCAAATACCAAGTACGTCATGATTGACCATAATGGGGCATCCTCAAGATGACTGAAAAACAGCAGAGTCTAGCAAGTAGCACTCCCAGGTCGACTATCGACAGCACACAGAGCATTCCCAGAGTTCTTGGCAGTCCTATGCTATTTCCTCAGAAGGTTGTCTCATTTATGCAGTGCCAGAAAGTCAGCAAGAGCTAACAAATCAATATTTGCAGGATTCTCAATCTCCCCGATTAGGGATTCCACACGCTCCACAAGTACTGCGCCACAATGTATCCATCAGTCATGCACTGCATTTGAGGTCTGGAGATATAAATCCATAGTAAGACTTCGTTGAGTTAGGGACAGGGTGACGCTGCAATTTGAGGGAAAAAAGCTACTCCGTGTAAAATAATTCCAATGCCACGGTCACCAATGGCGTTGGTACGAGTTTTGGCCGAGACCCAAGGAAGCTGCATGCATGCATGGTTCGGAAGCAGTTTATGCTAATTTGGTAGAAGACGTACAGTACGGTTCTGACAAAAACTTACGTCGAAAGGTTGGATCCAAAAGACAACCCTGCGTTTCAAGTTCCCAGTATTAGTACACTGTACTGCCAAATTTCAGAATTGAACAAGTTCCAGTATGTAAGTTTACTTACTACCAGATTAAGTTCAAGCAGCTTAAAGGCCTCTCTTGCCCACAGGATATTCTCCAAATTGAACTTAGAAAATTTGCTAACAGTTTGAGCATCGTTATTATGTTTGGATTGTACCAAAAGTTTACTCCGAAGATCGCCAGACTCTGAATCTGCCAGGCCACCACATACAGGTGTCAAATTGCAGAGTTCACCGCTAGCTATGCAAACCGGTGCTTACATTGACTGTTGTGCAAACAGGTAAAGCGAGAATAAATATGCAAAAGATGTATGGAGATAATGAAGTTTACTGAATTATTTCTCAAGAATCCTTTCTCATTACTCCGGTCAACTGCCCGTTTCAGAGGCTGGTACGGTAAAGCCTGAAGGAATTCGCACCATTCACAGGTCTACCTTCAAAGGTGTCCGCCGCCCGTGTATCTCTGTCATCTGCATTGTCAAGGCCATCTTCAGAACGTCTACAGCTGGGTTGTTGCTGATCTTCGACCTCGCTAGCTACATGGCTTTGGTTGCACATCTGCCGATGAAGAGCATTATCTTTGTGAATTCTAGCAGAACTGCTCGGGGCCGCTGGAATGCTTAGACGTCCAGTCGCAGGGAAAAGGCACGCCAAGGAGGTATCCAAATTCCTAGAACCGGCGGCATAAACCGTAGGCTCGGAAGTCTCAGTTTGTCGGTTTTGGATCGTGTTTAGGATTGATCGTTGAGACCGGCTCCTCTTCGGTACGGGAGCTTCTTGTACCGGTACATCGATCATATCGCATTCGGCCGTAGTTCGAGCTGTACGGGCTGATGAGGGAGGAGACTCAGAATACACCTCCAGGGCCCCAATATTGACCGGATCGTTGTGGAAATCCGTGTCGGAAGAGAATGAGAAGTGGTGGTCAGTCAAGCGAGCCGGGTTGTAATGAGCTCCGAGAGTGGCGGCATTAGTCTGTGGAGCGGAGTGAGAGCAATTACACATGAAATGTCCACGTGAAAGAAGTAAAGAAGAAATGAAGTAGATACGGGAAGAAGTACACAAGGAGCCCTGACCATATCAATCAGTGGGTACAAGAATATATGATGATAAGTTCTTGGTGATCACTTGCTAAATTGAACAACCAATTGCAAAACTTGGATATATAGTAATGTTTACTTCCCAGTGAATTGGACAAGGTTCCCTGCTAGCAGAAATGCTGGAGAATGAATACCTGGAGGTAGGCGAGGCACTGGGAAAGGTGCGAGGCAGAGGGGAAGCACATGGCGAGCATATGCGTCTGGAGATATATCGACATGAATTAATAAGAAATGCATTCAGTTAGAATAATTCATGAGCCGGACAATTTAGGCTTGATTAATGATGAATGATCGAGGGTGGCAGTAGGGTTTAGGGTACAGCATGCATGCAATGCAAGCGGAGGGAGGGCTGCAAGAACACGACGACGACGTACCTGCTGGGAGGGGACATGACGGATAGCGGCAAAGAGGATGGTGGGCGGAATATGACCTGGATCATGGACCCGGTAGGAGAAGGACAGCCCGGGTAGGGGAAAGGTGAGCCGAGAGGGGGAAAGACACAGAGCCATGGGCGAGAGGAACAGGTATTGGGGTTCCTGTGATCCAGGCTGCTGCAGGAGCACCCACGAGGCAGAGTTGGGGACGAAGACGGCGGCCGAAATGAGAGGCCAGCATGAGCCTGACGACTCGGATGTCATGATCGATCCGGGGGGCCGGGGATCTGTAATCAAGAGAAGAGTATAAAACTACAGTACTACAAAATTAATTCATCGCGAGGAAGATGCATGTGAAGACCACAAAAAAGAAAATGCAATGCAATGCAATTCAATTCACCCTGCAGCCGGCCAGTTTCATTAATTTGAAAAATCACATTCAAGTGAACCTTCAATTCGTCACAGACCTGCAGCACCAAACACAGCAGCCATTATTCCCAAAAGTAAAGTTACACAACCAACCTCAGAAAGAAAACAAGAAGAATTTGCGTGTATGGAGATCCGGCAGGCCTCCCGGGCGGGCTGCGTAGAATTATATTGACAGAAGGTTGAAGGTAGCGAGCGGCAATTCACCGGCAGCACGATCGATCGCTACAGAAGAAGCATACCGGTCGGCCATAGCCAGCTCGCTCTGCGGAATTATATATAGCAGTGACGAAGACATGGAGGCCGGGGCGGCAAGCGCGCGCGCGCGCGCGGATGGCTAATCGAGGGTGCCATCCATCAGAGCGGATGATGCATGCATGCATGCATGCGTGCAAGACACATCCATGCATGGGCCACGATCATTGTACGCCTGTGCACTTCAAGCACAAGGTGTCGCTTTTCCCTCCCTCTTGAGTCAAATGGCGCCATTTCACACTCACTAATTTTTTGGTTGGACTTGGTAAGTGCGATTCGTCACGTAAGACAAGCGTTATGAGGTAAACTGTTCTAAAACCAACAGGGTTCTAATTTCAAAAGAATCTAGGCACACTAATCATCCTAGAACCTAAATCTAGGTAGATCATAAATAGCTTATCATTTTGGTCAACATCCAATAAGAGCTCTATGATGTGCCTAGATTTGTGTTTTAAAATAAATGCATGGTCTAGATTCTATTGGAATTAGAACCCTGTTGGTTTTGAAGCCCCCTACCTTATAGTAAACAAGATTTTCTTGAGTGAGAAATGACGCCTCTACTTGTAGTGGTGAGAGTTTGCAATTGGTTCCTAAGGTAAAGACACACATTCCCAACCACTTAAGCTTTCTAGCCTACATGCAGCAAGAATAAAAGGCGAATGGTATTTTTCTTTCGTGAGGAAAATAGAAGTCATGAAGAATGTAACCACAACATAATAGAACAATGGGAGCCAACACCCTTTTGCAATGGGACCACAGTCTAACAACAATGTCTTGCCAATGTTTTTCAAGGAAAGAGCTGAGGTTATTACAAAACTTGCACTCAAACACCTCCAACCTTACAACCATAGCTTGTTTTTATATTCTTTTGCCAGGAGGTTCCAAACCTTTGGTTCAACCTCGTAAACCCTCATTTACACATATTCAAAGATTTGAGAGGAAGTTTTTGATTCAAGGATTTGACGGAAGTCTTTTTAAGAATTTGATGGAAATTTTAAAAAGATTTGATGGGAAGGTTTTTTTTTAATGATTTGCCAAGAGGTTTTTTTTATGGTTTTGATAGAAAGACTTTTATTATATGATTTCTACTTTTCTTTTAAATGTAGAAATTCTTGAAAAGGAAATTTTCAAAGACAACTTTAACAACAATGTTTTCCTATGTTTTTAGTTTTAAATTAAACCCTTGATAAATACGTGTTTAAGGATTTGACAATAGATTTTTTGCTTGACAATTTTTAAATTTTTTTGAAAACAAATCATTGGAATAGAGACAAATTTAAACCTTTTTTGCGCTTGCATTCATATAATGAACAAATTGCAATCTTTCTCAATTTTACATCATGTATAGTTTTTCATCCATTCAAATTTCTCTTGGTTCTTGTGCTAGTTGACTATCATTTGTATGGTATGGATCTTCAAAATAAAATATTGTGATTTTTTGGAAAAAACACAATTGGTTTATGTCAAGTTTCATTCTTAGTTCAAAAAGTGAGACCTTAAACTTGATTTTTCAAAATAAGTAGAATCAAATAATGAAATCCATAGCATCTTGTAATGCATGTTATTCCAATTTCATTATAGTATTTTTAATTTTGTTGTGTTAATTTGGGATTTTAAACTAAATTTCAAGAGAAAATGTTGCAAAATTAAATAATATTAATAAAAAGAATATGATAAATCCAATTGTACAGATGTGATCTTCACATTGACAACTTTCCTTGTACATCAACTCCATTTTTGTTTTTTATCAAGCATTTTATAATAAATCTTTGAAAAGAATGTTGAATTTAGATGTTAAAGAGTTTTAAGGAGATTTTTTCTTTTGTAAAATTTCATTTTCCTTTTTAAATTTGTGATCAGGACACATATTTAAGAATTTGATACTGAGAAAGAAGTAATTCAGTACTGATGAGCGGTATAAGCCTAACTAACCCATATATGAAGTTTGGTAGTATTTTTTTTGGTTATGTTGTGATCTCATACACCATAGGCTAGCAGGTGTATACTTGGTACCATCAGAAAGTCTGCAATAAGGACGGTGCATGGAGCAAGTTTCATGTATTTGGTTTAAGGCGGTTGTATGGTACGGTTCACTAGAATTCTTGTTCCTGTGCATTCTTTTGAGGATTTTGAGAATTTGAAAAATTTATTTCAGAGAGAGAAAAATGTTTTTGTGAAATTTAAAGTAGTAGGATGGAATGTATTGATATAAGAGAAAAAATGATACAAAACAAAAAATTCAGCATTATATTTTAATGGAGGATGAAACAAAGGGAGAATTAGTGCACTGTCACAGTGCATAATATGCACTTCAAATTCTAAAAAAGAAGAAGAACAAAGGGTTGTAAATGGGCTTTTGAGCTATGAATTTGTCCAGTGTTCAAATACATGAAGAAAAATATCTTTCAAATTTTTCAAACTTTTTTGAATTGATTAAAGTTTCAAATTTTAAAACGTGTTATTTTTGGGAGGAATTAATGGTATCAATTTTAATTTTTTTTCGATGGATTTCTTTTTTTAATGTACTTGAGAATGAAAAAAAAATTCAAGTTGGCTTACTTTTTGATTTTTTAATATGGAATCAAATATTTACATTCAAAGTTTGAACATAAATTGGTAAAACTATTATTAAAATGGGAGTTTTGATGCTCAAAATCTTCAACATAAAATCATTAAAACGTTCTAAAATTTTATTTTTTTGGATAATATGTACATAAATTTAGAAGTTGATTCTCTTATTTTTCATTGAATCATTATTACATAATTTTCAAATTGGTTTGAAAGTTTAGGGTTTTTAATGAAATGCTCAAAGTGCACAAATGCGCACCAAAATGTAATTAGTTCACCAACAGGAGTTAGTGAATGGAACTATACAACCGCCCTATAAAAGATATTGAAAAAAAAAAAACCATCCTCCAAAATTACATAAAATTAAATGTCAATTGTTCAACGATCAAATAGTGTTGTATCATTGTATCAAATCATATTATGTCTCGACTTATTGAGGAAGCAATTGACATGTCTTGAACATTCAATGAACACAAGTTCAAGGATTTGAAAGGATACTTTTTTCCCTACAATGGTAGCCTTCTTATAGAAAAAGGTGGATTTGAGGGCTATGAACTAGGATCTAGTTGAACATTATTCATAATATTCAACGATTTGTTGTTGAATTGTAATCTCTTTGGCCATACAGACAACTTTGCGTGCAATGAGCCTCAATGTCAGCTTCGTAATTTATTTATCAACTTTACATTGTATTTTTTTCCATTTTATTTTGGATTTGCAAGTCTATTAGTGAGGCTTTGAGAGAGAGAAGCTTCATGAGTTAGGATGGGAACAATTAGCAAATGAGGTGCATTCTTGTAGAGTCGGATTTGAGTTTGATTACAATGTAGGTGGCTTCTTAGATGATGATGTTGTTGAAGTTCACAATATAGTAGTGTTTAACCCCTAAAGGTCCTCATCTCTTTTGTAAAAGTCAAAGCACTATAATTTGCATACTTGAAATATCACATTGTATGATTTATAATTTTCCATAGATAGTCATTAACATTATGAAGGTATGGCAAAATTTTCAACATAATTCGAAGATATTTTGAATATTTACAAATTTTATTATGTAAACAAGGGAAAAATTCAAAATAAATATATTTTTGTCAAATTTAATATCAAAAATTATATTTAAGGTAGATAAAAGTTATATTTACAAGGAGTAAGAAATTGAAAGTGAAGAAATTAAAAGAGACTTATGATAGGAGCATCTTTAGAAATCCCTTTGTATTTTGGACACTCAAAATTCAAATTTCTCGACGGTGGAAAATCTTCAAATGAAGTCTATTCTCCAATCCAAACGGTCAAAAGATGTATCATAACTTAATTTAAACATCTAATGAAAACACCAACTACAATAAAGTTAAAACACTTGATTTTTGGGGCGTTTGACCAAAAAACAAGCATAATATGGTTGATCGGTCCTTTAGGGGTTAAATGGTAGTAGTGTTCATTGCATGTTGACCTCGCATTTTGATCTCCTTGGGACTTGTTTTTATTTCTTTATTAATAACAAAGTGAACTGAGGTCCAATGTAGAGGGTTTGGTACCTATGTGGCATCTCATATTTCCATGTTTTTACGGCACATCAAAGTAGCCCAATTTTTTTAGGATCAAGTCCCATGATGAAGTATCTCACTAAAAAGACAAGTTTTTAGGGACTTTATGGGATCAAATCAGTTCACATTTCAAGTGAGCTTTTGAAAAATGAGTGGTAGAGAAGTTGTGCCTCATGATAGATCTCTCACGTGTCTAGGTAGTCCTCTACCCAAGGGTGCCTTCCCATAATCTTTACGCAAGACCATGTGGCTTAAATGAAATGGAACCTTGAGTTGCTTGGTGCGTTGTAGGCTTTACTATCGTTGACCCTCTAGAATTCAATCACTCATAAAAAATCTTCTTAGTGATTTTAACTAAAAAAAACTATTGCCCCTTCCCTTGAACTTACCAACTTGTTAGTTAAAATCACTAAAAAGATTTGCTTATGAGTGATCGAATCTTGGAGGGACCATAGTGCAACCAATGGCGCACCAAAGAACTGAAGCACCTGTCGCTAGATTGCCCCTCCGTAGGGCCTTGGACAAAGACTAATGGGAAGGTGCTCTGGTAGGGGACGGCCATCCAAATAAGTGAGAGATCTGTAATGAAATGAGAAGTTGTCATGAAGTATGAAGGCTCCTTAAGCTCAAGAGACTTCATGGCAACTTCTTATTGGCCAATCAAATTTGTTTATGTTCAAGCTCATGGATCATACACAACTAGTACTTCATGGCCGGGTATGTATGAGACAAACCCAAGTTCCACTTTTCCCCCTTGGCTTGGCTTCATGCCTAGTTACTTGCATGGGCACCAGTTCTGGGACCTGACGAGCTTAGCTGATTCAGTGGCCTTGCTTGTTGCCCACCTCACTCGTCGGCACCATGGCCACCATGGCCACCTCCGCTCTTGTGTCTCGTCTTGCTGGTTTCTGCGTCGCTGTTCCTGGATGCTCTCCGCGCGCGCCCACCCAGGGTCCCATTCCCCATGGGGCACGATTTCGTGCCGCCGGTTCTGACAATCCCAGCTCCGATTCCACGCCACAGGGCTCCGATTCCACGCAGAACGCACCCTCGTCGGCTCTGGAGAGGGCCATGGCTTACAAAAGGCTGAAAGCATCGTCCAACTCCACCCCCACCTCTTCTTCTTCTCCTCCTCCTCCTGTACAGCCCCCCACCAATCCCGAAATTCTGGCTCACCCGGGGCCCATCCAATCGAGCAGGTCTAGCACTAGCCCTACTTCCGGCGTTGCAGGGGAACCCGAAGGCAGCACAGTGGCGCTGTCCGCATTTGCGAGAGCCAAGGCGTATAAACTGCAGCAGTCGGAGATGATTGCTGCTTTGAACTCGACCCCCGTGGAGGCCCAGCCTGAGGCGGAGGAGACTGTGGTCGAAATCGAGATTCATACGCGAGATGGGATTGTGCGGCGGAAGGTGTTGAAGCCGGACACTGCCTTTGCCAATGTGAAAGACATCAAGCGCACCGGCGTGTCCACTCTGGATTTCGTGGGCCTTGGTTTCGCGGATAAGAAGTCCACCACATCCCCGCCTGCTGGGCTGGCCGAATCCTTTGCCGCGCCCTCCGGTCCTTTGCCCGAGGTGGAAATGTTGACCAGAGATGCCAATCCGGATGCCATGGTTGAGGGGGCCGATGTATACAGGCCTCGCGTGACCACGTGGGGAATGTTCCCCCGGCCTGCTGATATTTCCAAAGCCGTGAGCCTTCTTCCATCCTTTTTCTCTGGTCGATCGCGTCATGAATTCTATGTTTATGTCCTTTTGTTTTTCATGCGTCTGCAGGTTGTTTTCTCGGTACAGGAGTAGCAGTGATTCTTTTCGTCAGGAAATAGTTTTGTATTTTTGCTACTTTTCCATGGGTTGAAGAGCAATCCAGGCTCCTTGGATGCTCTTTTCATAATATCTAGGTAATATATACAGTGGCAACCACAAATAGTTGTACAAGAGGAGTTTTTTTTTTTAAATACTTGCCAAATCTACATGAACTCTCATAAAATAACAAGAACACAATTACAAGCACGTATAGTTGCAACAGGCATAAAACACAAAGTTTTCAATGAAAATATGAATTAGAAAAACACACAATAATTCAAATGTGTAACAAGCCTGTACAATTCTTTATGGTCAAATTGATTTTTATTGCATATCAACTATAGAAAATAAGACTAAAAATTACTAAACACCTTTATAACTCAATGATTCAACTCATAAGCACTCACAAACACTACCACCGTGTGTGGCCACCTCTTGCATGGTAGACATCAAGAGCTCTTTGAGGCATAGAGCGTATTAACTTCCTAACAACATCAGGCTCTATACCGTACCAAATTTCTTGGATCTTCTCCTATAAGTCACTTTTTCTAGTTGGTTTCCTTTTAGACCTTCTCAGACGACGATCTACTTCATTCCAAAGATGTTCTATTGGATTGAGATCAGGTGATTGTGGAGGGTGTCCAATAAGCTCAAATTTTTGAGCACGCAACCACTCTACAACATAATGTGCAGTATGCTTTGGGTCATTATCATGCTGGAAAATAACCTCATCCTCTTCTAAACCTTGCATCTGTATAGTACCCATAAGTTCCGTCTCTAAAATGTTGCGATATACATATTTATCCATCTTCCCTTTAATCAGGTGAAGCTTGCCAACTCCTTCCCAAGTCATACAACCCCAAACCATTATGTTTCCTCCTCCATGTTTGACTGTAGATTGCACATGCTGATCTAAAAGACGATCTCCACTCTTTCTCCAACAATACTGACGTCCATCTGAGCCAAAAAGATTGAATTTAGACTCATCAGAAAAAATGACATGAGCCCAAAACTCCCAATCTGCATGCTTGCACTTCTTTGCCCACTGCAAACGACGTGCTCGATGTTTCTTTGTCAAAAGTGGCTTCTTGGTCTTCACGCATGCTCTCAACCCTTGCCTCCGAAGACTCCTTTTCACCGTATTATCACTCAATTGGAAGCCCTCAGATCGTAACACTCTTCCTATAGCTGCCGCTGTGCTAGTATTTGGATCATTTAATCTCCTCACAATGCCACGGTCACCGCGTTCATCTAGAATTCTAGGTCTACCAGGTGAAGTTTTATCTGTTAGACTCTCTCTCTCACGGAACCTTCGCACTATGTCAGAAGAAGTGCTTCGAGGAATGCCCAAAACTGCAGAAATCTGGCCATATGAGTTGCCTCGCTCATACATCTCAAGAACTGCCCTACGTTGATTCTCAGACCTTCTAGGAGCCATAGTGAATCACCAAAGGCCTCTCCAAATCATACAAAAAAAATCCAAAACAAAAAGCCTCACAAGTGCAATTTTAATGAGAAGATAGTGGTGTGTACAACTGATGTGCATATTAAGTTGTACACACCCCTTCACGATTTTTGCATGAATAATTTCTACAAGTGGCAAAGTTTTGGGGAGTCAATGTTAATTAGGTGCCATGTGGTGTATCAATTAATGCTAACCCAAAAAATCTCCTGTAAACCCACTTACTAAGCTATAGTCAACACCTGTTGAAGTGATGGGCCACTGTGCGAAGACTTCTGGTCGCCACTGTAGGTAATACCAGGGTAATGCATATGTGCTACCTAGTTGCTACTTAGCCAATACCTGGGTGATACCTAGGTTTAAAGAGGCTACACATCTTGACTCCGTTTAGGAAATCTGGCTATCATCCCTGCTTTTTTTTCAAAAATCCTTTGTATCAATTAGCCAGCCCAAATTTTTCGTAGCAATTTGGCTAAAACTAGCAACAAAAAAACCACTGGTATGGAAGCTGACGAACGAAGTATCGAGGACTTTAGCGTATTTATAAACACCGAAGTATTTATAAAACCTCAATGCGATCAAATCTCAGAGTATTTATTTTTCGTAAATTTTTTAGCTAACCTGAGCGGGATTGGCCAAGCAGCCGTTCGGGCCATTTTGCTCTCTTCTAAAGGGTTTGTGATTTATGAAGTTCTTCTAAGGGCGCAGAATTGGAGGTCTTCATCTACAGGGGTCTTCAAAGCATTGGGCCCGGAGGATGATAACCTACAGTATACTGGGATATTAATCTACAGTATAAACTAGCCTTGCCACATCACTTTCGTCATTTTGTTGCCTGTTTTCTATGTGTGCTGGTGGAATTATTTCAATTTGTGGTATGAGTAAGACTGGAGGGTGGCAATTTGAGAACTTGTATCTGCCTCAGTTGAATTCTAGTATGTCCATTCTGTACATATTTGACACGAATCCACTTAAATTGTCTCAGTTCATAGACAGTGAAATAAGCGGAAGAAATACCAGGTCGGATTTAAATTCTTAAAGCAAAATAAAATGGCATGGCTTTAAAGGATGCTGTGATGATATTCTCTTATCCAATATTGGCTGGACGCAGTATGGGGGTGGTCGCAACATCAAACCTGGTCAGAAGCTTGAAACTGAAGAGGAGAAAATAGCGAGAGAGACCAAAACGAAGAAGCTGCTCGATGATTATAAAAGGAAGCTTGGGTTAGATATGGCCCCCAAAGATAGAGCCAGGTGTGAGAGGGTAAGCTTTTTTGTTGTTAGAGCGCGATTTTTAGCTTTCTGTTTACTAAGCCATGGAGTTCTAAATATTCCAGTTCTGAGGATACTTGAGTATGTGTATTGAGACCTTGCATTTTGTTACGGCTGGAAGGGCCTTCGTACTAACCTACACACGTTTGATCCCCAGGCTATGAAGAACGGGGAGAGTTTGATGGACAGAGGCCAATTAAGAGAGGCTCAAGCGGAGTTCATAACCGTCATGGACGAAATGCCATTTCCGGTAATTTTTCATGCGTCGATATGGCTTTGCAGTTCTATTTCTGTTATGTTAGGCTGGCAATGGGACGAATGCTGCAGAGAGTTCAGAACGACAATATGGAATTGCTATCTCTTTTGAGTAGCTTATGAAAGGCTCAATTTTTGGTGTCTGAAAGTTCGGTTTTATGGGCTTTCGTTGGTTTTCCTGTCCCTGTAGCAGTAGACATGGATGTATATTGGAAGACACGTATCGAAGACACAACGGTCTGGAAGTTTTTGCAGAGCGAGTTGCATGGGATGGCAGCGTTGCAAGAGGCCGTCTGTTTGGATTCCCTCAACAGGTGTGAACACGCTGTGGCCATTTAAATTCGGTTCTAATGTTTTAAAGTCTAGAAGACTTCCAGTGCAGTGCTCTCTTCCCTGCCCTCTTCGCTAAACCCGCTTGACTAAGGAACGGGTTGGACGTAAGCAGATCCGATGAAGCAAAAATTAAGTATGAAAAATTGGTATCTCATCCCAATGGGGCAGTACGCAAGAAGGCCCGTCAGCTTCTTTTTGGGTTTCAGGTAATTCCTTGCGACTGGTCTGAATGAGCATTTTGTCGTTGCAACAGCGACTGTTAAGCTTTGAAATGGTGACTCGTGTCTGTCTAAAAGCGTCCTGCACCACATGAGCATCCTCTTTGATATTTTGTGTTTAAACTCCTCCATGGTTTCATTGCAGGCTGCTGAAAGGCTCAAGGTAACAGCAGGTTACAACTGGGATAGCTCGATGTACCGAAGATACTTCGATGCCTTTGCTGATGGCTACAACACCATGTATAAGAACAGTGAAGAATCTGCGAAGGATAAGGAGTCGCTCACGCAAATTCTACCGTATGCTCTACTGCTCATTTTCCCTGTCATACTCGTCTTCACACTTGTTGCACTGAAAACTGCCTGAGGACCATCGTGTTCCGGATCACAAGCTCTGCTGCAGAGCCTTCAGTCGTGACAGACACTGGCAGAGGATTTCTGTTTTATATATATTTGTGTTCAGTTCCCTCACCAAACTCTAGAGAGCAGACCTGCCCAGTTCAAAATCCTGTACTCTCATTATCACACTTTGTTATGTCAGAAGAAGTTGCGTACGAATGTAATTATGACGACTGTAAAGGTAATATATGGAACTGAACATGAAGGGTGGATTGGATATGTAGTAGAGAATAGTTCCACTTTGTATTTTTCACTACAGTATTCCATTGTATAGTGATGGATTGTATAATGAAGATTGTTCTTTCGTCAAGATTGCTTCCACTGACTCCAGGCTTGAACCAGCAGTGAAGGCGATCCTTGACAACAGGCTAACTTGGAATCAGTGACATTGCTAAATTCTCCTATGCCAGATTGAGGTTGATTATGTTTTGCTAACCCTTAATTTTTCAAGAAACCAGATTTTGGTTTTTCTAAGACTACGATATGGTCTCCCGAAAAAATAGGGAAAAAACCATGCTCAGTGATATCTGAAATTGTGCACATTTTGTTCTATCCACGAAGTTACGCAATTTTGCACCCCATTTGCTTTAGAAATTCAAGAGACTGGTGTTGGAATTTATTTCTTCTCATTGGAAATCGGCAAAGCGATATTCTTTGGATTAGTCATCTATGTATCACCTCATCACTATGTTCCATATACTGTGTTTTCACATAGTTAAATCCAATTTTTCATGAAAAAATAATATCTGACACATTGCTAGCCATTGCGTTTATAGGTTTAGGGTATTTCGTGGGAAGTGCTTTAGTTTCATCTATTCAAGACACATTATGTAAATCAATCACCTTGCAACTTTTAGTACTATGTGTCTAATACGATGTACTAAACCTATTAATATGCATCTAAGTCATTCTGCAAACGTTGATTGTTCATTTCTTCCAATAGTAGTACAATATACTCCACCAGATGTAGTTTTGCTTCTATTGGAACATTGATCTTCACCTTTGTTAGCTTGCTATGCACTTGCACATTGTTCTCTTGTACAAACCCATTCTTTGTTTTTACTGGCACGTTCTCCAATGAGAATATAGCCGCGTCTTTGACAACCCATCTGTGTCCCTCACCAAATGGCTCCCACAATGCTTCTATGCAATTCGTATACCTTGCTCTACTAAATCCCTGCTCAGCTTGCATTCCCGGTCCTCTCATAGATCAATCCCACACAACCTTCATCTTCGCAATCCATTTTCTTTGTCCAAACTCCAACACCTTCTCCACATAGAACGGTAAATTTAGTATATGTAACACTGATACAGTTGTCCCAAAATCCACAAAATACAAATGGCGTTTCCTCATTACTTAAAAAAAAGGATCCAAATGAAGATAATATTTGGGTTCAATTTTCAAAAGCGTGCTCCTCTACGCTATAGTATTATGCTATGAACATTCTAATACTATATTTATTTCCTTGTTGATAAATAAAAAAAAACTAAAAACATAGGATGTCCAAATGAAATTAAAAAAAATAAAAAATGTTCCAAGAAAAACAAGAAAAAAATTTAGAAGAGAAGACAGAAATTTAAATTTAAATTATTTATATGGTAAAACATAAAATTTCAAAAAAGACCTAGCTAACACAAATTATTTGAATTATATAAAAAAAATACTATGAAAATAAATAGATTTAGAAAAAATATTAACATAAAAACACCAAAAAAACAAAAACAAATTTTTTTAAAAAAAAATTAGAAAAAAAAAGAAAAGAAGAAGAGACAATTGTTGCAGCTGCAGCTACTGCGGCTGGCGGAGGTAGGCCTCAGCCAAGCCAAGCCCACCTAGGCCAAAGACCTTGGTTGGCCCTTGCCAACCCTATGGACCTCCGGGGGGTTGGCAAGTGCATCCATTGGGAGGGCACGCTCAAGTACAAAATGGCTTATTTAAGAGCCCATTCTAGATGTTCCAATCATATAATGTCCACGCCAACTCAAAGTTCACATTGCACATTTTACTTATCAAAAGTAATGCTCTTGCTACTTTGTCCTTTAGCAAATGACACAAGTTAGGTTATAAAGTTCAATATATAGGCATACGAGGATGTATAGATGATGTTAACCCTTTGACGAGCTTGCCTCCATGTATTGAATGACAAACAGATTGCAACCTTTCTTAACACTATATCCCCTAGTTTATTATCCATCCAAATTTCTTTTGGTATTTGTGCTAGTTGACTATCATTTGTACTATATGGATCTTCAAAAATTGATACGTGACTTTTTTAAAAATAATACAATTAGTTTATGTCAAATTTCATTCTTAGTTCAAAAAATGAGACCTTAAACGTGCTTTTCCAAAATAAGTAGGATCAAATAATGGGAATCATACCATCTCATAATGCATGTTATTCCAATTTCATTACAATATTTTAATTTTTTTGTGTTAATTTTGGATTTTTCATTGAATTTCAAGAAAGAAACCTTTCAAAATTCATTAGGGAATGTCAATAAAAAAAATACGATGTATCCAACCGTACAGATGTTGTCTTCACATTGACATTTACAACTTTGCTTTGTACATCAACTTCAAGTTTGTTTTCATCAAGCAATTATAACAAACCTTTGAAAAGAATGTTGAATCGGGACATTAAAGGGTTACGCATGCAATGAGCACCATGGGACAATGCTTGCTTGTATTTTAGTTCCCAATTTCAAATAAAAATGTTCCTAACCAAGAAAATGTGGAGGCTACCTTCTACTTTCTAGTCAAATTTACCATTCTTCAAATTTAATAAAATTGCATGTTTTAGAGCACTTTAACCTCTAAATGCTCAAACGACCATTTCTACTCGTTGTCCAAATCTAACAGGCTACTTAGAACAAAAAATTATTTCTTTGATGAAACAAAAAATATTTATAAATATAGAATCATGTCTACTTTCCAACGCAAATTTGAATTATGTCAATCCAAGTTAAACTCCACCCAAGAGAAATTTTCAAAGTAGATCACCTAAACATTGCCTTAGTGTTATACAACTTTTTATTTGGAGAAAATAATGATGTTTCCTCCATCAATTCTTTTGCTTTCTTGAAGTTTGCTGTAAACAAACCAACTTTAACCAATCATGCTAAATTTTAAATTTTAAGAGTAAAAATTATTATTTATACAAATTTTCAAAGGTTAATGCTTCTAAATTCATTAAAATAATATCTAAAGTTATTTTCGGAAGTTTGACCATATGTATAATTTTTGAAGATGATGCCGTACATTTTGTCTACTGAACCAAACTTCATCAAACATTTGGAAGGCATAGATTATAACACATCTATGTATTGACCAATACCCCTTGGGATTTAAGGGGTTAACCTCTAAACGTATTAGGGTGTCCCTGGAATTGACAATTTGAGAAAAATCATCATAAAGTACTTTTTAGAAGAATATGTTGGAATTGATAAACAAATAAAAGTTCTAGATTTTGAATTTTAGATTCCATCCGTACGGTTCGATTCACTAATACTACCACCAATATTTAATTATAAAATTTGAAAGCTAAAATTATAAACTCCTAAATTTGATTACAAACAAAATTTTAATATTTTTGGAGTAAATTTGGTTAGAATGAATTTGAAATGAGGTACTCTTAAACATGGTCATTTTTTGAAATTTTTGTGTTTCTTAAATCTATGACCTCATTTTTGCAAAGCCACTTTTAAACTACAATCAATGCAATTTTGGTTTGGTCAACGACTTCACATACTTATACATTTGTAATTTTAGAAAAACATGTAATCAAGTATGACTAAATATACCCATTAGATAGGACGACAACTTCGTGAATAATCTCCAAAAATTTAGATGACTTTCATCCAAGCATTGATGAGAGCATAGGGAAGGTTTGAATTTGTTAGTCGTTCAGTTTGACGAAGCTATGAATTTTAGGAGTTAAAGCTTAAAACCGTAAAATTCCAATATATGTTGCCGAAAATGCTTTTCTATATAATTCACATTTCTGTAAGCTAAAAGAGGATGCCATCTATACCTTGTTGTTCATCACTATTGTTTACATTTCATCTAAAAAAATCATACTATTCTAAGCTATTTTATAATTTCTATTATTTTTACAAGATAAAAACTTTGAAAAATCTTATAAAAAATTGTTTTTATTTAAAGATTATAAAATCAAATACTATTGACTATTGGTAATTTTTCTTTAGATTATGAAACGCTTCTGGAATAACTCATTAAACAATGATTGAGGCCTACGGAGGGCTGCCTCCATAGTTAGTAGAGCTTGCTTGAGAAAAGCCACATGCGGTTCCCAAGAAAGCTCAATAGTTGTCAACGACGCTAGCGTGCGAGCCAAGAGAGGAGAGCCCAAGAGCGGAGAGCGGGGATTTGGAGAGCCTAGAGCCTAGGACCCATCTGAATTTAGAAAATGACTCTAATTTTAGAAAATAAAATTCTATTTTAGATAACTTACTAATAATAGTAAATTTTGGAACCCTATGACCGCTGCACCTGTAACCGTGAGTTAGTACTTAGCACAGTAAAATGTTTATCGTCAACCATAAATTGCATGCTTGCTAAGAGATGTACTCACCATGGACCTTGGACAACGTGGGCAGTTACTGATTCTGGGATTCACCATGTTCCAAGGACACCGTGGGCAGTTAGGGATAATTATAGGGTACATGGAGTGAAATTGAACCCCATCAGGCTAGCTTCTTCATAAGAGACAGAACGGAAAGAGAACATGTGGATCTATATGTAGTATTTTTTATTTTTTATTTTTGTTTCTAATACATAGTTATAGTCGTCAATCATATCGAGTATATACTTCAACAATTCGAAATAGGAGATTTGCTATTTAAAATAGGAAGCTACCGCTTCTAGTTCTAGTCTCCCTGTCTAAACACCAATTGTGGCTCATTCTTCAATCCTCGGTCTTGATGATCCCAGGAGCTAGGAGAGTTTTTTTAACCGTACCTCATCCAAGCTGAGAGTAGGAACATGGATGTACGTATCAACTTTATAGTCCAGCTTGCAAAAGAAGCGAAAGATATAGTAAAGGTGTTTGCAGCTGACGTACTTGCCACGCCTCCCAACAGCTGCAGAGTTCATGCTCGCGTTATGTGGGCACGTACATGACGGAAAATTGCACAATGTGATATTGTACAAATTATCATTGGGCTCGACCCCGGACTGGAGCACGATGATGGCACCAAGCCCGGGATAGGGGAGGAGGTTAACGCGGAGAATATTTGCCTTCACATTTCGTGCACTCTCCCATTGATTCCGGTGAGCTTCCGTGGGAGCCTTGGTGTTTCGTCTCACGTTTTTGCCATTTCAAGAAGATAGGACCCTGTCAGCATGCAATGGCCTCGGGTGAGTCCACAACACAGGTTCAAACACCTTTGACGTCATAAAGAGGCGTCGAGGCAAAAGGGCTGTAGTAGATTCAAGACAAAACCCGGCCTTTTGGAGGTCTAGGATCTCCAAACGCGTGAGAAACCATTCTTGGACACTACGGAATAGTCTTCTTTGCTTCGCGTCCCCGATCTTCCAAACTTTTCCAACTGGATCACTTCCTCTGCACTACAAAATTCAAACGCATCGATGACTCTCGTTGAGATTAGTGGCAAGGGATTGAGGAGAGGTAACAACACTATTGAAGGCAATGTACACGAGTGTAGCAGATATGATAGTGGAATTGGATCACGCAGTTATACTGTCAATGTATATGACTGACATCTAACAAGTCTTTGATGCTGCAACTTGCTAGGCTTAGACATAGGCTACAATATATAGTGCAATCAAAGACGGCAAAGTCATGATATGGAGAACGTGAAATTACATTCTATAGCAAGCGTCCGTAATTTATAAAGGCATAAAAATTATGTCTATGTTAGTGATAGCTGACATAGAGGATGCTAGTTGTTATGAACAACGTTGATACAAAATAGTGATGTAGTCCCGGGGAGGTCACTCCATTGTCAAGTTGAACACCACGTGCGAACAAAGTTTGCTACCCCTATATTATATGCCATAAATAATTTTAAAAATTATGATATTTTTTCTACATATACGTAACCATTGATAACATCTTTTGTATATTTTTTTGAAATTTTTAGTCATCTTCATTTTTTTTAGTAATTGTTTTAGTTCATTTCTACGTCATTCTAGTTAGAAACGGTATGTTTTATAAAAAAAGAAAGATCATCAAATTTGGTTATCTTTTTTTTACTATGTAATAGATACTGAGTATATCTACTCATGAAAAAAAATTGATAAAATTTTGACCCATTTTGGTGATGCAACTTAGAAAACTTAGATTTATTTTGTTCGCACGTGGTTTTCAACTTGACAATGGAGTGACCTCCCCGGGGATGTAGTCGACCAGATAAAACACTATATTTATTATAGAATAATTGGAAATATTTGAAAATACCTAAAGTGAGAATGGTAAACAACTAGGCTCTTGCACGCTTGAGTTAATGTAGAGGGAAGAATTAGTTGTGAGATAGTTGTGACGATTTGATGGATTGTTGGGACTAAAACACGAATAGCGTAGTGTGAACTTACCTTTGTCGTGAAACTTTTAAGTTGGAGTTCAAGCTATGCAGATGCAGGACAAAAATTGTTCTAACAATAGATAGAGTGCAAGTAGGCAGAAAAAGAGAAAGAGACGAGGAAGACTACTATATTCTAGTAGAGGTGAATTGGGGCATTTGAGGATGAGAGCGTCCAAATATATGTCTTGTTTGCATGTTGTTGAGAAGCCTGTGGGGCTGATGATTGATTTTGGTGGAGAAGAAGTGACTAATTTGCCACGTTACACTCCAACAAGTACACATAGTGTGACTAAGTTTACCACTTGTCAATGATTTCTTCATGTCAGGCTTAATGTCGTTGCCTCGTGGAGGAGCTTGCGTAGATATGACAGTCGGCGTGAATGGGAATGAATCAAAAAATCCATGGAACCACGGCAAAGAGGAACCCACGGCATCCAACGAACCGAGGTTTAAATAAAAAAAACATGTAAAACCTAGAGGGGAAGACAATGACCGTGACGCTCGCCACGCTAGGGTGGTCGTCACGGCACCAGCCTCTTCCCAAACCCAGCACCCCTCTACAGTGGTCTCGGCCCCGAGGGCACCAAATATCCTTTCCTTGACTTGAACCATATAGTCCATAGAACCACGACTTCACCACGCCACAAGGCTCGTCATGGCGCGACGGCCGTCACTACGAAGGTGGTGCATAGCCTCACCATCTGCCCATGGCTACCACTACCATATAAATCGCCATTCACGAGTGACTACAAAGAGGAATCCACGACAACCAAGGCCCCAAAAAAACATCCAAAAAAATGTATGAAGGAGGTAGTCGTGTGCTATTTTCGGCATCACGAGTTCGAGTCTCTGCGATTGATGGGTGTCGTCTTGAGGCCAAGGGCTATGTGGAAGGACCCATGGTTTGCATGTCAAGATCTTTTCAACGGTGTATAGCACATTCAATTTGGACATGAACTTCAAAAATTATACTCAATTGAAATAGTCATACTGATATTTTAATCTGCGAAGCTTTTAATAGACCATAACTTTCGGAGTTTTTGTCCAAACTCAATGAGTCTTATACCGTTAAAACGCCCTTTGCACGAGCTCTCTAAAAACATTCGACAAGCCGTACTTCCAAAAAATGTCTGGAGAAGGTTCTCGAGGGTTTTTTGAGCGCATTTGTTTTGAAAACAAGGAGGGCCAGATACTGGTCTCGGGGCTGAGACCACTCTTTGGGGGTGCGGGTTTTGGAAACAAGTTGCTGTATCCATGTCCATCCCTGGTGCCATAGTGGCCGTGGGTTCAGCTCTTCCATGGTCCCATGGCGCATTGAGTTCCATAACAGGGAGGGTCAGCAAGTGGTCTCGGCGCCGAGACCACTCTCGAGGGGTGCAGGTTTTGGAAACAAGTTGATGTTTCCATGTCCGTCCTCGGTGCCATGGTCGCTGTGGATTCAACTCTGCCATGGTCCCATGGTGCATTTGCTTCAAGAACAGGAAGGGCGAGATAGTGGTCTCGGGGCCGAGACCACTCTTTGGTGGTGCGAGTTTTGGAAACAAGTTGTTGTTTTGATGTCCATCCTCGGTGCCATGGTGGCCGTCTGTTCGGCTCTTCCATGGTCCCATGGCGCATTGGGTTCAAGAACCGGGAGGGTAGGATAGTAGTCTCGGGGCCGAGACCACTCTTCAGGGTTGCAGGTTTTGGAAACGGGTTGGTGTTTCCATGTCCATCGTTGGTGCCATGGTCGCCGTGGGTTCAGCTCTGCCATGGTATCATAGCGCATTCGGTTCCAGAATAAGGAGGGTCATATAGTGGTCTCGGGGACGAGACCACTCTCGAGGAAAGCGGGATTTGGAAACAATTTGTTGTTTTCATGTTGATCGTCGGTGCCATGGTCGCCGTGGGTTCAGCTCTGCTATGGTCCCATGGCACATTTGGTTCGAGAACAAGGAGGGTCAGATAGTGGTCTTGGCCCCGAGACCATTGTAGAGGGGTGCGCGTTTTGAAAACAAGTTGTTGTTTCGATGTTCTTGGTGCCATGGTTGCTGTGGATTCAGCTCTCCCATGGTCCCATGGCGCACTGGGTTCGAGAACCAGGAGGTTTATATAGTGGTCTCGGGGCCGAGACCACTCTCCACGAGTGCGAGTTTTAGAAACATGTTGATGTTTCCATGTCCATTGGTGGTGCTATGGATGCCGAGGATTCAGTTCTTCCATGGTCCCATGGCGCAATGGGTTCGAGAACACGGAGGGTCAGATAGTGGTCTCGGGGCCGAGACCACTCTCTAGGGGTGCGGGATTTGGAAACAGGTTGTTGTTTCCATGTCCATCGTCGGTGCCATGGTCGCCGTAGGTTCAGCTCTGCCATGGTCCAATAGCGCATTTGGTTCGAGAACAAAGAGGGTTAGACAGTCGTCTCGGTCCCGAGACCACTCTTGAGGGGTGCGGGTTTTGGAAACAAGTTGATGTTTCCATGTCTATCCTCGGTGCCATGGTCGCAGTGGATTCAACTCTGCCATTGTCCCATGGCGCATTTGCTTCGAGAATAGGAAGGGCGAGATAGTGGTCTCGGGGCCGTGACCACTCTTTGGGGTGCGGGTTTTGGAAACAAGTTGTTTCTTCCATGTCCATCATCAGTGCCATGATCGCCGCGGCTTCAGCTTTGCGATGGTATCATGGAGCATTGGGTTCAAGAACCAGGAGGATCAGATAGTAGTCTCGGGGCCGAGACCACTCTTGAGGGGTTCGGGTTTTGGAAACAAATTGCTATTTTTATGTCCATCGTCAGTACGATGGTCGCCCTGGGTTCAGCTCTGCCATGGTCCGATGGCGCATTTAGTTCAAGAACCGGGAGGGTCAGATAGTGGTCTCGGCCCTGAGACCACTGTAGAGGGGAGCGGGTTTTGAAAACAAGTTCCTGATTCCATATCCAACCTCGGTGCCATGGTCATTGTTAATTCAGCTCTGCCATGGTTCCATCGCGCATTGGGTTCGAGAACAGGGAGAATCACATAGTGGTCTCGGGGCCAAGACCACTCTCCACGGGTGCGGGTTTTAGAAACACGTAGTTGTTTCCATGTCCATCGTCAATGCCATGGACGCTAAGAGTTCAGCTCTTCCAAGGTCCCATGGCGCATTGGGTTTCAAGAACAGGGAAGGTCAGATAGTGGTCTCGGGGCCGAGACCACTCCTGGGGGGTGCGGGTTCTTGAAACAAACTTCAAAAGTTTTGCTCAAATCTGATATTTTAAACTGCGCAGCTTTCAATAGACTATAACTTTTGGAGCTTTTGTCGGAATTCAATGTGTCTTATACCGTTGAAACGCCCTTTGCAAGAGCTTTCCAAAAACATATGACAAGGCATACTTCAAAAAAAATTCAGGAGAAGGTTCTCGAGGGCTTTTTCGGGCGCATTTGTTTTGAGAACCCGCACCCCCCATCAGTGGTCTCGGCCCCGAGACCACACCTGCGGGGTGCGGGTTCTTGAAACAAACTTCAAAAGTTTTGCTGAAATCTGATATTTTAAGCTGCTCAGCTTCAATAGACCATAACTTTTGGAGTTTTTGTCCGAACTCAATGTACCTTATACCGTTGAAACGCCCTTTGCAAGAGCTTTCCAAAAACATATGATAAGGCATACTTCAAAAACTATTTTAGCAGAAGGTTCCCGAGGGTTTTTTCGGGCGCATTTGTTTCGAGAACCTGCACCCCTCAAGAGTGGTCTCGGCCTCGAGACCACTCCTGGGGAGTGCGGGTTCTTGATACAAACTTCAAAAGTTTTGCTCAATTAAAATAGTCAGACTGATATTTTAAGCTGCGCAGCTTTCAATAGACCATAACGTTTGGAATTTTTTTCCAAACTCAATGAGTCTTACATCGTTGAAACGCCCTTTTCAAGAGCTTTCTAAAAACATTTGAAAAGGCATACTTCGAAAAAAATTCCTGTTGAAGGTTCTTGAAGGTTTTTTGGGTCGCATTTGTTTCGAGAACTGGGAGGGTTAGATAGTGGTCTCGGGGCCGAGGTCACTCTCGAGTGGTGCGGGTTTTGATAACAGTTTGTTGTTTCTACGTCAATGCTTGGTGCCATGGTCGCCGTGGGTTGAGCTCTGCCATGGTCTTATGGCGCATTCAGTTCAAGAACAAATTGGGACAGATAGTGGTCTCAGGGCCGAGACTACTCTTGAGGGGTGCGGCTTTTGGCAGCAGTTTGCTGTTTCCATGTCAATGCTTGGTGCCAGGGTCGCCATGGGGTCATCAATACCATGGATCCGTGGTGCATTTGGTTCGAGAACTAGGAGGGTTAGATAGTAATCTCCTTGATTGCCTTTGGATCTTGAAAGTGTTTTCATGTGAGTCCTTGGCTCCTTGATTTCATTTGGATCCTTAGTGCTATGGTTCCAAGGCGCATTTGGTTTGAGTCTTGGAAGGATCAGGTAGTGGTCTCAAGGCCGAGACCACTGTGGAGGGGTGCAAGGTTTGCAATGAGTTTGGTGTTTTTATGTGACTCCTCGGACTCTTGGTCGCCGTGGGATCCTCTCCACCGTGGTTCCTCGACGCATTTGGTTCTAGTCATGGAAGGGCCAGTTAGTGGTCTTGGGGCCGAGACCTCTGTAGAGGGGTACAGGGTTTGGAATGAGGTTCCTGTTTTGATGTGACTCCACGGCTCCTTGGTCGCCATGGGATCCTCTCTTCTATGGTTCCATGGCACATTTGGTTCGAGTCTTGGGAGGGTCTGTTAGTGGTCTTGGGGCCGAGACCACTGACGAGGAGTGCACAGTTTGGAATGGGGTTGGTGTTTTCATGTGAGTCCTCCGTTCTTTGGTTGCCTCTGGATCCTAAGTGCCATGGTTCCAAGGCGCATTTGGTTCGAGTCTTGGGAGGGTCAGTTAGTGGTTTCGGGGCTGAGACCACTGTGGAGGGTGCAGGGTTTGGAATGAGGTTGGTGTTTTGATGTGACTCCTCCGCTCCTTGGTTGCCTCTAGATCGTTTGTACGATGGTACCACGATGCATTTGGTTTGAGTCTCGGGACAGTCAATTAGTGGTCTCGGGCCCGAGACCACTGTAGAGGGGTGCAAAGGTTTGGACTTTGGAATAAGGTTGGTGTTTTCATGTGGCTCTCCCGCTCCTTGGTTGCCTCTAGATCCTTTGCCCCATCGTTCCAGGGCGCATTTGGTTTGAGTCTTGGGAAGGTCAATCAGTAGTCTCGGGGCCAAGGGCTATGTGGGAGGGCCTATGGTTTGGACATAAATTTCAATAGTTATGCTCAATTGAAATAGCCAGACTCATATTTTAAGTTGCGCAGCTTTCAACAGACCATAACGTTTGGAGTTTTTGTCCAAAGTCAATGAGTCTTATACTGTTAAAACGCCCTTTGCAAGAGCTTTCCAAAAACATTTGTCAAGACATTCTTCCTAAAAAATTTCTGACAAAGGTCCCCAATTTGAATCCAATCCCATGACTGGTCCGGATGTTCGTCCAGCCACACACTGTCGCTTGTCGCTTGGTTCCGAGGTGTCTTGGCAAGCGCGAGCTTTGATGGAGAGTTCGCGGTGTACTTCCAAAAATGTGCCCATGGCCAGTGGTGTGTTGTGCCTGCGGAAGTGCGCCAGATAGCGCACAATGTACGCGGACAGGAAGGGCCCGACTAGACTTGATTAATTGTCTTGGTTTGGTAACCCCGCAGTTGGATTCTGAAGCTCTGGTCTACAATCAGGCCACAATTCACCTTTTCACCTTGGTCGGCCAAGAGAATTACCTGAAGTGGATAGGCGCCACAGAATTGCAGTCATTCCGGAAGAAGATATGGCTGAGTATGCCCCGTATGTGCAAAAACCAGGGCTTTGGCTGAACTGTGCCGCCGAAGTGAAATACATCGTATCTCTTCTTCACTAGTGTGTTGCCTACAAATAAACTCAAATTTGGCTCTGGGTGTCGACAAGAGTCGTTCCAACTAACGATGCCCGTGCCAACCCACCCAAAAAACGTATGCAAGTAACAAAGTGTGTATTGGACTAGAATACCTTCCACCATGCAAGACGGGTGTTCTTCAAGTTCGTCTCTCTACTGCATGGAATTGATATACTCCTGGCAGTGTGCGATGCTGATCTCAACTTTCATCTGCTCCCAGTACCGCGTCAAGTTTGTCTTGTCGCACCAAATACTGTCAATATATTTCTTCCACTCCGAGATCTGGCGAGGAACGTAAAAAGGGCCGGGGCTCTTGCGCTTCTCTAAAGATGATACCATGGCTCCAAGTTTAAACCGTGGAGATCTGGAAAATAGGGACTATGCAGGGGTAGCGCGAGAGAGATGAGTGAGGGAAGAAGATGAACGGGAATCATAAGTTTGATTAAAGGCAAAACTAAAACCGTGTAAAACTAAAAAGTAGAAGGATCAAAAGACAGGGAAAACTGGGATTGCAATGGAAGGTTTGGAGAGCTTGAGACATAAGAGGCGCTGGAGGTTCTAAAAAGCAACTGGTTTGGAATGTGTTGGCAGTGAATGCGGACTTGATGAACGTCCACCTAAACCTAGACATGGATTTGGCGGTCTTGGCGGCCTTGGCAAACATGAGTGGACAGGAGCTTTGGTGGCGGCGGAGGCCTATTGCTGCGAGTTCTAATGGAACTCACTGCTGTCCAATTACCATGATGTCTTTAGCTACCGTGATGTATTAGAGGCACTAGAGTAGCTTGGATGTCATTTACATGGACTTCTGGGCTCGGGCGGCACGGAGATGTTTGGTCTAGCTTGGTGTAACTAGTGTTGGCCAGATAGTGGTTCAGGGTCACTATCCTTGGATGCCATGGCTCCAAGTTCCTATGGTGAACATCCCCCAAACTAAGTGTGGGGAAGGCAATCGCAGATGCTGCATGATATTCTACAGCATGATATCTCTACTACACAAACTCCATGTTAATTCTATGTTACGTTACTGCCCAAATACACTATTGATCTAATAAATATTGAACCCACGGTTATAGGTCCTTTTCAAAAAAACTCAAAAAAAAATTGAAATTTTTCTAGGCTCTCAGGCTCTCACGCTCACGCTCCCAGACTCACAAGCTAGCATTCCCGAATAGTTGTTCTCTAGCCCATGTCCCGCCCATGTCAGCAAAAAATGAGTACTAGGAATTTGATGACGTGACTTGTGATGACGCAACGGCATTCGCGTGAAAGGAGAATTACGTAGGACACCACTTGCCCGAGTTTTTGTCCAATTGCACATTATTCTAATTTGAATAAGTTCCTAACTTGAATAGGTTCCTAATTGAAATAAGTTCCTAATTTGAATTTGATATTACATAATAATTTTCTAATTTGCCTAATTTGAATAAGTTGTGGTACACAAGATAAACCACACATACAATTGAGTTTTGAAATAAAAAAATTCTCGTAATTTTTAAACCAAAGACGTAATTTTCCCACTTCAAATGGTTTAATGTGTTTTAATATTAATATTAACTTTTTATAAATTTAACTATTTGATACAATTTTTTCAAAAGTTGAATGAACATTAAAAAAGTTATGAGCAAGATTCTCCCAAAATACCAAAAATCCCATGGAGCTTCCATTTTCTGTTAAGGATTAAGACAAATGTGGTGACAAACCTGTAGGTGTAATGTTGTAAATTCGGACCATCGTTTGTTGTACAACTCCTATATCCAAAAATAAATTGTTGAATTGTGTAAGCTGGAGAGAGTTTTTGTCATTGCTCAATTTTGACTTCCCTTTGGTTAGTGGCATTGTAGACGGTGCCTTGTACGTGATCTCTAGGATCTTCCATTCTCCAACAAAGTCCTTCATATCGTTGTTCAACTGTTGGAGTAGCTGTCTAACTTGGTGAAGATTTGGTAGACATCCAACTTGCAATCCTCTACCAGTAGCATGTAAGCCACTCTTGAATTCTTTGTAGACATTTGAGTAACCAGCTTGAGTGATGCCATTTTGGTCACATGTTTCTATTAAGATTTTTTGAGATCCCAACTTTGCACCAACCTTCTCCAAATGGCAAATACTGGTTTGCCGTACGGATACAACTTTCTAATTAAGAGGTTTCTAATTCTTCATTCTCTATTGTGTACTTTGTAATTGAAAATGTGCATCCACTTTTCCTACCTCTTGCAAAGTTCTAAGACGAACCAATGATATTTTGCTTGAAGATGGATAAAGCTGAAATAAGATATGCTGAGAAATTGGAATGTCTATGCATCACTCTAATGAATCAAGGTTATCAAGCATTGAACCCCAAGATAGAAGTAGGAAGCTCTTAGTATTTCACTGTGTAGGGAGAAAGAGAGATTTGGCCCATTGGTTGTTTTTGAGTTTCAAAAAGAAACACATTCAGTGCTCTCATGGATTTTTTAGCAGACTCAGTTTCCAGCCCTAATTGAAGCTCAAAACATTGGCCTTCTTCTAGTTGTCGACGATGTGGATTCATTCAAGGTAATGTGGCATTTGTCTTGTAACATAAAGACTGTTAAATGCCTCTATTGTCTCAAAGGAAATGCCAACATATCCTGCATCTACTGTAATCAACAAAAGAGCAAGACAGTGATAACGATTGAGGCCCAATCACCAATTTTTGTGTATTAATTTTCAAACTTCAAATTTAGAGCTCTTTTGGAATATGATTACAAATAAGATATTGGCAATCTAATAATGAAATTTTTGTGATGGGTTGAAATGTAATGCTTTAAGTGTAGTGATTTTTGGAGATTTTTGGGTTACTTAATTTCAGTACTTCACTTTCTCAAGAGCACTTTTAGACTAAAATCTTCGAAATTTTGGGTGCAACACTACAACATGACATGAGGCATAAAAATTTCACAAATCATCCCTTCTCTAATCGGATCACACATGCACAAAGCTAACTTCCCATAAAAGTTTAAGTAAAAGATCCACACTGCAAAAAGTGCATGATGGATGAAAAATCGGAGTTCAAATCCGTACATCATGCAAATTATGCATGATTGGGCCGTTAGGGGTTAACCCTTTGAGGACAACGCAACATGTTGGTATGGTGAAATCGATCACAGGATTTGCATATTTGAAATATCACATTGGGTGATTTATAATTTTGCATTCCTAGTCATTAGCAATATGAAGGTATAATAAAAGTTTCAACATGATTGGAAGATATTTTGAATATTTACAAATTTTATTATGTAAACACGACAAAATTTCAAAATAAATATACTTTTGTCAAATTTAATATCAAGTTTTTTATTTAAGGTAGATAAAAGTTACATTTACATATAGTAAAGGTATGAAAGCAAAAGATATAAAAGAGTCCTATGATTCGAGCATTATTAGAAAGCCCTTTGTATTTAGGACACTCCAATTTCAGATTTCTCAACGTTGGAATAACTTCAATAGATTTTCTACTTTCCAATCCCAACGGTCAAAAGATGTATCATAACTTAACTTAAACTTCTAACGAAAACTCCAACTACATAAAAGCTAAAACGCTAGATTTTAAGGACGTTGGACCAAAAATCAAGCATAATATGGTTGATTGGGCACTTAGGTTACACATATGAGTTTTAGATTCAATCCATACTTTAAGATCAACAGTTACGAATACCAATTTAGTTGTATGAATATAAAATGACTTGGGATTCAAAAAGAAGTGAATTTCAATGGTTGAGATCATATATGAATAGTCACTAAGTGAAGTCATTTTAACAAATGTTGCCACACAACAATATAACATGCATCACTTCTTGTTAGAAGTCCCAAAATGTAAATCCACCAACCTTTTACACAATAAACAATAACATGGCACCAAGATCGTTCCATTTTGGAACTATTTCATTTTTGCTGATAACAAATTTCAGAGGATATTACGGGCTCCATTATTCAAAGAAGATGATTCATACATTCGCACATGCGTACACAATATATTTATATTCTGTTCATATAAATTTATGTATACATAAAAATACATGTGCATATAGACGTATATATATATATATATATATATATATATATATATATATATATATATATATATATATATATATATATATATATATATATATATATATATATATATATATATATATATATATATATATAGATGGATGTGTCGACCATTTATAGATGTACATATTAATATAAACCCTAAACATGCATGCACATACGCATACAATAAGATTTATTTATATGTATGTAAATATAAAGGTACATACATGTGTATTCAATATGTTCAACTATAATTTAATTTCATATATACTATTCATATGAACATGCATACAATAGGTTCAAATCTAATTTAATTTCAAGTTTTCCCCTCTAACTAGGTTTGTAAAATATAAATTGTTACATATATTGTGTGATAATTTGTTTATGAAAATTGACGTGGTCTTTCCCTCTTAAATTATGTCTGTGAATTCATTGAATGAAGTCACTCTAGTAGGTTCGAAGTAATGTATGCATAAAAAATTGCTAACTCTTATGGAATTCAAATTGGAACGCAATGCTTCATTGTATTGCCTTTACATTTGAATATTTTGCCTATTTATTCAATTGGAAAGTAATTACAAGTCAAGTCATGAAATTGACCAAAAGTGAGAGGGAGAATGAACAAAGGAAGAAAGGGAGAAGGGTAAGGTGGGGGGGGAGGGGGCGGAGTTAGTTAACAATGGAGAGGTAAGAGACATCATGAAAGAGGTGGTCCGGACCGCTCTCCTAGAAGTGAAGCACTACAAGAATTCAATGCGAAGGACATTAAATGTTGGAACATTCTTTGACCGTACTCAAAATAGTCCTTGAAGTCCGCGAGGATTCTTGAAGTGCGTGTAGACCCAAGGAGTTGGGCTGGAGGAGGAAGAAGGGAGAGCAATGAAATACCAAAACTCAATACTTTGGAGAACTGCTCGCGCACGCCGTCCGATGCCTGCCGTCCGCACTGCCGTCCGATCCGGCGTCCTCTCTGCCGTCCGATCAGGCGTCCGCTCTGTCGTCCGATCCGAGGGTTTCGTCGGATGGATCCTGTCCGTCCGATCAGCGCGCTCCATTTCATTCAGTTCGTCCGATCTCGTCCTCTAAAACCGCCGTCCGAGGTGCTTCTGCAGATGACCCTTAACCCCTAAAGGACCATATTATGCTTGTATTTTTGTCAAACGCCCCAAGAATCAAGTGTTTTAACTTTATTGTAGTTGGTGATTTCATTAGATGTTTAAGTTAAGTTATGATACATCTTTTCACCGTTGGGATTGGAGAATAGACTTCATTTGTAGATTTTCCACCGTCGAGAAATTAGAATTTTGAGTGTCCAAAATACAAAGGGATTTCTAAACATGCTCATATCATAGGTCTCTTTTAATTTCTTCATTTTCAGTATTTTACTCCTTGTAAATATGACTTTTATGTACCTTAAATATAATTTTTGATATTAAATTTGACAAAACTATATGTATTTTGAATTTTTCCCTTGTTTACATAATAAAATTTGTAAATATTCAAAATATTTTCGAATCATTTTGAAAATTTTGCCATACCTTCATAATTTTAATGACTCTCTATGAAAAATCATAAATCATACAATTTGATATTTCAAGTATGCAAATTATAGTGCTTTGACTTTATCAAAAGAGGTGAGGACCTTTAGCGATTAACCCTTTGACGCTCGCCTTCATATTCTAAATATTGGATGGTTGCTCATGCGTACATCCATCACATACGGCGACTTCGTACAATAATTAAAATTTGTGATTGTCCATGGTCCATTAAAATATGAATTCCTTCAACTATTTAACCTGCATAATTTTAAAAAGTTCATTTTCTATTAGAAAATACATAACACTTTAGGACTAATTAGATACATACAAATTCGTGCGTGTGTAAACTTTAATTAAAAAAATAAACCAATCCGAAAGGTAAAATTTATATAAAAGTGTATATTGATTGTTGTGAAAGGCAACATTAAACCAACATTAACCCCAAAATGCCGAATCAACCATATTATGCTTGTTTTTTGATCAAACGCCCCAAAAATCAAGTGTTTTAACTTTATTGTAGTTGGTCATATCATTAGATGTTTAAGTTAAGTTATGATACATCTTTTGACCGTTGGGATTGGATAATAGACTTCATTTGAAGATATTTCACTGTCGTGAAATTTGAATTTTGAGTGTTCAAAATGCAAAGGGATTACTAAAGATGCTTCTATCATATGTCTATTAATTTCTTCACTTTCAGTCTTTTACTCCTTGTAAATATAACTTTTATGTACCTTAAATATAATTTTTGATATTAAATTTGACAAAACTATATTTATTTTGAATTTTTCCCTTCTTTACATAATAAAATTTGTAAATATTCAAAATATTTTCGAATCATGTTGAAAATTTTGCCATACCTTCATATTGTTAATGACTGTTTATGAAAAAATATAAATCATACAATGTGATATTTGAAGTATGCAAATTATAGTGCTTCGACTTTTAGAAAAGAGGTGAGGACCTTTAGGGGTTAAGATAGATAGAAGTAGTTTGATCGATCACAGGATTTCTCCGCCAATGCCTAACGTTTACAATTTCCTTGATAACAAATAAGATCCTATTTTGTGATTTTGTCCATAGCATATTATTCATCCAATCGCACATGTGTACACAATATATTTATATCGTGGATATGTAAATCTATATAAACATAGAAATACACGAGCATAAATATATACATATACACATATGTATGTATGGATATATGTATGTATGTATATGTAAATATGTGGGTGGATATTTGTATGTACATATACATGGAAGCACTTACGAATATACATGCACTACAAACATGTCTTCCACGATATTGCACCATCATGAAAATGGCATGCCACATGTGTTTTATATTACCAATTGGCATATATTATTATTCCAAGCTTACTAGAGATGATAATATGCCTTGCACGACGTTCTACCATCATGTATACTTGCATGCACATACGCACACACATACACGGTAACTTATGGAATTCGAAGTGGAATTCATATTTTGAATATTTCGCTTCTTTATTCAATTGGTAAGTAATTACAAGTCAAGTCATGAAATTGACCAAAAGTGGGAGGGAGAATGAACAAAGGAGGAAAGGGAGAAGGGCAAGGTGGGGGGGGGGGGGGGGGGGGAGTTAGCTAACAATGGAGAGGTAAGAGCCATCATGAAAGAGGTGGGACGGACCGCTCTCCTAGAAGTGAAGCACTACAAGAATTCAATGCGAAGGACATTAAATGTTGGAACATTCTTTGACCGTACTCAAAATAGTCCTCGAAGTCCGCGAGGATTCTTGAAGTGCGTGTAGACCCAAGGAGTTGGGCTGGACGAGGAGGAAGGGAGAGAAACACCAAAACTCAATACTTTGGAGAAACCCCCTGGGCTGCTCGCGCACGCCGTCCGATCCTGCCGTCCGATGTCTGCCGTCCGCACTGCCGTCCGATCCAGCGTCCGCTCCGCCGTCCGATGCGGCGTCCGCTCTGCCGTCCGATGGATCGAGCGCGCCTGTCCGTCCGATCAATCCGTCGGGCCGGCGTGGTCCGTCCGATATGGGACCCGGCGGGGGCCGTCCAATTTGGCCACGCAATCGTGCGCCCCTGCCCATCCGATTCGAGGGTCGAAACGTACGCGCGGACAGCGGCCGTCGGATGAGAATGTCCACACGCACGCCGTCCGATGGATCTGGTACGGTCCGATCGAGGCCGTCCGATCGGGCAGGCGTCCGCTGTACGCTTCGTCCGCCCTCGGCGGACAGTATAAATGGCGGACGGCTTTCTTCGTCCGCTCAGAGAGGCGGTGGGCATGGTGAACGTCCGCGTGCACCTGCATCGACTCTGTCACGTGTTTTTTGAGTCACTGCGTCACGCTGTACGCACATTTGACTTTATTTGAGGACGTCTGCACCACGTTGCGCTTCTACCTTCCACGCGGTTTCTTGGCGTTGCTTTGACTTCCCACGATGTCCCAGCAAAGCAGCAGTAGTAGGAGATCTTCACAAGGGACTCCTCAAGTTATAAACTGGGATCAAGTCGCTGACCCCAATTGTGTTGCGGAGCCGGGATGGGACACGGAGCCGGCGAGAACGTGGACTTTAAAAATATGCAAAGAGTACGTGAAGATGACGCATTTAGCCAAGATTTGGCCACGAGATCAAATGCTAGTGTCTGGCCCTCGTTGGGAAGGCCCAACTAGGACGTGCCAAAGCAACCATTTTCGACAACGGTATTGGGAGGTGCACGATTTCGTTGGGTTGCCTAACTCCAAACCAACCATCATGAAATATGGCCTAATGTCAATGGTTTGGGCTGAGATTGTACTGCACAAGGATGTGGATTGGAGTACGGTGAATGGAAAAATCGTTGAACGTTTGAATCGTTCACAAAACTTTATTGCCACCAATTGGACTGGACTGAGTGATTGTGTGCCGCAATGGTCTAATCGTACAACGCATGCGACAAACGATGATGTTCCTGATGACGACACCTCGCAATGGGAAGTACGTCCACGCAATACATATCGGGAACGCGACGTTGAGAACTATCCCGTGACGTTCGGAACTGCTCCTGAACGTGGCTATGAAAATTATCATGGAACTTCAGATCCAGTAGGCAGGGGATATCAGAGGGGAGCTAGCCATGGCTACGATGATAATGCATACGCGGTACACAATGATGAACGGGTTCCATATCCGGACAGATACAGTACTCCACAAGCATATTCTCTCGAGAGGACCCACAACGATTTTGGACATCATGGGTTTCAAAGCCATACTCCTATTTATTCTGGCCCCGGCGAAAGCTCAGGAAGCGGTGCACCCGTGAGTTTTGGTAGGGATATGTATAGTGCTGCAGACGGCCCCCCTGACGGATATGCTTCTGGGCCATCGAGTCAGTACCATCGAGATGATGAGTATGAAAGAGATCTTTAAGAAGCAATAAGACGGAGCGAAGAAGAAGAGAATGAAAGGCGGCTGATAGAGCAACGCTTTTATGAGCAACAGTGGGACGCGGAACGTGGAACATTTCGGGGACATCCGCGATATTAGGCGGATTTAACAAGACTATCCATGCTCAAGTGGAAGTTGAAATCTAGCCTAGACCGTAGAATCCAATGTCTTCAATTTTGCTTTGTATAGACCAAGACATGTCCTTAGTTTGAATTTTGTTTGGATGCTACAAACTTTGGATATATTGTAGGCTGCTAGCGCTAATGCTCTAGGCTTATAAAGTATGTATGGCTCATTGTGTGAACATTATTGGCATAAATATTTATATATATATATAAACATATAATCTAATCGCGAAGAGTGAACTGGTCATGAGTACATAACCCACCGTTATTTCCATTAACAAGAGATCGAGTTCATGACTTACAAAAAGATATATAAATTGGTTTGGTGTCGCCTTGACTTTTATTGCAGACGTTACATACCTGATTGAAAACAATATGAGTTTAGTTCAAATGCAATGGAGGGGCTAGAAGCTTATCTTAGAACTTGGTTGTGCACAGCACAGTTGACTTTCCAAGAAGGACTCCCATCACATTCTCATTTCCTACTCCTTTTATAATTACCTTGTGCAAGGAAAACCTCCTTCACGAATGAAGTTATTCATGAAAAACATCTTGTCTCACTATCTTGAGAAGTCCATGGCGGCGAACGAACCACCAAAAGTGCACTTTATTGAACCCCTCTTTATGTTAGGTCCTTGCTACACACTTTTCACTTGAATTAAGTGGCTTCCCGTATTTACTTTTGGCCAAGTACTTTCTTTGAACCGTCTTCATCATCGAACAACCTCATGAGCTTCTGTGCTTCAAGTGCAGTTCGGCAACATCAGATCTCACAGAAACGCAATCGTGAAGATCGTAACGAACACCTTTGAAGTGCATACTCTCGCAACTTGAGATCCAGCCAGTCTAAACCCTAAACTTTAGTCCCGATTGAAACACTTGAGATGATATTGCCTATTCGCCCCCAGCTTTGTGGATGCATGCTTTGCTTTTTCTAGAAAAAGATGAGCATGCAATTTATTAAGTCACTCATAAGCAAGATAAACACACGTAGTTTGCGAAGAGGTAAGCTAGTCTCGCACATACTCACCTTCGAAAGGCTCTACTAGAAAAATAGAAGCATTCTAAGGTTTCTAAGGCTTTTGTAGCATGCAGCGTTAAGATGAGGTGACAACCAAAGTCCAAGAGCCATGCCGCAAGATTGACAGTTGAATACCTTCCTCATAGAGTTCATCCAAGTCTTAGTGGTGCCTAGTCCTCCCTCATGCGCTATGATTGTATCATAGTACTACATTCTAATCTGACTTTAGACACTGTGTCCCGTGACACCCTAAACCCTACTAGTGTTAGTATCAGATTGAGAATTTGGAACGATACAGAGAACATTGCCCTATGTAGTCAAAGGCTGTAGTCCTATGGTAGGGTGTCGTACTGTAGGACTATCATGGTGCATGAGGGAGGACTAGGCACCACTAAGGCTTGGATGAAGTCTACGAGGAAGGTATTCAAGTGTCGATCTTGCGGCATGGCACTTGGAATGAGGTTGTCACAAGGGCAACAAGGCAATACCCTCTCCTGCGTTTCAATCGAGATTAGAGTTGACGTTAGGCAAAGTGGATCTCAAGCTACGATAGCATGCACTTCAAAGGTGTGCGTTCCGATCTTCACGATTGTGGTTTTGTGAGATCTGGTATTGCTGAACAGCACTTAAGCAGAGAAGCTCGTGAGGTTGTTTGATGATGAAGAGGGTTTGAAGAAAGTGTTGGGCCAAAGGTATGTATGGGAAGCCACATGATTCAAGTGGGGAGTATGTAACGTGGAACTAAAATGAAGAGGGGTTGAAGAATGTGCACTTTCGGTAGTTCGATTGTCCTATTGAACTTCTTACTATAGCGAAGCAAGATTGTTTTTCAGAAATAACCCTATTCGTGATGGACGTTTTCATTGTACAAGGTAGTTATGGATGGGGAGGAGATGAGAATGCGGTGGGAGTCCTTCTTGGAAAGGCCTTTGTGCTATGCACCACCAAGTCATAGGATCAGCTCAAACCCTCCAAATTGCATTAAGGTAAAGTGAACTCATTTTGTAGTCAACCATGTATAGAAGGTCCGATAAAAAAATGGAGAGAACACCAACGAAATTGATATATCTTTTAATGAGATACGAACTTAATCAATGACCAATGGAAATAACGCTTGATTAGGTACTTAACGAGGTTTACAATTTGCGAGACGGATTTTTCAATATTACCTTGAGTTATTGCATGGTGCGGATCTTTCAAAACAAAGGGCATGGTCGTTAAATATTTAGTACCTATGGTCACTTAATGGCTGACCAGGCCGTGTATCACATCAGTGATCACACGTGCTCGAGTAATCTCGAACTTTGGTCTCAAAGTCCTGACATATAGTCATAATTTACCCCTAAGTGCCGAACCATGCATATTGTGGAAGATGTACAGATTTCATCCGTATTTTCTCATCCGTCATACACTTTTTGTGGTGAGAGTTTTGTACTGATTTATTTATGGGAAGTTAGCTTCATGTATGTGTGATTCGATTGAAAAGGAACTAATGTTTGAAAAAATTATGCCTCATTTTGTGTTGCAGTGTGTCACCGAAAATGTTGAAGATCTTGGTCCAAAAGTGATATTGGAAAAAAAAAACTATTAAAATGAAGCATCCGAAAAAAACTCCAAAAATCACTACACCTAAAGTACTACATTATAACCCATCACAAAAAATATCATCCACATATTGTCTATATCGTATTCGTAATTGAATTACAAAATAATTTTGTATTTTATGTTTCAAATTTTATAGAAAAAGATTATTGATAGCAATCATAGATCTAACCGTATAGATAGAATCTACAAAAAAAAATGTATAACTTTTATTCATACATCAAGTTCCAAATATTCGTGTTAGTTGCATTTTATAATGCATCTTTGCGAAACTGTGTAAACTGGACATAGGTGAGGATTCTAGGGGTTAACCAACAAGACCGTGGGATTTGATGATCATGCGCATTGAATATTTGATAGTATTCTAAAACAAAGATAATTTGGTTAATGTGTCCGGTCCGATCTGCGGCCGTCCGATCTGCGGGCCGTCCGATCTGCGGTCCGTCTCGCCGTCCGATCTGGCGGACTGCGCGACCCGTCCGATCGCCGACAGCCGGTCGATCGGACGACGTGTGTCCGATCGGGTGGCGGACGGTGCGGGCCGTCCGATCGGTTGGCGGACGGCGCGGGCCGTCCGATCGGGTGTCCGACCTAATCGGACAGCACGTCTGCTTATAAAGCCGTCCGACCAGAGCGGACGGCTCACTTTTTCCTCCCTACTCACATTATTGTGAGAGTAGTTACGGGTTGCTGTTGGCAGGGTTATCCCATCCTCTGGCTCGTCACTCGGGGAGGAAGAAGTCAACGTTGCAGGGGGGTATATTTTGCCAATTTTTTAAACGATTCCGGAGCTCCGTCACCATGCCGAAGGGAAAAAAGCATAAGATAGGTAAGACGACGGAACAAAAATCTCTTGAAGACAGCCCTTACATGCCGTCGGATGCGTGTAAGAAGTTTCTCCAGCAGTTCACGGTGGATTTTTACCGAAACAACACGCTTATGGCGTTGGAGAGTAAGTTTGTTCGGTACAAAGAGCAGAGTGTGCAAAAATTTCAAGACGACATGGCTCCAATATGTTGCAGGCTCTTCGGGATGGAATTTGGTACCGGGAGATGGAAAAGCGTGATTTCTCAAAGTGGTTGGGGTGGAGGGTGAAAGATTCTTTGTGGAATATCGAGGGAGTATTAACCAAGTATGGGAAGGACCACAAGCTGCTTGAGGACAATACGTATATTGAAGAAGTGATGAAGAAAGCAGACACCTTTGTGAAGTTGATGAAACCATGGAGCTTTGGACGCCAGTGCAATCAAAATATCGGTTGGTGGAGACACGTTGCTGGTGGATCCGAGGAGTTAATGAAGAATAAGTTGGTCCACGCATTGCCTGCTACGGCCAATGTCATTGAAGTGGAGCACACATCACTCAAGGGTGCATATGCTACGGTGAAGAGGGTTCGAATTGAAGGAGCCCCAGGGTTTGAACCTTATTGGGAGTTTGCGGCGAAGCTTTCCAAACAGTGGAAGACAAGACCGGATCTTGCAAAATTGGAACACCAAAATGAAACGATGGCCGTTCGAATTGACCATCCAGGTATTATACGGTATGTGGCTATTAATCCTTCGAAATACGAGGGTTATGCATATTGGTGGAATGGTGGGACATTGCGACAGATGCTGAATTTAGACAACACGTACGGAGACGATATCTACGCGCGTACGTTGCATACAACTATGTCAGCAGACGATGTCGTCAAAGCAAGTTATCTGAGGCGGTTCCGTAAAAAAAGAACGGAGTTGGCGTGGGCATTGGTGATTATCATGATGGAGGTACACATGACCGACAACCTGCACAATGATTTATCTCCTGATAATATCCTTTTTCATTTCCCTGCGGACGAGACGTGTGTATACATCGGGGTATGTGACTGGGGCATGTTATCCTTTGCGAGTGAGCCGATGAAGTCACTATATGGGTTCAATAGTACAGAGGAAATGGAGAAGGATCTTGCAGATCGGTACTGGGTGGATCCTACGATTGCTTATGTACGTAAGCCAGATGCAGATGTGGAGATATGCCCGCTAGTGACGAAGGCAACTGAGGCATATGGAGTTGCAAAACTTGCGTTGCGCATTAACAAGGGCAACATGTCGGAGGATTACTGGAAGTTGCAGACGCCTGGGGAAACTTCAGTTGTTTATAGACAACAGGAGTTGGCAGATGTGTTCGAGAGCTATTTGAATCGATTGTGCAGCCCGGATCGAGGAAATATTGGAGGTTTAACTCATTTAGTGACACGTTTTAGGATGACGTACCGTTGGCCAGTACCGTTCGAGCATTTTAGACATGTGTATTAGGCAAAACATAGTGATATAGTTCTAACTTCTTGTTTTAGAGTAGTAGTAACGGTATTGAATTGTTCTATGGCTATTGTTGTGTGCTTATGTATAGAACACGTGGACTTCTGTCCGACTATCAGTAAAACATTTTCCTTGTGACATTTACGGAAAAAATAATTCCATATGTTTTATTGTTTTTGGGATTTTGCTATCTCTATATTCATTGATATTTGTGGGTTTTGCAGCCATGAGTCCCAAGACTTCAATTTGGAATTTAATTGCACACATGGGTACCTAACGTTATTAGAATTTAGAAACACCCTCGATTTTCTTTAATATTTTGGAAAATAGTTCTTCCATGTGTTATTGGAATTTTGCTAACTCTATGGTTTTTGACTATGATTTGCAATCGGTGGATTTGTGTTCACCGTTGGGATTGGAGAATAGACTTAATTTGAAGATTTTCCACCGTCGACAAATTTGAATGTTGGGTGTCCATTGTCCAAAATACAGAAGTATTTCTAAAGATGCTCGTATCATAGGTCTCTTTTCATTTCTTCACTTTCAGGTTTTTACTCCTTGTAAATATAACGTTGCCGTAAACCTTAAATATAAGTTTTGATAAACTCATTGACAAAAATATATTTAACCCTTTAGCGCGCCGGCGTCCAGATTCTGGACGCCGGATGAATTTCAGCAGCTCAATTTCTGTGGTACCAGATGTTTTTTCATCCATTTTTTATTTTTTTTCATTCTTCTGCTAGTTGAATACCATTTGTACGGTATGGATCTTCCAAATAGGATAATGTGAATTTTTGAATATTTACAAAAGTGATTAATGTCAAGTTTCAAACTTTCAATCTTAGTTCAAAAAAAAAGAGTGACCTTAAATATGATTTTCCATAGTAAGTAGAATCAAATAATGGAAACCATACCTTCTTGTAGTGCATGTCATTCTAATTTCATTACAATATTTTTAAATTTTTTTGTGTTAATTTTGGATTTTTAATTGAATTTCAAGAGAAAACCTTGCAAAATTACTTTAAAAATATTAATAATAAATATGATGAATCCAACCGTACGGATGTTATCTACACATTGACATTTACAACTTTGTTTTGTACATCAACTCCATTTTCGTTTTTCATCAACCATTTTATAACAAATGTTTGAAAACAATGTTGAATCGGGACGTTAAAGGGTTAATTTGAATATTTCCTTTATTTGAATAATAAAATCTGTAAATATTCAAAATATCTTCAAATCATGTTGAAAACTGTGATCGGACGTCCACTCCACCGTCCGATCGGGCACGTTCTCAGTCGTCCGATCTTGCAGCCGTCCGATCGCGCCGTCTTGCCGTCCGACCCAATCATCCGTCCGATCCCGCCGTCCGCCATTCAAATCCTACTGGCCCGTCCGATTGGGCACATTCTCAATCGTCCGATCGGGCAACCGCTCGCCCGTCCGATCGAGCACCCAATCCCTCGTCCGACCCGTAGATGGAGATACCAAATTCATAGATTTCTCCGATTTCAGTGAATTATAATCGGCCCAGCACGAGGATGGGACTAAAGATCTCGTAGATTGCGTCGTAAACCTTCAACAACCGTCCGCCGTCCGCATAAACATTGCAAAGGGATTTTACCTCGCTGTCGGACATGGGCGTCCGACCTGTCCGCCGTCCGATCTGTCCACCGTCCGACCTGCCCGCCGTCCGACCTAGGAAAAACCGCCGTCCGACCTGTCCAGTCGTCCGATCGCGCCGTCCGCCGTTCGAACGCCGTCCGCTTAGGTAAAACCCCCGTCCGCTGTAGTAAAACCGCCGTCCGCTGTGGGTTTTTCAAAGTCACCGGACGCTGGGATGGGAACGTCTACGTCCAGCGGACGTCCGGACGCGAACGTCCGCGTCCCAGCGTCCGAACAACCCTGCCTGGTGGAAGCACATCTGCCACGATCATGTTCCTTTCAAAGCGCTGATAATTTGTTCACGTACCACTTGAACAAGTTAATTAGATGAAGTGTGAACCGTCGAAACGGTTCATGTTAGTGATAAACTCTTAATTCTATAGTTTTGATATGTTTAGCAATTTATATTTGTCTAACCGGGATATTTTAGCCGGTTAGACAAATTCCCGGATTTGTTTGCATTAGTGTTTGGTTTTGGTTGACAATTTTAGATTCCTTTTTATCTTGATAATTTTGTGTGTTTATTTACTTCTAACAATTTGATTGTTTGATTATGTGCAATTGGGCCGTTTGCCCTTTTATTTTACTCGATGATTTTAGTCTATTTTTATTGCTTGCCATTTTAGTTGATTAGTTTATTCTAATTGATTAGTCTATTTTATTAGTTGCTTTAGTTATTCTTTGTGATTGTTATGTTAAGCTTTTAATTTCCTATTATTTAGTCTTATTTTAATAGCTTAGTGTTGAGTTTATTCTTTAGCCTATTAGAGTGAGTTTATTTTATGATTAGTGGATTAGTGTAGTGTTGGACTCCCGCTTAAGTGGGGGTTAAGTGGTAGTTTAGGGTTTAGATGGAGTTGGATGAATTTTTCTAGGTGGATGGATGTAGTTTTGGTGGGATTCAAAATCCCACCCGTGCCGCTTCTGCGGCCGCCAGTTCATTGTCTGCGCCGTTAGAGTTTTGAGAGAGACTCTCCAGTTTCTGAGATCTAGATCTAGACAGTACTTTTGAATTTGGGATTTGTGGAAGAAGAGTTTGGAAAATCATAGGAAAATTAGTGTGGAAGTGTTGATTGAGATTTGAATCTAGGAAAAAGGTCTTTGTTGAAAGTTTTTTGTGGAGAAAATAAAAAGAGATTAATGTAGGATTTTGGAAGAGTGAGATTACAGAGAACTAGGAAAGAATTAGTGTGGTGTTTTCTGTGGTTGTGTGTGTTGTGGTCTTGAGCAGGGCTGTGAGCAATCGCGGGGGAGAGGATCAGAGAATCCAGACACGGCAACGAGCCATGTTCCAGGTTTCACGGCGGCTGGAGCAACGACGACGAACAAAACAACTAGTAGACGGGGAGTTCGACGGATCAGGGAGAGACGCCGGAATTTCCGGCGAGGAGAGATCAGAACGAAGGTGACGTCGGAGAGCAAGAACGAGGGCGGCGAATTCGGCAGTTCGAGGCCAAGACACGACGACTAGAATTCCGGCAGCAAGGAGAAGACGAACCCAGATCACTAGGGAGGCCACGACCTGTAAGGCAGACCGGCAGATCAACAAGATGACACGACCAAGACGAAAATCACGATCAAGGCGAATTGGCGGGCGGATTGAGGCGCGGCAGCTGCGAACCAGAGTGCGAAAACGACGGAGACCACGGCGGATTGAATCACGAACAAGACGACGACCAACAGCAAAGGCCAAGGAGATTGCGATCATCGACAAGGGCAGAACATGGCGAGCTACAGGAAAAAATGAAGACCAGAAGGCGAATTCAAGGCGACGAAGAACTACAGCAAGACGGCGATTGAGATCACGGCGAAGACCACCAAGTACAAGGCGCGGCGACCGAGAATTGAAGGCGAGCTGTGGAGTCGGGGCCATAGCCGAAGCCCATGGTCACAGTCCTCTGTCCCTCCCCGTGTGATAATATGAAGGGACAGAGTGACATTATAGAGGGAGACCTCCCTCTCTTGTTTATTCCAAGTTCTAAGTCTTTTACAAACATTTTAGGTTTTCTCGTGATTTTTAGGAAGTTAGGGAAAAACTTATGATAAAAAATTGGTAGTTTTAATTACCTACAAAATATTGTGTGTATTTATTTGATTTTTTTCTCATTTGTTTGAGTTGTTTGAGTGTGTGCTTGATCGTTGTGCTTAATTGTTGTGTTTGTGCTTATTGTATAAAATTGGTCCGGTGAAGGGTATAGCGCGGAAGCGCTGCTCAAATTTCACCGGGCCAATTAGTTGGTTGATTGCAATTTAGGTTTAAAAACTAGGGTTTCACCATTTTTTACCATTTTAATTAGAAGTTCCCCACACAAACGCCTAGGTTAATAGGAGTCCATTGCTTGCGTCCATAATTCACCCACTTCCGGCCGGACATATGGGCTTTTGACCGGCGACGGTCAAAACGCTCATATGAAGGATAATTGAACAAGTAAGATACATCAGTCTAAACTTCAAGTTTTCTCTATTCAATATTGTGTAGAAGTTACCTTTTCTTTGATCTCTCCATTTTCTCTGATGCACATCACGTATTCATGTAGAGCATAATCATGTTGGTCATCATATCCCATAGTCAATGCTATTTCTTGTCGCAAACTAGCAAAGCTCCAACTTCAGCCAACTTTCAATTCAAGAGGCTCTTCATAGAGGCACTCCACCCTAAACCCTAAACCTAAAAATCACCAAATTTTGATCCACAATGCACCAAATGATGTGCAAACCAACAGTAGCTTTAACGTCCCATCTCTTGTCCATTATAGAGTTAAAGCACTCTTCTGACAAAATTTTGCAGACAAACATCGTAGGAGTTCGATGCATTGCAGCCAGCGCTCAAAGGAAAGATCAACCATTGCATGGCATGGCATAAACCATTGAATATGGGTAGACTTGGATGAAGTGTTTGGTCTCATAGAATTTAGAAAATCAGAGTGTAGCTTACTCCTGAAAGACTCTCTTGTCGCTATGTCTGGTACCGGCCATTCTGGATCTTCAAAAGTTGGCAATGGAATCGACTCCAATCGACCAAATAGATATGGTGAGCTACGTGGAACGTATAGTGCGCTGTAGTAATACACTCCCATCTTTAGCAATTGCTTATGAGTGTAGTGTCCTCGTTGAGGCTCGCCACATCCGCATGCGGAACATACAACACGTCCATTATGGACTTTGGCTGCACCCAATCAAAAAAACCAGACAGGTACAAATCTGTAGCCAATAGAAACAACAATGTCAACCTAGTTATTGTTTGCATCAATGCTACAAAATTACATAATCGGTGTACAAGAATTCACACATAATTAGATTTTTGGATTTTGAGTAGTACAATTTGCACCGCCATACTGAATTGTGGGCTCCAAATTGAGCTAACAATGTACATAAGCATGCTGCACAATAAACGCTCAAAACTGCAGATGATCCTTTCTCCACTTTGAACTTCACAATTCTCACTTTGTATCCTCCTTCTCCTTTATGTTTTTGTGCATCTCTGGCATGACGTCTTTGTTTCTCGGGCTACAACATAACCCACGTGCCAACGCCTACTTTTGTTGGAATCCAGTCGCCATTTGGGTTCTTTGAATTGAAAACTAGAATGGAATTGATTTTGCTGGGAGGAATCATTTTGAATATTCAGCTTGCACAAAACAAAGACCTCAATAACGCTACTACAAGAGTTTGCATGTAGTATTGGGCTGATTTGTGAGCATACGAGTAGCTAGCTGCACAACATACCAAAAGCAATTGATGAAGCCGTAAAGACAGATTCAAAGCTCTAAGTGAAATCTGAATATAAAGCTAAATTCAAAGCTCTAAGCAAGCTTTATCCCTTGTAAGATCACTTCTTCACAGATCAATCAAACAACAAATCAAATTAACCCCTAAAGGTCCTCACCTCTTTTGTAAAAGTCAAAGCACTATAATTCGCATACTTGAAATATCACATTGTATGATTTATAATTTTTCATAGATAGTCATCAACATTATGAAGGTATGACAAAATTTTCAACATGATTGGAAAATAGTTTGAATATTTACAAATTTTATCATGAAAATAAGGTAAAAATTCAAAATAAATATACTTTTGTCAAATTTAATATGAAAAATTATATTCAATGTAGATAAAAGTAATATTTACAAGGAGTAATAAACTGAAAGTAAAAAAATTAAAAGAGACCTATGATTGGATCATTTTTAGAAAGCCCTTTGTATTTTGAACACTCAAAATTCAAATTTCTCAACGGTAGAAAAAATTCAAATGAAGTCTATTCTCCAATCTCAATGGTCAAAAGATGTAGATTAACTTAACTTAAACATCTAATGAAACACCAACTACAATAAAACTAAAAACACTTGATTATTGGGGCGTTTGACCAAAAATCAAGCATAATATGGTTGATTGGGCACTTAGGGGTTAAACAAAAAATCAACATTGGTGGCTGTACAAAATAATGTTGGAAGTTGAAAACCTAATTGGCTACAAGAAAGAAAAAAACTTGGTACCATAAATAAGGTTTGGGTTGATGGAGCGGAGTTTCTCTACCACACGCAATACCGTTTCAAGAACAAGATAGATCTAATGTACTTTGCTTCAAGAAAGGAGATCAATCAAAACCACAACATTCAAATTAAGAACCAAGGATTCGTAGTTCTAAAATGACAAATTCAATCGATCATATTGTGAAAAATGCAATTCATATGGGGCCAAACTTTGTATCGCCGAAATCAGTGGAAAAAATCATATGTGTTGGTCAAACAACAAATAAATCTGAACAAAAAAAATAGAACCTACTCAAACTGCTAATAAAGATATGAGGCCCAATTCTAAAACCTAGCAACCTTTTAAAAAATATCACCTTTCAGTGAATAAAAGGCTATTGGACAATAACAATAAACGCAAGAATGACAACATTTCATTTGCAACAATACAAAATGATGCAAACATCGTAGATTTTTTACATCGGAAGTTGCAATACCAAAGATGGCACCATTAAGGACAATGAAAAATAAGGGACTCAAAAAGCAGTACGGTTTGAATTACCTCTTTGGTGAACTCAATGGTGGTGTGCTTATTATCAATACCCAAGGTTCCCTCAAAAACCTGCAGAGAGATTAGACCTTTCTTTAGTTGTTTGCAATGCCAAACTACAATACAAGGAATTATATATTGCAGGAAATATCCACGATCAAGAATCAAAAACTAAAACAGACCTGCATAATAGCTCGGTCACCATCCATTTCTAGGACCTGACCCCTCCGGCGTGTGCCATCACCCACCTACCTATAGAAGAAGTTCTTTGAGAAGCTGTAGATGTAGGTGCATCTCAAATTTGCTAGAAAAAAACAAAAAAAGGTCTAGATCCTTTCAAATGATTTCCTGTGAGCTTCAGCTCTTCAGTTGTATCAATTGCAATTCAAGACCAACACAATAAAATTTGTTCAACCGACTAGATCTGGAAAAAAAAATCATTTCATAAACTAGACGCAAGGCATATATCACCACAAAAAACACTGATCCATTGCCTAATTCCACTCAATGCATACAACATTCTACTATCAATTCAGGCAAGAGGCATCATTCCAAGTTCATTAACGGATCTCAAAGAATTGAATAAAAAGGGGGACATGAGTAGTATAGGGAACCTGCCGTGCAGACCCATATAGAAGTCAATTAAGTTTTAAATAAAATGTATGGAGTTTTACTATTTTTCTTAAAATCAAAAACTCTTTTTTAAAGAAAAATAAAAACATAAAGAACTCCAATCCATATTTTTATCACCTACCATTACCGCTCTTCACATGACCTAAGTGTACAGGGCCATATTGTATGAGCAAATGTATCTGCTTTAAATAAGAACTTTGCAGATGGACCGCTTGGAGTTTTTGATAACCACATGTACACATCCACTTCTAGGACCTGACCCCTCCGACGTGTACCATCACCCAAATGGAGATTCCTCCTTGCATCAATCTCAAAAAATCTAAAATACAATACTTCCAATATAACAACAAAGAAAATTTTGAAAGGAATGTTTGTGTAAAGAGTATGAGTTGCAACCTACAATACTATGATACATGTCTATACTCCATTCTCTATATATTCTCATCAAAAGTGTTCACCGCTCGGCTCTGGTTTGGAGATGACGACAATAAACTTGTGCATTTCTTATCTTCGTCATTTCTGCATGTTTGTTGTGAACTTTTGGAGCTTAGTCTCCCTTTCAATGGTGATAAAACTATTATTGTTGCTATGGCTTCAACCACGACAATTCCTCTATCCATTCTCATCAAGAGTATTCGCCAAACCCTAAACAAAAAACTGACACGATGAGAGGGAAGAAATATTTCAAAAAACATCAAGTGGCCGCATGTATGCTTAATTGTTGAGTGTACACTTGTGACTTATCAGCAAGTTCTCAAACAAAATGCAAGCAATAGAAGAGAAGTCATTTTCATCACTTTTGCTCAGTTGTCAGCTTGCAGAGTGCTATACCTGCCAAGGCGCTTAAGAAAGAAATAGGTATTTGTTAGTGAAACAGGCCCTAACAACCGTAGAGAATATAATCGAGCGTGACTGATTGACCTCTACATACGAAATGATTGAAGAGATTGCGAGTGCAATTTTACGAAAAACAACAGATCGACTTTGGAGTATCCACTTTTAAAATTTCTATTCAAGTGCCAGAGTGATGCGCGCGCCTCGGCACCTCACAAATGCCTCCACGGAGTCTATTGTTCCGGTGACAAACCAACCGTTTTGAGAATCAAACGGTTTCGGTGTCTACGGAGTCTATTGTTCCTATGAGCGTTTTGACCGTCGCCGGTCAAAAGCCCATATGTCTGGCTGGAAAGTGGGTGAAGTATAAACGCAAGCAATGGACTCCTATTAACCTAGGCGTTTGCGAGAGGAAATTCTAATTAAAACGGTGAAGTAGTGGTGAAAATTGGTCTAAAGGGATAACTTGCAAGAAATTACAGCACATGTAAACGATCGATTTGGACCGTTTACGAGTACCTAAATGAACCCAAACCCTTCCCAATTCACCCTAGGCACTTAGTGCACTAAATTGGGCTTAGAATTGGGGATTAGGGCTTGCGATTAGGGTTTTTTGGCTTTACACTAAAAATTACAGCACATAACCCCACTTTCACAAAAACACTAAACTCCCACTATTAGGAGTCTTGTTGATTCCTTAGCTTTGCAAAATACCCTAAACACTATTGAACAACCGTGCATTTCAAACCACCCAATCCAAACAAATTAGGGATTTGTTTGGCAATTTTGGGCAGCACTTCCGCGTCGTGCCCAAAAACTCTAAATATTCAACCCTAAACACAAAACTTTACACCTAATTGGCCCGGCGAAATTTGGGCAGCGCTTCCGCGTTATACCCTTCGCCGGGCCAATTTTATACAACAAAGAATCCACACAACAATCCAACACAAAGCTCAACAACTTCAAAGCAATTGAGAAAAAATCAAACAATTACACCACAACTCCTTTTCAGGTAATTAAAACTACCAACTTTTTATGATAAGTTTTTCCCTAACTTCCTAAAGATCACAAGAACGCCTAAATGGTTATAAAAAACTTAGAACTTGGAATAAATAAGAGGGGGGTCTCCCTCTATAATATCACCCTGGCCCCCTCCGTAATGTCACACGGGGAGGGAGCCGGGGCTGTGAGCGTCCTCTCTGTTCTGTCGAGGTCGCCTTGATCTTCCTGGCGATCCCGATTCCGCCCTCGTTGTCGCCGTTTCTTGCTGGCTCGTGGTCGCGTTGTCTTCCGATCGTCGAGGTCGCCCCCGATGCTGCTGGTCGCATTCGGTTCTGGGTCTTCGTGTTCTTGCTGAATTCGTTCTGCTGTCGTCTTGGTTTCGTTTTCTCTTGTTGGCGTTGCCGTCGATGCAGCCCCGCAGCTGCTGGTTCCGAGCTCGTCGTCCTCTCGCGATCACCGTCGTCTTCCTGTTCTTGGACGTGCTCGTGTTGCTGCCGCTGGCTGGAGTTGATCGCCGTCGATGGCGCCCTCGTCTTCGTGGTCGTGTTGTCGTTGCAGCCCCTGCTGCCCTCGCGATCTTGTCTCCGCCGTTGCTGGTGATGATCCTCGTGGTTCTCGAATCCGTCTTGGTCTCGTTCGTGAATTCCGCCCTTGGCTGCTGCCGTCGCTGCAGCGCCGGTGTCGCTCTCCGTCGATGCTGATCCAGCGCCGCAGCCTCCGTGAATTCCGGCTACAGTCGCCGGTCATCCTCCTCGAACTGCTCCGACGTGCCTACCGGTTCTGCAATCCAGACCCCACACAAAAATTCCCTACCTCACAGTGCTCCCCAATCTCCCAACCCTCAAGTCTCACACTAGTTTTTTAGGATTTTTTTCCACACACTTTTCTTCCAAAAAACTTCATAAGTAAAAACCAAATCTCAAAATTTCAAGCTCCACCTCTTTCTCTTTCTTGACTCCAAAACACCTACACACACAAAGGTTCCTATTCCAATCTCACACTTCTTCCCATCAAAACAATAGAGTATTTTTTCACTAGTTTTTTCCTACAATTCTCCCTGATTCAGATCAAGCTCCAGAGCTCTCTCACCGCGCAGACACACTGAACTGGCTCCGCATAAGCGGCACGGTGAGATTTTGAATCCCTCCAAAACTACATCCATCCATCTAGAAACATTCATCCAACTCCATCAAAACCCTAAACTACCACTTAACTACCACTTAACCCCCGCTTAACCGGGAGTCCCACACTACACTAATCCACTAACATAAACTAAACTCACTCTAATAGGCTAAAGAATAAACTCAACAATAAGTTAATAAAATAACACTAAACAATAGAAAATTAGAAGGCTAAAATAACACCCCACCAAGAATAACTCAATCAACTAATAAAATAGACTAATCAATTTAGACTAACTAATGAATTAGAATGACAAGCAATAGAAATAGGTTAAAATCATCAAGTAAAATAAAAGGGCAAACGGCCCAATTGCACATAATCAATCAATCAAATTGTTAAAAGCTAATAAACACACAAAATTATCTAAATAAAAAGGAATCTAATATTGCCAATAAAAACCGAACACTAAATGCAACCAAATCCGGGAATTTGTCTAACCGGCTAAAATGTCCCGGTTAGACAAATATAAATTGCTAAACAAATCAAAACTCTAGAATTAAGAGTTTATCAGTAACGTGAACCGTCTCGACGGTTCACAGTTCCGGTGATAACATTGCGCCCACTGAAAAATAACTTTGTAGGTCTAAAGCCTCCTCTATTGAAGCTTGCTCCTAAACCTGTTGTGAACGGACAAAAACCTCGCCTCCACAGCTCCAACAGAAACCTCGCGTCTGCAACGCTCCGGTCATGCCAACTCAGTAAATCCTCGCCTCTACCAGCGGTGCTTCCCGCTTTAAACATCCCGCTGCACTCTGGCACACCAGCAAACGTTGTTTGTCAAAGGGCATGATCGAACTTGTCAAACCTAACAACCTCGAAAGATTTTGGATGACACGACAGGGACAGACAAAGAAGTAAGACGCTTGCAATAGCGGGAAGGGCACATTCAAACTCACAGACCGATACAAGCCTCAGATGTTTTCTAATGATTTTTCCTCTGTGCCACGCACGACCCAGAAGCATCAATGAATTCATCAAGAGCCGAAGTATACGGCACAATGCCAAAGCGTAGGAACCCGAAAATGGAGTAGACCATGACACGCCTCTGGTATAGTTGTTGTACTTCTCTGCCACGCAAGACCTAGGAGCATCGACTCTGAACATGGACTTCAACAAATTGATCAAGAGCTAGAGAGGACAACACATTGCTGAAGTGCATGACACAGTACCAGTTCCCACTACAAGGAACGAGTGTCCAGATGACAGAATGTTGACATCGAAATGTCCAAGATGACGAATGGAATTTTGGCAAGTGCAGTCTCGTCGTATCGGTCAATTTTTTTGTCAACTTTTTGTTTCACTTTAGAGCGTGGACGCGCGAAGTTGCCTGTAATTCAGGAGAAATAACCTGTCTAATCACTTAGCTCGCCAACCTCTAATATCGGCCGTCCGATCGTCCAGTTGCATCCGGCGGTCTACGACAGACTCACAAAGGGCCTTAGGGTTTGAGGCACCACTGTTTCTCTCTCGCAGAATTCCCACAACCGAAGCTCCAATGCTGTGTAACCTCCCGCTCCGTCGTTGCAACCGTGGTAAATAAAGCCCATGCTCCACTTCTGTATTGGCATTGCTGTCATTATATTCCTCGCTCCTCTTGCGCACTTGATAGCCTGAATGAAAAAACAGTCAGCTCTTGAGCGGCGTTTTTCGGTGATGGAGGTCGTTGGGTGCGGCTGTCGGCGTCGCCCTCGCTCGCTCCGGCCTTCTCTCCCTGCTCTTCTGAGTGAGGCGGTGATTGACTTATGACGAGCGTGGGGCGCAGCTTCTGTATTTTGACTTGTTTTTCCTCGCTCCTTGTTGTTTGCTGATGCCGGCCCTGCTCAGTTGGTTTGGTGTTGGGCTTTGTCCTGAAGTTGGCTTTGCTCTTTGAGCAGAGACAGAAAGCAATGAGCTCTCTGAGCAGAGCTTCTAATTATCCAACATTCAGCCTTAACGATAAGAATGTTGCGACGTGTATTCACTGCCAGGGTCCAGATGCCACAGCTCCGTGGTCAGAAACATAATGAAATGGCCGAAACTGGTGCCGGTTCTGATCCTTGATTTCCCAACTTGTAGCGCCGTCTGATATCATCGCCGAGTTGTTGATTGGAACCTGCGATTATGAACCCAAAGGTTTTGTACAAGTACATGATGAATGTGAACATTGAAACTAGCTCTGTTATGAAGTTGGCGCGGGGCTCTATCCCTTCTTTCCCTCTCGTTTCTGTCTTGTTTGCATATGTTACTTCGACGTCCATTTTCTCTCAAAGCGCACTTGTGGTTTCGCTATGGGCAACATCCAAAACGCGCCCGGGTGGAAGGACCACTACACCGTGTTTTTGCGAGGGTTTGTGGTCGGAATCGCGGGCCGCGGAGTTCCAGGGCTTGGTTTCGGTGAAATGTGTGCGAGAGAATTGGCGTAATACAAGCGCGGCCGGAGGTGGCTGATTGACGACGGAGGACGATGCTCCACGTCCTCGAGAGTGTGCTAATCTGATTGGTCCCGACTATGCGTGTGTACTGCGGATTTCACCACCTGTAACATGCAAAGAGATTGGTCACACACGAAGATTCCGCGAAACTCCCGAGTAGAAGAAGACAAAAGTTGCACTTAAACCGCGGCGCATGTTCAAAATTACCTTACGCGGTAATTCAACATTTTACACAATAAAAGAAGCTTCCTCGAAACTCCCTAGTAGTTTTTGACCTGTCAGAAAAACAAAGCTTACTCGACGTAAATCGCTGACATGGCCGGGTAGTTCCAGCGTGGCAAGGAGGTTCGATGAAAATCCATCTGACGTGTATCTATGTCCGATATGACAGACAAAGCGACATAAATCTGTCAACTAAGTGTCCGAATCAGGGTCTCCTAATTGACAATGCAGTTGACAATTTTATGTCAATAACTAGTCAAGTAGGACAACCGTTTTCTTGTAGTGTCCCCGCCGCGGTTTCCGTATCAACAATACATTGTCGCACAAAATATCACAGATTGAACACATGGTGGACGTCTAGCATGACATCAAGACTATCAACCAAAGGATTTCCACTAACGTTGAACGTGACATGGCAGATGACAAGATGGCATGCATTGATGTACATGTGAATGTCGTGTGTGGCATCTATCCAAACATTTAGATGGAGTATCATTGAGACATTTTGTAGAACGTTGGGGATGTCATTCCGAATGTTGCCGCGGACGTCCCTCTTAGCTTTGCCGCATTTATACTGATGAGTTCAATGTTGTTGGATGCATTGATTACAGCACGTCGGATGTTCGACAATCCAGTTGTAGACCGTCAATGCAAACATCCATATGTCATGCAGAATGTCATCAGAGACGGTCAAGACACGCCTTTCCGAATGTTGACCAGGACATTTGCATTCGCCCATGCGTGACGTCTATGCTCATCTGTTATCACGATGGACGCCCACTACGTTTCACTGGATGTCGGCGGAGACGTCAGCTCCAACGTCTCGAATAACAGTGCGGATGTTAAAGTCAACGATATCCAGCAGCGTTGGCGGATACATCTTATCGTTAGTTGGGACGTTGCAGGGAACGTCCCAAAGTATGACGTATATGCTCGTCGGTTGTCGTCAAGGACGTTGGCTTTGTTTTATTGAATGTCGTCATGAACGTTGGCAAGAATGTTTTGAGTTCACAATGCGGATGTCGCTGTCGATGTTGTTTGGGACACTGGCATTGACAATTTAGGGCTTTTCCACGAATCTTTTTTGTCGACGTGGACATCAGCACGGACATCAAGATGTCTATTGAAACATGTAAATGGCACCGTCACATTGCTGGGGACATTGGCCCTAAGTCCATGTGAAAGAAGGAATGAAGTAGATAGGGCGAAGAAATAGGACACTGGCAGCAGTCATGCACGAGTAGAAATTCTACCGTATGAAGGAGGTCCAACAGTTAAAAGACTCCATTCACTTGCATGGTTTACATTCGCTCGCACAGGCACACACTAGATCCTTGAAAGCACAGAAGGTTATTAGAAAGAGGGAACAGTATACTTATACTAGAGGGATAGAGTACCTGTGCAGGAGTCAAAGAAGGGACACCTCGAAACTGTTGTACACCATGTCCAAATAGATGTGTACACAACATGACAGATTCTGAGGATAGGCAGGGAATGTGCAATCATTACAGAGGGTTGAGTGCGCATTACTCCTCTGGTCCAAGTGCTCAACATGAAGTTAGAACTACAACATCAAAATTTTGTTTCAACTCAGTCGTTGAAATCCTTTGATTTGTGAGGTATATCACACTTTGAAACTGAGGGAGTTCCTTACAAAAATCCACGTTATTGCTTGCAAGAAATGCCCATCCAGGAATTTTGAGGGATCCGTAAAATTCCTCCTTTCACCTATAAATGAAGAATGTACCAGAACTCTTGAGGCATTTCATGAAATCATCTCAAATTTGCAAAAATCTGGAAATCTTGAGGTGTATCATAGAACTGCATCTCATTTGGCCCCAAAATGGTGGCAGGAAAACAGATATGGAGTACACCATGTGGCATTTATTGGCCACCAGGCAGTGACAATTCTATTCTTGGTGAGAGTCACTCAAGTATACTGAATGTCAAGCACTGGGTGATTTGACTTTGCTTAAGAATACTTAGGTCCATTCAAAACCCCCCAAATGGAAACAAGGTATCAACATGCTATTTCACTTGAGGAGGCAGTTGTGGTCTTTTCTCAATATGCTCATATTGAAGCACAAAGTTTTCCTGTCACACCCAATCCCCGCACCCAACACACGCAATCACGTTATTGCATGATGAAGCTAGCGATACATCTCTCGTCAGCAAAACAAAGGTGTTCCGAAAGAAATTCAAAGCAGCAGCGTCTATGTATGCATGATTCCAAATATTGCTGGCTGGCTCGCTGGCAGGAAGGATAGAAGCACACATGTTGAATCTTTTATCACCAAGGTGTACAATGTACAACACTAAGCTCTATCATGTAAATGAGGGTCACGGTTTAGGAATGAGGGGGTCTAGGCTGTACACACTTTCACTTCAGAAATTACCAAAACATGATTGAAGTGATCAATTATCGATAATAACAAGCATCACTGAAACGTACCTTCCTTCCAGTGTCCCAAGTGTTGTGATCAAAAAAGTAATATGCACCCCGCTCAAAGGTTTGAGTTGTAACCAATGGACCTTCACTAGGAACGCGGGTCAGCCAAATCTTGTGCTCTTTGTGATAAAACCAGCCTCTATTGTACCTGCAGATAGTACAAACGAGACATTATTATACTCACTTTTAAGATTCCATATATAAGTGAAGATCTTAGTGATCCTTTTTCACACGCAATCACCATACTAGCAAGATATGAGGTGCTTGCTTTGCAGACCTCATGCAGTGGGGTCCCAGCCTCTTCGTACATGAATTGACGCTTACAACATATTGATCAAAGATCCCAATATTATAATATAATATGAACTATTCCTAACATGGCATCCATAAACCACATGAGGGTGGATTCAAATCCCTCGTTTCTAACTGACAGGGAGAAAATCGCAGAAACAAAAACCAATACAAGTTACAAACCAAACAGGTGTAGGCAAAACGAGCAAACTCCTGGTTCTAAACCTCAATGATTTCTTGGTGGAATTTGCAATGTAAAGATGGTAAGAAAAGGTTATTGAAGACATAAACACAATCCCAAAGTAAAACAGAAAACGAGATCACTTACAATTCATCAGCAGCATACAATTGAGCTTCGTCGTTGGGCATACTGTGGAACCAATCGTCAAAGAAACAAGTCAGTTACGTACTCACATCACAAAGAAGGACCAAAATTTGTGCTGGTTTGAACGTAAGGGGCGAGGGCATGCCTGTAGAAAATGTAGAACAAAGTGTCTTGCTGGAATTGGGAGAAATAACCTGGCTGTAGTCACAAAACTACGACTTTAGAACCACTCATCATCAGCAAGTCGGGTTATCAGGTAACACAAACAACACCTTCTTCAAAACCGGAGGACTAGTAAGAGGCAAAAGAACATGAAAACTGGCAATGATTTAAGATACGGTAGATTAGATTTGATATGACATGGTATGCCCCAATTTTCCACTCACTGAAATAACGTGAATTAACGTGTGAGTTATATTAGAAGCAATAATATGGCAACAATGCTAAAGTGCAATGACACGATCTTGGAAAGATACCAGACTTTTAAAATCATGACAATTCCTCACGGATGGACCTATGCACCGCCACATGGCACTTTAGTTTGCACTACTTCTTCCTCCTTACTGATAAATTAGCGCAATGGTAAACCGCACTGTCTAGGCCCTCGCACTATCTGAAGTGAACAGTAGTAGTTCAATGATAACAGCGAAGAAAAAAATCACCACTTCCTTGGAAAGTCATGCGGTTAAAGCTGGACAAAACCGAGAATGAATGCTGTACCTGTAATCGAGGTGCACGCTGCACATAACATGCAGGAAGGGTGAACTCGGGCTCACCCCGTATGGGACCATCAGCCCAAGGAGAAGCAAATGTTTTGTACAAGTTTTCTCGCGAGTTCAAGTTTAATCCTAAAGTCGTGAGATCCGTTCCCAAGGCTAAAGTTGTGAGGTCCGGATCACTCATCCTGATCACACTTAACAACCCAAGCAATCCAAAACGATCCTGGGGTGTTGCCAGCCCCCCTTGCTGAAAGCCCTTGACGGACTCTCTGGCCGACTGTGTCAGCTGCTGTTGTTGCAGGCTAGCTCCTCCTGCCCTCAGCTGTGCCTGATGGTACTGCTGCAGCAGCAGGTCGTAGTTTGCCAACCCTCCTGATCTTTGCACTGTTGCCCCTCCAGTACTGACCTGGCTTGCTCCAGGTATCTGTCCAGTTAGTGCAACAAACAGCAGCATTAGGTGCAGTTGTTCCCAAAAGTAGTACAAGACAACTTCCGGGGCCAATTGTACTCGGTAACTTCCTCTCGACTTTAAAAGCCTTACTGGCTCTTGCAACTGAGACCATACATTCGGTGCAACGACACTTTCAAAGACGGCACCAACATGGCACACAATACCCAAAAGCATCTGCCCCCAGCCCAAATTACAGCCAATATCATGAAAAAGAGTGAGCATACAGCAATCTCATCTACAGAAAGCAACATCTCCTCATGTTCGACTTCCAGACTCAAAACACTAAGAGAACGTCGGGGAAAAAATCGCCAACAACGTCGTGTCATCGACACACTTCCCATCTTCAACATCATGGAACACTTCCTCCCTTGACATTGCAAGTTGTGCGATTCATTTGAAGATACATCTCAGAGCGCTGCTTGTCCCAAAACAGTGAGTACAATTTGGCTGCTACTCAGCTGAAAACTCCCGGCTCACATGTTTCATCAGATGTCTTACTCCAAACAACAGACTATGCACAGCCATCCGTTATTGACCCCACCCCTGATATACCAATGCGGACGGGCTTTACATCCTCCCTCACTGCTCATGTGGAAATTGAGAGGGATCTGCTGCTTGCCTGGGAATGGTAAGAGGCTGGAAGTCCATGCGATGACGAAAATGAATCTGTGATACTGGCTTGTAGATGCTGCAGATCAGATGCAATCGCAGAGCTTGAGCCTAAACCTCCTGTCTGCTGCTGCAGTTGACGATGTGGGGCATAAGACCCTCCAAGTGAAAATCCAGCAGACCTATTCATCTGCACTGAATGTCACGTGACTAACTGAACTCAAGCTATGCATGGAGACAAAGGCACCTTGTGCATGTGCACCTCATTCACATCAAATTCGTTTACAAACAAAATATCTAGCATTTCGGATCGATACCAAGATACTAGGCTATGACTACTACCATTTGCCACAATTCTCTCTTGTCTGGTGGAATTCTTGGCAGAACGCTTTCAAACTTCAATGATCATTACAAATACATTATCACCAGAACACTCACAGACGCTGTTCAATCGCATAGGGATTTAACAGTCATAGTCAGCAGCTCAATCAAACAACTGCACATGGACACAATGCATGTTAAAAACCGTAATCTGTCGACTGATTAGTACCGTGAAATGTTGAGACTGCATGGCTGCAGCGAGTGAGTTTTCATGCTGCTGCTCCTGGTGATGTTGCAACTCTGCTGTCAGGTCGTTTCCTCCATCTGCAATTCTCGAAAGTCTCAGTCGCATCAATCTCAGGGAGACCTGTATGTAAGTTGACATTATGCGGCACTGCTGTGGAACCCCAGGTACAAACTTCACAAAATCATTTTTATTGCTTATCTGATCTCGTCTATCTGTTCATGAGTTAGGTTTTTATATATGCCACGTCGTCGTGGTTGTTTATTTTCTGAAGTTGGTAGAAAAGAAGCTGTTAGTTCTTCAGATATTGCACAGTAAAATGAGCTCACCTTTGCAACCAGGCAACGTTAACGCAGGGAAATCTTCGTTCTGTATGCTAAACCCTTGGTTATGCTGTACAACGGCATTCACAGCAACCCCTTGCTTTTTCAAGGCAGCTGCCACACCACCATCGGCACAACGCTTTCAGACCAGCGGCAGAATACTCCACTCTTCCGAATTGTGCTGGCTGGTTTTGCCACTAAGCTTGGCTGATAAGTTGCTGATATGTCAGAGTAACTCGGTCTCTTCATGAACTACCTGGGTTGTTTAGTGTAGAATTGATACTATTCAGAGTTTAAGTTCATATTTAAACCACAGGGAAAGCATTAAGACTTTGATCAACTGTATATTATGATATTGTACAAGATTTATTTGATGCAACTCCCTCGACCTGGGCTCCACAGCAGCGGCACCTATTCTACTTCCATTTCCCTCCTAACTTGAGCATGTGGGTTTTGTGAGGGTGCAAGGGCCAAGAAAGCAATACCTGCAGATCCTTGGAGCCCACCAGTGGCAGACTGTCGAGCACTGAGTTGGGGGAAGTCGTTGATGTCAAATGCTACACCGTCATTGTTGTCATTGCTGAGACCATGACTACCAAGTTGTCCGTTTGACAGCGCTCCTTGCCCTTGAATGCTTGAACCCAGAGAAGTTGAAAAATTGCTTCCTAACAAAGATACACCTTGGGGAGATGCTGCAAAACAAACAAACGGTTCGGTTAACCACGCGTGTGACAACGAATTCCAGAAATGAGCGCCCACTTGCTCCTTCACCCCCTACCTGCCTGCAAGCAAAAGGACCACAAACTCGTCTTGTCCCTATCTACAATACATTGATTACACTCCGCCAGAAGCAAGAAAGCAGTCACCATTCAACTGAAGAAGACACTTCTAATTTTAATTGATAATAGCCACCAGCAGCGCTTTAAGTATAAAGAAGTGGGTGCGTATATATGTCCTTCCCTCTCCCTCAGTGTGCGTACGAAAGGATTTCCCAAGCCAAATACCAGTTCATATAAGCCCCAGATGCATTACTTGCTCAAGCTCATAGCTTGCAACACTTATAGCCGATGACAGACTGTATCCTGCGCACTAGGTAAGTGTAAAACAGTACCTCGACTAATCACCGCAAGCAAATCTCCAGAAGAATTGTATGATGTTGAGGACATATTTACACCTTGTTGGAGCATTGAATTAACAGGCCGCCCAAGACCCTGCACACTAATTCCGCCACTATTATTTAAGGAACTCATATTCACACGTGATCCACCAAGACTCGCTGCATTCAGCTGACCCCCGGCATTCAACGATCTGGAAAGCCCACCCCCTCCGGAAAGGCTTCCCCCTCCGATGCTCCCAACCGTACTTGGGTTTCGAGATCCTGAGCCACCCATCTGTGATGCCCCAACTCCCAAACCCAAAAATGAACCACCTCGACTGCCAAGAGTGCTGCTTCCCGGTGACCCCCCTGGACCCAATCCTCCAATCCCATTCATGCTGTTGCTGAAGGAATGATTGCCAGCTGCAATTATTCCGGCACGACTTGTCATTGCCGACTGCCCATGAAGACCCCCATGGGATGATTGCTGTGAGCCACATTCACAATAACGAACACATTCACGATTATGGTCTGGTCTATACAAAGCTGATCTAACTGAGACTCCCAAGACGAGCAGAAGGAATGGCCATGGTCCAAGGACTACACAAACAATCAGTAATTACAGGTCACTAAAAGCTTCCACCAAAATGACCTTTTGTTTCATATCCTACGTAGCGCAAACTGAATGCCACTCTCTAAGCAATTACACCACAGTACTCAAGCAACTCTAGATCGAACATGAGGTTTTCGAAACTCCGGCTCTGCCCTTTTGGGGGCGGGGAGGGGCGTCCATCGGCGTTCATTCAGCAAAATAGCCGGGAGAACAGGCATCCTACAATAGAAAACAATTAGTCATTACCTGAGCAAAACCGACAGGCAGGTTGTTTGATGAAAAGCGGCTACCCTGCAAGTTCCCCGTAGATTGGTACCCTCCGCTTGAAGGACTCCCCCCGAGCCCCTGATTCCGTGAAGACATGGAGTTCTGGACCGTCTGCATGTTGTAACTTGCTTGAGCGCTGTGCAATCCTTGAAGACTACCTGCAAACAAACTCACACAAGCATCGCTGACTGCAGCAACTGCATTCATCGCTGTGCGCATAGCAGGTTCATTGACCCTAGTCGACACTCCTCACCAAAACAACACCACCGAGCTATGAACACACGACTAAGAACACCGCCGAGCTTAAGGAGCACCTGCCATACACCTTCAACGAGTCCACGGTATTGCACTCGTCCATGGCATAGCTTTAAGATCAACCTGAAAACTACTGCGAATCTGTGATACACACGCCCCTCAAAAGTCACACTGCGTGAGGAAGTTACAGCACGGAATCAACGCCTTACCTCCATGATGGAAAAATGCTGCCGTCCCTGCTTGCGCACTGTAACCTGCTGAGGCAAAAGGCCTCCCTGAGCTGCCAGAATCGAGAAGTGTTGAAGCCGGATTGTTGAGCATGGACTGCAATACATCACTTGAAAGGCCAGTAAGTTGCTAAGTAATTCTTTCGTTGACGGAGGACACATCGCCCTTCATAGTATTCTATCCAAACTCTCTGAGCAACAGTCGAAAGTGACGAAACCTTAGACTATGCCTCCAATGTCTTCCACTACACTACTTAGCTCTGAGAACAGATACCAGTAAACCCTCCTCCGTCACTGCCCAGCCCCCTCGATCTATTCAGGTCTCCCAAATCTGTACGCAGTCTCCCAAGACAACCATGGGGCCAACGCCCACCGGGTTTTCCGACGTAGGACCAAACCATGAGGTCACAAACAAGGATTCAACCGATTCTGCCACCTCGACCAGTCAATAATTGCGAAACCAACTGGAAAACAGCTCGAATCTGAGACTGATGAGCAATCCTACCCTCCCCCCCCCCCCCCCCCCCCCCACCAAGAGACAAAGAGAGAGAAAGAAAGAGTAGGAAGATGCTACTGTACCGAGGGATTACGGTTCTAAGGAAGAATAATATCATTCCAAGCAGATAGCTCGTCTTTGACAACTGGGTCTGCCGAACAACAACAACAACAACAACAACAACAGAGTTACGTCGTTGGACCACAAACCTCTTTGACATTGGCGTCATGCCGAAATGGAAGGTACATGATGGAGTTGCCCTCAGGCATGTAATTCGCATCTCCTCACTACAGATGGGTCCCTCGGAACCATGTCCGAATCCACATCGCTATACCTGTTGCAATACCTCCACCAATGACCCGGCACAACTCAGCCAAGAAGATTCACAGTCATCACGAACGAACGAACAGGGAGGGTAACAATCCAGGCTTCTCCAGGGAAGCTGTATGCTTCCTCCGCTCAAAAAACAATCTATCCGAAACATATCGTGCGTTGCCCCCTGATCGTGCGTTTTTCGCGTTCGAGGCATTTTTGACCATGTTTCACGATTACTTTCCTGGAATACGAAAGCTTGTTGAGGTGACTTATGAGTTTGAAAAGAGATTCGAAATTTCAATCTCAAGCCGGAACCTTTGTTCCATTCAAGATACGGTGGTTTGTGCATGTTCCAAAAATAAGGTTCATCCCCGAGCCGGACAGCTTCATGTCGTTCCTACCGTATGAGGTAGGTCCAAAAGTTAAAAGACTCCATTCACTTGTATGATTTTCATGTCTGGTCAACCCAAACTTCTTCTGAACTACAACACACTCACACGGGCACACACTAGATGCTTGCAAGCACAGAAGGTGATTAAAAAGGAACCGAGGGGTCATATAAAATCAAGAATAAGGTTCCTAATTAGAAGATTATAAAAAAAGGAACCGAGGGGTCTTGTAAAATCGAGAACTACGATTCCTAATCGGCCTGTGACAGACAAACTGCTCCACAATAAAACCAGCCTGCCTCGATCTATTCATTTAGATATTGTGTCATCTCAGTCCTCTAAACCCTAAAATAGTCGAAACACTCTGAAAACTACAATACTCAAAACTCCAATTACGGTATTCTCCATCCACATTGTACGACATGTAACTGCTGTCTTTGAAGATTCATCAAGGATTCGTGGTTTTAAAATGACCAATTCAATGTATCATATTGTGAAAAATACGATTCAAACGGGGCCAAATCTTATATCACCAGAATCGATGAAGAACGTTGCATGTGTACCTGTGAAGCCTTCGTGTGCAGCTAATGGGACGGCAGTGCGTGTACGACAGAAGCTTGCCACTCCTGCATGCACCAAATGGAGAGTTAACCACTTCCGCTTACAATATCATCAACTGTCGGTGACCGTGTATTAACACATCAATCAATCGAAAACCAGCGTAAACTCGTCTTAATGATACAGAGCATTTGGATGTCACCCCTTCAGTTCGCGTGTGAATACTCAAAGCTACAAAATTCAGCACACACTCGGTACTAAACCCTCATCAGAGTAACCAACTCGCCCCTTTGCCACAGTTCGGGTGCAAAGAGAAGGACTCGTCTGTCTCCTTAGGACTTGTTACTACTGCTATGTTGCCTTGTTACCTTGGTCTCCTGCAATAAATATTCAACCCCACCCAAGCATGGGCACTATTCCGTCATAAACATGATTTCATCATCCCCTCTACTCCTCGGAGCTCCAAAGCTGAGCAGAAATTTTAAGAAAAAATCGTGATGCGTCAACAATCAGCGAACACGTGCTGTAAAACGAAGTAAGTAAATCAGAATTATGGTCCAGCAATCGAAGAGCAGGAATCGGAGAGCCTCAAGAGTCAACCGGAGACTCAAAATGCAAATTAAACCCTAAACCTCAAGGCTTCTCAACTGGACCATAACCCTGAAAACCTCGAATTAATACTATCGATACCATCTAATCTAGTCAAATGGCTGTTTCAATCAAGTTCGCACACAATGAAGCTCCTGGCATTGCAGACCAGGGGGACAGCCTAGGGTGACTTACCCTTAGCCGTTGTACAGCTCCTAAAAACAAGCGGAAAGAAACCCCGGCCCCCGGCGAGCGAGCGAGCGAGCGATCGAGTCCGGGAGTCAGAGGTTGATTGGATTGAACTGCTCCCGCAAGCAAAGATATCACAGAAGGAATCAACGCTGGAACTTGGGATGGGAATCAGCGGGAGGGACTTTGCATCGCCACTTTGAAGGTCAGTGCTGACTCTGGAGAAGCAGTGCGAACGAACTGAAGCTCGCGACGAAAGGGAAACAGGGGTCCCAAATGAAGTGAGAGGACGATTGTCATCTGACGGCCCGCGTACGATCTTCGCTAGAACCAACGGCCAGGATTAACTTAGCCTGCGCTCAATTCACGCACTTCAAGTTAGAGCTTTGTTTTTTGCTTTTGATCTTTCCTGCAATTCAATTTGGTTTGCTAATATGGCTGTATCATGTTTAACCCTTAAAAGTCCCATGGGGATAGTATATACGTTGTAGTATAATTGAGATTTGCTATCAACAAGAAACTTTAAATTGGGATCGTAATAGCTCATTAGAACCGTATTGATTTAAATTTTAACTTCTCTTTTGAACTCAAATCCATTGAAGGAGTGCATCCATTCCAAATACAACCAAAATACATTGTATTCTACTGGTCGCCACGGCACGTTCAGACCTTTAGGGGTTAAGAAGCTGGATACTCACATGTCTCCAAGTAGATACAACAACCTCCCTTCCTAGAATATTCAATTTACATTGTGGAAAAGAACCAAGAGCTTTCAAAATTGCATTTTTATCTCTCTTAGTCAGAGATTGTGACCATGAATTTTTATTTTATTTTTAATTCTTTTCATTTTCCTTGTCATGATTCTTGGTTCCTAGTGTAAACCTCCCCTTTGTAGCACGACGTCACACACATGTCATATTCTCTTATATAGACTCATTGAGGATTGAACCTGGAGAACCTAGTTGAGATAAACACCCACTCACAATCAAGCACTGAGCTCAAGACTTGGAGAGCGCTAAAAGAATAACACAAACCCTATGTTATACAAGCAATCATCCTTGTTTTAACTCTTAACCCCTAAACGTCCACGCATCCAGTTACTGGATGTTTGTCGGTCAAACCAAATTTTGATCTTGAAGATGACTTTTGTTGCTCATACACCCAACTAAGAAAATGAAGTTTATTAAGTCTAGTTTGTACTCCACTTTTCAAATCTTAAGAATTCCAATTATTGAGTATTTTATTGCTTGTGCAAGCTTTGTAGCTCAAGGTTTGAATTACACTACACAGGATGTTCACCTTTCGAATTTCAAAATTCAAATAAAAAATTTCTATGGAAAACATATCATGTGATTCTCCATTGTAATTTGTACGTGCTCCCAAAAAAACAATACTCCCTCCGTCCCAAAGTTATTGTCCAACTTGTTTGCTTGGTATTTCTTTGAGCCAATTTCATTGATCATATTGTAAGAAACATGATTTAAAAAGGTTCCAAATTATGTCACTAGAATGATTGAAGAACATTGCATGTGTTCATTGCAACCTAAATAAAATTAGCCACAAGGAAGTATTTTTTTGACCTACTTAAAAAAACACTTTCAAACATGACTTTCAAACATGACAATAACTTTGGGAAGGAGGGAGTAATTTTTTACAGCTTTTTTGTAATAAAAATTATTTTTTGAAGTATTTGACTTAAAAATTTGTTAAAAAGGCCGTATTAAATCAAAAAAATCTGAAAATTTCAAGACTGATAGGAAACATTCAATTCCATGCATAAAAAATATTACAAAATATATTTTGATAAATGTTGAAGGCTAAATTGTGTAGTTTGACTTTCCTACAAAGGAGTGGTACGTTTAAGGGTTAAACAAACCACTCATTTGTAGGAAAGTCAAACTACACAATTTAGCCTTCAAGATTTATCAAAATATCATTAGCAAAATTTTGAACCCTCTATAAGCCCCCTAGAGCTCCTTGAAAGGGACCTCGGTAATTTTTTTTAAATGTACTTCTCATCAAAAATGCCAAGACTATTCCCCTATATTTGCCCACTCGAGAAGCAAGATGCAATGATGATAAGATGGTTGTGGGCAATTCGCATTGGCCATTCGAGTAAGGTACGAAGAAAAAGTACTCCTTCGAGTACTCCATAACAAGATAGTCATACAAGGTAGAGACACTTCACACACGTTTAATGTACCTAGTCTTAAGCTCGATACATTTTAAGAGTGTCAAAAACTAAAGGACTCCTGAATGATTCATTATTTTGCTAATGATTTTGTAATATTTTTCATGCATGGAATTGAATGTTTCCTATCAATCTTGAAATTTTCAGATTTTTTTGATTTAATATGGCCTTTTTAACAAATTTGTAAGTCAAATAATTCAAAAAATAAATTTTATTACAAAAAAGCTTTAAAAAATTAATATTTTTTTGAGAGGAGGTACAAATTACAATGGAGAATCACATGATATGTTTTCCATAGAAATTTTTAATTTGAATTTTGAAATTCGAAAGGTGAACAGCCTATGTAGTGTAATTCAAACCTTGAGTTACAAAGATTGCACAAGCAATAAAATACTAAATAATTGGAACTTTTAAGATTTGAAAAGTAAAGTACAAACTAGACTTAATAAACTTCATTTTCTTAATTGGGTGTATTAGCAACAAAAGTCATCTTCAAGATCAAAACCCTAAACCACTAAACCCCTAAACCCCTAAGCAACCAAAAAGTCTCCATAAATCACTACACTTAGAGTATTACATTTCAACCAATCACAAAAAATTTCATTCATAGATTGTCAATATCCTATTTGTAATCAAACTACAAAAGAATTTTGAATTTCAAGTTTCAAATTTTATACAAAAATATTGGTGATAGCAATTGTAGACCTAATTGTATGTATAGAATCTAAAATTTGATAATGTACAATTTTTATTCATACCCTAAACCCTAAACCCTAAACCCTAAACCCTAAACCCTAAAACCGCAGGCTAAGTTAATCCTGGCCGTTGGTTCTAGCGAAGATCGTACGCGGGCCGTCAGATGACAATCGTCCTCTCACTTCATTTGGGACCCCTGTTTCCCTTTCGTCGCGAGCTTCAGTTCGTTCGCACTGCTTCTCCAGAGTCAGCACTGACCTTCAAAGTGGCGATGCAAAGTCCCTCCCGCTGATTCCCATCCCAAGTTCCAGCGTTGATTCCTTCTGTGATATCTTTGCTTGCGGGAGCAGTTCAATCCAATCAACCTCTGACTCCCGGACTCGATCGCTCGCTCGCTCGCTCGCCGGGGGCCGGGGTTTCTTTCCGCTTGTTTTTAGGAGCTGTACAACGGCTAAGGGTAAGTCACCCTAGGCTGTCCCCCTGGTCTGCAATGCCAGGAGCTTCATTGTGTGCGAACTTGATTGAAACAGCCATTTGACTAGATTAGATGGTATCGATAGTATTAATTCGAGGTTTTCAGGGTTATGGTCCAGTTGAGAAGCCTTGAGGTTTAGGGTTTAATTTGCATTTTGAGTCTCCGGTTGACTCTTGAGGCTCTCCGATTCCTGCTCTTCGATTGCTGGACCATAATTCTGATTTACTTACTTCGTTTTACAGCACGTGTTCGCTGATTGTTGACGCATCACGATTTTTTCTTAAAATTTCTGCTCAGCTTTGGAGCTCCGAGGAGTAGAGGGGATGATGAAATCATGTTTATGACGGAATAGTGCCCATGCTTGGGTGGGGTTGAATATTTATTGCAGGAGACCAAGGTAACAAGGCAACATAGCAGTAGTAACAAGTCCTAAGGAGACAGACGAGTCCTTCTCTTTGCACCCGAACTGTGGCAAAGGGGCGAGTTGGTTACTCTGATGAGGGTTTAGTACCGAGTGTGTGCTGAATTTTGTAGCTTTGAGTATTCACACGCGAACTGAAGGGGTGACATCCAAATGCTCTGTATCATTAAGACGAGTTTACGCTGGTTTTCGATTGATTGATGTGTTAATACACGGTCACCGACAGTTGATGATATTGTAAGCGGAAGTGGTTAACTCTCCATTTGGTGCATGCAGGAGTGGCAAGCTTCTGTCGTACACGCACTGCCGTCCCATTAGCTGCACACGAAGGCTTCACAGGTACACATGCAACGTTCTTCATCGATTCTGGTGATATAAGATTTGGCCCCGTTTGAATCGTATTTTTCACAATATGATACATTGAATTGGTCATTTTAAAACCACGAATCCTTGATGAATCTTCAAAGACAGCAGTTACATGTCGTACAATGTGGATGGAGAATACCGTAATTGGAGTTTTGAGTATTGTAGTTTTCAGAGTGTTTCGACTATTTTAGGGTTTAGAGGACTGAGATGACACAATATCTAAATGAATAGATCGAGGCAGGCTGGTTTTATTGTGGAGCAGTTTGTCTGTCACAGGCCGATTAGGAATCGTAGTTCTCGATTTTACAAGACCCCTCGGTTCCTTTTTTTATAATCTTCTAATTAGGAACCTTATTCTTGATTTTATATGACCCCTCGGTTCCTTTTTAATCACCTTCTGTGCTTGCAAGCATCTAGTGTGTGCCCGTGTGAGTGTGTTGTAGTTCAGAAGAAGTTTGGGTTGACCAGACATGAAAATCATACAAGTGAATGGAGTCTTTTAACTTTTGGACCTACCTCATACGGTAGGAACGACATGAAGCTGTCCGGCTCGGGGATGAACCTTATTTTTGGAACATGCACAAACCACCGTATCTTGAATGGAACAAAGGTTCCGGCTTGAGATTGAAATTTCGAATCTCTTTTCAAACTCATAAGTCACCTCAACAAGCTTTCGTATTCCAGGAAAGTAATCGTGAAACATGGTCAAAAATGCCTCGAACGCGAAAAACGCACGATCAGGGGGCAACGCACGATATGTTTCGGATAGATTGTTTTTTGAGCGGAGGAAGCATACAGCTTCCCTGGAGAAGCCTGGATTGTTACCCTCCCTGTTCGTTCGTTCGTGATGACTGTGAATCTTCTTGGCTGAGTTGTGCCGGGTCATTGGTGGAGGTATTGCAACAGGTATAGCGATGTGGATTCGGACATGGTTCCGAGGGACCCATCTGTAGTGAGGAGATGCGAATTACATGCCTGAGGGCAACTCCATCATGTACCTTCCATTTCGGCATGACGCCAATGTCAAAGAGGTTTGTGGTCCAACGACGTAACTCTGTTGTTGTTGTTGTTGTTGTTGTTGTTCGGCAGACCCAGTTGTCAAAGACGAGCTATCTGCTTGGAATGATATTATTCTTCCTTAGAACCGTAATCCCTCGGTACAGTAGCATCTTCCTACTCTTTCTTTCTCTCTCTTTGTCTCTTGGTGGGGGGGGGGGGGGGGGGGGAGGGTAGGATTGCTCATCAGTCTCAGATTCGAGCTGTTTTCCAGTTGGTTTCGTAATTATTGACTGGTCGAGGTGGCAGAATCGGTTGAATCCTTGTTTGTGACCTCATGGTTTGGTCCTACGTCGGAAAACCCGGTGGGCGTTGGCCCCATGGTTGTCTTGGGAGACTGCGTACAGATTTGGGAGACCTGAATAGATCGAGGGGGCTGGGCAGTGACGGAGGAGGGTTTACTGGTATCTGTTCTCAGAGCTAAGTAGTGTAGTGGAAGACATTGGAGGCATAGTCTAAGGTTTCGTCACTTTCTACTGTTGCTCAGAGAGTTTGGATAGAATACTATGAAGGGCGATGTGTCCTCCGTCAACGAAAGAATTACTTAGCAACTTACTGGCCTTTCAAGTGATGTATTGCAGTCCATGCTCAACAATCCGGCTTCAACACTTCTCGATTCTGGCAGCTCAGGGAGGCCTTTTGCCTCAGCAGGTTACAGTGCGCAAGCAGGGACGGCAGCATTTTTCCATCATGGAGGTAAGGCGTTGATTCCGTGCTGTAACTTCCTCACGCAGTGTGACTTTTGAGGGGCGTGTGTATCACAGATTCGCAGTAGTTTTCAGGTTGATCTTAAAGCTATGCCATGGACGAGTGCAATACCGTGGACTCGTTGAAGGTGTATGGCAGGTGCTCCTTAAGCTCGGTGGTGTTCTTAGTCGTGTGTTCATAGCTCGGCGGTGTTGTTTTGGTGAGGAGTGTCGACTAGGGTCAATGAACCTGCTATGCGCACAGCGATGAATGCAGTTGCTGCAGTCAGCGATGCTTGTGTGAGTTTGTTTGCAGGTAGTCTTCAAGGATTGCACAGCGCTCAAGCAAGTTACAACATGCAGACGGTCCAGAACTCCATGTCTTCACGGAATCAGGGGCTCGGGGGGAGTCCTTCAAGCGGAGGGTACCAATCTACGGGGAACTTGCAGGGTAGCCGCTTTTCATCAAACAACCTGCCTGTCGGTTTTGCTCAGGTAATGACTAATTGTTTTCTATTGTAGGATGCCTGTTCTCCCGGCTATTTTGCTGAATGAACGCCGATGGACGCCCCTCCCCGCCCCCAAAAGGGCAGAGCCGGAGTTTCGAAAACCTCATGTTCGATCTAGAGTTGCTTGAGTACTGTGGTGTAATTGCTTAGAGAGTGGCATTCAGTTTGCGCTACGTAGGATATGAAACAAAAGGTCATTTTGGTGGAAGCTTTTAGTGACCTGTAATTACTGATTGTTTGTGTAGTCCTTGGACCACGGCCATTCCTTCTGCTCGTCTTGGGAGTCTCAGTTAGATCAGCTTTGTATAGACCAGACCATAATCGTGAATGTGTTCGTTATTGTGAATGTGGCTCACAGCAATCATCCCATGGGGGTCTTCATGGGCAGTCGGCAATGACAAGTCGTGCCGGAATAATTGCAGCTGGCAATCATTCCTTCAGCAACAGCATGAATGGGATTGGAGGATTGGGTCCAGGGGGGTCACCGGGAAGCAGCACTCTTGGCAGTCGAGGTGGTTCATTTTTGGGTTTGGGAGTTGGGGCATCACAGATGGGTGGCTCAGGATCTCGAAACCCAAGTACGGTTGGGAGCATCGGAGGGGGAGGCCTTTCCGGAGGGGGTGGGCTTTCCAGATCGTTGAATGCCGGGGGTCAGCTGAATGCAGCGAGTCTTGGTGGATCACGTGTGAATATGAGTTCCTTAAACAATAGTGGCGGAATTAGTGTGCAGGGTCTTGGGCGGCCTGTTAATTCAATGCTCCAACAAGGTGTAAATATGTCCTCAACATCATACAATTCTTCTGGAGATTTGCTTGCGGTGATTAGTCGAGGTACTGTTTTACACTTACCTAGTGCGCAGGATACAGTCTGTCATCGGCTATAAGTGTTGCAAGCTATGAGCTTGAGCAAGTAATGCATCTGGGGCTTATATGAACTGGTATTTGGCTTGGGAAATCCTTTCGTACGCACACTGAGAGGGAGGGAAGGACATATATACGCACCCACTTCTTTATACTTAAAGCGCTGCAGGTGGCTATTATCAATTAAAATTAGAAGTGTCTTCTTCAGTTGAATGGTGACTGCTTTCTTGCTTCTGGCGGAGTGTAATCAATGTATTGTAGATAGGGACAAGACGAGTTTGTGGTCCTTTTGCTTGCAGGCAGGCAGGGGGTGAAGGAGCAAGTGGGCGCTCATTTCTGGAATTCGTTGTCACACGCGTGGTTAACCGAACCGTCTGTTTGTTTTGCAGCATCTCCCCAAGGTGTATCTTTGTTAGGAAGCAATTTTTCAACTTCTCTGGGTTCAAGCATTCAAGGGCAAGGAGCGCTGTCAAACGGACAACTTGGTAGTCATGGTCTCAGCAATGACAACAATGACGGTGTAGCATTTGACATCAACGACTTCCCCCAACTCAGTGCTCGACAGTCTGCCACTGGTGGGCTCCAAGGATCTGCAGGTATTGCTTTCTTGGCCCTTGCACCCTCACAAAACCCACATGCTCAAGTTAGGAGGGAAATGGAAGTAGAATAGCTGCCGCTGCTGTGGAGCCCAGGTCGAGGGAGTTGCATCAAATAAATCTTGTACAATATCATAACATACAGTTGATCAAAGTTTTAATGCTTTCCCTGTGGTTTAAATATGAACTTAAAACTCTGAATAGTATCAATTCTACACTAAACAACCCAGGTAGTTCATGAAGAGACCGAGTTACTCTGACATATCAGCAACTTATCAGCCAAGCTTAGTGGCAAAACCAGCCAGCACAATTCGGAAGAGTGGAGTATTCTGCCGCTGGTCTGAAAGCGTTGTGCCGATGGTGGTGTGGCAGCTGCCCTGAAAAAGCAAGGGGTTGCTGTGAATGCCGTTGTACAGCATAACCAAGGGTTTAGCATACAGAACGAAGATTTCCCTGCGTTAACGTTGCCTGGTTGCAAAGGTGAGCTCACTTTACCGTGCAATATCTGAAGAACTAACAGCTTCTTTTCTACCAACTTCAGAAAATAAACAAACATGACGACGTGGCATATATAAAAACCTAACTCATGAACAGATAGACGAGATCAGATAAGCAATAAAAATGATTTTGTGAAGTTTGTACCTGGGGTTCCACAGCAGTGCCGCATAATGTCAACTTACATACAGGTCTCCCTGAGATTGATGCGACTGAGACTTTCGAGAATTGCAGATGGAGGAAACGACCTGACAGCAGAGTTGCAACATCACCAGGAGCAGCAGCATGAAAACTCACTCGCTGCAGCCATGCAGTCTCAACATTTCACGGTACTAATTAGTCGACAGATTACGGTTTTTAACATGCATTGTGTCCATGTGCAGTTGTTTGATTGAGCTGCTGACTATGACTGTTAAATCCCTATGCGATTGAACAGCTCAATTGTGCGTCTGTGAGTGTTCTGGTGATAATGTATTTGTAATGATCATTGAAGTTTGAAAGCATTCTGCCTAGAATTCCACCAGACAAGAGAGAATTGTGGCAAATGGTAGTAGTCATAGCCTAGTATCTTGGTATCGATCCGAAATGCTAGATACTTTGTTTGTAAACGAATTTGATGTGAATGAGGTGCACATGCACAAGGTGCCTTTGTCTCCATGCATAGCTTGAGTTCAGTTAGTCACGTGACATTCAGTGCAGATGAATAGGTCTGCTGGATTTTCACTTGGAGGGTCTTATGCCCCACATCGTCAACTGCAGCAGCAGACAGGAGGTTTAGGCTCAAGCTCTGCGATTGCATCTGATCTGCAGCATCTACAAGCCAGTATCACAGATTCATTTTCGTCATCGCATGGACTTCCAGCCTCTTACCATTCCCAGGCAAGCAGCAGATCCCTCTCAATTTCCACATGAGCAGTGAGGGAGGATGTAAAGCCCGTCCGCATTGGTATATCAGGGGTGGGGTCAATAACGGATGGCTGTGCATAGTCTGTTGTTTGGAGTAAGACATCTGATGAAACATGTGAGCCGGGAGTTTTCAGCTGAGTAGCAGCCAAATTGTACTCACTGTTTTGGGACAAGCAGCGCTCTGAGATGTATCTTCAAATGAATCGCACAACTTGCAATGTCAAGGGAGGAAGTGTTCCATGATGTTGAAGATGGGAAGTGTGTCGATGACACGACGTTGTTGGCGATTTTTTCCCCGACGTTCTCTTAGTGTTTTGAGTCTGGAAGTCGAACATGAGGAGATGTTGCTTTCTGTAGATGAGATTGCTGTATGCTCACTCTTTTTCATGATATTGGCTGTAATTTGGGCTGGGGGCAGATGCTTTTGGGTATTGTGTGCCATGTTGGTGCCGTCTTTGAAAGTGTCGTTGCACCGAATGTATGGTCTCAGTTGCAAGAGCCAGTAAGGCTTTTAAAGTCGAGAGGAAGTTACCGAGTACAATTGGCCCCGGAAGTTGTCTTGTACTACTTTTGGGAACAACTGCACCTAATGCTGCTGTTTGTTGCACTAACTGGACAGATACCTGGAGCAAGCCAGGTCAGTACTGGAGGGGCAACAGTGCAAAGATCAGGAGGGTTGGCAAACTACGACCTGCTGCTGCAGCAGTACCATCAGGCACAGCTGAGGGCAGGAGGAGCTAGCCTGCAACAACAGCAGCTGACACAGTCGGCCAGAGAGTCCGTCAAGGGCTTTCAGCAAGGGGGGCTGGCAACACCCCAGGATCGTTTTGGATTGCTTGGGTTGTTAAGTGTGATCAGGATGAGTGATCCGGACCTCACAACTTTAGCCTTGGGAACGGATCTCACGACTTTAGGATTAAACTTGAACTCGCGAGAAAACTTGTACAAAACATTTGCTTCTCCTTGGGCTGATGGTCCCATACGGGGTGAGCCCGAGTTCACCCTTCCTGCATGTTATGTGCAGCGTGCACCTCGATTACAGGTACAGCATTCATTCTCGGTTTTGTCCAGCTTTAACCGCATGACTTTCCAAGGAAGTGGTGATTTTTTTCTTCGCTGTTATCATTGAACTACTACTGTTCACTTCAGATAGTGCGAGGGCCTAGACAGTGCGGTTTACCATTGCGCTAATTTATCAGTAAGGAGGAAGAAGTAGTGCAAACTAAAGTGCCATGTGGCGGTGCATAGGTCCATCCGTGAGGAATTGTCATGATTTTAAAAGTCTGGTATCTTTCCAAGATCGTGTCATTGCACTTTAGCATTGTTGCCATATTATTGCTTCTAATATAACTCACACGTTAATTCACGTTATTTCAGTGAGTGGAAAATTGGGGCATACCATGTCATATCAAATCTAATCTACCGTATCTTAAATCATTGCCAGTTTTCATGTTCTTTTGCCTCTTACTAGTCCTCCGGTTTTGAAGAAGGTGTTGTTTGTGTTACCTGATAACCCGACTTGCTGATGATGAGTGGTTCTAAAGTCGTAGTTTTGTGACTACAGCCAGGTTATTTCTCCCAATTCCAGCAAGACACTTTGTTCTACATTTTCTACAGGCATGCCCTCGCCCCTTACGTTCAAACCAGCACAAATTTTGGTCCTTCTTTGTGATGTGAGTACGTAACTGACTTGTTTCTTTGACGATTGGTTCCACAGTATGCCCAACGACGAAGCTCAATTGTATGCTGCTGATGAATTGTAAGTGATCTCGTTTTCTGTTTTACTTTGGGATTGTGTTTATGTCTTCAATAACCTTTTCTTACCATCTTTACATTGCAAATTCCACCAAGAAATCATTGAGGTTTAGAACCAGGAGTTTGCTCGTTTTGCCTACACCTGTTTGGTTTGTAACTTGTATTGGTTTTTGTTTCTGCGATTTTCTCCCTGTCAGTTAGAAACGAGGGATTTGAATCCACCCTCATGTGGTTTATGGATGCCATGTTAGGAATAGTTCATATTATATTATAATATTGGGATCTTTGATCAATATGTTGTAAGCGTCAATTCATGTACGAAGAGGCTGGGACCCCACTGCATGAGGTCTGCAAAGCAAGCACCTCATATCTTGCTAGTATGGTGATTGCGTGTGAAAAAGGATCACTAAGATCTTCACTTATATATGGAATCTTAAAAGTGAGTATAATAATGTCTCGTTTGTACTATCTGCAGGTACAATAGAGGCTGGTTTTATCACAAAGAGCACAAGATTTGGCTGACCCGCGTTCCTAGTGAAGGTCCATTGGTTACAACTCAAACCTTTGAGCGGGGTGCATATTACTTTTTTGATCACAACACTTGGGACACTGGAAGGAAGGTACGTTTCAGTGATGCTTGTTATTATCGATAATTGATCACTTCAATCATGTTTTGGTAATTTCTGAAGTGAAAGTGTGTACAGCCTAGACCCCCTCATTCCTAAACCGTGACCCTCATTTACATGATAGAGCTTAGTGTTGTACATTGTACACCTTGGTGATAAAAGATTCAACATGTGTGCTTCTATCCTTCCTGCCAGCGAGCCAGCCAGCAATATTTGGAATCATGCATACATAGACGCTGCTGCTTTGAATTTCTTTCGGAACACCTTTGTTTTGCTGACGAGAGATGTATCGCTAGCTTCATCATGCAATAACGTGATTGCGTGTGTTGGGTGCGGGGATTGGGTGTGACAGGAAAACTTTGTGCTTCAATATGAGCATATTGAGAAAAGACCACAACTGCCTCCTCAAGTGAAATAGCATGTTGATACCTTGTTTCCATTTGGGGGGTTTTGAATGGACCTAAGTATTCTTAAGCAAAGTCAAATCACCCAGTGCTTGACATTCAGTATACTTGAGTGACTCTCACCAAGAATAGAATTGTCACTGCCTGGTGGCCAATAAATGCCACATGGTGTACTCCATATCTGTTTTCCTGCCACCATTTTGGGGCCAAATGAGATGCAGTTCTATGATACACCTCAAGATTTCCAGATTTTTGCAAATTTGAGATGATTTCATGAAATGCCTCAAGAGTTCTGGTACATTCTTCATTTATAGGTGAAAGGAGGAATTTTACGGATCCCTCAAAATTCCTGGATGGGCATTTCTTGCAAGCAATAACGTGGATTTTTGTAAGGAACTCCCTCAGTTTCAAAGTGTGATATACCTCACAAATCAAAGGATTTCAACGACTGAGTTGAAACAAAATTTTGATGTTGTAGTTCTAACTTCATGTTGAGCACTTGGACCAGAGGAGTAATGCGCACTCAACCCTCTGTAATGATTGCACATTCCCTGCCTATCCTCAGAATCTGTCATGTTGTGTACACATCTATTTGGACATGGTGTACAACAGTTTCGAGGTGTCCCTTCTTTGACTCCTGCACAGGTACTCTATCCCTCTAGTATAAGTATACTGTTCCCTCTTTCTAATAACCTTCTGTGCTTTCAAGGATCTAGTGTGTGCCTGTGCGAGCGAATGTAAACCATGCAAGTGAATGGAGTCTTTTAACTGTTGGACCTCCTTCATACGGTAGAATTTCTACTCGTGCATGACTGCTGCCAGTGTCCTATTTCTTCGCCCTATCTACTTCATTCCTTCTTTCACATGGACTTAGGGCCAATGTCCCCAGCAATGTGACGGTGCCATTTACATGTTTCAATAGACATCTTGATGTCCGTGCTGATGTCCACGTCGACAAAAAAGATTCGTGGAAAAGCCCTAAATTGTCAATGCCAGTGTCCCAAACAACATCGACAGCGACATCCGCATTGTGAACTCAAAACATTCTTGCCAACGTTCATGACGACATTCAATAAAACAAAGCCAACGTCCTTGACGACAACCGACGAGCATATACGTCATACTTTGGGACGTTCCCTGCAACGTCCCAACTAACGATAAGATGTATCCGCCAACGCTGCTGGATATCGTTGACTTTAACATCCGCACTGTTATTCGAGACGTTGGAGCTGACGTCTCCGCCGACATCCAGTGAAACGTAGTGGGCGTCCATCGTGATAACAGATGAGCATAGACGTCACGCATGGGCGAATGCAAATGTCCTGGTCAACATTCGGAAAGGCGTGTCTTGACCGTCTCTGATGACATTCTGCATGACATATGGATGTTTGCATTGACGGTCTACAACTGGATTGTCGAACATCCGACGTGCTGTAATCAATGCATCCAACAACATTGAACTCATCAGTATAAATGCGGCAAAGCTAAGAGGGACGTCCGCGGCAACATTCGGAATGACATCCCCAACGTTCTACAAAATGTCTCAATGATACTCCATCTAAATGTTTGGATAGATGCCACACACGACATTCACATGTACATCAATGCATGCCATCTTGTCATCTGCCATGTCACGTTCAACGTTAGTGGAAATCCTTTGGTTGATAGTCTTGATGTCATGCTAGACGTCCACCATGTGTTCAATCTGTGATATTTTGTGCGACAATGTATTGTTGATACGGAAACCGCGGCGGGGACACTACAAGAAAACGGTTGTCCTACTTGACTAGTTATTGACATAAAATTGTCAACTGCATTGTCAATTAGGAGACCCTGATTCGGACACTTAGTTGACAGATTTATGTCGCTTTGTCTGTCATATCGGACATAGATACACGTCAGATGGATTTTCATCGAACCTCCTTGCCACGCTGGAACTACCCGGCCATGTCAGCGATTTACGTCGAGTAAGCTTTGTTTTTCTGACAGGTCAAAAACTACTAGGGAGTTTCGAGGAAGCTTCTTTTATTGTGTAAAATGTTGAATTACCGCGTAAGGTAATTTTGAACATGCGCCGCGGTTTAAGTGCAACTTTTGTCTTCTTCTACTCGGGAGTTTCGCGGAATCTTCGTGTGTGACCAATCTCTTTGCATGTTACAGGTGGTGAAATCCGCAGTACACACGCATAGTCGGGACCAATCAGATTAGCACACTCTCGAGGACGTGGAGCATCGTCCTCCGTCGTCAATCAGCCACCTCCGGCCGCGCTTGTATTACGCCAATTCTCTCGCACACATTTCACCGAAACCAAGCCCTGGAACTCCGCGGCCCGCGATTCCGACCACAAACCCTCGCAAAAACACGGTGTAGTGGTCCTTCCACCCGGGCGCGTTTTGGATGTTGCCCATAGCGAAACCACAAGTGCGCTTTGAGAGAAAATGGACGTCGAAGTAACATATGCAAACAAGACAGAAACGAGAGGGAAAGAAGGGATAGAGCCCCGCGCCAACTTCATAACAGAGCTAGTTTCAATGTTCACATTCATCATGTACTTGTACAAAACCTTTGGGTTCATAATCGCAGGTTCCAATCAACAACTCGGCGATGATATCAGACGGCGCTACAAGTTGGGAAATCAAGGATCAGAACCGGCACCAGTTTCGGCCATTTCATTATGTTTCTGACCACGGAGCTGTGGCATCTGGACCCTGGCAGTGAATACACGTCGCAACATTCTTATCGTTAAGGCTGAATGTTGGATAATTAGAAGCTCTGCTCAGAGAGCTCATTGCTTTCTGTCTCTGCTCAAAGAGCAAAGCCAACTTCAGGACAAAGCCCAACACCAAACCAACTGAGCAGGGCCGGCATCAGCAAACAACAAGGAGCGAGGAAAAACAAGTCAAAATACAGAAGCTGCGCCCCACGCTCGTCATAAGTCAATCACCGCCTCACTCAGAAGAGCAGGGAGAGAAGGCCGGAGCGAGCGAGGGCGACGCCGACAGCCGCACCCAACGACCTCCATCACCGAAAAACGCCGCTCAAGAGCTGACTGTTTTTTCATTCAGGCTATCAAGTGCGCAAGAGGAGCGAGGAATATAATGACAGCAATGCCAATACAGAAGTGGAGCATGGGCTTTATTTACCACGGTTGCAACGACGGAGCGGGAGGTTACACAGCATTGGAGCTTCGGTTGTGGGAATTCTGCGAGAGAGAAACAGTGGTGCCTCAAACCCTAAGGCCCTTTGTGAGTCTGTCGTAGACCGCCGGATGCAACTGGACGATCGGACGGCCGATATTAGAGGTTGGCGAGCTAAGTGATTAGACAGGTTATTTCTCCTGAATTACAGGCAACTTCGCGCGTCCACGCTCTAAAGTGAAACAAAAAGTTGACAAAAAAATTGACCGATACGACGAGACTGCACTTGCCAAAATTCCATTCGTCATCTTGGACATTTCGATGTCAACATTCTGTCATCTGGACACTCGTTCCTTGTAGTGGGAACTGGTACTGTGTCATGCACTTCAGCAATGTGTTGTCCTCTCTAGCTCTTGATCAATTTGTTGAAGTCCATGTTCAGAGTCGATGCTCCTAGGTCTTGCGTGGCAGAGAAGTACAACAACTATACCAGAGGCGTGTCATGGTCTACTCCATTTTCGGGTTCCTACGCTTTGGCATTGTGCCGTATACTTCGGCTCTTGATGAATTCATTGATGCTTCTGGGTCGTGCGTGGCACAGAGGAAAAATCATTAGAAAACATCTGAGGCTTGTATCGGTCTGTGAGTTTGAATGTGCCCTTCCCGCTATTGCAAGCGTCTTACTTCTTTGTCTGTCCCTGTCGTGTCATCCAAAATCTTTCGAGGTTGTTAGGTTTGACAAGTTCGATCATGCCCTTTGACAAACAACGTTTGCTGGTGTGCCAGAGTGCAGCGGGATGTTTAAAGCGGGAAGCACCGCTGGTAGAGGCGAGGATTTACTGAGTTGGCATGACCGGAGCGTTGCAGACGCGAGGTTTCTGTTGGAGCTGTGGAGGCGAGGTTTTTGTCCGTTCACAACAGGTTTAGGAGCAAGCTTCAATAGAGGAGGCTTTAGACCTACAAAGTTATTTTTCAGTGGGCGCAATGTTATCACCGGAACTGTGAACCGTCGAGACGGTTCACGTTACTGATAAACTCTTAATTCTAGAGTTTTGATTTGTTTAGCAATTTATATTTGTCTAACCGGGACATTTTAGCCGGTTAGACAAATTCCCGGATTTGGTTGCATTTAGTGTTCGGTTTTTATTGGCAATATTAGATTCCTTTTTATTTAGATAATTTTGTGTGTTTATTAGCTTTTAACAATTTGATTGATTGATTATGTGCAATTGGGCCGTTTGCCCTTTTATTTTACTTGATGATTTTAACCTATTTCTATTGCTTGTCATTCTAATTCATTAGTTAGTCTAAATTGATTAGTCTATTTTATTAGTTGATTGAGTTATTCTTGGTGGGGTGTTATTTTAGCCTTCTAATTTTCTATTGTTTAGTGTTATTTTATTAACTTATTGTTGAGTTTATTCTTTAGCCTATTAGAGTGAGTTTAGTTTATGTTAGTGGATTAGTGTAGTGTGGGACTCCCGGTTAAGCGGGGGTTAAGTGGTAGTTAAGTGGTAGTTTAGGGTTTTGATGGAGTTGGATGAATGTTTCTAGATGGATGGATGTAGTTTTGGAGGGATTCAAAATCTCACCGTGCCGCTTATGCGGAGCCAGTTCAGTGTGTCTGCGCGGTGAGAGAGCTCTGGAGCTTGATCTGAATCAGGGAGAATTGTAGGAAAAAACTAGTGAAAAAATACTCTATTGTTTTGATGGGAAGAAGTGTGAGATTGGAATAGGAACCTTTGTGTGTGTAGGTGTTTTGGAGTCAAGAAAGAGAAAGAGGTGGAGCTTGAAATTTTGAGATTTGGTTTTTACTTATGAAGTTTTTTGGAAGAAAAGTGTGTGGAAAAAAATCCTAAAAAACTAGTGTGAGACTTGAGGGTTGGGAGATTGGGGAGCACTGTGAGGTAGGGAATTTTTGTGTGGGGTCTGGATTGCAGAACCGGTAGGCACGTCGGAGCAGTTCGAGGAGGATGACCGGCGACTGTAGCCGGAATTCACGGAGGCTGCGGCGCTGGATCAGCATCGACGGAGAGCGACACCGGCGCTGCAGCGACGGCAGCAGCCAAGGGCGGAATTCACGAACGAGACCAAGACGGATTCGAGAACCACGAGGATCATCACCAGCAACGGCGGAGACAAGATCGCGAGGGCAGCAGGGGCTGCAACGACAACACGACCACGAAGACGAGGGCGCCATCGACGGCGATCAACTCCAGCCAGCGGCAGCAACACGAGCACGTCCAAGAACAGGAAGACGACGGTGATCGCGAGAGGACGACGAGCTCGGAACCAGCAGCTGCGGGGCTGCATCGACGGCAACGCCAACAAGAGAAAACGAAACCAAGACGACAGCAGAACGAATTCAGCAAGAACACGAAGACCCAGAACCGAATGCGACCAGCAGCATCGGGGGCGACCTCGACGATCGGAAGACAACGCGACCACGAGCCAGCAAGAAACGGCGACAACGAGGGCGGAATCGGGATCGCCAGGAAGATCAAGGCGACCTCGACAGAACAGAGAGGACGCTCACAGCCCCGGCTCCCTCCCCGTGTGACATTACGGAGGGGGCCAGGGTGATATTATAGAGGGAGACCCCCCTCTTATTTATTCCAAGTTCTAAGTTTTTTATAACCATTTAGGCGTTCTTGTGATCTTTAGGAAGTTAGGGAAAAACTTATCATAAAAAGTTGGTAGTTTTAATTACCTGAAAAGGAGTTGTGGTGTAATTGTTTGATTTTTTCTCAATTGCTTTGAAGTTGTTGAGCTTTGTGTTGGATTGTTGTGTGGATTCTTTGTTGTATAAAATTGGCCCGGCGAAGGGTATAACGCGGAAGCGCTGCCCAAATTTCGCCGGGCCAATTAGGTGTAAAGTTTTGTGTTTAGGGTTGAATATTTAGAGTTTTTGGGCACGACGCGGAAGTGCTGCCCAAAATTGCCAAACAAATCCCTAATTTGTTTGGATTGGGTGGTTTGAAATGCACGGTTGTTCAATAGTGTTTAGGGTATTTTGCAAAGCTAAGGAATCAACAAGACTCCTAATAGTGGGAGTTTAGTGTTTTTGTGAAAGTGGGGTTATGTGCTGTAATTTTTAGTGTAAAGCCAAAAAACCCTAATCGCAAGCCCTAATCCCCAATTCTAAGCCCAATTTAGTGCACTAAGTGCCTAGGGTGAATTGGGAAGGGTTTGGGTTCATTTAGGTACTCGTAAACGGTCCAAATCGATCGTTTACATGTGCTGTAATTTCTTGCAAGTTATCCCTTTAGACCAATTTTCACCACTACTTCACCGTTTTAATTAGAATTTCCTCTCGCAAACGCCTAGGTTAATAGGAGTCCATTGCTTGCGTTTATACTTCACCCACTTTCCAGCCAGACATATGGGCTTTTGACCGGCGACGGTCAAAACGCTCATAGGAACAATAGACTCCGTAGACACCGAAACCGTTTGATTCTCAAAACGGTTGGTTTGTCACCGGAACAATAGACTCCGTGGAGGCATTTGTGAGGTGCCGAGGCGCGCGCATCACTCTGGCACTTGAATAGAAATTTTAAAAGTGGATACTCCAAAGTCGATCTGTTGTTTTTCGTAAAATTGCACTCGCAATCTCTTCAATCATTTCGTATGTAGAGGTCAATCAGTCACGCTCGATTATATTCTCTACGGTTGTTAGGGCCTGTTTCACTAACAAATACCTATTTCTTTCTTAAGCGCCTTGGCAGGTATAGCACTCTGCAAGCTGACAACTGAGCAAAAGTGATGAAAATGACTTCTCTTCTATTGCTTGCATTTTGTTTGAGAACTTGCTGATAAGTCACAAGTGTACACTCAACAATTAAGCATACATGCGGCCACTTGATGTTTTTTGAAATATTTCTTCCCTCTCATCGTGTCAGTTTTTTGTTTAGGGTTTGGCGAATACTCTTGATGAGAATGGATAGAGGAATTGTCGTGGTTGAAGCCATAGCAACAATAATAGTTTTATCACCATTGAAAGGGAGACTAAGCTCCAAAAGTTCACAACAAACATGCAGAAATGACGAAGATAAGAAATGCACAAGTTTATTGTCGTCATCTCCAAACCAGAGCCGAGCGGTGAACACTTTTGATGAGAATATATAGAGAATGGAGTATAGACATGTATCATAGTATTGTAGGTTGCAACTCATACTCTTTACACAAACATTCCTTTCAAAATTTTCTTTGTTGTTATATTGGAAGTATTGTATTTTAGATTTTTTGAGATTGATGCAAGGAGGAATCTCCATTTGGGTGATGGTACACGTCGGAGGGGTCAGGTCCTAGAAGTGGATGTGTACATGTGGTTATCAAAAACTCCAAGCGGTCCATCTGCAAAGTTCTTATTTAAAGCAGATACATTTGCTCATACAATATGGCCCTGTACACTTAGGTCATGTGAAGAGCGGTAATGGTAGGTGATAAAAATATGGATTGGAGTTCTTTATGTTTTTATTTTTCTTTAAAAAAGAGTTTTTGATTTTAAGAAAAATAGTAAAACTCCATACATTTTATTTAAAACTTAATTGACTTCTATATGGGTCTGCACGGCAGGTTCCCTATACTACTCATGTCCCCCTTTTTATTCAATTCTTTGAGATCCGTTAATGAACTTGGAATGATGCCTCTTGCCTGAATTGATAGTAGAATGTTGTATGCATTGAGTGGAATTAGGCAATGGATCAGTGTTTTTTGTGGTGATATATGCCTTGCGTCTAGTTTATGAAATGATTTTTTTTTCCAGATCTAGTCGGTTGAACAAATTTTATTGTGTTGGTCTTGAATTGCAATTGATACAACTGAAGAGCTGAAGCTCACAGGAAATCATTTGAAAGGATCTAGACCTTTTTTTGTTTTTTTCTAGCAAATTTGAGATGCACCTACATCTACAGCTTCTCAAAGAACTTCTTCTATAGGTAGGTGGGTGATGGCACACGCCGGAGGGGTCAGGTCCTAGAAATGGATGGTGACCGAGCTATTATGCAGGTCTGTTTTAGTTTTTGATTCTTGATCGTGGATATTTCCTGCAATATATAATTCCTTGTATTGTAGTTTGGCATTGCAAACAACTAAAGAAAGGTCTAATCTCTCTGCAGGTTTTTGAGGGAACCTTGGGTATTGATAATAAGCACACCACCATTGAGTTCACCAAAGAGGTAATTCAAACCGTACTGCTTTTTGAGTCCCTTATTTTTCATTGTCCTTAATGGTGCCATCTTTGGTATTGCAACTTCCGATGTAAAAAATCTACGATGTTTGCATCATTTTGTATTGTTGCAAATGAAATGTTGTCATTCTTGCGTTTATTGTTATTGTCCAATAGCCTTTTATTCACTGAAAGGTGATATTTTTTAAAAGGTTGCTAGGTTTTAGAATTGGGCCTCATATCTTTATTAGCAGTTTGAGTAGGTTCTATTTTTTTTGTTCAGATTTATTTGTTGTTTGACCAACACATATGATTTTTTCCACTGATTTCGGCGATACAAAGTTTGGCCCCATATGAATTGCATTTTTCACAATATGATCGATTGAATTTGTCATTTTAGAACTACGAATCCTTGGTTCTTAATTTGAATGTTGTGGTTTTGATTGATCTCCTTTCTTGAAGCAAAGTACATTAGATCTATCTTGTTCTTGAAACGGTATTGCGTGTGGTAGAGAAACTCCGCTCCATCAACCCAAACCTTATTTATGGTACCAAGTTTTTTTCTTTCTTGTAGCCAATTAGGTTTTCAACTTCCAACATTATTTTGTACAGCCACCAATGTTGATTTTTTGTTTAACCCCTAAGTGCCCAATCAACCATATTATGCTTGATTTTTGGTCAAACGCCCCAATAATCAAGTGTTTTTAGTTTTATTGTAGTTGGTGTTTCATTAGATGTTTAAGTTAAGTTAATCTACATCTTTTGACCATTGAGATTGGAGAATAGACTTCATTTGAATTTTTTCTACCGTTGAGAAATTTGAATTTTGAGTGTTCAAAATACAAAGGGCTTTCTAAAAATGATCCAATCATAGGTCTCTTTTAATTTTTTTACTTTCAGTTTATTACTCCTTGTAAATATTACTTTTATCTACATTGAATATAATTTTTCATATTAAATTTGACAAAAGTATATTTATTTTGAATTTTTACCTTATTTTCATGATAAAATTTGTAAATATTCAAACTATTTTCCAATCATGTTGAAAATTTTGTCATACCTTCATAATGTTGATGACTATCTATGAAAAATTATAAATCATACAATGTGATATTTCAAGTATGCGAATTATAGTGCTTTGACTTTTACAAAAGAGGTGAGGACCTTTAGGGGTTAATTTGATTTGTTGTTTGATTGATCTGTGAAGAAGTGATCTTACAAGGGATAAAGCTTGCTTAGAGCTTTGAATTTAGCTTTATATTCAGATTTCACTTAGAGCTTTGAATCTGTCTTTACGGCTTCATCAATTGCTTTTGGTATGTTGTGCAGCTAGCTACTCGTATGCTCACAAATCAGCCCAATACTACATGCAAACTCTTGTAGTAGCGTTATTGAGGTCTTTGTTTTGTGCAAGCTGAATATTCAAAATGATTCCTCCCAGCAAAATCAATTCCATTCTAGTTTTCAATTCAAAGAACCCAAATGGCGACTGGATTCCAACAAAAGTAGGCGTTGGCACGTGGGTTATGTTGTAGCCCGAGAAACAAAGACGTCATGCCAGAGATGCACAAAAACATAAAGGAGAAGGAGGATACAAAGTGAGAATTGTGAAGTTCAAAGTGGAGAAAGGATCATCTGCAGTTTTGAGCGTTTATTGTGCAGCATGCTTATGTACATTGTTAGCTCAATTTGGAGCCCACAATTCAGTATGGCGGTGCAAATTGTACTACTCAAAATCCAAAAATCTAATTATGTGTGAATTCTTGTACACCGATTATGTAATTTTGTAGCATTGATGCAAACAATAACTAGGTTGACATTGTTGTTTCTATTGGCTACAGATTTGTACCTGTCTGGTTTTTTTGATTGGGTGCAGCCAAAGTCCATAATGGACGTGTTGTATGTTCCGCATGCGGATGTGGCGAGCCTCAACGAGGACACTACACTCATAAGCAATTGCTAAAGATGGGAGTGTATTACTACAGCGCACTATACGTTCCACGTAGCTCACCATATCTATTTGGTCGATTGGAGTCGATTCCATTGCCAACTTTTGAAGATCCAGAATGGCCGGTACCAGACATAGCGACAAGAGAGTCTTTCAGGAGTAAGCTACACTCTGATTTTCTAAATTCTATGAGACCAAACACTTCATCCAAGTCTACCCATATTCAATGGTTTATGCCATGCCATGCAATGGTTGATCTTTCCTTTGAGCGCTGGCTGCAATGCATCGAACTCCTACGATGTTTGTCTGCAAAATTTTGTCAGAAGAGTGCTTTAACTCTATAATGGACAAGAGATGGGACGTTAAAGCTACTGTTGGTTTGCACATCATTTGGTGCATTGTGGATCAAAATTTGGTGATTTTTAGGTTTAGGGTTTAGGGTGGAGTGCCTCTATGAAGAGCCTCTTGAATTGAAAGTTGGCTGAAGTTGGAGCTTTGCTAGTTTGCGACAAGAAATAGCATTGACTATGGGATATGATGACCAACATGATTATGCTCTACATGAATACGTGATGTGCATCAGAGAAAATGGAGAGATCAAAGAAAAGGTAACTTCTACACAATATTGAATAGAGAAAACTTGAAGTTTAGACTGATGTATCTTACTTGTTCAATTATCCTTCATATGAGCGTTTTGACCGTCGCCGGTCAAAAGCCCATATGTCCGGCCGGAAGTGGGTGAATTATGGACGCAAGCAATGGACTCCTATTAACCTAGGCGTTTGTGTGGGGAACTTCTAATTAAAATGGTAAAAAATGGTGAAACCCTAGTTTTTAAACCTAAATTGCAATCAACCAACTAATTGGCCCGGTGAAATTTGAGCAGCGCTTCCGCGCTATACCCTTCACCGGACCAATTTTATACAATAAGCACAAACACAACAATTAAGCACAACGATCAAGCACACACTCAAACAACTCAAACAAATGAGAAAAAAATCAAATAAATACACACAATATTTTGTAGGTAATTAAAACTACCAATTTTTTATCATAAGTTTTTCCCTAACTTCCTAAAAATCACGAGAAAACCTAAAATGTTTGTAAAAGACTTAGAACTTGGAATAAACAAGAGAGGGAGGTCTCCCTCTATAATGTCACTCTGTCCCTTCATATTATCACACGGGGAGGGACAGAGGACTGTGACCATGGGCTTCGGCTATGGCCCCGACTCCACAGCTCGCCTTCAATTCTCGGTCGCCGCGCCTTGTACTTGGTGGTCTTCGCCGTGATCTCAATCGCCGTCTTGCTGTAGTTCTTCGTCGCCTTGAATTCGCCTTCTGGTCTTCATTTTTTCCTGTAGCTCGCCATGTTCTGCCCTTGTCGATGATCGCAATCTCCTTGGCCTTTGCTGTTGGTCGTCGTCTTGTTCGTGATTCAATCCGCCGTGGTCTCCGTCGTTTTCGCACTCTGGTTCGCAGCTGCCGCGCCTCAATCCGCCCGCCAATTCGCCTTGATCGTGATTTTCGTCTTGGTCGTGTCATCTTGTTGATCTGCCGGTCTGCCTTACAGGTCGTGGCCTCCCTAGTGATCTGGGTTCGTCTTCTCCTTGCTGCCGGAATTCTAGTCGTCGTGTCTTGGCCTCGAACTGCCGAATTCGCCGCCCTCGTTCTTGCTCTCCGACGTCACCTTCGTTCTGATCTCTCCTCGCCGGAAATTCCGGCGTCTCTCCCTGATCCGTCGAACTCCCCGTCTACTAGTTGTTTTGTTCGTCGTCGTTGCTCCAGCCGCCGTGAAACCTGGAACATGGCTCGTTGCCGTGTCTGGATTCTCTGATCCTCTCCCCCGCGATTGCTCACAGCCCTGCTCAAGACCACAACACACACAACCACAGAAAACACCACACTAATTCTTTCCTAGTTCTCTGTAATCTCACTCTTCCAAAATCCTACATTAATCTCTTTTTATTTTCTCCACAAAAAACTTTCAACAAAGACCTTTTTCCTAGATTCAAATCTCAATCAACACTTCCACACTAATTTTCCTATGATTTTCCAAACTCTTCTTCCACAAATCCCAAATTCAAAAGTACTGTCTAGATCTAGATCTCAGAAACTGGAGAGTCTCTCTCAAAACTCTAACGGCGCAGACAATGAACTGGCGGCCGCAGAAGCGGCACGGGTGGGATTTTGAATCCCACCAAAACTACATCCATCCACCTAGAAAAATTCATCCAACTCCATCTAAACCCTAAACTACCACTTAACCCCCACTTAAGCGGGACTCCAACACTACACTAATCCACTAATCATAAAATAAACTCACTCTAATAGGCTAAAGAATAAACTCAACACTAAGCTATTAAAATAAGACTAAATAATAGGAAATTAAAAGCTTAACATAACAATCACAAAGAATAACTAAAGCAACTAATAAAATAGACTAATCAATTAGAATAAACTAATCAACTAAAATGGCAAGCAATAAAAATAGACTAAAATCATCGAGTAAAATAAAAGGGCAAACGGCCCAATTGCACATAATCAAACAATCAAATTGTTAGAAGTAAATAAACACACAAAATTATCAAGATAAAAAGGAATCTAAAATTGTCAACCAAAACCAAACACTAATGCAAACAAATCCGGGAATTTGTCTAACCGGCTAAAATATCCCGGTTAGACAAATATAAATTGCTAAACATATCAAAACTATAGAATTAAGAGTTTATCACTAACATGAACCGTTTCGACGGTTCACACTTCATCTAATTAACTTGCTCAAGTGGTACGTGAACAAATTATCAGCGCTTTGAAAGGAACATGATCGTGGCAGATGTGCTTCCACCAAGGTGCAGTCATTCATCCCGAAACGCACTTGAGGTATCAAGAATGTGGTGGACATTTTTTAGCCGTACTGAAAGTAATAGAAATGGCTATGAGAAGAAGTTTGTGTAACTAGTTCATGTAATCAATCAATGTCCACTTATTTCCTTTTCATATTATGCCGATATTCATAGCAATGGCTTCGTGGCCGCAAACAGTTTGCGAAACGCTAAACACTTGTTTCTTTGTACTGACAAGTTGCCAGTTCTGATGTGGAAAAAGTTTACATGGGTAAAGACACAAGTTATCAATTTTTGCCTGTCTTTGGATTATAAATGTCGGTTGTCGTATCAAATGTTTATCTCGTGAAATGTCTAATCGGAGGTGGTATCTTGTGATATTTCATTACGTAGCATATAATTGTGGCCGGCTGATGAGCATAATTTGATAGCAACAGGAGGACGAGGAAGGGAAGAAGAAGAGTGGTTTCATGGGTATGGAAAGGGCCGTAGCTCCACCTCATCTGACGAGGAGCGTGAAGGTGCTAGTGAGCGCAACCGCGTGCGTCGGGAGAAGCGAGCGCAACGCAAGGCTGGCATGACCATCGGCACTGTCCTTGTCGAGGGTGTCGACAAGAAGCATGGTTTTTTCGGCTAATCTATCAATAGATTCCAATGCACTTTGTGTTCCAAAGACGCAATAATATGATCGAGTGGGCTTTAGATTTTGTGAAGGAAGATGAATCTTATCATGCGTATAGTGATGTTTTGTGTACATTCTCACCGTAATCATGTCGGAATGTAAAGCAACTTCCATTGTGACCACATGGAGCTTTTTGTAATCTTGACTCAACTGTCTAGTTTTGGAAGCATGGATCATCTATGCACATCTCTGGGGGGGGGGAGAAGGGGGCACTAGCAAAAATCGTAAAAACAACGTGCGATAAAAAACAAGGTCCCATATATTCCTTGTAGATAAATTTTGTAAAAAACTTACATGTAAAATACATTGCTCTTAATTGTAAAACTACATTATAAGTAATATAGCATTCAATATATCATGGAAGATTTATTTTACCGGTACATATAAAATACCATGCCAAATATTATTTTATAGGAGGTAGGTGTAGACTATGAAGGGCAACTGGCTGTCAGAAATTAATTTTGGATGAAAACATAGTATTTTACATCCGACTTCTGGGGTGACAACCTAGCGCGGCAAGTTCAACGTCTCAAAGACGGTATCCAATGGCATTACGCATCCAATGTGGTATTGAGCAGGAAGAATGAGGGTTTTCCAACTGGCGAGGAAAAGGTGGAACATCTGTGTTTGAATTTTGGGTTGTGGATGCGAAAGCGTGCCTTTGTTTTAGAATTGAATATAAGGAAAAAAAAAATGGGGAGTACAATGGTATAAGTAAAGTACCCCTATTTAAATAGCCACCTAGAAAAATTATAAGTACTAATAGGGTACAAATAATTACCAAGTTTTACATTTATTTTAAAATATACAATCTCATATAATCAATTATCCAAGGTAAATAGCCCCCATTTTAATAGGTCATTATCGCAGGTGTATGCAAAATATACAAGGGAGTGCCCCCCCCAGATGCACGTGATTTCATTATGCCTTTGATTTGCATGAAACCATGTTAGCACGAAAGTTGTGATGGGTTGATATTCTCTTGTTAAAAGTTGTGATGGGTTAAAATGTAATACTCTAAATGTAGTGAATTTTTGGGGATTTTTGGGTTGCTTATTTTTATAAGTTGACTATTCAAGGAAGACCAGATCTCAAAATCTAATTCTCTAGGAGTCTAGAACAAAGTACTAGCCTCAGGGAAGATAAATAATTAAACTAGCCATTGATAATTGGGTCTTTGATAACTAGCCATTTGGTCCTTTCTTTAAAGGGACTCAAGCAATGTTGTACAGGCTATTGACGGCTTGTTGCCTATGTTGCAGTCGCATCCCAACAATCATGGAGAGCTCCAGTGTCCACTTGGTCCCCTCTCAAAAACTCCTCCACAGTCTGTTGCAATCACATCACTGATTAAATGATAGCCAAGCCCTTCTATTCAATGCGAGTCATTTTAACGAAGAGAATGATTTCGATCGCTCTTATGGCGTAAAAGTGTTTAAAAGTGATTAAATAATTTGATTTAATTTCTAAAATCAAATCATTTGAAAAATATCATATTACAAGGCAAAAAATTATTTTAGATTGCTTCTTTGGAGAATGTCTAAAGATGAGTTTTAACCCATAAACGTACTTGAGATATCAAGTTCTTCTATGTCATTGTTCACAACTTCAGTTCTTCTTTGTGCATTGGTTGCTTCAGTTGGTTCATTTGTTGCTTGATTTACTTCAGCGGGTACCCAACAGCTTCGTTTTTGTTGGCATTATGCACGCCACTGAGCAGAGTGCAATGCGGCACTAGAGTTGATAGATGCTTCTCGCCACCTTTGGATTCTTGCTTCATTTGACTCGTCTGTTGTGTCAATTACACTAGCTTCAAGTTCCTTGTTGTAGAAGCGGTGTTGGACAATTTGAAATCAATGTTCATATGTTTGTAAAAGTGGACTTTTTAAAATTCTTCCTCCACTGTATTGGATGTGCTTGTGAAAAGCAGCCTCTGCTACGTGATAGGAGAATTCTAGTCCCTAGCAGGACCAAAGTGAAAGAGAACCATACCTTTGAACAAAGTACGGGTCATGCATGTTTGACTAACACATGTTGCAAATGAAACATTGGATACTAGTTTACTAGGGATGTTTGATGCTAGTAGTCCACCAAACCATCCACTTGGGCATAGACCTTTGGGCTGCTGCTAGAGCTTGGGCCTTGGGCCTCAATTGTCATCATTGTCTTGCTCTTTTGTTGATTACAGTAGATGCAGGATATGTTGGCATTTCCTTTGAGACCATAGAGGCATTTAACAGTCTTCATGTCACAAGACAAATGCCACTTTATCTTGAATGAGCCCACATCGTCGACAACTAGAAGTAGGCCAACGTTTTGAGCTTCAATTAGGGCTGGAAACTGAGTCTGCTAAAAAATCCATGAGAGCACTGAATGTGTTTCTTTTTGAAACTCAAAAACAACCAATGGGCCAAATCTCTCTTTCTCCCTACACAGTGAAATACTAAGAGCTTCCTACTTCTATCTTGGGGTTCAATGCTTGATAACCTTGATTCATTAGAGTGATGCATAGACATTCCAATTTCTCAGCATATCTTATTTCAGCTTTATCCACCTTCAAGCAGAATATCAGTGGTTCGTCTTAGAACTTTCCAAGAGGTAGGAAAAGTGGATGCACATTTTCAATTACAAAGTATAAAATAGAGAATGAAGAATTAAAAACCTCTTAATTAGAAAGTTGCATCTGTACGGCAAACCAGTATTTGCCATTTGGAGAAGGTTGGTGCAAAGTTGGGATCTCACAAAATCTTAATAGAAACATGTGACCAAAATGGCATCACTCAAGCTGGTTACTCAAATGTCTACAAAGAATTCAAGAGTGGCTTACATGCTACTAGTAGAGGATTGCAAGTTGGATGTCTACCAAATCTTCACCAAGTTAGACAGCTACTCCAACAGTTGAACAACGATATGAAGGACTTTGTTGGAGAATGGAAGATCCTAGAGATCACGTACAAGACACCGTCTACAATGCCACTAACCAAAGGGAAGTCAAAATTGAGCAATGACAAAAACTCTCTCGAGCTTACACAATTCAATAATTTGTTTCTGGATATTGAAGTTGTACAACAAACGATGGTCCGAATTTACAACATTACACCTACAGGTTTGTTACCACATTTGTTTTAATCCTTAACAGAAAATGGAAGCTCCATGGGATTTTTGGTATTTTGGGAGAATCTTGCTCATAACTTTTTTAATGTTCATTCAACTTTTGAAAAAATTGTATCAAATAGTTAAATTTATAAAAAGTTAATATTAATATTAAAACATATTAAACCATTTGAAGTGGGAAAATTACGTCTTTGGTTTAAAAATTACGAGAATTTTTTTATTTCAAAACTCAATTGTATGTGTGGTTTATCTTGTGTACCACAACTTATTCAAATTAAGCAAATTAGGAAATTATTATGTAATATCAAATTCAAATTAGGAACTTATTTCAATTAGGAACCTGTTCAAGTTCGGAACTTATTCAAATTATAATAATGTGCAATTGGACAAAAACTCGGGCAAGTGGTGTTCCTGCGTAAGTCTCCTTCCCCGCAAATGCCGTTGCGTCATCACAAGTCACATCATCAAATTCCTGGCACTCATTTCTTGCAAACATGGGCGGGACATGGGCTAGAGAACAACTATTGAGCTTTCTTGGGAACCGCATGTGGCTTTTCTCAAACAAGCTCTACTAACTATGGAGGCAGGCCTCCGTAGGCCTCAATTATTTTCTAATGAGTTATTCCGGAAGCGTTTCATAATCTAAAGAAAAATTACCAATAGTCAATAGTATTTGATTTTATAATCTTTAAATAAAAACAGTTTTACAAGATTTTTCAAAGTTTTTATCTTGTAAAATTAATAGAAATTATAAAATAGCTTAGAATAGTATGGTTTTTAGATAAAATGTAAATAATAGTGATGAACAACAGGGTATAGAGGGCATCCTCTTTTAGCTTACAAAAATGTGAATTATATAGAAAAGCATTTTCGGCAACATATATTAGAATTTTAGGGTTTCAAGCTTTACCTCCTAATATTCATAGCTTCGTGAAACTGAATGACTAACAAATTCAAACCTTCCCTATGCTCTCATCAATGCTTGGATGAAAGTCATCTAAATTTTTGGAGATTATTCATGAAATTGTCGTCCTATCTTATGGTTAGATTTAGTCATACTTCATTACATGTTTTTCTAAAATTACAAATGTAGAAGTATGTGAAGTCGTTGACCAAACCAAAATTGCATTGATTGTAGTTTAAAAGTGGCTTTGCAAAAATGAGGTCATTGATTTAATAAACAAAAAAAATTCAAAAAATGACCATGTTTAAGAGTATCTCATTTCAAATTCATTCTAACCAAATTTACTCCAAAAATATTAAAATTTGGTTGTAATCAAATTTAGGAGTTTATAATTTTAGCTTTCAAATTTTATAATTACATACTGGTGGTAGTATTAGTGAATCAAACCGTACGGATGGAATCTAAAATTCAAAATCTAGAACTTTTATTTGTATATCAATTCCAACATAGTCTTCTAAATAGTACTTTATGATGATTTTTCTCAAATTGTCAATTCCAGGGACACCCTAGTACATTTAGAGGTTAACCCCTTAAATCCCAAGGGGTATTGGTCAAAACTTACATGTGTTATAATCTATGCCTTCCAAATGTTTGATGAAGTTTGGTTCAGTAGACAAAATGTAGGGCATCATCTTCAAAAATTACACATATGGTCAAACTTCCAAAAATAACTTTAGATATTATTTTAATGAATTTAGAAGCATTAACCTTTGAAAATTTGTATAAATAATAATTTTTACTCTTAAAATTTAAAATTTAGCATGATTAGTTAAAGTTGGTTTGTTTACAGCAAACTTCAAGAAAGCAAAAGAATTGATGGAGGAAACATCATTATTTTCTCCAAATAAAAAGTTGTATAACACTAAGGCAATGTTTAGGTGATCTACTTTGAAAAATTCTCTTGGGTGGAGTTTAAGTTGGATTGGCATAATTCAAATTTGCGTTGGAAAGTAGACATGATTCTATATTTATAAATATTTTGTGTTTCATCAAAGAAATAATTTTTTGTTTCGAGTAGCCTGTTAGATTTGGGCAGCGAGTAGAAATGGTCCTTTGAGCATTTAGAGGTTAAAGTGCTCTAAAACATGCAATCTTTACTCCCTCAAGTGGCTCTTTCTCTCGTTTCACATGATATAACAAAGACACTTCGAAATCACTCTCAAATATTATCAAAAAATCAAAGCCTGATTGATAATCCACAAACACCGCACCAAAAATTCCTAAAACAATTTCTCCACTAGGTCAATGAACACAGCAATGTCACATACAACCTAATCTCAAGAGCCGCTCTCACTTTCCAAAGAAAACACTCTGCGACAAATTTTTGATTGCAGCTATTGAAACCCTATTACAACCTCAATGCTTGTGTAAAGTGCAGACAGGGCCCTACTAAACTAACTAAAGCAACTTTCAGTTCCTTCACGACCGGTGGACAATTTTTTCCTCTGGAACATTCCTTACCCAAGTAAAGACACAATTTTTGGCTTTAAAAGAAAGAGTCTAATCCTCTTCACAAACTACACTGTAAACAAACTACAACAAGAAGTTTACAGTAAATTTTACCTTGGTATCGGACTTCGCTGGTTTCCACTTCCAATGCTTTCACGTCGATATTTCACTGCGGCTCCACTCCGTTCATTAGTAGGATTTTGGTTCTTTAGAACTAGTCTTTTATGACTTAAATGGTCCAGAACGACTTCTTTTCTACAGAATTGAGTCTCAAAGGACCATGTAAGTCACAAAGGACTAGTTGTAAAGGACCCAAATCCTACTAGTGGTTGTCTCGTTCACCTTCTGCCACTCCTTGCTCACCTTCTGCCGCTCCTTGCTCACGTCACTGAGTTAGACGCCAAGAACACACAAAATCCTCTTCACCACAACGTCTGGCAAATCAGTGAAATCACTCCTCACGCTCGTTACGACTAATTGCTTGTTTACAGAACACCTCCCTCAGAGGAACATGCACCACTTCGAAAGAAACAGTAACAAAGAAATAAACTCTCAAGTCTCAACTACTGTGTCAAAGGAAGAAACCCAAGTACAAGGTGACTGGTTCAAAGGTTCAGAGACAGTCCGATGAATGCAGGCAATAATGAGTATGACCCTGAAGATCTAAAATATGCTTCACAATGTCAACCTTCGACTCACAACACTCACAATCGCACACTCACAACAAGTCACAGAGGAAGAGCACGAGAGATAATTGCATGCCAAAGATACACAGAAATTGCACAAGAATGTGAGAATATATTAGCACACAAAGATTTACAAAGAAGATGGTGAGCAAAAGCTATAGGGAGCAGTTCCACAACTGCTTTAAGTAGCGGTTGCAGGAACGGACACACCGGTTTGGAACGGGTACGTGGCTTTCCCAATTTCCTTTTTTTTTCTTCGTACTTTTGCTTTTTGTGTCTTTTACTTTGTCTATTACTTTCATCTTCCTGCTTTTACTTTTACTTTATAATTTATACTTTATGAAATTACTTACTTTACTTTTAACTAATTTTAACTTTTGTTTACTTTTTGGAATCTATGAATACACATTTACCAATTTTTAATTTTTAATTTGTAAATTTTTTTTAAATCCCTAATTTTTTTTAGAATAAAGCATATTCTATACAAAAAGTACTAACTACAAACTACTTTTTGGTTTTCTTTACTTTTAAATTTTACAAAATTTGATCATAAAGATGTTTTTTTTTTTTTGTCTTTTGCTCTCCTAATCTCATCAATTTTTTGTGTGATTCTTTCAAAAGAATTTAAGTAGATATTTTTGTAAAAAGAACAGCTGCCATTTGGAAAAACCCACTATTTGCTACAGTTTCGTGACTTACATTTTTTGAACCTAGTAATAACACTGACCCAACTTTAGGTTTGATGTAATAGTGATAATCTTGTAGACAAAAATTCTCCACCTCTTTTTGGTATTTTGTAAAGATTTTCTAGAAATAAAATCAATAAAAATAAAATCATAAAATAAATTGAATAATCATTTTGATAACAATAAGAGAATTTAATTTATCTTTTTAACTGTTTATTTTCATAATTTTTAAAATTTAACACTTAATATTTTTTTTGAAATTTAAAATTATCAAAAATAAAAAATAAAAAAATACCCTTAGTAAACTACATAACTCGCTACATAATGAATACCATATTGCTATCACCTTTATCTTTAGGTGGTGATACCCAATAATTTTTGGTAATACCTAAATAGAAAAAGGTGTGTCTGCAATTCTTCTATATTTTTTTGGAATTGTAGTAGGGTAGGTTTTCCAACGATTGTATCCAAGATGTAAACCCAAGTTGTAAAAATTATAAACATTAGTCACAAACAACTCTCCAAGTTTGTTAATTTCTTCTACTGATGTTTTTATATTATTATTTTTCTCTCTGATTGTGCATACCTATAGAAAATTGTTGCTAAATAAATGATTATGTTTGATAATTATAGTGATAATAAAATTACAATAACATGACTTAACATAATCAATTTTATTTAACTTAAGCCCTAAACATCTAGATTTTGAACATCAAATAATTCTAATATATAAAATAGATTATAAATAATGTAATTAGTGTGGAATCAGCTTACAGATAGATAGATAGATATAAACTCCGGTCCTCTTTCGAGGCCGGCGTGAATAAAGTGTCTGTTCGTCTTGACAATGAGCCGATGCCCACCGGACAAAGGTCCATTGGTACAAGACTACTCACCTCTTTCGAGAATAGACACTTTAGTAACCAGAGATAAATACTAGTAACACTAGTAAAATGCGTTAAATTAGAACTTGTGCTGGTATAAATTGGTATTTGTTTTGCTGGTGGTCGCCAAGTCATGGTTCCAAGGTTGGTTGGAGAGGGGCGTTTATGTTACAATTGTGCGGTCCGGGTTCGATTCCCGTGGAGTCCGTCTGAGCGTTTATTGTGATATACATGACTTGGTGCTGCTAGTGAATTATTCATAGGCAGGAAAGTTTGTACCAACTAACCGGCCCCATCCCATCTACCTGAGACAAGTGTGTACTGTGAGCTAAACAAACAAATAATACAAAAAGAAATAAGTAGTGGTCTTCACCATTACCTTCCTTTTGTTTGTTTGTTTTGTTCAGTAGTCTATTGGCAATAGTTGGTTATTTTCTATTTTTCTTTTATGTAGAATAATTGATCCGGCATGATGTATAGCAATGGTGTTTATTTCTTTGAATGTGTGTTTAATGGCGTTTACTGGTAATTTAAATTTTGTTTCGAGGAGTTTCATTGAGGGGGTATGTGTTGTGCCTCTAGCTCCTGCCGTGATGACTATGAGTGGGTCAACTTTCCATCCTAAATTAATAATGCAGTTAATAAGTGGTTGGTATTTCTGATTTTTAATATCTATTGTTGTTTGTGGGAATCTGTCATTACAGTATGTAAATTCAATAAATTGAATTGTGAGGTTGTCTGATGGATGTGATGGTGGGTCATTTTTGTATGGGAGTCCTTTTACGCAAAGGATGTCTGGTTTGAATCTAGCGTTGCAATGACATCTTTGTTGTACACATGAGCATGGTAGCAGCCATGGGGGTACTGTGTTTTCTTGGGGGTTGTTGTTGAATGTTCCTGCATTCATGAGGGTGTAACATCTAGATTTTTGTGATGAGAGGATTAATTTCCTTAGTTCCCAAACTGCTTTGTTGTGTCTTTTGACTCTAATGGCATGAATGTGGTGATGACTACATTTTAGAAGTGCGTGTAGCCATGTGTCTGCATCTGCAGAGTTACAGATTGAACATGTTATTGAGGGGAATCTTTCTCTACCAAAAAATAGTTGTTTTCTAGCATTACCCATGTATTGGCCGGTACGAAGTTTTAATATAATTGTCTTTTGTGAGTCAGTGATTGTAGGATTTGACCAAAATGCATTGGATAGTTCGTTATCGATGTTTGGGTTCATAGTCCATTTGCTAATGTTGGGAAATTCGATTGCCATTTCTTCAAGGTTATTTTCTTGGTCGTATTTGGTTAGATATGTTTGGAGACATCTGACGGGGCCTTTATCTGGCCGTTTTATAGGTCCTGGCCATATATCTTTTTGAAAATAAAATGGTGTTGTATGTGCATGTTCATATGAACTTGTGGCTCTAAAGTATTCTTTCCTGGCCCCCATTTTTGCAAGTTTATCCGCTTGTTCGTTGCCTACAATGTTGATATGTGCTTTGACTTTGTGGAATGTGGTGGGTTGAGTACGAGTTTTTAACATTTCTACTATGTCTGTTAGTATGGTTTTATCCGCGTGATTGTTGTGTGTGGTTGGGTGTTTAATTTGTGTGTTTAGATTGTATAGGCAGTTAAGGCAATCTGTAAATATATGTGCCGGTTCGTCTGGGTATTTAGTAGTGATTAATCTAAGTGTTCTATGAATAGCCATTAGTTCAGCTCGGAAACATGTTTGTAGGCCTGGTAGTCTTGCTGATATTTGCATGTCAGCCTTTGTAGAGTTGTATATTCCGTACCCGGCTTTTTCTTTTTTCCAATGTCCGTCGGGAGCTTGTTCAGGAGGAAAGAAGGATCCATCGGTATAGTAGCTATGTTGTGGTTGGAATTTAGGTGTAGTGTTTGTCACAAAGTTTGGTAGAGGTGGCGTGTTTAAAGTGGTTGGGTTGATGGAAGGCGGGTATATGAGTTTGTTCCATTTTTTATTTTTATTGACCGGTGTGTTGTGGGGGGTACTTGGAACAATTTGTATGTGAAATTGTGGAATTTGTAGGTTTTCAATTGCTGCTTTAATTGTATTTATTTGGTATGGTGTACCAATGTTGTGATCTTGGTGGTGAATGCATAGTACGCGGATTGCAAGGGGTTCTATCTTTGGTTTATAGAGTTCTTGTGGGATTGTTGGTTCTTCATATGTGATGGAATCTGCGGCGAAGTGGGCAATTATATGGATGTCTGAAAAGGGCCCTGTGTGTGGGGAAAATTTTTGGTACCAATTTGTATCTGGTATTACCAGTATAATGATGGTATTTGGATCGGTTCTGGCTGCCAATCGTGCCCAGTGAATTGCTTGTTGGGCTGTTTCTTCATTATGTGGGTGGGCGTAGCCTATGCTTTTCCATTTGTATTGGAAGGCGGTACCTAGTGATCCAAAGACTTTATCTCTTGCAAAGGGGGAGTAAAATTTTGAAATTTGTGTGGAACATGTTATTGGTGAAGAGAAGTATGAATGGGAAATATTAAAGGAGGTAGTAATAGATTCCAAAATACTTGTTGGTAGAGTATGTTGTGCTGCTTTTAGTGGGTCTTTTCTGGGGATTTTATGGTTGTATCTTTGGTAAAGCCATATTACTTCTTTTTCAAATGATTGTGTTTGTGGTACTAGGCCATGTGAGCTATAAATTGCTTTATTATATTGTTGCCATAGCCATTTTAGTCTTGTGGTTGGTATAGTGATAAAATGTCTACCGGTATCTTCAAATAGGTGGGTTTGTTCGTTATTGATTTGTATGGTATCGTAATTGGAAATAATATCTTTTTCCGGGTTACATTCTTGAATGTATATGTGTGTAAGCGGGGTGGATGTGGGTGGCGGGATGAATCTTGCATCTCTGTTTTTTTCAAGAGTGAAGTGTGTGTTAATAATTTTTTTGTAGTGATTGTGTTGTAGTTTTGTGTAGTATTCTGTTAGTAGTTCAATGTTGTGTGTAATGATTGTTGGGTGGTTGAAGGGAAAGAGTTCTCTTTGTGGCATCCATTTGTTGTATGTATCGTTGTTTTGGAGAGTCCATTGACATAAGTATGTTATATATTTTTTTGTTATTTTATATTTATCTTTTGAGGTATTTGTTTTGTGGTCTAATATTATGTTGATGGGAAAACTTAGTGGGTTGTTTTTGACGTTGAGGGGTGGGTTTGGGTGGAGGTGTTGATGTGGGGCTGGGAGTTGAGGTGGGTTATCTGGTGCTCTAGGTAGTAAATTTTGATTGTTTGTGATGTATCTCGGTTTTAGCGTCCGGGCGAGAGGGTGTCGTGCACATGGGTGTGGGCAATTTGGTGTGCAGCTTGGATAGCAAAACCCAGGGAGGTCACTCCATTGTCAAGTTGAACACCACGTGCGAACAAAGTTTGCTACCCCTATATTATATGCCATAAATAATTTTAAAAATTATGATATTTTTTCTACATATACGTAACCATTGATAACATCTTTTGTATATTTTTTTGAAATTTTTAGTCATCTTCATTTTTTTTAGTAATTGTTTTAGTTCATTTCTACGTCATTCTAGTTAGAAACGGTATGTTTTATAAAAAAAGAAAGATCATCAAATTTGGTTATCTTTTTTTTACTATGTAATAGATACTGAGTATATCTACTCATGAAAAAAAATTGATAAAATTTTGACCCATTTTGGTGATGCAACTTAGAAAACTTAGATTTATTTTGTTCGCACGTGGTTTTCAACTTGACAATGGAGTGACCTCCCCGGGTAGCAAAACAATTGTTCAGCTATTTTAAGTGCGTTTTTTTCTAATTTGGTTGGTGTTTTGTAGTATGTTTTGAAGTTTTCTGGTGTCATAAGGGTTGTTCCGTTGGAGAGGGTGATGTGTTTTATATCGTAAATGTTATGGATTAGTAATTTATGTAAAAGTTTGAGTGATAATTCAGGGGTGAGATATGGAAGTTCATTTGATTGTGTTCGCCATTCTCGTTCCAATTCTGTCATATGTAGTTGGAAATTTTCATTTGTACTTTTGAGGTGAATTCCTCCAGCGTTTTTTAGTAGAAATAATGTACGTATGGTTGGTGAATTAATGCAATCATATTTTGTGATTCTTGGAATTTCTTCCGCGCCTCCATATTTAGCTAATACGTGGTGTATAAGTCCTTTATATATTATACCGAGCCTCCCCGGGTCGTTAAGTGCATTTCGAAGTTGTTCACCAATGCATCGTAAATATGCGTTTCTTAGTGAGAAAGCTTCAAGACCAAAGAGTTCGTGAGGTAATTGGGTTATTACATTTGCTGTACATTTTGGTAGTCCACATATTATTTTTTGGATTCCAATGATTTTTTTGTCCAATTTTTTGATGGTTGGTAGAGAGTATGGTACTGCATAAAAACTGTATGCAATACCTGCTCTAATGACGGTGTCAACCATGCTAATTTTTTGTTTGATTGTGGCAGGACAATTTGATAGTTGTTTGCATTGGTCTATTATTTTGTTTGTGGTGATGTGTGTTTGGAGTTTCCATTTTAGTGAAGGTACTAGTTGAATGCCTAAGTATACATAGGGTTCATTTTGATGTAAGACCGGTATTGGTTGATTTCTGTAAGATATGTTTTGGTTTTGAATATGGATTTTAAAGGTTTCAGGTTTAGTTTTGGATTTATTAGGACATCCTGTAATGGCGCATTTTTGTACTCCCAAGTCCATCCCTGCCCATTCACAGTATTTGTCTAGTTTTTCTAGTTGGATTTGTAATGATTGGAGGTTGTTTGAGATAGCTGCTAGATCGTCTGCATATGCTGCTGAGCTAATGGTTAGTTTGGATGTACCAAATGTGTATCCGTTTTTTCCTCTATGTAGCCACCGTAGTAGTGGTTCTAAGAATATGAGGAATAAATATGGGCTTAGTGTGTCTCCTTGGATGGTGCCTCTTTGTATCGGTATTGGTTTTGTTTTTCCGAAGTGTTCGCCGGTAAATATAGTGGTGGATTGTGAGTATATATTTCCAACTAGCATTACTGCATCTTCGGGGTAACCAAGGTCCTTCATTATGGCAAGTAGCCTTGCGTGGTCTAGGGAGCCGAATGCATTTTTAAAATCTATGTATAGTAAGTATATATTTTGGTTTGTAAATCTTGCATCTTCTAGAGCTGCAATAAGGAGTTGGAGTTGTCTGGATGTGCTTCTTTCTGCTCTAAATCCTTCTTGGCTATCATGAAGTATTTGATGTTTTTCACCGTATGCTGATAGTATTAATGTTAGAGTACTAGTGAAGAGTTTGTAAATTGTGTTTGTTAATGCAATGGGCCTATGGTTGGGTAATTGTGAAGGGTCGCCCTTTTTGTATAGTAGTATGGTTAGGCTAGTTTTCCACGAGGCTGGTATTTGTTTTTGTTTGTAGCAATGAGTGAAGAATAGAAAGAGCAGTTTATGAAAGCTTTCAGGCATGTTTTTTAATATTGCGTTTGGAATTTTGTCTGGACCCGGTGTTTTGTTGTTGGCTAAGTGTTTTAGGCATATGTCGTATGTTTCTTGGTCTAGGTATTTGTGTAATGGAGTTCTTGGATTTCCCCTTTTATCTATGACAAATCCATCTAGATCATGCCATGGGTATTGTCTAACTCCGCATGTACATTGTGGTGGGTGCTCTGGTTGATAATAACATGTTGGGACTGTGGGTCTGTTGCTAATTGATTGTTGTATGTAAATTTCATTTGCTATGTCTTCTGGGCTAGTTAGTATATTATTGTTTCTATCCATGATGCAGTCTAGTGGTGGTACTTCTTGGTTTTTGAAGACTTTCTTATTTACTTTCTTTGGGCTTTTTTCATATAGTTGTCTATATTTTGATATGGCTTTCTTGATACAATCTTGGGTGTATTTTGTAGTAATTTTACGGGCTTGTATGTTTGCGGTTTTAGCCAGTTCCGCTAACGTTTTAATCCATTCTTGTTGGTTATGTTCTTGATTTGGCGGAGGGGGAATGGTGATATGAGTATGATTTTTTAGTTCTTCTATGATTGGGTGTGATTGCCAGTTTGGTGTGTTTTTTGTTATGTAAATTGCTTTTCTGATTAGATGGTAAGTAGATAAGTATTTTTTCCATTTTCTTTGTAGTTTTCTTGGTAAAAAACCTCCTTGCAGGGACGTGCGATTTGTTAGTGTTGGGAGGGGTGGTGCACTGCAAGTTTCTTGGATTTTGTCTGATATTTTTTGTATCATTTGATCTAATTTTGTACAGGATGTTTGCCACTGGACGTCTGTTAGTTGGTCATTCATTAGTATTGTGGTGAGGTCGTTTATTTAGAGTGCATTTTCTTCAAAAAATTCTGTTTTAAATTTTTCAATATTTTCTGCTGGGATGGGGTTTAAAATTCTAGGTAGTTTTTTAGTTGCTATTGGTTTGGGCCGTGCTAATAGTGTATTTGGTGGTATATGTAGTGTGACAGGTGAGTGGTCTGAGTTTAAATTATGGTCATTGTCAGTGGTTGATATGTATGGAGTATTATTTGGTGTTTTGATGTAGTATCCATCAATTAAACTGGTTTGGTTATAGTTTAAGCCTCCTTGTCTAGTGTATGGACTATTTGTTGGAATGTATGTAAATTGAAGGTTGTCTGTGAATGCACGCCATTCTATATCTTCTATCTGGGGTGGTGTTGTGCCGAATTCATTTTGACGTCCAATTAGGGCAATATCTCTATTAAAGTCACCACATAATATGTATGTGTGGTTTGGGTGTATTGTAATTTGTTGTGTTATATTTTGTTGTATTATTGGTATACATGGGATGTCTTCTATGTGTGAGGGCATGTACATGTGTATAATTAGCCATGGTTGTAGTGGTTCGTTATTGATTTTTATTATTTGTAAATATGGTGATATTTCAGTTGGGGTAGGGATTTTAGTAATGTTGCCAGGGTATGCATATTTTTCATTTATAAGTGTAAGGAGTCCTCCTCTGGCAGGGGTATATGGCCGTCTCTGTTGTATGCATCTTGTTAGTGCAAGTGTGTTATTAAATATCAATTTGTAATTAGGAAATAAGCTTTGTATATATTTAGTAGATTTTGTTGCCGTTAATTTTGTTTCTTGTATTGTGATTATTGCGGGGTTATTTGGTGTGTTTGAGGTTAGGTTTTGGAGACTTGGAAGTGCTGTGTTTGAAGATGAGGCATTCCAAGTAATGAAATGTGTGTTGTGATTTGTTGTTTGTATTTCTTGGTTTAGGTATATGGGCATGTCGTGTAGTGGAGGGGGGTGTGAGTATTCATGTAGTGGTTCTTTGCATTTTATTGATTCTTTGAGTAGATCTATTGGTAGATATGGGAATTTATTGGTCATTGATTGGAGATTTATTAGTTCATGCTGATCATTAATGAATTTGTAAATTTCTTTGTGGATGGAATTCGATGGTTTGATTATGTTTTGGTTTAAGTTTATAAATTGTGTATGTGGGTGTGGTGTAGAGATGTGTCTTTCATGTGGATTTTGCAATGTAGACATTCTTTGTAAGAGTATTGATGTCCAGTCAGGGTCTGGTGTTTGTATTAACATATTGTCACCTGTTTCTAATGAAGGACTAATTGAGATAATAAGTGCATATAGTATTTGAGGTGGTGGGTGGTCTTGTTTTTGAGAGATGTATCTAGTAAGGTGTGGGTAGTTTGTGATTGATTCTTGTGTGTTTTTTAATACGGGTGAGAATTGTTTTGCAAGATGTTGGTATTCTAGTTGGAGTTTAATTGTGCAGGGAATAAAGTATGTTTTGCAGCGTCTTTTATGTGGAGATGGATGTGTTGCTAATAAATTGGGCATAGGTCCTGGATTAGTCTCAATGTCACCAGATAGTAGTAGTAGGTGGAGTAGGACTGGGTTTTTTATATATATTTTATATTTGTGTGAGTTCTGGTATTTGTATGTGGTTTTAAATTGTTTTGGTTTTTTGTTTTGTTTGGTAAAGATACTTTTAGTTTTGTAGGATGAGTATAAGAAAGGGGTTTTTTTAGTGTTAGGGTTTGTTATGAGTTTAGATTGTTTGTTTTTGTATATTTTTTGTTTTATTTTGTTTTGAATGATTTGTATATATTTTTGTTCATTTGTATTTGGGGTGTGTTTTGTTAGTTTTTTATTGTTGGATTTGATTGGTGTATTGTGGGATATTTGTGTTGTTGTATAGTGTGTTTTTATTTTGTTATGAATAATCTTTTTTTGGCCGAGGCCCGTAGGCCGAGGCCATTTTTGTTTAGGGGGTTTTTTTGTTTTTTTTTAGTTTTTGTGTGTTTTTTTGTTTTTGTTTTTTTTTTGTTTCTATTGTTTTTGATTTTTTGAAATATTTTTTGGTAGTTTTTTTGGTTTTTTGATTTTATAAATTTTTGTGGTTTTTTAGTATATATTTTAGCATCTATAGATACTATATTAGTGTTTTTGTTTTTTAATATTTTTTTCTTCTATTTTCTCTTTTTTATTATTACTCTTTTTGTAGTATGTAAATATACTATTAAATTTAGATTGGCCAGAGCGTTTTTTGACCAAATTAGTTTGACGTGTCCATGTTGCCATCTTCAATGGCTAAAGTGGTAGTACACTTCTCGTCAAGGGCTTGCATCGTGGACATTAGTTGCCTTCGAAGTATTACCATTTGCGCAGACAAGGTCGAAGATGATTTCTTGGCGGCTTTTTCGGCAATTTGGAGTTGCTCACTTCTTAGTTCTTTCTTCATGGTAGAGATTTCTTCTCTAATTCCGACTATCTCTTTCATGATGTCGTTTTGAGGTGTCTCTTTTGTGGAGTTTCCTATTGCTTCTATGGTGTTTGCTAGGGCAGTGTTCACATCACTAAACCCAAGCCTTGTGAGTTCAGCTGCATTGGGAGCATTTGCACCATCTAGACTTCTAGGGTGAGCCGTAAATTCTACATGTTTGCCAAGAAGTTTTGCACTCTTCTTGACAAAGGTCTTGTACACCGTTGCGTTAAGGCATTGGATGTTATAAGAGCCTAAATGCTTGCCATTCTTCTCATCCCTTTTGAAGAAGAAGCTCACCGCGTTCTTTGGTCCAAAGTGAGTTTCAATGCTTGCTTGGATGTCTTCAACACTCTTTGTTTTGTTGAGATTCTTGGCGATGAGGATGAGTGCGTTCTTCCTTGCAATGTCGTCCTTTGCATTTGCTCGATCCGCTAATTTGCCCTCCAGAATCTCGTGGTTGTAGCTGATTTGATGTTCCTTCATCCTTTGGGCTTGTTCCGGAGAGGAGGCTACTACCCAAGCATATTTGTTTTCTTTCTTTTTTTGAATGTTTGTTATCTCATATTCCAATCCTCTCTTGAAACTTTCTTCAACTATGTTTGTAAACAATTCATACCACTCCTTGAATTCTAGTTCATCACTAGTGACTTTGACTAAAAGGAGGTTGTTCAAAGCGAGAGAATCATAAGTCTTGCATACTTTTCCTCTTTTGAATTTGTCATCATCTAGTTTAAGGATGAATGCGCGTAGCCCTTGGAGAAGCCCCACTCCATCAAGTTCGGGGGATTTCAAGTGCAACTTGATCACCCCGCTCCATTTGGTGGATTTGTGGAAGCACATGAGTGCGATGGGTTCTCCAATGACATTCCCAAGCTCTATGTTCATTTCTTTGAGCCTCTCTTCTACCAATGACATGATGGTTTCTTTTTCCCATTCATTTTCCCCCATTTCAAAGAGGATGGCGATTTGGTAATCAAAGGAAAATCCAAACTTATCAACCTCAACATCGGATGGAATCTGCGTGAGGTTGAAGTGTTGGCCATCCTTCCCATCCTCTCTAGAGTTGGGCCATTCCTCTTGAATGACAAACGGAAAGGAGATTAGCGCATTTTGACATTCCTTTGCCTCTTTCTCCCTCATTCCATTCTTTACTAGCGTTGCTACCGGTTCATTTGCATCCATAGGATACCCTTTCCTTCGGTTAGTCCAGTTCATAGCTTGATACCCAAGCCAAAAGGGAGGGCGTTTCAAACCGGAGTTTGATTTGCCCTTAGCCTTCTTTTGGTTTGAGGTAGCTTGAGATGAAGAGGAGGCACGTTTTTTAGTAACAAACATTTCAACATCCAGGTCATTATCTAAAGCTTGAAGCTTCTCTTTGTATCTTTGAGAGGAGGTGGAGTTTGAAGGCCGTTGAGACATTCTGAAAATAAGAAAATTTTGAGTTAAACTTCTAAAGTTTTTGTAAAGTGTAGAGTTTTTCCTCCTTATCCTATGACCTTTTCCTCCCCACAACTTAATTTGTGGGGCTGAGCGGAACATGATCATTGGGGAGGAAATGTAAATAATGTGAACATATTTTTTATTGATATGTGTGTATAAGCATTCAAAGTAATGGATACAAGCATGAATATTTGCTATGTTCTTACAAACATTGCTATACACAGACTTATAATGACTTTTCATTTTGCAATTGTATATGTACATGCAATTCAAACAACCATACATGTGTCTAGGATAATTGTTGATGGGGTTGCTAATACAGTATGTCCAAACCTTAGGAGTGTAAACATAACTCTTGTCTAGATGATTTAGAACTATAACATTCATACAGCAATTGGCACAAATAGAGTTATTCGAGCAAAGAGTCCATACATCGTGAATATCTATGTAAAGGGTTTTAGGGAAAGCAATCATGCAAAGAATTTTCATGCACACCAAGGCTTCATCCTCTTTCAAGTGATTATGGGGATACATGGCACGGCTTGCATAATAAGCCTTATAAGTTTTAACATAGCAATTCAATGAACTATCAAAGATATAAAGGATTCTAAGCTGAGAGTTAGCAAAGAGAAGAGAACCTTGCTTGCTGGAGGTTGGTCTGTTCGGGTGCCTCCTTGCCTTGTAGCTATGAGAATTGCTCCCTCCTTTCTCCACTGTGAACATTGTTCCTCGGGTTGGTAGCTTGGTGATGTGCTGAAGCTTCTGCAACTCGATCCTTGATGATTCTCTGCTTGTTTGTTGTGGGCGAGGTTTTACCAGCTATATACTTCAGAGAGGAGGGATTCTGTCTCTGCTGTTTAAGTATTTGGTGGTGCGGTTCGTAGTTGCAGGCTGTTATTTTGGGGCAGCTGATGTTTGGTGTGTTTCGTTTTGTCGTCACGTTGATTTTGTCTTCGTGTGCGTTGAAGGTGCGTCGACTTTGTGCCAAGTTTAGGTGTTGCAGAGGTATCTCTTTGGCTTGGGCGTCGTATTCCTCCACTTGCGATATGCTGGAGGGATATGGAGGGTAATCGTGTGGTCCCTCGTGAATTTTGGCCAATTTGGGGACGAGCGTGGCCCAGTCATCGTTGCTCGTCCAGTTGTTGCAGGGGTCGTGGCATTGGCGGTCGTATAATTTTGGTGTACGTCGTGGGAGAGGTGGAGGGTTTTTTGGCGTTTTCTCCTGTCTCACATGCACGATCGACACGCGCACGAACTTCCTGCTTGCGATTGGCCAGTTCGTTGGAGCCAACGGCGTTGAGCATGGCTCCGAGTGTATCACGCGGTTGCAGGAAGCGTCTCTGCCGCAACTTCTGGTGCAATTGGCGGAGGAGCATTGGAATCGTGGACGGTGGTTGGTTGGCTCTTCGTGGCGATGTGGAGGCGTGGAGATGTCCACGGTGGGCTTGCGTCCAAAGTATCGCAGCGAAGACTGCGGCAGGGCTGTCAGGGGCGCCGGTGTGCTAAGTTCGCAGCAAGGGCTGGTAGGGGCGCCGATGTGCAGGGCTCGCAGCGAGGGCCGCGGTTGAGGCTGCTGGGGTGCCGATATCTGCTTGTAGTTGCGCCTTATTTTCTTGATTGTCGTCCCGGTACTGGCTATGGCGGATTGTTGCATCGGTGCAGTCGCTAAGGAGGGTTCGGTGCTGCGGCCGATGCAGCGGTTATGCAGAGTGTTGCAGCGGTAGTTTACGGTGCCGTGGTCAGCAGAATTCGGGGCTTGTAGTCTCTCGTGTCTGCTGCGGCTATGAGGGTTTAGAGCTAGCAAATTCGAGCAGGGAATTTGAGCAAGGAAAATTGAGCAGGTGGGTTTGGACGGTACCTTTGTGTCGGAGGTCTTGCTGAGTTGCGGGGGCTGCAGCGTCTTGTTGGTAGGCTGCTGGTACTTCCTCTTGCTCGCCTCTATTTTGTCTTCTCGGTGTTGGATTTTCGAGTTGGAGACTTTCCGATATGGTTCTAGGGTTTGTTGGTATCTATGGATACTGCTAGTATGAGGTACCAGTCTCTGTTGGAGTGTGGCCAAATTGAAGGGTGCCGGCGAGGGGACAGGTTGCAAGTACGCCCTCTTGATTCCATGCTCAGTTCTTGAATTATATCGGTGTTGTCCTGGTCTTGTGTTCTGGTGCTGCGAATTCTGCCATGGTTCTAGGGTTTGGTGGTTTTGTTGCACGTAGTATCCAACGATACTGTTGTCAACAGATAACGATGCATCAGTGGGCTTGTTCTTCGTTTTTTGGGCATTCCGCAACTTGTCGGCTGTCTTGTGTTTCGGAATCTGTTGTTTGTGTCGGGGGTTGCCGGTGTCCATGTAATCCTGCGTCGTCCCTTGCTTGTGAGCTGGCATTCTTGTTTGCTTGCGTCCTGTGTCCTTGGTCATGTGGGATCTTTTCCTGAATTCGTCTCCTGCGTCGCTTGCATCTCCAGCTTGGACTTCGTCTTCATGCTGAGCACCTCCTCTCTTCTCATTTGAAGCACTCACGTGCTTGCGGTCGTTGTTGGATAAGGGCTACTGCGATGGTTTTGCCAATGTTTTGCAGATGTTCTTCCTGTAAAGACAAGCATTATTATTGGTCAGTATCTGGAGGTTCTTAAGGTTTAGATCGTCACTTACCTGGTTGATATTGTTGTCTTGCGTTGCTGTGTCTGTGTTGCTGTAAACTCGCATGCACGTTGAGTTGTTTTGGAGTGGGGGCTTCACAAGGTTGTTGCTTGGGCAACACTGGGCTTGGGCATTGTAGTGTTGACTCGATGTGGTGATGCGACATTTGTAGGTGCGATCTATGGTTGGCGAGGCTGCTGTAGCACGCAGGATCTTCATCCCATGTTTGCGAATCTTCAGCCACGAGTCTTGGGCGGTGTGATGGCGCAGGTTGAGATGGCTCGGCTTAGTGTTGGAGTCGGTAGTATGAATGTCAGGATGGCATAGCTTCCGCGCTGGAGAGCTGTTGCTTTGTCCTGAAATACTGTGAGATCTAGATTTACAGCAGTTAGCATAGATGCAGTGAGTATCTAAGGCTATTTTGTGCAATTGCGAGCAATGAGCATGTGTGAAGCAGAGATTGTAATGAAAAGCAGAAATAAAGAGGCAGAGAAGAGCAAGCCTGGTTGTTTTGCGCATCATTTTTGTCGTCATTGTTGGCTTTGGGGATGCAGTGTGACGTGAGAGAGATCCGGTGAGGACATTGGTGTCGAATGTGGAGCTTTGTGCACACTTGGAGTTGGTACAGATCTGGAGACAGCCCAGCCTGTCTTAGCACAGGTGACCACACAGATCTACGCGTGATGTGATGCCAACACTACAACCTTGGTGAGATCCAACTGTTCTCTACCACATCAGATCTGATCCTGTGTTTGTTTCTCCGAGTTGACGATTGCAGCCCAGCCTGCTTGTCTGTACACAACCGAAGCACGCATTCAGCTTCACATTTCGACCGCCAGTGCTACCTCAGACAGCATGCCTGCCTGCCTTTGCTCTCTCACTACACACCGCATTTCTTGGAGCTCAGCCGTCTATCGTTCCTCCTTCCCACCCCCAAAATTCCTCGAATCAGCTTACACAATAGGATTGTCAATAAAAGTATCAAGTCTCCAACTGATCATATCCATATCTCCACCACTTTTATCTTCTCCTTGCTCAACAAATTCCCCATGCTCGTAAATAAATTGTAATAAATTATAAAACTCCTCACACTCTTTACTCGGAAAAAATTATCAACATATGTACCTTATATTTTTTCTCCTTCTATAAGCACACACGACTAAGATAATTCGGTCATTTTAGGAATATCAATTTTACAACCTCTACCTTCTAATTTATGACATTTTATGATTTTGTTGACAACTTTAAGAATTGATATTTCTAATTCTCGCAACTTTTGTATATCTTCATGAATAGTACTATCATTTTTACTAGAAATAATTTGCTCTCGTAACTGAGCAAGAGTCAAATTATCTTCATCATAGACATTTTTTTAAGGAACTTTCACAATTACATTTGTGTTTTTACCATTCAATTGTGCTTCTAAATTTAAAATTTTATTGCAAGGGCGACAAATATGTGTATTTGGATGCATTTTATCAATTGTAAAAAGCTATAATTATAAAAAATTCTAAAACCCAAAAAAATTAAAAGTTGATTCAAAGGTGATAATATAATTGAGACATTTGAAAAATCAAGACTAGTTTTTCTTTGACTTATTAGTCTTATTTCTCCACCAAGAAATGTGTTCATTTATATTTTCTTCTAATCAATGGTATAAAATGTTGCAGTGAAATAAAATTATTTCACTTGTACCAAAAAAAAAAAAAAAAAAAAAAAAAAAAAAAAAAAAACAATGGTATAAAATGTCCTGTAGATTTAAGAATAAATTAATAAAATCATTAACGTAGTATTCTATGTGTTGCAAAATAAATTAAAAATCAAAATAAAAATAAAAAATTTCAAAATTTAAAAGATAAATAATGACTTACAAATAAAAAATACACAACCAAACAAAACTTACATATTGTCTATTTTTTTAAAATAAAAATAAAAACAAAAATGGTTCTCATATTCTATATAAAACTTACCGATTTTGAAATTGTAAAAATAAAAATAAAATAAGACATAAAAAATACTCATTATTAAAAATTTATGAATCAAAACATACTGGATTTAATAATCTAAAATACCCACCAAAATTACTTACAAATAAATAGATAATACTTACCAATACTCAAACCGTAAAAGTATAGATTAAAAAAATTAAAATAGTTTTCATGTATTAAAACATTTTTATCCTTAACTGCCTAAACGTTCATTTTTTGGACAATATACAGATTTCATCCACTTTTTCTCATTCGTCATGCATTTGTTATAGTATAGTTTTTCACTAAAGATTTTACTAGAAATTAGCTGCAAGCATGTGAGAACTGATTAGAGAGGGGATGATTTGTGAATTTTTTATGCCTCATTTCATGTTGCTGTGATTCCTCGAGTGATTCCCCAAACATTTCTAAGATCTTAGTTCAAAAGTGCTCTTAACCCCTCAAGGCCCAAGGGGTTTCTGTACTATTTGAAGAAACTGAACTTTGACTGCAATTATCTCTTGTACAACAAACTTAAATGAGAATATGATTTGTACTTCAAAATTTCCCACATCAATATTAACGTTGCAATGTATTTTTTCTACATATATCTTATGTAATTTTTGAACAAAATGATTTTTAAAAATGACATGATGAACAAGTCAAAGGACACAATACGTCCCCTTGGGCCTTGAGGGGTTAAAGAAGTCAATTCATAAAATTAAGCAACCAAAAAATCTGCAAAAATCACTACACTTAGAGTATTATATTTCAATGAATCACAACAAATTTCATTGTATAATTTGAATATCTTATTTGTAATTGAATTACAAAAGAATTTTTAATTTTAAGCTTCAAACTTTGTACAAAAATATCGGTGATTGCAATCATAGATTTAACCATATAGATAGAATCTAAAATTCAAAATGTACAACTTTATTCATACATGAAGTTCAAAATACCCCTCTTAATTGCAATTTATAATGCATCTTTGCAAAACTTTCGAATTTGGAGAAGGTTGTAGGCATTTAGGAGTTAACCCTAAAGGACCGGGGGTGTTGAACTTAGCTCTTGTTTTCTTGATTAACTTTTGTAACAAGCTCAATTCCTAATTAGTCTGGGTTAATTTTGAGGATCAACAATGTTGAAATTAACAAAGATTTATGTAGCTTTTGTATAATAGAAGGATCAACAAAATTGCACAAAGGAAATGCCAACGTTGAGAAGATAGACGGAACTAGTTTGGGGTATTTTGTACATATATTGAAATCAGATTGTACAAAAGTGCTCCAAATTTCAAAAGTTCTAACCATACATAGAGATTGTCATTTTGAATATAAAATAATCATATAATTTGGAGGCGTGAGGAGGAAGATATGAGGGTTTGAAGTGACGTTGAGATAGCGTCTTTGCAGCTCAAAAAATCATCAAAAATCACATACTTCATGAATTTTCAATCACAAAGTACCCATAGATTTAGTTCTCAAAAATAGCTAGAGTCTCTTTGTTGCTCATCCTACATTTCATGGCCCAACAATTCAAATTTCCTCACTTTCTAGTTCCAAAAGCCACATGGAGACCTTGTAATCTTTTAGGGGTTAATTGCTACTTCTAAAAGATCAAAATGCTTTGAATTTTAGATTTTATGTAGAATTTAGCGATCAAACCACATACATGTTTTCTAGACATTGAAATAACATGAAGCAACATGAAAGAGGTGAGAAGTTAGAATAACGGCCACTTTATACTACGGTGGAGAAGTCTACCGGTCATGAATTTTAGGGGAATTCTGAAATACGATTGGCTGAGAGTGACACTTTTATCTGGTGGTGGTTTACACTACAGTCAAAAGTCCTCCGGTGGAGAACTTTGTACATAGATGAAAAAATGACATGGTTGCCAACGTGGCGACACTTTCTTGAAGGAGAGTTCTCCGGAAGGCAAGTTTCTTGAGCAACCTCAAAACCTTGGACAAGAAACTTGGCTTCTAGAGAACTCCAACTTCAAGGAATTTTTTCTATTGTCTTTTCATCTTCTCCGGCATACGATCCCTAACCTCAAACAACCATGTCTTGGGCTGAAATTCTTGACCGACTGATGCACTTCTCCATCATATTCTAAAGCAGTCCTAAAGATCATCAGGAATTTCAGACCCCACTGATTCTGCACGATTTCAGTGCGTTTATCGTTAAACACTGATTCCGCATGTCATACGTGCATTTAGACGTGTCGTTATTGTACGGAAGTGACATGCATTACTAAGATGTCGATGCAGTGTCTTTTCAATGATTATGACAAAAGTGTTGTTTCCGCACGAAAGTCGTGCTTGACGGAATCCGTGCGTTAATCGTGTATCTACATTACATCGCTAATAAGACACGGATAACATGCGGTTTTAGTTCATGCGGATTCAGTATCGTATACGTATCATATTAATGCCATTTACTATATTCGTGCGATTTCAGTATCTATTATAATGCAAATTATTTTCGTACGACATCCATGTACAATATTTTAATATATATATTTGGAATCTTTTGGAATCTTTTGGAATCTTTCAAAATATTTTATATTATTTTGGAATATGTTGGAATGTTCCAAGAATCTTCTTTAAATTATACTTACGGTTTAATTTCCCAAAATATTTTTAGATCTACATTTATAGAGTTTAGAAGCAATACACATTAAAATTTCAAAGAAATAACATTTTATATTTTTAGAATTCAAATTTGGTATTATTGGTTATCATTGTACTTTTCATCATAGGAGCAAAAAAAAAAAAGCTCACAACCTGTAATAAATATCTTCTAAGTCAACTAGAACCAAAGACAATTCTAGCCAACTTCTAAGTGTTCTTGGCATGAACCACCCAACCACGAGGTACTCCCCAAGACTCTAACCCAAATATATATTAGAGAAAATATAAAGTGAGTTCCTCTTAGCCTTGGAGTGTCTTATATACCTCCCACCATGCCTAGTGCTTCCTAAGTTTAAGGGACAATTACTTCTTAAAGTAAAAATACTTCCCCTTCTAATCTTAGGACCTTCTAGAACCTTCTTAGTTCTCTTAGTTCTAGTGCAACTAATATCTTAGTCTAGACTAACTCTTAGCTTAGTCTTGACTTATCTTAGCCAATGCTACACTCCTCCCCATTTAATCTTGACCGTCTCTGCTCAAATGGTCCAAAAATCTTAAATTTCTGAGTGTTTTCTTTTGAAATTTCTTTCAACTTTCTTATTGGAAACACTAACACTCTTGACACCTTTCTTTAGTGTTAGCCGCTCTTGTGAACGTGCCACGGTATCCCAATATTCTTTGAGCACTTCTAAACTCAAATTCTTTTCTGGCTCCCAAGAATTGTGTTCAAGGCCATATCCGAGCCACTTAATGAGATAATACTTCTGAGGCCTCGTACGACTACCCCTTATCTCATGTGCTAGAACTCGTTCAACTTCAAACGACAATTCATCATCTTCTTCAAGGATTGGTGGTGGTGGGGGCTGTACTTTGCCAGAAGCCCTATATAGCTTTAGAAGTGAAACATGAAATACAGGATGTATCTTCAATGTCTCTGGCAACTCTAATTTGTAAGCCACATTGCCCACCCTCTTCATTATCCTAAAAGGACCAATCCATCTAGGCAACAACTTCTTTGCTCCTGAAATCTTTAACTTAATGTTAGATGTACTTAATAGTACTTGAGCTCCAACATCAAGAGAGAGTTCTCTTCTCTTTGTATCAGCATAGGACTTTTGTTTATTTTGCGCCGCTAGTAAATGCTTCTTTGCCTCTTGCAAAATACTAGACATTGATTGCGCAAAGTCCTTTGCAGCAGGGACATGACACCTGCTGATCCCACGGTTCAATGGTGTCAAGGGATGCTGACCATAATTCAACATAAAAGGAGTGGTTCTTATTGATTCTTGCCAAGCATTATTATATGCAAACTCAACTAAGGATAAATACATATCCCAGTCATCTTGAGTTGGACTCACATAATGTCTTAGCATATCTTCTAGAATCCTATTAACCCTCTCCGTCTGGCCATCTGTTTGGGGATGAAAAGCAGTAGACATAGCTTGTCTAGTACCCAATATGTGACACAATGCAGCCCAAAATCTACTAGTAAATCGAGTGTCTCGATCACTAATAAGTTTTTCAGGGAGACCATGGTGTTTAAACACATTGTCTATGAATAACCTTGATGTTTCTTCTGCAGTAACTGTGGTAACTGTAGCTATAAAATGAGCCATCTTACTCAATTTATCCACACACACCAATATTGCATCATGCCCTTGCCTAGTGGGAGTTAGACCAGTGATAAAATCAAGGCTAACACACTCCCACTTCTTCTCAGGTATTTCTAAGGGTTGCAATAAACCTGCAATTTTTGTAGTAGAGGCTTTACTACGTTGGCATACATCACAACTATTCACATATTTTTTTACATCATCCCTCAAACTTGGCCACCAAAATCTTGTTTCTACTTGTTTCGAGGTCTTTGTAATACCCATGTGTCCACTATAAAAAGCATCATGACACTCCATAAGTATATCTTTACAAAGACTATCTACCTTAGGCACCACAATTGCATTGTGATGCCACCACAAGGCATCCTTGAAAACCAAGTTTTCTAAATTAACCGGGTTCTTAAACCACGGATCTAAAGCATACCCTGCAATGATCTTATTTAAAAAGTCATTGTCGAACCCAGGGGGACTTTCTCTGATGTTGGTCATTTCGATAGGATCTCCCAATTTAGTGTGGGCCCCCACCAATTGTTTGATGCGACTTGAAGCACTTCTAGTCAGCAAGGCTAGCCTGACTTGCCTTTGATCTAATGGGTTCCTACTCAAGGGATCAGCCACATTGTTTCTCCCAGGGCGGTACTTCCATCTATAATCAAAAGTTTGCTCCAAGTATTCTAACCATCGAGCTTGACGCCTTGACAAGTTCTGTTGTGATTTTAGATAGGTCAATAGATTGTGATCTGTTATCACTACACATTCTGAACCTTCTAAATAACAACGCCATGTCCGCATAGCATGCACAACCGCAGTTAATTCTTGTTCACCAGTAGTATAATTTCTCTCGGCGGATGTAAGCTTGCGGCTTTCAAATGCAATAGGTTTACCATTCTGTAAAAGAACCGCCCCTATACCTACTAGTGAAGCATCACAAATAACTTCAAATCTTTCACCAAATGTTGGTAAGATTAAAACAGGTGCATGAGTTAATGCATACTTTACCCCTTCAAAAGATTCTTCACATTGGTCTGTCCTAGTGAATTTGACATCTTTTCTAGTCAAGTGGGTTAAAGGAGCTACCAAGGTTGAATAACCTTGAATAAATCTCCTAAAATAATTACAAAGACCCAAAAATGAACGCAATTGACTTACATCTTTGGGCCTTGCCCACTTAGCCACTGTTTCAATCTTCCTAGGGTCAACTTTAATTCCATCCTTACCCACCACATGACCAAGGTATTCCAACTCTTCTTTTGCAAAGTGACACTTGGTCAACTTAGCATATAGTTTATTCTTGCGTAGTATATCAAATACTTTGCGCAAATGCTCAAGGTGCTCGTCTTGGTTCTTAGAAAACACCAAGATATCATCAAGATATACCAACACAAACTTTCCCAAATAACGTTCAAAAATTTTATTCATTACTCCTTGGAAAGTTGCTGGTGCATTAGTCAATCCAAAACTCAAAACTTTGAATTGATAATGACCAAATGGCACTCTAAATGCAGTCTTAGGTACATCTTCTTCTGAGATTCTAATTTGATGATACCCTTGAGCAAGATCTAATGAACTAAACACATAAGATCCTGCCAATTGATCAAATAAATCATCAATTCTTGGCAATGGATATCGATTCTTTATGGTTAGTTTATTCAAAGCTCTATAATCTATCACCATTCTTAATCCACCATCTTTCTTCTTAACAAATAAGATTGGTGACCCATAAGGTGAAGAGCTTGGTTCTATCCACCCTTTGTGGATATATTCTACTATTTGCTTTTTATTCTCTTCAATCTCCAATGGACTGAGCCTATAAATAGGTCTAAAAGGGGGCTTATGCCCTTCTTCTAATGGTATAGTGTGAGCTATTTCTCTCTCAGGTGGAAGTCCTGGGGGTATTGGTTGAAAAATATCTTCATATTCTTTTACCAAAGGCCCTACAAAGCTTTCTTCCACCTTTAAAGAAACAGACTCCATTGGAGAATTCTCCAATGGTTCCCCACTTTCTATCTTCTTCAAATGGATAAGTAAAGGTTGACAACCTTTCTTCACTACCCTTTTGAATTGTAATGCGGAAAGGATTTTATCTTGAGGTTTGAACTTCTTCTTGCTTGTATTCACACTACTAATAGTGATTTTCTTATTGCCTTTATGCAATATACAAGCTTTAGATTCATAGTCAATATAGGCTCTATGTTTATTCAACCAATTATCTCCCAAAATCAAGTCAAAGCCATCACTTAACTTAATGACCAAGCATGAGACTTGAGACTGGTATTGTTGAATTTTAACATGCACATTGACACTACCTTCAAGTTCTACTTCTAATCCATTTCCCAAAACAACTTTACCATTATCTTCTTCTACATGCAAACCTATACGTCTAGCATATGATGAATTCAAATAACAATGACTAGCAGCAGTATCTAACAAAACATGCGCATCCATTCCAGAAACATTTCCAAGAAATTGCATGACTAAACCACTACTTAAACTTAGAGCATTCAAGATTCTAGGTTTAGGTGGATCATAATACACCTGCCAAACCTCTTTCTTTGTCAATCCAAGAGCATCTCCATAAGTGTATTCACACTCATGTAGCAATTGAAATCTTGACAATTGTCTATTGTCATTTTTATCTTTTACTTTACCCTTTTTCTTTTTAACCAAAATACAAGCACTTGTTTCAAAAGGCCTTTTACTTTTGCCCTTTTTATATGCTGGTATATAATTGGCTAAATCCTCAAGAAAAGGATCAAGTAATAAACAATGACCATAAACACTAGAATCTTCATCAAAAAGTGTATCTAGTGAGCTATGGAGATAAGGCAATTGAATCTCATTATTCATATCAAAATTTCTAGAATCCAATACAAAATCAATAGAACTTCCTATCTTGGATTCTAAGATGGGAACAAGAGACTCCAAAAACTTAAACCTAAATCTCCTTTCTACCTCAAGAGATTGCTCACTGCTCTTCTCTTGAGGATCTAAAAATCCTTCTTTTCACCACTAGACTTTTTGGCATTCTTAGGGCAATTGCTTGCTCTATGGCCCTTTTCTTCACAATAATAGCACTTTCCTTCTTTCTTTAAGGAAGCTACTTTTTTGTAATCAATCTCTCTACCATCATCAAACTTGATCAGAGATTTCTTTTTAGCCTTGATGGGACCTCCCGCCCCTTCTTTGGTGGTAGGATTCTTCTTCTCGATACTCTTGTTAGGTGCTTCACCTAGTGAAGCCCTAACTTACTGGAGATTAGCATCAATAGAAATAGCATATGTAACCAATCTTTGAAAATCCTCCCAAGGTTGGGCATTATTCATTGGGTCCACAGCCACTTTTAATCTTATCTCTGGTTTCAATCCAGCAATAAATCGATGAATCTTGTCTCCAACACTCATAGGTAAAGTTATAATCTCTGCACATAAGTTTTGAAACTTATTTGCATAACTTTCCACAGATGAGGTTTGAGTCAATTTTGCCAACTTGGCTCTAGCAAGTTGCTCAGGATTAACATTTCCATAGGCCTTAATAAGTGCCTCTTTGAAAAGCACCCAATCCTTAGCATCCTTACCCTCAAGCTGCAAATTCTTAGCAATAATTTGCCAATGCTGAGCAACTTTAGTCTCTAGATAAGTCTTAGCCAAATCAACCCAAAGTTTAGGGGCAGTATTACCAGCTTGAAGATAATTCTCCATCGCATCCAACCAAGCGTTGATACGCACCCGCCCTCCTTCTTGAAACTTCTCAGGATCCGCTGGCTTACACCTAGATATTTGCTCCTTCTCCTTTGCAGCTTCAAGAACTGCAATCTTCAATTCAGCACAATCTCTTGCCGCCTTCAACTCCCGCATCTCAGCCATAAGCTGCTGAAACGTGATAGACTTATCTAAAGCTTCTTCAAAACCATTCTCCATATCAACGTCTGGGGAAACACTGCCGGCCATCTTTCCCTATAAGAAAATCGAAAGACCTCGCTTTGATACCAATGTAATAAATATCTTCTAAGTCAACTAGAACCAAAGACAATTCTAGCCAACTTCTAAGTGTTCTTGGCATGAACCACCTAACCACGAGGTACTCCCCAAGACTCTAACCCAAATATATATTGGAGAAAATATAAAGTGAGTTCCTCTTAGCCTTGGAGTGTCTTATATACCTCCCCACCATGCCTAGTGCTTCCTAAGTTTAAGGGACAATTACTTCTTAAAGTAAAAATACTTCCCCTTCTAATCTTAGGACCTTCTAGAACCTTCTTAGTTCTCTTAGTTCTAGTGCAACTAATATCTTAGTCTAGACTAACTCTTAGCTTAGTCTTGACTTATCTTAGCCAATGCTACACAACCACCACGATTTTGGCAAAAAATAAAAAAATTCAAAATATTATGAAAAAAATCCTAGATATAGAAAAATTCCTCCATAATCTAGTGCAAGAAAAAAATTTGGAAAAAAAGTTTTTTTCACATAGTTAAAAACATTCAAAGTCCGCTGAAAAAAAGAAAATAGCTCACAGCCATGATCTGCCATCACGATTTTGGCAAAAAATTCAAAAATTCAAAATATTATGAAAAAAATCCTATATATAGAAAAAGTCCTGCATAATCTAGTGCAAAAAAAAAAAATTAAGAATTATATACACATGGCAAAAAATTGCCAATGGTTTCAATCGTTTATAATTACCAAAAAAGTTCCATTTTATGCATCGAGGGTTTGTGGTGATTTGGTGGTTTGGAGCTTGGTTGATAATCGGGAGGTCGTGAGTTCAAATCCCACTGTCGGCGATAGAGCTTGGGAAGCCATGGTGGGCCCTACCGTGGGTTCGGGCAATTTCCGTGTAGTTAAAGTGGGTAGCAAGAAAAATAATTATTTAATATTTTTTTAAATATTTATTAAAATATTTTTTAATAATATTATTTTGATCAAATTTAGATATAGAAAGAAAATAAAATCTAAATATGGAAAAGATGATGTCGCACGAAAAACGCACTGAATCAGTGTAGTTTTAAAGACGATTAAAACACGACATTCGACGACTATAAAGAGTGCTGAATTCATACGTTTTCAATAGATGTATCAATCGTGTCGAATCAGTACTATATCCGCTTGTACGAACATCGTGTCATATCAGTGTAGTTGTGATGAATGACGCAACGATGCGGAATCAGTGCGAAAACTGTACGAACCCTTGAAATATCAGAAATCGCACTGAAATCATGCGGAATCAGTGGGGTCCGAAATTCCTCATGATGAGCAAAGTTTTAGAAAGATCAACAACACAGAATGAGAGCTTCAGATCTCCCTTCCTATGCAAAAGATGTATTATGGTAACCGGGACCTGCACTTCATAGAGTCCTACATTATGAAACGAATTTTTTTTGAACATATCCATATAAGGTATTATCCCCATTCTTGTGACTTTCAGTTGCTAAGTGTGTTCACTATTATTAAATGGATCAAATAAATTTGTAAACCTTATCTCCATTTTCAAAAGGATTCTAATACACTAAAACATATACAATCCAATATCGTATGAAAAAGTTATAATGTTTTTGAAATTTTGTTCATAGGTACCGGTACCCACAAATATGAGTAGCCTTTAACTCTTCAGCTGATATATAATTAATCAATTTCATATTTTTTATTTTTTATTTTTTTATTTTTTTCCAATCTCAGATCTATTTTTTGCAAGCCATACTTTTGAGCAAACCACATTATAACAAATTCCAAACTGTGAAGAACTTACGTGATGTCTTTGAATGCACTATGCCCCGAAATACTTTTCAACCTCACTTTAAAACATTTATCACACTCACTATGACAGTTCGCTGATCACAAAATTATGCATATATCACCGCTTGAACATGAAGCATTTTGGGGTCAAATTTGGCACATTGGAATGTGCAATTTATGAAATAATGCCAATTTGCTAGCTTTTAAGCTTCTTTTTTTAAATCATATCCGCTACACACTAGTTTCTAAAGATCCAGATTTTTGGTAGAAGGTAGAAATTGTAGTAACAAACAGTATGGTGTCACAAAAAGATGATATTCCTATGTATTTTTTTATGTTTGCATGCTATTAAAAATTAAAATATTGTGAGCATTAATTTAGTTTCATTATATAATAAATCAATTGACCTATTTAATCACTTTTTTGTGGCACCATGTTGTTCCTTACTACAACAATATGGTGTCACAAAAAAGTGACAAAAGTAAGTCAATGTATTATATAATGAAACTAAATTCTGAATAGCACGTGAACACAAAAAATTCATAGGACTCCCATTTTTTTATGACACCATATTGTTCATTACTGCAACTTCTACTTTCTACCAAAAAATTGGATCCTTAGCAACTACAAGTTGACAAATTGACATTATTTCATAAATTGCGCATTTCAATGTGCCAAATTTGACTCAAGACTACTTCATATTCAAAAGGTGATATGTATAATTTCATGGTTGGCAAACTATTATAAGTTAGTGAGTGTTATAAATGTTTTAGTACTATCCAATACCCTTCAATATAGATACATGGAAATACATATAGTAGAGTGAAGAGTGAAATGCCATGATTTTCAAATTGGTCAAAATTCATGAAATGTCATGATTTCATATAAAAGATGGTCAAAATCCAAAACCGCAAAGTGCATTGGATAGGTATTTGAGTCCACTATGAGAAATGAAAAAATTCACAAATTTTGGGACATAATTGTTTGAATTGAAGGTAAAATGAAGTTTTGATTTTCATATTAAAATAGGTCAAAAAAGATAAATTTTGATCAAAACTTAACAGTGTGTGTTATGCATCTAGTGTAGTATATGTCAAAATTTGGATCAAATAATCTGGTTTTAATGACAATTCTTTAAAAACCAAAATTACGTAACTTTATTGAAGGTACTGTACATATTTCTCCATCATGTTTAACAAAGACCACGAAGTCATTCACATTCTTTCAGAACACTCGGAAACTAACATATATTGTAGCTACTTAACAAGCGAGCAAGGGTGGTGAATACATGCACTTCGCATCCTGGCAGCAAGTATATCCTAGCTAGATTGCCTCCCTTGAACTTACAAGGACTACGATATCTAGGTCGACATCTTGAAGCAGCATCGCTCTAGGGTTTTGATCACAGATAGCCGTGAAGGTCAGCGATGCACAGCTTTCACTGCCGCAACACGTGCAGCATTGGCTGCCTGGTTTGCGAGTGCAACAGCTTTTTTCACCCTGTCATCCACCCTTTCCACGTCCATGCCTTTCCGTGCTGCCCTCCTTGCTTCCTTCAGGAACATTAATGTCAACACAATAAATGAGGTGGATCTCAAATAATAAGCAGAGTACTGGGTAAACATCAAGAATGACCTCCTATATTTGAATGCCCAATACCAACAAAATGCTACTCTACAAAAATTAAATGCCGTATTCCTAATGAAAAAATCGTTGATCGTGAAGAAACCATGAGCTCCATCTCTAAAAAAACAAAACGATGAAGGCATACACACGCACTGATTATCATATTGCATCTTACAGCATAACCCCACTTCAATTTACATTATTTTTTCCACTGAAATGATTTAATGTAGACATAAAGTCCACTACTAACACTTTATATTCCAACAAAAGAAAAAATCCGTCACAAGCAAGAAAACACGCAGAGCATTACCTGCACAGCATTTGAGACTTTAGAGTGATTAACGGCCATTGTAGATGATGCATTAGGAACCTGGGTGCTTCTGCACTCCAGCGTACCCAAATGCCAATGACCTGCGTGAGTGTCACCGTTGCGGAAAGTGTAGATGCCTAGCCCTTGTTTCCGTCCGTCATGCCATGAGCCTTCGTATCGATGGCCATTAGCAAACTTGTAAACACCGTACCCATGCATCTTATCTGCAAAATACTCTCCAGCATATGTATCTCCATTCCTGCCCACCACACCATGTACACCAGCAAAAGGCTTTTTCAAAAGTCCCTGAGAAGGTGCACTCACTATCATAGAGCTATGTGTTTTCAGGAATCTACTCAACGAGACAGAAATTGCACAAAGCGTGAAACGAATGGATATAAATGTAACTAAAACAATAAACTTATGAACAGATGGTTGATTACACAAACAATTCGATTGAATAAAGCCCTTGGCTCACATATCCTTAGACAAACCAATAAATGTGCCTAGGTTGAAACTGTTGGAAATTGACGAGTCTCACTGGAACCCTGCAGGAGATGTTAGGTACCTGAAGTGGTAATAGCCGACACCATGTTTCACCCCCCACTTAAATTCACCAACATAACAACTGCCATCACCACATGTCTGCATTCCAAAACCATGGCTTTGACCATTTGACCAATGGCCTGAGTAGACATCCCCTGTGTAAAAACGGTAGATGCCATAACCTTCACGCATACCTTGGCGGTATTGCCCTCGGTAGCGACTGCCACGAGCCCATGTCTCAACACCATACCCATCGTATTTACCATCTACCCAATCACCTTCGTACCTCCCACTTTTGTAAAAATAATATACTCCACTCCCCGAAAACTTTCCTCGGTAAAACTCACCTTCGTATACGTCTCCGTTGCTAAAATTCTGTAGCCCTTCCCCATAGACCTGACTCTTTCTTGGTTTAGTGAAACCAGGTGATCGTGATCCATGTGACTGAGATCTAACCTTCCATCCACTTTCATTTTTGTCACTAAGCTGCAGTACAGCTCCTAAAGGCTGTAAGCAGCTACTATTGACGAAGTTCCAGCTCTGCCTCCATGTGTCTCTGACCGCACCCCATGTGGGAGTTGCTATCGCCCGTCCAAAGAGGTGAGGAACGGCAAGATGCACCGACACTACCACTGCTACAAACAAGACGAGCAAGGCAGAGACGTTGAACCAATACCAGGGCACTATATCTATCGATAGCCATTTCAGGCCATAGGAAGGACCAGCCTTCACGCACCACCATACAAAAGGCACAGCTACAATAATGGTTGGAGGAACCAGCAACTGAAGACGCTCCCGCAAATATCCATACCTATCTCCAATAGTGCGCCCATCCCTGCTTACACCCGCCTGAGGCCAGCATCCTCTGTTTTTACTAGGTTCATGGCTGCGTTCTACTTCATCCAACGAAGTAAGACTGTTAATTCCGGACTTGATAGTGGGAGACCGTAGCAACGATGGAGATTTGCTCAATTTTGACAATTCCATACTAAGAAACCGTTGATCTGCCTCTTGCTTAAACAGAAAAGTGAACTGCAATCACGGCCTTCAACATCCCTTGCGAAAATAAGACGTAGGCACAATACAATGCAGCAAAACTGGATTTGCAGACCTAGCCTGGATCACATCAAGAACCCATCAGTCATACCTTTATAATTCAGCTATCTTTAATACACAACAACTACTTTATTGTATTAAGCTCCCAAATAAACTTATGAGCCCTGTACTGAAAAAAAAAAACCTCTTCATTCACATACAACCATGCCGGGGAAACAAATCGATATAATTACTTGAATATATTAATATGTGTACCTGCATGTTTCTCTAGTCGTTAACGCAGACCGAGCAACCTGATGCTTCATAGCCATCAACTGTACCCTGTTTCCACACCCTTGCAACTGGTCCACCTGAAAATCTTGATATATTTGAATCAAAACTCATTCCAACACGTATAATAAGCATTTAGAAGATTCCAAGTACCTCCTGCATCCTGCCCAGATAAACTATGCGATGCATCAGAATTCATACAAATGCATGACACCATGGTACAAATACCGCTTATTTTCAGTGTACTTGCCACAAAACGCAGCTTCTCATACGTGACTAAAAGCAGATTCTAGAAAAAGATTCCATAATTGAAAGTATGTGTATTACACTGCACTTAAAAAATTGTCCGCGAAACTAAAATACAACACTGCGTCTTACATTCCACTCAACAACTTAAACAAAAAGCCCATGGAATCTAGATTATAGGAAAAGAAGGTGGGAAAACCTCGATTGTAATTCGGATTTGATTTGAGGAAAAGGCGAACCCCGTTTACGAACATCCATGACTATGAGTCATACCGTATACATATTCCAAGCACCCAACCAACCACGGCCGCAACTTAATGCTGGAGAGAACCAAAGTTCCAACAAAGAATATAGCTGAAAAGGTTGTGAAGCTTGAGTTGTTTGGAAACCTCCGAAAGCCCGATGTTGAGACGCTTACGAAAATTATGATCCGTCAAAATGCGAGCTCAAGCCTACACTCAAATCAGGCAAAAATATCTTAAGACCGCGCTTGATCCTATATTTAGGAAGAAGGATCAAGTTAATGCATTTCAATCCTTCTCCATTTGCTACCAATTGGAACAACGCAATCAGAACGCTCAGGTTAAACCCTGCTCTTCAACCTTTCCCAAACTACACTCCGTCAAAGAAAACCAAAACAAGAAAAAGAAAATAAAAAACGTGAAGGAAAAAGAAGAATCAACGGACGATAGTCGCCCTTCATAGTATTCTATCCAAACCCTCTGAGCAATAGTCGAAAGTGACGAGACCTTAGACTATGCCTCCAATGTCTTCCACTACACTACTTAGCTCTGAGAACAGATACCAGTAAACCCTCCTCCGTCACTATCGTTGTGAACAAACCCAGCCCCCTCGATCTATTCAGGTCTCCCTTAAACTTTGCCTGCTACACTACAAAACTGTACGCAGCCTCCCAAGACAACCGTGGGGCCGACCCCACCGGGTTTTCCTACGTAGGACCAAACCATGAGGTCACAAACAAGGATTCAACCGATTCTGCCATCTCGACCAGTCAATAATTGCGAAACCAACCCCTCAAGGGACAAAGAGAGAGAAAGAAAGAGAAGGAACTTGCTACTGTACCGAGGGATTAATTTTCAATCACCAATGCCGTTTGTTAGGGTTCTAAGGAAGAATAGTATCGTTCCAAGCAGATAGCTCTGTCTTTGACAACTGGGTCTGCCGAAACAACAGCAGAGTTACGGTCGATGAACCACAAACCTCTTTCACATTGGCTTCATGCCGAAATGGAAGGTACATGATGGAGTTGCCCTCAGGCATGTAATTCGCATTATTAGGCTCTACGCGAGGGTCAACAACAGGTTTCAAACTCAATTTCGTTCTTCCTCTCGTGTACCTGTAAAGCCTTCGTCTGCAGCTAATGGGACGGCAGTGCGTGTACGACAGAAGCTTGCCACTCCTGCATGCACAAAATGGAGGGTTAACCACTTCCGCTTACAATATCATCAACTGTCGGTGACCGTGTATTAACACATCAATCAATCGAAAACCAGCGTAAACTCGTCTTAATGATACGGAGCATTTGGATGTCACCCCTTCAGTTCGCGTGTGAATACTCAAAGCTACAAAATTCAGCAAACACTCGGTACTAAACCCTCATCAGAGTAACCAACTCGCCCCTTTGCCACAGTTCGGGTGCAAGAGAAGGACTCGTCTGTCTCCTTAGGACTTGTTACTACTGCTATGTTGCCTTGTTACCTTGGTCTCCTGCAATAAATATTCAACCCCACCCAAGCATGGGCACTATTCCGTCATAAACACGATTTCATCATCCCCTCTACTCCTCGGAGCTCCAAAGCTGAGCAGAAATTTTAAGAAAAAATCGTGATGCGTCAACAATCAGCGAACACGTGCTGTAAAACGAAGTAAGTAAATCAGAATTATGGTCCAGCAATCGAAGAGCAGGAATCGGAGAGCCTCCAGAGTCAACCGGAGACTCAAAATGCAAATTAAACCCTAAACCTCAAGGTTTCTCAACTGGACCATAACCCTGAAAACCTCGAATTAATACTATCGATACCATCTAATCTAATCAAATGGCTGTTTCAATCAAGTTCGCACGCGATGAAGCTTCTGGCATTGCAGACCAGGGGGACAGCCTAGGGTGACTTACCCTTAGCCGTGGACAGCTCCTAAAAAACAAGCGGAAAGAAACCCCGGCCCCGTGCAGCGAGCGAGCGATTGAGGCGGGAAATCAGAAATTGATTGGATGGAAGCTCCCGAAAGCAACATCAAAGAAGGAATCAACGCTGGAACTTGGAATGGTAATCAGCGGGAGGGAGGCATCATGGCCACTTTGAAGGACTGGTGGTGACTCTGGAGAAGAAGTGCAAACGAAGCTCAAGGAGAAACAGGGGTCCCAAATGAAGTGACGGAGGACGATTGTCATCTGCCCAAGATCGTCATCAGCCCACGTAGGATTTTCGCTACAACCAACGGCCAGGATTAGCCCGCGCTGAACTGATATCTAAGCCGGGCCTGATATCTAAGCCGGGCCTGATATCTAAGCCGGGCCTGATATCTAAGCCGGGCCTGATATCTAAGCCGGGCCTGATATCTAAGCCGGGCCTGATATCTAAGCCGGGCCTGATATCTAAGCCGGTAGTAAGAACTGGGGTCGTCTTTTGAGACCGGCGTGAATAAAGTGATGAGTCCGGCTCGAATAAAGTGACGAGTCCGACGTGAATATGCTGACGAGTCCGACGTGAATATGCTAACGAGTCCGGCGTGAATAAAGTTATGAGTCCGGCTTGAATAAAGTGACGAGTCTGGCGTGAATATACTGACGAGTCCGGCGTGAATATACTGACGAGTCCGGCGTGAATATACTGACGAGTCTGGCGTGAATATATTGACGAGTCCGGCGTGAATATATTGACGAGTCCGGCGTGAATATACTGACAAGTTTGTTCTTCATTCCATCATACATAGCATCAGTGGGACAAAATTACTTTCATTTCTCTAGGATAGACGCTATAGTAAACAAGTAACCAAATAATAATAAACCAAATAACTAAGTAAATTTGGGCCTGAGTTTTAAAACAAGGATGATTACATGCATAGGGTTTGTATTGCTTCCTCCGTCCCACAAAAAAATCATGATATCAACTTAAATTTTGTCCCAAAATAAAACCACGATTTCCAATTTTACTCATTCACCGTCAGCAATGAAGCTTCGCACGCACTTGACAAATACGTGTTTTAGAGCATTGCAAAAAAATTTGGCAGTTTTACATCCCGGGGTGAACTATATTAAACATGTACAAGTAAACATGATTGCACATAAGGGTTATTAATTCGAACGTTGGCGTATTACTTATACATACAATAAGCTTATTTAGAATTGAAAATATTAACGTATACTTACATTAAACATATATTTAGGACTTAATAGATTTGTATACAAAGGTTTTTATACATACAACCCCTTGTATACAAGGGGTTTTTAGAGGGAGTCATAACTCTACAAGAAGAACCGTGCCCAAGATGATAGAATTAAGACAATCTTCTGTCAATCATTTTGTCAGTTTGAATCACTTGATTCGAACACCGTTTTGACAAAGTTTTGTACAAAAATTATTGTCCACATTAAAATTTATAATTAACAAAAAATCTGGCTTTTTTAATAATATTTAAAGTAAAATTTTCTTGTTTCCAAGTGGTATGTCAAGGATGGATGTGAATGTCACTTCATAATTGTAGGATGAAGAGACGAAGTCTTGTGCTTTATAAAAAAATTAGTGCACTAGCATTGACAATGAATATGGGATATGTAGAACTCCTCCCATTTTCTCTCGTATTCACCGATTAAATTATTTTACAAAAGTGTGCATAAATTAAGCATAAATATTTCAAACCAAAAAATTCTTATTAAAAGTGAAATTCTACTTGATTGTGCAAGTATTATTAGTTGAACATTGCTCAAAACAAGCTAGTCTACTATACACAATTGAGCCTCAAAAGTCTGATCACCAACACATTTTCTTCTCAAACAACTCATGCACATTCTTCGTAACCTTACTAAATTTTGTTCATATTTCATACATAAAAACTCTAAATCAAAAATTTCTTTTGGAAGGTGGAAGATGATTTAGCGTTCTGACATTTTTAGGTGAAAACATTTCAAAATAAAATCATTTGCTATGCTTAATTGTACACTAAAATATATTGAAAAATATGGTGCAGTGAGAAATCACATGAGTTGACAAATAAAATACACCAATAGAAGTCTGTCAATCTAGACAATATAAAGCTTTGAGTGCCTCAAAGCATGATTTAAAAAGGCCTTTGTTGTAAAAAAATATCAAATTTCAATGATTCCAGACCTGGTATTCTTGTAGTGTGTACTCACGTGATTCTCGAACATAATGTAGAGTGCACCCCGGATTTAATTTAGGATTTTGATCGTGTTAATAATGAATTATCGTTATGGATTTTGATCATGTATACACTTTCTAGCAGTCAAAATTCTCCCTCTATACTCACTCAATCCATAAATATGCATCACACTCAACATACTCTCTCTGTGATCACGAAATTAAGCTTAATCGATGGATATAGTTCAGTGAAAACAACGCTCAATACATGGATTTTAGTGAATACAAGGTCTTTTGTAAAAAAAAGGAAATATTCTTTTGGCAGATGCAAAGTCATGAGCTCAGTGGTAGGTTGTGAGTGGGTAGTTTTCTCAAGTAGGTGGTCTAGGTTCAATTCCCAACGAGTTTATTTAAATGGCTATGACATAGACGTGAAGTGGTGTCAGGGTTATGCAATAGTGCCTCAAGGAAGTCACTTCATATAGTCTTTGGGATACATGAGCTTACAACACATATTTGTTCGTAGGTTGTTTACCTCATTTTTTGCATTTGGTGGATTCTATATTTTTTTAATAATTCTCCTTTTTTCAATTTCTTGCCACTCCATGTGTAATTATAAATTAAATTCTCTGTAATATGTTAGACCTTACATTATTTATAGTTTTTTGAATTTTCTTTGAAGTGCCTTAACATCGTACTGCAACATTAGAAACAGATCAACAAGTCATCACACAACACAATTTATAGCATGTATACAACAAACATGTTATTAACATAATTGGTTACATGTCTGAGTCCATAGGTAACGTCGTCTTCAATTGTTCATCAAACATTGAAAGAAGTTCACAAACCCTATAATAAACCACTTCAACATTACTAAAGCCTCCATAATGTGTTTGCTAACACAATTGCATATGTTCTCACTCAATGTGTGAAGACAATCTAAAATGCCTACTTATGAATCCTATGTCGAAATTGAGAAACAGTCATCACAGGAGATGCCACAACCTTTCTAATCTAAGTCAAATTCTATAGGACTCACTTGCATCTAAGAATTAAAACAAATACCCACTACCACCTACATATCCTCAGCATTGATTGGTCTAATGAACTCATGCTCGTCTCCTTTATTTTTCAACAAAAACAACTTGATCTTTGTTGCCATGATGGAGATATTTTCTTTTACCAAAATTCCCTTCCATTCATTGCTCCTAAATCCATCAATCTTTACAAAATGAAAACAAGTAAAAAATAAAATAAAAAGGCGATAATTTGCAAAGAAGAGGATTGTGGTATACATGTTGTGAAACTGGACACATTTTGACAAACACCGCTACGAAAGCCGCAACTCCATGAAGAAACTTGCATAAAACACTAGCGCAAAAAAATTGCAAGGCAACAACCTATAAAAAAGCAGTTACACTAAAATCCTAGTGCAATAAAACCGTAGTACAACGACGACACAAAGAAACTTGCATTGAAACCCTATTGCAGGTAAACCGCATAGAAAAAAGAGATTGCAAGGCACGTAGAGGAAAATGCACCTCCAGACGCAACACCCTATCTCCTTATAAGCTACATGCAATAGTAGGAATTTGCTAAATTTGGTATTTTTTTAATGCATGATAAAACAATTCTTCCCTTGCACGGGAAAAAACCACAAAATTATACAAAAGTCTGTGGAATGTTCTTCAGAAGTATACACAAAACCTCATTCAACGGGTTCATCCATTTTACAAATGGATGTGTGACTATTTTTCATCCAGTTTTTAAATTTTGTACACACTTCACTTACCTTGTAGTAACTTTTCATCCCTATGGTTAAAATTGTATGTATAGATACGAAATTAGTTTCCTCAAAAAATACTAAGTCAATATTGTAAATAGATAACATTTTCATTCATCATACCATGTTTCTCTTTCCAATATGTAAATGCTAATTTTTGGTGAATGTTTAAAATCATTCTCAGAGGTCAAACTTAGAAATTCATTTAAAAACCATCATTGATAGATTTTACACCTATAATTGCATACATACATAGAAAATTGAGAAATAAATGGTTATCATGTGAGAAGAAAGTTCCAAAAAAAAAACATTTTCATAAAATCCACTGACAAAAAGATTGTTTGCAATTACATGATGACCAATAAAATTTGTACAACTATTGCATGTAAATTGATACTAAATTTGTTTTTTTTACAATTAAGAAATAATCATGCTAAAAATGGAGTTTAAAAGAGATTTTAGATGTGGGTTAGGTGAAAAATGATGTTGATTGAACACCTTTCACCATTTTGAGTATTAATACATTTAATAATTGCATTACAATCAAAAATTCAAAATAAAACTTCAATGAAGTATAAAAATCTTATAATATTATATACATTATTATGCTCTTATAAAATATATATATGTGTATATTATTATTACTATATTATTACTACATTATTACATATAATGAACTTGTTGATTCTATTTTCATAAAATTAATCTAAAATTTATATTTTGCAATTTAGTTTCTCATATTATTGAAAAATTGATGTTTCATGATGCACCTTTCAATATTTATAGAACTATTAATTTCTTAAAACTTGTTGGAATTTTGTTGATTTTGGACAAGTGATGATTTTTCTTTTGGGTATAGTGCCTAAACTAACAAAAATCGAGATACGTCTATTGAACCTTTTATAAGAAACTGTTAAATATGTCAAGTTGTGACCGCTAGTGCTCATAACAATAGAGAATTTTTTATTTTTTTTGTTGCTTTGGTCGGCATTTTCTAGTAGTGCTTGAGGCCTAAAAAAGCCAAAAAATCAAGAATGTTGGAATGATCTAAAAATTTAAAGGTTGTATAATGTGCCCACTCTAAACTCAAATTTTTTGAAATGAATCATGGCAAAATAAATTTCTTCAATTATAATATGCTTTTAAAAAAATGAGTTCACTCACTTTTTAGTGTTGGTCCGCCCTCTCGATTTAAGTTTAGTTTACACTATGAGAATTAACTAACAACTTTTAAGAATTGCATTTTCATTTATGTTGGTCATAGCCTGCAACCATGAAGCGTGACCATGGATTTTCTTTTTCATTTTCCTTAGCGATGGCTTTTGGTCCCTAGTGTAAATTGCCCCTTAGCAACACCACATCACGTACATGTCATAGCTACTCAAACGGATTCATTGGAAATTGAGCCCAAATCACGTACTTGAGATAAACACCCATTTACCAAACCAACCACAAAGTTCATGACTTGGCGACCGCCAAAAGAATAACACAAATCCTATATATGTAATTATCCTTGTTTTAAAACTCAAGCCCAATTTTATTGTGTTACTTGGTTCATGGTTATTCAACTATAATGTCTATCATTGAGAGGGAGAAGTAGTCCTTCACTACTTGCGCTATGCCCGTATGGATGAAGAACATACTTGAAAGGGGACATGTTAGAGAATGCCAAAAAGGCTATACTTTCTTGTAGCCCCTGACCACTATAAATTTTTTGAATACCATTGGAAAGATTCCAAAACCACTAGAAAGATTTTGAAACCATTAGAAAGATTTTGAAACCATTGGAAAGATACTAAAATTCCCTTGTAACTAGTAGAAGCACCATTGTCTGATGTGACTGTATTTTACTTAGTGTTTATACAAATACAATATTAACTACGTCAATGTATTACATGTTTCATTTTTTTAAAATGGCACGGGCATTTGGTTCTCTTGCGCAGATAGGCAGGCTCCTTTTGTTGCTCTCGGAGCGTCTGTGGCCGAGTGAAGTTACTTTTTGGAATGAGGAATTGTGAAAGACATGATGATTGCATTAGGATTTTTGTGGCGCCAGAGCTTGAACGTTTTATTTTTAGCGACGCATTGCTAAATTTTTTTTTGAGAAGCTCGTCAACAAAATTAGAGCGGCCTTTACAATACAAGGCCAACACACATTCAATATTACTCTTCTTTTTAACGTGACAAATTTTACTAATATCTCTTGCAAAGGTCGTGATTTGGTGAGAGGCGTGTGCGTATTGTACCGTAATTTTCAGTAATATTATATGGATTTTTAGCAACATGTGTGCATTGGTTGATAAGTTATAGGTCTGCTAGAATTTTTATGGCAAATAAGTTTGATCGTGCAATGAAATTGCACAAGCTGGTACTCAAACACATATAGTTTGACGATTCTCTGGGACCAAGTAAAAAGTTTCCAGATGTCTTTGCAAACTTCGCTAGTATGACTAGGCTATATATGGACCAATTTTGAGTAGATTTTTTTTATAGTTGGAAGAGAGGAGAATTTAAGAGAGTCGATTGATTGATGATGCTTGAACCCACTGCAATAAAGGTTTGATGATTTATTGGTAAACTATAGAGATTTTATAGGGTTTTATACGACTTCAATTCCCTTGCAAATCGAGACATAATCAAATATCAAGAATGACAATTACGTTTGTATGGTAGGGCCTACTAACTCCTCTTGATGAACTAATTACATTTTAGTGTACATTTGTGCACTTTGAGCATTTTGTTTAGAAAGTTGACTTTCGAACCAATTTGTAAACTATGTAGCCATTATTCAATGAAAAATGAGTGAACCAATTTCTAGATTTACGTGCAAATTATCCAAAAAATAATAATTTTAGAATGTTAAAATAATTTTATGTTGAAGATTTTGAGCATCAAATCTCCCATTTTAAAAATAGTTTTACCAAGTTATGATCAAACTTTGAATGTAAACATAGCTCATGTTTAATTCTATATCAAAAATTTGAAAAAGAAGCCAATCTTCAAAATTTCATTCTCAAGTACATTAAAAAAGTTAAATCTATCAATTTAAAAAAAAATTGAGAAACAACTAATTCCTCCCAAAAGTGACACATTTTAAAATCTGAAACTTAAATTGATTAAAAAAAAGTTAAAAAGTTGGAAGATATTTTTCTTCACATATTTGAACATTGGAAAAAATCATAGCTCAGAAGTCCATTTACAACCTTATGTTCTCTTTCTCTTTTGGAATTTAGAGTGCACATTATGCAGTGTAACAATTCACTAGTTTACCCTTTGTTTTATCTTCTATTAAAGAATAATGCCAAACTTTTAATTTTTTATCAAATGGTTTTTTTTGTTTTTTTGATATGGTCCATACTACTACTTTAGATTTCACAAAGCTATTTTACTCTCTCTGAAATGGATTTTTCAAATTCTCAAAATCCTCAAAAGATTGCAAGGGGACAAGAATTCTAATCGACCGTACCATAGAAATGCCCCGATGACAAATTTCATTCAAATATGTCAATTTAGAGGCTATTGATGTGATTGATGTCAAGGTTTCTCTAAAATTCTTTAACTCAAGATATAACATGATGTGTGTCAAAGAAGTAGGGGATCTTTCTCAAGACATTTATGTTTACATCTGGTGACATTTTTTGAGGGGAGGAAGAGAAGGTGAAAGGTAGCTCTAAGTGAATCAAAAACTGACATTGAGAGAAAACTCCAAAAGCTCCTTAAAATATAATTAGGTTGATTACCAAAAATTCACAAAGCAAATCTATTTGCTCTCTTGATGCCGTAATGCTTGTATGGTACTACACAATATGCTTGCATAGTACTATCACAATCAAAACAATATGGTTAGTACCTTCAAACTTCTAAACTCTAAATCATAATACCATCAAAATAATATGGTAATACCTTCAAACTAAAGAACATATTGCAAGCACTTCTCACAAAAACCAAAAGTTTGCATCAATTCTTATATGGTCAACATCACAAGAAACATCAAAGCAATACTTGTCAAAAATCATGGGCCACCTTTCACAAACTGAACCTGCTAACAATATTGAACCAACAACAATTTTGGATGGACACTTTATGATCCACAAACATACAAAATTGTGACGAATAACTAAATAAATGATCAAACGAAGAACGACATTACCAAAGAAAATCGGCACTGGACTCATCAACATTCACAAGCATTGAATGACTACATTCACATATTATCATTACATCCTCCATGCATAAAATAAAACCCATTCTAAGTTGATCAATTCATTTAGAATTCAATCAAGACAATGTATTACTAGCTTGAAGGGTGAGCCATATCAACAAAATAAAGACTCCAAACATTCAAGTTGAGAATGAATGGAGAGTTTATGAATGGTTATTGATAGAATTGTACATTTTTGTCTCTTCAATCAACAAACTTTTATTTCCATACAATGAAGGTTGTAGTCATAACAATAATCCAGTGGAAGATGTTTCAATCGTTTGAAATGACAACATTGGTTGTATAGATGACTAAACAAATAATAACCCGTCCATCCTCAATGCAATAGTGATTAACCAATCTTTATAGGATCCTTGGTTCTTTCAATACTTCAACAATGGCTTCCTTAGATGGGATAAATCGTTGCTCAATCATCCCATTTATTGTTCTTGGAGGATGTTTTCTTTCAATCGCCACTCAATTGTCCAAGACCTTTTCTTTCAATCGCCTGCAATCAATACAAGAATGCACACACTATCGTTCAAAAGAAAATGCTCTAGCTATGGAGCTCCAAAAACCCTAACATGATCACTCCATCGTTTATGATTCCTAGTTTAAAAATGTAACTTGTATAGACACTCCGAGAGTAGCGAGAGGAACCCGCCTGCCCGTGCCATGAAACGAACATTGAACAAAATGAAATTTACAAAAATGGTGTATACTATCGTGTATAAAAACTTATAGCAAAAATATGGTCACATGAGACTACAATCTTTCCATTGGTGACAAGGGTATTCAAATATTTCTAGTGGTAACAAGGGTATTCAAAATCTTTCTAGTAATATTTGAAATCTTTCCAGTGGCAAGGATTACTAGAAGTAACCATAATTCTTACTAAGTACTAAGGTGGTTACCCCATTCCCAACTAGCGCCTTAAACCAATAGCTAGGGGCATTTTTCGCAATCAATGCTGCAATGATGTTGGTTGTAGCATGAATTACAATTGGTAATGGGTTCTCTCTTGTTAGTTCTAGTACATGTAGGTGTGGTTATGGATTCGTTGTTGTTGATTTAAGCATTTTTAGTGTGTGCAATACAAATTTTCTTTGGACACAAACAACTCTACCTATGTGACGTGAATGGGATGTGTCATACTTCAACTTTGAAAATTTATAACTAATTTATTCTTCATCCAAAAATTATGTTTCAACTTGTGATGGAATCTATTTCTTCTTGCCTAACTCTAAAAAATAATAATACTAGATAATATCAATGTCTCATCCGTATTTCTTATTCAGTTGGGAATGGGGTAGCCACCTTAACCCCTTAACGTACCAGGGTGTCCCTGGAATTGACAATTTGAGAAAAAACATTATAAACTACCATTTAGAAGAATATTCTGGAATTGATATATATATGAAAGTTCTAGATCTTGAATTTTAGATTCCATCCGTACGGTTCGATTCACTAATACAATCACCAATATTTAATTATAAAATTTGAAAGTTAAAATTAAAAATTCCTTCTAAATTCGATTACAAACTAAATTTCAATATTTTTTGAGTAAATTTTTTTGGAATGAGTTTGAAATGAGATACTCTTAAGTGTGGCGATACTTTGAAATTTTTGTGTTTCTTAAATTTATGACCTCATTTTTCACGATTCCACTTTGAACTAGAGTCAATGCAATTTTGGCTTGGTCAACGACTTGACATACTTCTACATTTGCAATTTTAGAAAAATATGTACTCTAGTATGACTAAATCCAGCCATTAGATAGGACAACAACTTGGTGAAGAATCTCCCAAAAATTGGATGAGTATCATCCAAGCGTTGATGAGAACGTGAGAAGGCTTTGAAATCATTCGTCGTCCAGTTTCTGGACGCTGTGACGTTTAGGGGTTAAGGTGGCCCTTCCCAGCCCCTCCCGGTTCCAGGCTTAGTGTTGGGTAGTGCAGCCGCCCATTTCTAATCCTGGCCGTTGGTTGTAGTGAAGGTCGTACGTGAGCTGATGACGTTGATCTTGGGCAGAGGACAGTCGTCCGCTCACTCCTTTGGGATCCTGTTTCTCCTTCATCGCGAGCTTCGTTCGCACTTCTACTTCAAAGTACCACCTTCAAAGTGGCGATGGTGCGTCCCTCCCGCTGATTCCCATCCCATGTAACAGAGCTGATTCCTTCGATCTTTGCTTCAATCCAATTTTGCTGATTCCCCGCTTCAATCGCTCTGCCTACACCCTAAATTGTAATTGTAAATGTATTAAAGTATACGTTCTGGGTGTATCAAAATGGGTGATCATAGACTTGGAAGCTGCTGAAAGAATGAGATGCGTTAACGTAGCGGGAAACTTGGAATATCATCACGGAAAGAGGATATATACCAAGGGATCGGATATGTACCGACTTGGAAAGCCTATAGCTGAATGGCTTGATGCGCATCTTATAGGCGATAAGGAAGAATGTCAAGTGTTGAGTTCCCAGGGAGATAAAATGCAGAAGGATCGTACACCAGCAGCGCAAATGCTTGAGGATATCTGTAAGTTCGCAGGTTAGGTTTGAGGTTGAAGTTGAGGGTGAGGCGGAGCGGGGCCAGGAGGCCATGGCGGGACTATGGCGAGCTCGGGCGGTGCAGGACCGCATGACCGCCTTTGGAGCATACGCAGTTACGCCGCGACATTACCCTCGGTACAACAATCAGCTTTGTTCATCTTGTTTTGTTCGAATTCTGCTGGCTGTGCGCCTGGAACGTTGCTCTAAATTTTCTGATGGGGTCATATGGACATGTCTAAGGTCATGGTGAATTCTTGCAAGAAGCCAGTGAGTTCATAGCACATTGCCGTGAGGGTCGCTCATGAGACCCAATTTGGCCTTTAGTGGTCAGAGTGAAGTAGATAAGAAAATAATGTACGGGTAGTGAATTTTTCTAATTTGCTTGTTTTTTATCAACACATACAATGTTCTGAAGTGGTACCACCCTCTGTCGGATTCGTGTGAAAGAAAGATGTGCACACAGCAATTGCTGGCTTCCAAACACCAAACAGGTCGCTGGGGCACATGGGTCGCTATGTCCAAGAATTGTTCAGGTGTTTTCTTTGTTTGTGATCATTTCTAAGTTTGTGCTTTCAGATTAAATGTCTGAAAGTTCGAAATAATTTTGTCCAATTTGCGTTACCCAAGTTGTACGATGTCTAGTTTACTGTAAGCAGAAGGGATCCAGAATTCGCTGAAACTTGACCTGGTTCTTACTACATTGGAACATGTTGTGGGCCAGCTACCAGGCTATGACTAAAGTTTACAGTGGAACAATGCGCATGGGTGAGACGACACCGTCCCTGGATGCTGGCACACCGGTTTGTTTCTATCCTGTTTAGTGCTCACCAATCATGATGAATTAATTACCTGTATATCTTCCGATACATTGGTAATTTCTCTAGCGTTTGCAGTTGCTGAATTTTACATAAGATAAAAATATTTCTTATTATGCAGGTCAGTGAACAATTGCCATGGGAGCATATTCAAGAACAGGATATGTGGAGCTCAGTGGAAAACTCATTTCTTGGAGACATTATGCAGGTCCCGCCCATGTATTCAGCTATTAAGGTGCGGCTTGATTGTACTACTCACCAAAAAGTGCATCTTTCAGTATGTTCGCATCTTGAAGTGTATGTTGCATGCATACTCTTAGTTGATCGCTTTACAGTGGCACAGTTGCATCATTGCAGTTCTAGTCTGAAGTATTTTTCAGCAAGTGCTAAGCCTGACCATCAGTTTACAGGTGAAGGGAGAGAGACTTTATACGAAAGCAAGGCGTGGAGAAGAGATTGTTGTGCCACCTCGGTCTGTCAAAGTCTATGATTTTCAATTGAAGCGCAGTTCACAGAACAGGTTTTATACTTCGTCCCCTAAATATTCAAAATTTACATTGATTTTAGTGATCCTAAGTGGTAACTGTTTTAGGTGTTGTTTAACACTCTTTTATCCTGTTCTTTGCGGGCTGTTGAATTTTTAATGCGACCTCTTTCCAGGCAAAAATGGGATTTTTATATTGTATGCTCTAAGGGAACCTACATCCGCTCGTTGTGTGCCGATCTTGCCCTATCACTTGACAGGTAAGGTTACCGAGGTGCCTTGGAAATGAAATTTGTATGGTTTAGGTGTTTTGCTCACCCACAAAGACATTTCATTGTTGAACTTGGAGTGGTAGCAACGTATGTGTCACTACAATAATTTTTTCTGGAAGTTCATGATAGTAGGTAGTTTGGTTTAAGATTGCGTGCATGAAGACTTTGTTTAATAGAGGAGGATTGAAATTTTGAGTTTAGTCAGTCTTCCAAATCCGTGGACATGCCATGTTCATTACAAACACTGGTATCTTGTACATGACCTGTCTGTGTGTTGTTTCAGCTGTGCCTATCTCACTGCTCTCCGGCGAGAAAAAATAGGTATTTAGTTACACTATTCTGAGTTTTCATTTTGTGGCTGTCTTATGTATTTCACTTGGTGTGAAGTGTAAGATCGATTTTTCTGTCTGTCATGTTACAGAGAGCGGTTCTGTCCGAATGTGTTTGCACTTAATAGTTGCTACCTTTTGCATGCAGTATCGAAGGTGAACAACTAGTTTTCCAGATCAATGTGTACCAAAGTTACAAGGCAGCGTTTAGTTCGGGCAGAATTTTTCAGTAGTGCCAAATCTTAAGATGCTGTGGTTGATTGTCGCAGGTAGTTTAAGTGTGGAGGATGCATGCCTCATTAAAGAATTAGAAAAATATTACAGCGAAGTACTGACAGTTCCTTTTCAATCTTATAAAAAGCTGATGAAGCCACTCCATTGCTGATGTTGTTTAGTTTCTCAATTGAGTAGCCAGCAATTGCTCTGTGCACCTCTTCTCAACGGTTTAGCACCGATCATCTAGCTTGGCCTCTAAAACCCGACCACTAATTGTTTTAGTCTCATTCTTTCTTGGCGGCCTTTCTCTAGCAGTAGAGGGACTTCATCCCCTCACTGCCCGCCTTACCCCTTCTGGCTGCCCGTGTTCAGCCGTAGCAGAGGGATGAGCCCACCCCCCTCGCCACGGCAGAGGGATGCTCCGACCCCCTCGCTGCCAAAATCAGCAGGTAGGTTGATAGCTTTTGTCTCATTCTTTGTTGGCGGCATTTCTCTAGCAGTAGAGGAATTTCATCCCCCTCACTGCCCGCCTTACCCCTTCTGGCTGTTCGTGATCAGCCGCAGCAGAGGGATGAGCCCGCCCCCCTCGCCACGGCAGAGGGATGCTCCCACCCCCCTTGCTGCCAAAATCACTAGGTAGCTTGATAGTGGTTCAGGGTTTGAGTGGCCGAGCTAGTGTTCTGGTGCGGCCGAAGGAGTGGAGAATCCAAACGAAGGAACCGTTGGCAGCAGTTGGAAGGGGTAAGAGTCTCACGATGATTTGTTCGCTTTCGTTTTCCTCATCGTTATTGAATGTTGTTTTCTCTCTCGATTTATGACCTGGACCATTCTCTTGAGAAAACGCCTGTGTGTGTGTGAATCCTTGGTCGTTTAGGGGTTGATGTATTTCAGATGTCATTCAGTGGGATGCTAGTTGTAGTGCCGTTGTTGTGCTGGCCAGGGTTTTTTAAAACTTCAACAATCGTTGTGTCGAGGGTTTACTTTTATTTAGAAAGTTGGTTGGGACTTGTTTATTCCGTTGCAAAGTTCAGTGATGCAGATGGCCATATTGGGCGTTTTACTCGCTGAGGATTTAATCGATTCTCTCACGATTTGCGTTTAATGTTTGGTAGTTAGAGATGTCAGGCTCCGCTGTCCAATGTGATTCCTCGAGCTTTGATTTGGAGGGTCTATGTGGAACTCCTGTTCTTCTATTGCATGTATCTGTGGCAGCTCATTTTCTGATACTGGTGCAATTGGCATGGTTGCAGGTTGTAGCCTGGCAAGGGGGACGGCTACAGAAAGTGGTAGTCCTCACTGCACGCTTGCTTAGCGATGCCCACCGGTATATTTTGCGGTGTCTGCGGTGTCACCGGAGTGTTAAAAAGTGCACTATTTCACCTCTATTTCTCAGGTACCATGCACTCAATTTTGCTAGAACAATGTACTCATCACTAAAGAGCCACAAAGTTTTAAATGTTACGGTAACCCCTAAGCGTTCAGTGTGTAGGGAAATTGGATCTCCTGCTGCAAATCATCTGTTTGTGTGAAAATGGCTTCAGTTTGACGCGATGGACACTGTTGATCATGTAGTATAGAACAAGAGCTTGAAGAATGATGTATTGCAATCAGAGAACCGAGAAAATGAGAGAATGACAGTGTCGCAAAGTTCAGTGATTATGATGGCCATATTTGGCGTTTTAGATGCTTAGGGGTTATGAGGCATTAGATTCCTTTAATCCTCACGCTGAGTTAATGTGAATGGTGTTAACTTGTTGTTATTGTCCTGGGCATTAACTCGATATTATGTTGGCAACATTAACGTAACATTAAGCATTCTCTCGAATGTTCTATCAGATCAACTTTGTGAATCTAATAGAAGGTCATTTTCTTATTCTAGAGAAGTTGACTACGGTCACGTACTTGAGCATTTTTCTAAAAGTTTCAATTTCTATGTGTATGTGATGACAGGAAGGACATGAGAGTGTCATCGGATGCACCTCTTCTCAACGGCTTAGCACCGATCATCTAGCTCGGCCTCTGAAACCCGACCTCTACTTCTTTGTCTCATTCTTTCTTGGCGGCCTTTCTCTAGCAGTAGAGGGACTTCATCCCCCTCACTGCCCGCCTTACCCCTTCTGGCTGCCCGTGTTCAGGCGTAGCAGAGGGATGAGCCCACCCCCCTCGCCACGGCAGAGGGATGCTCCGACCCCCCTGGCTGCCAAAATCAGCAGGTAGGTTGATAGCTTTTGTCTCATTCTTTGTTGGCGGCATTTCTCTAGCAGTAGAGGGACTTCATCCCCCTCACTGCCCGCCTTACCCCTTCTGGCTGTTCGTGATCAGCCGCAGCAGAGGGATGAGCCCGCCCCCCTCGCCACGGCAGAGGGATGCTCCCACCCCCCTTGCTGCCAAAATCACTAGGTAGCTTGATAGTGGTTCAGGGTTTGAGTGGCCGAGCTAGTGTTCTGGTGCGGCCGAAGGAGTGGAGAATCCAAAGGACGGAACCGTTGGCAGCAGTTGGAAGGGGTGAGAGTCTCACGACGTTGATTATGCGCCGGACAACATGTTGGGCGAGCCTCGCTGCGAGAAGGTGAACGAGTATCTCAGGAGTCTTGGCGAGGAGATATGCGGGGTTGGCGTTATTCAATGGTAGATGACGATGATTTGGTCTCTTTCTTTCCCATTTCACTTGAAATCCTTTTGGGAGTCCCGTGACACTCCCATTTCCAATAAAATTCCACTTGGGAGTCCTAGGACACTCCCATTTCCACTCAAATTCCTTTTGGGAGTCCCGGGACACTCCCAAGCCATTGGAACTTTTATTGGGAGTCCCGCAATACTCCCATTAGTGTTAGCAAAGATCATAGTGTTAGCAAAATCTCAATAACCTATGGAAAAATATTTTTCATAAATATAATAAAAATATGGGGGTGTTCCTAATGATGTTAGGAGCCCATCTGTGCAAAAAATTTCCAAAATGGAGTCCCGGGACTCATCGCTGCATTTTCCACCAAAGTCAAAGAACATAGAGATAGCAAAATCTTAATAACATATGGAAA